>CM038675.1:578425143-580825143 GCA_021605145.1 Aegilops bicornis
GCCCACCATAGGTCTATGTTTATCTTTATCACAAGGTTTGGCAATTCTAGCAGTTTCACCGCAGAATTGAATAACATGCCCATCAATATTATCAGCCAAGAGATCTTTAACAATAGCAATATTAGGTTCAACTTTAACTTGCTCAGGAGGTGTATAAGTTCTAATATTGCTTTTACGAACCACATTTGAAGCTTTAGCATGATCCTTTATTCTAACAAGGGAAGGTGGTTTCTCAACATAAGAGGTAGGAACAATAGGATCATTATAAGTGACCGTCTTTTCTTCAACTTTAGTAGGTGCAGCTACTTTTACTTCTATGGGAGGATGATATTTAAACCACATCTCCTTGGGGAGATCAACATAAGTAGCAAAAGATTCACAGAAAGAAGCTACTATCTCAGAGTCAAGTCCATATTTAGTGCTAAATTTACGGAAAACATCGGTATCCATAAAAGACTTAACACAATCAAACTTAGGTGTCATACCTGACTCCTTACCTTCGTCGAGATCCCAATCTTCAGAGTTGCCTTTAATTCTGTCCAATAAATTCCATCTGAATTCAATAGTCTTCATCATAAAAGAGCCAGCACAAGAAGTATCGAGCATGATGCGATTGTTTTCAGAAAGCCGAGCATAAATCTTTTGAAGAATTATTTCTTTTGAGAGCTCATGATTGGGGCATGAATATAACATTGATTTAAGCCTCCCCCAAGCTTGAGCGATGCTTTCTCCTTCGCGAGGCCAAAAATTATATATATATAATTGCGATCACGATGAACAAGATGCATAGGATAATACTTCTGATGAAATTCCAATTTCATTTGTTTATAGTTCCATGATCCCGTGTCATCACATAGCCTATACCATGTCGATGCATCTCCCTTCAAAGATAAAGGGAAGACCTTCTTCTTAACGACATCATCGGGTATACCTGCAAGCTTAAATAATCCACAAACTTCATCCACATATATTAGGTGCTCATTAGGATGCTTTGTTCCATCTCCTACAAAAGGATTATCTAGCAGATTTTCTAACATACCCGAAGGAACTTCAAAGGGAACATTTTCATTTTCAGTAGGTTCAGTAGGTTGAGGAGAAATTATTTGCTCTACCGTTCGGGGTGAAGATACCCCGAACAAGCCCCTCAAAGGATTACTTTCCATAGTAACAAGTGACAGTAAATTTCAGCACAATATACAAATTTTTCCTTACCAAATTCCACCTACCAAAGGCGCTTCACTCCCCGGCAACGGCGTCAGAAAAGAGTCTTGATGACCCACAAGTATAGGGGATCTATCGTAGTCCTTTCGATAAGTAAGAGTGTCGAACCCAACGAGGAGCAGAAGGAGATGATAAGTGGTTTTCAGCAAGGTATTCTCTGCAAGCACTGAAATAAGTGGTAACAGATAGTTTTGTGATAGGATAATTTGTAACGAGCAACAAGTAACAAAAGTAAATAAAGTGCATCAAGGTGGCCCAATCCTTTTCGTAGCAAAGGACCAGCCTGGACAAACTCTTATATAAGGAAAAGCTCCGAGGACACATGGGAATATCATCAAGCTAGTTTTCATCACGTTCATATGATTCACGTTCGGTACTTTGATAATTTGATATGTGGGTAGACCGGTGCTTGGGTGCTGTTCTTACTTGAACAAGCATCCCACTTATGATTAACCTCTATTGCAAGCATCCACAACTACAACAAAAGTATTAAGGTAAACCTAACCATAGCATGAAACACATGGATCCAAATCAGCCCCTTTAAAGCAACGCATAAACTAGGGTTTAAGCTTCTGTCACTCTAGCAACCCATCATATACTTATTACTTCCCAATGCCTTCCTCTAGGCCCAAATAATGGTGAAGTGTTATGTAGTCGGCGTTCACATAACATCACTAGAGGCTAGACTACATACATCTCATCAAAATATCGAATGAATACCAAATTCACATGACTACTAATAGCAAGACTTCTCCCATGTCCTCAGGAACAAACGTAACTACTCACAAAGCATATTCATGTTCATAATCAGAGGGGTATTAATATGCATAAAGGATCTGAAAATATGATCTTCCACCAAGTAAACCTACTAGCATCAACTACAAGGAGTAATCAACACTACTAGCAACCTACTAGTACCAATCCCGGACTTGGAGACAAGAATTGGATACAAGAGATGAACTAGGGTTTTGAGAGGAGATGGTGCTGGTGAAGATGTTGATGGAGATTGCCCTCTCCCGTTGAGAGGAGCGTTGGTGATGACGATGGCGATGATTTCCCCCTCCCGGAGGGAAGTGTCTCCGGCAGAACAGCTCTGCCGGAGCCCTAGATTGGTTCCGCCAAGGTTCCGCCTCGTGGCGGCGGAGTCTCGTCTCGAAATGTTGCTTATGATTTTTTCCTCGACGAAAGACTTTATATAGCAGAAGATGGCCATCAGAGAGCCAGGGGGGCCCACGAGGCGGGGCGCGCCCCCACCCTCGTGGCAGGTGGGGCCCCTCCGGTGTACTTCTTCCGCTCAATATTTTTATTATTTCCTAAAATGACTTTCGTGGAGTTTCGGGACTTTTGGAGTTGTGCGTAATAGGTCTCTAATATTTGCTTCTTTTCCAAATTTCGAATTCCAAATTGCCGGCATTCTCCCTCCTTATGTAAACCTTTTAAAATAAGAGAGAATAGGCATAAGTATTATGATATAACATGTAAGAACAGCCCATAATGCAATAAATATCGATATAAAAGCATGATGCAAAATGGACGTATCAACCACCACTGCGATCGCATCATCGTGGCCTTAATTCTTATTTTGCTATTGCATTCTTGTTCCAGTCAATACAGACATGTCCGTTCTAGTCTTATTTTGATTGGTTTGAATGAAGGTCTATCCCGCCGTTAGGCACCGCGTGTATTTGTGCTTTCGCCGTTAAGGCGCCAGCGCATACTCGCGCGTCCGTGGCGCGCTTCGTCTTAATGGATAGCTTTTCCTTGCATGTTCAACTGCTATGTGCATATATAAATGGTTGCTCGCCATTGTGGCGACCGTGAAGCGCTCGGCTCGCCTCCCTCCGCGCGCGCTCTGCCAACGGTTGGGCGTGCGCACGATCACGTCGGGGGCCCCGTATGCATGCGATTGCGCCGCGCGCATTGCCACGCGATGCAGTTACGTGCGGCACGATGAAGTTACGCGCTGCAAATTAGAACTGCCATCAGGGCATGCCGATATTCCTGGCCGTCCGGCTTCCCCTTTAATTCCCGCGGCCATTATAACCTTAGTCTCTTCAACATTTCGATCACGCCCCACAACACAACAAGCACACCCACGACGACACATAGAGAGAGGATGTCCAGCGGCGCTCCAATGGAGTTCGGTGAGCATAGAGTGGAGACCCACGTGAGGGAGATGGATCTATCAGTGGTGTACACCATCGACCCGGCCATGGTGGACGACTACATCAACAGCGTTGAGCAGTTGCTTGCTGGAGACAAGTACAAGGTGGTCGGCATCGACCTCCAGTACACCGTTGGTCGTCCCGGCATAGATCAGAAGGTTGCCGTCGCCCAGTTGTGCGTGCACCATCATGTCCACATCTACCACTACTGCATGGCCACAGGGCCTTGCGACCATTTCAATAGGTTTGTCAACAGCACCAACTACAAGTTCGCCATGGTGGAAACCACCGACGATATAAAAGTGCTCAGTGTTACGGGCTTGGCCTGCAAGAACCTTGTCAAAATCCGTGACCACTACAGGATCTGGGGCAGCACGGAGAAGGACTCCCTAGTCGAACTCGCCTCGGCCATCATCGGCCCCTACTACGAAAAGATGAAGCAGGATGCTGATGACCCACAAGTATAGAGGATCTATCATAGTCCTTTTGATAAGTAAGAGTGTCGAACCCAACGAGGAGCAGAAGGAAATGATAAGCGGTTTTTAGCAAGGTATTCTCTGCAAGTACTGAAATAAGTGGTAACAGATAGTTTTGTGATAAGATAAATTGTAACGAGCAACAAGTAACAAGAGTAAATAAAGTGCAGCAAGGTGGCCCAATCCTTTTTGTAGCAAAGGACAAGCCTGGACAAACTCTTATAATAGGAAAAGCGCTCCCGAGGACACATGGGAATATCCTCAAGCTAGTTTTCATCACGTTCATATGATTCGCGTTCGGTACTTTGATAATTTGATATGTGGGTGGACCGATGCTTGGGTGTTGTTCTTACTTGAACAAGCATCCCACTTATGATTAACCTCTATTGCAAGCATTCGCAACTACAACAAAAGTATTAAGGTAAACCTAACCATAGCATGAAACATATGGATCCAAATCAGCCCCTTACGAAGCAACGCATAAACTAGGGTTTAAGCTTCCGTCACTCTAGCAACCCATCATCTACTTATTACTTCCCAATGTGTTCCTCTAGGCCCAAATAATGGTGAAGTGTTATGTAGTCGACGTTCACATAACACCACTAGAGGCTAGACAACATACATCTCATCAAAATATCAAACGGATACCAAATTCACATGACTACTAATAGCAAGACTTCTCCCTTGTCCTCAGGAACAAATGTAACTACTCACAAAGCATATTCATGTTCATAATCAGAGGGGTAATAATATGCATAAAGGATCTGAACATATGATCTTCCACCAAATAAACCAACTAGCATCAACTACAAGGAGTAATCAACACTACTAGCAACCTACTAGCACCAATCCCGGACTTGGAGACAAGAATTGGATACAAGAGATGAACTAGGGTTTTGAGAGGAGATGGTGCTGGTGAAGATGTTGATGGAGATTGCCCTCTCCCGATGAGAGGAGCGTTGGTGATGATGATGATGATGATTTCCCCCTCCCGGAGGGAAGTTTCCCCAGCAGAATAGCTATGCCGGAGCCCTAGATTGGTTTCGCCAAGGTTCCGCCTCGTGGCGGCGGAGTCTCGTCCCGAAAGGTTGCTTCTTATTTTTTTCTCATCGAAAGACTTCACATAGGATAAGATGGGCATCAGAGAGCCACCAGAGGGCGCACGAGGTAGGGGGCCCGCCCCAGGGGGGGCGCCCCCACCCTCATGAGCAGGGTGTGGGCCCCTGGCCTTCATCTTTGGCGATGATTTTTCTTTATTTATTTTAAGATATTACGTGGAGTTTCAGGACTTTTGGAGTTGCACAGAATAGGTCTCCAATATTTGCTCCTTTTCCAGCCCAGAATTCCAGCTACCGGCATTCTCCCTCTTCATGTAAACCTTGTAAAATAAGAGAGAATAGCCATAAGTATTGTAGCATAATGTGAAATAACAGCCCATAATGCGATAAATATCGATATAAAAGCATGATGCAAAATGGACGTATCAACTCCCTCAAGCTTATACCTCGCTTGTCCTCAAGCTTAAAAAGCCGATAACAATAAATATGTCCTCATGTTTAGAGGTAGAGGCGTCGATAAAAAATAAAATACGGACATGAAGGCATCATGATTATTCTCATAACATCAACATATATAGATTTTGTCATATGATTACTTATGTTCAAGTGATGATCTTTTCACAATGCAAAGTTATGAATCAGAAACCTTATTGGTCATCAACAAATTATAACCTCGGTCATTGAAGCAATTGCAATTTATCACAACATCGGAAAGAGTCTATGTCAGAGCTTAAAAGCAAGTCCACATACTCAACTATCATTTAGTCCTTCATAATTGCTAGCACTCACACAATTCTTGTGGTTACGGAGTTTTAATCGGACACAGAGAAAGATAGGGGCTTATAGTTTTGCCCCACAACCTTTTACCTCAAGGGTAATGTCAACAATAATAATTCATGCTCCCCTACAACCAATTAGATACATATATCATGTTCTTTCCAACATGCTGGGCTTGCCAAAGATAAAATGAAAAAGGAAAGGTGAAGACCACTGTGACTCTTGCATAAGGTGGAGGATAATAATAAAAGATAGGCCCTTCGCAGAGGGAAGCAGAGGTTGCCATGCGCTTTTATGGTTGGATGCACAAAATCTCAATGCGAAAGAACGTCACTTTATATTGCCCCTTGTGATATGAACCTTTATTATGCAGTCTGTCGCTTTTATTTCTTCCATATCACAAGATCGTATAAAGCTTATTTCTCCCACACCAATCAATCATACATATTTAGAGCAATTTTTATTGCTTTGCACCGATGACAACTTACTTGAAGGATCTTACTCAAACCATAGGTAGATATGGTGGACTCTCATGACTAAACTGGTTTAAGGGTATTTGGAAGCACAAGTAGTATCTCTACTTGGTGCTGAGAATTTGGCTAGCATGAGGGGGAAAGGCAAGCTCAACATGTTAGAGGACCCATGACAACATACTTTATCTCAGATATAAGAAAACATAACTCATCACGTTGTATTCCTTGTCCAACATCAACTCTTTAGCATGTTATATTTTAATGAGTGCTCCCAATCATAAAATATGTCAATGATAATATATCTATATGTGAAACCTCTCTTTCCTTATTACTTCCTATTAATTGCAACGATGACCAAAGCTATATTTGCCAACTCCCAACAACTTTTAATCATCATACTCTTTCTATGTGAAGTAATTACTCTCAATAAGATCAATATGAACTCTTTGTTTCTTTTTATTCTTTTTCTTCTTTCTATTCTTTTATTCACCCAAGATCATGGCAAAACAATCAAGCCCTTGACTCAACACTAAACTTTATTATATATATAGCCCACGGACTCGATTACATAGAGAGATCATAAAGCAAAACTCAAAACTAGATCATGCCATAACTTTATTCTACTAAATCAAGATACTACTAATAGGATCGAACTAAGAAAAACGGTAAAGATAGGAGTTGTGATGGTGATACAATACCGGGGCACCTCCCCCAAGCTTGGCAGTTGCCAAGGGGAGTGCCCATACCCATGTGATTATGTCTCCTTCTTTGTTGTTGGTGTAATATTCTTGGCGATGATTCCCCTCAAGATACGGTTCTGCTCCTCGAGCTTATTGACTTGCTGCTTGAAGTCCATTATTTCCTTGCGAAGCTTTCCTGTAACGGCTAAAGCTCCTTGCACCCAAGGGTGTTGCATAGCTGCAGGAGAACAAGAGACACTCCTCCTCATATTTTCATAAGAAAGAAATCTAACATTGGAAGGATAACCGAGTTTGGAATAGCTGAGCTCTGTAGTTCCCCATCGTAAAACCCAGCTTGAAGGCGAGAGGTGACTTCTTGATCCTCCATGGCATCTACCCTCATCAAGTCGGCCTCCATCTCTTCCTCCGTTGTTGGCCCAAAGTGGTCAAGATCGCTGTTTGCCTTGGTTCCGTGCAAGCGATTAGATACCCGGCTCTCCCCGACTGACTCTTGAGAAGACATCTTGCTCTAATCTGCAGCAGCAACAGCTCAAAACAAGAACAGAGGATATTTGCGTGATGCGAGAGTCAAAACCTTCGGGAGAATATATAATGAATTTTTACCGACCAAAATACGTATCGTGCAAGAAAACGGAGTCCGGAGGGCACACGAGGTGCTCACGAGGTAGGGGGGCGCGCCCACCACCCTCGTGTCCTTCCCGGACTTCCACTTATTTTTCTATTTTCTAAATATTCCAAAATGGAGAAATATTGCCTTAAAATTGTTTTGGAGTCGGTTTACTTACTGTACCACATACATATTCCTTTTCGGAGTCTGAAACGGTCTGGAAAGTGTCCTTTATGTATTCCTCCGGGGTTATGGTTTCAATAATATTGGTTTCAACATTTATGGGATTACCTGAGATATAATGTTTGATCCTTTGACAGTTTACCACCTTCGGATTTGTGCCTTCGAAGTTGTTTATTTTTATGGCACCGGAACGATAGACCTCCTCAATAACATAGGGACCTTCCCATTTAGAGAGAAGTTTTCCTGCAAAAATTCTTAAACGAGAGTTGTATAGCAATACATAATCACCTACATTAAACTCATGCTTTTGTATCCCTTTGTCATGCCATCTTTTAACTTTTTCTTTAAACAACTTGGCATTTTCATAAGCCTGGGTTCTCCATTCATCAAGTGAGCTAATATCAAATAACCTCTTCTCACCGGCAAGTTTGAAATCATAGTTGAGCAGTTTAATAGCCCAGTATGCCTTATGTTCTAGTTCGAGAGGTAAGTGACATGCTTTTCCATAAACCATTTTATACGGAGACATACCCATAGGATTCTTATATGCAGTTCTATAGGCCCATAATGCATCATCAAGTTTCTTGGACCAATTCTTTCTAGATCTATTAAAAGTCTTTTGCAAAATTAATTTGAGCTCTCTATTACTCAATTCTACTTGACCACTAGACTGCGAGTGATATGGAGATGCAATTCTATGATTAACATCATATTTAGCAAGCATTTTACGGAAAGCACCCTGAATAAAGTGTGAACCACCATCAGTCATTAAATATCTAGGGACTCCAAACCTCGGAAAAATAACTTCCTTAAGCATTTTAATAGAAGTGTTATGATCAGCACTACTAGTTGGAATAGCTTCTACCCACTTAGTAACGTAATCAACAAAGCAACTAAAATATGTGTATATCCATTAGAGGCAGGAAAAGGTCCCATATAATCAAAGCCCCAAACATCAAATGGTTCAATAACAAGTGAATAATTCATAGGCATTTCTTGACGTCCACTAATATTACCAATACTTTGACATTCATCGCAAGATAAAACAAACTTACGGGCATCTTTGAAGAGAGTGGGCCAATAAAACCCGGATTGCAATACCTTATGTGCAGTTCTATCTCCAACGTGGTGTCCTCCATAAGCTTCGGAGTGACACTTGCGTAGGATTTGTTCCTGTTCATGCTCAGGCACACAACGTCTAATAACACCATCTACTCCTTCTTTATAAAGATGTGGGTCATCCCAAAAGTAATGTCTCAAATCATAGAAGAACTTTTTCTTTTGTTGGTATGTGAAACTAGGCGGTATAAATTTAGCGACAATATAATTAGCATAATCAGCATACCATGGAGTGCTACGAGAAGTGCTTATGACATTTAATTGTTCATCAGGAAAAGCTATCATCAATAGGTAGTGGGTCATCAAGAACATTCTCTAACCTAGATAAGTTGTCTGCAACGGGGTTCTCGGCTCCTTTTCTATCGACAATATGCAAATCAAATTCTTGCAAAAGAAAAGAACCCATCTAATAAGTCTAGGTTTAGCATCTTTCTTTTCCATAAGATATTTAATAGCACCATGATCAGTGTGAATAGTTACTTTAGAATCAACAATATAGGGTCTGAATTTATGACAAGCAAACACAACTGCTAAAAGTTCCTTTTCAGTAGTAGCATAATTTCTTTGAGAATTGTCTAGAGTCTTACTAGCATAATGGATAACATTTAATTTCTTATCAACTATTTGCCATAGAACAGCACCTCTGACATAATCACCAAAGATCACACATAATTTCACAGGGTAAATTCCAATCAGGTGGCTGAACAATAGGTGTAGAGACTAATGCTTTCTTAAGTATTTCAAATGCTTCAACACAATCATCATCTAAGACAAATGGTATATCTTTTTGTAATAAATTAGTCAGAGGCCGAGAAAT
This sequence comes from Aegilops bicornis, assembly GCA_021605145.1. Lineage (NCBI taxonomy): Eukaryota > Viridiplantae > Streptophyta > Magnoliopsida > Poales > Poaceae > Aegilops > Aegilops bicornis. The sequence continues at coordinate 578,434,741 of CM038675.1, forward strand.
TTTTAAGAAGTCCTTAATGAACCTCCTATAAAATCCGGCGTGACCAAGGAAACTTCTTATACCTTTGATGTCCTTGGGACATGGCATCTTTTCAATAGCATCAACCTTGGCTTTCTCAACTTCAATACCTCTTTCAGAAACTTTGTGCTCCAAGACAATACCTTCATTAACCATAAAGTGGCACTTTTCCCAATTCAAGACAAGATTAGTTTCTTCACATCTCTGCAAAACTCGATCAAGATTGCTCAAGCAATCATCAAAAGAGGATCCATAGATGGAGAAGTCGTCCATGAAAATCTCAAAAATCTTTTCACAAAAGTCAGAGAATATAGCCATAATGCATCTTTGAAAGGTAGCAGGTGCATTACATAAACCAAAAGGCATATGTCTGTAAGCAAAAGTACCAAAAGGGCATGTAAAAGTAGTATTTGATTGATCTTTAGCCGACACAGGTATTTGAGAGAAACCAGAATAACCATCTAAAAAGCAATAATGTGTATGTTTGCATAATCTTTCTAGCATTTGATCAATAAAAGGCAAGGGGTAATGATCTTTCTTAGTAGCTTTATTTAATTTATGGAAATCAATTACCATCCTATAACCTATGATAATTCTTTGAGGGATCAATTCATCTTTATCATTAGGGACAACGATAATACCTCCCTTCTTAAGGACACAATGGACAGGACTTACCCACCGACTATCAAAGAACGGGATAAATTATACGTGCCTCCAGAAGCTTGAGTATTTCTTTTCTTACCACTTCTTTCATTTTAGGATTCAAACGTCGTTGAGGATCACGAACTGGTTTGGCATCTGCTTCCAAGTTTATTTTATGTTGACATAGAGTGGGACTAATGCCCTTAAGATCTTCAAGAGCCAATAGCGGCATGGTGCTTCTTCAGAGTTTTCAATAATCTTTCTTCTTCATGCTCTGAAAGGTTAGCACTAATAATAACAGGATATATTTTCTCTTCATCAAGATAAGCATATTTAAGATTATCAGGCAATGGTTTAAGCTCAAACACGGGATCAACCTTGGGTGGAAGGGGATCCCCTAGGATTTCAATAGGCAAATTATGTTGCAGAATAGGTTCCTGTTTAAAGAATACTTCGTCTATTTCCCTTCTTTCATTCATGAACATATCATTTTCATGGTCTAGCAAATAGTGTTCTAAAGGATCACTAGGAGGTACGGCAATTCTTCCTCACGATGTTGTTTACTAAATTTAGAGAAATTAAACTCATGAACCATATCATCCAAGCCAATAGTAACAACATTATTTTTGCAGTCTATCTTAGCATTAATAGTATTCAAGAAGGGTCTACCAAATATAATGGGACAAAAGCTATCTTGTGGAGAACCAAGAACAAGAAAATCAGAGGGATATTTGGTTTTCCCACACAAGACTTCAACATCTCTAACAATTCCCATTGTAGATATGGTATCTCTATTGGCAAGTTTAATTGTAACATCAATATCTTCTAACTCAGCAGATGCAATATCATGCATAATTTATTTGTATAAGTCAATGGGTATAACGCTAGCACTAGCACCCATATCACATAAGCCATGATAACAATGATCTCCTATTTTAACAGAAATAACAGGCATGCCTGCCACAGGTCTATGTTTATCTTTAGCACACGGTTTAGCAATTCTAGCAGTTTCACCGCAGAACTGAATAACATGCCCATCAATATTATCAGACAAGAGATCTTTAACAATAGCAATATTAGGTTCTACTTTGACTTGCTCAGGAGGTGTATAAGTTCTAATATTGCTTTTACGAACAACAGTTGAAGCTTTAGCATGATCCTGTACTCTAATAGGGAAAGGTGGTTTCTCAACATAAGAGGTAGGAACAATAGGATCATTATAAGTGACAGTCTTTTCTTCAACTTTAATAGGTGCAGCTACTTTTACTTCTATGGGAAGATGATATTTAAACCACTTCTCCTTAGGGAGATCAACATAAGTAGCAAAAGATTCACAGAAAGAAGCTACTATCTCAGAGTCAAGTCCATATTTAGTGCTAAACTTACGGAAAATATCGATATCCATAAAAGATTTAACACAATCAAACTTAGGTGTCATACCTAACTCCTTACCTTCGTCGAGGTCCCAATCTTCAGAGTTGTTTTTAATTCTATCAATAAATTCCATTTAAATTTAATAGTCTTCATCATAAAAGAGCCAGCACAAGAAGTATCGAGCATGGTGCGATTGTTATCAGAAAGCCGAGCATAAAAACTTTGAATGGTTATTTCTCTTGGGAGCTCATGATTGGGGCATGAATATAACATTGATTTAAGCCTCCCCCAAGCTTGAGCGATGCTTTCTCCTTCACGAGGCCAAAAATTATATATATAATTGCGATCACGATGAACAAGATGCATAGGATAATACTTTTGATGAAATTCCAATTTCAATCTTTTATAGTTCCATGATCTCATATCATCACATAGCCTATACCATGTCAATGCGTCTCCCTTCAAAGATAAAGGGAAGGCCTTCTTCTTAACAACATCATCGGGTATACAAGCAAGCTTAAATTATCCACAAATTTCATCCACATATATTAAATGCTCATCAGGATGCTTTGTTCCATCTCCTGTAAAAGGATTAGCTAGCAGTTTTTCCATCATACCAGAAGGAATTTCAAAAGGAGTTTCATTTTCAATAGGTTCAGTAGGTTGAGGAGAAACTCTTTGATCTCATCGGACGGGTGAAGATACCCGAACAAGCCCCTCGAGAATTACTTTCCATAGTAACAAGTGACAAGAAATTTCAGCACACTATATAAGTTTTTCCTTACCAAATTCCACCTACCAAAGGCGCTACACTCCCCAAAGAACGGCGCTTTAAAAGAGTCTTGATGACCCACAAGTATAGGGGATCTATCATAGTCCTTTCGATAAGTAAGAGTGTCGAACCCAACGAGGAAGCGAAGGAAATGATAAGCGGTTTTCAGCAAGGTATTCTCTGCAAGTATCTTGAAATAAGTGGTAACAGATAGTTTTGTGATAAGATAAATTGTAACGAGCAACAAGTAACAAGAGTAAATAAAGTGCAGCAAGGTGGCCCAATCCTTTTGTAGCAAAGGACAAGCCTGGACAAACTCTTATAATAGGAAAAGCGCTCCCGAGGACACATGGGAATATCATCAAGCTAGTTTTCATCACGTTCATATGATTCGTTCGGTACTTTGATAATTTGATATGTGGGTGGACTGGTGCTTGGGTGCTGTTCTTACTTGAACAAGCATCCCACTTATGATTAACCTCTATTGCAAGCATCCGCAACTACAACAAAAGTATTTAGGTAAACCTAACCATAGCATGAAAGATATGGATCCAAATCAGCGCCTTACGAAGCAACGCATAAACTAGGGTTTAAGCTTCTGTCACTCTAGCAACCCATCATCTACTTATTACTTCCCAATGTCTTCCTCTAGGCCCAAATAATGCTGAAGTGTTATGTAGTCGACGTTCACATAACACCACTAGAGGCTAGACAACATACATCTCATCAAAATATCGAACGAATACCAAATTCACATGACTACTAATAGCAAGACTTCTCCCATGTCCTCACGAAAAAACGCAACCACTCACAAAGCATATTCATGTTCATAATCAGAGGGGTATTAATATGCATAAAGGATCTGAACATATGATTTTCCACCAAATAAACCAACTAGCATCAACTACAAGGAGTAATCAACTCTACTAGCAACCTACTAGTACCAATCCGGACTTGGAGACAAGAATTGGATACAAGAGATGAACTAGGGTTTTGAGAGGAGATGGTGCCGGTGAAGATGTTGATGGAGATTGCCCTCTCCCGATGAGAGGAGCGTTGGTGATGATGATGATGATGATTTCCCCCTCCGAGGGAAGTGTCCCCGCAGAACAGCTCTGCCAGAGCCCTAGATTGGTTCCGCCAAGGTTCCGCCTTGTGGCGGCGGAGTCTCATCCCGGAAGGTTGCTTCTTATTTTTTTCTCATCGAAAGACTTCATATAGGAGAATATGGGCATCGGAGAGCCACCAGGGGGCCCACGAGGTAGTGGGGCGCCCCAGGGGGGCGCGCCCCCACCCCTGTGAGCAGGGTGTGGGCCCCCTGGCCTTCATCTTTGGCGATGATTTTTCTTTATTTATTTCAAGATATTCCATGGAGTTTCAGGACTTTTGGAGTTGCACAGAATAGGTCTCCAATATTTGCTCATTTTCCAAAGAATTCCAAATTTACCGGCATTCTCCTCTTCATGTAAACCTTGTAAAATAAGAGAGAATAGCCATAAGTATTGTAGCATAATGTGAAATAATAGCCCATAATGCGATAAATATCGATATAAAAGCATGATGCAAAATGGACGTATCAGATGCCTAGAGAACAAGCCCCCTATCCTGACACAGGGCCTGGATGCGGCAACTGGATGAACCTCACCTCAGGTTCGCAGCCAAGAGCGTGTACACATGCTACGAGATGCACAGGTGGATCATTGACATGAGGAAGTGCCTCCTTACCCAAATCGACGAGTCCTTATCGAGCCACAAGCAGAGCAAGCGTCACAAGAAGTAGATGATGATCAGATGATCGTTTATGCTAGTTAATCATGCATGTAATATATAGTTTACTTTATTGGTGTGTGGAAATGTCATGTGTGTAGTAGCCACCTATGTAATTATGCATGTAATAGTTTACTTTGCTGTGAGCAAATGCCATGGTTGTAGTAGCCACCTATGTAAGTGGATGTTTAATTTGGTTATGCAAGCATGTCCTTATAAGTGTGTGTGTGTGTGTGTGTGTGTGTGTGTGTGTGTGTGTTGTTGTTCTGTATGCAATCCCATCGCACAACACACACGTCTTGTTAAGTTGAACCATTTATGTTCTCTTGTCTCAACGCAAACAGTTCATCCGAGTGAATCGCATGCCGTATATCGCACACACCTTCATCTGGCTGACCATTTATTTTGTGTTGCCTAATCACAAACAGTTCATCCGAGTGAACCGTATGTTGTACATCGCACACACCTTCATCTGGATGTCCGTTTCTTTTGTTCCTCCTCATCAAAAACGGTTAATTGAATTGAACCGTATGCCCTGAATCACACACATAACTAAAATCTGAACCGTGTTTGATGCATCCTCCATCGCAAATGTTTTGCACCTTTTTTGACGATTTTTTACACCACCGTTTGCGATTATGGTATCGCACACAGTTTCGTCGAAGGGTCTCTGATCATAGTGTCGTGTTAGCAGCAACCTGCAGTAGTGATTCAATTTAACACGGAAAAGAAAGTGTTGCATAGGGACCTCACCTAGAGGGCCAACCGAAAACATTAGAATTGCAAAAGGACGGTGGCATTTACAATTGCATGGAGAGTGTGGTTAAGAAGGAAAGTCAATCTCCATCAGTTGCTATATAAATGGAAGTCAAATACATGCTCAACTGTGATTTCTGAATTAGAATAGTTTTCACATGATGAATTTTTCTTTTGTTATTCCATGTAAAACACGGGCATATTTGTGGCTACGTTATATATTTCCCTTCGCAACAAGTTCTTACATGTTTCTCTTTGACAAAGTTCTACAACAAGCAAGCATCTATAAGATTGATGAAGATTGTTGATATTTTGTCACATTGCTTAGAAGAATGATATTCTAATAAATATCTTTTTTATATATTCTGGATATCTCTATTATCTCCACTATGAAGTCTATACATCGTGTTCGTTTTGCTTCGCTTCATAACACCAATGATCGATCAAAGGAAACAAAATCACCATCTCGCTCGATCCCACCCGCCTGCAAAGAGAGAGTTAAAAAATCAACGGTGGAAGCCCACACATGCATATCGACTCCACCCTCGATTCCTGAAGGAGCCTCTATCCAATCAACACCTTCCAATCTTCCATCGCCACACCGCCGTCCCACTCACGCCGCCGCCCCGTATGATTCCCCTCCTCACACACACGCCGCCACCAGGCATGCCCCGGCTGCCATTGGCCCTCCCCCTTTTTCGCCTCTGTGGCTAGCTCCGCCCTCCATCACTGTTTGGCTGGCTGCGCCCGCCACACGGTTGTGGAGCGGGTCACGGGAGAGGCGGACGGCTGGCTATGGGCTGGACGAGAAAGTGATGCCAGCGATGGAGACCATGCTAATGGGTAGGCCATGGTCAATGGTGGCCTTCACAGTTTTTCCGAGTGAGAGCGAGGTATCAGCCATCGCACAACCATTGAAACCGAAGCCCAAGCCGAAGTTGGCCGGCGTAAAACCTGACGGACCCAAAGGTCGGTCACGGTTCCGCCACCACCGCACTGCCTCTGAACTTGGTGGAGATTCGGAAGGAGAGGGGTGGTAGTGTGGAGACCCCGATGCCTCCCGTCACGACCATGACATCGATAAGAAAGATACTAACTTTTTAAATATTAGTTAGCTTCAAAAGTATTGACATCTTTTCTTATACGAATCTCCTGTCTCCCAGTAGGAATTCAATCTAAATTAACTATAAGTTATCCTTAATGGAAATAGTTTCCCATTGCATGAGCAAAACATACTGACGCCACCGGCATGTCGGTATGTAGTTCATTTTCTATGACAAACAGAGCTGATGTACCCTGTTTCAACATTTCATTCTCTTTGTATGTATATATAGAACAGAGGTGAAGCTCGGGAGATGACGAGATGCAGTGCATAATGTGGAAATATTACTATTCAATCTAACACAAAAAAGAAAGTGTTGCATAGGGACCTCGCCCAGAGGGCCAATCGAAAACATTAGAATTGCAAACGGACTATGACATTTACAATTGCGTGGAGAGTGTGGTTACGGAGACATGATGACTGCCAAGAAGAAAAGTGAATCTCCATTAGTCGCTATATAAATGGAAGTCAAATACATGCTCGACTATGATTTCCGAAATTAGAAAAAAATTCACATGATGATTTTTTTGTTATTCCATGCAAAACACGGGCATATTTGTGGCTACATTATATATTTCCCTTCGCAACAACTTCTTACATGTTACTCTTTGACAAAGTTCTACAGCAAGCAAGCATCCATAGAATTGATGAACATTATTGATATTTTGTCACATTGCTTAGAAGATTGATATGCTGGTAAATATCTTTTTTATCTTCTGGATGTCTCTATTATTAATTCTCTATTATCTCTACTATTCCTTGCCATTAGAGGAAGTCTATACGTCGTGTTTGTTTTGCTTCGCTTCGTAACACCAATGATCGATCGAAGGAAAAAAATTCACTGTCTCGCTCGATCCCACTAATAACCCACAAGTATAGGGGATCACAACAGTTTTCGAGGGTAGAGTATTCAACTCAAATTTATTGATTCGACACAAGGGGAGTCAAAGAATATTCTCAAGTATTAGCAGCTGAGTTGTCAATTCAACCACACCTGGATAACTTAGTATCTGCTGACAAAGTGTTTAGTAGCAAAGTAATATGGAAGTAACGGTAACGACAAAGAAAAAGTAATGTTTTTGGGTTTTGTAGTGATTGTAACAGAGCAAATGTAAAAGTAAATAAGCGAAGAACAATATGTGAAAAGCTCGTAGGCATTGGATCGGTGATGGAGAATTATTCCGGATGCGGTTCATCATGTAACAGTCATAACATAGGGTGACACAGAACTAGCTCCTATTCATCAATGTAATGTAGGCATGTATTCCGAATATAGTCATACGTGCTTATGGAAAAGAACTTGCATGACATCTTTTGTCCTACCCTCCCGTGGCAGTAGGGTCCTATTGGAAACTAAGGGATATTAAGGTCTCCTTTTAATAGAGTACCAGACCAAAGCATTAACACATAGTGAATACATAAACTCCTCAAACTACGATCATCACCGGGAGTGGTCCCGATTATTGTCACTTCGGGGTTGCCGGATCATAACACATAGTAGGTGACGATAGACTTGCAAGACAGGATCAAGAACTCACATATATTAATGAAAACATAATAGGTTCAGATCTGAAATCATGGCACTCGGGCCCTAGTGACAAGCATTAAGCATAGCAAAGTCATAGCAACACCAATCTCAAAACATAGTGGATACTAGGGATCAAACCCTAACAAAACTAACTCGATTACATGATGGATCACATCCAACCCATCACCGTCCAGCAAGCCTACGATGGAATTACTCACGCACGACGGTGAGCATCATGAAATTGGTGATGGAGGATGGTTGATGATGACGATGGCGATGAATCCCCCTCTCCGGAGCCCCAAACGGACTCCAGATCAGCCCTCCCGAGAGGTTTTAGGGCTTGGCGGCGGCTCCGTATCGTAAAACGCGATGAATCCTTCTCTCTGATTTTTTTTCTCCCCGAAAGTGAATATATGGAGTTTGAGTTGAGGTCGGTGGAGCGTCAGGGGGCCCACGAGGCAGGGGGGCGCGCCCCCCACCCTTGTGGACAAGGTGTGGGGCCCCTTACGTGGATTTTTCTTCCAGTATTTTTAATATTTTCCAAAAATATGTTCCGCGGAGTTTCAGGTCATTCCGAGAACTTTTGTTTCTGCACATAAATAACATCATGGAAAGTCTGCTGAAAACAGCGTCAGTCCGGGTTAGTTCCATTCGAATCATGCAAGTTAGAGTCTAAAACAAGGGCAAACGTGTTTGGAAAAGTAGATACGACGGAGACGTATCACCCACCCGCGTGCAAAAAGAGAGTTAAAAAATCAACGGTGGAAGCCCACGCATGCATGCTGACTCCACCCTCGATTCCTTGAGCAACCTCTCTCCAATCAACACCTTCCAATCTTCCATCCCCACACCGTCGCCCCACTCATGCCGCCACCCCGTACGAGTCCCCTCCTCACACCATGCCGACGGGCAGGGCATGGTCAATGGTGGCCTTCACAGTGTTCATGAGTGAGAGCGAGGCATCGGCCGTCGTGCAACCAGAAAAATTGAAGCCCGGGACGAAGTTGGCTGGCGTAGAAGCTGACGAATCCGAAGGACGGTGACGGTTCTGCCACCACCACACCATCTCTGAACTTGGTGGAGATGCGGAAGGAGAGCGGTGGCAGTGTGAAGAACCTGACACCTCCTGTCGCGACCATGACCACGACCATGACATCGGTAAGAAAGATACTAACTTTATACATATTCGCTAGCTTAAAAAGCATTGCCATCTTTTCTTATGCGGTCAACTCAGATCACCAAGAACAATCATACTGCACACTACATTGTTTGGACATATGTGATTCATAGATAGAAACTATTCATAAGACAAGCCAGCAGTGGGTGGTGTGGCTAGGTAGTTTCAGAATTCATTCCTGGAGTTCCTCCAAGCTCGACTCTGCTATTTAATCAAGCTATGTGTACCTTGTAATAGTGACACACATGGACACATGAAGTTGAGTGATACTAATATAATTTAATCATGGACGACATATATCCACTTATAAGTTCTTTGGCGGCGAGCAATTTGGCTGGTTAAGGAGACACAAAGTCACCAAGAAGGAAATCAATGTTGATAAATCGAGTATATTTTTCAGCCCCAATACAAAAGTGGAAATCAAGGAGCAACTATGTACAACACTCAATATCATGAGTGAAGCTCTCAGTGATAAATATCTGGGGTTACCGGCTAATGTGGGTATGGATAAATCTGACTGTTTTCAGTATCTGATTGACCGTATCATCATGAAGATAAGTGGATGGAAAGAAAAACTTTTATCCGCGGGAGGGAAGGAAATCCTCCTAAAATCTGTTATACAAGCTATCCCCACCTATGCGATGTCCGTCTTTAAAATTCCTAAAAAAATTGTAAGGGAATCACTGATGCGATATCTCATTTCTGGTGGGGGGACGAGGATAATCAGAAGCGGATGCATTGGATGGCTTGGTGGAAAATGTGTGTACCCAAAAATCAAGGGGCATGGGATTCCGGGATATTCATTGTTTCAACCTAGCAATGCTGGCAAAACAAGCGCGGCGTATTATTGAAAATCCAGACTCCTTATGTGCGACCGTGTTGAGGGCTAAATATTTCCCAAACGGTGATTTATTGAATACAAAGCTAAAAAAGGGCTCTTCTTTTACTTGGCAAAGTATTGTGGCAGGGGTTAATTGTCTAAATCTTGGTTATATTTGGCGTGTTGGAAATGGTCACAACATTGATATTTGGGAAGATGCTTGGATTCCTAATTGTGCAAATAGAAAAGTAATCACACAGAGAGAGAGAAATTTGATATCAAAGGTATCTGATTTAATTGATCCTGCTACTAGTAATTGGGACGAAAATTTGATCACACAAATGTTCTGGCCAGTTGATGCACAAAGGGTCCTTGCAATTCCTTTGTCACAACATGATATGTCGGATTTTGTCGCTTGGAGCTATTCAAAGAATGGAACTTTTTCTGTTCGATCAGCCTATGCAGTGCAATGGGAACACCAACACGGAGGAAAATTAAGGAGAACCGATGATACGGGACATATGACTATCAATCCTATTTGGAGTGAGATTTGGAAATTATCTTGTCCATCGAAGGTTAAAATTTTCATTTGGCGCACACTGCATGGCACCCTCCCGTGTAGAGTTAATTTGGCGAATAGACATATGAAGGTTACCCCCATTTGTCCACGGCATGTTCCTTTGGACCAGAGGATACAAAGCATATATTATTTCAGTGTCAGAAAGCAAAGGAGGTTTGGAAAAAACTGGGTTTAGATCAGGTCATTAAAAGAGCGTGCGAAGTTGATTATGCTGGTGAGGCGGTGCTTGAATTCTTGCTTTCTATGCCTGAACGGGAGCTTACGATCTTGGGTATTCCAAATGTCCGTGAATTAATTGTAATTTCAACTTGGTATTTATGGTGGGAGAGGCGAAAACTGGTCCATAAGGAGAAAATCCAAGACGCTAACCAGATCTCCATGGGAATTCGTGCAATTACGTTAAACTATGTTTTGGCTATATCACCAAAGGCTACGATGAAAAGAGGAGGTTGGGTCCAACCTCCAAGGGGGTTTGTAAAACTTAATGTGGATGCCTCTTTTGATCATGACCGGCTCAGGGGCACGGCTGGTGCTGTTTTGGGAGATGATAAAGGAAAATTCATTGCAGGGGGAAATTGGAGAATTGATTGGTGCACGGACGTTCTGACGGCTGAAGCTATGGCACTTAGATATGGTCTATCTATTGCTCAAAGGGCGGGCTGCAACCGCTTAGTTATTAACTCAGATAACATGGAGGTTATCGAAACCATGAACAATGGAGGACGGTCATCTAGTATAGCGGCGGCAGTGTTTGACGATTGTTATCTTTTAGCATGTGACTTTCCCATTACTAAATTTGAGCATTGTAATAGAGAAGCAAATAGGGTCGCACATGAACTTGCTAAGTTAGCTAGATTTTCTTCATCTTTGAACTGGTTTGAGGAGCCCTTGAGTGAAATTGTATCCCTCCTCATAAACGATGTACTTGTTCGCAAATGAATAAAGTTTTTATGTTTCTTTTCAAAAAAAGTCACCAAGAAGGAAAGAAACGAAAGAGAGTTTGTATTTGTCATTGTACGATGAAAAACGAATGTCACCATGATGTGAATTAAATGAATAATTTGATGAATGCGTCTATATTTTTATTATTTTGTGACAACACACCAGCATTTGGCTTCTGCCCGTAGCAACGCACGGGTATTGTCCTAGTAAAGAATAATAGGTCAAATGACTCTCCCAACACAAGCATCATCTATCACAAAGGACGCATGGCGATAATAAGTGATGTCTCCACCAAACTTGCAAATACACATAGACTTAAATATAAAGTGTGGACCCTTTATAATGCAAGGCATGGGTCACAAAGGCATGTAATAGCAATAGCAATGATCAAGGCATGCAGTGCAAACATGGTAATAGGGGCACAATATATGTAAGGCTCGTCGGATTGCAAAGTCACACACCGGTGTTGCATTTTTCTGAAACATTGCCGGTGTTGCATTTTTCTGAAACGACACCGATGTTTCTGAAACATCATTGACGTTGCGGAGGGCCGATGATGCGAGCTCGCCGAATTACAACATCGCCGGTGTTGCAGAGGCGAGAGTGTGCGAGCTCACGAGATTGCAACATCACCGTTGTTTCTGAAGCATGGCTTATGTTGTGATGCTTTGTGACGTCATAGATGTTTCTAAAACAAAGGTCTTGTTGCAATAGCCACGGACGCGAGCCAGAGGGGTTGTATATTGAGCAACAAAGATCGGACGGCTCGCGACCCGATCGATCTTTTTAAAAAGATCAGCCGGCTCATGCATACCACGCTCCTAAAAACATACATTAATTTAGTGGGTATTTCTGAAGAAGAAAAATGCGGCAGCAGATGGCATGGAGACCATACTACACCGTGGCTCCATGGAAAAGGTAAACCAGGCAAAGCTCCACTCGTTCATGCATGCGACAAGGAGCACGGGTAGGTACAGAGTCAAACATGTGCACCGCTTGTGCATGAGGAAGGCCACATGGTATGCATGAGTCAACCGCAGATCATTGTTAGTTACCTGTTGTAAATATTTCGGAATTTCCTACAAAATAGACGGAAAAAAAAATAATCTCGCTCACTCGCTGAGTCTTCCTTTGACTGAACATTTGTGATGCACTCTGTCCTATTTATACCCGCTCTAGCTACGAATTAAACAGATAGGTAGAGAGGTAGGGACTAGCTAGCACCTATCGCACTATCAGTATGATCTTAGTACCACCAGCCAGGTCGCAACAACGCTTCCAGTGCCGATCATCAAACGCAGCCGCCGCCCTCCATCTGCTGCTTCTCGGTGTAGCACTGGCACTGGCGAGCGGCACCGCAAGGGCACACGCCGTCCACGCGCCGTGCTGCAACCTGCTCCAGGGGGTGAACCTGGCGCCGTGCCTGGCGATGGCGGCGTCCGGCGGCGGCGCCGTGAACATAAGCGTCGCCTGCTGCTCGTCGCTGAACGAGGCGCTCGACGCCGGCCGCCGCTGCCTGTGCTCGCTGCTGCTGGCCAACGGAGTGCTCGCCGGCCTCGTCGCCACCCTGATCCCCACGCTGCCCATGGTGCTGCCGCTGCCCGGGTGCTACCTCTACGCGCCTCCTCTCGCGGCCTGCCAAGGTGACCATTCGTTCAAATCTTTTCTTGCATCCGCCCGGGCATGGACGCTAACGCCGAGTAGTTGTTTCCCCTTATCTTCTGGTTTCAGTGACGTTGCTGCAGACGAGTTATGATGCGCCGCCGGCGTCGGCATCTGTGGCTGCGGGCGTGGGGGATGCTGCTGGCGGCGCGGTGGATCCGCCGCCTCCTCAGACCGACATTGCGCCGCCGCCTAAGAATGGTAGTGTGGCTGGGACGAAGGATGGTGGGAGGACGGACGGGAGCGGCGGCAATGGCTCTAGGGAGGAGCAGAGCGTTAGAAGGAGCGACGCATGCCGGCGGCCCGGCGTTGGTGAGGGTAGGATGTACATGCTCATCTTTGCGGTGGTCATGGCTGTATTTTTGTTCGACTAAGTTGCCTGTCCATGGTTTCATAGGATTAATGATCGATCGATTAATCTGAATGACTTGGGCAATGCAGTATCGTACCATGGATCTCTCTGTCTTCTCTCTCTCTACAGTATTTTACAAATTTCAGGAACATCCATGGAACCATAGGTGCCATGCACACAAAAGCAAACTAATTTGCACACACCAATGTTTTATTTTATTAACGCTAATGAAAAGAAAAACAAGGACGAAGCAATAAAAAAAGGCTATTACTTTGCCAGTAGCCACCTCTTTGATGAACCACATGATCTTGATCCAACGGCCTAGATTAGACCGCTCCCATCACTAACCTTCCTATATGCATTTCCACAAGAATGTCCGTTAATTAACCAGACAATTCTCTTCTGCTTAATTGATCAATTGCATCATTTCAAAAAGAAAAGAATGTCTCCGTACTGCCAACACCGAACAATTACATGCCAGCAGCAAGACCATGCCAGTAACAGGTGTGGAGATGCACACCAATTAGAATTTCCGTTCAGTCTATTTAGCTTGCGTCGCCATCCAGGCATCCATCATGTCCCAGTCAGCTTCTACCGTTGGCCTCCCACATGAAGGAAAGTTCACAGGTTTTTCCCTTCAAGGGAAAAAAATCTCAGCCTGTCACATCCAGGGGTCAGTGTGGCACCTCGTCCTTGTGGTCTACAGTAAGTCAGTAACCCACTAACATCATATAATTGCACCTAGACAGCTGTTTCGCGCTACCAATCAAATCACTGACGCGCTTCCCCACGACGCGGCAAAGTTTTTATTTTCCTGAAGAACCTGCCTTTTCGTCAAGAAGAAAGAAAATCGACCAGTTAATAAGGAAAAAATCACACACACACACACGGACAGAGCAGCCCCAAGGCTGTGTACCAAACGAGCCGACGATCTTGCTATGCTACCCAAGGGACCAGAGTCGAAACCAACGCGGCAAAGATAGGGAGGCAGTTTCTGCAAGGACGCGGTTGAGAAGAAGCTTACAGGACTCAGCAGCTACTTGCTGTTGCAAAACCACAGCCCTTGCAGAATCAGTGAGTTGGGACTTGGAAATGGCGTTTCCAAGGAGCCCTGATTCCAGTATGAGCAGCTATGCTTCCACTCTGACGCTGAGCAGCTGCCCCAGCTCCTACATCTCCATAGGCAGCAGCAACCCAAGCTCATTTACGGCCACGGCAATGATCCCCACCGGAACCGGGCTCGTAGTTCCAGCCGGACGTGCCGGCGATCACAGCCCAGCACTAGCAGTCACAGCCACAGGAGCTCATGAATTCACACAGGGAAAGAAGCTTCAGCAGCATCAGGATCCTCCGGAATCAGAAGCAAAGTTCCCTAAGCAAGAAACTAACGGCTGGGAGCATCCATAGCTCTGTTCACCATCCAAGCAACTCAAGAACGTAAGTACTTCCATCAAGGAGATCAGTGGCTGGGCAAGATCTTCGCCGGGAGTAAAGGTGAAGTCAAATATCCGGCTCTTGGAGTCTGTACTTTCTTTGATACAAGTGGTAACTTCAACAGCACCACACCCAGATCACATCGTCGACATGATACGGGTCCATGATGCGCTTGCTAACCTGTTGCTTGTCCTGCCCAAGAATATCTTCCCTTTCCTGGTGCAAAATTTTGCTCAGATTGTAGATGAATTAAGCCCGAAAGGAGGTGCGTCTTTATCAGCAAGGTTTGAAAAGACACTGCATGATTTGCGAAGAAGCATAAGGAGTGGTCTCCAGGTACTCAATGTCAAGATCTTTGATTATACATCTGAAGTAGTCCCACAAGGTGGTGGTGTCCATGAGATCACCAAATACTTGTTGAAATACATCCTGTCACTGCTGGACAATGGCAGATCCCTCAAACTCATACTTGTCGGCGATGAACAGGATCAGGATGGCATGGTTGAAATGGAGACGCTGCAAGATGCTGTTGCTACCTTGATCTCTTACTTGGAAATTATGCTTGAGAAAGAATCTCATCGCTATCAAGATGCAGGGTTAAAACAAATGTTCATGGTAAATAACGTGAACTTTGTGTTGCATCAAGTAGAAGGCTCAGAGATAAAGTATCTTCTAGGAGAGGATTGGGTTCTGAAGCACCGAGACCAACTGAAGGACCATATCTCACGGTTCATCAACATTTCTTGGGAATCCGTTATGTATTGCTTCCATGTAAAGACCAACAGAATCCCAATCTTTTCTAGCCTACCAACACTGCAAATATTTAACCTGGAATTTGAGAAAACTTACTGGACTCAGAAGACATGGAAAGTTGAAAATCCTCTGCTCCGGTCCAATATGCGTAAATCAGTATCAGAGAAGCTTATTCAGGCTTACAGTACATACCTTGAGAATCACAAAAACAAAGCTCCAAAGCTTATGAAGTACACCCCTGAAGATCTTGAAGAGCTGCTGTCAGATCTGTTTGAAGGATAATGGGCATAGCTAAAAAGAGGACAAAGCTCATATGCATGTGACAATACTTGTCAACAAATCTGAAGGATAAATGATCCCTTGAGCTAGGAGGAAGGTCCGATTCAGATGCATTCTTCCAAAGCTTGCGTAGTGAATATGGAACTGTAACTGATGTATCCTTGATATGTTAAGTTGAACTGTACCTGAGGTTCTAGAAGTTGTGTGGTTGCTGTAGTTGTATGGTTGCTGCAATGCGAACTATGTATAAATTTTGCAAGTAAACAACTAACACATACTACTGTTTTCCGCACCAAGAAAAACAACTCTCAAACCAACCAACGGAGCGTGGCATGCCGCCGCGCACTATCCGCTAGTAGTTGGTTATAAAGAGTTGCGTTTCTGCTGGGTATAGTTCTGTTGTAGTATTCAGCAGATGTTATGTTGAGGGGGCTGCACTTTAATTTCTTCCCAGTTGATGGCAACATAGGCATTCATCCGCGCAGAGTGGTTCGGTTTGGATCAAGGAAGAGAAAGAAAGTATCGCTGAACATGTGGTTACTAATACAATTCTGACTAAGAATAAATTCAGGAAGTGGCTGGCACACTGAACTGACAGGAACAATGGAAAGACTTCTCTGGAAGCAATGCTAATTGGGGTAGTTTAGATTTCGTTTCAATAGCTTTCACAGGTTCATCGAGTCCTTGAAGTTAAATCCCTGAACACCCAAATGACAAAAACTTGCTTTTATTATATTATTATTTAAATAAACTAATTTAGGAAACGTTGTTAACCAGATATGAATTATTGGATGAGTTGCAGGAGCCAGCAATTGTTTTTTTTTTTTTTTGAGAAAAGGTCAGTAGGCCTTTATTGAGTGGATAAAATGTTTATACAGGAATAATAGCTGCATCATGCGGATTCCCTAACCAAATATGTCTCCCCACAGGGAGGATGACACCATACCTAGCTAGCCTATGAGCCTCAAAATTTGAAACTCTAGATTCATAACTAAAATTACACAACATGAAAGCTTGAGAGGTTTCTTTCAGCTCCTTTATAATGCTTCCATAATTGCCTCCTGCCCTTGCTGAATGTGTGCTATGACCTGTTTGCAATCAGAAGTTACATGAATGTACTGCAAACCAAGATCCAACGCCAAAGACTGAGCTTCACGGCACGCCATCACTTCAACTGTAGCTGGATCAGTTGCGCCTTGGACGACCAGAAGAGATGAGCCCAAGTAGCTTCCATCGCGGTGGCGGCATATAGTTAATTAACTATTAACTCGTTTACTAGTACTTGACAACTAATTATGTACTACCCTGATCAGGCCATGACTATGAGTTAAGCCACATAATTGCCGGCTTGTTGAGGCATCTGGGCTACTATTCTTTAGTTGGGCCAAGAGTCCAAAACGGAAGCAATGGTAGGGAAACGCACAGGCAGGTTTCTAATGACTCACTGTTAACTTGTTTAGTCCCACCTCGCCCGCGGAAGCAGCGCGGTCGGCCAACAGAGCTATAAGAGGAGGCAGAGGGCAGGGTTCTAAAGCATACCTTTCTCGGCCTTTTGGCTAAGATCAAGTGTAGTATCTGTTCTTATCAGTTTAATATCTGATATGTGGGTCATGCGCCCACAACGATATTAAATTTATTTTTTGTGGGGGAGGGTCCACCACACTAGCTTGCTAGTGGGGCCCTCGTGTGTCGCCTGGGCGTTGCACTATTGCCCAGGCCAGGCACACCCCAACCAATACAAACTAAACAATTTAAGATTTGTTTGGACTCAGCTGAAAGCAATTTCTTGTTGCTAGCTGCATCATCAAGCAGGTTATCCATTAAAAAAATCCAAGCAGAAGATTTAATAGGATGGTTTGCCTATTTTTTTTGAACGGTCACCGGGGGGGAGGGCTTCCCCACCTGAATGGGCTTCCCCACCTGAATATATTACCACTCAAAAGAGGATCGAGGAATTACAGTGTTGGTTCAGATTACAACAAGAACAATTACAGTGTTGGTTCAGATTACAACAAGAACAGTTAATGAATAGAAGCAGAGAGGAAATTCAGCCATAGCTTAGCAGAAGTATTATCTTCTTTCTTTTTGAACCGGAAGACCCAGAGGGAGAAATCTGCTACAATGTTACGAATTGTGGTTCTGTGGGTGTGATCCTCGTTTCTGAAGACAAAGGCGTTCCTCGAGTCCCAAATCTTCCATGCAACCGTCAGAGCGACCGAAGGCCAGATGTTTGGGTTGAGGCCAGGAATCGTGGGGTGTTGTTGCAGATCATCCAGGGAGGTTGGTGAGGGCAGACCCAAGGAGGACCAAACCTGTGTTGCATAGGAGCAGTTGGAGATGAGATGAAGAGCATCCTCGTGCGGGTCTTGACATCGGGGGCAAGCAGCAGATTGGACAATGTGCTTGTGAAACATGTTGGCCTTCGTGTTTAGCCGATCACGGAGGAGAAGCCAGGCGAAGATCTTGACTTTGATTGGCACCATGGAACCCCAGATGAAGTGGTGGTGTGTATCAGTATCGTCCTCAGCAAGAAGGGAGTAGTATGCATTCTTGGCAGAGAATGGCAGCCCGTGGGAGAGGGACCGTTCGTCAGATCTAGGTACCTGCTGAAAATCCTGCAACAGCAACAGAACACAGTCCAGCTCGCGAGCAGCAGCATTAGATAGACGGTTCCGCAGGTTCGTTAATAAGCCTTTTTGCCATATTGTAGCCACTAGAACCTTGTCATCCAACGAGTGTGAGTGTAGGTTGGGGAAAACTTTATAGAGAGGCGACTGAAGTAGCCATGTGTCTAACCAAAAGAAGGTGGAGAGGCCATTATAGGTGATCACAAAAGAGTGCTCGATGAGCAGTGGCAAATGGTTGTTGATAATTTT
The DNA here is from genome assembly GCA_021605145.1 of Aegilops bicornis. Lineage (NCBI taxonomy): Eukaryota > Viridiplantae > Streptophyta > Magnoliopsida > Poales > Poaceae > Aegilops > Aegilops bicornis. The sequence goes on from CM038675.1 coordinate 578,453,575, forward strand.
CCAGAGGAAGGAGGGCCTTGCAGTTTTTACTGAGATGCCAAGAGGGTATTGTTGGTGGTACCACTGTGTCCAAGGGACATTTGGGTTCTCAGAATTTTAAAGGAGAATTTCATAAGAAAGCAGCGGTTCAGAACTTCAAGATTATTAATGCCTAGACCACCAGAATTTTTTGGTTTGCAAACGTTTTTCCAAGCGACTAAACAGCTTGCCCCTGTGCAAGTTGCCTCATTAGACCAGAAGAACGCCCTTCGAATGGCGTCAAGTTTTGCTAAGATGGACTTGGGAAGACGGAAAACTGACATAAAATAAACTGTAAGTGAGTCTAGAACTGCAGTGAGCAGAGTTAAGCGAGCACCGCGCGAGAGAAGACGCGCTACCCAACCGAAGAGGAATTTTCGAAAGCTGTCAAGGATTGGGTCGAAAGCTGTGAGCGGTAGCTTAGTGGGGGAGAGAGGAAGGCCTAGGTACATTAGTGGAAAGGAGGATAATGAGCATCCACTGGCAGTGGCGATTTTGTTTTGCATGGATGGATCAGTGGTGATGGTGAGGAGTGCCGTTTTTTGGAAGTTGATAAGCAGTCCTGTTGCAAGGGCAAAATCGTGGAGCGTTTGTTTTAGAGTTAAGGTAGCTGAATCGTTAGCAGCAGCGATGATAAGAGTATCATCCGCGTATTGCAGCGTCACTGGTGGTTCATTTGGTCGTAGTGGGTGGCAAAGAACATTTTGTTCAAGGCGGGCGATCGATCTTTGAAGGACATCAGCAACAATGATGAACAAATATGGCGAGAAGGGATCTCCTTGTCGTAAGCCGCATCGGCATTGTATCCATGGCCCCGGAATGCCATTTAAGAGGACGACCGTTTTGCTAGTGGAGAGAATTTCGTGGACCCATGAGCAGAAAAGTGGGGGGAAACCTCGAGCTTGTAGGATTTGAAGGAGGGAGGACCAGCAGATGGAATCAAAAGCTTTTCTGAAATCCAGCTTGAAGACCATGGTCAGCGCTTTACGTGTGTGGCAAGCACTAAGGATATCGGCTGCATAAATGAAGTTTTCAGCAATGTTGCGTCCGTGAAGGAAACCCGTTTGATCATAGTGAATGAGCAGAGGGATAAGTGGCTTAACTCTGTTAGTGAGAACTTTGGCAACTGCTTTTGGGGTACAATTTCGAAGAGAGATTGGTCGAAAAGCATCTGGAGACGTTGGCGCTAGGGTTTTGGGAAGGAGAACCACGAAGGCTCGGTTAAAACGTTCAAGAGAAGCCGTATGGTCGTGGAAGGCAGAAAAGAACGGTAATATGGACTGTTTGATATCGTGCCAGAATTTTCTGAAGAAGACTGGTCCAAAGCCATCCGGGCCGGGGCTTGCATTTGTGTTCATGGTAAGGAATGCCTGGTGGATTTCGTCTTGTGAGAAAGGTTGTGCGAGATCGGAAAGTTGGGGAAGGGTAGAGGGGTATAGCTGGTGTAAACTGAAGTTCCAAATGGCGTGTTTTTCATTTCCGATTAGTTGTTGAAAGTATTTTTTTGAAGATATCAGCTTTTTGTTCGTGAAGGAAGACTTCGGAGAAGTTATGAATAAGCATAGGGATTTTATTTGAGCGAGAGCGCTGAGTTGCAGAGGCGTGGAAGAACCTAGAATTTTCGTCCCCATCGATGGCGACTCGAATCTTCCCCCTCTGTTTCCAAAATGCGATCTTTTGTTTGATAGCACATTGCAGCAAGTTGGAGAGGACCAGCCTTAGTTTTTGCTCAAGGGGAGATAGAGGAGCGAGTTCTTCGTTTAGGTCGAGGGCCTGGATAGCGATTTTGCAGTTATTTTCCCGTTGGTAGATGGGCCGCAACGTCTTGGCCCAGGATTTTAGGGCCGATCGTGTTTTTTTTATGTTATGGGCGAGGGAAGCAGCTGGATCATTGGGGGGCCCGTGGCCGTTGGGCTGCCAACAGCCCCGCACAGTGTTGATACAGGCCTGGAATGAGGTCCAGAAGCGTTCAAATCGAAAAAGGCGGGAAGAAGGGACAGCAGTGGATATAGTAACTAGAAGAAGAACATGATCGGAGACGAATCTGGTAAGGGAGGTTAGGTGCGTGTTTGGGAAGAGAGCATCCCAAGGAAGGTTAATAAGTACTCTATCTAAGCGAATTAGCGTAGGCGATAATCGCTTTGTTTGACTGTAAACCGTCTGCATCCGTATGGTATTTCTAATAGAGCGAGCTGATCAATTGTGTCATTGAAGGCATCGGCTTCGATCGTCTGAAATTGTTGTTGTTCCGCTCATTAGGGAATCGTAAGGTTAAAGTCACCAATGAGAAGCGGGAGATGTGCTTGGTGGCTCTATTTGCTTAAGTTCATCTAGGAATTCAAGTTTTAGTACACGTTGAGAGGGGGCGTATACATTAGTGATGAAGATGTGGTGCGGGGAGGCAAGGCATGATAGAGTTAAGGTAGTAGTGAAGCGTTCGTGCTGACAGTTAAGAAGTGAGAAGCAGCGAGAGTTGGTAGCAGATAGGTTTCCACCGGCAGATCCGATCGCATCTAGGTGGTTATTAGAATCGAGGAAGCGTGGCAAGATGGATCGTAGTTTGATGGAATCTGGTGTTTGCAATTTTGTTTCTTGTAGCAGAGCGATTGAAGGCCTCAATTGTTTGATTTCAGAGAACACATTAGCGCACTTATCATTGTCCCCTAAACCACGCACATTCCAGGAAACGATAGAGAACATTTCGTTTTTCATAATGGAAACTTAAGTTGACACCTTACATAGGGACAGATACCCAAAAGCCAACCATGGCAGATCCTGATACACATTGACATACTGACAGATTAAGTAGTGAGCAGCATTACAACTAGCATACAGCTAAGATAACGGGGACGCAGTGGTGTGATGCACCGGATACAAGGCCATCACGGGCTGCCACACGTGTAGCCGAGGAGGAGATAGAGCATCATGGAGATCCAGTGTCACCGGAGCCCGAAGCGATGTCGCCGACCATCTCCGGCGGAGCGCCACAGGCAGCAGCAACAGCAGCAGCCGGCTCCTTCGGCGATGCTGGCCACTGGCGGAGCCGTCGATGAGCCCCGTCTCATCGCAGAGACGGGCGTGGATGAGAGCGTCAGAGAGGTCCTTGGATGCCGCGGATAGGTCGAGCTTCTTGGCCTTGGAGCGCATGGCCTTAGTCATAGTGGAGTAGATAGGAGGTCGATCTCGCCAGGCGAAAGGCCAAGGCCTCGGCCTTGATGCCAGAGTCGACAGCCATCTTCTTGCGCGCTGGCGTCGCTGGCAGTACTCATGTGGTGGCTCTGGAGGCAGTCCAGGGCTGATCGACAGGAATCACCACAGGGAGAGGAGCCGGAGGGGCAGGTGGGGAAGGTGGAGGGGATAGATCATGTAGCTGAGGAGGCGGGGAAGGAGGAGCTGGCAGTGCGAGAAGGGGGCGAGAGAGGCGGGCGTGTGCCCGCGTCAAGGCAGGAGAGGGCAAGCGAGCCGGAGGATTCCATGGGGCATGAACCATCATGGCGACCGGCATGCCATCCGCCATGACAGCAAGGATCGGGATGCCGTCAAGAGGCCGATCCGCCGATGGCGAAGGGGAGGGCCTGCGGTGACTCCGAGTGCAGCGAATGGTGACATGGCAAAGGCAATCTTTGCGAATGCGGGAGATAGTGTTGGGAGACAGAGGAGGGTTGGAGACTTGGGAGCCGCTATCACCGTTCTCCGAGGAGAAAGGAGAGGCCCCAGAGCCATGCCGGAAGAGCGGCTCTCTCGACAGACGACAACGACATCGTTGTCGAGCAGGCGAACCATGAGACAGGTGGGAGGACAAAGTCGCGAGCGACCATGACGAGAGCACGGACGCTGGAGTGGTCGCCCTGGAAGCAATGCTGGTCGGCAGAGACAAAGTCACCAAGTGGGAGAAGAAGTACTCCGCCCCCTCAGGGTGCTAGAGCTCATCTGGATAGTCAAAAGCCTCGATTTCGGCCATGTGGATGAAGATGGCGGTGGATCTATTATCTGCATGCTCGGGTCTCTCGAAGAAGAGGGTGTTGCCCTCGTGGTGGATGGGGCCGTGCCCCGTGGCCACGAGGCGCTCCTCTGCGTTAGCAAAGGAGAGGCGAGCGGCGCCACGTGCGGAGGAGGTGAGGCCGAAGGTAGGGTTGTTGCGGTGGTGGGCGATGGCCTGGCGGATGAACCGGAATGGGTTGTGCATGGGGTCGGCTAGGTGGACGTTGGATGGTTTGCCTATGAATGTGTGAGATTGCTTTCCTTCTAAACAGAACCTATCTATCAAGTTTTATGTGCTGGTAGAATTGACCTTCTGAATATTTGCAAGTGATGGCTTTCTGTACTATATTAAGTTCAGTAGAATAGCACTTCACCCCTATGTCAAGAATGCATATGAATCGAAGAGATTTATTTGTACTCACCTGAAATCAGTTTCTTGTTGCTAGGTGCGTCATCAAGCAGAAGACAAGGATGGTTCAACTTGTTATCACTTGGGAAGCATTATCTAGGTTAGATTTGCTATGAATGTGTCGATTGTCTTACTTCTGAGTAGAACCTGTCTCTCGTTTTCTAACAGAAGGAACCTATCTATCAATATTTGAGTGCTGCTATAGTTGATCTTCTGAATATTTGCAAGTGATGGCTGTCCGTACTATTCATTTCAACAGAATAGCACTGCATCCCTATGTTCTTGACACCCCCAACGACCGGGCACCCCAAACCCTCCTCGTACGTCCGGGCGGACGGTCCGGTCAGTGACGGGTCACAAAAAAGTGAACGCCCAGGCTGACCGGCACCCCTCATATCTAGCCCAAATCTAGGGCGGATATGGGGACGCTCGAGCGCGTCTTCCACGTCGGACCCGGCCCACGTTGGCCCACCCGACATCACATATATTCCTCCCCATCGGCTATCAGGGCCAAACCCTAGCCACTTCACTCCACTCCCCTCCGCCACCCAAGCTCCCGTCTGGCGATCTCCGGCCTTCTCCGGCATGGTGGGCAGCGGATCCGACGATGAACAATACAGATCCGTCGACTGGGGTGTCGTCCCGTACGGTTTAGAGGAGGCAATGGCCGTCCGCATTGCACTCCGCCGCTCCCGGGAGGACAGCGCCCGACCGACAGCGGGATTTGTCCAAAGACGGGTCCATTGTGCCGGCAGACGGGCGCTCGGATCCTCCAGCGATGGATCATCACGATCCTCTCCGGAGCCTTCCAATCTCCCTTTCCCCATCATTGGTCCGTCGGAGTATGAATCCTACCGGGACCGGTGTGCCCGCCTTGGGATGGGGAGGATGAGGGCGGCCGAGGCCCGCCTCGCTGCTAACATGGCGGTGGAGGAGGAGGCTGATGCGGCGACGAGGTAAAGGAGGAAGCCATCCACGGCCGCATTGTAAAGAAGCGGCATTGGAGGAGCATCCATACCATGGCCGGATTGCCCCCACCACCCCCCCCCCCCCCCCAAAGGAGGAGGAGGAGGACAACAACGGGTCGGACAGCTCCGGTGATAAGCAGATCCGGCTCGATCCGTACTGCATCCTCGACCGCTACTTCCGCGAGAAGGACGAATTTTGGTATACAAAGCCTATAAATATGGTACGTATATGAATATGCAGGAATATTTCACTCTTGAAAGGTATGATGAGCAAGGGCGCTGGGAAGAGCAAGGACAGCCGTGGATGATCTTCTCCATAGCTAGCATGTAGGTTAAACATGCCAGTTTTTGGTAGTCCGATGGCAATGTCCTGATGTAGTAGTAGGACGTGTGTAATGCATCGTTGATGTAAGTTGCATGAGTTTGTATGGATTTGAGGTATGTTAATTGAGGTGTCCGGTTGTAAGAAGGAAAATTTGAGGCGTGACCAGTTAAATGTTTTGAAAAATTCTGGATTTTTTGTGAATGTTCATAAGGCATGTGATTACAGACCCTAAGAAATTTAGATCCAAATTCAAAGCACACATTGCGAAACAAGAAAGACAAATCTAAAATGAATAGTGTCAAAACAAGACAAAACATGAATAGGGTCACATATGAATTTGTCGTTTTTGTTTCTCAATGTATGATTCAAATTTTGATCCTAATTTTTTAGGGGTTATGGACATACGTATTGTGAACATCCATAAAAAATTCAGAATTTTTGAAAACATCTGAATGTGATTTTTCGAAATTTGGAGCATGGAAAGGGTGGTCACCTGATATCTTACCCATCAACCGGGTTCTTGCAGAATATGCATATTTAACCCAATCCAATATAAGATCCACAAAAAACTCAAACATATCCATCAAAATTACCCTTCATATCTCTCCTATACATCGTTCTTTTCTTCACAAAATGATTGCCTGGTACTCGGCTTCCGCTGCAGCCGCCAATATGTCACATCGAGTGGTCATTGTCTGGCACCCTCATCCTTCTGGTTTATAGTCAGCCACTTAAAATTAGTTATATACGGAGAAGCTGTTTTGCGGTGCCCACTAAGCCATCGACGCGCTTATTGTTTTTTTGCGAGAACGCGGTTGGGAGGAAGCTTACACGAGTTCAGCAGCTAGTTGCTGGTGCAAAACCTTAGCCAGTCCCTGCAGAATCGCCGAGTTGGAAATGGCGTTCCCAAGGAGCCCTGCTTCCACCGTGAGCAGCTATGCTTCTACTCCGACGCTGAGTAGCTGCCCCAACTCCTCCATCTCCACAGGCTGCAGCACCCCTGCCACCCCAAACCCCTTCGCCGTCGCGGCAATAAGCCCCACCCCAATCCAGCACATAGTTCCAGCCGGACGTGCCGGTGATCACAAGCCGGCGCTAGCAGCCACAGGAACTCCTGAATTCACACAGGGAAAGAAGCTTCAGCAGCATCAGGATCTTCTGGAATCAGCAGCGAGGTTCCCTAAGCAAGAAAACCCAGCACTAGCAATCACAGGAGGTACGGAATTCATACAGGGAAAGACTCTTCAGCAGCATCAGGATCTCCTTGAATCAGCAGCGAAGTTCCCTAAGCAAGAAATCAATGGCTGGGAGCATCCAGACCTCTGTTCACCATCAAAGCTGCTCAAGAACGTAAGTACTTCTATCAAGGAGATCGGTCGCTGGGCAAGATCTTCAACGGGGTTAAAGGTGAACTCAAATATCCGGCTCTTGGAGTCGGTATTTTCCTTGATACAAGTGGTAACTTCGACAGCACCACACCCAGATCACGTGGTCGCTATGATACGAGTCCACGAAGCGCTTGCTAACCTGTTGCTGGTCCTGCCCAAGAATATATTCCCTTTCCTGTTGCAACATTTCGCTCAGTTTGTAGATGAGTTATGCCCGAAAAGAGGTTTGGAAACGCACTGCATGATTTGCGAAGAAGCATAAGGAGTGGCCTTCAAGTACTCAAAGACATGATCTTTGACTATAAATCTGACGTAGTCCCCCAAGGTGGCGGTATCCATGAGATCACCAGATACTTGTTAAGATACATCATGTCACTTCTGGACAATGGCACCTCTCTCAAGATCATACTTGTTGGTGATGAACAGGATGACAAGGTTGCAATGGAGACGCTGCAAGATACTGTTGCTACCTTGATCTCTCAGATGGAAATTATGCTTGAGAAAGAATCTCATCGATATAAAGATGCAGGGTTGAAACAAATGTTCATGGTGAATAATGTGAACTTTTTGTTGCATCAAGTAGAAGGCTCAGAGATAAGGAATCTTCTAGGAGATGATTGGGTTCTGAAGCAACGAGACCAACTAAAGGACCACATCTCATCGTTCATCAACATTTCTTGGGAATCTGTCATGTATTGCTTCCATGTAAAGACCAACAAAATACCAATCTTTTCTAGCCTACCAACACTGCAAATATTTAACATGGAATTTGAGAAAACTTACTGGACTCAGAAGACATGGAAAGTTGAAAATCCTCTGCTCCGGTCCAACATGCGTAAATCAGTATCAGAGAAGCTTGTTCAGGCTTACAGTGCATACCTTGAGAATCACAAAAACAAGTATCAAAGGCTTATGAAGTACACCATCGAAGATCTTGAAGAGCTGCTGTCAGATCTGTTTGAAGGATAATGGTCATAGCTAGAAAGAGGACGAAGCGCAGATGCATGTTAAAAATACTAGTGCAACACGTCTGAAGGATAAATAATCCCTTGAGCTAGGATGAAGATCAGAAGCATGCCCCCAAAGCTTGTGGAGTAAATATCGAACTGTAACTGGCATATCATTGATATGTTAGGATTGAACTGTACCTGAGGTTCGTTGTGTGGTTGCTGCAGTGTAAAATGCTTAACATGCAATTTCTCTAATGATTATTTACGCTTGCTTGATTGCACCAGTCGAGTAGAACTATAGCTTTATATGTGGTCATGAAAATAGGTCTTCGAGCTGAAGTGGCTGCCACCTGACCTGATAAATTTTCCACAAAGAGGAGTTCCAACTTTGCAGTCCCATTTGGACCAACTAGAAGGTCATACATGCTTTGCCGCACCATGAGTGTCATGGTTGGAGACTAGGAGGACGTGGGCCTTGGTCCTACAGCCACCGGCTGCACACATGACATAAGACATATAGCAGATGCACCCATATCTATCTATAAATTATTTCTCTATCATCTGCTAAGATTACTCTCCCATTAGACAAGATTTGTTACCTTAAGTTGGAGATTGCTTTCTCAAGCCTAAGTTAATCATCAGGCAATCATGTATTCAGTACTCTCTCCGTTTCTTTTTAGTCTACATAAAAATTTTGTCTGAAGTCAAACTTCGTAAAGTTTGACCAACTATATAAAAAAATCAACATTCACAATATGAAATCAATATCATTAGATGCATCATGAAATTAATTTTCATACTATGTAACTTTTGCATTGTAAATATTGATATTTTTCAAGATAACTTTGGTCAAACTTTGCGTAGTTTATCTTCAAACAAATTTTATAATGCAGAGTAAAAAGAAACGGAGGGAGTAAATTCAAGCAATAAGAAACCAACTTCACCTATGACCTAAACCCATTCCCAACCAAGCCTCCCCACCAGGCCATATTCTCCCAGTTGCGTGCCTTGATACACAACAATTAAACTTGTTGACTAGAAGAATAACTCAATGACAGCATGGAATCGTGGAAGGATTTATAGGAAGTAAATTCCACCAGCAGATTAAGCAGTCGAAGAGCAACAGGAATGAGTATGATCTCCATAAGAAACAAACAACATACACTTCATTCCAAACCTACAGTAGCTACTTTAAACTTTTAATGGTCATTTGGTTCCAAAATGAAGGGTGAGTGAACATGTTGCCTCTCCGCATAGCACATTACTACATATTTTCTGTGACCAATGGATGTACTCCCTCCGTTCCTAAATATATGGCGTTTTGGCAGTTCCAATTGAACAGAGGGAGTAGTTGATAAAATTAAGCAAAGTTCAAGCAAATATGCATGTTTAGGAACTTGGTACCAAAACTGAAAAGGTTAAAGAGCCAGTGGTGCGAATCACTCATAATATTTGCTGAATCGATCCACTTACTCATATGTGTAATGGTCCACTGTAATGCGCTGACTGTGTGCATGAGAAAAGTCTAACATTTACATTAGATTGAGCTACAGGATTAATACTATTCTGTTACGTGTATACTGGTTTTAGTTCCAATTGTTTCATAGTAAAAAAAATCATGTTCATCTGTCCCATGAAATATATGCTGTCAAGTTTGCCAGTATGATTCACTAACAGGACTAAGGCTGTGTTCGGTAGTATTCCGTTCTTTCGCCAGGGAGCGAAGCGGGCGGGAGCGCCTATTTTGCCGCTCGCCAAAATTGTACTGGATGCCGCTCCGCTCCGCTGCAGAGTTACGGAGCGGAGAGTTTCCAAACGGCCCCTAAGTTTAGGTCCCATCTTCCCTTGGATTTGTAAGCCAAGTATGGTTTATGGCAATACGCTGATGGATTGTACAAAAATGTTCACTGAAACTTACTTCTTTTGCAATTGCTGCATCTTATAAATATCTTTCGATCAGATAAAAATAGCAAGGTTGTAATTCTGAAGTAACATATTGGGTTGTTTTTTTGGCGGGGGAAGTAACATATTGATTTGTTACTGTTGGTTTTTAACAATATTATACTTATCCCCTATTGCTGCCTAATTCTGACTATTTTTCTTCATTTATTTCTAGATTTTGCAGACCAGAAGGTACATATAACTTTATTGCCACCTCTGCTCCAAAATAGATGCCACTTGGACAATGACATGGTTCAAAGTATATACCTATGAGACTTTGCTATTTTTGACCAAACTCTCATAATGATGCTCCAACTTAAATGGAATAGGACCTATAGACTGTCAAGTATTTGTAAAATACTGGAGCACCATCCGGTTGGCCTATATTTTACCAAGCTCTTTTCCATGCAGCCTGGTTAGCTCAACCCCCTTCATCAGCAACAGAGATGAACTTCAGATTGACGAGAGAAGTTATCCTCTTCGGTTGATGCCTGTACTGCAAATATTGCCACTATTCCTCACCAAGAAATTTGCTGCACATTAATTGGGTGCAACTCTCCAGAAACTGCCTTAATGCCTATGCACAAAGGAAACGAAGAGGACATTACTTGAAACACTTTATGCACATCAGTCACCAGTGGGTTCCTCTGAGTCTTTATTTGACACTGGATTACTTGGCTTGGTACGCTTCGACAACGATTTTCTGTAAAGGAAGTGCAGTGGACAGTTTCAGACAAGTGTGTGTACATACCAATCACAGAGTCATTCTATATGATCTTTGACTTAATAAAAAGGAGAGTTCTGAGGAAAACATCGACCTCTTTGTGGACTTCTTGGCAGCAGCTACACCCATCTTCGTCTTCGACTTGTCAAAATCAGTTGATCCCTCATGCATGGCACTATAGTTGTGCATATTGGTTTTAGTTTCTGTTGCGGCTGCCTCCATCCTTTCGGAAGCTTGGAATTTGAGTTTTAACTCTTCCTTCCTCATTGTATGGGTATTGAACCTACTTGGCTGAGATTCCCTAAGAATACCCTTCAATAGAAACATGACAACGCCAGGATTCAGGAACAAACAAGAGAAAATATGATAATAGTATTACGGCAAGCTGCAAGCATCATGCAAGTAAATGTAAACCAGCGATTTGCAGTCTGAGGAAGAAGAAATGCCAGTGCCACCATGTAATTGGAAAGGTTGTCATGCTTCATAGTCAACACACATGGAAGCAGTCAGAGACTGCGCGACCAGATATGAACCTCTAGCGCAACCTTTAAAAAGTTTAAATGGATGAATATGTGGTTACAAAGTCCATGGATCTAAGTGACTGAGTTGAAGGACGATGGGTGCATTTTACTCATTGGAGGACCAGCTCAAGGATTAGGTCATGGTTTTATTTAAATTATTACCTATGCAAACCAGTGATGTACAGTCCGATCCAAAATAGGGTGTTCGAGAAGGACGTGGAGTTTCTGCACCCGAGCTCATATGAGCTCGGGTGAACAGTAAAATCGAAAAAAATTCAAAAAAAATTCAAAAAATTCCAAATTTTTTTTGGTAGAAACATTGACAAAAGTTCTAAGTGCTTGCAAAATTCGTCATGAAATCACATTTCTAGAAGGCGTGGCAAACAAAACAAAATCGGTACTCTGAAAATGCTACTTTCAAAAGGATTTTGGAGGCTGAATTTGTTTTTTTTGTCATGCCTTACAGGAATGTGATTTCATGATGAATTTTTGCAAGCACTTAGAACTTTTGTCAATGTTTCTACCAAAAAAAATTTGGAATTTTTTGAATTTTTTTTGAATTTTTTTCGATTTTACTGTTCACCCGAGCTCATATGAGCTCGGGTGCAGAAAGGGACTTTCGGTTCGAGAATAGTTACTGAAAGCCATTTAATCTTATGTTACTTACATTTTGAATCACTTGTTCCCTGCAGCATTTTGTGGGAGTTACTGCAAAAGTTCCTGTATTACTCACAAGTTATATATAGTTCACTATGTCCAGAAAATTCTATAAGTTCCTACTTACAATGTTGTTTGCGCATTCAACAGTTCATTAGTTTACAACTAGCACCTACCATTTTCCTAATCCTTCTACACTAGTGTTGTTATCTGGTCCTTGTTAGAAAGATGACCTTATGACGAATTCCAAACTACGAACGATACTGCTGAAAGAGCACCATATTAAAATCGTCTTATTGAAACATATAAGTAACAGCTCTGAAAGGATATTGCAAATCAATAGTTTCTTACTGATACCTCTGAAGATAGTGTTCCAGCAGGTGAACCTGCCTCAACAAGAGGTTTCATGTTTTCAGCTATTGGTGCATCATCAGGTAAACTTGCCATGGGAGTTGTTTCTGGAATTTCTTCTCTTTTTGAGATCCTTGATTGTGAAATGCATTTGTCTGATTTTTTCTTCTTGTCCTTCTAACATTCTGGCTACTGTTTTCCTGACCAACCATGCTGCTATTGTGAGCGACATCTTGTTCTGTGACTCTTTCTGCAGCTCCCTGATTAGTTATCACTTTCTTCAGACTTTTGCGTGCCAATCTTTTAGTTTTCTGTACACCAATTTATGGATCAACCACAATGCTAGTTCCAGGTACACAACCTTCTGCTGACAACTTTGTTCAAGGTACCTTGTCAATGAACATTTCTTTCTGTAGTTTCGCTTTATCCTTTTTAAGATGCCCTCCGCTTCTTTGTTGGAGGAAGTGATTTTCACTTCCTTCTCTGATATTTCAACTTCTGCACCTCTGTGTTGAACTGTTTCTTGTAGGATGTATAATGGAGATGTGTTAGCTTCATCAACTGTTTCTGAACTAGTCTTTGTCTCCTTGTGTACTACGGCTTTCTTATGGTTCTTCGCATTTGCATAAATTATCTCTTTGCCATCATGGTTGGATGGTTCTGGTTCTTGCATGGATTGCATGTTATATGTCATCAAGTCCGCAGGCTCTTCTTCACTGATTCTCTGAGGTGATTTCATAGTTGATATATCGGTCATTAGTGGATCTTTACATGCTTCTTTACCTATTATGCTTACACAATGAGCAAAGCCTTCACAGTTAGCCATCTGATTATCATTTGCAAAGGTCATCGGTACTTCAGTTTCTTGCATGCAATTGATAACATTTTCACTATTGGCTAGGGATGCTCCGTTGTATTTCAACCCAGATGATGAAATGTTAAAGCAATTAGGTGAAAAAACATCAGCAGTTTCTGGGACAACATTATTGATGATCTGGTGAGCACTACTATTTATACAAATCATCTGTCTGTCACTACTGAACAGCTCAGATGGTTCTAGTCCTTGAATACTAGCAGCTATCTCCGTGAACTGTTCTTTTCTTTCAAACTCAGGTGATGGGGTGATGGTATTAGGACTCACATTATGATCATCTGCAGAACAAATATGTAGCTTTTTTTCTGCTGCATGTACGACAGAAGTTTTATCCTTTGCATCAGCTGTGCTCTCATCATTATACCTGAACTCAGGCTGTTCAATTTCTCCAATAACATACTGATCTTTTACACATGTGTCTATGGTTGGTGCTCCGTTCTTAAAATCCACAGGCTGCTTGACACTTTCCTCAATAATACCATTGGAGGAACTAATATTAGGTAATTCACTACTGTCGAACTCTGATGCATCATCTACGGATTGTCTAACATAACTTGCTGAAATTGCTTCCTCGGTGGCAACTACTAGGTGGGGAAAGACAACAGAATTATTGTTTCCCCCTTTGCTTTTTCCAAGGTTTCCTTCTTCTAGAGTGTGAACATCAGTCATCATTCTTCTGATCTCAGTTATTCTTGCATTGTCATCATTCGCAACAGTACTGCAACTAAATATATTTCTGAAAGAAAACCGTTCTCTTGACATTTTGGCTTTTTTGAGGTTGTTCCTCAATTCCCTCCTCTCTAACTGCGGTCTTACCAGTAAATCTCCTGGAAACTTATGTGCATTACTGATTACCCTGCCGTTACCCTTGTCCAATTGACCAGCTCTCATCCCTGGTCTAGGTACATGAAACGACTTTCTAGAAAAAGGTGCCTTGATGTTCCTCCAAATCAACTTTGACGCCATCAATACAATGCACAAACCACAAAATGCTGCAAAACCACCCCGTGCAACAGCCCTTGAAGCAGTCCTATTTGTCTGCACAACTGAAACATCAATATCCGCGACACGCGGTTCCTTCTTCTCGGTGGCTACAAACCGAACCGATGAGCTATTCTTTGGAACCTCACGTTCGCCACTTTCAAACCCCTTAGCCATTACTCTTGCACGAGACAACATGGACTGCAAATCGCCACTCCCTTCTCCATCTGCATTTACACACCTGCTAACGATTTCATCCTCATTCACCTCAACGTGCACTGCATTGCCGTCCGGGTCTTCATATACACTGAATAGAGGACCAGTCCCATTGCCGCAGAGATGGCTCTCCTCCGAATCCCAATCCAAATCCTTCTGACCATCCAAGTTGGACTCAGCCACTGCATTCCCACTTGGACCGGCATCTAGACAAACAGAAATGCCAGATTTCTCCTCAGGATCCGGTAACGCGTGATCATCGGACGAAGCAGGCTGCGGTTCTCCAGTAAGACCAACCAAAGGAGGGCGCTCCTTGTCCAGCTGGGGACGAGAATCGAGGTCCTCGTGGCTGGGAGGGCGAACCACCAGCGGCGGCGAGGCCTTGTCGCGCAGCACGTTCCGGCGACGGGGCGGCGCGCGGAGCCGCCACGCCGGGACGAGGGCGGCCTCGCAGCGGGCAGCCGCGAAGCGCCTCGAGGGACGTTTTGTGGGGGGGGGTGCTCGGCGGCCGGGGGTTTTCGGGGGCGGGGGGGGGGGGCGGCCGGCGATCTGGCAGGGGAATCCGGGTGGCGCATGGAACAGAGAGGAGATGGAGGCGCTCGCCATTCGGGGCAGACGTGATTCTAGGGGAGGAGGAGGAGGGAGAGGAGTGGGATGACGGCCATGGCGGCGGTGGCTGTGGAGCTAAAACCCAGATGGGCTAAAATCTTTTCAATCTTTTCTTTGGAAACGACGGAGGGAGGGCCTGTCGCTTGCGCCGGTTCGGGCCAAAGCTCACGTTCCCGGCCGGCGTTAGAAGATTTACACTCTTCTCTGCCTTTTTTTTTCTTTTTGCCGTGGAAGAGAATGTTTTGTTAGCGCATTTTGTTTGTTGGACCCTCGAACTGCCCGCGATCTATTCTGCATGGGTCCGTTCAAGTATTTCGGACGTCATTTTTCTCACAAACCGGAAGCAAAATTGCTTCACGGATGACACATTGGGCACGATCGGCGAGCGATACAACGTCCCCAACAGCATTAGCATCAGCGAATCAACCTGTGGTTGAGTTGGTTAAGTGGACAGTGGTATCCCCAACCCATCAGGGTTTAAATCCTGGTGCTCGCATTATTCCTGGATTTATTTCAGCATTTCAGGCGATGCGCTTTCAGTTGGAGGAGACGTTCTGCAAATGACGACGAAGCGCCTCTGGTGACTTCGTAGAATCTCAAGATGATATCTTGCTCGATCTCTCGGAGGTGCTCATAGGGGTAAGGTGTGCGTGTGTGCATTCATAGAGGTGAGTGTATGCGCGTGTACATGAGCGCTTGTGTCTGTACTGATGCTAAAAAAAACAGCATTAGCATCAGCTAGAAAAAGAAACGAAATTGCTTCAGAGACGACACTTTACGCACGATCTGCAAACGATGCTCCTCTCCAATAGCACTAGCATCAGCTAAAAAAAGAAAAACAAATAACCTCCTGTGTGCACGCTCATTGCTGACCCTCCACGTTAGATTATGCAGTCGTCGGCTGTAATCTTGTTGTGTGTATAACAACGCCGAAAAAGAGAACAAATGATCGCGGAAACGATCCTCTCCTCCTCCTAGCCCCCGCGTCGTCGTACCCCCCCCTGCCCTCGCCGCCGGGGCAAAGCCCCTCGCGGTGGCTGGCGGCGGGGCCCCTCTCTCCTCCGCTTGGGGGTGGCGGTCTTGAGGCGGCCTTTTTCTGGCGGCGTTAGGCGTGCGTGGGGCTCGGCGGTGGCTCCTGACGGCGTGGTGGGCGGCGGCGGCGGCGCGGGGCTACGTGCCCATGGTGGCGGCGGTGGCTCAGATCTGGCCATGGGCTGCAGTGGGCGGGTTCTGGCGGGCCCCTTCTCTACGGGCTCCGGCTCGGCCTCCTTCTCCTCTCGGTCGGGGCTGGAGGTGGGTTGGTGTTGGTGGAGGTGGGGGGCGTGTCGGCCGGATCTGACGCGATTTTTCCGTGGCGGCGCGGTTGGGGCAGCGTGATCAGGCGTGGTTGCTGCTCGGCCGTGGGCGGCGGCGCGAGGAGGTCTGGGTGGCCTCCGGTGGTGCGACGGCTACGGTGGTGGCGGCTCGCTGACGGCGGCCGGCTTCTCGGCGTCGGCTCGTCTGCGGTCGGGCCGTTTCGACCTTCGCTTCCTCTCCTCGTCGGTCGGCCTCTACTTACATCAAAGTGGCCCGCTCATTCACCGATCCATCGCTTTGTTTCGCGCCCGGTGTCGCAGGACCGAGCTCGTCTCACGCCCGGCAGCAGGACCGAGCTCGTCTCGCGCCCAGCCGCAGGGTCAAACTCGTCTCGCACCCGGTACAGCAGGACAGGTCGATGGAGGCCAATTTCGGCCGGCCTTTTGGGTTTCGACGCTGGGGGGCGCCTAGGGGTGTGAAAGGCGCGGCCTTTCCACCCATCTCTTTGGTTGGGGTAGCGATGGGTCTCGGGTCAGGTGGTGTCAAGGTCTTGGATGCCGGGGCGGTGGCCTTGGTGGTGGTAGCGCGGTGCTCTTGGGCGAGCACATTGCTTGGTCTTTGCTGGTGACCATGGCCGGGTGGGCGGCATGGTGGCTGGGGTGTGGCGTTCGGTGGCGATGAGTGTTAGCTGGGGTGAAAACCTGCTCTATCTTCAGACGGACCGGCGGCGGCGTAGCGCGTTACCTTCTTGAAGGCGTCGTCGCGGCTCTCATCGGTCATCGTGTTGCTCCAGAGGAAACTCTGACCCCTGGGTCGGACGGTGGCGGCGCGTTGGCGTCGTAACCTTCTTGGAGACGCCGCCTTGGAGCTCACGGTTCGTCATATGCGGCTTCATCTCTTTGCGGTGGCGTGTTCACGGTGGAGGACCCCGATTGCTCTTGTAGCGGTAGGGGTGGTGTTCTTCGCCTTTCGGCGCCCTATGTATCCCGTCTTGGGTGTGTGCGTGTGTTGTCGTGGGGTGCGTTTGTATTGGGCTGTGGTTGATCATTGCTTTACATATAAAGCGGGGCGAAAGTCTTTTTCGGTAAAAAGAGAACAAATGACCCCAGCATGCAGGCTCGTTGTTGGCCCTGCACGTACGATCATGCAAGCGTTGACCATGAGCTTGTTGTGTGTATAGCACCGCTGAACCGGAAATAAATTGGGGGGCTTTACAGACGTCCGGCCCGCTGTTACACAAGCGTTCAACATCCTCTGGCCCACCCGAACCCTCTTCCTCGCCCGCACTATTTCACGCCCGAAGCGGTCACCGCCGCTACAGAGCATCAGCGCCGAATTCATGCATGCCCAGTGCGGACGCGACATCTCGTGTCGCTCCGATATTCAAGCGATGCGATTGCCGAGGGCGCCACCCGGCCGCTTCGCGGTGCACGCGATTGCTCCGCGTTCAAGCAACGGAACGCCCGTCGGCCTCCCTACATTAAACATGTGCGGTTGCCGAGAAACCTGCTCCGACGCCATCTGTTCGTCTGTTTGCTGCCCACCATTAGCCACCTCGCTACATGCCCTGCCATCTGCCAGCTATTTAAACTCCAGGCTCAACAACAGCCGCATCCAACCTCCTCCGCTCCCTATCTCCTCTCGGCAGCACGCCCCCCACAGCCTCCTCGAGATCCAAAGCCCACTGGGACAACCTCTTGTCTGAGAAGACAAAGGAGATCACCGCCATTGCAGTCGACTGGTAAGCTGACAGACAGGCGAGCTCACCGGAGGCCAGCGCTGCGGACGCCCCAATGGAAGAGGCGCCCGACGACGAACCGATGCCACGTCCTCGCTGGCCCATGTCAATATCACCATGGGCGAGGCTCGTGCTCACTACACCGACATGGTGTTGGAAGAGCGGCATGCCATGTTCCTGCAGGCGCAGGGCGACCAGGCCTACAACCTCCGCCTCCTCGACAAGCACCAGCGTGCAGAGGAGCAACTCGCCCGTGGCACGGGGATCGCGCCGGACGTGAACATGGGCGAGTAGGAGGCGTTGTTCCAATCCTACCACACCGCCCATGACATCTCCTTGGGGTCAACGTTGGAGATGCCCTCAGACATCACATGACACTTGTGACGAGCAATCTCAAAAATACAAATGCAAAAGAAAAGGTTTGTTAACACGCAAACGTTGAATATGCATGATCCGCCCCAATTCAAAAGAAGCATCGTTAGAAAAAAAATTATGAGGTATTAGTCGTTTATGATACAAACACAATTGAAAGGCCATCCAGCGGCGCCTGTCGTGGTTCTAAGTCTGATAGTAGAATGGAGGGTAGGTATGAGGAGGCAAGATCCTAACTATGGTGAAGTTGTGCACATAAGATTTACGAGTTCAGGCCCTTCTCAAAGGAAGTAAAAACCCTACGTCTCGGTGCCCTAAGGCTAGTCGATTGGATTATGCGTGAAGTTACAGGGGGTGCGAACTCTTGTCCCAGAGAAGGGGGTGGCTAATATAGAGTGCGCCAGGACCCCAGCCATCCCCCGTTACATAGGGTTCAATGTACATAAAGGGGGGACGTTACTGGTAACTGAAAGTGCGTTATATCGACTAGAGGGGGGTGAATAGGCGATTTTTATGAATTCTTCACCGAGGAATTTGCCGGTGAGGAAATTCCTAAGAGAAGAACTACTTGCAGCGGAATAAGTACTCAAGAGTAAGCATAACAGAATCTGAGGCATGGTCATCATGATGAAATGAAGACACGCCATACAGTCTGAAAGCGTAAACACGAGGATAACACAAGATGAAGACAAAGCGGTGAAGAAATTGGGCGAGGAAATTGAGAAAGTCTTGATCAAAGTCTTCAAACAGATATGAACAAACACTCAACACGATGTGAGGAAATGAAATAGTTGAGGAAATAGAACCCGGTAAGGTTGGTGAAGACAATGATTTGGTAGACCGGTTCCAACAGCGGTCTTGCAGCACTGATTTCATTACAAAGACTGAAATTCATAGTGAAATTCATAAAATACCTATTCACCCTCTAATCGTCTCTTGCACAAATAATGTCGATGCTAGGTACTTCCTTGTTTTGTGTGATTTTGGTTTAACCACAGGAGTTCTAGTTATGTGGGCCATGGGTATGATCAAGGTCTCTGTTGGCTGTCCCTACCTTGATGGGACAGACTACCCTTCTTGGAAGAATAAGATGCGAATGCATCTTGAGGCAATTGATAACGATCTACGGTATGTTGTGGAAAATGGTGTTCCCCTTGTCTCACCCTCCTTTGAGCTACCGATGTGAAGAGATTCAAGCAACTCGATTCTCAAGCGAAGAATATCATATGTGGCCATCGAGCAAAGGGCGGTATGGAAGAGTGAGTGCTTTGGAAGACGCTAAGCTTATACGGGATAGGTTGTCCAAAGTAAATGAAGGAGTCTCAACTCAGCGTGACTCTCGAGTTGATGTTCTTCGCAATCTCTTCAACCGCTTCAAAAGACTCGACAATGAAAATGTTCAACAAACCTTCGATCGCCTCACTGACATCTCAAATGAGCTTCAAGCACTTGGTGCCACTGACATCACCGACCATGAGGTGGTGAATAAATTGTTGAGATCGCTTGATTCCTCATTTGATACGCTGACACTGATGATACAAGAAGGTGCTGACGACAAGTCACTTGATCCCGCTGATATCCTCGAGAGGCTAAATACTCATGAGTTCGACTTCTTTGAAAAGAGATCTCTATGGTTCGAGCTATGGCAAATCACGTGCCACGAAGGCCAAGGTTGTGTATGCGAATCTGAATGTGAAGACTACGGTAGTAGCCTTGGTGATCCTGAAGAATTGAGCCGAGGAGCTAGCACTGCTTTCGTGAAGAAGTTCGAAGTTCTCAAGGCGTGGTCGCTTTGGAAAATCCTCAAGGAGCGGTGATTCCTCATCCGGTGACTATAAGAGAAGGCTATGCCACAAATGCAAGAAACCTGGTCACTATATTCAAGATTGTCCTCGGTGGGAAAAGGAATTAAAGAAGAAGAAATACAAGGATTACAGTTACGATGGCGCTAAGAAGAAGAAGAGATCGTCAAAATCTTCATCATCAAAATCCTCAAAGTCTTCATCTCACAAGAAGAGCAGCTCCAAGAAGGCTCGGGCATTCATTGGCAAGGAAATGGACTCTGAAGCTGAATCTGAGGAACATGAGGAAGAGGAGGCATCTGAGGAGTCCGAATCCAGTGTGGCGAGTCTGGCTCTACGCTCTTGCATTCGTCGACAAGTCCATCTTCAACTCAAGAAACTGACCTCACCAACAAAGGTGATGAAGCTAATGATGACTACGCTCCCACCCTATTGCTTCATGGCAAAGGGTGCCAAGGTACTCAAATATACCTCCTCTGAATCTAGTGAGAATGAATTTGATGAAGACCTCAAGCCCAACTACTCTAAACTTGCTAAGATTAACGTAAAACAACAAAGGGCTTTTGAAAGGTTTAAAACATGCTAGACAAAAGTGATGATATGTTGGGTGAAGAAATGGATCGCACTAAAGCCTTGGTGAAAATCTTGAGACTTGAGTCTAGGTTTGACGACCTTCAAGGTCATCATAACACTCTCTTATGCGATCATGAGAAGCTTTCTTATGAATTTCTTCAAAGAAATCAAGATCTTGAGAAGCTAAGAGTGAGTTATGAAGATCTTGAAGGGCGCGATTCATTACTTGCTCAACAAATCAGCGCTTCTTCGGAAGAATTTGTTCCTCCATGCTTAAAGTGCATTGAACGTGAATCTGCTAATTCTTCACCTAAATGTTCAAATTCTTCAACTGTTACAAATTCTTCACCTGCCTCTGATATCACTAATTCCTCATCTGAGGACATTGCTAGTATCACTGACAATGTAGGGCTGAAGGAATTGTACATGACAGGCATGTACAAAAGCCTCAAAGGGCATCAGACTCTTTGTGATGTGCTTAAAAAGCAGATCCTCAACAGGAACCCTAGAAAGAGGGTATTGCCTTTGAGAGGAAACTCAATGCTGATGGAACATATTGGAAGCCTGAGCTGAAGGAAATATGCCCTAGAGGCAATAATAAAGTTATTATTTATTTCCTCATATCATGATAAATATTTATTATTCATGCTAGAATTGTATTAACCGGAAACATGATACATGTGTGAATACATAGACAAACATATAGTCACTAGTATGCCTCTACTTGACTAGCTCATTAATCAAAGATGGTTATGTTTCCTAACCATAGACATGTGTTGTTATTTGATTAATGGGATCACATCATTAGGAGAATGATGTGATTGACATGACCCATTCCGTTAGCCTAGCACTTGATCGTTTAGTATATTGCTATTGCTTTCTTCATGACTTATACATGTTCACGTAACTATGAGATTATGCAACTCCGTTTACGGAGGAACACTTTGGGTGCTACCAAAGCGTCACAACGTAACTTGGTGATTATAAAGGAGTACTCTGAGGTGTCTCCAAAGGTACATGTTGGGTTGGCGTATTTGAGATTAGGTTTTGTCACTCCGATTGTCGGAGAGGTATCTGCAGGCCCTCTCGATAATGCACATCACTATAAGCCTTGCAAGCAATGTAGCTAATGAGTTAGTTCTGAATGATGCATTCCGTAGTGAGTAAAGAGACTTGCCGATGCTTGAGATTGAACTAGGTATTGGATGCAAGCGATCGAATCTCGGGCAAGTAACTATACCGATGACAAAGGGAACAACGTATGTTGTTATGCGGTTTGACCGATAAAGATCTTCGTAGAATATGTAGGAGCCAATATGAGCATCCAGGTTCCGCTATTGGTTATTGACCGAGAATAGTTCTAGGTCATGTCTACATAGTTCTCGAACCCGTAGGGTCCGCACGCTTAACGTTACGATAGCGGTTTTATTATGAGTTTATAAGTTTTGATGTACGAAGATTGTTGAGTCTCGGATGTGATCACGGACATGACGAGGAGTCTCGAAATGGTCGAGACATAAAGATTGATATATTGGAAGCCTATATTTGGATATCGGAATGGTTAGGGTGAAATCGGATTTTATCGGAACAGGGTTTCTGGAACCCTCCCGGGGATAATGGGCCTTAGTGGGCCATGAGGGAGAAGAGGAGGGCTGGCGGGGCAGGCGCGCCTCCCCCTAGTCCGAATAGGACAAGGAAGGGGCGGTGCCCCCTCTTTCCCTCCCCTTTCCTTCTCCAACAAGGCAAGAGGGGGAGTCCTACTCCCGGTGGGAGTAGGACTCCTCGGCGCCTGCCAGGGGGCTGGCCGCACCTCCCCCTCCCTCCTTTATATACGGGGGCAGGGGGCACCCCAGAACACACAACCTGATCTACGGATCGTTCCTGCGCCGTGTGCGGTGCCCCCCTCCACCATATTTCACCTCGGTCATATCGTCGCGGAGTTTCGGCGAAGCCTGCGCGATAGAGCATCATCATCGTCACCACGCCCGTCGTCTTGTGGAACTCATCCCGACACTTTCTTTGGATCGGAGTCCGGGGATCGTCATCGAGCTGAGCGTGTCTGAACTCGGAGGTGCCGTGCGTTCGGTACTTGGATCGGTCGAGATCATGAAGGCGTCTGACTACATCAACAGCGTTGTCATAGCGCTTCGCTTCACGGTCTCACGAGTGCGTGGACAATACTCTCCCCTCTCGTTGCTATGCATCACCATGATCCTTGCGTGTGCGTAGGAATTTTTGAAATTACTACGTTCCCCAGCGATGGCATCCGAGCCTGGTTTTATGCGTTGATGTTATTTGCACGAGTAGAACACAAGTGAGTTGTGGGCGATACAAGTCATCTTGCTTACCGACATGTCATACTTTGGTTCAGCGGTATTGTGAGATGAAGCGGCCGGACCGACATTACGGCGTGCGCTTACGCGAGACTGGTTTTCACCGTTCACGAGCACTTTCGTGCTTAAAGGTGATTGGCGGGTGTCATCTCTCTCACTTTAGCTGAACCAGTGTGGCTACGCCCGGTCCTTGCGAAGGTTAAAACAGCACTAACTTGACGAACTATCATTGTGGTTTTAATGCGTAGGTAAAGCGGTTCTTGCTCAGCCGTAGCAGCCACGTAAAACTTGCAACAACAAAATAGGGACGTCTAACTTGTTTTTGCAGGGCATGTTGTGATGTGATATGGTCAAGACGTGATGCTATATTTTATTGTATGAGATGATCATGTTTTGTAACGAAGTTATCGGCGGGGCGACAACGATGCTACGATGGAGATCAAGGTGTCGCGCGGTGGCGATGGTGATCACGACGGTGCCGGAGATGGAATCACAAGCACAAGATGATGATGGCCATATCATATCACTTATATTGATTGCATGTGATGTTTATCCTTTATGCATCTTATCTTGCTTTGATTGGCGGTAGCATTTTAAGATGATCTCTCACTAAAATTATCAAGAAGTGTTCTCCACAGTATGCACCGTTGCGAAAGTTCTTCGTCTTTGAGACACCACGTGATGATCGGTGTGATAGGCTCTACGTTCAAATACAGCGGGTGCAAAACAGTTGCACATGCGGAATACTCGAGGTTAAACTTGACGAGCCTAGCATATAACAGATATGGCCTCGGAACACGGAGACCGAAAGGTCGGCGTGAATCATATAGTAGATATGATCAACATATTGATGTTCACCGTTGAAACTACTCCATCTCACGTGACGATCGGACATGGTGTAGTTAATATGGATCACGTAATCACTTAGAAGATTAGAGGGATGTCTATCTAAGTGGGAGTTCTTAAGTAATATGATTAATTGAACTTAAATTTATCATGAACTTAGTACATGATAGTATTTTGCTTGTCTATGTTTCTTGTAGATAGATGGCTCGTCTTTGTTGTTCCGTTGAATTTTAATGCGTTCCTTGAGAAAGCAAAGTTGAAAGATGATGGTAGCAATTACACGGAATTTGGGTCCGTATTTTGAGGATTATCCTCATTGCTTGCCTGAGAAGAATTACGTCCTGGAAGCACCGCTGGGTGCGAACTGCTTCTTGATGCAACCGACGGCGTTAAGAACGTGCACAGCAAAGCGATGACTACTCGATAGTTCGATTGTGCCATGCTTTACAGCTTAGAACCGGGCCTTCAACGGCGTTTTGAGCGTCATGGAGCATATGAGATGTTCCGAGTTGAAGTTAATATTTCAAGCAAATGCCGGATTGAGAGATATGAAGTCTCCAATAAGTTCTATAGCTGCAAGATGGGCGAGAATAGTTACGTCGGTGAACACATACTCAAAATGTATGGGTATAATAATCACTTGATTCAAGCTGGGAGTTAATCTTCACGATGATAGTGTCATTGATGAGAATTCTTCAATCAACGCCACCAAGCTACAAGAGCTTCGTGATGAACTATAATATGCAAGGGATGGACAAGACTATTCGAGCTCTTCGCCAATGCTAAAAGCAGCGGAGGTAGAAATCAAAAAGGAGCATCAAGTGTTGATGGTCAACAAGACCACCAGTTTCAAGAAAAAGGGCAAAGGGAAGAAGAAGGGGAACTTCAAGAAGAACAGCAACCAAGTTCTTTGCTCAAGAGAAGAAACCCAAGTCTGGACCTAAAATGAGGCGAGTGCTTCTCACGCAAGCGAATTTGGACCTTTGGAAGCGGAACTGCCCCAAGTATTTGGCGGATAAGAAGGATGGCAAAAGTGAACAAAGGTATATGTGATATACATGTTATTGATGTGTACCTTACTAATGCTCGCGATGAGTACACGGGTATTTAATCTTTGGTTCTCGAAATAGGAACTACGGATTAGCGAAGATTGGCTAAGGGCGAGGTGACGATGCGCGTGGGAAATGGTTCCAAAGTCGATGTGATCGCGGTCGGCACGCTACCTCTACATCTACCATCGGGATTAGTTTTAGACCTAAATAATTGTTATTTGGTGCCGCGTTAAGCATGAACATTATATCTGGATCTTGTTTGATGCGAGGCGGTTATTCATTTAAGTCGAGAGAATAATGGTTGTTCTATTTATATGAATAATATCTTTTATGGTCATGCACCCTTGAAGAGTGGTCTATTTTATTGAATCTCGATAGTAGTAATACACATATTCATAGTGTTGAAACCAAAAGATCTGAGTTGATAATGATAGTGCAACTTATTTTTGGCCTTTGCCGTTTGGGTTATATCGGTGTAAAAGCATGAACTCCATCTTGATGGGCTTTTGGAATCACTTGATTATGAATCACTTGGTACTTGCGAACCGTGCCTCATGGGCAAGATTACTAAGCGCCGTTCTCCGGAACTATGGGCGAGCAACTGATTTGTTGGAAATCATACATACGATGTTTGTGGTCCAATGAATGTTGAGGCACGCGGGGGTATCGTTATTTTCTCACCTTCACAGATGATTTGAGCAGATATGGGTATATCTACTTAATGAAACACAAATCTGAAACATTTGAAAAGTTCAAAGAATTTGAGTGAAGTGGAAAATCATCGTAACAAGAACATAAAATTTCTACGATCTGATCGTGGAGGAGAATATTTGATTCTGAGTTTGGTTTACATTTTGAAACAATGCGGAATAGTTTACGCAACTCACGCCACCGGAACACCACAGCGAAATGGTGTGTCCGAGCGTAAATGTCGTACTTTACTAGATATGGTGCGATCTATGATGTCTCTTCTTGATTTACCGCTATCGTTTTGGGGTTATGCTTTAGAGACGGCCGCATTCACGTTAAATAGGGCACCATCAAAATCCGTTGAGACGACACCTCATGAACTATGGTTTGGCAAGAAACCAAAGTTGTCGTTTCTTAAAGTTTGGGGCTGCGATGCTTATGTGAAGAAACTTCAACCAGATAAGCTCGAAACCAAATCGGAGAAATGTGTCTTCATAGGATACCCTAAAGAGGCTATTGGGTACACCTTCTATCACAGATCTGAAGGCAAGATTTTACGTTGCTAAATTCGGATCCTTTACGGAAAAAGAGTTTCTCTCGAAAGAAGTGAGTGGGAGGAAAGTAGAACTTGATGAGATAAGCATGTATCTGCTCCCTTATTGGAAAGTAGTTCATCACAAGAACCAGTTCTGTGACAACTACACCAATTAGTGAGGAAACTAATGATATTGATCATGAAACTTGAGATCAAGTTTCTCTTGAACTTAGTGGGTCGACGAGTAAGATCCGCACTTTGAGTGGTACAGTAATCCTATTACGGAAGTCATGTTACTTGACCATGGCAAACCTACGAACTATGAGGAAGCGATGATGAGCCCAGTTACGCAAAATGGCTAGAAGCCATGAAATCTGAGATGGGATCCATGTATGAGAACAAAGTATGGACTTTGGTTGACTTGCCCGATGATCGGCAAGCCATTGAGAATAAATGGATCTTTAAGAAGAAGACCGACGATGGTAATATAGCGTATATAAAGCTCGACTTGTTGCGAAAGGTTTTCGACAAGTTCAAGGGGTTGACTACGATGAGACTTTCTCACTGTGGCGATGCTTAAGTCTGTCCGAATCATGTTAGCAATTGCTGCATTTTATGATTATGAAATTTGGCAAATGGATGTCAAAACTGCATTCTTGAATGGATTTCTAGAAGAAGAGTTGTATATGATGCAACGAGAAGGTTTTGTTGATCCAAAAGGGCTAACAAAGTGTGCAAGCTCCATCGATCAATTTATAGTGCAGTGCAAGCCTCTCGGAGTTGGAATAAGCGCTTTGATAGTGTGATCAAAGCATATGGTTTTATCTGAGACTTTTGGAGAAGCTTTGTATTTACAAGAAAGTGAGTGGGAGCTCTGTAGCATTTACGATATTATATGTGGGCGACATATTGTTGATTGGAAATGATATAGAATTTCTGGATAGCATAAAGGATACTTGAATAAAAGTTTTTCAATGAAAGACCTCGGTTGAAAATTTGCTTACATATTGGGCATCAAGATCTATAAAGATAGATCAAGGCGCTTGATTGGACTTTCACAAAGCACATACCTTGATAAAATTTTGAAAAAGTTCAAAATGGATCGAGGCAAAGAAAGGATTCTTACGTATTACAAGGTGTGAAATTGAGTCGGACTCAATGCCCGACCACGGCAGAAGATAGAGAGAAAATGAAAGATGTTCCTATGCTTGACCATAGGCTCTATCATGTATGCAATCTGTGTACCAGACTGACGTATGCTTAGCAATAAGCTTGGCGAGGAAGGTACCAAAGTAATCGAGAGTGGATCCGGGCGGTCAAGAACATCCTAAAATACACGAAAAGGACTAAGGATATGTTTCTCGTATATGGGGGTGACAAAGAGCTAGTCGTGAAATGGTTACGTCGATGCAAGCTTTGACCTTGATCAGACGATTCTAAATGTAAACCCGGATCACGTATTTTTATTAAGCGGTGGAGCTGTTAGTTGGTGCAGTTCTAAACAAAGCGTCGTGGCGGGATCTACATGTGAGCGGAGTACATAGCTGCTTGAGCGACAAATGAAGGAGTCTGGATGAAAGAGTTCATTTCCGATCTAGGTGTCATACCTAGTGCATCGGGACCAATGAAGATCTTACGTGACAATCTTTGGTGCAATTGCCTTGGCAAAGGAATCCAGATTTCACAAGAGGACCAAGCACATAAAGAGGCCTTCAATTCCATCGGGACCAAGTCCGGTGGGAGACATAGAGATTTGCAAGATACATACGGATCTGAATGTTGCAGACCCGTTGACTAAGCCTCTTCCACGAGCAAAACATGATCAGCACCAAGACTCCATGGGTGTTAGAATCATTCTTGTGTAATCTAGATTATTGACTCTAGTGCAAGTGGGAGGCTGAAGGAAAGATACCCTAGAGGCAATAATAAAGTTATTATTTATTTCCTCATATCATGATAAATATTTATTATTCATGCTAGAATTGTATTAACTTAGGAAACATGATACATGTGTGAATACATAGACAAACATATAGTCACTAGTATGCCTCTACTTGACTAGCTCATTAATCAAAGATGGTTATGTTTCCTAACCATAGACATGTGTTGTTATTTGATTAATGGGATCACATCATTAGGAGAATGATGTGATTGACATGACCCATTCCGTTAGCCTAGCACTTGATCATTTAGTATATTGCTATTGCTTTCTTCATGACTTATACATGTTCCTGTAACTATGAGATTATGCAACTCCGTTTACGGAGGAACACTTTAGGTGCTACCAAATGTCACAACGTGGCGTAGCTGGGTGATTATAAAGGAGTACTACAGGTGTCTCCAAAGGTACATGTTGGGTTGGCGTATTTGAGATTAGGTTTTGTCACTCCGATTGTCGGAGAGGTATCTACAGGCCCTCTCGGTAATGCACATCACTATAAGCCTTGCAAGCAATGTAGCTAATGAGTTATTTACGGAATGATGCATTACGTAAACGAGTAAAGAGACTTGCCAGTAACAAGATTGAACTAGGTATTGGATACCGACGATCGAATCTCGGGCAAGTAACATACCGATGACAAAGGGAACAACGTATGTTGTTATGCGGTTTTGACCGATAAAGATCTTCGTAGAATATGTAGGAGCCAATATGAGCATCCAGGTTCCGCTATTGGTTATTGACCGAGAATAGTTCTAGGTCATGTCTACATAGTTCTCGAACCCGTAGAAGTCTGCTGCAACAACGTTACGATGGCGGTTTTATTATGAGTTTATAAGTTTTGATGTACGAAGATTGTTGAGTCCGGATGTGATCACGGACATGACGAGGAGTCTCGAAATGGTCGAGACATAAAGATTGATATATTGGAATGGTTAGGGTGAAATCGGGATTTCTTAGGAACACCGGGGTTACGGAACCCTCGGGGGATAATGGGCCTTAGTGGGCCATGAGGGAGAAGAGGAGGGCCGGCCGGGCGGGCCGCGCCTCCCCTAGTCGAATAGGACAAGGAAGGCGGCGCCCTCCTCTTTCCTCCCCTTTCCTTCTCCAACAAGGCAGAGGGGAGTCCTACTCCCGGTGGGAGTAGGACTCCTCGGCGCACCCCAGGGGCGGCCGCACCTCCCCTCCCTCCTTTATATCACGAGGCGGGGGCACCCAGGCTACACAAGTTGATCTACGGATCGTTCCTTAGCCGTGTGCGGTGCCCCCTCCACCATATTTCACCTCGGTCATATCGTCAGCGGAGTTTAGGCGAAGCCCTCGCGATGAGCATCATCATCGTCCTGCGCCATCGTCTTGTGGAACTCATCCCGACACTTTCTTTGGATGGTCAGGGATCGTCATCGAAGCTGAGCGTGTGCTTTGAACTTCGGAGGTGCCGTCGTTCGGTACTTGGATCGGTCGGATCGTTAAGGCGTCGACTACATCAACAGCGTTGTCATAGCGCTTCCGCTTATGGTCTCACAGTGCGTGGACAATACTCTCCCCTCTCGTTGCTATGCATCACCATGATCCTTGCGTTAATGCGTAGGAATTTTTTGAAATTACTCGTTCCCCAACATGAGCGATACCCCAAAACCTCATGGAGTTTGCTGCAAAGGGACCTCCAGTTGATCCATCTAACTTATACGGCTTTACATGTGAATCTCCTCATTCTTACGATGAGTCATTTGACTCAACTATAAACTGTTCAAAAATCAGAATGGTGAAGTATTTGCTAGATATGTTGGCACTAAGCTGCAGGAGCGGTTCTCCTATGAAGAAAATCTGGGTTCCCAAGAAGTGCCTTGAAAGTCTTGGTGAATGTCCTCATGACACCACACATGAAGAATAGGAACCCCAGATCAAACTCTTCATATGGACCAAATTCTTCATATGGATCCAAGTCCTCATACGGACCAAATTCCTCACAAAGATCAAATTCCTCAAAAGGATCAAAGTCCTCATATGATTATCATCGTGCTAACAACTCTGTTTCGCAGTGTAGAGCTAAGGGCTATGAATATGTGCATTATTCTTCAAACCATTATGTTCATAAGTCCTCGAAGAATTTCTACCTTATTCATATGCTTACCTAACCCCTCTTATGTGAAGCAGAAATGGATTGGCTTCTATGCCACCATTCTCATATGGAGCTCGTAGAGTGATGAACTCTTTGCCACCCCTTGAGATGTGGGTGGTGAAGAAAAAGAACTAATCTCCTCTGCGAGTCGAGGTCTCGGGCGTGCTTTAACGTCTGAAGAATTTCTTGGGGCACGACAAAATTACTGAAAGGGCCTTGAGCTAATCATGAAGAAATGAACTTTCATTTCACACGTCCTCATCTTGCTATATTTGTTTCTTGCTTGATGAAATTCATCGATGAAATTGATATCATATTCTTCCTTGATGAAGTATATGAGATCGTAAGTTGCACTAATTCATCTGCAGGATGATCAACCCAAAGCCAATGAGTGGGTCCTCGATAGTGGATGTACAAATCACATGACTGGTGACAAGAACCTATTGATGGATGCTCCCTTATCACCTTCACATCTGAAGCATATCATCTTTGCTGGCAAAGGCAAAAGTCAGGTATTGGGTCTAGATAAGGTTGTGATCTCTAAGGACATACACATGGACAAAGTCATGCTTGTTGAGTCCTTAGGATACAACCACATGTCAGTCTCTAATGTTGTTGTCTTTGGCAAGTATCGTTGTGTTGTGATTATGGAAGCTGACAATTCCAAAGTCTTCGAAGGCTTTAGGAGAGGAGACTTGTATATTGTTTATTTCTCTACAGGACCACAACCAGCCGTGTGCCTACTTGCAAAAGCTTTAGAAGGCTGGCTATGGCATCGACGACTTGGTCATGCGGGCATGAGGAATTTACTGCAGCTTGCGAAGAAGAAGCATGTCATTGGCATTGAGAATGTCAAATTCCTCAAGGATCACTTGTGTGGAGCACATGAAGCTGGAAAAATGACCAAGGCCAAGCATCCAGCGAAGACTATCATGACCACAACTCGACCATTCGAATTGCTTCACATGGACCTCTTTGGTCCTAATCATTACTCAACAGTCACTAATGATGCATCTATATATGGCTTTGTTATTGTTGATGATTACTCTCGTTACACATGGGTACACATTGTCACTTACAAACATGAAGTGCAGGAAGTCTTCAAACGATTTTCCTAGAGGGCTTTAACCAACTCTGGTGTGAAGATCAAGCACATCAGGAGTGACAATGGAACTGAGTTCAAGAATTCCGGTCTTGATGACTATCTTGATGAACTTGGTATTACTCATGAGTTATCTGGTCCTTATACTCCTCAGCAAAATGGCGTCGTGGGCGCAAGAAACGAGAACTCTTGTTGAGATGGCTCGCACTATGCTTGATGAATACAAAGCATACTCGTCGTTTTGGATTGATGCAATTGATACGCGTGCCACATCATCAACAGAGTATATCTTCACAAATTCTTCAAGGAGGCGCCTATGAACTCCTCTTGACAAGAAACCCAATGTGAGTTATTTCAAAGTCTTCGGTGCTAAATGTTGGATTAGAGATCCTCATCACAATGCTAAATTTGCAACGAAAGCACATGAAGGTTTTATGCTTGGTTATGGAAAGGACTCGCACACCTATAGAGTCTTCAACAACGCTCTTCACAAGGTTGTTGAAACTGTAGATGTCTTGATTCGATGAAACTAATGGCTCGCAAAGAGAGCACCTACCTTCTGTGATAGATGAACCAGCACTGAGGAATCTATCAAGTTCAAAACAGCCCCGAGGATGTCGTTCCCTCTTGAAGAATCTCTTGAAGAATTCATTCCGAGCCTTGAAGAACATCGGTGATGCACTGAAGATAATCTTGAAGAAAATGATGATCAAATTCCTCGGCGACAACTAGCTCATCCTCGCGTTGCAAAAGAAGTGCAAGTTGAAAAGATCATCGATGACATTGAAGCACCAGGTCCTCTCACACGCTCAAAAGCTTCACATTTATCTAACTTTCGTGGGCACTATGCTTTTGTCTCTATCACAGAGCCCACTAAGGTATATGAAGCATTTCTGGAGCCTGAGCGGATTCAGGCCATGCAAGAAGAATTACATCATTTCGAGCTCAACAATGTCCGGGAACTGGTCAAACGTCCAGATCCTCGCAAGCATAATATCATTAAAACAAAGTGGATCTACCGCAACAAGCAAGATGAAAATGGCCTTGTGGTGAGGAATAAGGCACGACTTGTAGCTCAAGGCTACACACAGGTTGAAGGAATTGATTTCGATGAAACTTTTGCACCTGTTGCTAGAATTGAGGCTATTCGCATATTACTTGCTTATGCTAACCATCATAATATCACTTTATATCAAATGGATGTGAAAAGTGCATTCCTCAATGGTAAGCTTGAGGAAGAAGTATATGTTGCTCAACCCCCAGGTTTTGAAGATCCAAAGAATCCCGACAAAGTCTTCAGACTCAACAAGGCCCTCTATGGCCTCAAGCGGGCCCCTCGGGCGTGGTATGATACTTTGAAGGAATTCTTCGTGAAGAATGGCTTCACACCCGGCTCACTCGACCCTACTCTCTTTACTAAATCTTATGATGGTGAACTGTTTGTGTGCCAAATATACGTTGATGATATTATCTTTGGTTGTCTTGACCAACGTTATAGTGATGAATTTGCCTTTATGATGAGTGAAGAATATCAAATGTCTATGATGGGAGAGTTGAAATTCTTCTTAGGTCTTCAGAATTAAGTCAACGGTAGCAATGGCATATTCATATCTCGGAGAAATACCTCAAAGATGTTACGAGGAAATTCGGCATGCAAGATTGCAAAGGCGTCAAAATTCCTATGCCCACAAATGGCCATCTACGCGATGAAAATGGTATTGACTTGATCACAAGGTATACCGCTCCATGATTGGTTCTTTATTGTACTTATGTGCATCTAGGCGGATATAATGCTTAGTGTTTGCATGTGTGCCCGATTTCAAGCTACACCAAAGGAATCACACCATAAGGTTGTGAAGCATATTCTTGATATCTAGCTCACACACCAACACTAGGATTATGGTACTCCAAGGGCTCTACTTTTGATCTCATTGGATATTACGACTACGACTATCTTTGGTGATCGTGTGGACCGCAAGTCAACATCCGGTACTTGTCATTTCCTCGGACGATCTTTAGTGCATTGGTCCTCGAAGAAACAGAACTGCGTATTACTGTCTACTGCGGAAGCTGAGTACATTGTTGCTGGTTCTTGTTGTGCTCAATTGTTGTGGATGAAGCAAA
This sequence comes from Aegilops bicornis, assembly GCA_021605145.1. Classification (NCBI taxonomy): domain Eukaryota; kingdom Viridiplantae; phylum Streptophyta; class Magnoliopsida; order Poales; family Poaceae; genus Aegilops; species Aegilops bicornis. Next base: position 578,487,012 of record CM038675.1, read on the forward strand.
CTCTCAAGGACTACGGCATCAACGTGAAGAATGTGCCTCTCTACTGTGACAATGAGAGTGCCATCAAGATTGCTCACAACCCAGTTCAGCACTCGAAGACAAAGCACATTCAGATTCGTCATCATTTTCTTCGCAATCATGTGTTGAAGGGCGACATCTTTATTGATCATGTGAAGGCGAAGAACAGCTAGCCGATATCTTCACAAAGCCCTTGGATGAGAAGAGATTTAGCAAGTTGCGATGTGAGCTAAATATCTTAGAATCTTCATTATGTTCTTTGAAAAGGACACACATCCGACACTTATGCAAAATTGATGACTTAGATGTGCAGCCTTACATGAAGAAAGCGTTTTTTCAATCAATGAAGAATAACACTCTAAGTGTGAAGAAATGAATGAAGAATTTGATTCTCGAACCCTCGACAATTATGCGCGTGTATGAAATCATCATTCTTACACGGTGGGACACGCCACCACCAAAGTTGAAAATCTTCAATTTGAGTTTTTCCTCAGTTTTGAAATTCTTCAGTTTTTCAAATTTTTCAACTTTGCAAAATCTTCACTGTTTCCGTTGTTTTTCTTCATTATATATGTATATATATATATATATGGGTTTATGTCCTCTACAACATTCACTTATGGCTATTTCTTCAAGTTGCTTTTTCTGCTAAGTGAATGTGATCGGACCCTTCCCCCTCTATGCTATACTCAACCCAATCTATTAAAAAATTCTTCATGTGCCTTCTATTTGAAACTCGTTCAAAATCTTCTATGTGTCCTTGTCAGCTGAAGAAATTGCGAACGGAACTTTTAACTTATCTTATCCAAATTTTCGGCTTTGCCACTCAAACTGTTCTGTATCCCACGATAGACTTATCTATTCACCCATGATCTCCACTTTTCAGTACGTGGGTGACACATGTCAAGCGAATGAGAAGGGTCAGGGGCACGTTCGTCCTAAATCTTTGGGCGAACAATTTTTCACTGTGACTATAAATACCCGCTCTCCCCTTCCTCACTTCCTTTACTCCGCTCGACTGCTCTCTCTCTCTCTCGCTCGAGCTTCTCAAACCCTAGCGCCGCCGCTACTCCATCATCGCCGGTGAGGAAGAGTTTCACTGCCTCGACCTCATCGCCGTCGTACTCGGGCCGGCCACGGAAATCCTCACTCCGCCACCGCCGTAGTTGTCTTCCTCCGCCGAGTTAGGGCGTGGAAGATCTGAACTGACGAGCTTCGAATCTACACTTCTCAGTTCGTCGTGTTCTTCATCTAGGCGTTCCTCGAAGAGAAGTTGCATACTTCTTCAGAGAATTCGATTGTTCAAATTCCTCAAGCGAAGAATATGGCGACGGTAAGAAGCCACAGAAAGGAGGAAAGAGGCTGAGGTCATGACTGCTTTTGAAATACTGAGGACATCTATGCTGACTATTGCACACTGATGAGGCTAAGTTCGGAAAGGAGAACAAAAATCAAGCGCAAAGTGCGCATCTGAGGAGGATTGAAAGGAGATGGGCAAGAGAATGGAGAAGTACAGGTATGTTACTCCAAAGTATATGAAGAAATTCACACTTAATCCTCCATGCCCAAGAGCTCCATTGGCACACAGCCAAGAAGCTGACCCCACCAGCATCAAGCGTGGTGAGGATTTTTCTGAAGAATGGGCCAAACGCCAAGCCAAGTTGGCGAGACAAGCCAAAGAAGCAGTGAGGAAATTCAATGAAGACTCTGATACTGCTGGTGCCACTGAGGCCTCTGTCAAGCCTAGAAAATCAATGGCAAAGAAGCCCACTCAAAGCCAAGTGCTTCACCAGCAATGCCCTCACGGCCAGATTCTTCAAAGCCCTCACGGCTAGTTCCTCATGCTGCTCCTGCTCCTCCAAAATCCTCAGCTCCTCCTCCAAAGTCCTCAGCACCTGTACATCTGGCCACGTGCCAAAGGACTGCAGGCATCTCTATTGCCTCTGGTGTCTCAGCGAGTTCCTCAGCTGCACCAAATTCTTCATCAGGCCCCACACTACTGAAGAAAAAGGCAACAGCTGGACGAGTCCCTCGGCCAAGTCCGAAGAAGAAACAGGTTGCTTTCCAAGTGCCATCTGACGATGATGAACTTGCAGAAATCATCAGAGACAGACAAGAAAGGGCCGTTAGAGCCAAAGGCACACAATGCCTTGCTTTTGGATCCAAGGGCGATCCTCGAGTACATTGATCTACGGCATAAGGATCTAGACACCCCTATGCCTGATTTTCATTTGACTCTGGACAAAGTCACATCTTGACCCATTTCATCAACGAGGAGAAATGGAAATTTGAGAAGGCTAAGCGAGATCAAGAAGGCTCGATTCGGAAAGAGAAGTTCACGAGGAAAAGCGTTGTCAAAATGACAAGCGATGATCTCCTCAAGATCGATCTGAAATCAAATCCTCGTGATGACTTTGATGCCTACTATGCTTTGATTGGCAAGGAGCCAAAGTCAGATTTGTCAACTGACTAAGAAATTCACCAATGTTGCAGCTCCAACGCAACAAGAAGTTCCTCGAGCTAGAGCCTGCTGCTCGACCCTCTTGAAAAGAACAATATGTACCGGCCCGTGATGATTTATTTCTTTGAAGAAAATGCTAGTTCGAGGGCTGATGACTCCATTCCGCCAGCGAGAAGAAATTGCGAGCATCCACTAGTGGTGCGCTGAAGAAGCGATTGTCGAGAACTGTATCGATTGCTTTGAGAAATTCAAGCAGATTCCTCGGCTCCTCCGTGCCTACACCAACTCCTATCCTTCCATACGCATCGGATGTGAAGAAGACCAAAGGCTGCGGAAGCGAGCTGCAGTGAAGAAAAGGAAAGCATCAGCTGCTTCAGAATCTTCAGCTCCAAAGAAGATGAAGCCTATGACAAGCTCGTTTGAGAATCCGATTGATGTTGTTCCGATTTCCACCATGCCATCAAAGGACCTTGTTCCGTTTGGTGAAGAATATGAGATCCCTAGCGGATCTGATGAAGAAAATCATTCTGCTGCTTCGTCAGAGCAGATTGATGAAGAAATTGAAGTGGATGCGATCCCTTCTACACCTGTTGTATCCTCACCAATGCCTCAGTTCACGGTGAAGAGGTGGTGTTGAAGAAATTGAAGATGAAGATGTGGATATTGCATGCACTACGCCTGTGATGAATGATGACTTTTGGGAAAGTCAGCATCCCAATTCTCCACTCTTCACCCCAATACAACAAATTCCTCAGTCCCCTGCACCAACAGTTCAAATGGGCTCTGAAGAAACTCATCCCACCTCGTCTGTGCATGAAGAAATTCCAGCCACTAGTCTTTGAAGAACTTCTTCTTCTGCTGATCCTTTGAACACATGAGACCCGCAAATGAAGAGGAACCAGAAAATCCTCGGCTGAAGAACACGAGATTGCGATTCACGAGGTAGTGATGCAACTCAACGACACTCCTCTGCCAAAACCAAAGGATCCATTCTCGCGCAAGCAAAAGTTCAAGGCTGAAGACTTCTTTGGCGAGCATGTTTTCTTCTTGATTACAACCCTTATGATTACGCTGCGCATAAGGAAGAGGCGTTTACGGATTGCTAGTCAAGCCAATTTCTATTCCTTAGTGCTATTAAACAAAGACAAAGTCTTGATCATGCACACATTCCTCACGTGGACATGGAATCTCTGCCGAGCTACGAGCAGGTCCTCGGCGTTCTTCACGATCTTTGGATTGCTGAATTTCTGCACCGACATCTGTGATTGGAATGAAGAACTCATTCTTCAATTCTATGCAATGCGCACATCACAGGAAATGCGAAGATGTGAACTCATGGAGTGCTGGGTGGATGTGGAAAAATACTCACTACAAGGCACCAGCAACTGAATTGCTTCGTGCCCTTCCACTCAGTCCTCCCCTTGACGGTGCTCGTTGCATCTACAATGAACCTGAGCTTACTAATCATTACATGCAAGTGCTGATGAAGCCTTTGAAGCCAGGGCAGGCCCCTCGAACCAAATTCCTCGTCGAGGAATTATTGTATGTGCCTCGGACTGTCTATCGCATTCTGACGAAGACAATGAGTCCTATCAAAGGCCACGACTCAAATGATGAAGAAGTCATTGGCATCATGAAGAATATGCTATTCAATATCATTCATGGCGTTCCCGTCAACTTCCATGATTTCTTCATGAGGACTCTGGCGAATATTGCCATGTCACCATTTGAGCTGAAGCCTTATGCACCATGGATTATGAGGTTCATCAGGACAAGGTCTTCACTCAATTACAAAGGCTGATACTACGAACCACTTTGCAGCTACTTGCCTCCAATAGAAGTCCTCAACGGACATTTTCCTCAGCTGATGACAAAGGCAAGGCAACTGCTATGATAGATGAAGGCATTCGTCCATTGGATGGTCAATTTCGCAAGGCTGCATCCTACTCCACCAATGATGACTCTGCCACACATGACTTGCCGCCCACAACTATGCCAAGCAAAATCCTCAAGCCACGACACCGGGGTGATGGTGATCGAGAGAGTTACTCCTCGGTCTTCATCGGAAAGTTGATCGCCAATCATAAATGGGTCAGCGTCGGTTTGGTTCAATTCTTCACAACATGACCTCAACACACAATGCGGTGAAGAAAAACCAATACTACCTCCATGAAACCTTCAACCGTACCTAGGTTGTTCTATCTCATGTCTCTGACCACGAGAAGATTTGAAGAAAATGGGTCTCAAGGTAGAATTTGACGATGCGCACCTCCACCGAAGAAATTCAAGAAGGTCAAGGTTCCTTCCTTGGTGGCCAGCTCCTATTCTTCATCATACGACAACGATGAAAAGGAAGACTTGGGCGACAACTGCGGCAGGCCCTACTCGACAACCGACCCGGAAACAACGGCTGGCGCTCCACCATCAACTTGATATTCTTCAGGGGCGTTAGTCCTCAGTTTCGATCCTTTTGGTCATTCGATGACAAAGGGGGAGAAATTTGAGTTAGTCTTGAAGCGGGTCTATTATATGGGTGTTTTTCTGCTAAGTTACAACTCTCGCTCTTCTGAAACTTTTATTGGACCGAGTTGTAATCTTAAACCCGATGGTGCTCTGATACTTTTGATGTGTTCCTCTGCATGCTTATTCTTCGTTATATGTTAATACCGCATCTTTGAATTACATCGACCACCACATTTCATCATGCATTTCAAATTCTTCATATTATATGTCAAATCGTGTATGAATTACAAGATATAGGGGAGATCTCCATGATTCAACTCTTCAAATGTGCATTGCCTCAAAAGCAAATTCCTCACTATGCACATCTTAGGGGGAGTTCTTCTATATCTTGCAATCAAATTCCTCAATATCGGTATTTACACTTCATATGGTTATCCCGTTGAAAACTTAACCTATATTGTCATCAATCACCAAAGGGAGATTGTAAGTGCATCTAGTGCTTATAGTGATTTTGGTGTATTGAAGACTTATAGGTTAAGGGACTAATGTGTTTATGAGTGTACACAGGTCTATAAGTCTCTGAGGGAGTTTGATATTTATAGAAAGTTGACCCTAAAAATGAAGTTCTTTATGCGAAGACTTTGGTGATACGAAGACTTTCTGAAGACTTTGGAAGTGAAGAAATTGGTGTGACTTGAAGACTTGGTATTCATTTAAGGAACATGAAGCGTGAAGACTTTTGTTTTCGTAGTTTCGTTTTCTCTTTCTTGAGTCATAGGAAACACCGTACTGTTAAAGAAATTAGAAAATACTAAGGAAAAATTTCCATGTGATGCTCAACTCAAAATCTACACCTACCAATCCCTTGAGTGAAGCCTTTGGAAATCTCATACGATTCAGTCAATTTCTTTAGTAGCGGAGAGCGAAGTTCTTACAGTCCTTTGAGGAATTCATTACAGGCTGAGGAGTTAGGAATTCACCGGTCACGGATTGCCTACGATGAGAACATGATAGCCGAGGAATTTGAGAGTCAAATTTCCGACCGTTGTTGTCTTCTTGACTTTGTCTCAAAATATCTTATCCACCTACGGTCATATCATTGAAGGGCATTTGTGTCTTATCATAAATATCAAAACTGCTTCCTAGGCTTATAAACCTGTGTACACTACAACAACTAGTTACTTAACCTATAAGTCGTTCTTGTAAGTGCATCTAGTGCCCTTAGTAATTTTGGTGTATTGAAGACTTATAGGTTAAGTTTTCAACGGGATAAACATATGACTTGTAACATCGATAATGAGGAATTTGATTGCAAGATATAGAAGAACTCCCTCAAGATGTGCATAGTGAGGAATTTGCTTGAGGCAATGCACACTTGAAGAATTGAATCATGGAGATCTCCTTTATATCTTGTAATTCATATTTGACATATAATATGAAGAATTTGAAATGCATGATGAAATATGGTGCTTGATGAAATTCAGCATGAGGAATCATAGCACATAAAGTATCAGGCACAAGTAGATTTGCTATGAAGCATAGTGCAAAATCATAATGCATCAAAAGTATCAAAGCACCATAGGGTTTAAGATTACAACTCGATCCAATAAAAGGTTTGAAGAACGAGAGTTGTAACTTAATAAAATACTTGTATATAGACAAAACTAGACCCGCTTGAAGACTAACTCAAATTTCTCCCCTTTGTCATCAAATGACCAAAAGGATCGGCGAGGACTAACGCTCTTGAGGAATATCAAGTTGAAGGCGGAGCGCCAAACATTGTCGGGTTGTTTGTTGAAGTAGGACCCGATGATGTCTTCCAAATCTTCATTTTCATCGATGTCGCGAGATGAAGAATAGGAGCTGGCCACCAAGGAAGGAACTTTGACCTTCTTGAATTTCTTGGAGGAGGTGAGACCAGTCAAATTCTTCCTTGAGACCCATTGATGTCGATTCTTCTTCATTATAGACATGTGAAAGAATAGCCAGTGCGCTTGAAGGTTTCATGAAGGTAGTAGTGGTTTTTCTTCCTTTGCATTGTGAGTAGACGTCATATTGTAAAGAAGAGTACCAAGCGGCGTTTGACCCACTTATGATTGCGATCAACCTTGATGAAGGCCGAGGAGTAATTCACGATCGATCATCACCACAGGTGCGATTCCTTGAGGATTTTGCTTCTTGAGGTATTTGTCTTTGAGTCATGTGTGGCGAGTCATCATTGGTGGAGTAAGATGCTGCTTTGCTAAACTGTCCATCCAATGGACGAATACCTTCATCTATCACAGCGATAGCCTTGCCCTTTTCATCGGTGAGGGCAATTTGCCGTTTGAGGACTTCAATCGAGGCGGTGTAGCTGCAGTGGTTCAAAGTATCAGCTTTGTAATTGAGTGAGGACCTTGACTGATGAATCTCATAATCCAAGGCGCATAAGGCTTCAGCTCAAATGGTGACATGGCAATGTTAGCGAGTCCTCATGAAGAAATCATGGAAATTGACGGAACGCCATGGATGATATTGAAAAGCATATTCTTCATGATGCCAACGACTTCTTCATCGTTCGAGTCGTGGCCTTTGATAGGACTCATAGTCTTCGTCAAGATTCGATAGAGCGGTCCGAGGCACATATAATAATTCCTTGACGAGGAATTTGGTTCTTAGTGCTGCCTTGGCTTCAATGGCTTCATCGGCACTTGCATATAGTGATTTGAAAGTTCCTTTTCTTCATAGATCCGGCGTGCACCATCAAGCGGAGGATCGAGTGGTAGAGCACGAAGCAATTCAATTGCAGGTGCCTTGTAGTGAGTGTTTTCGATCATCCAATCTAAGACCCATGAATTAGCGTCTTGGCGTCTCGGTGATATCTTGGTTGCATAGAATGAAGAATTAGCTCTTCGTTCGATCCACAAATATCGGTCGCGAGAAGTTTAGAAGTCTGCGTCGTGAAGAACAACGAGGACTGGCTCAAAGCTGGCGGTGACTCCATATCCACATGAGGAATATGAGCATGATCGAAGATTTTATCCTTGTTGAAAAGCAATCGAGGAATAGAAGTTGGCTTGGTGGCAGTCGAAGCGCCTCTTCCTAATTCGGCGAGAATCATAAGGATTATATTGATGAAGAACACGTGCTCGGCAAAGAAATCTTCAGCCTTGAACTTTTGCTTGGTTGAAGCGGATTCTTACGCTTGGGCGGAGGGTGTCGATGAGTTGCATCACCACCTCGAGAATCGTAAGTTCAGGTTCATCGACTTGAGGAATTTCTTGGTCCTCAACTTTTGCGATCGAGGATTAGCAGCAGCAGCAGTTTCATCGGCACTAGTGGCTGGAATTTCTTCATGCACAGAACCCGTGGGTTGATTTTCTTCATAGTCTATTTGGATAGTCTGTTGTGGGGAGTGAGGTACTTGTTTGTGCTGGTTGAAGTGAGGTGTATTGGGTTGTTGAATTTCCCAAAATTCATCATTGATATCTTTTGTGTTTCATGCAATATCCACTTTTTCATCTTCAATTTCTTGACACCGACTGAGGAATTTCATAGTCGATGAGGAAATTACTGGGGTTGAAGGGATAGCTTCCACTTCAATTTCTTCATCCATTTTCTCACGATGAAGCGGCAGATTGATGTTCTTCATCAGATCCGGTTGGCACCTCATATTCTTCTCCAAAAGGAACTACTTCCTTTGAAGGTATGGAGGAAATTGGAACAACATCAATTGGGTTTTCAGCAGAGCTGGCCATTTGCTTCATTTTCTTGGCCGAAGAAGAATCGTATAGCTGATGCTTTCCTTTTCTTCACAGCAGCTCTTTCCATGACCTTGGTTTTCTTCACATCGAAGCGGATGGAAGAATTGGAGTTGGAGTTGGCGCAGGAGGAGGTGAGGAATTTGGTTCAGTTTCTTGAGGAGCAAGCGATGCACGGTTCCCTGTTTTGAACAATTTCTTGAGCGCACCACTAGTGGGTGCCACAGCAATTTCTTCAATTTGGAATGGGATCATCAGCCACGGAATCAACATTTTCATCGAAATTTGAGCGTCATCAGCCAGTCTTGGCATTTTCTTCGATGGTGAAATTTGAGGCTTCTGACTGAGAAATTTCATGTTGCATTGGGACAGCAACATTTGTGAGATTCTTCGTCGATTAACGAATCTGTCCTTGGCTCCTTGCCAATCAGCATTGAATGAATCGAAGTTTTCTTTGAGGTTTTGAATTTGATCTGAATCTGGAGAAGCTCCTCGGTGTCATCTTGACAACGTTTTCTTGAGGAACTTCTCCTTCTGTATTGAGCCCTTTTGATTTCCCTCGCCTTATCAAACTTCCATTTTCTTGACTATGAAGTGAGTCAACATATGACTTTGACCAGGTGTCAAGTGAAGATCGAGCAGAGGGGTATTGGGATCATTGTGCGGAGATCAATAAAGTCGAGGACTATCTTGGGTCCAATAGCGGGCACGGATGTACCTTTGGCTCTAGCGGCCCTTGCTTGTTGGTCTCTGATGATTTCTGCGAGTTCTTCATCAGATGCCTCATCATCAGATGGCACATGGAATGCAACCATTTTCTTCGTCGGGCTAGACCGAGGACCTCGACCAGCTGTTGCTTTGGTCTTCAGCTGAGTTGGACCTGTTGAGGAAGTTGGAGCAGCTGAGGAACTTGCAGAAATGCCTGAGGCAATTGAGAAACCAGTGGTTCTTTGACAAGTCGCGGATGCACCGAGGCGAGGGTTTGGCCAGAGCACTTGAGGACTTTGATGGAACAGCGGTGAGGAATTGGCTTGGATGGTCTTCTTTGAGGAACTTGGCCGTGAGGGCGTAGATGATGAAGCACTTGGCTTTTGAGCAGGCTTATTTTGCATTGATTTCCTCGGTTTGACCGAGACCTCAGTGGCAGTAGCAGCGGCAGAATCCTCATTGAATTTCTTCATTGCTTCCTTTGCTTGCTTAGCCAATTTTGCTTGGCGTTTAGCCCATTCATCGGGAAAGTCCTCACCGCGTTTGGCGCTAGTGGGATCAGCTATTTGGCCAGGTGCCAAAGGAGCTCTTGGGCATGGAGGATTTAAGCGAATTTCTTCATGTACTTAGGAGTTACATATCTGTATTCTTTCCATTCCGTGCCCATCTCCGTTCAATCTTACGAATCGCACCTTGCGTTGGTTTTAGGTTTCCTCATCGGTGTCGATAATCGGCATATATTTCCTCGGGGATTTCAAATGCTGTCATGACCTCGAGTTTCTTTCCTCCCTTCTGCGGCTTCTTACCATGCGCCATTTTCTTTCAGCTTGAGGAAATTGAACAATTGAGTTCTCTGAAGAAGTGTGTAGTTTTTCTTCGAGGAACGCTGCAAATGAGTTAAGTTGATGAGAACCTAGGGATTCAGCAGCGGACATTTGTACTGTGAGCAGAGTATAGGTGCGAGGAATTTGGAGAGGTCATATGCGTTCTCGAAGGTTTTTCAAAAGAACAAGTTTTGAGGATTTTGACCAGATTGAGCCTTGAAGAATTTCAATAAGCGTTCTTTGTCTTAGGTTCCAGAGTTGTACGGATCGAAGATCCACACAATTGAGGAATCTTGAAGAGAATCATTGCTTAGAGAAATGAGTCAAAGAGATTTAAGGTGTTCATATGTGTGAAGATTTGAAAACACCTTTGAAGAATTTGAAGAAAAATTGAGAATCAAAGCGAGTAATAAAAGTAACTTTTAATTTGCGAAGTGAAGAACACGACGAACTGAGATGAACAGTTTAGAAGTTCGTCCGTTCAGATCTTCCCGCCCTAACTTGGCGGAGGAAATCAGCTACGGCTGACGGCGGAGTGAAGATATTCCACTTGTCGGTAGCGATACGTCGGCGAAGAGGTCAAGGCGGTGAAGCTTTTCCTCACCGAATGACGGAGAATAGCGGCGGCGCTAGGGTTTTGAGGAGCACGGCGAGAGAGAGGTTGAGCGGAGTAAAAGAGTGAGGAAGGGAGAGAGGGGTATTTATAGACACGGTGAAAAAGCGGATCGTCCAAGATTTAGGACAAACATGCCTGACCATTTCCCTTCTCACGACATGTGTCACCCGCGTCTTGTGTAGTGGAGATCGTGTCACGATCGTGGGTGAATAAAGTAATGCATCGTGGGATGCGGAGCGGTTTGAGCGGCAAAAGCGAAGGTTTGGATAAGATTCGTTTTAAAAGTTCCATTGCAATTTTTTCATTTGTCAAGGACACAAAGTGAAGAATTTGAGCGAGTTTCAAAGCGTAACGCACATGAAGAATTTGTGAATGGATTGGGTTGAGTATAGCAAATAGGGAAGGGTCGATCACATTCACTTAGCGTAAAAAAAGCGACTTGAAGAAATAGCCATAAGTGAATGCTGTAGAGAACATAAATCCATATATATATATATAGCCAATGAAGAAAGACGACGGAAATAGTGAAGAATTTGCAAAGTTGAAGAATTTGAAAAACTGAAGAATTTCAAAAATTTGAGGAAAAACTCAAATTGAAGATTTTCAACTTTGGTGGTGGCGTGACCCACCAGTATAAGAATGATGATTTCAGACACAGCGTACAATTGTCGAGGGTTACGAGAATCAAATTCTTCATTAATTTCTTCACACTTAGAGTGTTATTCTTCATTGATTGAAGAAAGCGTTTCTTCATGTGTTGCACATCTAAGTCATCAAATTTGCATAAGTGTTAGAATGTGTGTCCTTTTCAAAGAACATTCGAAGATTCTAAGATATTTAGCTCACACGCAACTTGCTAAATCTCTTCTCATCCAAGGGCTTAGTGAAGATATCAGCTAGCTGTTCTTGATCTTCACGTGCTCGATGGAGATGTCGCCCTTCAACACATGATCACAAAGAAAATGATGACGAATTTGAATGTGCTTTGTTTTCGAGTGTTGAACTGGGTTGTGAGCAATCTTGATGGCACTCTCATTGTCACAGTAGAGAGGCACATTCTTCACGTTGATGCCGTAGTCGTTGAGGGTTTGCTTCATCCATAGTAATTGAGCACAACCACGAGCCAGCAGCAATGTATTCAGCTTCCGCGACGGTGATTGATACGCAGTTCTGTTTCTTCGAGGACCAACGGACCAAAGATCGTCAGGAAATGACAAGTACCAGATGTTGACTTGTGGTCCACACGATCACCACATAGTCAGTCGTAATATCCAATGAGATCAAAAGTAGAACCCTTGGGGTACCATAATCCTAGTGTTGGTGTGTGAGCTAGATATCGAAGAATATGCTTCACAGCCTTATGGTGTGATTCCTTGATTGTAGCTTGAAATCGGGCACACATGCAAACACTAAGCATTATATCTGGCCTAGATGCACATAAGTACAATAAAGAACCAATCATGGGCGGTATACCTTGTGATCGAAGTCAATACCATTTTCATCGATTGCATAGATGGCCATTTGTGGGCATAGGAATTTTGACACCTTTGCAATCTTGCATGCGAATTTCTTGAGGACATCTTTGAGGTATTTCTCTGAGATATGAATATGCCATTGTGTTGTTGTGAATTTGAAGACCTAAGAAGAATTTCAACTCTCCCATCATAGACATTTGATATTCTTCACTCATCATATAGGCAAATTCATCACTATAACGTTGGTCAAGTCTGACCAAAGATAATATCATCAACATATATTTGGCACACAAAAAGTTCACCATCATAAGATTTAGTAAAGAGAGTAGGATCGAGTGAACGGAGTGAAGCCATTCTTCACGAAGAATTCCTTCAATGTATCATACCACGCCCGAGGGGCTTGCTTGAGGCCATAGAGAGCCTTATTTAGTCTAAAGACTTTGTCAGGATTCTTTGGATCTTCAAAACCTGGTGGTTGAGCAACATATACTTCTTCCTCAAGCTTACCATTGAGGAATGCACTTTTCACATCCATTTGATATAAAATGATATTGTGATGGTTAGCATAGGCGAGTAATATGCGAATAGACTCAAGTCTAGCGACAGGTGCAAAAGTTTCATCGAAGTCGATTCCTTCAACCTGCGTATAGCCTTGAGCTACTAGTCGTGCCTTATTCCTCACCACAAGACCATTTTCATCTTGCTTGTTGCGATAGATCCACTTTGTGCCAATGATATTATGCTTGCGAGGATCTCGGACGTTTGACCAGTTCGAGGACATTGTTGAGCTCGAATCGATGTAATTCTTCTTGCATGGCCTGAATCCACTCCGGCTCGAAATGCTTCATCTACCTTAGTGGGTTACGTGATAGAGACAAAAGCATAGTGCCCACAAAGTTAGATAAATGTGAAGCTTTTGAGCGTGTGAGAGGACTGGCGCTTCAATGTCATCGATGATCTTGTCAACTTGTACTTCTTTTGCAACGCGAGGATAAGCTGATTGTCGTCGAGGAATTTGATTATTTTCCTCGGCACCATTTTCTTCAGCATTATCTTGGTGCATTAGCTCGGCGTTCTTCACGTGACAGAATGAATTCTTGATGAGTTTCTTGAAGGAATGACATCCTCGGTTGCCTTGAATCGATAGAATCCTCGGTCTTTGGTTCATCTAACACGAAGGTAGGTGCTCTCTTTGTGAGCCATTAGTTTCATCGAACCGCACATCTACTGATGTCAACAATCTTGTGTAGAGTGATGTTGAAGACTCAGTAGGTGTGCGAGTCCTTTCCGTAACCAAGCATAAAACCTTCATGTGCTTTCGGTACAAATTTAGAGTTGTGGTGAGGATCTCTAATCCAGCATTTAGCAATCAAGACTTTGAAATAACTTACATTGGGTTTCTTATGCGTGAGGAGTTCATAGGCAGTCTTTTGAAGAATTTGTGAAGATATACTCGTTGATGATGTGGCACTTGGTGTCAATTGCTTCAATCGAAGCGACTAGGCGTTTTGTATTCATCAAGCATAGTGCGAGCCATCTCAACAAGAGTTCTGTTCTTGCGCTCCACGATGCCATTTTCTTTGAGTGTAGGGAGCAGATAACTCATGAGTAATACCAAGTTCATCAAGATAGTCATCAAGACCGAATTCTTGAACTCGGTTCCATTGTCACTCTGATGTGCTTGATCTTCACACCAAAGTTGGTTGAAGCCCTCGAGGAAAATCATTTGAAGATTTCCTGCACTTGATTTTTGTAAGTAACAATGTGTACCCAAGTGTAACGAGAGTAATCATCAACAATAACAAAGCCATATAGTGATGCTTCATTAACAACAGCTGAATAATGATTGGGACCAAAGAGGTCCATGTGAAGCAATTCGAAGGCGAGTAGTGGTCATGATAGTCTTATTTGGATGCTTGGCCTTGGTCATTTTCGACTTCACGGGCTCCGCATAAGTGATCCTTGAGGAATTTGACATTCTCAATGCCAATGACATGCTTCTTCTTCGCAAGCGCAGTGCAAATTCCTCATGCACTGCATGACCAAGTCGTCGATGCCATAGCCGCCTACGAAGCTTTTGCAAGTAGACACACGGCTGGTTGTGGTCCTGTGGAAAAATCAACAATATACAAGTCTCCTCTCCTAAAGCCTTGAAGACTTTGGAATTGTCGACTTCCATAATCACAACACACCGATACTTGCCAAAGATAACAACCATATCAAGATCACAAAGCATTGAGGCTGACATGAGGTTATATCCTAAAGACTCAACAAGCATGACTTTGTCCATGTGCATGTCCTTAGAGATAGCAACCTTACCAAGTCCCAATACGACTTTTGCCTTTGTCAAGAAAGATGATATGCTTCAGATGTAGCGGTGATAAGGTAGCATCCATCAATAGATGCTTGTCACCGGTCATGTGATTTGTACATCCACTATCGAGAACCCACTCGGTGGCTTTGGGTTGATCATCCTGCAGATGAATTAGTACAACTTACGATCTCATATACTTCATCGATGAAGAATATGATATCAAGTTCATCGATGAATTTCATCGATCGATTATCTGAGATAAGCGGTATGAGGGCGTGTGAAATGAAAGTTCATTTCATCATGATTAGCTGCGTCCTTTCGGGCAATTTGTCGTGCCCCCAAAGCAAATTCTTGAGCGTTAAGGCACGTCGGAGACTGACCCTCAGAAGAGATTAGTTCTTTTCTTTACCACCCACATGCGAAGGGGTGGCAAAGAGTTCATCATTCTGCGAGCACCATATGAGAATGGTGGCATAGAGGCCAAACCATTTCGTTTCACATAAGAGGGTTAGGGTAAGTATATGAATAAGCAGAGAAATTCTTGAGGACTTATGAACATATTGGTTTGAAGAATAATGCACATATTCATAGCCCTTAGCTCTACCTGCGAAACAGAGTTATTAGCACGATGATAATCATATGAGGACTTTGATCCTTTTGAGGAATTTGATCCACGTGAGGAATTTGGTCCGTATGAGGACTTGGATCCATATGAAGAATTTGGTCCATATGAAGAATTTGATCTGGGGTTCCTTTTCTTCACGGTGGTGTCATGAGGACATTCACTGAAGACTTTCAAGGCACTTCTTGGGAACCCAGATTTTCTTCATAGGGGAACCGTTCCTGCAGATTAGTGCCAACATATCTAGCAAATACTTCACCATTCTGATTTTTGAACATTTTATAGTTTGAGTGAATGACTCATCAATGTAATGAGGAAATTCACATGTAAAACCAGATAAGGTAGATGGATCAACTGGAGGTCCCACTGCGGCAACCCATGAGGTTTTGGGGTACCGCCAGCTTCCGGTATGTTCCATCGGCATTTAATTTCCTCTCAAATGCGATACCCTCTTTCCTAGGGTTTACATTGAGGATCTGCTTTTAAGCACATCACAAAGAGTCGATGCCCTTTGAGGCTTTTGTACATGCTGTCATGTACAATTCCTTCAATCTGCATCGTCGGTGATACTAGCAATGTCCTCGGATGAGGAATTAGTGATAGCGAGGCAGGTGAAGAATTTGTAGCAGTTGAAGCATTTGAACATTGGTGAAGATTAAGCGATTCACGTTCAATGCACTTTAAGCAAGGAGGAACAAATTCATCTTGAGAAGCGCTGATTTGTTGAGCAAGTAATGAATCGCGCTCCATATGAAGATCTTCAAAACTCGCTCTTAGCTTCTCAAGATCTTGCTTTCTTTGAAGAAATTCATAAGAAAGTTTCTCATGATCGAGATAAGAGAGTGTTATGATGACCTTGAAGGTTATCAAGCTTAGGCTGAAGTCTACTGAAGATTTTCGATCGAGGGCTTGAGTGCGATCCATTCTTCACCTAACATATCATCACTCTTATCTAGCTTGTTTTGAACCTTTTCAAAAGCCCTTTGTTGTTTTATAGCAATCTTAGCAAGTTTAGAGTAGCTGGGCTTGAGATCCTCATCGATTCATTTTCCTTTGGATTCGGAGGAGGTGAAATTGAGTACCTTGGCACCTTTTGCCATGAAGCAATAGGTGGGGCGTAGTCATCGTTTTCCTCATCGGGTTTGTCGGTGGAGTCGGTTTCTTGAGTGTTGAAGATGGACTTGCTAACATAAGCGGTAGCAAGAGCCGGACTAGCCACACCAGATTCGGATTCTTGGACTCCTCCTCTTCCTCATTTTCCTCAGATTCAGCTTCAGAGTCCATTTCCTTGCCAATGAATGCCCGAGCCCTTTTGGAGTTGCTCTTCTTGTGAGAAGAAGGTTTTGAGGATTTTGATGATGAAGATTTTGATGATTTCTTCTTCTTCTTCACGTCATCAGAACTGTAATCCTTGTGTTTCTTCTTTCTTAATTCCTTTTCCATCGAGGACAATCTTGGATATAGTGACCAGGTTTCTTGCATTTGTGGCAAAGTCTTCGCTTATAGTCACTAGATGAGGAATCACTTTGCTTCTTGAGGATTTTCCAAAGCGACCACGTCTTGAGAATTTCTGGAATTTCTTCACGGCGGTGCTAGCTCTGGCCAAATTCTTGAGGATCTCCAAGGCTACTACCGAGTCTTCACTCTCGATTCAGATTCAGCCTTGGCCTTGAGGCACGTGTTTTCCATAGCCGAACCATAGAGATTTCTCTTTTCAAAGAAGCTGGAACTTCGTGAGTATTTAGCCTTTCGAGGATATCGCAGGATCAAGAGACTTGTAGTCGGCTCATTCTTGTATCATCGGTGCGGAGTATCAAATGAGGAATCAAGCGATCTTAGTAATTTCTTCACCACCTCATGGTCGGTGATGTCGGTGGCACCAGTGCTTGAAGCTCATTTGAGATGTCGGTGAGGCGATCGAAGGTTTGTTGAACATTTTCGTTGTCGAGTCTTTTGAAGCGGTTGAAGAGATTAGAAGAACATCAACTCGAGAGTCTGCTGAGTTGAAACTCCTTCATTTACTTTGGACAGCTTTGTCCCGAGATGAGTTTGGCAGATTCCAAAGCACTCACTCTTCCATCTTGACCTTTGCTCGAGATGGCCACATATGATATTCTTCGCTTGAGAATCGAGTTGCTTGAATCTCTTCACATCGGCATCATTCGGAGAGGGTGTGGTGAGGAAACACCTTTTGTCACAACATACCAGAGATCATTGTCAATTGCTTCAAGATGCATTCGCATTTTGTTCTTCGATGAGGGGTAGTCCGTCCCATCGAAGGTAGGACACCTGCTGAGACCTTGATCATACTGCGGTCGACATAACTAAAACTCCGGTGGTTAAACCAAAATCACACGTAACAAGGAGTACCTTGCTCGATACCAATTGAAAGTGCGTTATATCGACTAGAGGGGGTGAATAAGCGATTTTATGAATTCTTCATCGAGGAATTTCTTTGGTGAGGAAATTCCTTAGCGAAGAAATACTTGCAGCGGAATAAGTACTCGAAGTAAGCATAACAGATTACAAGCATAGTCATCATGATGAAATGAAGACAATCACAGAGTACGAGAAAGCATAATCACAGGGATAACACAAGATGAAGACAAAGCGGTGAAGAAATTGAACTGAGGAAATTGAGAAAGTCTTGATCAAAGTCTTCAAACACAGATATGACAAACACTCAACACAGTTATGAGGAAATGAAGGGGTTGAGGAAATAGAACCGATTAGGTTGGTGAAGACAATGATTTGGTAGACCAGTTCCAAGCTTCTTTGTCTCAATTGTACGTCTGGTTGGAGCGGCCGAGTATTTAAACTCGAGGACACACAGTCCGGACACCCGATCCTTGAGCACGCAGCTCAGGACACCAAGTCCTCACCGTATTCTCCTTGAACTAAGGTCACGCAGTCCTCGTCCAATCACTCGTGGTATTTCTTCAGGAGACTTACTAACCTTCACATACTTGGTCAACCTGCAATCCACACTTCCTCTTGGATGCTCTAGTCCTTGACGCCTAACCGTCTGGACGAAGCACAGTATTCAAAGGTAAAAGCGTCGGATCCACGCAGGATCAATTTCTTGATGATGCTCAATCACTTTGGGTTTGTTGGGGTTTGGTTTTTGGGTTTTTCCTCACTTTTGGGGTTTTCCTCACTTGATGATTTTCGCTCAAAGTCCTCAGAGGATGGGTTGCTCTCAAATGACAAGTGTCAAGTTCTCTCGGAGCAGCCAACCAACTAGTGGTTGTAGGGGGCGGCTATTTATAGCCTAGGGAGCAGCCCGACATGATAAGACATAAATGCCCTTCAATGATATGACCGTTAGGTGGATAAGATATTTTGGGACAGCTGGCGCACAGACAAAGAACGGTCGAAAATTTGACTCTCAAATTCCTCGGGGCTATCATGTTCCTCACGGTGTAGGCAATTCGCCTTTGGCGAATTCCTAACTCCTCGATCGAGAACAAATTCCTCGGTGATCGGAAGAGCTTCGTCTCACATCCTTTGAAGAAATTGACTGAAGCTGTATGAGATTTCGAAGCTTCACTCGAAGGGTTTGGTAGGTGTAGGATTTTGAGTTGAGCATCAAATGGAAATTTTCCCTTAGTATTTCCTCGACCCCTTTAACTTGAAGACGGTGTTTCCTATGACTCAAGAAAGAGAAAATGAAACTACGAAAACAAAAGTCTTCACGCTTCATGTTCCTCAAGCGAATACCAAGTCTTGAGGATCACACCAATTTCTTCACTTTCAAAGTCTTGTAAAGTCTTGAATATCAAAGTCTTGATTGAAGAACTTCATTTTTAGGGTCGACTTTTCTTGTAAATATCAAAACTCCTCATAGACTTATAGACCTGTGTACACTCAAAAACGCATTAGTTACTTAACCTATAAGTCTTCAATACACCAAAATCACTAAGGGGCACTAGATGCACTTACAAATACTTACGCTACTTTGCTGCATCACCCTTTCCTCTTCAAGGGAAAAACCAACGCAGTGCTCAAGAGGTAGCACCTAGCCCGAGCGCAACCCGCAGCGATGGCGAAGGACAAGACGGCGGCCCTGGAGCGCGCAAAGAAGGCGATGGCGAAGGCAAAGGTCAAGAAGACGAGCCGGGGAGGGTCATCGTCGAGATCGGGCCTGCCGCCCAGCTGGATCCAGGGCGACTGGATTCGCTCCACGATCCAGCAGGAGGATCTGGAGGATCTGGTGGAGGGGGGATTGATTCCCCATGATTCCTGGCAGCTTCCGGAGGACGAGACCGAGCCGCGGCCGCAAGAGGGTGAGTGTGTCCTTCTTGCCACCCACGTCGACCGTGGTTTCTCTTTGCCTCCACATCCTTTTTTCCGGGTTTTTCTGAACTTCTTTGGAGCCCAACTTCATCACTTTTCTCCCAACACCATCACATACCTTGCTACATTTGTGTCCATGTGCGAAAACTTTCTGGGTTATCGACCGCACTGGGGTCTCTTCAAGCACATTTTCACCTGTCGTTCTCAGTCTATAAAAAAGGCTAATCCGAGTGACGAGAGGACGCACGTGATCCAGATGTGTGGAGGTTTAGGGATCCAGATGAGGGGAAAAAGCACTTTCCCTGCTATGATTCTTCCCGATTCAGTCAGAGGGTGGCAGTCGACCTGGTTCTACTACAAGGATCAGCCGACTCCTAGTCAGTCGACTAGCCTTCCCCCATTTTCCATGGAGCAAGTTGAGAAGCCATCTCCCTTGAAAGCGACTCCAGCTGAGAAAGTGGAGGTGAATATGTTGGTTGATCAGTAATCCAACTTGTCCGCGATGGTGTGACTGGCATGGACTTGCTAGAGGTGTTTCTCAGCCGACGCATCCAGCCACTTCAAGCTCGCGATCATCCAATGTGGATGTACTCGGGTATTGAAGACAGTGCTCGGATCCACCCGGAAGAAGTCGATGAGGAGACGGTGGCGCAGTGGTTGCAGGCATCACTGGCAACATGGACAACCCCAGGTGGTCTAGGAGGACCCCTCCACTCGACAACACCAACGAACCAGATAAGGTCCGACTCTTTCCTTCCGAGTGTCTTTTTGTTCTGACATGTAATTTCTCTTGAAACCGACTGATACCCGGTCGACTCTGTGTCTTGAAGATTTATACTGAGATGTATTCGATGCCCAACAGGGAGCAGGAGCAGGAGCTGGAGGGAGAGGCGAGCGGGGGTGACAGCGGCGACTGGCGTTCTGACGGAGGGGAAGACGATGAGAGTGATGACTCAAGCAATGGCGAGGAAGTCGACTCCCCACCTCGCTCGGAAAGACGCTCCAAGCAGAGGCAAGACCCAGCGAGTGTCTGCGGCAAGGCGACTGCACCGACTAGACAGACTTCAAAGTGCACTCGAACTTCTTCTCCTGTGCCGACTGAGAAAGCTCCAAAGCAGCCGAAAGTCGCGTCGTCAAAGCCCCGGAAGGCCTTGCCCAAGATCAAAGTGGCCGTCCCTATCTCTTCTGGGTAATCATTATCTCGACCTCTTAGTTTTGCACAACTTGATTTTTGGTCGACTCACTTTCTTGTTCTGACCGAGTGAATTCTGAAATTTGCAGTGCTGCTACCTCTGGGACTTCTATTTATAAAGATGGTGATGATGAGGAGATGGAAGACACAGTCACTTCCAATGCGGGTATAACTCTTGTCATCTTTACCAACCACTTTAACGGTCGACTGAGCTCTTGCGATCGATTCCTTTGCAGCTCCGCCCAATGTTATTGAACTTCTAGACGACGACGAAGATGTACCATAGAGGCCCATGGGAAGGAGGGGCAGGACTTCGGGCAGGAAGGCACCAGTTAGCAAGACGTCCCAGTTGACGCCGGTGACGGAACCAGTGATTCAGCAGTCTGGAGACCTCAACAGGGCTTCTGTTACTTTTGTCGTTCCATTGTCGAGTGCACAGCCTTCAGCATCGACTGCACAGGCTCCTGTTTCATGCAACTCCAAGCTTCGGATTCTCGAGCTGCTACGGCTGATCCACCATCTTCGCTTTTCACCGCCCATCATGTCCCAAAGGACCAAGTGAGCGCCGCCAAGGAAGCTATACGCCATGCGAGTTTTATGATGGAGTAGATAAAAGTGGTGCCCGTGGCCAGCCAAGCTGCCTATGATGCTAGCTCAGCCCTCCAGGCCAATGTCCAGGTTAGTTGATTTCCGACTGATCTCTTAGCTTGACGCTTGTTCTGTTAGGATATGCTACCTGAAAACTTTTCATTGTGCGCCCATTTGTCAGTCTGCACTTCACATCTGTACACCCACTGGGTGTTTCAATTTATGCTGAGTAAATTTTTCGATTGAGTCGACTAGGTTGTGTTGATTGTATCTTTGGACTAGTGGGGGCACACAGAGTGCACCCACTAGGTGTAGTCCCCGAGGTCGCCGTCGAATGTGTGATTCGGCGGGGGTTTTGATAAAAATATCTTGTTCTTCAGCTCTTCTACTCGACCTGGGCGGACCATGCCGAGTGGAACCTGAACCAGTGGGGGCACGCTGAGTGCACCCACTGGGTGTAGTCCCCGAGACCGCGGTCAACTGCGGGCAGTCGGTTGTGGTCTAAGAATAACTGTGGCTTCTCTCTTTTTTTATTCTTCCACTCGGTCTGGACAGACCATGTCGAGTGGAACATGGACTAGTGGGGGCACGCTAAGTGCACCCACTAGGTGTAGTCCCTGAGACTATTGTTGAATGTTTGATTCGGCAGTGGTCTTAGAACTTTTTTGAATTTGAACATGCCTGGTAAGCAACCAAACTTTGTATCTGTCAACTGACTGTCCTCTGACCACAGAGATCTTGTGAACTTGGAGCCTGGTTTGCTGACTTGGAACCGAAGCAGATCCAGCTCAATCTTGATCTGGAGCTGGCCAAGGAGAATTTGCAGAAGGCTAAGGATGATGCTGCTGGTATGGAAAACTTGTCGACTGACTCTTTTCTGAACCGAATATTATTTCCTTCCTCTGAACCAAGCGTTATTTCTTTCAGAAAAATGAACCAGGCTTTGGAGAAGAAGGATCTTGACCTTGCGGCTGCACAAAAATCGGCCAAAGAGAAAACAACACTTGCCAACCAGAAGCTAACTTCGGAAAGTTAGAAAGCAGAAAATGCCAAGTCAAGACCGCTCTTGACGAGGCCAACAAAGAGGTGACTCATGAAGAAGGACAAAGGAGCTTTGGTGACAAGGTTGGTGATCTCAGTCGGAGGAGAGACGAGTTGGAGGCTTATCTGGGAGGACTCGCCAAGAAGTTATTCCTTATGCTTGAAGGTACCTTTCCTTGTCCGACTGTTTTATTATCGCCGATTCATCATAAAGCCGTCGACTCGTTATTTCTTTGTGAGTGCAGAATTCTGCCAAAACTTTGAGCAAGAAACTGGGCGAATCGAGAAAAGGTTGGATCCCATCAACTCCCCTGTTAAGGATGAAGCTGCCATGAACGTGCTCCGACTGGAATCCCGACTTGCCAGTGTCACAGACTACCTCGCCCGACTGAAGGTTGCGGTGTCGCGGATCGACACGGCGCTCTGGCCAAGGGAGATGCTCCAAAATGACCTCGAGCCTTTGATGACTTGACTCAATGAGATCCCTGGTCGAGTGCAGGAATGGAAGAAATTTTCTGCTTGGTGCGACGCTGACGTAGGTCTGTCCCTTGTTCGCGTCCATTGCAAGGAGGTCAAAGAAGAGAAGTTGCCAGCGATCAAGGTTGCCAACACCAAGAGACTTGACTTCCAGTCTTTCATGGAGACCTTCATTGCCGCTGCTACTCGTATTGCAGATGGAATCGACCTGGATGAGTTTGTCGAGCCTGCCAGTCCTCCCCCTGCGGAGTGAACAAACTTTTATGATCCGATTAAATTTTCCTTGGTAGTCGAGTGGTTTTGTAACCGTTAAACTCCTTCAGGCCTGATGCCCGAATACTTTAATCTGCGGTCCGGAACCTCGTGGGATTTATCTGAACTTGGTTTTTCTTGAATATGCTTGTCTTTGCCTCCGAGTGGAACTTATTTCTTCACTCGGAACAGTCTTTTGTGCTTGTGATACAACTCTGAGGATAAGGTCACGGACGACCTGTACCTCGTCATCCTTGTGGATCGGGATGGAGCGCACATTGTATTTGCGGCACAGCTCTGAGGAGAAAATCGCAGTCGACCTGCACCTCATCATCCTTGTGGATCAGGATGGAGCGCACATTGTATTTGTTGCACAGCTCTGAGGAGAAGGTCGCAGTCGACCTGTACCTCATCATCCTTGCGGATCAGGATGAAGCGCACATTGTATTTGTGGCGCAGCTCTGAGGAGAAGGTCGCAGTCGACCTGCACCTCGTCATCCTTGCGGATTAGGATGGAGCGTGTGGCCGAGTCCCTGAGTGAGAGGATCATTCTTTACTCGGAGCGTGTTTTAAAACTTAGGCAAGTACAGAACTGCAGCTAAGCCCCCGAGTGAGAGGGTTGCTCTTCACTCGGTGGGATTTTTTCAAACTTAGGTGAGTATGGAACTGCAGCTAAGCCCCCGACTGAGAGGGTTTCTCTTCACTCGGTGGGATTTTTTTCAAACTTAGGCGAGTACGGAACTGCAGCTAAGCCCCCGAGTGAGAGGGTTGCTCTTCACTCGGTGGTTTTTTTTCAAACTTAGGCGAGTACGGAACTGCAGCTAAGCCCCCGAGTGAGAGGGTTGCTCTTCACTCGGTGGGATTTTTTCAAACTTAGTCGAGTACGAAACTGCAGCTAAGCCCCCCGAGTGAGAGGGTTGCTCTTCACTCCGTGGGATTTTTTCAAACTTAGGCGAGTACGGACTACAGCTAAGCCCCCGAGTGAGAGGCTTGTTCTTCACTCGGTAGGATTTTTTTCAAACTTAGGCAAGTACGGAACTGCAGCTAATCCCCCGAGTGAGAGGCTTTCTCTTCACTCGGTAGGATTTTTTCAAACTTAGGCTAGTACAGAACTGTAGATAAGCCCCCGAGTGAGAGGTTTGCTCTTCACTTGGTAGGATTTTTCAAACTTAGGCGGGTACGGAACTGCAGCTAAGCCCCCAAGTGAGAGGTGTGCTCTTCACTCGGTAGGATTTTTTCAAACTTAGGCGAATCGGATTCGCGGCTAAGCCCCCGAGTGAGAGGCTTGCTCTTCGCTCGAAGTCTGTTTTTCAAACTTAGGCGAAAACGGATTCGCAACTAAGCCGCCCACTGGGGGATTTTAAACACATGTATAAGCAACAACAATCATTTAGGAGACTATAAAACTGTGTCTTTGATAAACAACCTAAAAGGTACGTCTTATTACATCTCAATAGTCTGAATGACTTAAGTATAAAAATGGCGGAGTAACTCCGCATTCCAGACGTGTGGCTCGTCTTTATTGTGCTCCACATTGTAGAGGTGATATGCTCCATTGTGGAGCACCTTGGTGATGATGAAGGGACCTTCCCAAGCGGGAGCAAGCTTGTGTGGCCGTTGCTGATCCATTCTGAGCACTAAGTCACCTTCCTGAAAAGCTCGACCTCTCACATTTCTGGCATATAATCGACAAAGCTCTTGCTGATAGATGATCGACCGGATCAAGGCCATCTCTCTCTCTTCTTCCAGAAGATCGACAGTGTCTTGTCAAGCTTGTTCTGCTTCAGTTTCTGAAAAAAGTTCCACTCGAGGTGCTTTGTGAAGCAAGTCACTCGGAAGCACAGCTTCGGCCCCATACACCAAGAAGAAGGGAGTCCGTCCAGTCGACCGATTTGGAGTTGTTCTCAATCCCCAAAGTACTGATGGTAGCTCATCGACCCAAGCGCCTGCTGCATGCTTGAGTTTATGCATCAATCAGGGTTTCAGCCCTTTGAGGATCAAACCGTTTACTCTTTCCGCTTGCCCATTCGACTTTGGGTGGGCGACTGAAGCTTAGTCGACCCGAGTGCCTTGGGAAGCGCAGAAAGCTCTGAACTCATCTGAATAAAAGTTTGACCCATTATCTGTGATGATGCTATGTGGAACTCCATATCTGAACGTTAGCTCTCTGATGAAGCTAACAGCAGTACTTGATTCGAGGTTTTTGATAGGTTTAGCTTCAATCCATTTGGTGAACTTGTACTGCTACAAGCAGATGGGTGAAGCCACTCCTGCCAGTCCTCAGAGGTCCAATCATATCCAATCCCCAGACAGCAAATGGACAGACGAGTGGAATGGTCTTCAAGGCTGATGCAGGCTTGTGGGACATGTTGGAGTAGAATTGACAGCCCTCACACTTGTCGACTATTCCTTTTGCCATCTCATTAGCACATGGCCAGTAAAACCCTACTCGGTATGCTTTGGCCACGATGGTCTGAGAGGACGCATGGTGACCACAGGTCCCCGAGTGGATCGACCTTCTTCTAATGTGATGCATCTCTGAGCGACTCCAGTAACACTTTCTCTGTAAAGCTGTCCACCCATCACAGTAAAGGCTTTGGATCAACGGACAATCTGAAGGGCCTCTTCTTCATCTTCTGGGAGTTCCTTCCTGAGAATATATGCAATATACGGCATTGTCCAATTAGGAATGACGACCAAAACTTCCATGATCAAGTCGACCACGGCTGGGATTTCAACTTCAGTCGGATCAGTGGAGCTCTTAGGCTGTGGGGGCTCTTCAGTGAAGGGATCTTCTTGAACTGATGGTGTGTGAATATGCTCCAAGAACACATTGCTGGGAATGGGCTCTCGTTTGGAACCTATTTTTGCCAGGTCATCAGCTGCTTGGTTCTTCAATCGGGGTATATGGTGAAGCTCTAACCCCTCAAACTTCTTTTCCAATTTTCTCACTACATTGCAATAACCAGCCATAGCTGGACTCCTAACATCTCATTCCTTCATCACTTGATTGACCACTAAATCCGAGTCACCGTAGACCATTAGGCGACGGACGCCGAGTGAAATGGCCATACGCAACCCGTACAGAAGTGCCTCATATTGAGCTTAATTGTTGGAGGAGTCAAAGTGAATCTGGAGAACATAATTGAGCTTGTCGCCTCGCGGAGATACCAAGACTACGCCAGCACCTAAACCATTCAACATCTTAGACCCATCAAAGAACATATCCAATGTTCCGACTGAATTTGAGTCGGCAGTTGCTGTTCAATCCACTCGACGAGAAAATCTGCTATTGCTTGGGATTTGATTGCTTTCTTTGCCTCGAACTTGATATCCAGCGGAAGGAGTTCAATCTCCCACTTAGCCACTCGACCAGTTACATCTCTGTTGTTCAAAATTTCTTATAATGGAGCGTC
The DNA here is from genome assembly GCA_021605145.1 of Aegilops bicornis. Classification (NCBI taxonomy): domain Eukaryota; kingdom Viridiplantae; phylum Streptophyta; class Magnoliopsida; order Poales; family Poaceae; genus Aegilops; species Aegilops bicornis. The sequence continues at coordinate 578,513,515 of CM038675.1, forward strand.
GCTGTAACGCCCCGGATCCGATGCGCCAGGTGTCTGCCAGTTATTCGCCGGCCTTGCCATGTCATGTGCTTGCGTGTTGCATTTTGCCTTGTCATCATCTGCATTTCATATCATGTCATCATGTGCATCTCATTTTGCATACGTGTTCGTCTCATGCATCCGAGCATTTTCCCCGTTGTCCGTTTTGCAATCCGGCGCTCCTATGTCCTCCGGCGTTCCCCTTTTGTCTCCTGTTGTGAGTGGGTGTTAAACTTTCTCAGAATGGCCCGAGGTTTGCCAAGCGGCCTTGGTATAGTACCGGTAGACCGCCTGTCAAGTTTCATGTCATTTGGAGGTCGTTTGATACTCCAACGGTTAACTGGGTAACCGTAAAAGCCTCCTTCTCTTTGCAGCCCAACACCCCCTCCAAAGTGGCCCAAAACCCAGCTAACTCCCCTCCATGCTCTCGGTCGTTCGATCACGATCGTGTGGGCGAAAATCGCACCTCATTTGGACTCTCCTAGCTCCCTCTACCTATAAATATGTGCACTCCCCCGAATTTCCGGATCCCCAAACCCTAGCCCGCTCCTCCTCTGCCGCCGGACACGTCCGGGCGAGCCGGACAAGTCCGTCGCCGCCGCCCCGCATCCACTGGCACGCCGCCACGTGGCCCTGCTCCATCGCGCCCCGCCGCCCGGCCCGCGAGGCCGCTCCGGCCCATGGCCCAGCCCCGCCGCCTTGTGATTGCGAACCGCCTCGCCCCGCGCAGGCCCGGCAGCCGCCGTCGCGCCCTCGGCCGGCGCGCTCCGCCGCCGCCCGCCGCCTCTTCTTCGCCAGCGCCGCCCTCCCGTCAGCGCCGCGCCGCTCTCTCGCCGGATCAGCCCGCCGGTGCCGCTCTGCCTCCTCCGCCCCTTCCCGGCGGATCCGCCCGCCTCCGGCGTCCCCCTCCTCTCCGGCATATACTCCGGCAAGGATCCGGTGAACCTCGGGAACCGCGCCCCGATTTGGATCTGAAATCCCGAAGGTTGATATTCCCCTCCCCGATTTCTCTAAGTCCCTGTTATTTTTTTTGCATTATCATGCCATATTCATCGCGTCGTATCTCTGCGTCCGTAGCTCCGTTTCATGCGTGTAATATGTAAAATTGTTCGACTCGACAAGTACATCATTTAATTCCATTGCATCATGTTCATTTGAGTCCATCTTGATGCCTGAATCTTTGTTGCAAGAGTGCTATATGATGTTAACCTGCTGAAACTGTTATAACTTGGTGATTTGTCATTTTTGTTGCATTTGATGTGTGCATCCTATGAGCATGAGCTCTACATGAGTTTTGAACTATGCCATGCCATCTTTACAGTGGTGCCACACATGTATTTTTGTGGGTCTTGTAGTGAGTGCATCGAGCTTGTTAAGTAGGGTACTTGCTGTTGCTGTTTTGCATGTCTGAATCTGCTATATCATGATGCTATGTTAACCTGCTTCTACAAGTCATTCTATGCATTATATGATGATGTTCACTAAGGATGTTTTGATATACATGTCTTGATCTATCCATTCATGCCACTGGTTGCATTTATAGCCTGCTGTAACTTATTGTTATCTTGCTCCAAAGTTGCTAAATAATGTTGCTGTCAGCCTGTTAACAGAGTCCAATGTTGCCATGATTGTTGTTAGTGATCCATGCACTCTATGAGCTTTCTATTGCCATGCTTAGCTAAACATGTCTTATTACTGTTGGTTGCCTTGCCATGCCATGTATTGCTCTGTGGTGAGTGGTTCAAGCTCACCAACATGCCTACTTATTGTTGTTCCTGCCATGTATGAATCTGTCATATAACTTGCCATGTTTACATGGGTGCCATCATATCTTCTGATCCTTTTTGGCTCATGGTCAGTAAAGGACTTTTGTTCTATGCATTTAGTAGTATCATTCCATGCCTTTGTTTGCCATGATAAGTTCCTGTAGCATGTTGTTTGATAGCTCTAAACATTGCAACCTGATGTTATTTCTGCTAAGTCTGAAACTGTTACTATATGCAATCTTGCCATGTCATTTTGAGCATGTTCTAGTGATTTCTGGAGATAGCTCAGTGTTCATGTTTTGTCATGATTTACCTGTACATCACGTCCATGCCTTTTGTTTTCACGTTGAGATGCTGTAGCATAGTGCTTTGATGCTTGCATTATGCCTAGTTGCTGTTTTGGACAGCTTGTCCTTTAAACTTGTATAGGGTGTATGTGTTGAACCGTTGCTCCGTTTTGAGTGTGCTCTATATGAAACTTGCGTGATTTTGCATGTAGTTTCATATTACCATGTTGCATCTTTGTTTTGAGGTGTTTGCTTGATGTTTGTATGCATTTTGCATCAATGTCATGTTTAACTTGTTTTGCTCATATCTTCTAGGCCGTAGCTCCGAATCTAATGAACTTTATATGTAACTTGACTAGAATTTCGTGTAGATCATCGTGGTGAATCTTAACTTGCTATTTAACAACTTTAACATAAGATTTATTCAGATCTGGACCAATTTCGAAATTTGCATATGAGGACTTACCGGATTTGTTATATGTTGTTCCCGGCCTCATTTAAACTTGCTTTGATGTGTTGCTCTTGTTTGCATCATCTCTTGCCATTAGTAGCCTCATCTAGCCTTGTCATGCATCATGCTTGTTGTGCATCATGCTTTGTTCATGTGTGGTGTGTTTACTATGTTGTGTGCTTCTTCTCGATAGTTCCCGTTTCGTTGCGATCGTGAGGATTCGTTAAATCACGCTTGGTTCGTCTTCGTGGCTTCATCTTCTTCATGGACTCGTTCTTCTTCCTAGCGGGATTTCAGGCAAGATGACCGCTACCCTGGATCTCACTACTATCATTGCTATGCTAGTTGCTTCGTTCTATCGCTTTGCTGCGCTACCTATCATTTGCTCTTCAAGCCTTCCCAATTTGCCATGTCAGCCTCTAACCTTTTTCCCCTTCCTAGCAAACCGTTGTTTGGCTATGTTACCGCTTTTGCTCAGCACCTCGTATAGCGTTGCTAGTTGCAGGTGAAGATGAAGTTTGCTCAACGTTGGATTATGTTTTTGTTGGGATATCACAATATCTCTTATTTAATTAATGCATCTATATACTTGGTAAAGGGTGGAAGGCTCGGCCTTATGCCTGGTGTTTTCTTCCACTCTTGCCGCCCTAGTTTCCGTCATATCGGTATTATGTTCCCGGATTTTGCGTCCCTAACGTGATTGGGTGATTTATGGGACCCCCTTGACAGTTCGCTTTCAGTAAGACTCCTCCAGCAAGGCCCAACATTGGTTTTACCATTTGCCTCACCTATGCCCTTTTATTTCCCTTGGGTTTCCGGAGCCCGAGGGTCATCTTTATTTTAGCCCCGGGCAGTTCTCCTTCGAGTCTTGGTCCAAACTAGAGTCCTTTGCAGCGCCACCTCGGGAAACTTGAGGCCTGGTTTTAGTTGTGCGGGCGCTCATCCGGTGTGCCACGAGAGCGAGATATGTGCAGCTCCTATCGGGATTTGTCGGCACATCCGAGGCGGCTTTGCTGGTCTTGTTTTATTGCTTGTCGAAATGTCTTGTAGCCGGATTCGAGGATCGATCGCGTTTTCCGGGAGAAGAAATATCCTTCGTTGATCACGAGAGCTTATCATGGGCTAAGTTGGGACACCCTGCAGGGTTTGAACTTTCGAAAGCCGTGCAGCGGTTATGTGGCGGATGGGAATTTGTTAATATCTGGTTGTAGTAAACTTGAAGTAAACTCTTCTAAAATACACCAACCGTGCAGCGTAACCGTGAGTGTCTCTTTACGGGGTTGATCGAGAGGAGAACACGGTTTACGGGTTATGTTTGGCGTGGCGGAGTTCAGGATCACTTCTTGATCATTGCTAGTTTCACGACCGTTCCTTTGTTCCTCTTCTCGCTCTCATTTGCGTATGTTAGCCACCATATATGATTAGCCGCTGCTGCAACCTCACCACTTTACCCCTTCCTTTCCCTATAAGCTTTGCTAGTCTTGATACCCATGGTAATGGGATTGCTGAGTCCTCGTGTCTCACAGATTACTACAACAACAGGAGTACAGGTTTGCGATGATCATGACGCGAGAGCGATGATTTGCTTGTTTTGGAGTTCTTCTTCTGCTTTTTCTTCGATCAGGGGATAGGTTCCAGGTCGGCAGCCTGGGCTAGCAGGGTGGATATTGTTTGAGTTTCTGTTTATGGTTCATCCGTAGTCGGATGTTGATCTTGTATGTTGTGTTGTTGTATTCATGTGACATTGTATGTCTTGGTTGTATCCCTATGTATTATGTAATGTTGATGTAATGATATCCACCTTGCAAAAGCGACTTCAAGATGCGCTTCTATCCTTGCTGGGACCTTCGAGTTCTTTAGGATAGGGTCGCATCATGGGCGTGACAGTCGCTGACGACTGTAATTGAATGATCTGAGAAGTAATGTGCAACCTTCTTTGTGGTCAAGTAAATTCCATAGACAAGCTTCTGATAATGTGGATATCTCTACTTGTATGGAGTTAAGACTTCAGAAATATAGTACACTGGGCGCTGAACCATGTATGCTTTATCTTCTTCTTCCCGCCGACCGTGAGTCTTGTCTCGACAACTTGTCCGATTGGCTGCAATATAAAGCGATAAAGGCTCTTTGCTGATTGGAGCAATGAGCACCGGCCGGGTGGAAAGCAGGGTTTTGAGCTCTGCAAATGCTTTGCGTCGACTTCAGGAGTCCACTCGAACTTATCAGATTTCTTCATCAATCAGTAAAGAGGCAATGCCTTTTCACCGAGACGAGAGATGAATCGACTCAAAGCGGCCAAACAACCAGTAAGCTTCTGAATGTTGTGTACGCGCACAGGGCGTTTCATTCGAAGTATTGCACCTACTTTCTCTGGGTTTGCATCGATCCCACGTTCGGAAATGAGAAAACCGAGTAACTTTCCACCCGGAACCCCGAATGTGCACTTCGATGAATTAAGCTTGATATCACATCTTCTCAGATTGGCAAAGGTTTCAGCAAGATCAGTCAGCAGGTCAGAACCTTTACGTGACTTAACCACGATGTCATCCATGTATGCTTCCACATTCCGACTGATTCGAGTGAGCAAGCACTTCTGAATCATGTGCATGAATGTGGCACCAGCATTCTTGAGACCAAAGGGCATAGTAACATAGCAAAAGCACCTGGATGGGGGTGATAAAAGCTGTTTTTATTTCGTCGGGTCCATACAGTCGGATCTGATGGTACCCGGAATATGCATCCAGAAAGGACAATCGCTCACATCCCGCAGTCGAGTCAACTATTTGATCGATGCGGGGAAGAGGGAAGTGATCTTTCGGGCAGGTCCGATTGATATGCTTGAAGTCGATACACATACGGAGTGAATCATCTTTCTTGGGAACCATGACGACATTGGCGAGCCACTCGGAGTGGTAAATCTCTCGGATGAACTCAGCTGCCAGAAGCCGGGCCACTTCCTCGCCAATTGCTTTTCTTTTCTGTACGGCGGACCGTCGGAGATGCTCTTTGACTGGTTTTACCTTTGGGTCGACTCCAGATGGTGCTCAGCCAGTCCCCTGGGTACACCTGGCATGTCAGAAGGTTTCCATGTGAAGATGTCCTAGTTCTCACGGAGGAACTGGATGAGCGCTTCTTCCTATTTGCTGTCGAGTGTTGTTGAGATATGAGTTGGAGCAGCATTGGGATCAGTCGGGTGAATATGAACTGCCTTTTTTTCACCAGACGGCTTAAATGCAGAGTCTGAAGCATGCTTCTTTGCCCTCAACAAATCACTCGGATCTGCAGTCTTCTTGTATTCTTCCATTTCTACTGCTGCCATTTGTTCATTGGCAATCTTCGAGCCCTTCTGGAGGCACTCTTCTGCTCGTTGCCAATTACCAGTGACTGTGATCACGCCCCTAGGTCCAGGCATCTTCAGTTTGAGGTACACGTAACACGATCGAGCCATGAAACGAGCATATGTAGTTCTGCCTAGGATGGCATGATAGGCACTGTGAAAATCCACAACTTCAAATGTCAACTTTTCCTTACGGTAATTCTTTGAATCACTAAAAACCACGTCAAGAGTGATCTGGCCGAGTGAATCAGCTTTCTTCCCAGGGATGACTCCGTGGAACCGCATGTTGCTTTCGCTGAGTTTGGACATCGGAATGCCCATCCCTCGGAGAGTTTCAGCGTACAAAATGTTCAAACCACTGCCTCCATCCATCAAGACCTTGGTCAGTCGGGTGCCTCCAACGACTGGGTCGACCACCAGCGCTTGCCTCTCGGGGGTGGCAACACGAGGAGGGTGGTCAGACTGGTCGAATGTGATGGGAGTCTTCGACCACTTCAAATATGTCGTTGTTGCCGGAGCAACCATGTTTACTTCCCTGTTGATGACCTTCAGCCGACTTTTGCTTTCAACGTCAGCAAAAATCACCAAAGTGGAATTGACGTTGGGAAAACCATCATCATCTTCTTCCTTGTCCTCGTCCTTATCGGACTCCTTCTCCTTCTCACTGGGTTGTTTCTCTCGGAACTACTGGATTAGGAGCCGACATTGCCGAGTGGTATGTCTGGGGTAGATGAGATTACCCTCTTTGTCCTTCTTGGTGTGAACATGACATGGAAAATCCAACACATCATTTCCTGCTTGATCCTTTACCTTCTTGGGGATCCAGGGCCCTTTGGGCTTCCCCTTGAATTTCCCTTGAGCCACAACTAAAGCTTCATCAGGACCCGCTGGCTTGGCTTTGCGTTTCTGCTTCCGACCTCCTCCGGTGTCTTGGGCGACTGGTTTTCCCTTTCCACTGCGGAGTCAATCCTCTTCTTCTCCATTAGCGTACCGAGTGGCTATTTCCATCATCCGAGTCAAAGTAATATCTCATGTCCGACCGAATTTCAGGTTAAGCTCTCGATCTTGAGCAGCGCTCCTTGAAGGCATAACCGCTTGGTCTGAGATACATTTTCCTTGTGTGATGCAAAGTGGTCCACCTCTGGATGTAATCTCTCAAAGTCTCATTCGGTTTTTATGCATAATCTGCAACTTCGGCCAATCCTGCAGTCGTTTGCACGTACCCTCAAAAGTTCTGACAAACACTCGAGCCAATTCTTCCCAGCTGAAAATACTGCCAGGAGCTAACTGATTCAACCATGCTCTGGCCGAACCTTCCAACATCAGAGGAAGATGTTTCATAGCTACTTCATCATTCCCACCACCGATCTGCACGGCCACTCAGTAGTCTTCTAGCCAAGTGTCAGGCTTTGACTCACCAGTGAACTTACTAACTCCAGTCGCCAACCTGAAGTTGGGAGGAATCTCTGCAGCCCTGATGGCTCTGCTAAAACATTCGGGACCAGAAACATGCACTCTGCTTCCAGTTGAATGACCTCTGTCTTGTCCTTCTCGGTGGCTCGGTTCCTGTCAACCAGACCTTGCACCAGAATTGACTTTGCATCAAATCCTGGCTCTCTTGGGTCGACTGGTAACCTCTGCTTATCGCTGTACGGGCGCCTGTCATCATAATGCCGGGGCACATATGATCCGACCCTCGGAGGGGGTGTAGGCACACGATGGCGGTCATCACAGCCGAGTCGATGATCATACTACTCATGGTTCCGACCCAAGTATTGCTCTTGGCAATGCCCACGTCCCTCACACCTCAGAGGAGATCTTGGGCTGTGAGCCTACTGGACTGTATCAGCCACCACAGATCTGCTATGGATCATGTTCCGCGACTGAGACACTACCATGTTTTGCTCTCCTGCCGCCCGGAGTAGAGCCCGAATATGCATCAAACCTCTTCCAGCTTCCGACTGGGACGGCTGAATCGACTCTGCTATACGGGCAGTGGCTGTAAGATTCTGAATCTGAGTGCAGTATACCTGTGGTTCAGGCGGGAACAGTTGTCGCTGCCGTCGACTAGACTCAGGGATCTGCCGCCGAGCGTGCTCGTCGAGTGCATGCTGAAGGTTCTCCAGTCGAGTGCGCTCAGCCAAAGTGGCCAGGTGCGTCTCCTTCAAGGTCCAAGCCTCAGAGGTCTCTCCAACGATGGGTGTGTGGAGCGCCTCCATGTTGCGGCGGTGAAGTTCCTCCCTCTGTTGCGAAGAAAGGGTTTCAGGGTGGTACTCCTCGTGAACGCGCGACGGTTCGCCGCCGCCGTCTTCGCCCCTGTTGCGACGCATGCCAAGCGGGTTGCACGGCGTGTTGACCATCAGGACTTCCGCCGCAGGGTCACTGCTATCACACTCGGATAGGGTCTCGACGGAGCCAGTCGAACAGGCCGTAGAGCGATTCGTCGGGCTCGATTGCCGCGACTTGAGGGGTGGCCGACTGACATGCCACCGCATGCTTCACCCATCGCTGAAGCCGTGACCGGCCGGATCGCTTGCGACGGCGAACAGCGGGGAGCGAAGACACCGCGGGAGCCGACCGATACTGGGTCGACGGCTGCCGCAGAAGGATGCCGTGAACGAACGCGCGAAAGTGCGTCGCCCCGCGGACAGGGAGAGTCTCGACGTCGAGGGGGGGCCTCCTGGAGCCAGGCGGATTCGTTGGCAACAAAGACGAGCGCCGAGACGGATCTCGCGGCCTTCAGCCAAACGACCGCCGGAAACCATGATAATGGGAATCGGAAAAATTGCAACCTCACCGGAAAGTCGCTAAGACACCTGCCCCAAGATGGGCGCCAACTGTCGTGGTTCTAAGTCTGACAGTGGAATGAGGGGTAGGTATGAGGAGGCAAGATCCTAGCTATGGTGAAGTTGTGCACGCAAGATTTACGAGTTTAGGCCCTTCTTAGAGGAAGTAAAATCCCTACGTCTCGGTGCCCTGAGGCTGGTCAATTGGATTATGCGTGAAGTTACAGGGGGTGCGAAGCCTTGTCCCAGAGGAGGGGGTGGCTTATATAGAGTGCGCCAGGTCCCCAGCCATCCCCCGTTACATAGGGTTCAATGTACATAAAGGGGGGACGTTACTGGTAACGTCAGCATTAAAGTCATATAAATGATCATTAAGACTACGGAGTGAACGCCTGACCGTTGTCATCCAGAGTGACCTTAGATCTTCTGTACTCCGAGTGGTTTCTGATATGGTCGAATGATTATATCCTGGTCAAATGGAATTGGGTTATCCGAGTGGAACCCACAGTCGAGTGGGTTGCGTACTGTGGTGATTTTAGTCGGTAGAATCTGCTGTCCTTTGAATGTCCTTGACTGTAAGGTAGTGTCCTTGGGTAGGGTGCTTAGATCAGGTCTATTGCCCTACCCTAGGTACATGTCATCGTCAGGGCCTCCCCTAAACCTAGGATATATGTCCGGGTTGTCCAGACTCCCCAAACCCAGCCCATACGTGGAGGATAAATGAGGGTTGTCCGTACTAACGAGATGTGGGCCCCATCTCAAACTCTAGAGCCCCCTTCCTCCCTCTGCCTATCTTCCTTATCTCATCCTCTATTCCTACCCCAACTCGCGCCCAACCTAGTCACGCGCTCACCCATAGCATCACCCCCGAACATGCTCATTGTCTGGACGCTACTCTCGGTACGTCCTAGACGCCCTGCCACAAATATCGTCCACCTCATGCACCACCTGTTCAACGAAATGTCTGAAATAGAGTTTGACCGCTTTCTTGTTTCACATTTGTTGGGTGTAAAAGATGGACATGAATGATGCTTTTATTTACAACAAATTCTTCATATCATCGACATCGGACAAAGGTGACAACGACTATGAGTTTATGTTAATGTTGAGTATTCTCAGAGCATTGGAGAAGGAAGAGGAGCATGTTCTCAACTTCGTGGGTTCTACGTCGAGCAGGATAACTGATAACCAAAAGAGGGGAAAGGGTGACGTCGACCTCTACACTGACTATTCATGGGCCAAGCTGACATTTCATTAGGGCTTCTTTATCCTTACTTTCGGATGTGTAGGCATGTGTTCTTGCGCATTGTGGAAGGTGTGAATGAATATGATACTTCACGCTAAAGAGGGATTGCACCAGGCTACTTGGGTTCTCTTGTCTCTCGAAATGCACTGCTACTATGAGAATGTTTGCATATGGTACAACGGGACAAACATTGTTCATGAGTATATCCGGATGGCAGAGAGGTCATGTATTAAAGTGATGGTCAGATTTCCACTTTAGTGGTGAAGGTGTTTGACAAAGAATACTTGAGGGAACCAAATGTGCCGACATAACCAAGATTTTGGCATTCGGAGAATCAAGAGGGTTTCCCAGTATGCCTGGTTCCATCGACTGCATGCACTAGGAATGGAAGAACTATCCAGTAGGTTAGTAAGGATGATACCAAGATCATACCCCGAGAGCCCACCATCATATCAGAAGTAGCAACATCAACGTACTCCAGCGATCGCCATTGTTTGCAAGACTTTGTGTTGCAAGGCTCCCGAGTGCAACTATACCATCTGTGGGCACGAGTACACCAGCTGGTACTACATTGCCACTGGTATTTTCCGTTAATGGGTGACGATTGTGAATACTGTCACTGAGTCACAAGTTACCAAAAAACTCTCTTTGCCCAAATGTGGGAAGGTGCTAGGAAGGATGAGCAGAGGGCATTTGAAGTGCTCCAAGCTTGATGGGCTATTTTACATGGACCAACAAATATGTGGGATCCCAAAACATTGTGGAAGATGATGACTAGTTGTATGATCATGCACAACATGATTGAAGGATGAGGGTGACGGTGTACAAAATGTTAACTTTGAAAAACTCGTGGCACATATGTCCACCTCTTGGAAGAAGAGGCATGGCAGTTTGCACATATTCTCAAGACACATACTCGGCTCCGGAGCCTAGCCTAGCTCTGCCCCGCTCGGCTGGCCACACTCAAGCATGGCGGCCACCCCCTCCGCGCCCCACGGAATGTCGGGGCATCCCATGCCGCCGACGGATCCGCCCCGATCTCCTGCCTCCCCACCGACTCGCCTTCAATGCTCAGGCCCAGGGGGAGGCCCTGTATCCCCTGGATCTTCCGCCGCTCCTACCTCTCCTCGTTCCCCGGCTGCGCTAGAGTGGGGGACGCCTCCACAAATCCTGCAGCGGAGTGCTGACCTCGAGGGCGACCTGCCGTCCGGACCGATGGATCTGGGCCAGCCCCCCCGGCTGAGCAGCACCGGCTCCGATCCATTGTGATTATGCCCTCCCCTCCCGCCCCCTTCCGGGCCGACTGCCATTGATGATGGATGGACATTGTACCAGTCCCGCAGAAGCAAGAAGGCAAGCAAATCCCCGCCGGTCCGCTCGGGGCACCGTTGCGGGTCCGGATCCGGGCGCCGCCCACAGGCGCTGGGCCGCGAGGCCTTCTTAAGCAAGCTCAGAGGCCTCTGCTTTTGTTGCCTTAGCCCGCACCACCGCCGCGTAGATTGTCACGACCCCCTCCACTGCATCATCTGCAAGCGCCCGGGCCACATCGGCAAGGAGTGCCCCCAAAACCGGAGGAACAAGGGGGGGGGGGGGGACGGGCTCCAGGCTCGCCCGGTGCATGATCGGCTGGTTTTCCCCTCCCAGGCCAGCTCTCCTCCGCCGGAGATGGCTCCACTGGGCGCCCCCTGCGTCGACCACGGGCGCCGGTCGAGAACCAGCCACAAGGTGATCGCCTCCACCCCGGAGATGGAGCAGCAGATCTTCCTGCTGCAGCAGCACGCGGTGGTGGTCACCGCGGTGAGCAAGCTACACGCGGCCAGTCCCCTCTCCATCGGCCGCGCCATCGAGCGGGAGTTCCAGATCCCTGCGCACCTCCTCCACGTCACCAGTCACGACCCAGAAGACTTCTTCATCCACTTCACCATGCCTGCCCACAAGGACCTCGCCGTTCGGAGGGGCTCGATCGTGGTGGATGGCGTCTCCTTCTTGCTGGAGCCATGGAGGGAGGACACGCACGCCATCCACGACACCTGGATGTTGCATGTGTGGGTCGTCATGGAGAAGCTGCCGATGCAGCTCTGTACCCTGGAGGCCGCGAAGGATGCGCTGGGCGACGCGGTCATCATCGACCGTCTCGACAGCCGCACATTCGAGCGCGCAGACACGAAGCTGTTCGCCGTCTGGGTGTGGGTGTGGCAGCTGCACCACATCCCCACCAAGCGAACCCTGTGGAAGCATGCCAGAGGTGCCGGCCAGGTGGAGGAGATGATCGGCTTCTCGCCTCCTAGTCGGGCCGTCGCGCCACCGCCGAACCTGCTGCGCTAGGATGTGCTGGTGCACATTGACCGGGTCGAGGACTGGGCGCCCCTGTCCCTGCGCTCCTCCCACTCCGGGCAGAGCGGCCTCCCATCCTCCAACGACGACGACCGCCCGTACCCAAGCTACCCCCACGCGGGGGGCTGGGTGGCTGGCGTGGAGGACGGCAGGCTGGTGCAGGACCTGGGGCCGCGCCTGCGCCCGCCCACACAAGTCGCGTCCTTGGGGTGCAAGGGCATGCCTTCGGTGGGCCATCGGCGCGGCCACGACGGTGACGACAATGGCAGCCAGCGGAGGTCTTTGAAGGACACGCACCCCAACCTCGCGCCGCGATCACGGCCCCTAAAAGGAAAGGCGCTCCGACCACGCCCCTAGGGGGCGCCGCTCTGGGGGAAGGGCTGGGTCAAGCCGCTCCCGTGGTGCGTCCTTCTCGCGCACGCCTGCGGCCTCTTCCAACCCTCTGCTCTTGCCTCCCCGGCCTCTGCCCCAGGCGTCGGACAACGCGCAGGACGACGATCCGGTGGGCGCCTTCTTCGCCGGAGTCGACAAGGAGCTGTCGCCTCCACCTAGGGTGGACTCGCGGGCGGCGGCCGTGGACAGGGCGGCAGCGGCAACCATGGACAAGCCGCTCAGCTTCACCGACCAGGCGGGCGCTGGCAGAGGCATCGACGATGGCATCGACATGGGTCCGGCCTTCTCGCTCGCCCGCCACACTCCCAGGCCGGTCACCACTCACTCCGTGCAACTCGGCGCGGTGACCTCCCACGTGTGCCACCTGCAGATTGCGGACGCGAGCGGGGAGGGAGACATGGGCCAACTCTTCGTCAACGCCACGCCATCCGTGCTCGGCAAGCCCACCGCCCGCGCCAAGACGCCTTCCCGCTCCAGGCCTGCCGCGGCGCCATCTCGTCAGAGCGCCCATCAGGCAAAAAACCCATCCACCGTTCCGGTCAGCCAGCGTTCGTCCACGGCCTCGGCATCCTCGGCCCCAAAGAGACCATGACGGCCAAGGCGGCGGAGGCGCTGATCCGCCGGTTCGACGAGCCCCTGTCCGACTCCGACATCAAGGCCATCACGAAGCTCACCAACCTCGACATCGCGGCGCTCAAGATTGCCGCGGGCATGCACGGTCCAGACGGAGAGGCCTCGCAGGCCACCACCTCTCCATGTTAGTCATCCCTAGTGGTAGCAGTCTCCGGCGACCCCATGCACTAAGCTGGGTTGAGTTAGGTTTCTTCATGCATTGTAATAGTATAGGTCTCCTTAGCGAGCGAGGTGTAGTTGTTCGCCAGCGGAATTTGGGGCCTGTTGGTGGCCGCCGGCGACCCCCCGGCCCGATGGTGGTGTACCCGTGTTTATTTCCAAGTAGTAGTAGTTGCCGGAGATACCTTTCGTTTCCCCATGAGTGACACAAACTGCCCAATAATGAGCTGGAATGTGCGGGGTTTGAACTCGTCGGCTCGGCGAGAAGTAGTTTTGGAGACGGCAGAAACACATCGGCTCGCCATCCTTTGCCTTCAGGAAACAAAGATTGATGAATGGACCAGGGCACTAGTTAGGGAAACTGGAGGAGGGCGGCTCGCCGACTGCGTCATCCTCCCTGCCGCGGGCACGAGGGGCGGTGGCGCAATCTTCTGGGACAAGAATCGAGTAGAGGTGATTTCGCAGGCCGTCGGCTGCTTCTCCATTACCGCCAGGATCACCATCATCGCTAGCGGTGCTACGTTCTGGCTGACGACAGTTTACGGCCCAGTTGACGACGGAAGGAAGGATGAGTTTCTGGCCGACCTGGCACGGGCTGCTCCGCCCTCAGACGCCCCTAGCTCATCAACGGTGACTTCAACCTGATCTACGAGGCGCGCGACAAAAACAACACCAACATAAATCGTAGGATCATGGGAAAATTTCGTGCGGTGATCGACGCGGCAGGACTGAAGGAGATCAAGTGCAAGAACAGAAGATTTACGTGGAGCAACGAGCGTGCGTCTCCAACCCTAGTCAGCATTGATAAATTCTTCTGCACCATGGCCAGGGCCTCCATGTTTCCCTCCTACCTCCTTCATGCCGCATCACCTCGTGTTCTGATCACTGCCCGTTGTTGCTGTCAGAGGCGGCTGCCCCTCGCTGCACGGACCGCTTCCGCTTCGAGTCCTTTTGGCCAAGATTTCCCCGTTTCCACACTACGGTGCAGAGGGCGTGGGATCGCCCAGTCGCCTCTAGTTGCGCTTTCAAGAGAATCAGCACCAAGCTCACACGCGTGGCCCGAGACCCGAAGATTTGGGTGAAAGGCTTCTTCAGCGAGACAAAGCTTCAGATGCATATCGCAAACGAGATCGTGCTCCGCCTCGACATAGCTCAGGAGAGTAGGCAGCTGACAGTAGATGAACTTCAACTGCGGAAAAAGCTAAAGATGCGAGTCCTGGGGCTCGCCGCCATCGAGAGGGCGCGTAAAAGACAGGCCTCGTGCGTCACCTGGCTGCGCGCGGGAGACGCCAAGATGGCGTTCTTCTAGGCAAAGATCAACTCGCGGCACCAAAAAAAACTTCATCCACGCCCCTACACACCAGGGACTCCATTGCCACCTCCCATGGCGACAAGGAGCGGATCATTCACGAGCACTTCCGATCCTTGTTGGGCACAAAACCACCTCACATCCGCACCATCAACTGGGAGGCCATACATCTGCCATCCTTGCCGGCAGCCGGCCTCGATAACCCCTTCACTGAGGACGAGGTATGGGCGGCGATCTGCAAATCTCCGCAAGAGAAGGCCCCGGGGCCAGACGGCTTCAATGGCACCTTCTTCCGTTCGTGCTGGTCCATCATCAAGACCGACGTCATGGCCGTCTTCCACCAATTCTACAATCTCGCAGGCGGCTACATGTCGGCGATCAACAACGCTACAATCGTTCTACTGCCAAAAAAGGATGGTGCAACGGAGATCACCCACTTCAGGCCCATCAGTTTGATTCATTCAGTAACCAAGCTCATCTCCAAGGTTCTCTCGATTAGACTGGCGTTAGTCATCGGCTCCATCATCTCACCGGCGCAAACGGCATTCATGAAGTCCAAGTGCATACACGACAACTTCCTGTTTGTACAGAACTCCGTACGCACCCTTCACCGTCGCAAAGTGCCGGGCCTGCTAGTAAAATTAGACATAGCAAAAGCGTTCGACACCGTCTCCTGGGAATACCTGCTGGAACTGCTTCAACATCTAGGGTTTAGTGCACGCTGGCGGGACTGGGTGGCTAGGTTGCTCGTCTCGGCTTCTTCGGCGGTCTCTCTCAATGGTGTTGTTGGCCCAAGCATTCTTCACCACCGTGGGCTGCGCCAGGGAGACCCGCTCTCCCCATTCCTCTTCATTTTGGCCATCGACCCACTGCACCACCTCATCGCGGCGGCGGTGGATCAGCAGCTATTGCATCGCCTCCCAGGTCGTGACCTGACGCTTCGTGTTAGCCTCTACGCGGACGACGCAGTTATCTTCATAAACCCTAGACGAGAAGAGGTAGATTCTCTGCTGCACATCCTTGGCGATTTCGGCGAGGCAACGGGGCTCTGTATTAACCCGGCCAAATCCACGGTCTCGATGATCCGTTGCGAGAACATCAACGTCGAGGAGGTGCTTCAGGGTTTTGCAGGCTCCATTGCCCCATTCCCCATCAAATACCTAGGGTTGCCCGTCTCTACGGGACGCCTGCGTTTGGTCCATCTCCAGTTTATCATCGACAGGATCAAGGCTAGGCTTGCGGGCTGGAAGGGCAAGCTGCTACCGATGGCCGGCCACCGCGTCCTCGTCCGATGCGTGTTGAGTGCTATGCCAACCTTCGCCCTAACTGTCCTCCGTGTCCCACAGAAAATTCTCAGATAGATTGACAAGTGTAGGCGTCGCTTCCTCTGGCGCCCGGGGCAGACGAGGTTCTGAGCGCCACCGCAAGGTCAAGCGGCGGTTCTGCGCTACTGAACAAGGTGGCCTAGGCATCCCCGACCTATAGCGTTTTGGCAGGGCGCTGCGGCTGCGCTGGCTCTGGGCTGCTTGGCACCACCCGGAGCGACCTTGGGTGGGCACCGAGCTGCCCTGCGACGGCGCGGACAAGGCGCTCTTCGCGGCCTCGACCAGAGTTGCAATCGGCGACGGGGCCCGGGCATCTTCCTGGCTCTCTCCATGGCTCGGCCAGGGCTGCCTTTCGCAACAGTTTCCAACGCTGTTTAGCTACTCGAGGCGCAAGAACAGATCGGTGTGGGAGGCCCTCGACGACGACACGTGGATCCGTGACCTCGCTCACGGCAACAACCGTCATCTCCTGCCAGACGTCCTCGCCCTTCATCGTCTGCTTCAGGGGACGGACACGCAGCTGCAGCCAGGCGTGCCGGATGATCTGACGTGGAGTAGAGCGAGCTCAGGAAAGTACACGGCGCGGTCGGCCTACCTGACGCAGTTCCAGGGGAGAACGGCGACCAATTCCGACCGGCTGGTTTGGAAGGCCTGGGCGCCGGGCAAAATCAAAACTTTTGCCTGGTTGCTTCTTCAGGACCGGCTCTGGTGCAATGACAGACTCCAACGGCGGGGCTGGCCAAATGCTTACTTCTACCAGCTCTGCGTCAGAAACCTGGAGTCGCCGCGCCACCTCTTCTGGAGCTACCAGGAAACCGGACAGGTGTGGGCCGAGCTGGGGTTGTGGCACGACTGCTCGGCTCTCACCCCGGCCGGGAGCTGGCGCCATGACAGTTCCACCACTGTCGTGCAAGGCATCCTGGAGCAGACACCGCACTAATGGCGAAAAGTCTGAGCATTTGTCTGGCCGGCTTCTTTGGGAGATCTGGCAGAGAGAAACAATGACATCTTGAGCAGCAAGCCGTGTGTGCCGGGAATCATCAAGCGCATCCGAGACAGCTTTGAGCTATGGAGAACCACGTGCGCCGCATGCTTAGAGAGCCCCTTCGGGGACCCCCTTGAGAGAGAAACGCTGCTTTGTTCTTAGGGTTTCCGGCCGTGTGTGGCACTTCCCAAAACCCTAAAACTTTGATCCTAGGATCCTCACCACCATTGTTGTTTTGCCGTTGCTTTCGGCTTTGATCAATGAAATGCCAGCAATTGTTGGATCTTTCAAAAAAAACATTTTCTCAAGATGCATCAGTAACTTCGAGATCTAGAAGTGCATCAGTAACTTCTAAATGTTCTCGTAGAACATTTGTGGATACATCATGTAAGTCAACAGATTTGCGATGCACTCCCTCCGTTCGTTTTTATAAGACGTTTTGGACAGCTAGCTTTGAATTGTTTTGGGCACTGCCTGAATAGTCTAAAATGTCTTATAAAAATGAACAGAAGAAGTACTTTTGAATATTTTTATGTTTAAACTATGTCCTCTGAATAATATTTATGTTCAAACTGTATATTTCTGAACTTGAACTATGTATTTGTATATTTAAGTTGTGTCTATCGAATGTTCAAGTTAGGCTGGAAATGAAAAATGGACAAAATAAAAGGCCGGATAAATGGGGAATGTCGTTTGGTGTCTAATTTGTGACGGATAAATGGGCTCTTTCCACATACACGTCCGCAAACAAATCGGAACGGCCAGAGAGGTTTTGGACTTTTGGTTAGGGCTGGAATTCGAGCCGAGTCGAGCCAGCTCGGCTCGACTCGCTAGAGCTCGTTTCGTTAACGAGCTAGCTCGACTCGACTCGTTACTATAACGAGCTCAAACCCAAGATTGGCTCGACTCGTATAACTTGAGAGTTGGCTCGTTTAGCTTGTTAAGCTTGTTTAAGATATAAACATAAAGCCCTCAAATATGATAAAAATGATATGTATATATTAAACATATATATCACTATACAATTGTAATTTTCTTGTAACACGTGAGTCTCCTAGGAGGCTAGGCCTTCAACTGCTCGGCCTTGAGTTGTGCGCCTGGGACGTAGGCTGTTTAGTGGTTGATTTTTCTTTGTATTGGGAGTGGCTGATCAATTGTATCGAGCCTAACGAGTTACACAGATTTCGTGAGATTGGCTCGTTTAACTTGGTCTATAAACGATTTTAAACAAAAGCTCGGCTCGACTCGTTATTCTTCGAGTTTGAGTCGATTCGAGCCGAGTCACGAGCTACTTGTTTAGCTTCGAGCTTTTTTTCCAGCCTTACTTTTTATGCATTCCGTTGAGGATGCCCGTACGAATCAGAGGATGCATAATAGCTTTAGGCTAGGTGCATCCCTCGCAATAATCAAGTTCCAACCGCAAATATAGAAAAACCGCGCGCCAACAGCTAGGCAAAGTGGGGTTGGCTCATTGGGTGAGCAGCTGAGAAGAGCAAATGAAGAGTGTAGCCATTATCGGGTGTCTTTCTTCCTAAAAAAAAGCTGTGTCTTACTTTTCCTAACTTGAGGCAATGTGCCTCAGCTTGAAGTGAGTATGTATAGATGGTGTACAATCTTTTTGATCACGCAGGTAAGAAAAAAAATTGGTCATGGCCAAAATTTTGGGCATTGTTTGAATGATTGCTAATATTTCCGCATGCTCAATCTAATTCTAAATTATTTTTCTTTGCCAACATTGGACCAAACCTGGGAAGCCAAAACCTTATCCAGTATATTGGCTAGCCAATTTTTTTGGCTTGTGGTTGGCTTAGGCTCAAACCAAACGCACCAATAAATCATAGAATCTTTCTTTTAAATAGTTGAGGTGTATGCAACAAATGTATCAAGCAGTTCCTCAGTTGATGCATGCATGCTTCGAGCAATCGGGAATACAATCATACATCACTAGATCATTAAAGTACAATCACATGACAGACATTTAGGAATCACAGGACACAGACCAGGCACAGGAGAATGATCATCATGTGATTTCCAGCAGGCTTTCACGTGCTGTCCTTGATAACATCAACCACCCCAAAGAATATTGAGCCTGTTACAACAAAGTGGCTGAAAAAAGCGAAAAGGTGCAAACACAAACTGTAAAGAGAGAAAAGCAAATCGGCAACCGCATTTCTTCAATATACACCTGAATCACATGATCCTGTTGCCAACTATTCACTTCAGCTGAAGAGATTAGGGATGCAGGCTCCCGAGTCGGGGTTCTGCTGCTCCTTCCAGATGCGGCCAGTCACCCGCAGTTTCAGCTCTTTCCTCTCCCCGCCGGAGAAGAAGAGTGCCATGTTCCGCTGGATTATGAGGCCATCATGGCTGTCACGCACTTTGCGGTGACTGTCCCGGATGCTCCGGGGTGTGCCCTCCCATATCATCTTCCTGCCATTGGCACCCACCTCAAGGCTATAGCTGTAGTTCCTTGCATCATTCTCGTCGCCCATGAAGCGGAGGAATGCCATGTAGACTGGCGCCATTCCGAGCTGGAAGGCCTCAAAATGCAAGCAGAAATACTGCCCGAAACAATGGAAAACCTAGAGATGAAGGCATTGTGTCAGATAGGAATCACTTGATTCACATGTTTAAGGTAAATGAACAGAAAAAGAAACAGGGACAGGCAGATGTATCAAGTAGCTAGCGCTAGGGGGAAAGCTACCATCTTTCTTTTGAGTAGTTGGAAACGTTCTGAAAGACCGTTCAGTATTCTAGGACCAACAAAAGTTTCTTTATGATATTATAAATGAAGGATGATGGAAGCACGATCAAGGTACAGCAAGATAGCAATCTAGTGGTATTGTAAATCTTTTCTCCAAAATACAGGTGGACATAAGATATCAAGTAAATGCAATAGGCAAGTGTACAAGCCTAGAGATGAAAAGGTTGTGAACACTTACAGTTAGCATCCAAGTTGCATTTTCAACTTCTCTGGGGTTTGACTTGACATAACGATGGTTGAATGTGCACCCAGAATGCATGTCAACCTTATGGTCATCTCTCAGATGTGAAACAAGGAAAGGAATGTCCCCGACAACGGAGCATTCAGATCCCGCATAAGGGCAGCTGTATGGCCTAAAATTGCACTCACGACTCATGCTTGAGCTTGCTATAGTATGGGAAGATCTCTGGACAACCTAGTGAGTAGTATTTGCACGGTAGCTCAAGTGATTCAGCCACCTTTTCCAATGCCAAACACCTGATGTCGCCCAGCTCTTGTCGACAGGTAGGGCAGCGGTTGTGCACCGAGCTTTGCAGGTAGAACAAAGGGTATGCCCATTTTGGCACTGTAAAAATAACAAGATGTTATTTTGTTGTCACTGTCAACTTAAATTGTCAAACTTTTGGACGTACAGAGATAGATGGCCATAGAAACAAAAACCTGAAATGCATAATCCAGACAAATAAATCAAAACAGAATGGAAGGTACATAAGCTAGTTAGGCAACAAGTAACTAGATAGTATAGACCTAGAGCAAGACTAGGTAGTAGGTACCAGTACAGTATATAAGATCCACAAACATGTTCAAACTAACAAATATCAATTATGCGTAAGCATATTTGTACTGATGTATTGGTATTGTTTAACAGTATAATGTTGCTACAGATATTGCATTCGTTCTCGCCACAATAATTTACTTAAAAAAGACTAGATTTACTCAAGTCAAATATAAAATTTAATGTTAACTACACATTCGAAAAGAAATCCCTTCTAAAGAAGGCTATTATAAGAATATGCAGCCCATCTGGAAGGCACATCCTATTGAACTGTGAATCTTGTCCTATAGTATAAAGAGGGAAGTACACTGCCTACACACAGCCAGCATGAATATCTATTCAGGATGCATTAGCAGAAATTTTGAAGGCTTCATGTAATATTTATACTAACAAAACACTTCACATGTTCAAGACATGCAAAAATAAATCATGCATTCCATATGATTCCATTACATGGGAAAGACACATAAGCATACCCATAAAAAGGGGACACAAAAGGACTGAATACAAAATTTCAAAACCTTTAGCATTGGTAAAAACAGATGCACAGGTACAAGAGGACTTATTGATGAAAGACATCACATATGGGAAGACTATTAATATATCCTCCACATAAAGAAAAATAAGGTAACCTTGGGAAGTAGGCTACCAAATATAAACAAAAGCTTGTTCACCAAACATAAAAGATGTTTAGTGCCTAGTCTGGTATGTTCACAAAAGCTTGTTCATCTGGATTGATGCAGCTATGAAGGGCCTACACAATTAATTATCAGTCACAAAAGAACAGCCAACATATCATCATGTCTATCATGATATTTTTGTAAGCCGGTGAAGTATTCAAGAAGATGTTAGTGTAACTCAGGCTAGTCCTGACGAAAGAATTGGTTTCCACACTTGAATAAATTTCAAAGATTAGGTCTCATGGTTCAGTAGTTGAGCAACTTCTGTGATACTTGACCAGCATGTGTGGGTAAGGTATACGATAGATAATAAAATCAAGTACAGAAGCATCTCAGCCCTCAACACATAGGTTGTTCAGGTATACTAAGTATCATTAAATATGTGCTTACTCATTCACCAAAACCATATATAACTGATGAACACCCGACATGTTATTTTAATGTATTTTAGTATGCATCATGACCAAGTGCATAAATTATGTGACATAAATATTTTCAGTCATAATCTGCATTGTCCCTATATGCTCATCAGTCACCAAGCGACAAGAAATAATTGCTTTTGAAAATGATTGGTTACACACATTCTATTTGATAAATATTCGCTACACTTTTAACTTGAATAACGTGGTTAGCAAGGACATCGATCGATAAAGCTATAGTTGTTTCTCTAAACTGTGTTGAAGATTGGATTAAGAGGTGGGTGGAGTTTAACAAACATTCTGCCAACTAAACATAAGAAAAACGAAAGAATACTGCCTCCTGATTTTAAAGAAAAACAAGAATAGTACGGTTTACATGAGAATGTATGTTCTTTCTCCAACATACAATGTATTCTTTTCTGTTAACTAGTGGCAAAGCATGGTACAGTTCAAATGCCCTAAGGGCCTAACTAAACATTATAATCTCCTTTTCAAGCACTGCAGCACTCAGTTAATGAAAAATCTAAAATTGTCAGAACCCAAAACCTTCATAAACTATTGAAGAATCTAAACTACATCCTGATTATAACACTCTGCCTCCAACTCTCAGGCCAAGAATGATCGTGCAATCATATATATCACATTTAAAATCCCTCCTGCAATTGGTATGTTAAGTCCCGATAACACCGTTTCTTCACAGCGTTAATTTTCCACTTGGGACGCAAAATTTCAACGGGAATTCTCCTTATCAAGATTGATTGTGATGTACTACCGTCTTAGTCATGAAATTTCAGTTCTTGCGTGACTTGAATGTGCCTAGAACGTAAAGAATGAAGTATATGACATCCGCAAAACATGAGGTTGCAGCCAAAGAAACCCAAACAAGCAACCAAGATCCCGCCTTCCCTGCGTCGGAGATCAAACACGCCGCGCAAATTCCAAGGACCGGACCAAGATCCCGGAGGCAATCAAGAAAAAAGAGACAATCCAAGGGCACGGACCGAGGCGCTGACCTGGTGGATCGGGGGGTACATGGAGTTGGTGCAGACGGGGCACTCGAGGAGCTCGTGGACGCTCGTGGCCGGCGGGATCAGCGGTCCGGCGATCCCCCCGGCCGCACCGGCGCCGGACGCGCCACCGACGCCGCCGGGGACCACCCCGATGCTGGCCGCCGCGATGGCCGCCGCCGAGGCCTTGAGGAAGGGGCGGGGCAGGTTGGAGGACATGGCGTCGTCGTCCTCCATGCCGTCCGACGACGACACGCACTCGATGCTGTCGATCATGTCCATGGCCGTGGCGGCGCGGCCGGATCCCGGCCGAATCGCGGGGATGGGGACCGCGGGCCGCCTCGGCTCCGCAGCTCCGCTCTGCCCCTCTGCGTACTGCAGCCGAGTTCTTGGAGAAATGGATTCTTCGAGAACTCGAGGTCGCGGGGGAGGGTCGATGGATTTGGTTCCTCCTGGTCTGGTCGTTTCTTGGTCTCCTTTCTTTTTATTCTTTCCTTGCGTGTCCGCCCATTTTACCCATCTTGGTAAAGTCTAGGGCCGGGCCGGGTACATAAAAATGGCAGCAGCGCAGCAGGATGGTGCACTTTGCACTGCGTCGCGGTTCAGCGGTTCAAAACTCAAAAGAGCGAAGAGACAGTTTATGTAGAGTCTGTAGGGTAGTATACTGTACAGGGCCTCTTTGATTCACAGGATTTTGAAAATGTAGAAAAAACATAGGTTCGGAATAGTAATGTCCATTTAAATCCTATAGGATTAGCAATGAGTGTTTGATGCCATAGAAAAACAAAGAAATTATAAAAAAAGGTTGGAGCGGACGTTAAATTTACTATGAAATATGATACAAAAGATTCTATATGAAAAATTCCTATGAGATCCAATCCTATGAGTCAAAGAACCAACATAGAAAAAAATTCTAAGGATTTCGATCTTCCAAAAATCTTATAGATTTCCTTTAAGTCAAAAGAGCCCTAAAGGAAAATTCAAATGTATATATTGTTCATTTATATATATATATATATATATATATATATATATATATATATATTGTCCAATTCGTTGCTATCCAGAAACCGGTTAATCTAAGGAATCTGATAACGCTCGAACATCAGGTACGAGCACATCGTAAATCGAACGTTTTCGTTTGCAAGTTTAGCGACACGAAGATGACAATTTTAGTTGGTAAGCATAACAACTTCGTGTGAAATAAACAAGATGGTCAAGAATATGTCTGCCGATAAATCACCAGATAGATTCAATGCAACTTTCCTTAAACACTATTGGGATATCATTGCCCCTGATTTCTATAAACTCATAGAAGATCTTCACTCAGGCAAGGTCAACATTCAGAGCATCAACTACTCTTTCATCACATTGATCCCAAAGAATGACTCAGCCTCTATGTTATGTGGTGGCCCAGCCCAGGACGGCGGCCCAAGGCCTCCCGACGCAATCGCCAGCTGGACAGGGCCTGTCGAGCCCAGCAAGATGTCCAGCGCGGAGAAGCAACGAGACAGGAGGAAGATAAGTAGGTGGGAGAACAGAGGAGAGAGTCGTCGAAGAACAGAACACTTTTCCCCTTTGACTGTCTTCTTCATTCCTTCTTTTGTATTTCAATCTTGTATCTGTAATCAAGGAAGAAACATAGTGTAGGCATAACAATTTGGTATCAGAGGTCCTCGATCCTCCTCGGTTCCGGCTCGATCCGTCAGTCCGATTGCAGTTGGTGGTGGGTTTGCTCCGCCGTAATCCCCATCCTTCGGCAGGAACGCCCGATCCGGGCATCGGTCTGGCACCCAAGAGAAGACCGCCTACCGCTATCCAAGCACAGATCTCAGCCGCAATGGAGGGAATCGAGCAGCACAACGCAGAGACGCACACCAAGCTGGACGAGATCGCGGAGCAACTCAAGGGCATCACTGCGTGGATGCAGTCAATGGAGGCGACGACGCAGACTCTCACTACATCGGCGTCGCTTCTTCAGCTGCATGCCGAGGATGCGCCCACGCGTCTCAGCACGCTGGAATCGCCTCCGCAGCGGCCTCCAATGCCTCCGGGTCTGGTCTCTTCTTCGACCGCGCCTCTGACGGTCGAAGTGCGCTCGATCGGCGTGGATCGGCCCTATGGGCACGGCAGTCAACACCAGCAACGGGGGGCCAGTGTTGGGGATCCTCAATTCCCTACTGAAAGGACATGCGGTGCCCCCATGTGTGGTTTTGGTAATTGATGACATTCTCTATGGACTAATGGTTGCATTGAGTTATATTTGAAGGATTTGTCCATAGGCTTTTCTTGAAGTCCATGTGTTGGTTTCAAGGAGTTTATGTGTTGACCAAGGTGCTATTAAGGAATTATCCAAAGATTGGTCATGTGAGTGTTGAGCTTATTGCAAGCATGTCTTGAAGAAGAAGATTATGTGATCATTCATGTTTACCTTCAAGACATCATCCAAATGAAGAGAGTTGGAAAGATTCAAGGTTGATCAAGACTAAGTCAAGAGTGAATCAAGTTGATCAACACACAAAGCGCACAAGATGTACTGAGGGATCAAGTGATCCCATGGTATGGTAAGCATTGTCCATTAAGCTTTGTGTGCTAACCCATGGTCTTTGTGAGAGTTCTTTGTGGGGTTAGGTTGCGGTGTGCAAGTTCAAGTGATGCATCACGAAGAGATCAAGTGCTTGAAGCTTGCCGTCCATTATGGTGACAATGGACTTGTGAAGATAAGCGGAAGAGTGGCTCACCCATAGTGGAGTATGGGGGAGCAATCAACTAGTCTTCATTGAGCCAACGCAATCAAGAAAGGTGGTCCATCTTGAGGAGGAGTAGATCGTCATCATCTAGCTCCAGTGGACTCTGTGCAAGGCAGATGTTTGCCCTTGATAGGTTTTCTATTTTACCGGTCTCATGGTGGTAGTTGGGAGACCGGGTTTTAGGATCGATTGCCGTACTATCAAGGGGGGCTCTCGATGAGTTGCTTGATCGTATCGTTCGTAGAGATCTCAAACCATTGCATCCTTGCATCATCTTTATTGGTTCTTGTTTGGTTCTTCTCCTTGCGAGTTTTGGAGCTTATGGTCATTTTTATGACAAGCTCGAGTTCATCAAAAACGGAGTTCACATGCGTCTTCTATGATGTTTTCGATGTTGGAGGGTATGCCGGTTCTTCTCTGTTGGAGTTTCACTCCTTTGCTTGTTTGGCATACCTCCCCTGCCTCTTCTTACTATATCCAGCAAGCTTGAGTTTGCTCAATTCGGAGCTCATTTGCAGAAGTTGTGGCAGTTCTGGTTTTATTGTTCCCTCTGTTGTCTTCTCTGCAAAATGAAGGACTCCTAGTGTTGCTGATCTGGGGCATGCGGTAATCTTGCTCTGGAGCGGTAGTACCGCAGGCCCTTCTAGTACCGCAGCCCCCGCGGTAGTATCTGCAGTGCTCACGGTAGTAATCGCTTTGTGGGAGCGGTAATACCGTGGCATCCGCCAGCGCCTTGCCGAAGCGGTAGTAGGGCGGATGTAATTTTTACATCCGCGCCCTCTGTGATAATACCAGCGCCACGCGCGGTAGTACCGTGGGCTCGCCAGCTTAGCAGCATGAGCGAAGAAGGCGGATGTAATTTTTTACATCCGCGCCCTCTGTGATAATAGTACCGCTCTTCGTGCGGTAGTACCGCGTGCGGAGTTTCTTGTGAGTCCTCCCCAATAGAAATGCGGAGTAATTTTTACTTCCGTGCTTTCTCCGCCTAGTGTTGCTCTGCCTTACGGTAGTACCATAGGTAGCGGTAGTACCGCTCCGGCGGTTCTACCGCTTCGTTACTCTGTCTGTGAGCCTTCATCTGGCGATCTTGCACATGCGGTAGTACCGCAACCTGCAGCGTAGTACCGCAGCCGATCAGCAGGTAGTACCGCAGCTCCGTACGGTAGTACCGCGTCGTGCGGGCTGAGTGAGGGGATAATGGTTGGATTTTCTCCCCACCTATAAAAGGGGGTCTTCTTCCCCATTGAGACTTAATCTCTTGAGCTTGTGTTCTTTCCCCATTGTTGACCTTCTTCGAGCTTGCTAACTCTCAATCCCTCCAATGATTCTTGCTAGTTCTTGAGGGAAAAGAGAGAGGAGATCTAGATCCACGTTTCCACCAATCACTTTCTCCTCTAAGTGAGGGGAACCCCTTGGATCTAGATCTTGGAGTTCTTGGTGTTCTCCTTCTTGTTCTTCCTCTCATTTTCTTCCCTAGCATTAGTTGCGTTGGTGGGATGTGAGAGAGAAGGACTTGGGCACTCCGTGTGCCCTTGCCATTGCATTTGGTGCATCGGTTTGAGTTCTCCACGGTGATACGTGGAAGTTACAAGTTGAGAAGCTTATTACTCTTGGGTGCTTGGTGCCCTTGAGCTTGTTCCTCTTGGGTGCTTGGGCGCCCTAGGCGGTTGGTGGTGTTGAGCTCAATCATTGTGGTGTAAAGCTCCGGCAAGCGTCGGGTCTCCAATTAGGTTGTGGAGATCGCTTGAGCAATTTGACGGGTTCGGTGACCGCCCCAAGGGTTGCCAAAGTGTACAGTGTTGGTGACCGCCCCAAGGGTTGCCATTTGTACGGGTTCGGTGACCGCCCTCAAGGGTCCCTTAGTGGAATCACGACATCTTGCATTGTCACGAGGCGTGAGGAGATTACGGTGGCCCTAGTGGCTTCTTGGGGAGCATTGTGCCTCCACACCGCTCCAAACAGAGATTAGCATCCGCAAGGGTGTGAACTTCGGGATACATCATCGTCTCCGCGTGCCTCGGTTATCTCTTACCCGAGCCCTTTACTTATGCACTTTACTTTGTGATAGCCATATTGTTTCTTGTCATATATCTTGCTATCACTTAGTTGTTTATCTTGCTTAGCATAAGTTGTTGGTGCACATAGGTGAGCCTAGTTGTTGTAGGTTTTGTGCTTGACAAATTAACCGCTAGGTTTATTCCGCATTTGTTCAAGCCTAAACCGTAATTATTTTAAAGCGCCTATTCACCCCCCCCCCTCTAGGCGACATCCTCGATCTTTCACCTACTCTGCCTCCGGCTCATGGTACGTTTCCGCACAACCGTCCTCTGCATTATCTGGAGTCTGTCCATGGCGAGCGTCGTGCGGTCCAATCCTCCTTCGATAGCACACCGAAGATGGATTTCCCCAAATTTGATGGGGAAGACTACCAAGTCTGGATCGACAACTGCGAGCTGTATTTTGACATATATGGAGTGTGTGAGCACATGAAAGTCAAGTTCGCGGCGCTGAATGTAGTAGGCAATGCAGCTCTCTGGCTAAAAATGGCACAAAAAATGCAAACAATTTCAGCACTGGGACGTTTTGCGTGTCGCAGTTGCAGAGAAGTGGGGCAAGGATAAACACAACTTTTACATGCGTCAGTTGTTACTGCCGAGTCAGATAGGATCCGTTCAGGAATACACAACAAAATTTGATATTCTTTGACACCAAATTCTCTTAGCTGGCCCCAATACTCGTGAGGTCCTCTTTGTTGAACGATACATTGCTGGGTTGTGTTCCGATATTCGTTCTGCCGTTGTTCTACACCGTCCTGAGGATGTGGATATTGCTAGCTGTTTGGCTTTGTTGCAGGAAGCGGAGTTGGAGCATGACAAGTCGGTGACAAATGTCAAATCGAGCCATCGATCATATCACAGGGCATCCTCCTCCATAGAGAAGCACAAGTCACCAACAGTTCCCGAGGACTCGCGCAAGTGGTCTGAAAAGCTGGAAGCACTACGTGCCTACCGCAAGTTGAAGAATCTCTGCTTCACTTGTGGTGATCCGTGGGCACGTGGCCACAAATGTCCTGATAAGGTGCCCATTCATGTCATGGAACAATTACTAGAGGTGTTGCAGTTAGATGATCCTCCCGATCCTCAGCATCTATCATATTCCAGCTCGGATGAAGAGGTAATGCTTTTGGCCGATGACAGTGTGAAAGTGCAACTATCCCTAAGTGGTTTTGGTAATTCATAACAACATATAGCTCATTGAGCTAATGCTATTCCAAGACAAATATTTCAGGAAAGCTCAATGAATTGCATGGCATGGATGATGAAAGTGAATCCCTCAAAATATCAAGGACAAAGGATTGGCTCAAGCTCAAAATCTCAAGACTCTACATTTTACATTTTAGTGATCCAAGATCACATTGAGTCTATAGGAAAGCCAATACTATCAAGCAGGGATGAGGTGTTGCTTAATGAGCCTCTTGCTTCATGTGCTTAGCGATATGCTCCAAAACCCTCCACTACTTTCTCACATCCACATATGACCTAAACCTAAAGTCAAACTCGCCCTACCGATTCTTTCTATCCGCGCCACCGAGTTCGGATGTCATAGCCACCGCCACAAACCCTAGGCAAATCGGTCTCACCGATAGGGATCTCGGTCTCACCGAGATGGGATTGTAATCTCTGTTTCCCTTCGTAACGTTTCGGTCTAACCGAAGTGAGCGATCGGTCCCACCGAGATTGCAATGTAAACTCTCTGTTTCCCTTTCTTAACTTCTCGGTCTCACCGAAAGAGCGAATCGGTCCCACCGAGTATCTGGTTAGCTAATTACCAAATTCGGTCTCACCAGTTTGTGTAATCGGTCTCACCGAGATTACGTTATGCCCTAACCCTAATCATATCGGTCCTACCGAGTTGCATGTCAGTCCCACCAAAAACCCTAACGGTCACTAGGTTTACTAAGTCGGTCCGACCAAGTTTGATGATTTGGTCCCACCGAGTTTGGTAAATTGTGTGTAACGATTATATTTTGTGTGGAGGCTATATATACCCCTCCACCTCCTCTTCATTCGTGGAGAGAGCCATCAGAACAACCCTACACTTCCAACTTACCAGTTCTGAGAGAGAACCACCTACTCATGTGTTGAGGCCAAGATATTCCATTCCAACCACAAGAATCTTGATCTCTAGCCTTCCCCAAGTTGCTTTCCACTCAAATCTTCTTTCCACCAAATCCAAATCATGTGAGAGAGAGTTGAGTGTTGGGGAGACTATCATTTGAAGCACAAGAGCAAGGAGTTCATCATCAACACACCATTTGTTACTTCTTGGAGAGTGGTGTCTCCTAGATTGGCTAGGTGTCACTTGGGAGCCTCCGAGCAAGATTGTGGAGTTGAACCAAGGAGTTTGTAAGGGCAAGGAGATCGCCTACTTCGTGAAGATCTATCGCTAGTGAGGCAAGTCCTTCGTGGGCGACGGCCATGGTGGGATAGACAAGGTTGCTTCTTCGTGGACCCTTCGTGGGTGGAGCCCTCCGTGGACTCGCGCAACCGTTACCCTTAGTGGGTTGAAGTCTCCATCAACGTGGATGTACGATAGCACCACCTATCGGAACCACGACAAAAACATCCATGTCTCCAATTGCGTTTGAATTCTCCAGACCCTTCCCTTTATATTATTGCAAGTTGCATGCTTTAATTTCCGCTGCCTATATACTCTTCGCATGCTTGCTTGAATTGTGTGTAGATTGCTTGACTTGCTCAAAGATAGCTAAAATCTGCCAAAGTCTAAAATTGGGAAAAGGTTAAGTTTTTAATTGGTCAAGTAGTCTAATCACCCCCTCTAGACATACTTCAAGGTCCTACAAGTGGTATCAGAGCTTTGGTCTCCATTTGCTTTGATTTCCATAGCTTTTGGTGGTCATAGCCTTGGTTTCACAACCTAGGAGAGTATGGCGTCTAGCGAGGGACATTATCACCGTAGAGGTCCTTACTTTGATGGCACTAATTTTGCTAGTTGGAAGCATAAGATGAAAATGCATATTCTCGGACATAACCCCGCTGTTTGGGCTATTGTGTGTATTGGTTTGCAAGGTGAATTCTTTGATGGGAGAGAACTGAACCGTGAAGCTAGCGTGGAAGAGTTGAAGATGCTGCAATACAACGCTCAAGCTTGTGATATCCTCTTCAATGGTTTGTGCCCCAAAGAATTCAACAAAATCAGCCGTCTTGAGAATGCAAAGGAAATTTGGGATACTTTGATTGATATGCATGAAGGTACCGACTCCATCAAGGAATCCAAGTTGGATGTGCTCCAAAGTCAGCTTGACAAGTTCAAAATGAAGGATGGTGAAGGTGTCGCTGAAATGTACTCTAGGCTTGCTCTTATCACAAATGAGATTGCTTGGCTTAGGAAGTGAAGAGATGACCGATGATTCATCATCAAGAAGATCCTAAGAGCATTGGATGGAAAATATGATACCGTGTGCACATTGATCCAAATGATGCCAAATTACAAAGATCTCAAGCCAACGGAAGTCATTGGAAGAATTGTTGCTCATGAGATGTCACTCAAGGATAAGGAGGAACTTCACAACAAGTCAAGTGGTGCTTACAAAGCCTCATGTGAAGCCCCCACATCATCAAGTGAGAAACAAACCTTCAATGAAGAATTGAGCTTAATGGTGAAGAACTTCAACAAATTCTACAAGAGTAGAAGCAAAGAAAGAAGCTCTAAGTCAAGGTCCTACAATGACAAAAGATCTTCTAGTCGAGAGCATAATTGCTACAATTGTGGGAGACCGGACACTATTCCAATGAGTGTACGGCACCCTACAAAAGAAGAGAAGATTCTCCTAAGAGAAGAAGTAGAAGAGAAGAATCACCACCAAGAGAGAGAAGGAGTAGAGATGATCGTTATGAGCGAAGACCCTCACGGAGAAGCAATGATTAGGAAAGGAAGGACAAGTCATCAAAGAGCTACACAAAACGAAGACATCGAGCTCATGTTGGTGAATGGGTATCCGGCTCCGACTCCGACAATCACTCCGAGAGAAGCTATCACTCCGACTCCGAATACACTCAAGATGAAGGTGTTGCCGGTTTAGCACTTGCGTCAACCAACTCCTACGACATATTTGAATCACCAAATGAAGGAATTGGAAGATGCTTCATGGCCAAAGGTCCTAAGGTAACACACCCCGAGTATGTTGATTTTAATAGTGATGAAGATGACTTGTTAGGTGATGATGATTTACTTATTGACAACTCTAGTGATGAATACTATGATGAAACGTCAATTAATCATGCTAATCAAGATGAAACGAATGACAATGATAAGGAGAAGATTGAGCGTCTAACTAAAGAACTAAACACTCTTAAGTTAGCTCATGAAACTATGTTCGAAGATCATCGAGAACTTTTAAGGGCTCATGAGAATTTACGCTTTGAAAAGCTCAATCTTGAGCAAGAGCATGAGTTCCTAAAAGCGATCAATGATGATCTCCGTAAGAAAAGTTCTTCTTATATTGCCAAGCGTTTACTCTTATCTACTTACGTGCCTCAAGTCAAGTCTAGTAACAAGAACAAGAAAGATTCTTCTTCTAGTAGTAACAACAACAATGCTAAAACCAATATTGTTGCTTCTAGTAGTTCTCTTGATTCCAGTAATGATTCTCTTAGCCAAGTTACACTTGAGCAAGAAAACAACTTATTGAAGGAAATTATAGAGAAAGGTGTATACAAGAGCCTTGCCGGGAGTAAGCAATTTGAGGAAATTATGCTAAGCAAGGAAGGCACCGGAAGAATCAAGGTGTTGGTTTTGAACGAAAGTTCAATGCCAATGGAGTTGAGTGGGAAGAAGATCAATACCCCAAGATGAAGTTTGTTCCTCAACAAGAGAAGTATGATCCTACTTCCTTCAAGGGAACACACACACAAGATGATCTTCCACCACAAGACCACAAGAACAAAGGCAAGGACAAGCTTCAAGAGGAGATTGATGCATTTGAAGAAGCACCTAAGGCCTTGGTCAAGTGGGTTCCCAAAACTACGTCAAGTTCTACTTCATCAAGAACAACTACTACACCAAGGATTCCCATCAAGATGATGTGGATCCCGAAGAAGAAGAACTAGAGAGTTCTTGAGGGTGACTCCGCCAACATTTTTTCACTCATATCATTATGGCAAGGACAAGTGCAACCACCTTCTATATCTTGCACTAGTTAAAGGAGTCACAAACCCTCATGTTGGTAAGGCAAGGGACAAGGTAACCTAATGTTTTCATGGACATCATTTTGTGTGTGCATCACTCTATGTCTATGGATATTCTTGTTTGTTCCTTGTGGGACTAACCCATGTAGGTATTGAAAGTGCAACTCACTACAAAGGATTGCTCCAAAAAATCTACATTAACATTGAGCATCCACATCTTCAACACCTACATGAAATCATCATCGACAAAACCCAAGGTTAGTTTATCCCTCTAAGGGGGGATCTCACATCTAGGGGGAGCTTAACTCTAAGAATTGAGTCAAAACAACTCTAATGATGTGAACACATAAATGCTTTATGTAAAAGTGGTAACCCCACTTGAGCTTAAACGATGAGTATGACCTATGATCAAATGTTCTCATTTGGCTCCTAAGTCAATATACTCATATATAGATGACCTAGTCATTGCCAATTGTTTGATAGATGCTAGAATTGGCTGTGCATGCTTTGTCACATATTTCATTTGTCATTTTATTGTGTGAGCATGTTGGATGCATATTTTACTCATTTGAGGACATCCACTTCTTGTTTTGATTGATTGGCTTCTTTTTCTTTGGCCAAGTGGATGGACAAGAATGCCTAAGAACCTTCTCTAGCTATCTATGTTTTTCTCGTCTCAAACTCTATTCATGCTACATCACAAAATTTGATCAAGTCAGATTCGAACCACTACGTGTGAGGAGCACTCGGAGTCCCGATTCGTCAAAGACTTAAACTTCCAAAACTTCTTTGTGATTTTCTGTCTGACCGATTCCACCCTTACGGTCGTACCGAGATTCCTAAGTCGATCTAGGTTTACATCTCGGTGCGACCGATTTGAACTTTCGGTCACACCGAGTTCTGTCAGAATCTTAACAGTTATGCATCTCGGTGCCACCGAGTTGTTCCACTCGGTCACACCGACAGTGTCGGGCTATATATTCTCACGGGCAAATTTTGGAAAACTTTCTCCGAAACTCCTCGCCCGCGCATAGCTCGCTCTGCCTACTAGGTCTCCGGATCGTCGACTTCGTCGCCAGCCGCCTCCTGTCGCTGGTCTCCGCCGCCGTCAACGGACTTCTTCTCCGCCTTTGCCGCCATAGCGAGTTCACCGCCGAACTAGGGTATGAACTCGATCACAGTGCTATCCTCGTCTGATTCTCAGCACATTGTGTTCGTAATGCATCTTGCCACGATTGAAACACTTCTATCCAGTCAAAACAATCCTTAGAATAGGTATGATTCGAAGATTTAGGGTTAGGTTTCCGCCGAAACCATCTTGGACCCACCGAGTTGAAAAACTCGGTCCCACCGATTTGGCTAACACCATTGCACTAGTAAGTCTCGGTCTGACCGAGAATTACAAATAGGTGTGACCGATTTTAGAACTTTGTGAAACCCTAGCAGTCTCGGTGCCACCGAACTATGACTCGGTCTAACCGAGTTCACTAGTTTAGGTTCCAAACTGCTTCGGTATCACCGAGTTTGAAAATCGGTAGATCCGAAATGCTTTCTGTGGAAAACTAAAACTAAGTTTTTTGAATAATTATTTTGCAAAAATCTCTGCATTTTGTGATGCTCATCCACTCTACCTCATCTATAACTATTCACGTGGTCGGTGATCGGTGTGTGCAGCTTGTCGGACCAAAGTGACAGCCAGAACAAGTCGGAAGAGCAGATTCACATGAGTGAGGGCACTAGTCCCTCTAGCAGCTCAGATGAGGGAGCGAAGCACTCCGACAATTTGCCCAAGGCTGCCACAAGGACAAGGAAGAAGAAGACCTCAGAATCTGAGGATGAGGATTATGTGGCAGTTGAGGATGAGGTAAGTTCAAAGAAGAAAGTGCTCAAGAAGGAGTACAACTCAAGCTGCTTGATAAAGCCGGACATGAAGATCAAAAGGCTGCAGGTAGACAACCAATGTCCAAAGCCAGAGTCTCCACTCAAGCTTCTTTGGAATCCCAACCCAAAGAGCCCTGCTGCTGCCGAAGGAAAGAAAAGGAAGGAAAGGGTCAAGAAGACCATGGCCAGAGTGATTGGGAAGCCTTCTATGATGGAGGAAGAGGAAGAAGAACAGGTTCTTGAACCCGGCACCCAAGGCACAAAAGCTGATGGGTGATGCCATAAAGTCGAGGCTGCAACTTCAAAGCCCAAAGCTGCCCCCAAGCCCAAGAGTGCACCAAAGAGGAATACTAGGAGTATACCAGCAGCCGAGAAGAACAAGGCCCCAATGCCTGATGTTGCTGCTGAGGAAGATGAAGAAGGGCAGATCTTAAGGAAGCTCAAACCCAAGGTTCCAGACCACAATGATGCTCATCTTGTGGCTAAGAACATGAAGATCATGAGAGATCTAGGGTTGAGGCTATGGAGAGAGTCAGATCCATATGCCACCAGGAGAAGGACTGCTGTAGATTGCAGGTTCCACACCAAGGAGCAGCAGGACTTCTATGAGACCATCTTATTGGATAAGAAGCCCATAGTTTGTGATATGAGGTGGGTCGACTGGACCTACATTCAGGAGAATGCAGAACACTATCACAGGAGTGTATGACAGCTTGATGCGTGTGGAGTTGCAGATTTTGTTGCGCAGAAGCTCACAAACTGGAATGACGAGCTCATTATGCAATTCTACTCCACAACACATTTCTATCCAGATGGCAGGATAGTTTGGATGTCAGAAGGAACGAGATACCAGTCAACCATAGAGGAATGGGCAAGTATGATCAATGCCCCCAAGGAGAGTGAAAATGACTTGGACATTTATGCCAAGAAGAAAATGGATCATAACTCAATGTCACAGATGTACAAGGAGACCCCAGAGGATGCACTTGAGACTTTCAAGTTTGGATCAGTTCATTTTCTTCTGTCAGGGCTGCCTACGATCAATTGGGTCCTAAGGCACACTCTGTTGCCCAAATCAGGTGACCACAACATGATCAGAGGGCATGCAATTAATTTGCTTCACATTTTTTATGTGCCCCAGAAATTCAAGGTCATGAGCCTCATAGTTGAAACTATCAAGAGACAACTGCAGACCAAAAGAGGAGCTGTGGATATGCCCCACAGATTCAGGAGTTGATTAACTCAAAGATGGGCACAGGGAAGTATCTGTTGGATAAGGAACACTTGGTTCTCTATCCTGAATTTGAGGACAATCAAGTTGTCATGACTGAGAATGAACCATCATCAGTACAAGCCCAAGAGAAGAAGGAAAAGGCAAGGAAAGAGAAGGCTGCCAAGATGCCATCTCAAGCAGAGGCATCTGAGTACTTTCTGAAGAACAAGCAGGAGCAGCTTGGTTTGAAAGTGCATTATATCGACTAGAGGGGGGGTGAATAGGCGATTTTTATGAATTCTTCATTGAGGAATTTGCCGGTGAGGAAATTCCTAAGTGAAGAACTACTTGCGATGGAATAACTACTCGTAAGTAAGCATAACGAGAATGCGGGCGTGGTCATCATGATGAAATGAAGACAATCATAGAGTATGTAAAGCGTAATCACAGGATAACACAAGATGAAGACAAAGCAGGTGAAGAAATTGAACTGAGGAAATTGAGAAAGTCTTGATCAAAGTCTTCAAACACAGATATGAACAAACACTCAACACAAAGAATGAGGAAATGAATGAGTTGAGGAAATAGAACCGATAAGGTTGGTGAAGACAATGATTTGGTAGACCGGTTCCAAGCTGCTGTCTCGGTTATGCGTCTGGTTGGAAGCGGCTGAGTATTTAAACTCGAGGACACACAGTCCGGACACCCGATCGGCTGAGCACGCAGCTCAGGACACCAAGTCCTCACCGTATTCTCCTTGAACTAAGGTCACACAGACCTCGTCCAATCACTCGTGGTAAGTCTTGAGCGACTTCCAAACCTTCACAGACTTGGTCACTCGGCGATCCACAATTCCTCTTGGATGCTCTAGACCATGACGCCTAACCGTCTGGAAGAAGCTTGTCTTCAAAGGTAACAAGCGTCGGATCCACGCAGGATCAATCTCTTGATGATGCTCAATCACTTTGGGTTTGTAGGGGTTTGGTTTTTGGGTTTTTCCTCACTCAATGATTTTTGCTCAAAGTCCTCGGAGGATGGGTTGCTCTCAAATGACAAGTGTCAAGTTCTCTCGGAGCAGCCAACCAGCTAGTGGTTGTTGGGGGCGGCTATTTATAGCCTAGGGAGCAGCCCGACATGATAAGACATAAATGCCCTTCAATGATATGGTATTAGGTGGATAAGATATTTTGGAACAGTGGCGTATACAACAGCAGTCGGAAATTTGACTCTCAAATTCCTCGGGGCTATCATGTTCCTCCTTTGTGTAGGCAATCCGCCTTTGGCGAATTCCTAACTCCTCGGTCAGAACAAATTCCTCGTGACCGGAAGAACTTCGTCTCACATCCTTTGAAGAAATTGGTGAAGCGTATGAGATTTCCAAAGGCTTCACTCGAAGGGATTGGTAGGTGTAGGATTTTGAGTTGAGCATCACATGGAAATTTTTCCTTAGTATTTCCTCGACCCCCTTTAACAGTATGTCGGTGTACTAGAGTAGGGGTACCCTAGTATCTCGTACTCGTGCACGGACAGTTGCAAGCACCCCGCGACAGGGTTTGCCTCGTCACCGCCAAGATCCTCCGTGGCTCCTTTGGAGCCATTCAAGAACAAAGTATTTGATTAAGAAAACAAGGCCCCGGCAAGAGGAGCTTGTCGGGAAGGTCATTCCAGGCGTGCAGAAGACAAGGCCCCGGCAAGAGGAGCTTGCCGGGAAGGCCCGGAGCGCGACAAGCCTCCGGACGCGACAAGGATTCAGCCGCGGAAAGGCGCTTGCCGCGGCAAGCAACCTCTCTCCCTCCGCTCCAGCTCATCCAGTGACGTGTCGCCATGGGACCGTTTAAATGCGGCGTGTCGGCGGTACATGCAACCCGGCGAAGAGCAGCGATAAGCGGCGTGACAAGCTTGCCATCGTGGCGGCGGAGGCGCACTGACGGTCTCTGTTGCCTTTGTTTAGGCGACAACGGCGGGCATTTATTGCTTTTGTCCCTTGCCGTCGAGTTAGGTATTTTGCATTGTACCTTTGTTCAGTAGGTGTACCAACTCCTGTTTTACATTTGTACCCTCGCCTATGTTGCCACTGCCGGAGACCCCTTGAGCATATAAAAGGAGGCCCATGCATAGCGTGGGGGGTTCGGTTCGATTGATTCGGTTCATTCGACTCACTCGAGATCAGAGACACTCACGCTAGGTTTTGTAGCTCTCATTGCTCCCTAGCAAGAACAGAATACATCAAACAAGCAGCAGTAGGAGTTTTATCTCTCCGGAGAGCTCCGAAGCTGGGTAAACTGCTCGTGTGCCATGCCTCGATCCGCTCTTCGTGCGATCTCCGTCCCCTCCGAACCACAAGGGGCCTGGTCCGCGCCCCATAGGTGTTCGTGGGTACGATCAGCCTCCCGACATCTTTGGCGCGCCCGGTAGAAGCGTCGAGGCCGTGTGAACCTGATCCGGCGTTCACACGACCAGCGTCATCAACATCTTCCTCAACATGCCACCGAAGAAGAAGGCTTGGCGGCAGCAGAGCCGTCCGCGTCGTACCCACCCTCACCGCAGCAAACGGGTGGTGGGGCGGACGCTGGCGGAGGAACGGGCGCCGACGAAGGTGCTCGCGACGTTGCCAAATCCAAGGACAAGGCCCCGCAAACCTCGGCGTCCGCGCATCCCCCGCGCCCATCTCAGGAGACGCGGGACCAACAACGTCATGGCGTTCACAACGCCATACGTTCGTTGGATCGAGACCCTCAAGACCAGCATGCGCGCCAACATGCTGGCACGAGTGAGATCTGATCGCCGGACGGGTGCTGCTCCTTCTAACATAGTTAGAAGTCCGAGCATATCCGCTCCTCGCACCGTTCGCCAATGCCACCCACTACTCCAGCGAAGCTCTGGCGAGCTCAGCTCCTCGACTACCCTCCAACGGCCGACAAGGTCGACGAGTGGAGGCCACTATCGAGCCTCATCGGCTTTGCCAATGGCGGCGCTCCGCGGCAACCAACGCCATCATTGCCGCGGCGAGAGACGACAAGGCACGAGCCGGTGGCGGCAGGCTGTCGGAGGTGCAACCACCATGCACTCTCCGCCACGAAGGCCAAGATCGCCGACTCACCGGATCCACCTCGACAGCGACTCCACGCGTCGTCCGATCCATGAGCTTCGCCCGCGATCAGCGCCAAGTTCTTCATGAGCGACAACAAGAGGATGCTCGAACTGCGCATCGGCGCCCGAAGAGAAGCCTTGACGTCGATCCGACAAGCGGCGCTGGGCCTTCTGCTGACATCGCGCGCGGAGGAGAGCGAACGACTTGCCGACGCGGTAGGTTGCCCTGCTTTCACTTTCGTGAGCTGTGGCAAGTCGGTGGCCCAGCCGGAAAAACTTCAAACCAGACGTGCGGAGAAGTATGATGGCGGGGCGCATCCGTCGGAGTTCCTCGGCATCTACACCATTGCGGTGCGAGCTGCGGGGGACGGACGACAAGATCCTCGCCAACTACTTCCGCCGTGCTCAAGCCCAACGTCGAGATCTTGGCTCATGCACTTGCCGGACAGCTCCATATCCTCTTGGGCAGATCATGCCATCGGTTTGTTGGCGCCTTCACGAGTGGCCACAAGCCTCATGGCCAAGAGAGTGACCTTCATCCGCCGCCCATAAGGAAGGAGAGTCCTGCGCAAGTTCATTCAGAGATTGATCGTGTGCACTACAACATCGAGACGTCCACCTGCCGCGCGGTGATCGGCGCATTCCATCGAGAATGTGCGGAACCGCGAGGATGAGAGGAGATGGCGATGTGCAAAGTCAAGGACGTCGGTGAGCTATGCGCCTTGGCCGACAAGTGTGCCTGTGGCGAAGAAGGGAGGAGACTCAGGAGAGAATGCGGAAGCGAGATCGTGATGAGGACACCGCCCGGCAAGAAAGAAAGGCGGCGGCGAGGGCAACGAGAAGAAGAAAAGTAGAGAAGTGCTAGCTGTTGAGCAGTTCGGCAACGGAGGTGGCGACAAGAACGCCAAGGCTGGTGGCTCCGGCAAGGAGGTTGCGGCGACGCCAACCACCCGATCGGTGGCGGCCGCCGACAAGCGGGGACGGCTCCGGCAAGCGATATTGCAAGATCCATCGCACCAAGGGCCACGACCTCGGAGCTGCAAGAAGGTCGAGCAGCTTGTTGAACAGCGAAGAGCTAAATCTGGCGGCGCGACAAGGAGAAGGCCCGGAAGGTCTTTGGGGGAGCAAGCAAGAAAGCGTCCGGCCGGGGAGGACGCGGCAAGGCCAAGCGGCGGCAAGGAGATAGACCTCCCAGCGGCGCTGCAAGGACGAAGATGATGACGGCAGCGAAGATATGGAAGACGGCGGCGATGAGCAAGAGTTTGAGAAGCCACAGAGGTCCTCTGCGTTGTGGAGGTGCTTCTCGCATACCTCCCACCGCCAACTCAAACAATGGATGCGGGAGGTCAATGCAGCGGAACCATCCGTGAAGTCACACAAGCCTCTGAAGTGGTCCAAGACGCCTATCATTTTTGATATTGAGGACCACCACGATCGCATAAGCTGCGGTGGTGCTTGCCGATGTTGGTCTCACCAACCATCCGCAACCTCAAGGTCACCAAAATGCTAGTTGACGGCGGGCCGGCTTGAATCTGATCTCCTCCGCGGTGCTCGAAGCTTCAAATCCTGACAATGAGCTCGAAGAGACCGACACTTTCAAGGAATCAATCCGGGAAGGAGCAAGCTGAAGGGAAGATTACGTTCGGTAACATTTGGCGATGAGCTGAACTTTAGGATCGAGAGGGTCACATTCGGCGTTGCCGATTTCCCATTGCCTTACAATGGGATACTTGGCCGTCCAAAGACTTTCGCCAAGTTCATGGCAGCCTCTCACTACGCCTACAACTTACTCAAGATGCCAGCCCGATAAGCGTCATCTCTGTCCATGGCGACAAGAAGGATGCCCTTATCTCAGGCCGACAAGATCTACCGGGATGCGGCGGCCATGACAGTTACCCGGACACTTGTCGCTGAAGCTCCGGGGAAGAAGACAAAGTCCAAGTCCGGCAAGGGCTCTGATGCTCACTCCGGCAAGCGCACCTCTTGGAGTGCTGCGCTACCGTCGAGGACGCACCATCGAGCTCCACCGGCAAATGTAAGAAGATGGTAGCTCCGCCAAAGACCAAGAAGGTGCCCGCCAAGGAGGACGGCACCGGTGGTACCTTTACCATCGGTGCCTCTCTCGACCCTAAATAGGAAGGCGGCGCTCATTGCTTTCCTGGGCGAATGTCGGCGTGTTTGCATGGCAACCGTCGACATCCCAGTGTTCCTGTGAAAGTGATTGAGCACCGCGTGGCCGTTGTCCTCATGCACGGCCCGTCAAGCAAAAAGTCAGGAAGCAAGCGTTGGGCGCCAAGAATTCATAGCGAAGAGATCAAGAAACTAGAAGCAAAGAGGCCTTGTCGGGAGGAGTGCCCCATCCTACGTGGTTGGCCAATCCTGTAGTCGATGCATAAAGCAAATGGAAAATGGAGACTTTGTATTGACTTCAAGGATGTTAATAAAGCTTGTCCCAAAGATCAATTTCCCTTGCGGCGCATTGACGGATTGTCGACTCCACGGCTGGATGTGATTTGCTTTCGTTTCTTGATGCATACTCGAGATACCATCGAGATCTTCATGGCTGAAGAAGATGAGGAGAAGACCGCATTCATTACACCATGTGGCACATCTTGTTTCATACGGATGCCTTTCGGTTTGAAGAATGCTGGTTCAACGTTTGCAAGGGTAGTCCATGACGCTTTTGAGCCGCAAATGCACCGAAATGTAGAAGCCTACATGGATGACATAGTGGTCAAGAGCAAGGACAAAGCAACTCTGGTTCAAGATTTGGATGAGACCTTTGCAAATCTGCGCAAGATCAACCTCAAGCTCAACCCCGAGAAGTGCGTGTTTGGAGTCCCTTCCGGCAAGCTTCTCGGGTTATTCGTAATCTCAACGAGGGATTGAAGCTAATCCCGACAAGATCAAGGCCATTGAGCAGATTGAAGCACCAAAGCGCGTCAAGGATGTCACGAAGACTTGTCGGTTGCGTGGCTGCTCTCGGCAGGTTTATTTCTAGGTCTGCTGAGCAGCATACTGCCGTTTTCAAAATTTTGAAAAAGGCAGGTCTGATGAAATGGACTCCCGAAGCGGAGGCTGCGCTGCAGGACTTAAAGAGATACCTGTCCTCCACTCCAACACTTGTCGCACCTAAGCCACAAGAGAAGTTGCTGCTATATATAGCAGCGACCAATCAAGTGGTTAGTGCTGCGTTAGTAGCGGAGAGGGAGGCGGATGACGAGCCAGCAACCACGGCAAGCACATCCAACGACAATCAGGGGGCTTCGCCGACAAGCTCTGGTCCCGACAAGGACGAGTCCACGAAGATGCATGACCATATGCAGAAAAGGATGGTGCAGCGCCCAGTCTACATTGTCAGTTCCCTCCTGCAGGGGGCTAGGTCGAGGTACTCTGGTGTGCAGAAATTGCTTTTCGGCCTCCTCATGGCCTCGAGAAAGCTGCGCCATTACTTCCAAGCACATGAGATCACAGTTGTCACTCGCTTTCTGAAGAGGATCTTTGCAGAATCCGAAGCAGCAGGCAGGATTGTTGAGTGGGCATTGGGCTGTCAAGCTTTGGTCTCAAGTTTGAAAGCACATCAACTATCCAAAAGCGAGCGTTGGCGAAATTCATAGCAGAATGGATGCCAACACGGATGAAGAGATTCGGAGACAAGCATACCCGTCAAGGAAGCAAGCAA
Organism: Aegilops bicornis; assembly: GCA_021605145.1. Classification (NCBI taxonomy): domain Eukaryota; kingdom Viridiplantae; phylum Streptophyta; class Magnoliopsida; order Poales; family Poaceae; genus Aegilops; species Aegilops bicornis. The sequence continues at coordinate 578,556,013 of CM038675.1, forward strand.
AGAGTGGCTGATGTACTTTGATGGTGCCTTCTCGCTACAAAGGCGCGGTCTTGCGGCGTCTTATCGCTCGCACCGGAGAGCACCTCAAGTACGTAGTCCAGATGCACTTTCCCAAGGAGCAAGCGACAAACAATACCGCAGAGTATGAAGGTTTGCTTGCCGGTCTCGAGATCATGATGGACCTTGGGATCAAAAAGCTTATTGTCGGGGTGACTCACGGCTTGTCGTCCGCCAAGTGAACAAAGATTACGAGTCCGTTGATGGAGGCCTACGTCTATTAAGTGAGGAAGCTAGAATAGCACTTTGTCGGCCTGCAAATGGATCATGTTCCAAGAGCTCAGAATGATATTGCTGACGGCCTGTCAAAGTGCGCCGCACTTAAGTTGCACTGTGGAACCGAGGATTTTCGTGCTCAAGGCGACCCGACCAACCGTAACACCATCAAGCGGACAAAGCAAGAAGAGGAAGTTGACCTCTGGAGACTACTTTCCGACAGAGCTTCCCGAAGCCGCCGTTGCAAAGATCCCCAAGATCAACACCATGATCTTTGAGGCGATCTGCTCCGACAGGCCCCAGGTTTGTTTCGTTGAAGCGGGCGCTCCCGACAAGTCTTGCTCCGGCAAGCTTGTCGGGGAGCATCTAACTCGGCAGGGCCGCGAGTTCTTGCCGTGGAAGCTGATGTTCCCGCAGCGGCAGATGTGCCTTTAGTCCTTGTTGTCGAGCCGCAAGCTCCAAAGATGGGCGCAGCAGATTGTCCATTTCCTTGACAGGAGAACTTCCCTAAGAGCAAGAAGAAGCGGAAAGAGTAGCCCGGCGGTCAAGTATGTACCAGTTTGTCGACGACATCTGCATGTAAGAAGACTCAACGGTGTGAAATTGAAGTGTATTCCGGGAAGATGGACAAAAGCTGTTGGCGAAGATACATGGAGGCATATGTGGTCACCACATTGGCAAGAAGAGCACTTGCCGGCAAAGCTTTCCGGCAAGGTTTCTTCCGCCGACAGCCCTCGAGGATGCAAGCGCACAAGTAACCAAGTGTGAAGCGTGCGGTTCCATTCCAAGCAGATACACCGGCCAGCTCAAGCTCTCCAGACGATCCCTTTATCACGGCCATTTTGATGCAGGGGCTCGACATCCTCGGCCCCTTCCCCCGATTTGTCGGGGCTTTGAGTACTTATGCGTCGCCATCGACAAGTTCACAAAGTGGCGGAAGTGGAAGCGATGAGGAAGGTGACAGCACGATCGGCGATCCAAGTTCTTGGTCGATTGTTTGCCATTTCGGAATCCCTAACAGGATCATCACCGATAACAGCGGCACACAATTTCTGAGTCGCACCTTCATGCGATGCGTCCAAGACCTTGGCGCCAAGGTGCGCTTCCACATTGCTCACCCGAGAAGCAACGGTCAGCGAGAGGGCAAATCTTTGAAGTGCTGCGCGGGCTCAAGACCAGGACTTTCGACAGGCTGCACAAGTGCGGAAGAAACTGGATCGAGTAGCTGCCGGTGGTTCTTTGGTCGATCAGGACGACGCCAAATCGAGCCACCGGCCAGACACCCTTTGCTCTAGTCTATGGAGCAGAGGCAGTTCTCCCCACGGAACTCGTATATGGATCGCCTCGAGTGCTCGCTTATGATGAGCTTGAGCAAGAGCAGCTGCGACAAGATGACGCGCTGCTCCTTGAGGAGGGTCGTCTTGAGTCATTGGCGAGCTGCTCGCTTCTGACAAGCTTTGCGTCGCTACCATAGCCGCAAAGTTAGTGCCGAGAAGTCTCGAGGAAGGCGACCTTGTTCTTCGGGCGCTCGATCCGCCAAGAATTCAAACAAGTTGGCCTTGAAGTGGGAAGGCCCTTATCGGGTGAAAGCAGTCACTAGGCTGGCGCTGTCCGCTTTGAGACCGAAGATGGCATTCCGGTGAGCAACTCCTGGAACATTGAGCATCTTCGTAAGTTTACCCATAGGGCGCGGTTGTCGGAACCGTTCCGGCAACCACCTTTATACAAGTCTTGCCGCTGTTGCATGTAATCCTTTGTACAAAGCAGCGCGCAGACCCGTGCATCGATAAAGCTCATGTGTTGCGCACAACTTGTCAAATTCATGCTTTCATCATTTTATTGCATGTTTTGGCTAACGCTTTGTCGACAACCACACCCGATAGCAGAATCGAGCCTTTGGGCTCCATAACGTTATTTCCTCTTCTTTTCTTTTCTCAAAGAAAGGAAGGCTCCCTCGCGCACAAGTTAACCAGGGGGAAGGAGGAGATAATACTATGGACCGAGGCACCGCTCGAGGAAGTTTCGCCTCATCGGGAAGCAAGAGACAGAAAAGCTAAGTTGCCAAAATTTGAGCAATCAATTTTAAATTTTTAAGTTATCTTCCTCGAGCGATAGTACTTTGTATGGAAAACACATGTGGCGGAGGAACCAACTCGCTTGGCTAGTCGCCCTTACTTTGTTTCAAGTCCGCTCAACAACTTAAGTGAGCTGCGGCTAGTCGCGACAAGGTTGCTTGTCGGAGGCGGCACCTTGCCCGGTCTTGACGTTCACTTTTCGGCGCTCGCGGCAAAGGTGCCCGCACCGACAAGTCCCCCAAATGCGTAAAGCGAAGCATTACAAAGGAAGGAATCAAGTAGAGGAAATAACGTTGCATTGATCGCCTAAGATAGAGTATATTACAAAATAACTTGTCGCTGATCTAACAAAGTGTTCTAAAACATGATCGGCAGCGACAAGGGAAAGATAAAGTTGGCGGCCTAGTCTATGCGGTCGCCCTCAATCCGCTTGATCTTGTTCACCTTGTCCACAATGGGTGCGACAAGGGCTTTGAGCTCCTCCACGTTGGCATCGGGCGGCAAGGATCTGAGGACGCCGCGCCGTTAAGGTTGAGGCCCGGATTGCGGAAGGCCACCTTTATCAACACCTTCTCGAGGGCTCTGCCTGCAGATCTGGCGTGATTCCTCGGCCACCTGCTTTGGGACCTCTTCCGGAGTCGGCTGGAGGCCCGTCACCACGCCTTTAAAGAATAAGCTGAGTTTGGCGCTGGGTTGGAGATGCTCATCGGAGGAGAATGCAAGGTCCGCCATCCCCAGCTCCATCATTTCGTTGTGGATGTCGTGGCGGTGTCCACAAGACCTTGATCCAGTGCTCCACGCTCTCCCTCAAGGTGCTCTGGATGGAGGCAGCATTCGCCAGCAGCTCCTCCTTGGCCTTGATCGCCTCCAACAAGCCCACCTCCCGCTCTCTGGTGCTGTCCAACGTCTGCGTCAGAGTGGTCAGCTTCAGCTCAAGATCTGCCTTGGAATCCTTGGCGGCATCGAGCTCCTTGCCTCTATCAGCGAGATGACTCTGCAGCTCGCCAAGGGTGTAAGCGTCCTTCTCGCGCTCACGCTTGAGCACGGCAAGCTCTTCGCCGCTCTTCTTGAGGGTGGCCTCTAGCTGTGCCACCTTCGCCTTCAACTCCTCCTTGGCAGCCTCGGCGGCTGCGGCAGCATCCTTCGCTTCCTTAAGCGCCCCGCCAAGTGACTCCTCGCGCGCGGGACGGTCTTCTTCGTGGATGTCCAGGTTGACCTTCCGCTGCGCCAGCTCACTTTCCTGCGCGGAGAGCTTCTCGGCAGCCAGCCGCTGCTCCTCCTCAGCTGCGGCCTTCTCAAGGATGAAGGCCGTGCGCTCTTCTGCGAATTGCCCCCGCGCTTCTGCTACGTCGCGGAGGGCTTCTTGGTTGGCGCTCCGGAGCTCCTCTGCGCGCTTCTCCATGTCCGCTCCTGCCCTCATGACAAGCGCTTCCCGGGTCTCCAACAGCTGCCGGCAGCGGTAGAGCGACAACGGCTTCTTGGTGTTGCTCCTCCTCGAGACTTCGCCCGCTTCTTGCTGCTTGGCGCATCCACCAGCGTCGGCCCAGCGAGGCGAGTAGCTTCGCCGTCGAAGGTCTCTCCCTCGACCGGCGCCACAGGCTCGGTTCAGGGGAGCTTGATGAAGACGCATTCGCGGCCTTGGTGGCGGCGCTGGGGCTCCTCGGGCGCCGCAGCCTTGCCAGCGGCAGCGAAGTGGTGTCGGTGTAGCGCTTGCCGCTCCTGCGGCCTCAGGGCCGTCGGTCACGATTGCCCGACCCCTCGCCCGGCCTCTGCGTCGGCAGCCGGTGGCCTCCTCGCCCAACAGGCTCGTCGGCGGCGACCTCTTCTTCCACAACAACGACCTCTTCTTCCTCGGCAGCGGCCTCGTCGGTGTTGCCTTGCGCTTCCTCCTCGCCCGGCGTCCTTGACCTCCATCGGCTCTGCGTCGAGCGAAGAAAGAGCGATCAAGCAAATGTTCAAAAAGAAACAAAAGAAAGCAAGCCCAAGGGAGATTTTGTGTAAGGGAATTACACCTGCACGGGATCCGCAGCCATGGCCTCGACCCTTTGGAGGGTCCTTGGCGCTGTCCCTTGCAGGGTAGCCTCCCTTGCCGGAGTAGCCTCCCTTGCGGAGTGGCCTCCCTTGTCGGAGGGCGCTCCTTGCCGGAGATTCCTCCCTTGGCGGTGTAGTGGCAGCAGACAGGGGGTCTCGGGCGGCTTCGAGCCCTCTGATGAGGCTGCTCTGCTCCTACACAAGCACCTGAGTCACGATATAAGCGAAGAAAGGGCACCCTGCACACCTAATAGTAAGGAGAAAACTGCACACTTACTGCAGGGGGCATCTTTGGGGGCTGCTCTGAGGAAGGGTTGCCGGGTCCGGCAAAGCGGTCTCAGACGCGTCCCATGTCGCCACAGGAGAATCGTCCTCAACGACCGTCGGGATCTTAGCCCTCTTGACGCTCTCTGGGCGGCGTCCTGAAAAGGAAAGAGTCCGGAACAAAGCAAATCAGATTCAAGATGAAGCAATAAAGCCAAAGAAATACAAGCACAAATCTCAAGAGCTTACTCTTCGCCTTCCTCCTCGGAGCTGAGCGCGGAGAAGTCAAACTCCGGCTCGCCTCCGGCGCGACGAGGCGGGGGAGTGGGCTCTCTTGGCCGCTGGCGGGCGTCGGCGGTGGCACGAGAAGATCCGCCCGATTGTCGCGACAGTGTGGGGCGCTACTGGCAACCTCGCTTGCAGCGGTGGAAGCGCAACGTCGTCTTGGCGCTTCTTCTTTGTGGGCGATCTGCCGCCCGACTTCGTCTCCGACCTTGCGGAGAGCGCCTCTTGAGCGGGCAGGGGCTCCGCTAAGCGGCAAGTCGCTTGGCGGCGGGGAAGAAGCGCCCTCGGTGGGTCCACTCGACCCGGCCTCGGGCTCGACAAGCTCGTCCTCGCCGGCGACCTCCCCTCGCTCGGCAAGGCTTGCCGCCTTCGCCGCGTCCGCCTCCTCCACGGTGAACCCGAAGGCTCCAGCGGCAGCGGCTGCTGCCGCCTCCTCCACCCTGGTGGCAATCCGCGCCATCTCCTCGTCGGTGGTGTCGCGGGTGAGCCTTTACGCTTTCGTCGGGCGGATCGGCACTTCTTCCAAATCGTCGAAGAATTGCTGCACGACCTTGTCGGGGCTCTGCCAGTTGGGACGATCCGTGGGAGTCGCAGCATCGCATCATGGCGCGGATGCGGTCGGCGCCGAAGTTGTTGCACAAAGGGCGACTTCGCGGCAACCTAAACCACTCGGGGTGGTCGGGTCGTTCTTGAACAGCTCGAGCAGCATCGCATCCAGCTCCAAGACAATGAAGTTCCGATTCGAGACCGGCGCAACCTCATGATGTCCGCCGCATTCTGGAACTCCCAAGCAGGCCTCCTCCTCTCCTGCAAGGGAGCGATGCGGCGGCGAAGGAAATCTGCGCCAACTGCGCCTACGGTTAACCCGGCAAGCCTGAGGCGCAGAATCCGGGTCACGGCTATCTTCAACTTACTCCAATCTCTGCCGCGCACTATTGGAGTTTGGCGCACGGCGGTGAAGGGCTGCGGGTTCTCCTCTACGACCCAGCACCAGTTAGCTCTCCACTCCTCCCACTTGTTGCGGAACTCTCCTTCTAGGTAGGCCTCTTTCTTGCCGATCCTAGAGACCCAGGCTATCCCTCCGGCAAGTGGCTCTCCTCTCTCGACGCGGGGCACAAAGAAGTGGCGGAAGAGTGCCACATTCGGGTGGACTCCGACAAAGTTTTCGCACAAATGCGCGAAAACTGCCATAGTCAAGACGGCGTTGGGGGTGAAATCAAGGAGGCAGAGGCTAAACGTGTTCATGATGTCGCAGAAGAATTCGGAAAAGGGCGGGCAAAGCCCGCAATAGAAGAAAAGGGCGAAAAAGGGGTACCCTGTTGGGGCCAAATCAACGGCGGAGGCGGGGAGTACCCTCGTCTTGGCGGATGCGCACGCGTCTCCGTCGACGGAAGAGGTAGAAGGCGTCCGCAGCTCCCTCGCGCCGAGCTGCGGGGAAGATGGCCCTCACTTGCGCAGCGCCCATGACAGCTGCGCCTCGGCCGACAGACGCCCTTCTCCTTGTCGGCTTCGGAGACATGGCGAGGGCGGCGGAGGAGGCCGGCGGTGAGCGCGCTTGTGGCGAAAGGGGCGGGCGCTGCTCTCTTCGCACCGGAGAAGAAGAGGGAGCGGCGGTGGTTTTCTTAGCGGACAGCGATGGCGAGTGGACGGCCTGCCCTGTTTCCTCCGCTCATAAAGAGGGGAGGAGGCGGACGTTCGCTTATACTAATAAAGAAACCCCCACGACCGCGCCCATGATCTCGTGACGACGCCACGTCCGGTGCGTGCCGTTAGTGGGGATCGTGGTGGGTCCGGGGCGAGTTGCGACGTTGTCGAGGCCGCGTGTGTCCGTGCACAGTTTTGGGCCTGGCCCGACAAGCGCTCGGCACCGTGGTCATCATGATGAAATGAAGACAATCATAGAGTACAGAAAGCGTAATCACAGGATAACACAAGATGAAGACAAACAGACTGAAGAAATTGAACTGAGGAAATTGAGAAAGTCTTCAGTCAAAGTCTTCAAACACAGATATGAACAAACACTCAACACGAATGAGGAAATGAATGAGTTGAGGAAATAGAACCGATAAGGTTGGTGAAGACAATGATTTGGTAGACCGGTTCAAGCTGCTTTGTCTCGGTTATGCGTCTGGTTGGAGCGGTGAGTATTTAAACTCGAGGACACACAGTCCGGACACCCGATCGCTGAGCACGCAGCTCAGGACACCAAGTCCTCACCGTATTCTCCTTGAACTAAGGTCACACAGACCTCGTCCAATCACTTTCGTGGTAAGTCTTGAGCGACTTCCAAACCTTCACAGACTTGGTCACTCGGCGATCCACAATTCCTCTTGGATGCTCTAGACCATGACGCCTAACCGTCTGGAAGAAGCATCTTCAAAGGTAACAAGCGTCGAGATCCACGCAGGATCAATCTCTTGATGATGCTCAATCACTTTGGGTTTATGGGGGTTTGGTTTTTGGGTTTTCCTCACTCGATGATTTTCGCTCAAAGTCCTCGGAGGATGGGTTGCTCTCAAATGACAAGTGTCAAGTTCTCTCGGAGCAGCCAACCAGCTAGTGGTTGTTGGGGGCGGCTATTTATAGCCTAGGGAGCAGCCCGACATGATAAGACATAAATGCCCTTCAATGATATGACCGTTAGGTGGATAAGATATTTTGGAACAGCTGGCGCGTAGCACAGCAACGATCGGAAATTTGACTCTCAAATTCCTCAGGGCTATCATGTTCCTCACTGTGTAGGCAATCCGCACTAGCGAATTCCTAACTCCTCAGTCAGAACAAATTCCTCGTGACAGGAAGAACTTCGTCTACATCCTTTGAAGAAATTGGTGAAGCGTATGAGATTTCCAAAGGCTTCACTTTCGAAGGGATTGGTAGGTGTAGGATTTTGAGTTGAGCATCACATGGAAATTTTTCCTTAGTATTTCCTCGACCCCTTTAACGGTATGTCGATTGTACTAGAGTAGGGGTACCCTAGTATCCCGTACTCGTGCGCAGACGATTACAAGCACCAGCGAGGTTTGCCTCGTCACCGCCAAGATCCTCCGTGGCTCCTTTGGAGCCATTCAAGAACAAAGTATTTGATTAAGAAGACAAGGCCCGGCAAGAGGAGCTTGTCGGGAAGGCCCTCCAGCGTCACGAAGACAAGGCCCCGACAAGAGGAGCTTGCGGGAAGGCCCGGAGCGCGACAAGCCTCCGGACGCGACAAGGATTCAGCCGCGGCAAGGCGCTTGCCGCGGCAAGCAACCTCTCTCCCTCTCCGCTCCAGCTCATCCAGCGACGTGTCGCCATGGGACCGTTCCATGCGTGCGTGTAGAGCGGCTGTGCAGCCAGTGGAGAGCAGCGATAAGCGGTGCTGACAAGCTTGCCATCGTGGCGAGCGGAGGCGCACCTGACGGTCTCTGTTGCCTTTGTTTGGGGCGACAACGACGGGCATTTATTGCTTTTGTCCCTTGCCGTCAGAGTTAGGTATTTTGCACTGTACACTGTTCGAGTAGGTGTACCAACTCCTGTTTTTACATTTGTACCCTCGCCTATGTTGCCACCTGTCGGAGACCCCTTGAGCATATAAAAGGAGGCCCATGCGCAACGTAGAGGTGGTTCGGTTTGGTTCGGTTCGGTTCGTTCGACTCACTCGAGACCAGAGACACTCACGCTAGGTTTTGTAGCTCTCATTGCTCCCTAGCAAGAACAGAATACATCAAACAAGCAGTGAGGGAGTTTTATCTCTCCGGAGAGCTCCAAAGCTGGGTAAACTGCTCGTGTGCCACGCCTCGATCCTCTCTTCGTGCGATCTCCGCCCCCCTCCGAACCACAAGGGGCCTGGTCCGCCGGCCCCATAGTTGTTCGTGGGTACGATCAGCCTCCCCGACACAGTACGGTGTTTCCTATGACTCAAGAAAGAGAAAATGAAACTACGAAAACAAAAGTCTTCACGCTTCATGTTCCTCAAATGAATACCAAGTCTTCAAGGTCACACCAATTTCTTCACTTTCAAAGTCTTAAGAATATCAAAGTCTTCAGTGAAGAACTTCATTTTTAGGGGTCGACTTTCTCTGTAAATATCAAACTCCTCATAGACTTATGGACATGTGTAAACTCATAAACACATTAGTCCCTTAACCTATAAGTATTCAATACACCAAAATCACTAAGGGCCACTAGATGCACTAACAATCTCCCCCTTTTGGTGATTGATGACAATATAGGTTAAGTTTTCAACGAGGATAAATATATGAAGTGTAAATACTGATATTGAGGAATTTGATTGCAAGATATAGAAGAACTCCCTCTGAAGATGTGCATAGTGAGGAATTTGCTTTTGAGGCATTGCACATTTGAAGAGTTGAATCATGGAGATCTCCCCCTATATCTTGTAATTCATACGCATTTGACATCTAATATGAAGAATTTGAAATGCATGATGAAATATGGTGGTGATGTAATTCAACATGCGTGTATTAACACATAACGAAGAATAAGCATGCAGAGGAACACATCAAAAGTATCAGAGCACCATCGGGTTTAAGATTACAACTCGATCCAATAAAAGTTTTAGAAGAACAAGAGTTGTAACTTAACAAAAAAACGCCCATATAATAGACCCGCTTGAAGACTAACTCAAATTTCTCCCCCTTTGTCATCGAATGACCAAAAGGATCGGCGAGGACTAACGCCTGAAGAATATCAAGTTGATGGAGGAGCGCCCGACATTGTCGGGTCGGTTGTCGTAGTAGTAGAACTCGCCGCATGTCGTCCAAGTCTTCATTGTCATCAGTGTCGCGCGATGAAGAATAGGAGCTGGCCACCAAAGAAGGAACCTTGACCTTCTTGAATTTCTTCGGAGGAGGTGCAGACCAGTCAAATTCTTCCTTGAGACCCATGTTATTCAGATCTTCTGCACTGTAGAGATGAGATAGAACAGCCCAGGTACGGTTGGAGGTTTCATGGAGGTAGTATTGGTTTTTCTTCACTGCATTGTGTGTTGAGGTCATGTTGTGAAGAATTGAACCAAACTGATGCTTGACCCATTTATGATTGCGATCAACCTTCTGATGAAGACTGAGGAGTAACTCACGATCGATCATCACCACAGGTCTTTGTGGCTTGAGGATTTTACTTGGCTGAGGTATTGGCGGCAGAGTCATGTGTGGCAGAGTCATCCTTGGTGGAGTATGATGCAGCCTTGCGAAATTGACCATCCAATGGACGAATTCCTTCATCTATCACAGCAGTTGCCTTGCCTTTGTCATCAGCTGAGGAAAATGTCCGTTTGAGGACTTCAATTGGAGGGAAGTAGCTGCAGTGGTTCAGTATCAGCCTTGTAATTGAGTGAAGACCTTGTCCTGATGAACCTCATAATCCATGGTGCATAAGGCTTCAGCTCAAAAGGTGACATAGCAATGTTTGCCAGAGTCCTCATGAAGAAATCAAGGAAGTTGGCGGGAACGCCATGAATGATATTGAAAAGCATATTCTTCATGATGCCAACGACTTCTTCATCATTTGAGTCGTGGCCTTTGATAGGACTCATTGTCTTCGTCAGAATGCGATAGATGATCTGAGGCACATATAGTAATTCCTTGATGAAGAATTTGGTTCGTGGGGCCTGCCACGGCTTCAAAGGCTTCATCGGAACTTGCATGTAGTGATTTGTAAGCTCAGGTTATTTGTAGAGATGCAACGAGCACCATCAAGGGGAGGACCGAGTGGGAGGGCATGAAGCAATTAAGTTTACAGGCGCCTTGTAGTGAGTATATTACATCATCGATCCAGTACCCATGAGTTCACATCTTGAGAATCTCCGGTGATGTGCGGCGTCGCATAGAATTGAAGAATGAGTTCTTCATTCCAATCATAGATGTCGGTGCAGAAATTCAGCAATCCAAAGATCGTGAAGAACAACGAGGACTGGCTCGAAGCGAGCAGGAGATTCCATGTCCACGTGAGGAATATGTGCATGATCGAAGACTTTGTTTTGTTGAATAGCACGAGAGGAATAGAAGTTGGCTTGACTAGTAGTCCAAAACGCCTCTTCCTTATGCGGCAGAGTCATATGGGTTGTAGTCGATGAAGAATACATGCTACTTGAAGAAATCTTCAGCCTTGAACTTTTGCTTCGTTGAGAATGGTTTCTTTGGCTTTGGCGATGGAGTGTCGATTAGTTGCGGCACTACCTCGTGAATCGCAATCTCGGGTTCTTGAGTGAGGATTTTCTGGTTCCTCTGCATATGCGATCTGCGTGTTCATAGGATCGTGACGGCGGGTTCTTGACACTAGTGGCTGGAATTTCTTCATGCACGGACAAGGTGGGATGAGTTTCTTCAGAGCCCATTTGAACCGTTGGTGCAGGGGACTGAGGAATTTGTTGTATTGGAGTGAAGAGTGGGGAATTTGGATGCTGACTATCCCAAAAGTCATCGTTCATCACTGGTGTTGTGCTTCCAATATCCACATCTTCTTCAATTTCCTCAACGCCAACCTCTTCAGCTGTGAACTGAGGCATTGGCGAGGAAATGATTGGTGTTGAAGGGATTGCATCCACTTCAATTTCTTCATGAATCTGCTCTGACGAAGCAGCAGAATGATTTTCTTCATCAGATCCGCTTGGGATCTCGTATTCTTCACCAAAAGGAACAAGGTCCTTTGATGGAATGGAGGAAATTGGAACAACATCGATTGGATTTTCAAACGAGCTTGTCATAGGCTTCATTTTCTTCGGGGCTGAAGATTCTGAAGCAGCTGATGCTTTCCTTTTCTTCACTGCAGCTTGCTGTGCAGCCTTGGTCTTCTTCACATCTGATGCAGATGGAAGGATAGGAGTTGGTGTAGGCGCAGGAGGAGCAGAGGAATCTGTTTGAATTTCCTCGGAATCGATGCAGTTGCCACGACTTCTTGCTTTCTTCAGCGCACCAAAGAGTGGATGCCCCGGCAATTTCTTCGGTAATTTGGAATGGAGTCATCAGCCACTGGAACTAGCATTGTCTTTAGCGGCTGAAAATCATCGGTAGTCTTTGGCATGTTCTTCAAAGTGGCGAGGCTCCAGCCTGAGGAATTTCTTGTTGCGACGGGCTGCAACATTTGTGAACTTCTTTGTCAGATTGAAAAATCCGACTTTGGCTCCTTGCCAATCAGCATAATAGGCATCAAATTCATCACTGAGGGCTTTGATTTCAGACTGGATCTTGAGGAGTTCCTCAGTTGTCATTCTGACAATGTTTATCCTCAGGAACTTCTCTTTCCTGAACTGAGCTTTCTTGATCTGCCTAGCCTTTTCAAATTTCCATTTCTCTTCTGAAATGAAATGGGTCAGCATGTGACTTTGTCCAGGAGTCAAATGAAAATCAGGCATAGGTGTCTCTGGATCCTTGTGCCATAGATCAATGTATTCAAGGATCGCCCTTGGATCCAAAAGCGAAGCAGCGGCGTGCCTTTGGCTCTAGCGGCCCTAACTTGTCGGTCTCTGATGATTTCTGCAAGTTCATCATCATCAGCTTCATCGTCAGATGGCACTTGGAAGGCAACTTGTTTCTTCTTCGGACTTGGCCGAGGACCTCAATCCAGCGATTGCCTTTTTCTTGACAAAGTGGGGCTGATGAAGAATTTGGTGCGGTGAGGAACTTCTTTGAGACACCAGAGGCAATAGAGATGCCTGCAGTCCTTTGTACGTGGCGGATGCACAGTCTTTGAGGAATTTGGAGGAGCTGCTTGAGGACTTTGGAGGAGGAGCCGGCGATTTGGGAGGAGCAGGAGCAGCATGAGGAACTGGCCGTGAGGGCATTGAAGATTCTGGCCGTGAGGGCATTCTTTGAGGATTTTGGCCGTGAGGGCCTTTGTTGGTGAAGCACTTGGCTTGTGCGCTGGCTTCTTTGCCATTGATTTTCTGGGCAGCGGGGCCTCGATGGCGAGTAGTAATGTGAGTCTTCATTGAATTTCCTCACTGCTTCTTTGGCTTGTCTTGCCAACTTGGCTTGGCGCTTGGCCCATTCTTCAGGAAAGTCCTCACCGCGCTTGATGCTGGTGGGTTCAGCTTCTTGGCCAGGTGCCAATGGAGCTCTTGGGCATCGAGGATTAAGAGCGAATTTCTTCATATACTTTGGAGTAACATACCTGTACTCCCTCCATTCCCTTGCCCATCTCCTTTCAATCCTCTGAATGCGCACCTTGCGCTGATTTTTGTTTTCCTTGCCAAACTTGGCTTCATCAGGTGTGCAATAGTCAGCATATATGTCCTCAGGTATTTCAAAAGCCATCATGACCTCAGGCCTCTTTCCTCCTTTCTGTGGCTTCTTTCCTTACGCCATATTCTTCATTTCGAGAATTTGAACAATCGAATTCTCGAAGAAGTATGCAACTTTTCTTCGAGGAACGCTGCAAATGAGTTAAGTTGATGAGAACCTAGTGATTCAGCAATGGACATGAGTACCTGTGAACAGAGTATAGTTGCGAGGAATTTGGAGAGGTCATATGCGTTCTCAGAAGGTTTTTCAAAAAGAACAAGTTTGAGGAATTTGACCAGATGAGCCTTGAAGAATTTCACTAAGCAATCTTTGTCTTAGGTTCCAGAGTTGTATAGATCGAGAATCCACACAATTGAGGAATCTTGAAGAAAAAATCATTGCTTAGAGAAACGAATCAAGAGCGTATTTTGTTTGAGGTGTTCATATGTGTGAAGACTTGAAGAAAAAACACCTTTGAAGATTTTCAGGAAGGTTTGAGAATCAGAGCTAGTAATAAAAGTAACTTTTAATTACCTGAACTGAAGAACACGACGAACTGAGAAGTGTAGATTAGAAGTTCGTCTGTGAAAGTGCGTTATATCGACTAGAGGGGGGGTGAATAGGCGATTTTTATGAATTCTTCACTGAGGAATTTGCCGGTGAGGAAATTCCTTAGCGAAGAACTACTTGCAGCGGAATAAGTACTCAGAAGTAAGCATAAGAGAATGCGGGCATGGTCATCATGATGAAATGAAGACAATCAAAGAGTACATAAAGCGTAAACACAGGATAGCACAAGATGAAGATAAACAGACTGGAAAAATTGAACTGAGGAAATTGAGAAAGTCTTGATCAAAAGTCTTCAAACACAGATATGAATGAACACTCAACACGAATGAGGAAATGAAAGAGTTGAGGAAATAGAACCGATTAGGTTGGTGAAGACAATGATTTGGTAGACCAGTTCCAAGCTGCTGTCTCGGTTGTACGTCTGGTTGGAGCGGCTGAGTATTTAAACTCGAGGACACACAGTCCGGACACCCGATCGGCGAGCACGCAGCTCAGGACACCAAGTCCTCACCGTATTCTCCTTGAACTAAGGTCATACAGACCTCGTCCAATCACTCATGGTAAGTCTTCAGGCGACTTCCAAACCTTCACAGACTTGGTCACTCGGCGATCCACAATTCCTCTTGGATGCTCTAGACCATGACGCCTAACCGTCTGGAAGAAGCACTGTCTTCAAAGGTAACAAGCGTCGGATCCACGCAGGATCAATCTCTTCAGTGATGCTCAATCACTTTGGGTGTGTAGGGGTTTGGTTTTTGGGTTTTTCCTCACTCAATGATTTTCGCTCAAAGTCCTCGGAGGATGGGTTGCTCTCAAATGACAAATGTCAAGTTCTCTCGGAGCAGCCAACTAGCTAGTGGTTGTTGGGGGCGGCTATTTATAGCCTAGGGAGCAGCCCGACATGATAAGACATAAATGCCCTTCAATGATATGACCGTTAGGGATTGGTAGGTGTAGGATTTTGAGTTGAGCATCACATGGAAATTTTTCCTTAGTATTTCCTCGACCCCCTTTAACAGTACGGTGTTTCCTATGACTCAAGAAAGAGAAACCGAAACTACGAAAACAAAATTCTTCACGCTTCATGTTCCTCAAATGAATACCAAGTCTTCAAGGTCACACCAATTTCTTCACTTTGAAAGTCTTCAGAAAGTCTTCAGAATATCAAAGTCTTCAATCGAAGAACTTCATTTTAGGGAATTCGACTTTCCTTGTAAATATCAAACTCCTCATAGACTTATAGACCTGTGCACACTCATAAACACATTAGTCCCTTAACCTATAAGTCTTCAATACACCAAAATCACTAAGGGGCACTAGATGCACTTACAATCTCCCCCTTTTTGCTGATTGATGACAATATAGGTTAAGTTTTCAACGGAGATAAACATATGAAGTGTAAATACTGATGTTGAGGAATTTGATTGCAAGATATAGAAGAACTCCCCCTGAAGATGTGCATAGTGAGGAATTTGCTTTTGAGGCAGTGCACATTTGAAGAGTTGAATCATGGAGATCTCCCCCTATATCTTGTAATTCATACACGCATTTGACATATAATATGAAGAATTTGAAATGCATGATGAAATATGGTGCTTGATGAAATTCAGCATGCGTGCGATAACATTAATGAGGAACAAGCATGCAAAATAACGCATCAAGAGTATCGAGCGATTGCATCAAAAGTATCAAAACACCATCGGGTTTAAGATTACAACTCAATCCAATAAAAGTTTGAACAACGAGAGTTGTAACTTAACAAAAAATGCCCATATAATAGACACCGCTTGAAGACTAACTCAAATTTCTCCCCTTTGTCATCGAATGACCAAAAGGGTCGAAACCGAGGACTAACGCCTGAAGAATTTCAAGTTGATGAAGGAGCGCCGGCATTCTTGGGGTCGGTTGTCGTAGTGGGGCCTGCAGATGTCGTCCAAGTCTTCATTTTCATCGGTGCCTCGTGATGAAGAATAGGAGCTAGCCACCAAGGAAGGAACTTTGACCTTCTTGTATTTCTTGGAGGAGGTGCAGACCAGTCAAATTCTTTCTTGAGACCCATTGTCGTCAGTTCTTCCGTCTTTGTAGACATTTGAAAGAACAACCAGTGCGTTTGAAGGTTTCATGGAGGTAGTAGTGGTTTTCTTCTTTGCATTGTGTGTAGAGGTCATGTTGTGAAGAATTGAACCAAGCGGACGCTTGACCCATTTATGATTGCGATCAACCTTGATGAAGACCGAGGAGTAACTCACGATCAGTCATCACCACAGGTCTTTGTGGCTTGAGCACTTTGCTTGGCTGTGGTATTTCTTGGCGAGTCATGTGTGGCGAGTCATCATTGGTGGAGTAGGATGTAGTTTTATGAAACTGTCCATCCAATGGACGTGTGCCTTCATCGATCACGCAGATTGCCTTGCCCTTGTCATCACCGAGGTAAATGTCCGTTTGAGGATTTCAATCGGGGCAAGTAGGCTGCAGTGGTTGAGTATCGACCTTGTAATTTAGTGAAGACCTTGTCCTGATGAATCTCATTATCCAAGGCGCATAAGGCTTCAGCTCAAATGGTGACATAGCAATGTTTGCAAGAGTCCTCATGAAGTAATCATGGAAGTTGACGGGAACGCCATGAATGATATTGAATAGCATATTCTTCATGATGCCAACGACTTCTTCATCATTTGAGTCGTGGCCTTTGATAGGACTCATTGTCTTCGTCAGAATCCGATAGAGCGGTCAAGGCACATACACTAATTCCTTGACGAGGAATTTGGTTCTTGGGGCCTGCCACGGCTTCAAAGGCTTCATCAACACTTGCATATAGTGATTTGAAAGCTTCGGGTTCATTGTAGATACAACGAGCACCATCAAGGGAGGATCGAGTGGTAGAGCACGAAGCAATTCGATTCTTTGGTGCCTTGTAGTGAGTATTTTTAGACATCGATCTAACACCCATGAGTTCACGTCTTGGCGTCTCCGGTGATGTGCTTGGCGTTGCATAGAATTGAAGAATGAATTCTTCATTCCAATCACAGATGTCAGTGCAGAAATTCAGAAGTCCTGCGTCGTAAAGAACACTGAGGACTGGCTCGAATCCTGTCAGAGACTCCATGTCCACATGAGGAATATGTGCATGATCGAAGACTTTGTCTTTGTTGAAGAGCACTGAGGAATAGAAATTGGCAAAACTAGCAGTCCAGAAACGCCTCTTCCTTATGCGAGCAGAATCATATGGATTGTAATCAGTGAAGAATACGTGCTCGCCGAAGAAATCTTCAGCCTTGAACTTTTGCTTTGTTGAGAAGGGATTCTTTGGCTTGGGCGGTGGAGTGTCTGTGAGTTGCAACACGACCTCTGGAATCGCAATCTCAGGTTCTTGGTGAGGAATTTCTTGTTCCTCTCAGTCTTGATCCCGAGGATCAGCAGCAGTAGAGTTCATCGGCGCTAGTGGCTGGAATTTCTTCATGGACAGATGAAGTGGGATGAGTTTCTTGAGCCCATTAGAACTGTTGGAAGCAGGGACTGAGGAATCTGTTGAATTGGGGTGAAGAGTGGAGAATTTGGATCTTGACTTTCCCAAAAGTCATCGTTCATCACCGGCGTTGTGCTTCCAATATCCACATCTTCTTCAATTTCCTCAACACCGGCCTCTTCATTTGTGAAGCTGAGGCATAGGCGAGGAAATTATGGGGTTGAAGGGATAGCTTCCACTTCAATTTCTTCATCAATCTGCTTTCTGACGAAGCGAGAATGATCTTCTTCATCAGATCCGCTTGGGATCTCATAATCTTCACCAAAAGGAACAAGGTCCTTTGATGGAATTTAGGAAATTGGAACATCATCAATAGGAGTTTCAAAGGAAGTGGTCATTGGCTTCATTTTCTTCGCAATTTGAAGAATTTGGCGCTTGGTGATGCTTCTGTTTCTTCAACTGCAGCTCGTTCTGCTGACCTTGGTCTTCTTCACATCGAGGCGGATGGAAGACTTGGAGTTGGTGTTGGCGCAGGAGGAGCCGAGGAATCTGGTTGATTTTCCTCGGTATGGCGCAATCTGATTGCCCTGGCTTGTTCGATTTCTTGAGCGCACCACTAGTGGATGCCTGGCAATTTCTTGAGCTTTGGAATGGGATCATCAGCCTGGAACTAGCATTGTCTTGACCTTTGAACTTCATCGGTCTTTGGCATGTTCTTCGATCGGCTGAGCTGAGGCTCCACTGAGGAATTTCTTGTTGCGTTGGGGCTGCAACATTGGTGAATTCTTCGTCGAGTTGTGAATCGACTTTGGCTCCTTGCCAATCACGCATAGTATGAGTCAAATTTGTCACGAGAGGGCTTTGATGTCAGCTGCATCTTGATAAGTTCTTGATTGTCATTTTGACAATGTTTTTCTTAATGATTTCTCCTTTCTTTGATCTCTCCGGCGTATCAAATTTCCATTTCTCCTCTTGGATGAAATGAGTTGACATGTGATTTTGACCAGGTGTCAACTTGAAGTCGTGCATAGGAGTGTTTGGGTCCTTGTGCGAGATATCAATGTAGTCTAGGATCGCTCTTGGATCCAACAATGATGTACAGGTGTGCCTTTGGCTTTAGCGGCCCTTTCTTGACGGTCTCGATGATTTCCATAAGTTCATCATCATCAGCCTCATCATCTTCGTGTGGCTCTTGGAAGCGACTGTTTCTTCTTAGGACTTGGCCGAGGACCTCGTCCATTGTGGCCTTAGTCTTCAGCAGAGTCGGGCGGATGAAGAATTTGGTGCGGTGAGGAACTTCTTTGAAACACGAGAGGCAATTGAGATGCTGCAGTCCTTTGTACGTGGCGGATGCACAGTCTTTGAGGACTTTGTCGGAGCTGCTGAGGACTTTGTAGGAGCGGTGATGACTTGGGAGGAGCAGGAGCAGCATGAGGAATTGGTCGTGAGGAGCACGGTGAGGAACTTGGCCGTGAGAACCTTTGTTGGTGGCAGCACTTGGCTTGTGTGCGGGCTTCTTTGCCATAGATTTTCTTGGCTTGACAGAGGCCTCGATGGCAGCAGCGATGTGAGTCCTCATTAAATTTCCTCACAGCCTCATTGGCTTGTCTTGCCAATTTGGCTTGGCGCTTGGCCCATTCTTGAGAAAGTCCTCACCACGCTTGATCTTTGGTGGGAATTGACTTCTTGACCAGGTGCCAATGGAGCTCTTGGGCATGGAGGATTGAGAGCGAATTTCTTCATGTACTTTGGAGTTACATATCTGTACTCCCTCCATTCTCTTGCCCATCTCCTTTCAATCCTTTAAATGCACCTTGCGCTGATTTTTATTTTCTTTGCGAACTCGGCTTCATCAGTGTGCAATAATCAGCATATATTTCCTCGGGGATCTCAAAGCGCAGCCATGACCTCGGGCCTCTTTCCTCCTTCTGTGGCTTCTTTCCTACGCCATATTCTTGGTGAGGAATTTGAACAAACGAATTCTCGAAGAAGTATGCAACTTTTCTTTGAGGAACGCTGCAAATGAGTTAAGTTGATGAGAACCTAGTGATTCAGCAGCGGACATGAGTACCTGTGAACAGAGTATAGTTGCGAGGAATTTGGAGAGGTCATATGCGTTCTCAGAAGGTTTTTCAAAAAGAACTAGTTTGAGGAATTTGTCCAGATGAGCCTTGAAGAATTTCACTAAGCGCTCTTTGTCTTAGGTTCCAGAGTTGTATAGATCGAGGATCCACACAATTGAGGAATCTTGAAGAAAATCATTGCTTAGAGAAACGAATCAAGAGCATATTTTGTTTGAGGTGTTCATATGTGTGAAGATTTGAAGAATAAACACCTTTGAAGATTTTCAGGAAGGTTTGAGAATCAAAGCGAGTAATAAAAGTAACTTTTAATTACCCGAAGTGAAGAACACGACAAACTGAGAAGAACAGATGGGAAGTTCGTCAGGTTAGATCTTCCACGCCCTAACTTGGCGGAGGAAGACAGCTACGGCGGCGGCGGAGTGAAGATTTCCGCGGTCGGCGCGAGTACGTCGGCGACGAGGTCGAGGCAGTGAAGCTTTTCCTCACCGGCGACGATGGAGTAGCGGCGGCGCTAGGGTTTGAGAAGCTCGAGCGAGAGAGAGAGAGAGAGCGGTCGAGCGGAGTAAAGGAAGTGAGGAAGGGGAGAGGGGGTATATATAGCCACGGTGAAAAACTGTTCGCCCGAAGATTTGGGACGAACGTGCCCCTGACCCTTCTCATTCGCTTGACATGTGTCACCCACGTACTGAAAAGTGGAGATCGTGTTAGATCGTGGGTGAATAGATAAATCCATCATGGGATGCGGAACGGTTTGAGCAGCAAAACTGAAAGTTTGGATAAGATCAGTTTTAAAGTTCCGTTCGCAATTTCTTCAGCTGACAAGGACACAGTGAAGATTTTGAACGAGTTTCAAATACAATGCACATGAAGAATTTGTGAATAGATTGGGTTGAGTATAGCATAGAGGGGGAAGGGTCCGATCACATTCACTTAGCAGAAATAGCCATAAGTGAATGCTGTAGAGGACATAAACCCATATATATATATACATATATAGCTAATGAAGAAAAACGACAGAAACAGTGAAGATTTTGAAAAGTTGAAGAGTTTGAAAAACTGAAGAATTTCAAAAACTGAGGAAAAACTCAAATTGAAGATTTTCAACTTTGGTAGTGGCGTGACCCACCGTATAAGAATGATGATTTGGACACAGCGTTACAATTGTCGTAGGGTTACGAGAATCAAATTCTTCATTAATTTCTTCACACTTAGAGAGTTATTCTTCATTGATTGAAGAAAAGCGTTTCTTCATGTTTTGCACATCTTAATCATCATTTTTTCATTTGTGTCTGGATGTGTGTCCTTTTCAAAGAACATTCGTATATTGTAAGATATTTATCTCAGACCGCAACTTGCTAAATCTCTTCTCATCCAAGGGCTTTGTTACGATATCGGCTAGTTGTTCTTGATCTTCACATGCCTTTCGACGGAGATGTCGCCCTTCAACACATGATCACGAAGAAAATGATGACGAATTTGAATGTGCTTTGTCTTCGAGTGTTGAACTGGGTTGTGAGCAATCTTGATGGCACTCTCATTGTCACGATGAGAGGCACATTCTTCACGTTGATGCCGTAGTCCTTGAGAGTTTGCTTCATCCACAGCAATTGAGCACAACAAGAGGTAGCAGCAATGTATTCAGCTTCCGCGATGAAGCGGTGATCTTGATTCTGTTTCTTCAAGGACCAACGGACCAAAAGATCGTCCGAGGAAATGACAAGTACCAGATGTTGACTTGCGGTCCACACGATCACCAACATAGTCAGTCGGAATATCCAATGAGATCAAAAGTAGAGCCCTTGGGGTACCATAATCCTAGTGTTGGTGTGTGAGCTAGATATCGAAGAATATGCTTCCTGACCTTATGGTGTGATTCCTTCGGTGTAGCTTGTAATCGGGCACACATGCAAACACTAAGCATTATATCTGGCCTAGATGCACATAAGTACAATAGAGAACCAATCATGGAGCGGCATACCTTGTGATCGAAGTCAATACCATTTTCATCAGTGCATAGATGGCCATTTGTGGGCATAGGAATTTTGACGCCTTTGCAATCTTGCATGCCGAATTTCTTCAGGACATCTTTGAGGTATTTCTCTGAGATATGAATATGCCATTGTGTTGTTGTGAATTTGAAGACCTAAGAAGAATTTCAACTCTCCCATCATAGACATTTGATATTCTTCACTCATCATATAGGAAAATTCATCACTATAACGTTGGTCGATCTGACCAAAGATAATATCATCAACATATATTTGGCACACAAACAGTTCACCATCATATGATTTAGTACAGAGAGTAGGGTCGAGTGAACCGGGTGTGAAGCCATTCTTCACGAAGAATTCCTTCAATGTATCATACCACTCCCGTGGGGCCTGTTTGAGACCATAGAGGGCCTTGTTGAGTCTGAAGACTTTGTCAGGATTCTTTGGATCTTAAAAACCTGTGTGTAGCCTTGAGCTACAAGTCGTGCCTTATTCCTCACCACAAGGCCATTTTCATCTTGCTTGTTGCGGTAGATCCACTTTGTGCTAATGATATTATGCTTGCGAGGATCTGGACGTTTGACCAGTTCCCAGACATTGTTGAGCTCGAACTGATGTAATTCTTTTTGTATGGCCTGAATCCACTCAGGCTCCAGAAATGCTTCATCTACCTTAGTGGGCTCTGTGATAGAGACAAAAGCATAGTGCCCACAAAAGTTAGATAAATGTGAAGCTTTTGGCGTGTGAGAGGACACAATCGCTTCAATGTCATCGATGATCTTGTCAACTTGTACTTCTTTTGCAACGCGAGGATGAGCTGGTTGTCGTCGAGGAATTTGATCATTTTCCTCAGCACCATTGTCTTCAGCATTATCTTCAGGTGCATCAACTCGACGTTCTTCGTGTACAGGAATGAATTCTTCAGTAGGAATGACATCCTCAGTTGCCTTGAACTTGATAGATTCCCCAGGAGCTGGTTCATCTAAAACAGAAGGTAGGTGCTCTCTTTGCGAGCCATTAGTTTCATTGAACCGCACATCTATAGTATCAACAATCTTGTGAAGAGCGATGTTGAAGACTCTGTAGGTGTGCGAGTCCTTTCTGTAACCAAGCATAAAACCTTCATGTGCTTTCAGTGCAAATTTAGAACTGTGATGAGGATCTCTAATCCAGCATTTAGCACCGAAGACTTTGAAATAACTCACATTGGGCTTCTTGTCAGTGAGGAGTTCATAGGCAGTCTTCTTGAAGAATTTGTGAAGGTACACTCTGTTGATGATGTGGCATGCGGTATCAATTGCATCAATCCAAAAACGACTAGGCGTTTTGTATTCATCAAGCATAGTGCGAGCCATCTCAACAAGAGTTCCGTTCTTGCGCTCCACGACGCCATTTCTTTGAGGAGTATAGGGAGCAGATAACTCATGAGTAATACCAAGTTCATCAAGATAGGCATCAAGACCGAATTCTTGAACTCAGTTCCATTGTCACTCTGATGTGTCTGATCTTCACACCAAAGTTAGTTGAAGCCCTCGGGGAAAATCGTTTGAAGACTTCCTGCACTTCATTTTTGTAAGTAACAATGTGTACCCATGTGTAACGAGAGTAATCATCAACAATAACAAAGCAGTATAGAGATGCATCATTAGTGACTGCTGAGTAATGATTAGGACCAAAGAGGTCCATGTGAAGCAATTCGAAGGGACGAGTAGTGGTCATGATAGTCTTCATTTGGATGCTTGGCCTTGGTCATTTTTCCAGCTTCACATGCTCCACACAAGTGATCCTTGAGGAATTTGACATTCTCAAAGCCAATGACATGCTTCTTCTTTCCAAGCGTGTGCAAGTTCCTCATGCCTGCATGACCAAGTCGCCGATGCCATAGCCAGCCTTCTGAAGCTTTTGCAAGTAGACACACGGCTGGTTGTGGTCTGAGAGAAATCAACAATATACAAGTCTCCTCTCCTAAAGCCTTCGAAGACTTTGGAATTGTCAACTTCCATAATCACAACACAACGATACTTGCCAAAGATAACAACCATATCAAGATCACAAAGCATTGAGACTGACATGAGGTTGTATCCTAAGGACTCAACAAGCATGACTTTGTCCATGTGTATGTCCTTAGAGATACATAACCTTACCAAGACACAATACGACTTTTACCTTTGTCGGCAAAGATGATATGCTTCAGATGTGGCGGTGATAAGGGAGCATCCCTCAATAGATTCTTGTCACCTGGCTTGTGATTTGTACATCCACTATCGAGGACCAACTCATTGGCTTGGGGTTGATCATGATGCAGATGTATTAGTGCAACTTACGTTCTCATATACTTCATCAGTGTAGAATATGATATCAAGATCATCAAAAGAATTTCATCGAGCGATTATAACAGATAAGCGATATGAGGGCGTGTGAAATGAAAGTTCGTTTCTTCATGATTAGCTGCGTCCTTTCGAGCATTTTTGTCGGGCCCCGACAAATTCTTGAGACGTTTAAAGCACGATGCGGAGACCTGACCCTACAGAAGAGGTTAGTTCTTTTTCTTCACCACCCACATCTGAAGGGGTGGCAAAGAGTTCATCACTCTGCAAGCACCATATGAGAATGGTGGCATAGAGGCCAATCCATTTCGTTTCACATAAGAGGGGTTAGGGTAAGCATATGAATAAGCAGAGAAATTCTTGAGGACTTGTGAACATATTGGTTTGAAGAATAATGCACATATTCATAGCCCTTAGCTCTACCTGCGAAGCAGAGTTGTTAGCATGATGATAATCATATGAGGACTTTGATCCTTTTGAGGAATTTGATCCACGTGATGAATTTGGTCCGTATGAGGACTTGGATCCATATGAAGAATTTGGTCCATATGAAGAGTTTGAACTGGGGTTCCTATTCTTCACAGGTGGTGTCATGAGGACATTCACGTGAAGACTTTCAAGGCACTTCTTGGGAACCCAAATTTTCTTCATAGGGAACCGTTCTTGCGATTAGTGCCAACATATCTAGCAAATACTTCACCATTACGATTTTTGAACAGTTTATAGTTGAGTCAAATGACTCATCGAGAAGAATGAGGAGATTCGCATGTAAAGCCAGATAAGTTAGATGGATCAAGCTGGAGGTCCCTTTGCAGCAACCCATGAGGTTTTGGGATCTTGCGGGCTTCCAATATGTTCCATCGGCATTGAGTTTCCTCTCAAAGGCAATACCCTCTTTCCTAGGGTTCCTGTTGAGGATCTGCTTTTAAGCACATCACAAAGAGTCGATGCCCTTTGAGGCTTTTGTATATACTGTCATGTACAATTCCTTGACCATGCATCGTCGGTGAAACTAGCAATGTCCTCGGATGAGGAATTAGTGATAGCGAGAGGCAGGTGAAGAATTTGTAGCGATTGAAGCATTTGACCATTCGGTGAAGAATTAAGCGATTCACGTTCAATGCACTTTAAGCATGGAGGAACAAATTCTTCCTGAGAAGCGCTGATTTGTTGAGCAAGTAATGAATCGCGCTCCTTCTGAAGATCTTCATAACTCACTCTTAACTTCTCAAGATCTTTCTTTCTTTGAAGAAATTCATAAGAAAGTGTCTCATGATCAAACAAGAGAGTGTTATGATGACCTTGAAGGATGTCAAACCTAGACTGAAGTCTCTGAAGATTTTCAGTCAGGGCTTTAGTGCGATCCATTTCTTCACCTAACATATCATCACTTTTATCTAGCATGTTTTGAACCTCTTCCAAGGCATGTTGTTGTTTGGTGGCAATGCAAACAAGTTTGGTATAGCTAGGTTCAATATCATCATCAGATCCATCATCATCAGATTCATAGTCACTAAATTCAGATGAGGAACATTCGGTTACCTCGACACCCTTTGCCATGAGACATGATGCGAGAAGATGATGATTACGGTTTGAAAGTCATCGTTTTGAGAGATTCCTTGAAGTCCTCAAACCAAGGATCATGACGGGTTCGATGACCTTCATAGACATCGGAGATTCGGTCCCAGATAAACCGCATTGCAAAGATGCATAATGCGCTTAAATTCATCTCTAGATAGGCAGGAATAGATGATGTCCTTCGCCATGATATCAAGACGAGTGTACTTGCGAATATCATCTGCGTTCGCCGTTTTGCATAGATCAGTAAGACCAATTTCAGTGACGGTCCACAGCTCGCTGTCCATTGCCATGAGGCACTTCCTCATCATGGCCTTCCACTTGGGATAATCAAGACCGTCAAAGATAGGACATGTCACTTTCTTCATACCTGCGGTCGACATAACTAAAACTCCAGGTGGTTAAACCAAAATCACACAGAACAAGGGAGTACCTTGCTCTGATACCAATTGAAAGTGCGTTATATCGACTAGAGGGGGGGTGAATAAGCGATTTTTATGAATTCTTCACTAAGGAATTTGTCGGTGAGGAAATTCCTTAGTGAAGAACTACTTGCAGCGGAATAAGTACTCAGAAGTAAGCATAAGAGAATGCGGGCATGGTCATCATGATGAAATGAAGACAATCAAGGAGTCTGAGAAAAGCGTAAACACATGATAGCACAAGATGAAGACAAACAGATGAAGAAATTGAACTGAGGAAATTGAGAAAGTCTTGATTAAAGTCTTCAAACGCAGATATGAATGAACACTCGGCCTGATAATGAGGAAATGAAAGAGTTGAGGAAATAGAACCAGTTAGGTTGGCGAAGACAATGATTTGGTAGACCAGTTCCAACTGCTGTCTTAGTTGTACATCTGGTTGGAGCGGCTGAGTATTTAAACTCGAGGACACACAGTCTCGGACACCCAGTCGCCGAGCACGTAGCTTAGGACACCAAGTCCTCACCGTATTCTCCTTGAACTAACGTCACACAGACCTCGTCCAATTACTCGTGGTAAGTCTCCAGGCGACTTCCAAACCTTCACAGACTTGGTCACTCGGCGATCCACAATTCCTCTTGGATGCTCTAGACCATGACGCCCTATGATCTGGAAGAAGCACAGTCTTCAAAGGTAACAAGCGTCGGATCCACGAGGATCAATCTCTTGATGATGCTCAATCACTTTGGGTTTGTAGGGGTTTGGTTTTGGGTTTCCTCACTCGATGATTTTCGCTCAAAGTCCTCGGAGGATGGGTTGCTCTCAAATGACAAGTGTCAAGTTCTCTCGGAGCAGCCAACCAGCTAGTGGTTGTAGGGGCGGCTATTTATAGCCTAGGGAACAGCCCGACATGATAAGACATAAATGCCCTTCAATGATATGACCGTTAGGTGGATAAGATATTTTGGGACAGGTGGCGAAGACAAAGAATGGTCGGAAATTTGACTCTCACATTCCTCGGGGCTATCATGTTCCTCACTGTTTAGGCAATCCGCCTTTGGCGAATTCCTAACTCCTCGGTCGAGAACAAATTCCTCGTGACGGAAGAACTTCGTCTCACATCCTTTGAAGAAATTCTTGAACTGTATGAGATTTCAAAAGTCTTCACTAGAAGGTAATGTTAGCTGTACGATTTTGAGTTGAGCATCACATGGAAATTTTTCCTTAGTATTTCCTCTACCCCTTTAACGACAAAGTGTTCCCTATGACTCAAGAAAGAGAAATCGAAACTACGAAAACAAAAGTCTTCACGCTTCATGTTCCTCAAATGAATACCAAGTCTTCAAGGTCACACCAATTTCTTCACTTTCAAAGTCTTCAGAAAGTCTTCAGAATATCAAAGTCTTCAGTCGAAGAACTTCATTTATCAAACTCCTCATAGACTTATAGACCTGTGTACACTCATAAACACATTAGTCCCTTAACCTATAAGTCTTCAATACACCAAAATCACTAAGGGGCACTAGATACACTTACAGTCTGTTCAGATCTTCCACGCCCTAACTCGACGGAGGAAGACAGCTACGGCGGCGGCGGAGTGAAGATTTCTGAGGTCGGCGCGATTACGACGGCGACGAGGTCGAGGCCGTGAAGCTCTTCCTCACCGGCGACAATGGAGTAGCGGCGGCGCTAGGGTGTGAGAAGCTCGAGTGAGAGAGAGAGCGGTCGAGCGGAGTAAAGGAAGTGAGGAAGGGGAGAGGGGGTGTATATATATATATATATATATATATATATAGCCACGGTGAAAAACCGTTCGCCCGAAGATTTTGGACGAACGTGCCCCTGACCCTTCTCATTCGCTTGACATGTGTCACCCACGTACTGAAAAGTGGAGATCGTGTTAGATCGTGGGTGAATAGATAAGTCTAACGTAGGAAGCGGAACGGATTGAGCGGCAAAACTGAAAATTTGGATAAGATTCGTTTTAAAGTTCCGTTCGCAATTTCTTCAGCTGACAAGGACACAGTGAAGATTTTGAAACGAGTTTCAAATAGAACGCACATGAAGAATTTGTGAATAGATTGGGTTGAGTATAGCATAGAGGGGGAAAGGTCCGATCACATTCACTTAGTAGAAAAAGCAACTTGAAGAAATAGCCATAAGTGAATCTTTGTAGAGGGACATAAACCCATATATATATATATATATATATATATATATATATAGCCAATGAAGAAGAACGACGGAAACAGTGAAGATTTTGCAAAGCTGAAGAATTTGAAAGAGTGAAGAATTTCAAACTGAGGAAAAACTCAAATTGAAGATTTTCAACTTTGGTGGTGGCGTGATCCACCGTATAAGAATGATGATTTCAGACACCGCATTACAATTGTCGAGGGTTATGAGAATCAAGTTCTTCATTAATTTCTTCACACTTAGAGTGTTATTCTTCATTGATTGAAGAAAAACGTTTCTTCATGTGTTGCAGATCTAAGTCATCAATTTTGCATAAGTGTCAGGATGTGTGTCCTTTTCAAAGAACATTCGAAGATTCTAAGATATTTAGCTCACACCGCAACTTGCTAAATCTCTTCTCATCCAAGGGCTTTGTGAAGATATCGGCGAGCTGTTCTTCAGTCTTGACATGATCAATAAAGATGTTGCCCTTCAACACATGATCGCGAAGAAAATGATGACGAATCTGAATGTGCTTTGTCTTCGAGTGCTGAACTGGGTTGTGAGCAATCTTGATGGCACTCTCATTGTCACTGTAGAGAGGCACATTCTTGACGCTGATGCCGTAGTCCTTGAGAGTTTGCTTCATCCACAGCAATTGAGCACAGCAAGAGCCAAAGACAATGTACTCAGCTTCCGCATGATGACAATGATATGCGATTCGCTTTCTTTGAGGACCAACGGACCAAAAGATCGTCCGAGGAAATGACAAGTACCAGATGTTGACTTGCGGTCCACACGATCACCACAGATAGTCGAGTCGAGAATATCCAATGAGATCAAAAGTAGAGCCCTTGGGGTACCATAATCCTAGTGTTGGTGTGTGAGCTAGATATCAAAGAATATGCTTCACGGCCTTATGGTGTGGTTCCTTGGTGTAGCTTGAAATCAGACACGCATGCAAACACTAAGCATTATATCTGGCCTAGATGCACACAAGTACAATAAAGAACCAATCATGGAGCGGCATACCTTGTGATCAAGTCAATACCATTTTCATCGATTGCATAGATGGCCATTTGTGGGCATAGGAATTTTGACGCCTTTGCAATCTTGCATGCCGAATTTCTTCGTAACATCTTTGAGGTATTTCTCACGAGATATGAATATGCCATTGTGTTGTTGTGAATTTGAAGACCTAAAAAGAATTTCAACTCCCCATCATAGACATTTGATATTCTTCACTCATCATATAGGAAAATTCATCACTATAACGTTGGTCAGTACAGCCAAAGATAATATCATCAACGTATATTTGGCACACAAACAGTTCACCATCATAAGATTTAGTAAAGATAGTAGGGTCGAGTGAATCGGGTGTGAAGCCATTCTTCACGAAGAATTCCTTCAATGTATCATACCACGCCCGTGGTAGAACTGCTTGAGGCCATAGAGGGCCTTGTTGAGTCTGAAGACTTTGTCGGGATTCTTTGGATCTTCAAAACACAGGGGTTGAGCAACATATACTTCTTCCTCAAGCTTACCATTGAGGAATGCACTTTTCACATCCATTTGATATAAAGTGATATTATGATGGTTAGCATAAGCAAGCAATATGCGAATAGCCTCAAGTCTAGCAACAGGTGCAAAAGTTTCATCGAAATCAATTACTTCAACTTGTGTGTAGCCTTGAGCTACAAGTCGTGCCTTATTCCTCACCACAAGGCCATTTTCATCTTGCTTGTTGCGGTAGATCCACTTTGTGCCAATGATATTATGCTTACGAGGATCTGGACGTTTAACCAGTTCCTAGACGTTGTTGATCTCGAACTGATGTAATTCTTCTTGCATGGTCCGAATCCACTCAGGCTCCAGAAATGCTTCATCTACCTTAGTGGGCTCTGTGATAGAGACAAAAGCATAGTGCCCACAAAAGTTAGATAAATGTGAAGCTTTTGAGCGTGTGAGAGGACCTGGTGCTTCAATGTCATCGATGATCTTGTCAACTTGCACTTCTTTTGCAACGCGAGGATGAGCTGGTTGTCGTCGAGGAATTTGATCAACATTTTCTTCAGCACCATTTTCTTCAGCATTATCCTCGGGTGCATCATCTCGACGTTCTTCGCGTTCTGGAATGAATTCTTCAGCAGATTCTTCAGTAGGAATTACATCCTCAGTTGCCTTGAACTTGATAGAATCCTCAGGTGATGGTTCATCTATCACAGACGGTAGGTGCTCTCTTTGCGAGCCATTAGTTTCATCGAACCGCACATCTACTGTTTCAACAATCTTGTAAAGAACATTGTTGAAGACTCTGTAGGTGTGCGAGTCCTTTCTATAACCAAGCATAAAACCTTCATGTGCTTTCGGTGCAAATTAATCATTGTGATGAGGATCTCTAATCCAACATTTAGCACCGAAGACTTTGAAATAACTCACATTGGGTTTCTTGTCAGTGAGGAGTTCATAGGCAGTCTTCTTGAAGAATTTGTGAAGATATACTCTGTTGATGATGTGGCACGCGGTATCAATTGCATCAATCCAAAAACGACGAGGTGTTTTGTATTCATCAAGCATAGTGCAAGCCATCTCAACAAGAGTTCTGTTCTTGCACTCCACGACGCCATTTCTTTGAGGAGTATAGGGAGCAGATAACTCATGAGTAATACCAAGTTCATCAAGATAGTCATCAAGACCGAATTCTTAAACTCAGTTCCATTGTCACTCTGATGTGCACGATCTTCACACCAAAGTTGGTTGAAGCCCTCGAAGAAAATCGTTTGAAGACTTCACGCACTTCATGTACGTAAGTGACAATGTGTACGCATGTGTAACGAGAGTAATCATCAACAATAACAAAGCCATATAGAGATGCATCATTAGTGACTTTGAGTAATGATTAGGACCAAAGAGGTCCATGTGAAGCAATTGAATGGACGAGTAGTGGTCATGATAGTCTTATTTGGATGCTTGGCCTTGGTCATTTTCCAGCTTCACGGGCTCCACACAAGTGATCCTTGAGGAATTTGACATTCTCAATGCCAATGACATGCTTCTTCTTCGCAAGCGTGTGCAAATTCCTCATGCCTGCGTGACCAAGTAAATGTCGATGCCATAGCCGATATACGAAGCTTTTGCAAGTAGACACACGGCTGGTTGTGGTCACAGAGAGAAATCAACAATATACAAGTCTCCTCTCCTAAAGACTTCGAAGACTTTGGAATTGTCAGCTTCCATAATCACAACACAACGATACTTGCCAAAGACGACAACCATATCAAGATCACAAAGCATTGAGACTGACATGAGGTTATATCCTAAGGACTCAACAAGCATGACTTTGTCCATGTGTATGTCCTTAGAGATCGCAACCTTACCAAGACCCAATACCTGACTTTTTCCTTTGTCAGCAAAGATGATATGCTTCAGATGTGACGGTGATAAGGGAGGATCCATCAATAGGTTCTTGTCACGAGTCATGTGATTTGTACATCCACTATCGAGGACCCACTCATTGGCTTTGGGTTGATCATCCCGTAGATGAATTAGTGCAACTTACGATCTCATATACTTCATCAATGAAGAATATGATATCAATTTCATCAGATGAATTTCATCAAGCGATAAAAGCAGATATAGCGGTATGAGGACGTGTGAAATGAAAGTTCATTTCTTCATGATTAACTGCGTCCTTTCGAGCATTGTTGTCGGTCCCCAAAGAAATTCTTGAGACGTTAGAGCACGCCCGAGACCTGACCCTGCAGAGGAAATTAGTTCTTTTTCTTCACCACCCACATCTTAAGGGGTGGCAAAGAGTTCATCACTCTGCGAGCTCCATATGAGAATGGTGGCATAGAAGCCAATCCATTTCGTTTCACATAAGAGAGCTTAGGGTAAGCATATGAATAAGCAGAGAAATTCTTCGAGGACTTATGAACATATTGGTTTGAAGAATAATGCACATATTCATAGCCCTTAGCTCTACCCTGCGAAACAGAGTTGTTAGCACGACTATAATCATATGAGGACTTTGATCCTTTTGAGGAATTTGATCCACGTGAGGAATTTGGTCGGTGTGAGGACTTGGATCCATATGAAGAGTTTGGTCCATATGAAGAGTTTGATCTGGGGTTCCTATTCTTCACAGGTGGTGTCATGAGGACATTCACACGAAGACTTTCAAGGCACTTCTTGGGAACCCAGATTTTCTTCATAGGAGAACCGTTCCTGATTAGTGCCAACATATCTAGCAAATACTTCACCATTCTGATTTTTGAACAGTTTATAGTTGAAGTCAAATGACTCATCAGAAGAATGAGGAGATTCACATGTAAAGCCAGATAAATTAGATGGATCAACTGGAGGTCCCTTTGCAGCAATCCATGAGGTTTTGGGGTACTGCTCAGGCTTCCAATATGTTCCATCAGCATTGAGTTTCCTCTCAAAGGCAATACCCTCTTTCCTAGGGTTCATGTTGAGGATCTGCTTTTTAAGCGCATCACAAAGAGTCTGATGCCCTTTGAGGCTTTTGTACATGCCTGTCATGTACAATTCCTTCGCCCTGCATTGTCGGTGATACTAGCAATGTCCTCGGATGAGGAATTAGTGATAGCGAGGCAGGTGAAGAATTTGTATGATTGAAGCATTTGAGCATTCAGGTGAAGAATTAGCAGATTCACGTTCAATGCACTTTAAGCATGGAGGAACAAATTCTTCACGAGAAGCGCTGATTTGTTGAGCAAGTAATGAATCGCGCTCCTTACGAAGATCTTCATAACTCACTCTTAGGTTTTCAAGATCTTGCTTTCTTTGAAGAAATTCATAAGAAAGCTTCTCATGATCGAGATAAGAGAGTGTTATGATGACCTTGAAGGCTGTCAAACCTAGATCAAGTCTCTGAAGATTTTCGATCGAGGGCTTTAGTGCGATCCATTTCTTCACCCAACATATCATTACCTTTGTCTAGCATGTTTTGAACCTTTTCCAAGTCCGTTTGTTGTTTAGTGGCAATGCAAACAAGTTTGGTATAACAAAGTTCAATATCATCATCAGATCCATCATCATCAGATTCATCGTCACTAAACTCGGATGAGGAACATTCGGTTACCATGTCACCCTTTGCCATGAGACATGATGCAGAAGATGATGATTCTGGTTCGAAAGTCATCGTTTTGAGAGATTCCTTGAAGTCCTCAAACCAAGGATCATGACAGGTTCGATGACCTTCATAGACATCGAGATTCGGTCCCAGATAAGCTTCGCCGCAAAGATGCATAATGCGCTTGAACTCATCTCTGGATAGGCAGGAACAGATGATGTCCTTCGCCATGATATCAAGTCGTGTGTACTTGCGAATGTCATCAGCGCCCGCCTTCTTGCATAGATCGGTGAGACCAATCTCAGTGATGGTCCACAGCTCGCTGTTCATAGCCATGAGGCGCTTCCTCATCATGGCCTTCCATTTGGGATAACCATGACCGTCAAAGATAGGGCATGTCACTTTCTTCATACCTGTGGTCGACATAACTGAAACTCCAGGTGGTTAAACCAAAATCACACAGAACAAGGGAGTACCTTGCTCTGATACCAATTGAAAGTGCGTTATATCGACTAGAGGGGGTGAATAGGCGATTTTTATGAATTCTTCATTGAGGAATTTGCCGGTGAGGAAATTCCTAAACGAAGAACTACTTGCAGCGGAATAAGTACTCGAGTAAGCATAACAGAATGCGGGCGTGGTCATCATGATGAAATGAAGACAATCACAGAGTACGTAAAAGCGTAATCACAGGATAACACAAGATGAAGACAAACAGATGAAGAAATTGAACTGAGGAAATTGAGAAAGTCTTCAGTCAAAGTCTTCAAACACAGATATGAACAAACACTCAACACAGTAATGAGGAAATGAATGAGTTGAGGAAATAGAACCAGTATGGTTGGTGAAGACAATGATTTGGTAGACCAGTTCTAACTGATGTCTCAGTTGTACGTCTGGTTGGAGCGGCTGAGTATTTAAATTCGAGGACACACAGTCCCGGACACCCAGTCGCTGATCACGCAGCTCAGGACACCAAGTCATCACCGTATTATCCTTGAACTAAGGTCACACAGACCTCGTCCAATCACTCGTGGTAAGTCTTCAGGCGACTTCCAAACCTTCACAGACTTGGTCACTCGGTGATCCACAATTCCTCTTGGATGCTCTAGACCATGACGCCTAACCGTCTGGAAGAAGCACAGTCTTCAAAGGTAACAAGCGTCGGATCCACGCAGGATCAATCTCTTGATGATGCTCAATCACTTTGGGTTTGTAGGGGTTTGGTTTTTGGGTTTTCCTCACTCGATGATTTTCGCTCAAAGTCCTTAGAGGATGGGTTGCTCTCAAATGACAAGTGTCAAGTTCTCTCGGAGCAGCCAACCAGCTAGTGGTTGTAGGGGGCGGCTATTTATAGCCTAGGGAGCAGCCCGACATGATCAGCTCTAGCTACAGCTCCAGCGCAACCAGCTCCAGCACCAACTCCTTCAGCTCCTTCCACATCTACTGAAGTCTTTGTCCAAGGAGCCATCTCTACGCCACCAGCAGAAGACCAAGCCTGAGAGACGATATAGTCCTGTGCATTTTCTAGGAACTTTTTGGTAACTTGTTGCCAAAGGGGGAGAAAAATGTATAGATCATAGGCTTCGAGAGAGAGATTTGCTGCTTTTGTTCTCTCTTGTCTTCTTGGTTGAACTTTGTTTGCTTTTGATTGCTTGAGATACTATGCAATTACCGTGAGACATTGATGATCATGTGTTTGATCATAAGCTACACTTATGCTTGTTATATGTTATTATCTTACTTATCCTTATATGATCATTCACTTTGCTTGGTGATGAGTGCATGTATTCAATCTTTATTATTTTGAGCGCTCCACCAAGATGTATGTGACATGGAAGAGTAACCCATGAGCCTAATTCCTTGTGCATTTGCAGTCCAAAGAAAATCTTGAAATATGCACAAATTTAGGGGGAGCTCTTGCTTATCACATACTTCTCAAAGCGACGATGTTTTTCAATCTTATTATCATTTGTCGAATCTTTGATCTATATGTTGTCATCAATTACTGTCGGGGATATACCCCGCGGTGTAAACCGGCCGGAAGTTAACCCGGCCGGACTTGGCGGTTTGTTTGAGACCCCGCTGAGACTTGGCGGTTCACGACTCATTGGTAATCCGGCAAAGGGTGCGAGGAGCGACAAGACTGGTGGCCCAAGGCGGTTCATGAAGGCCAGTTCATACCATGGTGGGCCGGTTTAAGAGGAAAGGCATAAGGAATATTTGTCTTACAAGGAGTTAAGACTTGGACTTGTATCCGGTTTGTATTAGAGATAGACTAGTCCTAATCCTAATAGGACTCCACATGTAACCCACCCCTTCAACATATATAAGGAGGCGGGGCTCCCCAAAGAGGGAGAAGCTACAAGCAAGAAGAAACAATCTTAGGGCTAGACACAAAGAGGAGAGCCGGTTTACTGGCGACTCCTCGTGATGATAATGAGACCTAGCCTCAAACAGCATGTAGGGTTTTTACCGGATGATGTTTCCCGGGGCCCGAAGCTGTCTAAAACCCTGTCTTGTGTTACGTCTCTCGATTCCGCTCAACCCCTCTCAAGCTACCACATAGATGCGTCGGCCTCGCGACTAAGTCCTGACACTAAGGACATCTGCCGTGACAAAACCGCGACAGTTGGCGCCCACCGTGGGGCGACGCGCACGGTGGTGTTGAGTTCTTGGAGGGATCTCTCTCAGGGATCGAGAAATTCATAAATTTCTGGTTGAAGCAAGAGCCGTTTGAAAGATCTGCATCAACTTCAAATTCATCAGTCCAGATTTATAACCGACGGAGTTTTTTGGTATGCGATGCTCAAGAAGGGCCAAGACCAAAAACGAAGACAGTTATAATTGGAAAATTAACGACCAGATACGGATTCACCGACGCCGAGCCGTAGTTTATCGATCTGAGTTCATGGTTTGGAAGTTTAAAAGATCAAGGAAAGTATGGGTGTGCCGATTGCACTGTCGCCGCTACAAGTTGAGGATGTGTCCGCAATCTATCAAAGCAATGATCAAATCGCCGAAACCATGGTTTCCTATTGCAGCACGTTTTCACCAAATAGCGCGGATCGAGGTGTTTTTATCGCTACTACTAGTGCGACTTCCGAGTCGTCTCCATCAACCGTCTTGGCTACTACTACAAAAAACCATCGTGGTCCATACTATTCACGGAAAACAAAGTCCAGTCCACTGGGGACTAGTGATTGTAGGTCTTGCAGGTGGCCCAACGCACACATCGCTCGGAGTTGGACCAATTTAAAAATTACTTACTGACTGAATCTTGGTTCGAGACCTACTAGACTAACAACAAGATCTTAAACCGCCGGCGCCCCTCGGCGTCTGAGCCGCCATGGCTCCCCTTGCCGTGGCTCTGCTTGAACCGCCGCCGTCTGCGGTCATTGCCTCATGGTCGCCGCTGTCTCGTCGTGTCATGCTGATTGAATTAAAGCCGAGGATACCACGAAGTTGGACAATCTTGGGCAGACCGAGAGCCGGGTTAATTTTGCTGGTCAGCTTTGAAGCTAGCAGTGTGTGATCCGAGTTCAACAGAAGTCAATCCGCCGTTCGTCCAAAACGTCCTGATTTGTAGATCAACAAAATCAACATGGCTGGAGTTCTTTGTTTAATCAAAAGTGCAGGTTCGCCGAGTCAGATGATAATACCAGTTGTGCAAAAATTGCCAAAGCGCATTACAAGTTTCAATTGAGACATCAAATCATATCATGAATCGGAGATTATTTATGAAAAAGGATGTCAGAGAGATTAAAGATGGAGGTCAAGGTAACAGCGACCACAAACCGGACGTGAGCTCCGTCTTCTCTGCTTTTCAAGCCATTGTCCGAGTCACCTTTGCCTCACCGCTATTACGGCTGTCTGTGTGTCTCGTGGCGGGTCAATGGCCTTCGCCAAATCGCCGCTCGAGTGGCCGCGAGCCGCCTGGCTTCAAACCGCTGCGAGCTGCCCATCTCTATCAAACCGCTCTTGAATAGTACTACTATTAGCAGTCCGAGTCAAAATCAAAGCCATCCAAAGGAAGCATCCTGGAATAGTAAATTGCAGGCTACCATGTGGACTTGTCAACACACCCGAGACAATCTGAGCCACTCGGCTGGATCTCCACCGCCGTCGCCGGAAGCCGCTGCTACCTGGCAGCGGCCCGTCTTGCCGACGCCTCTGGAGTCGTCGGGTTACGCCTCTGCTGCTACTTTTTACGGTGTCGAGGACCGAGTCAAATCTGAACTCAAACTTTGAGAAGGCAATCTGTACAAGGAAGAAATAATGCTTGTAGGAACTGCTTGCTTCACGTGAGTATGCATGTCTGGGCAAAGGACTACCACGCCGGATCGGATTGGCGGATCAACATCACTGCGAGATATCTTTTTCCGTACACCGCTGGACCTAGTTGACCCGCCTAGTTGCAACCAACACGCGTATGCTGGTCTACCTTACATCGCTTCTCGGCAGATGCGACAAAACGCTGAAGAAAATTAGGTGATATCCATCCAGCTTACTTTTTATCAAGATTTGTCAATTTTTGTGAAAACAACTACTATGCCCTATAGTGTTGTTATATACAGAGTAAATTATTCATTACAAACATGGTGTTATGCGCGGATGCACGCTCGGCTGTGCCGCGTGGCTCCACGGGCGCGCATGTCGCGTTCGGTTTACATCAAACGCGCCACCGACTTCGCCCGCCCTCGCCACCTTACAAGGTCACGGATGACTTCGCATGTCCGCCCTCGCGTCGGTTCACGGTTCTGCGCCACTTACAACATGGAAGACAACTCGCTTTCGTCCGCGACGGTTTACAACACTATGAGCGATTTATCCATCCGACCCGTGGCTGACTCGCCCGTCAAGACCGCTTACAATGCCACGGTCGACTCGTTTGTTGTCCGGGCGAATCAGGTGTTATCCCCTATATATTTTATCAGCACATACTTTGTTTGAGAACAGTTACTCTGGTATATGGTATTTTTTCGCAGGGCCATTATTCATTTCAAAGGTGTGACAAAGGGGCATGCGCTGATATTTTTGTATTACCGCGTTAGGTCGCGGCCGCTTGAGCGGATACATGCGCAAGTTGTTGCCCCTGCTACATCAACACACGTGAATAACTCTCGTCAGAGCCGGTTTATAAATTAAACACGGAGACAACTTACTCGTCCGCACCGGTTTACATTGCCGCGGCCGGTTCATCTGCCTTGCTGCCGCGGCTGACTCGGCCATGATCGATTTCAGCGTCACCATGGTGATCATCAACCGCGCAGTGGATATCAACTAGCCTGACATATCAGGTGAAATCCATCCAATATATTTTTATGTTATCTATTGCTTTCTTTGAAAAAACAATTACTCCGGTTTGCAAAAGTTATCTAATGCAGGACCCTAAACCGCCATATTGGTGCAAATTTAAAGGCCGTCAGAAAATTTCCGGCTTAGAAAGAAGGTTTCCGGTTTAAATTCCGGTTCAAGGGAAAAATGTCTCCCACAAAACATTGAAGCTCTCAAATGTTCGGTTCAATAGCCCGGTTCAAGAAGAATTTGACTCTTGCAAAAAGTTAAAGGGAGCCAGAGAGGACCTGTTGCCATGATGCGCAGTTCAAACATGGGTATCCCGCCTTATTGGCCTATCATGTGTGGTTACACAGAGTTCCTGTCTTAAAGCGGCCTCCGGTTTACCCCTTGAGTTAGCTTTTCAAAAGCTCTATATGATATCACTTGGGGGCTTGGTCGTGTCCGAACCAATGCAACACCTTTTGATAGGCGAAAACCACCAGATCACTTGGGGACATGGTCAAGTCTGAACCAGTCACGCCTCTTGATCGGCCTAAGGCCATAGAGTCACTTGGGGGCTTGGTCGAACCCGAACCATTGCCACGCCATTTGATCGGCATAATGCCACGGTTTCAGTTGGGGACCTGGCTGACTTGAACCATGGCTACACCTTATTGGGAGCTTGGTCGTGTCCGACCATGGTAACACCATCTGATCGGCTCAGTAAAGCCTCATATGCAATGGCTTTATTTTGCCTTTGCTTGAATTCTGTTCTTTTTTGCTAAAGAACTTTTACTTCTGTTGCGTTTTTAAACCAACATTGTTAATCCGTTTCAAACTGTCAATTACAAATTGATGAAACATGGTTAAATCTTAATCCGGAGACTATCTGCCCGGTATGATTTTATGTTACCATCTTATTATGGAGTAAACCGGTGTTCATTAACCCGGCTTGACTTCAATTACAAATTGTCAGTACATGATCAAATCATAATCCGGAGACTATCCGCCCGATCTGGTTTGACTACGAGTCGCCAAAGATATATGTGGTTAAACCGTGTTTATCACAACCCGCACGGTTTTATCATAAACCGACACAGTATGAAAGGAGTTATCATTACTCAAGATTGGGGTTGTCACCCTTACTACAAAAAGTTGGTAAACCAATGATGTGATTCAATGTCACAGGTATGATATATTTCATTGATTATTCTTAAGTGCAGCCTTGTGTCACGCCCAAGATGCGACCCTATCCTAAAGGAACTCGAAGGTCCCACCAAGGATAGAAGCGCATCTTGAAGACGCTTTTGCAAGGTGGATATCGTTACATCAACATTACATAATAGTGGGGATACATACATAAGGCATACAATGCCACCCTAATACAACATCACATCATATACAAGATCAACATCCGACTACGGATGAGACATAAATGTAAACTCAAACAATATCCACCTGCTAGCCAGGCTGCCGACTGGAACCTATCCCCGATCAAAGAAGCGTATGAAGAACTCCAACACAAATAAACATCGCTCTCGGCGTCATGATCATCGCATAACCTGTACACTGCAATCGGTGGTGTAGTAATCTGTGAGCCACGAGGACTCAAAGCAATCCCATTACCATGGGTATCAAGACTAGCAAAGCTTAATGGGAAAGGAAGGGGTAAAGTGGTGAGGTTGCAGCAGCGACTAAGCATGTATGGTGGCTAACATACGCAAATGAGAGCGAGAAGAGAAACAAAGGAACGGTCGTCAACTAGTAATGATCAAGAAGTGATCACGAGCTCCTACTTACGTCGACATAACCCGAAACCGTGTTCTCCTCTCGATCAACCCCGAAAAAGAGACACTCACGGTTACGCATTACACGGTTGGTGTATTTTAGAAGAGTTTGCTTCAAGTTTGCTACAACCGGATATTAACAAATTCCCATCTGCCACATAACCGCGGGCACGGCTCTCGAAAGTTTAAACCTGCAGGGTGTCCCAACTTAGCCCATGATAAGCTCTCGCGATCAACGAAGGATATTCCTTCTCCCGGAAGACCCGATCAGTCTCTAATCCGGCTACAAGACATTTCGATAGTAATAAAACAAGACCAGCAAAGCCGCCGGATGTGCCGACAAATCCCGATAGGAGCTGCACATATCTCGTTCTCGTGGCACACCCGGATGAGCCAGACGTCGGGTTGGCATAGACCACGATTGCCTGTGGGGCGCCGAACATCGCTTCGGTTTGGACCAAAGACTCAGAGGAGAACTGGCCCGGGGGCTAAAATAAAGATGACCCTCGGGCTCCGGAAACCCAAGGGAAATAAAAGGGCATAGGTGAGGCAAATGGTAAAACCAATGTTGGGCCTTGCTGGAGGAGTCTTATTCAAAGCGAACTGTCAAGGGGGTCCCATAAATCACCCGACCGCGTTAGGGACGCAAAATCCAGGAACATAATACCGATATGACGGAAACTAGGGCGGCAAGAGTGGAACAAAACACCAGGCATAAGGCCGAGTCTTCCACCCTTTACCAAGTATATAGATGCATTAATAATATAAGAGATATTGTGATATCCCAACATAAACATAATTCAACATGGAGCAATCTTCATCTTCACCGCAACTAGCAACGCTATAAGAGGGGCTGAGCAAAAGCGGTAACATAGCCAAACAACGGTTTGCTAGGAAGGGTGACAACGGTTAGGGGCTAACATGCAATTTGGGAGGCTTGAGCAGCAAGTGGTAGGTAACGCAGCATAGCGATAGAACGAAGCAACTAGCATAGCAATGATAGTAATGAGATCCAAGGTGACGGTCATCTTGCCTGAAATCCCGCTAGAAGAAGAACGAGTCCATGAAGAAGACGAACGGGAGTAGTCGAACGAATCCTCACAATCGCAACATTACCGGAACTGAGAAGCAACACCGGAAAGAAAGAAACAACATGGTAAATGCACAAGCATAAACATGGCACGATGCACAATCAAGTATGATGCATGTCCGGTTTAATGAGGCATGGCATGGCAAAGTGCAACAAACAATGCTACAAGTTAAGTGGAGCTCAATATGCAACGAGTTGCATATTGACAAAACACCACATAGACATAATTAGTTTAATCTCGTTTAAGCTACCAAACAATGTTAAATGTTGTTAAACATGGCAAGAGGTGAGGCATAATTAAACTAACTATTTAGGCAAATTTAAATGAGGCCGAAAATAAGAAACAACAATTCCGGAAAATCCTCATATGCATATTTTGAATTTGGTACTGTTCTGCCCTAAACACAATTTTAATGTTGTTAAACAGCAAAATAAAGTGCACCACGTTAAACTAGGCATTTTTCTACCCCATTTACATATAAAGTTTATTAAATTCCGAGTTACGGTTATTTAGTTATGAAATAAAGCATTTTAGCATGGCAATTATGCAAATTAAGGCAAACAGCAAGTTAAACATTTTTAACATGGATGAAAGTAGCATATTATGAAACTAGACAAAATTTTAAGCAAGTTACATATATAGTTTATTTAATTCTAATGCATGCTTTGTGAATTATTGATGCATGAACACTAGGGGTTTTTCTGTAAAACAACAATCCTGCGGTTAATAGCTAAAATCACAACGGAGGAAAAAAACACGCATCGGGCCGAAACTACACTTGGGCCAACAGGAGGAAAAACAAAGGAGGGTCGCTGGATCTGAAGCTCACCATGGGCTTGGCCCGGGTTGTGGAAGAGGCAGGCGGAAGGGCGGCGGGAGCTGGCTCGCCGCTGCTGGCCGAGAGGGAGGTCGACCCGCCGAGCCGGGTTGACGATCTGATCAACGCAGCGTCTGTTGCCTTCCTCGCCGACGCAGAGGAAGCAGACAGAGGGGCGAGACGCAGGCGGCTTTTAGGTGATGCAGGAAGCGGCGACGCATTTAACTTGGCGCGGAGGAGCGGGATGGCAAGGGCGGCCGGATCCAAGGCGGGAGTGGCGCGATGCGGGTGGGGCGCGGTCAATAGGAGCGGGACATGGCGGGGCGGCGTGCTCGTCCCAGGTTCGACAGAAGCAGAGGACGCAGACACGGGAAGCGGCGGGCCGGCGTGGGACTTGGCAGGACGACGGAGCCGCGCGACGAGGTCCTCGGCCGTGCGGTCAACGGGGAGACCTGGAGCAGAGGAGCGCTGCTTCTCCTCGGTCGAGGCCGAGTCGAAACGGGGCATGGCGGGCGGACTTGGCGCAGAAGAAGGAGGGGCTCGCCGGGGCTCTGGTGACGAGGGAGAGGCGAGGGAGGACAGAGTTGGGCGGATCCGGGCGAGGAAGGCCTTGGATGGCGTCAGAGACGTCCGACGGCGGCGGTCGCAGCTCCATGGGGATGGCGCCATGGGTTGCTGCAGGGGAAGGGATGGGGAGGTGAGGGGCAACCAGAGGAAGCAGAGAAAAGAGTAAGGAGGGACATGGCAGGGAGCGGGACAACCTGGCGGGAGGCTGCGCTGGCGAGCTCCACGCGGTCGACGGCCGGAGGGAGGCGTGCGTGCGGAGAGGCGACGAGGTAACGAGCGGGAGGAGGCGGTTGGCGCTCGAACGAGGGGCTCCTGGCTCGAGGACGATGAGGTGTTGCGCGTGGGGAGGAGCGCGTGGCCTGGCTCCCGATGCAGAAGAGCTGGACGACGCAGAGGTTGGAGAAGCTCGGGCGTGAGCAGGGGATCGAGCCCCTGGCTCTCTCCTGCGGGTGTTTCTGTCGCTGGTTGGTGGATCGAGGGGATCCAGAGGAGAGCGCCGGTTGGGTACGTTGAAGGCGACTAGTCGGTGGCTGAAATCGAGGAGGGATGGGTGGAAGGAACGGACAGATCCCGAGGAAGGGGGAGACCAAGTGGAGAAGTCAGTGGGTGGCGGCGCGAGGAGGATTGGATGGATTGGACGGGCTAGGGCTAGGGTTAGGGATTGATCTGTTTAAATATGTACGGGGACGGATCTTGGACCCTCCGATTAGATCGGACGGTCGAGAATAAATAGGTAGGGAGTCCAAATAAGAAAAAGAAGACGTTTTATAGATCTTTGGGGATGATCCGGATCCAATGGTCGCGACTGAGCGGTTCGGGTTCGGGACAGCTTCGGACGCGCACACAAGGGGGGGTCAAGAGAGGTCAACGAGGACCAGGGCCTGACAAAATGACAACGGAGGCAAAGAGAGAAAGGGCAACTACGAACGGCTACGAGTTTTATGAAAACATGCGGATGCAATGCGAATGATGCGATGAAATGAAATGCCTGACATGAACAAAATGCAAAACAAAAGACAAAAACCCAACCACGAAGGAAATAACATATCGCATCTCCAGAAAAGGCAAGAGTTGGAGATACGAATATGGAAAGTTGTATCCGGGGCGTTACAACACTCCACCACTACAAGAGGATCTCGTCCCGAGATCTAGGATGGCACCGGAGGGAAACGAAAGAGGAAGAGAAGAGGTAAAACAAGTTGCTTCTTCGACCAATGAGTGAAACCAAAGAACCTTGAGAGGTTGAACAAATTGAAAGAAACAAAACAACGGAGATGACCAAGATTGCAAACAATTCGTTGGACAAGAGGAACAAGGAATATGATGAGAACCAATAGGTTTAGTGATAAGATAGATATTGAAACCACTCTGGTTAAAACTAGATAGAGAAGGAATAAGATTGATATAACTTGGGCAGCACTCCGACTGAGAGAAAGAAGGAAAACTTGATAAGATGAAAAGAAACTTGAAGAGATGACACAACACTCCGGTTAAATGGATAAGCAAGAAAAGAATATGATCTTGGCAAAACGAGATGATGGGTGAAGAGAGCAACATCACAACGCCTCCGGAAGAAAGAATAGAAGATAGATCATTGGAATAACAGAATGGAGAAGAAAATGCCAACTTCTGCCACAAATGAGCTTGGAAAGTACCCTTGCAAAGAAGAATTGAACGGAGTTGTTGCAAAATCAACAATGAAAAGAATAAGCTTGTAGTGGGCATATGGAAAACATCTCAAGACTATGAGGTGACAACCGGCCACTAATGGAAACCATTGATTTGATTGAGAGCACCAAAAAGATGACAAACTTCTTCACCGAGATGAGAATGAGAAAATTGGATCATAGATACGCACCACAAATAGCAACATTCCTTAGGGAAGGCTTTAGGTGAAATATGACACAAGATAACTCCAATAAAGGGATTGATGGATTTAAAATACCTCATTCTTGACAACATGTCAATCGCGAAGGGAAATTGTCAAGAGTGACATAACACCACCTCAAAAGATAAGATAGAAAGAATTGCACTTCGGAATGCAAGATGAAGAATGCTTTGACTCCTCAAAACAAAACATGTGTTGGGCACCATGATTATTTTAGAGTATAGCTTGGCGGATCATAACTTCGAGAGAAATCTTGAAGAACAATTGAAGAATGAAAAGAATCCTTGACGAACCATCATGTAGAGCCTCCATGAAGAACTCCGGTAAACAAAAGGATTAAAGAAACGAAGGTTGAAAAGAACAAGATAAAGCCTTGCGGTGATTTAGAAGGAGCTTCGCGATGAGATAATGTCGAAAACTTGGAACTCCGGAAAAGAAAGGTGAATCAACTCGAACCGGGAATGTGACATGATGAACCACTCTGGAAAGAAGAAACCAGATCACTTGGATGAAACAATAATAAGAATTACGTTATGCGTATCCTTCACCAATTTAAATTGAAGACAAGCAACGGATTTGGCATACTACTTATTCTTCCCGTAGAAAGGATT
The DNA here is from genome assembly GCA_021605145.1 of Aegilops bicornis. Lineage (NCBI taxonomy): Eukaryota > Viridiplantae > Streptophyta > Magnoliopsida > Poales > Poaceae > Aegilops > Aegilops bicornis. The sequence continues at coordinate 578,600,915 of CM038675.1, forward strand.
AAGAGAGATATAGCGCAAACTTGAGAAGGTATTGATGGAACCACCGGTGGAATTTGGAAACAACGAATGAATTAATATGATAACGAAGGAAGTTAAATCTTGAACGAACCACCATAAGAATTGAAAATGAACGTAGCAAAGGCACAATTCACCAGGAAGAGTTGGAGAGAAGAAAACGAAGATACTTGAGAGGATTTAGATACATGAGAACGAAGAGATCATGAACTGATTAGAGGGTATTTGAACGATGCACCGGTAAGATTTAGATAACGAGAGCTGAAGGCTGGAATGAATGATTCTGAGATGATGTGCTCCGGAGAATCAAACTGAAAAGACTCCTGAATAGATCCGGTTGGGTGAAAAGAATTCTCACTATCGAAAATAATTATGAGAGGATGGCATCAAGCTAGAATCATGAATCTTTAAGAGAACGGATAAGATTTGGAGGAAAACTCTTCTTTGGTCTTCAAATGTTGAGAATGACGATAAGAAACACCACCATGAATTGTTGAGATACTCCGGAGAAAATTAGAAAGGTTGAACCAACGATGAAAAGAATTTGAAAGATCTTGGAGAAGGACATATGACCTATGATAATTCATTCTTACGTCAAGCTTGAAAAGAATTAGGAATGGCTCCGGAATAAATAGAAGAGTCAGGTAAGATCCTGGGAAAAGACATGTGGGTTAGGGCCCACTCAAAGGAAACATCGTTGAAGGATTTTAAAGAGAGGTTGCACCGGTTGAATAAAATGACTTGAATGAGATAATAATCTCCAAATAGCTTGAACAGATCTTGGAAGAAAAGACGAGCCTTCTGAGATATCTTCAACACTCCAGGACAAATGAATAGCGAGAAGTGAATGATTAAGAGGTGCATTGGCAAGAGAAAGCATTTGCAACAAGGAAAGGAGTATGGTCAACACTGAAAGCTTGAGTTAAATCCACCGGAAAAGAATACGAGAATGAAGAATGATGAACTTGAAACTGTTGAGCATCTTCATGGGAAATCACCGGATAAGAACATTGAAAGAAAAGAATGAAGAGATTTCACACAAATAAAAGGATACATGATTAAGAAATCTGAGTCCTTGAAGAAAAAGGGTGGGAGGGCGGGAAAACAAAGACAACTTGGGACGGATGAAACAAACACCATTGAGAAAAACTTAGAATTTATCTTGCGGACGTTGAAATGATCGGATCCACTTAAAGAGAAGCACGTCGGTTGGGAAAAGAATTAACATGAAGACCTCGATGATCAAGAAGGATTAGCATTCACATAGCAATATGAGAACACCGCTTGAAAGGTATGGAATCAACATTTGACTTCGAAGCAACTCGAATACCACAACTCAAAACAAAACAAAGGATTTGTCTTGCAGAATAAGACGGAACAAATACATATGATGGAGATTTACACAATCTCATAGCATGCATCTGTCGGAAAGATATTCTAGGAGCTACTTGAATTCCCACCTATAAACTCCCGAAACTTTCTGGTTATGCAATCTGGTGTTGGGGATACAGGGGACACAAAATATATCACCCAAACTAACAATACCTAGATCCAAATTGTATCCATCCTTCAACACATAACCAAGAAAACTCCGGAAATCGTGTACCTCAACCTTGAAAAGCATCCTTTATACAAGCTATGGCAATACTCCCGAACTCCCGACTTTGGGTGGCGTCGAGGTTATCTCACCAACAACTGCATAAAAGAGATTTTCGATGTCGGCAAAACTCGTGTATTCCAGAATCGCAACGATAAAATTGTGACGACAACACCTCGGAGCTCAACTCCCCGGGACACTGCCACAACCCCTAAATGTCAGGAGGCACCAAGAACAATGTTCTCATCACAAGACTATCGAAACGATCCCAAGATACCCGCGTGATCCTAAATTTTTTTTAGTGAAATTTGAGGAGAGGAAAGACAAAACATCTACGTCAGGAGGCCTCACCAGAGCGAAGAAGGGACTGAGGAGTAAAACGAATCCTACTCTCCGATTATATAATCCTAAGACTCAAAACATTTTTTTTCTAGACTCAACAACGGCCAACAATCAAGGGGGCTCCTATGGTCGGTCGAGGCTCTGATACCAACTTGTCACGCCCGAGATGCGACCCTATCCTAAAGGAACTCGAAGGTCCCACCAAGGATAGAAGCGCATCTTGAAGTCGCTTTTGCAAGGTGGATATCATTACATCAAAATTACATAATAGTGGGGATACATACATAAGGCATACAATGCCACACGAATACAACATCACATCATATACAAGATCAACATCCGACTACGGATGAGACATAAACAGAAACTCAAACAATATCCACCCTGCTAGCCCAGGCTGCCGACGGAACCTATCCCCGATCGAAGAAGCAGGATGAAGAACTCCAACACAAATAAACATCGCTCTCGCGTCATGATCATCGTGACAACCTGCACTCAAGAATCGGTGGTGTAGTAATCATGAGCCACGAGGACTCAAAGCAATCCCATTACCATGGGTATCAAGACTAGCAAAGCTTAATGGGAAAGGAAGGGGTAAAGTGGTGAGGTTGCAGCAGCGACTAAGCATGTATGGTGGCTAACATACATGCAAATGAGAGCGAGAAGAGAAACAAAGGAACGGTCGTCAACTAGTAATGATCAAGAAGTGATCCTGAGCTCCTACTTACGCCGACATAACCCGAAAACCGTGTTCTCCTCTCGATCAACCACGAAAAGAGACACTCACAGTTACGCATTACGGTTGGTGTATTTTAGAAGAGTTTGCTTCAAGTTTGCTACAACCGGATATTAACAAATTCCCATCTCGCCACATAACCGCGGGCACGGCTCTCGAAAGTTTAAACCCTGCAGGGTGTCCCAACTTAGCCCATGATAAGCTCTCGCGATCAATGAAGGATATTCCTTCTCCCGGAAGACCTGATCGATCTCGGAATCCGGCTACAAGACATTTCGACATAATAAAACAAGACCAGCAAAGCCGCCGGATGTGCCGACAAATCCCGATAGGAGCTGCACATATCTCGTTCTCGGGGCACACCGGATGAGCCAGACGTCGGGTTGGCATAGACCACGATTGCCGGGGGGCGGACATCGCTCGGTTTGGACCGGCACTCGAAGGAGAACTGCCCGGGGGCTAAAGTAAAGATGACCCTCGGCTCCTAAACCCAAGGGAAATAAAAGGGGCATAGGTGAGGCAAATGGTAAAACCAATGTTGGGCCTTCTGGAGGAGTCTTATTCAAAGCGAACTGTCAAGGGGTCCCATAAATCACCCAACCGCGTTAGGGACGCAAAATCCGGGAACATAATACCAATATGACGGAAACTAGGACGGCAAGAGTGGAACAAAACACCAGGCATAAGGCCGAGTCTTCCACCCTTTACCAAGTATGTAGATGCATTAATAATATAAGAGATATTGTGATATCCCAACATAAACATAATCCAACATGGAGCAATCTTCATCTTCACCTGCAACTAGCAACGCTATAAGAGGGGCTGAGCAAAAGCGGTAACATAGCCAAACAACGGTTTGCTAGGAAGGGTGACAACGGTTAGGGGCTAACATGCAATTTGGGAGGCTTGAGCAGCAAGTGGTAGGTAACGCAGCATAGCGATAGAACGAAGCAACTAGCATAGCAATGATAGTAATGAGATCCAAGGTGACGGTCATCTTGCACGAAATCCCGCTTAGGAAGAAGAACGAGTCCATGAAGAAGACGAACGGGAGTAGTCGAGCGAATCCTCACAATCACAACATTACCGGAATCGAGAAGCAACACGGAAAGAAACAAACAACATGGTAAATGCACAAGCATAAACATGGCACGATGCACAATCAAGTATGATGCATGTCCGGTTTAATGAGGCATGGCATGGCAAAGTGCAACAAACAATGCTACAAGTTAGTGGAGCTAAATATGCAAAGAGTTGCATATTGACAAAACACCACATAGACATAATTAGTTTAATCTCGTTTAAGCTACCAAACAATGTTAAATGTTGTTAAACATGGCAAGAGGTGAGGCATAATTAAACTAACTATTTAGGCAAATTTAAATGAGGCCGAAAATAAGAAACAACAATTCCGAAAAATCCTCATGTGCATATTTTGAATTTGGTACTGTTCTGCCCTAAACACAATTTTAATGTTGTTAAACAGCAAAATAAAGTGCACCACGTTAAACTAGGCATTTTCTACCCCATTTACATATAAAGTTTATTAAATTCGAAGTTACGGTTATTTAGTTATGAAATAAAGCATTTTAGCATGGCAATTATGCAAATTAAGGCAAACAACAAGTTAAACATTTTTAACATGGATGAAAGTAGCATATTATGAAACTAGACAAAATTTTAAGCAAGTTACATATATAGTTTATTTAATTCTAATGCATGGTTTGTGAATTATTGATGCATGAACACTAGGGGTTTTTCTGTAAAATAGCAATCCTGCGGTTAATAGCTAAAATCGCAATGGAGGAAAAAAACACGCATCGGGCCGAAACTACACTTGGGCCAACAGGAGGAAAAACAAAGGAGGGTCGCTGGATTTGAAGCTCATCATGGGCTTGGCCCGGGTTGTGGAAGAGGCGGTAGGAAGGGCGAAGGCCCAGGCCTGCCGCTGGCCGGAGAGGAGGTCGACCCTTTCAGGCGGGTTGACGATGCGGTCAACGCGCGTCTGTGATTGCTGGCCTCGCTCGCCGACGCAGAGGAAGCAGAGGGAGGCGAGACGCGGCTTGGTGATGCAGAAGCGGCAACGAACTTGGCGCGGAGGAGCGGGATGGCAAGGGCGGCCGGATCCAAGGCGGGAGTGGCGCGATGCGGGCGGGGTGTGGTCAACAGGAGCTGGACTTGGCGGGGCAGCGTGCTCGTCCCAGGTTCGACAGAAGCAGAGGACGCAGACACGGGAAGCGGCGGGCCGGCGTGGGACTTGGCGGGGCAGCGGACCGCTGACGAGGTCCTTCGCCGGCGGTCAACGGGGAGACCTGGAGCAGAGGAGCGCTGCTTCTCCTCGGTCGAGGCCGAGGCGAAACGGGGCATGGCGGGCGGACTTGGCGCAGAAGAAGGAGGGGCTCGCCGGGGCTCCGGTGACGCGGGAGAGGCGAGGGAGGCCAGAGTTGGGCGGATCCGGGCGAGGAAGGCCTTGGACGGCGTCAGAGACGTCCGACGGCGGCGGTCGCAACTCCGTGGGGATGGCGCCATGGGTTCCTGCAGGGGAAGGGATGGGGAGGTGAGGGGCAACCAGAGGAAGCAGAGAAAAGAGTAAGGAGGGACATGGCAGGCAGCGGGACGACCTGACGGGAGGCTGCGCTGGCGAGCTCCACGCGGTCGACGGCCTGAGGGAGGCGTGCGTGCAGAGAGGCGACGAGGTAACGAGCGGGAGGAGGCGGTTGGCGCTCGAATGAGGGGCTCCTGGCTCGAGGACGACGAGGTGTTGCGCGAGGGGAGGAGCGCGTGGCCTCGGGGCCTGGCTGCCGATGCAGAGGAGCCGGACGACGCAGAGGTTGGAGAAGCTCGGGCGTGAGCAGGGGATCGAGCCCCTGGCTCTCTCCTGCGGGTGTTTCTGTCGCTGGTTGGTGGATCGAGGGATCCGGAGGAGAGCTCGGTTGGGTAGGTTCAAGGCGTCGGTGGCTGAAATCGAGGAGGGATGGGTGGAAGGATCGGACAGATCCGAGGAAGGGGGAGACCAGGTGGAGAAGTCAGTGGGTGGCGGCGCGAGGAGGATTGGATGGATTGGACGGGCTAGGGCTAGGGTTAGGGATTGATCTGTTTAAATATGTACGGGGACGGATCTTGGACCCTCCGATTAGATCGGACGGTCGAGAATAAATAGGTAGGGAGTCATCTTTGGGGATGATCCGGATCCAATGGTCGCGACTGAGCGGTTCGGGTTCGGGACAGCTTCGGACGCGCACACAAGGGGGGGTCAAGAGAGGTCAACGAGGAACAGGGCCTGACAAAATGACAACGGAGGCAAAGAGAGAAAGGGCAACTGCGAATGGCTACGAGTTTTATGAAAACATGCGGATGCAATGCGAATGATGCGATGAAATGAAATGCCTGACATGAACAAAATGCAAAACAAAAGACAAAAACCCAACCACGAAGGAAATAACATATCGCATCTCCGGAAAAGGCAAGAGTTGGAGATACGAATATGTAAAGTTGTATCCGGGGCGTTACACCTTGGTTATAAACCTGGGTTATATGTTGGGCATTATGACCCGTCCGGCGGTAAACCGCCAGGACACTTTAAACTTGTTGTATGCAGAGACAGGTTGAATAAAGCATGATGATAAATTATCGGATGTTTATTAAACCGGCCTGGCTTTAAGACGATAATTCGCCAGTATATGATGAGAAATTATCCGGTGTTTGTTAACCCGGCCTGGCTTTGGACTATAAGTCGCCAGTACATACTTGAATTGCGCCATTGGAATCATGCGCTTATAAATCATTGGGTTATATTATTCAAATAGCCAAACTTGGCTGAATTTTCATTATGATATTGAATGAATAAGGTTTTTCATACCAGATTATATTATCTTGAATAAGCCAACATGGCTAGATTTTTATTATGGTTATCAATAACCAATATTATGATTAAGGTTTTCAAAGTCGCTTCAGCGCAATGGCTATTATTTCATCAATGGGTATGATTTATTCTACAATGGGGGGAATAGTCCCGAGTCGCTGCAGGCTTACGACCCGGCACTTGGGGGCTACATTATTTAAGTTGAGATTATATCAAATATGCAAGTCTCATGTCGCTGCAAGCATGCACCATGACACGTGGGGCTAATGCAAAGTAATTTTTGCTCATATTATTGAAGACCCGACTCATCACATTATAATGAGTCGGCCCTTGGGGGCTACCAATTGCTCCCGCCAACAGTTGAAGGTACAAAGAATTTTATTCATTATATTGAAGGGTCCACTGCTCAGTTGGTAAAGCACAAGGCTCTTAACCTTGTGGACGTGGATTCAAGTCCCATGATGGGGGTTACATCATATGATGTTATTTTCATTGAAGTATATATTAAGTCCCTGCTCATTATTGCATAATGACCCGGCCCTTGGGGGCTACAATCGGGTTGAAGTTTTTATGAGTATAAGACAATTACAAGTCCCGTGTTGCTGCAAGCATGACAACCCGGCACTTGGGGGCTACATAGTATGGAGTATTCAGTTTTTACTAGTCACTGGGATGAACAACATGGATTTCTTTTAAAGTGGCAGTATTTATATTGAAGCAAAGTCTTAAGCCACCACTTTGTTCTGCTCAAAGACTTGGGGGTTACATGTATTATATTATTATCGAAGAAATATTGTCAAATTCTCTGATTGAGCAAACTAGGTTGACCCGGCGTCACCAATCATTATGACCCTGTGGCTGCAACCCGGCATCATTAAAAATCATGAACCGGCGTTGGCAACAATCATGAACCGGTGTCTGCAACAATCATGACTCGAAATTATCAAGTTTTTATAACCCGACAGTCTTTGGCAATGATAAAACCGGCAAGTTCTGCATCTTCAAACCCGGTTGAATATCGGATGAGTATTTCAAGACCAATATTTCTTAAACCGGCGCTTTGGAAGCCGACTCAAGTGGATTATTCTTCACAATATTTTTCTATAAGAAGCCAACATCAGCAATTTGAGTATGAAGCTGGTTATTGACCCGGATTTTCTAGAAGGAGGAAATGACAAAGGACTTAAGGACGATCGGTGCGGTCTACAAGAATTCTTAACCCGGAGCACAACCTGCCAAATTAGTTACGGTGTTTATTTTGCAGCATAAGTTTACCATGGATAAATCCAAGCTAAACTTGGGGCTAATGTTGAGATATACCTCTTGGTGTAAACCGGCGGGAAGTTAACCGGCCGGACTTGGCGGTTTATTTGAGACCTCAGCTGAGACTTGGCGGTTCACGACTCATTGGTAATCCGGGCGGTGGTGCGAGGAGCGACAAGACCTGGTGGCCCAACAGGGCGGTTCATGAAGGCAGTTCATACCATGGTGGGCCGGTTTAAGAGGAAAGACATAAGGAATATTTGTCTTACAAGGAGTTAAGACTTGGACTTGTATCCGGTTTGTATTAGAGATAGACTAGTCCTAATCCTAATAGGACTCCACATGTAACCCACCCCTTCAACATATATAAGAAGGGGCAGGGCTCCCCAAAGAGAGAGAAGCTACAAGCAAGAAGAAACAATCTTAGGGCTAGACACAAAGAGGAGAGCCGGTTCTGGCGACTCCCTCGTGATGATAATGAGACCTAGCCTCAAACAGCATGTAGGGTTTTTACGGATGATGTTTCCCGGGGCCCAGCTGTCTAAATCCCTGTCTTGTGTTGCGTCTCTCGATTCCGCTCAACCCCTCTCAAGCTACCACATAGATGCGTCGGCCTCGCGACTAAGTCCTGACACTAAGGACATCTGCCGTGACAAAACCACGACAATTACCAAAAAGGGGGAGATTGAAAGTGCAACTATCCCTAGGTGGTTTTGGTAATTCATAACAACATATAGCTCATTGAGCTAATGCTATTCCAAGACAAATATTTCAGGAAAGCTCAATGAATGGCATGGCATGGATGATGAAAGTGGATCCCTCAAAATATCAAGCACAAAGGATTGGCTCAAGCTCAAAAGCTCAAGACTCTACATTTTACATTTTAGTGATCCAAGATCACATTGTGTCTATAGGAAAGCCAATACTATCAAGGAGGGATGAGGTGTTGCTTAATGAGCCTCTTGCTTCATGTGCTTAGTGATATGCTCCAAAACCCTCCACTACTTTCTCACATCCACATATGACCTAAACCTAAAGTCAAACTCGGCCCTACCGATTCTTTCTATCCGGCGCCACCGAGTTCAGATGTCATAGCCACTGCCACAAACCCTAGGCAAATCGGTCTCACCGATAGGGATCTCGGTCTCACCGAGATGGGATTGTAATCTCTCTGTTTCCCTTCGTAATGTTTCGGTCTAACCGAAGTGAGCGATCGGTCCCACCGAGATTGCAATGTAAACTCTCTGTTTCCCTTTCGTAACTTTTCGGTCTCACCGAAAGAGCCAATCAGTCCCACCGAGTTTACCTGACCAACTCTCTGGTTAGCTAATTACCAAATTCGGTCTCACCGAGTTTGTGTAATTGGTCTCACCGAGATTACGTTATGCCCTAACCCTAATCATATCGGTCCTATCGAGTTGCATGTCGGGCCCCAATCAAAACCCTAACGGTCACTAGGTTTACTAAATCGGTCCGACCGAGTTTGATGATTCGGTCCCATCGAGTTTGGTAAATTGTGTGTAGCAGTTAGATTTTGTGTGGAGGCTATATATACCCCTCCACCTCCTCTTCATTCGTGGAGAGAGCCATCAGAACAACCCTACACTTCCAACTTACCAGTTCTGAGAGAGAACCACCTACTCATGTGTTGAGGCTAAGATATTCCATTCCAACCACAAGAATCTTGATCTCTAGCCTTCCCCAAGTTGCTTTCCACTCAAATCTTCTTTCCACCAAATCCAAATCCTGTGAGAGAGAGTTGAGTGTTGGGGAGACTATCATTTGAAGCACAAGAGCAAGGAGTTCATCATCAACACACCATTTGTTACTTCTTGGAGAGTGGTGTCTCCTAGATTGGCTAGGTGTCACTTGGGAGCCTCAGACAAGATTGTGGAGTTGAACCAAGGAGTTTGTAAGGGCAAGGAGATCGCCTACTTCGTGAAGATCTATCGCTAGTGAGGCAAGTCCTTCGTGGGCGACGGCCATGGTGGGATAGACAAGGTTGCTTCTTCGTGGACCCTTCGTGGGTGGAGCTCTCCGTGGACTCGCGCAACCGTTACCCTTTGTGGGTTGAAGTCTCCATCAACATGGATGTACGATAGCACCACCTATCGGAACCACGACAAAAACATCCGTGTCTCCAATTGTGTTTGAATTCTCCAAACCCTTCCCTTTACATTCTTGCAAGTTGCATGCTTTAATTTCCGCTGCCTATATACTCTTTGCATGCTTGCTTGAATTGTGTGTAGATTGCTTGACTTGCTCAAAGATAGCTAAAATCTGCCAAAGTCTAAAATTGGGAAAAGTTTAAGTTTTTAATTGGTCAAGTAGTCTAATCACCCCCCCTCTAGACATACTTCAAGGTCCTACACAGTGGCTTGACTCCGCCAGCCAAGCGACGCACCATGCGTCTCCATGGCCGAATTGGCAGCCGAGAAGTGCTGATTTTGGTGGACTCTGGCGCCAATTGCTCGTTTGTGGATACGGCGATAGTGGACGAGTTACAGCTTCCCGTGCAACAAATAAAACCAGCTTCATATGTAATTGCGGGAGGAGGGACACTGATGAGCTCCCAAACGGTGAACCATCTCACCTGGTGGACTCAAGGCCATACCGTCTGCCAAGACATGAAAGTGCTTCCCCTTGGCTATTACGATATCATCATTGGCGCAGATTGGCTTGAGCAACACAGCCCTATGTGGGTTCATTGGCACAAGAAGTGGATGAATTTCACTCACGAAGGGCGCCGCATCTCCTTGCGAGGCATTCAAGACAGAAATCAACCTCTTAAACTCGTTCGGTAAGGAAAATGAAAGGACTGCTGCGCCGAGGGGCAATCCAACATGCAGTTCAGATCAAGCGTCTGCACCAAGAGAAGGAATTATGCTCTATGGCTGATACTGTGCCAACTCCTAACCAACTTCCTCCAGAGGTGGTCACGGTTCTGCACAAATATAAGGACGTGTTTGAGGAGCCATCCACCCTGCCACCCCGCCGTCTGGCTGATCATAAAATCCCCCTTATCTCGGGTGCTCAACTAGTCAGTATACACCCTTATCGTTACACCTCGCAACAAAAAGATGAAATAGGGAGACAGGTCAAGGAGACGTTGCGCAAAGGCATAATCCGTCCAAGCTCTAGTCCCTTTGCATCACCCGTTCTGCTTGTTCGCAAGAAAGATGGATCATGGCGGTTTTGTGTGGACTACCGGCAGCCAAACAGCATAACCATCAAAAATAAGCATCCAATGCCTATAGTAGAAGAACTGCTTGACGAGCTGGCCGAGGCAGCTTGGTTCACCAAATTGGATTTGCTGGCGGGTTATCATCAGGTCCGGGTGGCGGAAGGGGATGAATACAAAACAGCGTTCCGGACACATCATGGGCTATACGAGTTCCTAGTAGTTCCCTTTGGCTTGTCAGAAGCTCCCACAACATTTCAAGGTGTAATGGATACAGCTATAGCACCGACATTTCGGGAAGGATTTGTCGTGTTCATGGACGATATCTTGGTGTTCAGCAAGACACTTCAAGAACACAATGCAAAGCTGAGGTCCATTCTACAGCTCCTGCGCGATAACCACCTGGTGCTTAAGCAATCCAAGTGTGAATTTTCCAAGCCTCAAATTGAATATCTTGGTCATGTAATCAGTGCAGCAGGGGTGTCCACCGATCAAACAAAGGTAGCAGCTGTCAAGCAGTGGCCAGTGCCAACCACAGTATGCGCATTGCAGGGATTCCTGGGCCTTACCGGCTATTATCGAAGATTTATTCAGCACTACGGGGTAATCAGCAGGCCTTTGACCGATTTACTCAAAAATGAGTTACCTTTCAATGGACTCCGGTCACTGACAAGGCATTCCAACTGCTTAAAACAGCCATGATTCAAGCACCAGTTTTGGTTGTCCCTGATTTCAATCAAACCTTTGTCTTGGAAACAGATGCCTGCAAGGATGGGGTGGGTGCAGTCCTAATGCAACAAGGGCATCCCATAGCTTACCTTAGCAAAGTTCTCTCTCACAAGAACAAGGCTCTCAGCACTTATGAGAAGGAATGTCTCGCAATCTTGATGGCAGTAGAAAAGTGGAGACCCTACTTACAACATCAACACTTTGTCATTCGTACGGATCAACAGGCCCTCTTGCACCTGATAGAGCAACGTTTGAGTACAGGGATTCAGCATAAAGCATTTGTTAAGCTTATGGGGCTCAATTATACACTTCAGTATAAGAAAGGGATCACCAGTGCTGCAGCTAATGCGCTGTCGCGCCGCGAGCACGACGTTCCCTTGCTGGCCATATCAACTGCCATTCCCTCGTGGTTGGAGACACTGGTGGACAGTTATTCTGAGGACCCGACTGATCAAAAACTGCTACAGGAGCTGTCACCGACCACACCTAATGATCGAGGCTACTCACTGGATAATGGAGTGATCCATTACAAGAACTGTATTTGGGTGGGTTACAATCTTCTGGCTCAACAACACATACTGCAGTCCCTGCATGCTAGCGCGCTGGGCGGGCACTCCGGGGTATTGGCCACGTACCAACGCATGAAGAAGTTATTTGCATGGCCAAAATTGAAGCAATCAGTTACTACCTTTGTGCAAAGTTGTGACACCTGCCAGCGGGCTAAGACAGAGCACTGCCGCAAGCCAAGCCTTCTTTAGCCACATGAGATTCCTCCTCACCCTTGGCACACAATCAGTTGGGATTTCGTTGAGGGTTTGCCATCTCCACAGAGTTATCAAGTCATCCTCGTGGTCACTGACAATTTCACAAAATTTGCACATTTTCTGCCCCTAAAACACCCATACACGGCGCTCCAAGTTGCTCAAGTATTCTTCGATCAAGTCTACCGACTTCATGGTATGCCTACTCGCATTATCTCTGACCGCGACCCGGTGTTCACCAGTTTGTTTTGGCAAGAACTATTCAGACTGTCTGACATGATCCTGAATATGAGCTCGGCCCAACACCCGGAGACTGACGGTCAGATTGAACGGTTGAACCAGTGCTTGGAGACCTTCCTGCGCTGCTACACGCATGATGCGCCAGCCAAGTGGGCAAAATGGCTCTCATTGGTAGAACATTGGTATAATACCACCTATCATACTTCAGCCGGCATCACTCCATTCGAAGCTTTGTATGGTTATCAACCTTGTTCGTTTGGTATCACTACACCAGCCACGAGTGTCGATCTGCAGGAGCTGATCGATGAGCGTGCCTCCATGACTGGGCTTCTCCGACAGCACTTACAAAGAGCTCAGCATCGCATGAAGGCACATGCGGATAAAAGCCGGAGCGAGCGCTCCTTCCAGGTAGGCGACCAAGTTTTCCTCAAAGTCCAACCATACTTGCAAAATTCCCTTGTTGCTCGTCGCAATCAGAAGCTAGATCTAAAGTACTATGGACCTTACCTTTGTCTTTGAGCCGTATTGGGGCGATTGCATACAAACCGGACTTGCCAGCCAGCTCTAGGATTCACAATGTAATACACGTCTCACAACTCAAGAATCAAGTACCTCCCAAGGCCATCAGAGAGTCGATATCACAGGACGACTCCTTGATCGCTATGTCTTCTTCAACCAGCAGCAGTGGTGAAAACAAGACTCATTCAGCGAGGCGGCAAGCTCACACCTCGCCTCAAGGTACATTGGTCAGACCGCTCTACAGATCATGATTCCTGGGAGGAGGCATTTCTGCTACATCGCTGGTTCCCTGCTCTGCCGGCTTGGGGTCAAGCCGCGCTTCAAGGAGTGAGGGATGTTATGTGGTGGCCCAGCCCAGGACGGCGGCCCAAGGCCTCCTGACGCAATCGCCAGCTGGACAGGGCCTGGCGAGCCCAACAAGATCTCCAGCGTAGAGAAGCAACGAGACAGGAGGAAGATAAGTAGGTGCGAGAACAGATGAGAGAGTCGTCGAAGAGTAGAACACTTTTCCCCTTTGACTGTCTTCTTCATTCCTTCTTTTGTATTCCAATCTTGTACTGTAATCAAGGAAGAAACATAGCATGGTCATAACACTCTACTCCAGCAGATTTCAGACATATCCCTCTGCTTAACTGCACTCTTAAGATTATCACAAAACTGCTGGCAAATAGATTGCAGAGATGCATCCTAGGAATGGTGCATAAAAACCAATATGGATTTCTCAATAATAGATGTATTCAAGACTGTCTAGCCTGGGCTGATGAGTATATCGACCATGTCATCAGAGCAAAAAGGAGCTCATTCTACGAAAACTGGATTTATAAAAGGCATTTGACATGATCAGCCATGACACAATTATTGAAGTGATGCAAGCCAAAGGTTCTGGGGAAAATGGATTCACTAGATTAAGATGATTTATGAAACTAGGTACTCCTCAGTCCTTCTTAATGGAGTTCCAGGAAAACAATTCCATTGTCAGAAAGGTGTCAGACAAGGAGACCCACTCTCACCTTTGATCTTTGTCATTGCAGCTGATTTACTTCAGTCAATGCTAAATGAAGCAATGCACAATTCTCTTGTGAGATCTCCTTTGAGTCACAGTTCATGCCCAGATTACCCATAATACAATATACTGATGATACCATTCTAGTGGCTCATGCTGACCTCAGACAGGTTCAACACATCAAGAATCTTTTGTTGCACTATGCTGAATACACATGACTGAAGGTCAACTACTCTAAATCTGCTTTGGTTTCTATCAATACTCCAGAGGGCAAAATGCAGGAGCTATCAAATCTCCTTGGCTGCAAAATTGGCACCCTACCTCATACATACCTGGGGCTTCCCCTTTGCACTACTAAACCTAGAGTGGAAGATTTTGTGCCCATGTTAAAGAGAATTCAACACAGGTTGTTAGGGTGCTCCACCCTATTGTCAACAGGAGACAAACTTACACTCATCAAGTCTGTTTTCACAAGCATGCCAACATTCTTCATGTGCACCTTGATGATTCCCAAGACAGTGGTCAAACAAATTAACACATACCTCATGAACTGCTTCTGGAGAAAATATGGTACGCAAGACATAGGTACTACACTGATTTCATGGAGCAAAGTTTGCAAACCCAAAACACATGGAGGACTGGGGGTACTTGATCTCCACATACATAACCAAGTGCTTCTCATGAAGTATCTTCACAAATTCCTCAACATGACAGACATCCCATGCGTGAACACTATTTTGGAAGCATACTATCAAGACAGTGTGCCAAGAGACAAGATGGTTGGTTCATTCTGGTGGAAGACTATCTTAAAGCTACTTCAAACTTTTAAACAAATGTATGTTTGCAGAGCAGGAAAAGGAGACACTGTTAAATTCTGGACATATAGATGGCAAGATGTACCTCTGAAGGTAAAATACCCGGAGTTACACTCATTTGCAATCAACAATGAAATCACACTCCTCAAAGTTCAACAACATTCAGATTTCAGTCAGCACTTCGACATACCACTATCTCTGGTAGCTTACAATCAATTCAATGCTCTCCAAGAGATTGTTACTAGCAGAACTGACACTACTGTAAGAGATGTTTAGAACTTAGCTACAACTTCTCAAAAAAATTCATCCATGAAACTTTATAAGACAATCATGGGTGATAGCACAACACACAACATTTCAAGAAGGTATGGATGTCTGCCTGCAGGCTCAGGCACAAAATCTTCTTCTGTCTACTCCTGCATGATAGAATTAGCACAAGGGATATGATAATACACAGAAACATGCATCTGGAAGATTATAACTGTGTGCTATGTGCTGATGCTACAGAGGAAACCATCTCACACCTATTCTAGAACTGCCTATTCACTTGGTCATGCTGGAACTTGATCACCCCCAACAAAAACAGGGGCATTTCCACTTTTGATGAAGTTCAGCTCTTCAAGGATAGGTTACCACTAAACATTGATATGGAGATTATTATCATGGGTTGTTGGAGCACATGGACGATCAGAAATGACAAAATCTTCAGGAGACACCACCTCATCAAGAATCATGGAAATACTATGTGAACGAAGGACTTCGGGCTACTAGGATTAGAGAAAAGCCAGATAAGGCAGAACAGATTAATTATTGGATAGAACAGAACTTGTAATTTATTTCCATGTTTGATCAAACTGGTATTGGGTGATTTTTGTTGGACTTGCTTTGTAAATATTTGAACTTAATGAAAATACCATAGAACTATTGTTCTACGGTTTCGGCTAAAAAAACTTCGTGCTTTAGTTTACTTTTTGACAAAACATTGCGGTGTGTGTCAACTAACTTGCCTTTCGTGCCTCACTATAATTGTCATAAAAAATGTTTGATTTTTCAT
This sequence comes from Aegilops bicornis, assembly GCA_021605145.1. Lineage (NCBI taxonomy): Eukaryota > Viridiplantae > Streptophyta > Magnoliopsida > Poales > Poaceae > Aegilops > Aegilops bicornis. Next base: position 578,617,032 of record CM038675.1, read on the forward strand.
CTGCTTATACCTGACGCCGGGTATTTATCATTTCTGTATTCTAATTGTTGAGTGCAACTGATAATACACCATCGGCATGTTTGGTTATAATAACTTAATAAGGGCACCTCCAATGGATTGTTTGTCCATGAACACGCGTGAGGGAAGGTTTTCGGCGTCCATGTACCATTGACAACGCGCTCCCATCCAAAACCACCTCATGCTCTCTCACACGCGACCACACCTCCACTCCTCGTTGTAACATCCCTGTAATTAAGCTATAGTGATCTCTCCTAATTATTGCAATGTCATCATGTTTTGCAAAGCTTAAGTGCCACTTGTCCCAAAATTCAATTCAAATTGCAAGTCAAAATATTATTTCTTCAAACAGTGAAAAAATGTTGACAATACCCTATATGAATCCCAAAAGAATTTTTCATGAAGAAATAAACCATGTTTGAACTCCCAAATTGCCATAGAATTATTTAGAGCGGACCATAGACACTTAATATGCCCATTTAAACATTGTATTTAAGCATTTCAAAATTGTCGTGGTGGGCGCACGGCAGATGCCAAGGGATGGCTAAAGAGAGGAGGAGGCTCGAGGGCGCTGGTGGACTCCAGAGGCGAGGTTGGCATGAGCCGGCGCGGGACGCCGGACATACCCAGGTTCGGGGCTCTCCGGAGAGATAATACCCTAGTCCTGCCGAGTGTAGTTGGATGATCGATAGTACAATGTTGCTCCTGGAGCTGTATAGAGGAGGAAGGAAGCTGGCCAAGTCTTGGGCTGCTCCTTCTCCCCGGTGTTGCTGTTTTGTGGCTAGTCCTATGCTTACTTGCTTTTCTCTCGTATGTGTTTTCTGCTTGCCCTCTCGCTCGGCCCCCGTATGATCGTGGGCTCCCGGGGGGTTTTATAGTCCAACCCCGGGGTACAATGGTAATGTTACAAGTCGGTGGGTCCGTATTAGCCGGTGTCGAGGACCGGGCTGGAGTCCCGTCGAGGGCTTGTTGTTCGCCGGGTTCCCCTAGGTGCGGGCCCCGCATGCCTAGGGGGACTGTGTGTCATCTTGTCGATCGTCAGGGCGTGGCCGAGTCGAGTTGCGTACAGTGCTCTCCGTCAGGTTGCTGCTTGCTGTCGTCAGCGGTGAGGGCGGGGCATCATACGCCGCCACAGTCGGCCGGGTAGGTGAGGGGCACCTTTGTTGCCCGTTCCTGACGGAGGCATGGGCGAACCTTTGTTGCCTCGGTCATCGTTGATTGAAGACTCGTCCCCATCATACGGCTTGTATGGGACGGGAGTTGACCCGTGGCTGGATTGCGTAGCACGCCACGGGTGGCGCTGGCTTGTCGAGGAGGCTTTGGTCGTGCCGGGTTCGGCTGTCTTGCGCTAGTCGTTGGGGCCGAGTCGACGTGTCTTGCCGGGTCCGCTAGTCTGGCCGGCTTGGGGGCTTGGCCGGGTCGAGCGATCCGGCCAAGCTCGTGCCGGTATTGGGGAGCGGTGCCAGCCCCGTTGTTTTTTGAAGAGGATCCAGGTTCCGTTGCCTGCCCGGGGTCCATCCCCGACGATGAGTCCCGAAGCTGTGAAGGTCCGCCGTCTTTGGATGAGTGGGCCTTCGCAGTTTCCCCCTTAAGCAAGGTGGATTCTGCGAGCGCCGGGTCCGGCAAAACCCACCGTGTGCCGGTTTACTCGGAAACCGGATCGTGGCATCCCGGCTGTGGCGGGTGTCGGTGTCAAAACCGGCGGATCTCGGGTAGGGGGTCCCGATCTGTGTGTCTTAGGCTGATGGTAACAGGAAGCAAGGGACACAATGTTTACCCAGGTTCGGGCCCTCTCGATGGAGGTAAAAGCCTACTTCCTGCTTGATTGATATTGAAGATATGGGTAGTACAAGAGTAGATCTACCACGAGATCGTAGAGGCTAAACCCTAGAAGCTAGCCTATGATGGTATGATTGTAATTGTGATCGGTCTTCTAAGGACCAACCTCTCCGGTTTATATAGGCACCAGAGAGGGCTAGGGTTTACATGGAGTCAGTTACAAGGAAGGAAATACAATATCCGGATTGCCAAGATTGCCTTCCACGCCAAGGAGAGTCCCATCCGGACACGGGTCGAAGTCTTGAGTCTTGTATCTTCACGCTTCAATAGTCCGGACGATGTATACAGTCCGGCTGTCCAGATACCCCCTAATCCAGGACTCCCTTAGTAGCCCATGAACCAGGCATCAATGACGATGAGTCCGGCGCACGGTCTTGTCTTCGGCATTGCAGGGCGGGTTCCTTCACCGAGTACTCCAAAGTAATTATCAAACACCTGAACCGTGTCCGGATCCACAAAATGATCTGCACATGCCACCGTAGATAGAATGGTATTTCACAAATGCAATCTGCTGAGAACTTTTTAGGCAACGCGATGTGTCATTACGGTCGGGTCATTATTCAAACCGTTTTCCCACAACCAGGCACAACGCACATTGCGAGGCGGTTTCCTTGACACGTCTTGTCGAAGCAGAGATCATGTCCCCTTATCACGGGATTCTCATCAATACGAGTATGGGAAATCCCACCACGCCATCAATCGTGGCGCTCGGGAGGCAAGTGATTCCCAATGAGCAAGTGGGGAGGCACACCGCTTTCGTCGCCTCTATAAAGGGATAAGATTTCCCCATTTTTACCCACGCCTTCTTCCTCCTTTGCCCACTCTTGCCCCCTCGAGCTCCAGCACCCAAGCCCAAGTCTTCTCCGCACAGCTAAACATGTCCGGAGCAGGAGACAAGTGGGTGGCTTCCACCGTGAGGGAGAAGCACATCGCAAATCTTCGGGCGACCGGATACTTGGCCGCAGACATTGCGCACCGGCTACCAGACGCTGGGCAGGTCATTCCGACCCCGGGACCCCACGAGAGGGCCGTGTTCGTCGCCCACTTCGTCTGTGGACTGGGGTTTCCACTTCACCCCTTCGTCCGTGGGCTCATGTTCTACTACGGGCTAGATTTCCACGATCTAGCCCCGAATTTTGTCCTCAACATCTCGCCGTTCATCGTCGTATGCGAGGCCTTCCTCCGCATCAGGCCTCACTTCGGCCTGTGGCTGCAAATCTTTTGCGTGAAGCCGAAGATCATGAGCGGCCAGCAAGCGGAGTGTGGAGGGCCATGGTGGGCAGGATGCCTAATGTCACATGGCAGCGGCTCCTTTGCGGAGACCGTGAAAGGGTGGCAATCGGGGTGGTTCTACATCCTTGAGCATGGGCGCCAACTGGGCAGCGGCCCCCGAGTTCCGATCCGGAACCCCCATGCGGCTCACCTCCTAGGAAAAGAAGGGCCTGGCCTGGGGTGAACCTACAGAGCTAACCGGACTCCAAAACTGCATCAAGAGCATGAAGGACAAGAACATCAAGCTTGTCAACGTGATCTAGGTCATGCTCGTCACGGATCTGCCGTGCCAAAGGCGGGCATTCAATCTGTGGGAGTTCGTTCCGGCCGAACACCAGACGCTTAGGAGGCTTTATGACATGACGCATAAAGGCGCATGGAAGGTGTTGTTCAAGGCCTCTGAAGTACCTCCTCCCACATCCGAGGACCGCGGACTTCATGCAGTGCGGCCCCCGCGTCCGGTGAGTTTTAGGACTACCACCGGATTCGGTTTTTCCCAATACATTCATGGGGGAGTCTTAAGTATTTGTGTATATTTGACCAGGACTATGTGGAGACAATGAGCAGATTGATTGTCCGGCTCCGCTGCGGAAGATCCAGTGATGCTCTTCTCGACGGAGATCTTGATCGGCGCCCTACAAGGCACCGGAGAAGAAGGCCGAAAAGAAGGCCCCGGGGACCAGGAAGGGTCTTCGGCGTAAGGTCGTGCCGGAAGCCTCGTCCGAAGGCGACGAGGTACACTCCTCCCCCGAAGAGGAGGAGGAGGAAGAAGAAGCCGCCCCATCCAGAAAGGATGAGGGGCCTGAGGAGACGGGCCATGGGGCTGGGAGAGGTCCTCGACGCAAGGCCGTCATACCAACATCGTCCGATGACTACGAAACAGATTCCTCCCGCGGAGGCGGGGGAATCAAGAAGAAACTCTACCTCCCCGCGCTAGGGAGGAGAAAAAGAGGAAAGCCGCCCCGGAGGGGGAGGCTGGGACGCCCAAGAAGGGAAAGACGTCCCTTCCGGACTACTCCACCACGGCCGCTCATAGCGAGGAGGAGTGGCTGCCCAGGGGGAAGCTCCTAGCGCTATCGTAAGTGTCCGCACTCTATCGTGATTTTACTTCATAGTTGTTTAATAACACCGAACATATATGCAGTCCGGCCAGGGCTCATCAGGAGGTGTTGTCTTCGGATGGGTCTCTGAGCGCTTCAGAGATGAACTCGCTCCCGACGCCACCACTCCTCAGCCTGCGGATGACACGGAGGTGTTGTCCCGAAGGTTCCCTAAGCGGGGGGAGGTGACCCTGGAGACGCCCCAAGGCGGAGTTCCAGATGTTGGACACGCGGGGTTCAAGATCCCCGCGGATCGCGTTGATGAGAGCCGCAGCAAGGCGGCCTCTCAAACGAACATTGTTCCGGAACCCTTGACGGTTCCGGATTTAGGCGGGCAGCCCCTCGTTAGGGAGGGCGAGCCGTCCATGCCGAGGACTTCCGTCGCGCCAGTGGCGCCGGATTGTCTGGTGGAAGCGCTTCGAGGCGCTTCCATGGATGACGAGCACCGTACTCTTATGAGTGTGGTGATTCAAAAGGTTTTTTCTGCCAAAAGCAGACTAACCGAAGCCTGCACAAGCCTCCTGACGGGCTTCGAGGTAAGTAATAAAAATGTGTGAAATTACCACCCGATAGGTAGTAGCCCCTGATACTCTGTTTGGTGTTCGGAAAGAAAAGCCAAGCGGAGGGTCAATTATAATCCCCAGGAGTCTAATAAGTGTTTATGTGAATAAGCGGTGGTCTTTGCTTGTCATTGCTGCCCGCATGTACCGAGGTTGCCGAACTAAAGTGGGACTGGAAGCGGTAGCGAGGAGAGCTCGACCTCACGAAGAGGCGGCTCGAAGAGAGCAAAGGTGAGTGATTCTCCGCTCTTATGTATGTAAAGATAGATGAAATAGTTTAGTCTGACGACGGTTGCCGTGGATCAGGTAATGTGGTCCACCACCAAAGTGGCGTCCACAAGAAAGCGTTATCCGAGGTCAAGACAAGGCGGCCTTGGAATGCAAGGAGCGCGAAAAGCAAAGTGCTAGAGTGGGCGAGGTACAGCAAGAGCTCTGGGACCTCGGCAAGAAGTTCGAGTCCGTGGAGCATGATCTGAAGATGAAAGAAGCCGAGCTTGCGAAGGCCCTTGTGAGTATGAGAGACGCCAAGGCCGAAGCCGAGAAGGCACAGCAGGAAATCCAGGAGGCCAAAAAGATAACGGCGGGTAAGAAATTCTTTATGCAAAGCAAACATGTGGAGGAGGCGTTTCTTTTACTTACCCGAATTCAGAGCTCTCCAGGGGCATTCGCAGATCTGCCATGCAGCGTCTCAGACGCCGCGGAGTTCTACCGTGCCGAGGAGGGGAGCTCAACGGAGAAGCTGTTCTGGTCCCAGTATGCTGGGGCCGAACATCCGATGCCTCTGAGTGACCAACTGAAGCAGTTGGTCGAACTCCACAGGGCGGCCGAAGTGGCTATGAAAGATTTCATAGTCCGGATGTGGCCTGGTGAGCCCCTGCCCACTAGCTACTTCGGCCTGATCAAGGGGATGGTGAATGCCTGTCCGCGGCTGGAAGTAATCAAGCGATCCATTTGCATTGAGGGTGCCCACCGGGCCTTTGCCATTGCGAAGGTGCATTGGGGCAGGCTGGATGCGGAGAAGCTGGTGAAGGGCGGGCCGTGCTACGTCTCGATCTTGCGTTGGTTTTCCCCGAAGAGGAGGGGATGATGCAGCACAGTAGCGTAAGTATTTCCCTCAGTTTTTGAGAACCAAGGTATCAATCCAGTAGGAGGCCACGCGCAAGTCCCTCGTACCTGCACAAAACGATAGCTACTCGCAACCAACGCGATTAGGGGTTGTCAATCCCTTCACGGTCACTTACAAGAGTGAGATCTGATAGAGATAATATTTTTGGTATTTTTGGAATAAAGATGCAAATTAAAAAGTAAAAGCAAAGCAAGTAAATAAAGTGATGGAGATTGATATGATGAGAATAGACCCGGGGGCCATAGGTTTCACTTGTGGCTTCTCTCAAGAGCATAAGTATTCTACGATGGGTGAACAAATTACTGTTGAGCAATTGATGAAATTGAGCATAGTTATGAGGTTATCCAGGCAATGATCATGTATATAGGCATCACGTCCGTGACAAGTAGACTGAAACGATTCTGCATCTACTACTATTACTCCACTCATCGACCGCTATCCAAAGATGCGTCTAGAGTATTAAGTTAAAAACAGAGTAACGCCTTAAGCAAGATGACATGATGTAGAGGAATAAATTCATGCAATATGATAAATACCCCATCTTGTTATCCTCGATGGCAACAATACAATACGTGCCTTGCAACCCCTCCTGTCACTAGGTAAGGACACCACAAGATTGAACCCAAAGCTAAGCACTTATCCCATTGCAAGAACTACCAATCTAGTTGGCCAAACCAAACGGATAATTCGAAGAGACTTGCAAAGATAACTTAATCATACGTGAAAGAATTCAGAGAAGAATCAAATATTTTCCATAGATAAGCTGGATCATAAACCCACAATTCATCGGTCTCAACAAACACACCGAAAAAAGAAGATTACATCGAATAGATCTCCACGAGAGAGGGGAGAACATTGTATTGAGATCCAAAAGAGAGAAGAAGCCATCTAGCTACTAGCTATGGACCCGAAGGTCTGAAGTAAACTACTCACACTTCATCGGAGGGGCTATGGTGATGATGTAGAAGCCCTCCATGGTGGATGCCCCCTCGTGAGCTCGAGCAGGCCCCAAGATGGGATCTCGTGGATACAGGAAGTTGCGGCGGTGGAATTAGGTTTTTGGCTCCCCTTCTGATCTGTTGGTGGTACGTAGATATATATAGGAGGAAGGAGTACGTCGGTGGAGTGTCAGGGGGCCCACGAGGCAGGGGGCGCGCCCAGGGGGGAAGGGCGCGCCCCCACCCTCGTGACCGCCCCTGGCACTCCTTGGAGTAGGGTCCAAGTCTCCTGGATCACATTCGGTGAGAAGATCACGTTCCCGGAGGTTTCATTCCGTTTGGACTCCGTTTGATATTCCGTTTCTTGAAACGAAATAGGCAAAAAACTGACAGTGCAATTTGGGCCTCGGGTTAATTGGTTAGTCCCAAAAGTAATATAAAATTGGAAAATAAATCCCATTAAAGTCCAAAACAATAGATAAAGTAGCATGGAGCAATCAAAAATTATAGATACGTTGGAGACGTATCAGGCATCCCCAAGCTTAATTCCTGCTCGTCCTCGAGTAGGTAAATGATAAAAAGAGAATTTTTGATGCGGAGTGATATTTTGCATAATTTCAATCTAAATCTTCTTAATCATGGTATGAATATTCAGATCCGAAAGATTCAAGACAAAAGTTCATATTGACATAAAAATAATAATACTTCAAGCATACTAACAAAGCAATTATGTCTTGTCAAAATAACATGGCCAAAGAAAGTTATCCTGCAAAATCATATGGTGCAGCTATGCTCCATCTTCCCACACAAAGTATTTAAATCATGCACAACCCTGATGACAAGCCAAGCAATTGTTGCATGCTTTAACATTTTCAAAACTTTTTCAATCTCCACGCAATACATGAGCGTGAGCCATGGATATAACACTATATGTGGAATAGAATGGTGGTTGTGGAGAAGACAAAAATACGGAAGATAATCTCACATCAACTAGGCGTATTAATGGGCTATGGAGATGCCCATCAATAGATATCAATGTGAGTGAGTAGGGATTGCCATGCAACGGATGCACTAGAGCTATAAGTATATGAAAGCTCAACAAAAGAAACTAAGTTGGTGTGCATCCAACTCGCTTGCTCACGAAGACCTAGGGCATTTTGAGGAAGCCCATCATTGGAATATACAAGCCAAGTTCTATAATGAAAAATTCCCACTAGTATATGGAAGTGACAAAATGAGAGACTCTCTATCATGAAGATCATGGTGCTACTTTGAAGCACAATTGTGGTAAAAGGATAGTAACATTGTCCCTTCTCTCTTTTTCTCTCATATTTTTATTTTTATTTTTTTATTTGGGCCTTCTCTTTCTTTTATGGCCTCTTTTTTATTATTTTTTATTTTTCGTCCAGAGTCTCATCCCGACTTGTGGGGGAATCATAGTCTCCATCATCCTTTCCTCACTTGGGACAATGCTCTAATAATGATGATCATCACACTTTTATTTTTCTTACAACTCAACAATTACAACTCGATTCTTAGAACAAAGTATGACTCTATATGAATGCCTCCGGTGATGTACCGGATATGCAATGAAACAAGAGTGACATGTATGAAACAATTATGAAAGGTAGCTTTGCCACAAATACGATGTCAACTACATGATCATGCTAGCAATATGACAATGATGGAGCGTGTCATAATAAACGGAACGGTGGAAAGTTGCATGGCAATATATCTCGGAATGGCTATGGAAATGCCATAATAGGTAGGTATGGTGGCTGTTTTGAGGAAGGATATATGGTGGGTGTATGATACCGGCGAAAAGTGTGCGGTATTAGAGAGGCTAGAAATGGTGGAAGGATGGGAGAAAGTGCGTATAATCCATGGACTCAACATTAGTCATAAAGAACTCATATACTTATTGCAAAAATCTAGAAGTTATCAAAACAAAGTATTACGCGCATGCTCCTAGGGGGCTAGATTGGTAGGAAAAGACCATCGCTCGTCCCCGATCGCCACTCATAAGGAAGACAATCAATAAATAAATCATGCTTCGAGTTCATCACATAACGGTTCACCATACGTGTATGCTACGGGAATCACAAACTTCAATACAAGTATTCTTTAAATTCACAACTACTCAACTAGCATGACTCTAATATCACCATATTCATATCTCAAAACAATTATCAAGCATCAAACTTATCTTAGTATTCAATGCACTCAAAAGAAAGTTTCACATATCTTGAATACCAAGTATATTAACATTAATCAAATTACCATGCTATTAACGACTCTCAAAATAATCTAAGTGAAGCATGAGAGATCAAGTTTCTTTAAAACAAATCCACCACCGTGCTCTAAAAGGTATAAGTGAAGCACTAGAGCAAAAATTATCACGCTCAAAAGATATAAGTGAAGCACTATGAGCAAAACTATCAAGCTCAAAAGATATAAGTGAAGCACTATGAGCAAACTATCAAGCTCAAAAGATATAAGTGAAGCACATAGAGTATTGTAACAAATTCCAAATCATGTATGGCTCTCTCAAAAGGTGTGTACAGTAAGGATGATTGTGGTAAACTAACAAGCAAAGACACAAATAATACAAGACGCTCCAAGCAAAACACATATCATGTTGGTGAATAAAAATATAGCTCCAAGTAAATTACCGATGGAAGTGGACGAAAGAGGGGATGCCTTCCGGGGCATCCCCAAGCTTTGAATTTTTGGTGTCCTTGGATTATCTTGGGTGTGCCATGGGCATACCCAAGCTTAGGCTCTTGCCACTCCTTGTTCCATAATCCATCAAAAGAATTCACCCAAAACTTGAAAACTTCACAACACAAAACTCAATAGAAATCTCGCGAGCTCTGTTAGACAAAGAAAACAAAAGACTACTTTAAGGTACTGTAATGAACTCAGTCTATATTTGTATTGGTGTTAAACCTACTGTATTCCAACTTCTCTATGGATTATAAACTATTTTACTAACCATAGATTCATCAAAATAAGCAAACAACACACGCAAAACAGAATCTGTCAAAAACAGAATAGTCTGTAGTAATCTGTAACTAACGCAAACTTCTGGAACCCAAAAAATTCTACAAACATTAGACGACCTGGAAAGTTTGTTTATTGATCAGAAGCAATTGGAATCAGTATTTTATCACGTTCTAGTGATTTTTAACAATTCGGGCACTGAGCACAAAGATTCTGGAAATTACAGCAAGATCAAATAACTATCATCCAAGAAGATCCAATAGGTCTAACTTGGCACAAACACTAATTAAAAGATAAAATCACATCTAAACAGAGGCTAGATGGATTATTTATTCCTAAACAGAAGCAAAAACAAAAACACAAAATAAAATTGGGTTGCCTCCCAACAAGCGCTATTGTTTAACGCCCCTAGCTAGGCATAAAAACAAGGATAGATCTAGGTATTGCCATCTTTGGTAGGCAATCCATAAGTGGCTCTCATGAAAGATTCATATGGTAATTTTATTTTATTTCTAGGAAAATGTTCCATGCCCTTCTTTAAAGAGAATTGGAATCTAATATTTCCTTCCTTCATATCAATAATTGCACCAATCGTTCTAAGGAAAGGTCTACCAAGAATAATAGGACATGAAGGATTGCAATCTATATTAAGAACGATAAAATCAATGGGCACATAATTCCTATTTGCAACAATAAGAACATCATTAATTCTTCCCATAGGCTTTTTAATAGTGGAATCCGCAAGATGCAAGTTTAGAGAGCAATCATCAAAATCACGGAAATCTAGCAAATCACACAAAGTTTTGGGAATAGTAGAGACACTAGCACCCAAATATCACAAAGCATGAAACTCATAATTTTTAATTTTAATTTTAATAGTAGGTTCCCACTCATCATGGAGTTTCCTAGGGATATAAATTTTCAACTCAAGCTTTTCTTCATAAGATTGCATCAAGGCATCAACAATGTGTTCGGTAAAACCCTTATTTTGACTATAAGCATGAGGAGAATTTAGCACGGATTGCAACAAGGAAATACAATCAATTAAAGAGCAATTTTCATAATTAAATTCCTTGAGATCCAATATAGTGGGTTTAGCAATATCTCGATTTTTATTTCCTTCAATCCCACTTTTGTCAATTTCATCATCAAGATCTAATAACTCAGAATTCTTAGAACGCCTTCTAGGTAAAGGAAGATCATATTCAGTTTCATCAAGATTAATATTGCAAATCAAAGATTTAATAGGGGATGTATCAATAACTTTTAGATCTTCATCTTGATTTTCATAGGAATTCGGTTTAGCGGCCATCTTATTGACTAAGGTAGCTTGCATATCCGAAATTTCAGCGGTCATCTTTTCAAGACGAGTGATTTGGGCTCTTATACCATCAAATTCTTTGGACATATCATCGAGCTCTTTATTCATATAACTCATGAAACTCTTTTCTTCCTTAAGCTTGTTTCTAAAGAAATTATTATGCTCAAATTGCAAAACCATAAACTTCCTGACATTGTTTTCGATCTCCTCTAGCCTTTTAAGGTGAAGATCACCAGATTTAGGTAGGGCCATTACGACAAACAAGCAAACTAACACACGAGCAAACAAAAGGCAAAGGGAAAAAGAGGAGGAGATTGGGAAAGAGAGGGCGGATAAAACGGCAAGGGTGAAGTGGGGGAGAGGAAAACGAGAGGCAAATGGCAAATAATGTAATGCGGGAGATAGGGATTGTGATGGGTACTTGGTATGTTGACTTTTGCGTAGACCACCCCGGCAACGGCGCCAGAAATCCTTCTTGCTACGTCTCGAGCTTGCGTTGGTTTTCCTCGAAGAGGAGGGGATGATGCAGCACCGATGGCGTAAGTATTTCCCTCAGTTTTGAGAACCAAGGTATCAATCCAGTAGGAGGCCACGCGCAAGTCCCTCGTACCTGCACAAAACGATAGCTACTCGCAACCAACGCGATTAGGGGTTGTCAATTCCTTCACGGTCACTTACAAGAGTGAGATCTGATAGAGATAATATTTTTGGTATTTTTGGTATAAAGATGCAAAGTAAAAAGTAAAAGCAAAGCAAGTAAATAAAGTGATGGAGATTGATATGATGAGAATAGACCGGGGCCATAGGTTTCACTAGTGGCTTCTCTCAAGAGCATAAGTATTCTACGGTGGGTGAACAAATTACTGTTGAGCAATTGGCGAATTGAGCATAGTTATGAGGTTATCCAGCAATGATCATGTATATAGGCATCACGTCCGTGACAAGTAGACCGAAACGATTCTGCATCTACTACTATTACTCCACTCATTGACCGCTATCCAGCATGCGTCTAGAGTATTAAGTTAAAAACAGAGTAACGCCTTAAGCAAGATGACATGATGTAGAGGAATAAATTCGTGCAATATGATAAATACCCCATCTTGTTATCCTCAATGGCAACAATACAATACGTGCCTTGCAACCCCTTACATCACTAGGTAAGGACACCGCAAGATTGAACCCAAAGCTAAGCACTTCTCCCATTGCAAGAACTACCAATCTAGTTGGCCAAACCAAACGGATAATTTGAAGAGACTTGCAGAGATAACTTAATCATACATAAAAGAATTCAGAGAAGAATCAAATATTTTCCATAGATAAGCTGGATCATAAACCCACAATTCATCGGTCTCAACAAACACACCGCAAAAAGAAGATTACATCGAATAGATCTCCACGAGAGAGGGGAGAACATTGTATTGAGATCCAAAAAAGAGAGAAGAAGCCAACTAGCTACTAGCTATGTACCCGAAGGTCAGAAGTAAACTACTCACACTTCATCAGAGGGGCTATGGTGATGATGTAGAAGCCCTCCGTGGTGGATGCCCCCTCCGGCGGAGCTCCGGAACAGGCCCCAAGATGGGATCTCATGGATAGGAAGTTGCGGCGGTGGAATTAGGTTTTTGGGTCCCCTTCTGATCCTTTGGGTTACGTAGGTATATATAGGAGGAAGGAGTACGTCGGTGGAGCGTCAGGGGCCCACGAGGCAGGGGGCGCGCCCAGGGGGAAAGGCGCGCCCCCACCCTCGTGACCGCCCCTGGCACTCCTTGGAGTAGGGTCCAAGTCTCCTGGATCACGTTCGGTGAGAAGATCACGTTCCCAAAGGTTTCATTCCGTTTGGACTCCGTTTGATATTCCGTTTCTTCGAAACACTGAAATAGGCAAAAAACAGCAATTCTGGGTTGGGCCTCCAGTTAATAGGTTAGTCCCAAAAGTAATACAAAGGTGGAAAATAATGCCCATTAAAGTCCAAAACAATAGATAAAGTAGCATGGAGCAATCAAAAATTATAGATACGTTGGAGACGTATCAGGCATCCCCAAGCTTAATTCCTGCTCGTCCTCGAGTAGGTAAATGATAAAAAGAGAATTTTGATGCGGAGTGATACTTTGGCATAATTTCAATGTAAATCTTCTTAATCATGGTATGAATATTCAGATCCGAAAGATTCAAGACAAAAGTTCATATTGACATAAAAATAATAATACTTCAAGCATACTAACAAAGCAATTATGTCTTGTCAAAATAACATGGCCAAAGAAAGTTATCCCTGCAAAATCATATGGTCTGGCTATGCTCCATCTTCCCACACAAAGTATTTAAATCATGCACAACCCTGATGACAAGCCAAGCAATTGTTGCATGCTTTAACATTTTCAAAACTTTTTCAATCTTCAAGCAATACATGAGTGTGAGCCATGGATATAACACTATATGTGGAATAGAATGGTGGTTGTGGAGAAGACAAAAATAGGGAAGATAATCTCACATCAACTAGGCGTATTAACGGGCTATGGAGATGCCCATCAATAGATATCAATGTGAGTGAGTAGGGATTGTCATGCAACGGATGCACTAGAGCTATAAGTATATGAAAGCTCAACAAAAGAAACTAAGTTGGTGTGCATCCAACTCGCTTGCTCATGAAGAACTATCCAGGGGCAGGCCGCGTATGGATATATAAAACAGGTATAACGATCGTAAATAGATTCCACCTGGGTGTTTCCTTCCGTGCGTGAAGCTTGTTGTCTCCTTGGCTTTCTCTCCTATGTAAGTCCGACAATCCGGCTCGTCTGAAGAGGCTGCTCTAAAGCAATGTCCTGAAAAAGAAGAAGGACGGGTTATGAAGGTATGTGGCGGTTATCCCAAGACTTTGTTGAGTCATTGTTGCACCTCCGCCTTCGCCCATGGTATCTTGAGTGCGTAATTGTGTACGCGTGGCACAAATGCTGCTTTGATGGGGCTTAAGCGGAGGCCGGACTACTAGTCATGCTCTTGGCGTGCCTGATGATCCTGTTGCGGGGTGCTCCGGACTCTCTTGACGGTGCTTGAAGTTGTTGTCGCCGGATTGGTTTGTCGGAGGAGGCCGCATTGTACTTCCGCCGCAAGGGATGCAGTATGCTCTTCTGTTCAGAGAGAGCGGTCCATATTTCCGCTCACTGTTATGACCCCACGTGGTCCTGGCATCTTGAGCTTGAGGTATGCGTAGTGTGGTACCGCATTGAATCTAGCGAATGCGGTTCGTCCGAGCAGTGCGTGGTAACCACTGTGGAAAGGGACGATATCAAAGATTAACTCTTCGCTTCGAAAGTTATCCAGAGATCCGAAGACCACTTCCAGTGTTATAGAGCCCGTGCAATGGGCCTCTACTCCAGGAATCACACCTTTAAAGGTGGTTTTGGTGGCCTTGATCCTTGAAGGCTCAATGCCCATTTTGCACACTGTGTCTTGATAAAGCAGGTTCAGGCTGCTGCCACCGTCCATAAGGACTCGTGTGAGGTGGAATCCGTCGATGATTGGGTCTAGAACCAATGCGGCTGAGCCGCCATGACAGATGCTAGTAGGGTGATCCCTACGGTCAAAGGTGATCGGGCAAGCTGACCATGGGTTAAATTTGGGGGCGACTGGCTACATCGCATAGACGTCCCGTAGTGCTCGCTTCCGTTCCCGCTTGGGAATGTGCATGGCGTAAATCATGTCGACCGTTTTCACCTTGGGGGGGGGATTTCTTCTATCCCCCCGTGTTCGGACGTCGGGGCTCTTCGTCATCGTCGCTGTGTAGCCTCTTGTCCTTGTTTTCGGCGTTTATTTTGCCGGCCTATTTGAACACCCAGCAGTCTCTATTGGTGCGGTTGGCTGGCTTGTCCGGGGTGCCATGAATTTGGCACGAGCGCTCCAGTATATGGTCTAGACTGGACGGTCCCTGATTATTTCTTTTGAACGGCTTCTTCCGCTGACCGGACTTGGGTCCGCTGAATCTGGCGTTGACTGCGTGTCTTCAGTGCTGTCGCCGTTGTTCCGTCGCTTATGTCTATTAAACCATGGCTTGTCATTATTGCCGCGGCCGTCCGGAGTCCCAGAATGTGGTGTAGTGCTGCTGCGAGCCAACCAGCTGTCCTCGCCCGCGCAAAAGCGGGTCATTAGTGTTGTGAGAGCTGCCATTAACTTGGGTTTTTCCTGGCCGAGTTGTCGAGCGAGCCACTCGTCACGGATATTGTGCTTAAAAGCTGCCAGGGCTTCGGCGTCTGGACAGTCGACTATTTGGTTCTTTTTAGTTAGGAACCGAGTCCAGAATTTCCTGGCTGACTCTCCGGGTTGTTGAGTAATGTGGCTCAGGTCATCAGCGTCTGGTGGTCGCACATATGTGCCCTGGAAGTTGTCGAGGAATGCGTCTTCCAGGTTTTCCCAAATGCCAATGGAATTTGGCCGGCGCATCGCTTTAGCAAGTGTCAGGCTGGTCCTTTGAGCTTAAGGGGGAGATACTTGATGGCGTGTAGATCGTCTCCGCGGGCCATGTGAATGTGGATAAGGAAATCTTCGATCCATACCGCGAGGTCTGTTGTGCCATTGTATGATTCAATGTTTATGGGTTTGAACCCTTCTGGGGATTCATGATCAATCACTTCGTCGGTGAAGCAGAGGGGGTGCGCGGCGCCTCTGTGCCGGGCTATGTGGCTATGCAGTTCGAATTGCTCTGGGTGGCTATGTTCGGCCCGGCCGGACTTGTTGAAGGTGTATCCGGCGTGACGGTCGTCGTCGCGTGCTGAGGCACGCCCCCGCGATCCTTAGATCGATGTTGGCTGTCCTGCTCTGTTTTCCAGTATATCTTGCAAGTCCTGCCTATTGCCCCGGGCCGTAGTATGTTGGCATGGGGGTGCTGGCTGGTATGCAGGCTGATATGCTATTTTTATCCCGGCCACGAGGTGGCCGGTCAGCCGTATGGCGCTCGAGTCCGTATTCCTCGGCTGCCAGGACTTGATCCATCATGCGTAAGCAGGTCTTGATCAGCTTGGAGTTGCTGCTTCTTCTTTTTCAGGCTCCTCGAAGTGGCTATAAGCCGATGCTTGAAGCGCTCCTGCTCTACGGGATCCTCAGGCACGCCAAACTCGTCGTCGCTGAGGCTAATCTAAATCTTCGGAGGGCATGTAGTTGTCCTCCTCCGGGTATTAAATCCGTCGCTTTGTTCTTCGGGCTGACTTGCTCATCCTCTGCTCGGCCTACTCGGCGGGCTGATCAGGGTTGTATTCTTCTTCGGCACCATTCGGATTGTTTTCGTCTCCTGGGCCGGTATTGCTGTGGCGGGGCTTGGAGTGGCGCCGACGACGCCCATTCTTTGCTTTTTTCCCTGAGGTTTTATCCTCCGTTGCCTCATCACCATTTGTTTCCTTCAGAGTGTCCACCATATATATATATATATCATAGGAAGAGGTGGTTGTCCACCGCCCAGTGAGCGGTGGTTCATGTTCTTCTCGTGCATCGTCGTCCATACCGTCGATGTCTTCGAGTCAAGTCCAAGACCTCGGTTAAATCATCGACCGTGGCAATGAAGTGGGTGGTGGGTGGGCAACGAATTCCTTCATCGCCTGCTTCCCACTCGAGCCCGACATAGTTCGGCCAAGAGCCTCCTAACAAAGAGAGAGACTTTAATGAGTTCAAAGATGTCGCCAAAGGGCGAGTCTTTGGAAAGATATCCGCAGCGGTGAACTCCATTACCGGAGCCCAACCTGGCTCGACCGCTCGGGAGTCTGTGGATTGGAACTAACATCCGGATCTGAATCCGGGGTCCGGAGTCATGAGCCTATGAGGTAAGACCTGTGTTCGGCTCCACCGCTGATGAGTGTGCGACCTGCGGGCGGGTCCATCCTCGTCCTTAGGCAACACTCGCCCGGATTTAGGTCCGGCTACCGCGGGGTGATACTCGAGCTTTGTCCGACAATGAGGTCTAAGCCGTGCTTTCGTCGTGTTGTCCGGTGCTCCTGGCATAGGCCCGAATCCGTCGAAGATCAAGTCTCCGCGAATGTCCACCATGTAGTTCAGGTTTTCGAACCTGATCTGGTAGCCAGGGGCGTAGCTGTCGATCTGCTTCCAGTTGCCAAGGCGAAGTTAGTTGAAGCAAAGCCGCCGAACACGAAGATCTGTCCGGGGAGAAAGGTCTCACCCGGGATCGTGTTGTTGACGATGACTGGAGGAGCCATCGAGCCCTGTAGCGACGACACAGAGGAACTCTCAATGAAAGCACCAATGTCGGTGTCAAAATCGGTGGATCTCGGGTAGGGGGTCCCGATCTGTGCGTCTTAGGATGATGGTAACAGGAAGCAAGGGACACAATGTTTACCCAGGATCGGGCCCTCTCGATGGAGGTAAAACCCTACTTCCTGCTTGATTAATATTGAAGATATGGGCAGTACAAGAGTAGATCTACCATGAGATCGTAGAGGCTAAACCCTAGAAGCTAGCCTATGATGGTATGATTGTAATTATGATCGGTCTTCTAAGGACCAACCTCTCCGGTTTATATAGGCACCAGAGAGGGCTAGGGTTTACATGGAGTCGGTTACAAGGAAGGAAATACAGTATCCGGAGCGCCAAGCTTGCCTTCCACGTCAAGGAGAGTCCCATCCGGACACGGGTCGAAGTCTTGAGTCTTGTGTCTTCACGCTTCAATAGTCCGGACGATGTATACAGTCCGACTGTCCGGATACCCCCTAATCCAGGACTCCCTCAGCGGGAACCGAGAGGTCCGTCGAATCTTGGGGCAATCCCTCGGGCTTTGCGCGGGCACGATGTGGTGCCCAGAAGTCAGAGGGGCCTGACAGGCCACGCGCGTGACGGGACCGGGCGACGGGCTGGGGCCCACCGCCGCGCGCCCTCGGCCCAAGCGCGCGGATTTATTGCGGCGTCCGGGGGCCGGTTGCTCTTCCCCGGGCAGTTACTGCGCGTGTACGTGCGCACTTATTGCGGGGTAGTGGAACGGGCGCGTGCAGACGATCCCACTTCCCCACTTCCCCACGTTCAAACCGAGGGTTATAAATCGGGGGGCAGGGGGGCGGCGGACATTATTCTTGCTCTGGCCCTCCTGTCCCTTTGCTCTCGCTCCGCTCTTTGCAACTGACGCACTGCAGCGCCCGCTGCTCCGAGCAGAACTCCTTCGCCGTCCATCTTCCTTCTTCTTCCTTTGATCATGACGCTGCCATCGGGCTCCTGGATGGGTTCGAATGTCACCTCCGAGGACATCACCCAACTCTGGGAGACATGGCGCCTTCCACGGGAGACGGACGTCGGCATCCGCTTGCCGCGCGGCGAGCAGAGGCCTCGGCCCGAGGGGCAGGAGCGCGTGGTCTTCCTCACTCACTTCGAGCGCGGGTTCGGGCTGCCGGCGAGCACCTTCTTCCGCGCGTTCCTGGAGTTCTTCGGGCTCCAGCCGCATCATATTGGCGCCGGCGCCATCATCCAGCTCTCCGGCTTCGTCACCCTCTATGAGGGGTACCTAGGGGTCGAGCCTACGATCGACCTCTGGGCGCGCTTCTTCTCCTTTAAGCAGCAGGGCCCGTCAGCCGGGGAGTTCGCCGATTGCGGCGCCACCGTCATCTCGAAGCGGTCGGGGGCGGATTTCCCCAAGATCCCGCTGGAGGATTCTGCCAAGAAATGGCATAACTCCTTCTTCTACATCCGCAACCTTGGTGTGGATCGCATCAACCTTCCGGCCTTCGCCATCGCACTACAGCGGGCGAAGACGAACTGGGGCTACTCGCCCAGGCACCCGTCGCAGGAGATCGTCAATCTCTGCGAGCGGGTGACGGTGATGAGGACACGGGAGGGGCTCACCGGCACCGACCTCCTCGTCGCGTTCATCATGCGCTGGGTCCTTCCGCTTCAGGGGCGCTCATGCCTCATTGGCGAAATGGTCGGCCTTCAAGACCCCAACCGCATGGGGTCGACGCGGCTGTCCCCGGAGCAGATCGCGCGCGGCGTGAATGACATCTCCAAGGCCAACCTTGGGGAGGACTGGCAGTTCGGCAAGGCGCCCGTCTTGCCGGTCGAACTCAACGTCGCCGCAGGTGAGTGTCTGGTCTTCTTACTTTGCTGCCGCGCACCTTCTCATCCGTCCTGATGAGACGCGGGGGGTACTTCTGAACGCGATTCAGCATCCTTACGCCCGGGCCCCGCCGCAGGTGGCGCCGGTGGTGCCAGAGGAGTCCACGGCTCCTGGTGGGGAGGAGGAGGCCGAGTCCGATGCTAGCGCTGGGCGTCGCGCGGGGTAAGTCTCGTGTTTTTCTTCATGTGTCTTGAATTGCTGACGCGGCACGGAACGGTCGGTGCTGACGCCAGTTGTTGGTGTAGTGGCATTGGGCGGGGGAGGCGGCGGGCGGAGCCGGGTCTCGCATGGGCGGCGCCGAGCCGCCTGCATGGGAAAGAGACAGCGTTGTGCCGCGACCACAGGCCACAAGCGCCTGGCGTACCGGCCGGGGCAGGAGGCCGGCCAAGAGGAAGCACGACGGCGGGCACGGGAGGCCAACCCCGGTCCCGGTCTTGGCGGGGTAAGCTTCATCTCTCGTTTGCTCCCAGATTTTTTTTGAGCTAGTCTTGTTTCTTTTCTGCTCATTCTATCTTCTTCTTCAGGTCGCCAATCGTGCTGGCGAGGGCGGCGGCGGAAGCCGCGGCTGCCGAAGGGGCCGCGTACAGTAGGAGCCGGTCCGTACTCGCCGTCCAGGCCGAGGTGGAGGGATGGGCCGACTCGGACCTCGGCCTGGATCCGAACGACGCCGAAGCCTTGGCCTGGCGGGACAGGAACCGGGCCGAGGCGGAGCTAGAGGTGGCGTCGGTCCGTGCTTGGACCGACGCGGCGGCGGCATGGGCGCGACCGGCGCAGAGCCGGCCTGGCGCGAGATGCCAGAGGGCACGGTGGTGGCGGCGACGGTCTTTGAGCCGTCGTCGATGAGGGAGTGCGGCCGTGGAGGCCGGGCTGAGGTGGTGATCCCCGACCGGGAGGTCGTGGAGGTGGCGGATGACACCCCGCCGCGAGCCGACATGGTCGAGCGAGCGGGGACTAATGGTGGTGGAGGCGGCGTCGTTTTGGAAGAGACGCTGCGGGCGGCGGTGTCAGAGGCGCCGCTGGTTTTGGAGGAGGCACCGCGGGCGGCGGTGCCAGAGGCCACCCCGGCAGCTGGGCTGGAGGCGGTGACGCAGGGGGTCCCGGCGTCCGGGTCGTCGTCAGCGCTGGGAGGGGCGTCGGAGGAAGCGCTGGCCGTGTCACGAGCGGCCAGCGGGGAGTACGCCTTGGTGCCCCGGCAGGGAGGGCGCCGAGTTGCCGTGCCGCAGCCGGCGCGGAGCGGGGGCGCTGTTGTCTTCGGGCCTCAGACCCAAGAGGAGGAGGCGCTGGACGCCGTTAGTCGCCGCCTGCGAGGCCGGACGGAACGGCTCAAGGGCTTCGCCCAGGCCGAGGTGGAGCGGACGCGCGACCTGGAGCGCGCCGTTCTGGTAAGTCTTCTTGTATTTTCTTCTTTGTGGGGGCGCGCCAGCGCACCCATTGGATGTAGCCCCCGAGGTTCGGGCCAACTACGTAGTAGTTGGGTCGAATCTTTAGAGTGCTGGCCTTGTTCTTATTTCTGCTTTCTTTAGCATCTCGATGCCTTCCGGGTCGCCGCCTACAATCGTCTCCTGGGCAAGCACCGGGAGCTCGTGGAGCAGCTTGCCGCCAAGGAGGAGGAGCTCCGCGTCGCCGCAGGTATTCTTGTGCTCTTTTCTAGTGGGGCGCTAAGCTCACTGCTGGTGTAACCCTCGAGATTCGTGCCAACTGTGTAACAGTTGGGCCAAATCTTAAGTCTTGCTTTTTTCTTCTGCTGAGTCCTTCTTTTTCGCAGCCGGGGTGCTGTCCTGGCGGACTCGTCTGCTCCGGGCCGGTCATCACTACGACTGGCTCAATGCCGACACCGGCCGTCTTGGCGCTGAGGCGGCGCAGGCGAGGGCGGAGGCGGCCGCGGCTCGGCGGTCTCTCAACGAGGCTAACCGACTGCATGAGCAGCTGGCGGGTCACAAGAGCCTCCTCGAGGCCGAGGTGGAGCTCCTTAAGGCGGAAGCCGCCAAGGTGGCAGAGGCGCAGCATGCCCTGGTGGAGGCGGACCAGCAGCACGACCAGCTGGCCGACGACAAGGGCCGGCTACAGGCCGAGGTGGATCGCCTGCGGGGGCAGGTCACCACGACTGAGGGGGCCCGTCAGGACGAGGCCCGTTGCCGCGAGGCTGCCGAGAAGGCGGCAGAAGACAAGGACGCCAAGCTGAAGGCGGCCCTTGCCAAGGCGGCCGATCTGGAGAAGGCGCTTGAGGGGCGCGACCGCGCCATCGAACAGGAGCGGCGTGGTACGTTGCTTGAGGCGCAACACCTGGAAGAGTCCTTCTCCAGTAAGTACTTTTTCTTGTAGTTTGGCGGGTCAGGATCCAGCCTTTCTTCCTTGTTGTTCTTCTTCTAACTCACTTCTTCCTTTGCGGCAGGGGCCTTCATGGAGATGCAGCGGCTGGCGGAGGAAGCCGTCCGCTATCAGCACGACCCAACCGGCGTCGTTGGGTCCGTGACGGATCCGCGGGTGGACTAGACCTTCCCGGAGATCATCACCGCTGCTGAGGCCCGCCTGTAGGTCCTGGGAACGCAGGTGGGGCAGTTGTCCCAGGTCGGCACCGCAATGACGGCGGCCCTATGGCCGGACTCCGTACAACCGAGCAGCTTCTCGCGCATGGTACGTTGGTTGGAGATGGGGCCGGACCGGCTTGGCGAGTGGCGCGTCTCCGCCGCTCGTGCCGGTGCTAAGATGGCGCTCTGGTTCACGCTGTCCTGGCATCCGGACCTGCAGCTGAACGCGTTGATGGGCCAGTGGACCGGCTCAGAGCAGCTTTTGCAGGAGCAAGCCGGTCGGATCGCCTCCCGGGCTAGCTACATCGACGAGTTTGCCTTCCACGACGAGTTCTTTCTGGAGCGGACGGAAGACGGCAGGGACGTGGGCGGTGACGACTACGGTTTGCTCCTCCACGATCCGGAGGGGAGCTCGGAGGAGACGGGCGTCTACCGCGACGCGGGTGCTGAGGAGGACACCGGCGCCTCGCTAGACCCGGAGGCCGCCAGGGGAGAGCCATCGACGTCGCGACGCGGCGCTGGAGATGCCTGAGACACTTTTGTGTAAAATCTGTTAAATAGCAGGTCCACCCCACCCACTGGGGGTTTTAGGGTGTAATGAACTCGGGCCGTGGGCCTTTTCTTAAATACTTGTGTAGATGTCGTGGGTGCTTTTGCTTTTGCCTTCCGTTTTCTGGACCGATTTCATGCGCTTTTCCTTTCTCAAACCTCCCCCCGCGAGTCAGACGGCCGAGGCGAATTCGGTTCTTTGAGAGAAGCGCGTAGGACTTGGGTCCCTCGAAACGTTGAGCGCGAGCGAAACACCCACTGGGCCGGCTGGCGGCAATCCGGCGAAGCCGGTTGGCGAGCAGCCGGTCGTGCGACTGTTCATTTGATGAATGGTGGGCCGGGTTGATTGACCCGACAGCCTTTGACTTAGTGTATGAAGCGTAAAGGAGCTTTGGCCCGTTGTGCTTGCCAGCCGACAGCCAAAGCTGGATCTGTGGCTTTAGGGCGAAGTGGGGGACCGCGGCATCCTAACTTTATCAGGAATCACCAAGTAAGGTGGCGGGGTGGCGATCGAGCCGGCCAGCCCCCGAGCCCCCGGGTCGAGCGAGTCGGACCGGTGGCCGGGTTCAGTGGTATAGTGATGCAAGAAAATAGGGACACAATAAATTGGTCGACAAAAGGCAGCCCCCGAGTCTCATTCGGGGACCCCATAGTTTCATGCGTTCACAAAAGGCGACGATACATATGCTCGTGCGACTAACTGTAAAATGGGCGAAGGAGTTCCGCGTTCCACGACCGGGTTGTTTCTTCACCGGCGGTGTCCTTCTTGAGCTTCCTTGACTTGCGTGCGTCGATGAGGTAGTAGGCGTTGCGGTCGCGCAAGGCCCTGCTCATGATGAATGGGCCCTCCCATGGAGGGGACAGCTTGTACTGGCCTGCCTGCTCTTGGACGAGCCGGAGGACGAGGTCGCCCTTGCGGAACACGAGGGGCTTGATCTTCTTGCTATGGTAGTGCCTCAGGCCTTGCTGGTAGATGGCCGAGCGACTGAGCGCCAGGAGGCATGCTTCTTCGAGCAGGTCGACGCCATCTTTGCGGGCATCTCTGGCTTCGGCTTCGGTGTACATCGCGACGCGCGGTGAGTCGAACTCGACGTCGGTCGGGATGATGGCTTCAGCTCCGTAGACGAGGAAGAACGGGGTGGACCCGGTCGACCAATTCGGCGTGGTGCGTAGACTCCAGAGAACGGCTGGCAATTTGTCAAGCCAGCTGCCGGGTGAGCGGATGAGTGGCTCGACGAGTCGCGGCTTGACGCCGGATAGGATGAGTCCATTGGCCAGCTCGACCTGCCCGTTGGACCGCGGATGCGCAACGGAGGCTAGGTCGAGGCTGATGCCGGAGACGGAGCAGTATTGCTCGAGCGCGCCCTTGGCGAAGTTGGTGCCGTTGTCGGTGATGATGCTGTTCGACATGCCGTAGCGCACCGCTATGTCCTTGATGAACCGGACGGCTATTGGCCCGTCTAGTTTCTTGATTGGTCCTGCCTCGATCCACTTTGTGAATTTGTCCACTGCCACCAGCAAGTGTGCCATGCCGTCTCGAGCGGTTTTGAAGGGTCCCACCATGTCGAGTCCCCAGACCGCAAAGGGCCAGGCGATCAGTATGGTGCGGAGTGCTGACGCCGGCTGATGGCTGCGTTTGCCGAAGCGCTGGCATCCCTCACACTTGAGGACGAGCGACTCGGCATCTTGGAGGGCCATGGGCCAGTAGATACCGTGCCGGAACGCCTTGGCCACCAGGGTTCGTGATGCGGCGTGGTGCCCGCACTCGCCCTGATGTATGTAGAGGAGGATATCGATGCCCCGTTCCTGCTCGACGCAGCGCTGGAACACGCCGGTGGAGCTGCGCTTGACGAGCTCGTTGTTGATGATGCTATAGGCGGACGCCGGGCGCTGCACTTGCCGAGCTTCGGTCTCGTCCATGGGGAGAACCCCGTTCTCCAAAAATTTTGATATTGGGAGGGCCCAAGATGAAGCCGTAACCACAGCGAAGACGACCACCAGGGTGGGTTCCGAGTCGGCAGCCCCCAAGCCGGGTTGAGCAGCCCCCGGGTCGGGGATGGCGACGGCCGGGTCCGGGACGATGGTGGCCGGGTTGAGCTGAGCAGCCCCTGGGCCGGGTTCAGCAGCCCCCGAGCTGGGTTGAGGTGCGGCCGGGTCATCTGGAATGTGGATGGACTCGGAGTCCGGCGATGGCTTGACGGACGGCTTGCGCAGGTGCTCGAGGGAGACACCGGACGGGATGGCTTGTCGTGACAAGGCGGTCTTGGCGAGCGTGTCGGCTGCTTCGTTCTCCGCGCGCGGGACGTGGAGGAACTCGCAGCCCTCGAAGGATCCAAACAGCTTCTGGACGAGGAAGTGGTAGCTTGCCATGTTGGAGTCGCGGGCGTCCCATTCGCCGGAGCACTGCTGCACCACTAGGTCCGAGTCGCCGTAGCACAAGATGCGCCAGATGCCGAATTCCTTGGCAAGCCGGAGGCCGTGCACAAGGGCTTCGTACTCGACGACATTGTTGGAGGCAGCGAAGTGGATCTGGAGCGCGTAGCGGAGCCGGTCGCACTTCGGGGACGACAGTACGATGCCGGCCCCCAAGCCGAGTCGCATCTTGGACCCGTCAAAGTGCATGCGCCAATGCGTCGAGTCGGGAGGCGGCGGCAAGTACTGGGTCTCGGTCCAGTCGACGTGGAAGTCGGCCAGGGCTTGAGACTTGATCGCGGTGCGGGGCTCGTAGAGGATGGTGTGGCCGGCTAGCTGGATCGCCCACTTGGCAACCCGGCCAGAGGCATCTCGGCACCCGATGATTTCTCCGATAGGCACCGTGCTGACCACGGTGACAACGTGCTCTTGGAAATACGGCTTCAACTTCTTGGCGGTGAAGTACACCCCGTAACACATCTTCTGGTAGTGCGGGTAGTTATGCTTGGAGATGGAGAGCACCTCGCTCAGGTAGTAGACTGGGCGCTGGACGGCTTGGATCTTGCCCTTCTCTGGTCGCTCGACCACCAGCACCGTGCTGACCGCCCACGAGGTCGCGGCTATGTAGAGAAACAGCGGCTCCTTGTCGGTCGGCGTGGCCAGGACTGGTGCGGTGGAGAGCATGCGCTTGAGGTCTTGGAAGGCCACGTCTGCCTTGCCGTTCCATTCGAACGGGCTCGTCTTCTTTATCAGCTGGTACAGGGGTAGCGCCCTCTTGCCCAGCCAGCTTAGAAACCGGCTAACCTTGGCCAAGCATCCGGTGAACTTCTGGACATCGCGCAGCCGAGCCGGCTTGCGCATGCGCTCGATGTCCTTGATATTTTCCGGGTTTGCCTCAATGCCGCGTTCTGAGACGAGGAAGCCGAGTAGATTTCCGGATGGGACGCCAAAGACGCATTTTTCCGGGTTAAGCTTGACCTTGTATTTGCGGAGGTTGGCGAATGTTTCCTTCAAATCGTCGAGGAGCGTGAGGTGCTGCTTGGTCTTCACAATGATGTCGTCCACGTATACGTGGATATTGCGGCCAAGTTGCGGTAGCAGGCATTTCTGCATGCAGCGCTGGAAGGTGGCGCCGACGTTCTTCAAGCCGAACGACATGGTGATGTAGCAATACGCCCCAAAGGGCGTGATGAAGGACGTCTTCAGGGCATCGGCCGGGTCCAGCTTGATCTGGTGGTAGCCGGAGTAAGCGTCCAGGAAGGACAGGAGCTCACACCCGGCGATCGAGTCGATGACTTGGTCGATCCGCTGGAGGGCGAACGTATCCTTGGGACATGCCTTGTTGAGGCTGGTGTAGTCGATACACATGCGCCAGGTCTTGTTCTTCTTCGGGACAAGGACTAGATTGGCCAGCCACTCGGGGTGAAACACTTCCATTATGAAGTCGGCCGCCAAAAGCTTGGCGACCTCTTCACCAATGGTTCTTCTCTTCTCTTCGGAAAATCGTCGTAGGGGTTGACAGACAGGCTTGGCGTCCTTGCGGAAGTGAGGTTTGTGCTCGGCGTACTTCCTCGGGATACCCAGCATGTCCTTGGGGGTCCATGCGAAGATATCCCGATTCTCACGGAGGAAGTCGACGAGCTCGCCTTCCTATTTGCTGTCGAGGCGGGCGCCTATGACAACGTACTTGCTGCAGCTGGGGTCTTCTGGGTTGAGCTTCACTTTCTTGGTCTCCTTGGAGGGCTTGAAGGCGGCCTCGTCGTCCGGGTCCGGGGTCGGGATCGACACGGCGGAGGCCTCGCCTGCCAGGGCGACGATCCGGTCGAGCTGGCGCCGCTCCTCGGCAATGACCAGCGACTCGACCAACTTGGCGCCGTCTCGGGCGCACTCCAGGGACTTGCGATAATCGCCGGTGATGGTGATGATGCCCTTGGGACCCGGCATCTTCATCTTCAGGTACGCGTAGTGGGGAACCGCCATGAACTAGGCGAGCGCGGGATGGCCCAGCAACGCGTGATACACGCTGGACAGGTCCACCACCTCGAACGAGATCGGTTCGTGCCGGAAGTGGCTGCTGTCACCGAACAAGACATCTAGCTGGACCTGGCCAATGGGGGAGCAGGAGAGGCCGGGCACGATGCCGTGGAAGATCGTTCAGGTCGGCTCTAGGTCCTCGGCCTTGAGGCCGAGCTTGGTCATCGTGTCGCGGTACAGGATGTTGATGCTGCTGCCGCCGTTGATGAGGACTCTGGAGAACTTGCATGTGCACCGCACGATGATGGTGGGGTTGAGGACGAGGGTGTAACCACCCGAACTCGGCATGACTTCCGGGTGATCCTCCCGGGTCCAGGTGATCGGGCGATCCAACCAATGCATGAACTCCGGCTTGGCCGGGACGACGGTGTTCACCTCCTGCCGAAGGAGGCGCTCGCTGCGCTTGTCATCGCCGAGGCTGGTGAAGACGACGTAGGCCGCGTTCTGGTCCGGGTAGGCGTCGTCGCGCACCGTGCCGCCAGCTGGAGGTGGTTGTCCCACGCCTGGAGCCGGAGCCGGAGGGGGCGGGATGTCGCCCCTCATGATGCGCTTGATGATGGCGTGATACGTCCATTTTGCATCATGCTTTTATATCAATATTTATTGCATTATGGGCTGTTATTACACATTATATCTCAGTACTTATGGCTATTCTCTTTTATTTTACAAGGTTTACCATGAAGAGGGGGAATGCCGGCAGCTAGAATTCTGGCTGGAAAAGGAGCAAACGTTGGAAACCTATTCTGCACAACTCCAAAAGTCCTGAAACTCCATGAAACAACTTTTTGGATTTTATAAGAATTTATGAGCAAAAGAAACAGGCCAGGGGGCCCACACCTTGTCCAGGAGGCAGGCGCCCCTATAGGGCGCCCCTATCTCCCTGGGCCCCTCGTGAGCCTCCGGCGTCCATCTTCTGCTATATCATCACTTTTACCACGAAAAATCGTGGAAAAGCTTACGGGACGAAACTCCGCCGCCACGAGGCGGAACCTGGCGGAATCAATCTAGGGCTCCGGGCGGAGCTGTTCTGCCGGGACACTTCCCTCGGGAGGAAATCATCACCAACGTCATCACCAACGATCCTCTCATCGAGAGGGGTCAATCTCCATCAACATCTTCACCAGCACCATCTCTTCTCAAAACCTTAGTTCATCTCTTGTATCCAATCTTGTATCAAAACCACAAATTGGTACCGTGGGTTGCTAGTAGTGTTGATTACTCCTTGTAGTTGATGCTAGTTGGTTTACTTGGTGGAAGATCATATGTTCAGATCCTTTATGCATATTATTACTCCTCTGATTATGAACATGAATATGCTTTGTGAGTAGTTACGTTTGTTCCTGAGGACATGGGTGAAGTCTTGCTATTAGTAGTCATGTGAATTTGGAATTCGTTTGATATTTTGATGAGATGTATGTTGTCTTTCCTCTAGTGGTGTTATGTGAACGTCGACTACATGAAACTTCACCATTATTTGGGCCTAGAGGAAGGCATAAGGAAGTAATAAGTAGATGATGGGTTGCTAGAGTGACAGAAGCTTAAACCCTAGTTTATGCGTTGCTTCGTTAGGGGCTGATATGGACCCATATGTTTAATCTTGTGGTTAGGTTTACCTTAATACTCCTTTTTGTAGTTGCGGATGCTTGCATTAGGGGTTAATCATAAGTGGGATTGTCGTGGTTTTGTCACGGCAGATGTCCTCATGTAAGGACTTAGTCGTGGAGCCATCGCTGCGGGTTAATTTGAAGGGGTTAAAGCGGACGCAAAGACACAAGAGTTATACTAGTTCGGCCCCTTCGATGAAGGTAAAATCCTACGTCTAGTTGTGATGGGATTGATGTGGTCTCGATGACTAGGGAGCGAAATAAGCTTCTCCTAGGCCTTGAGTTGTCGTCCTTGAACCGCCCCGGGTCGTCCCCTTATATACACGGGTGACGCCCTTCGGTTCAGAGAGTCCCAATCTCCGGTTCATACTCGTATCCGGGCTGGTCTCTCTCTATTCCTAACTTACAGTACAAGTTTACATACCAGGCGGTTCTGACTGGGATCTAAACCGACTACGTGCCTTGGGCCCTTACTTTCGATGCTTGGGCTTTTACACCGTTGAACTATCGATGAAGTTAACCCGGCCCGGATAGGCGGTTTACGCATCGATAGTAATATCCCCAACATTAGGCCCCAGATTGATTTGAACAGGTTCATGTCAATCCTTGATAAAAAATCTTCAACTTCAATATCTTCTTGTAATTGTTGAACCGCCGTGACATCCCCTTCTCTGGTTCTTTGTAAACCGCGTATTGACTTCTCCCCGTGAGTTTTCAGAATCGCCGTGGCGTCATCTTCGAGCACCGCAACGGTCCGTCATGACATCACTTCCGCATAAAAAGGATCAAAAAGATTCCCTTCTCATTAATGATTATCTCGAAAATCGAGGCGACAGGCGTGCCCACTCGGCCGCTTCGGACGCCTTGATTCTCGCGCCTGCCTTTTAATCTCTCCCTTATAAATAAAGCCCGAGGGCCCCCTTTTCTCTTCCTCTTCTGCATCTTCTTCCTCGCGACGACCTCAGCTCCGAAGCTCCGCCGCCGTCCGCGACCTTCGAGAACCGCACCAACCAAGGCCGCGGCATCAACCTGAGTTAGATCAGAGACTCATCGCCCCCCTCCGCCATAATCTGCAGCGGTAAACTTCTTCTGTTCTTTTGCTTGTAGATCTGCATTAAATTTTTGCAAGCTCATCCGCACAGTCCTCCATTTTTCCTCTTCTTCCTACCTTCTGCCGTGGTAGTTTTAATCCAAAAACAGTATAGATCTCCTGCGGTAGCCATTCCACATCTGTTTTTAGTACTAGCAGCCCTTCCTTTTCTTCTGGTAGAGTATACATCCTTCTCTGGTTTTCTTGAACGCCTTTTAAAGAGCGCAGTAAAAACTGTTTTATAGATGCGCGGTAGATCCAAATAGATTTGATCATTGTGTGAAACCTGTTTCTGTCAACACTTAGCAGAAAACTTGAATCTGGGCCTTTCTGCCTACGGGCGGTTTAACCTTTGATACCCAATCCGCCATGTGCCATTAGCCCTCTCTTAAACCGCCAACTGTACCTTGCATTGTAATTTCACCGGTTTAACACTTAATTTTTCACTTACCAACCGTAGACAGTGAACCGGCACCTGTTTGATTTTCTTTCAGCTCCCCCCTTCCAGAATGGCGAAACAATTTTCTTCTTGCAATTGGGTTCCGTCCCGGATCACGGAAACACAGCTCAACGGTTACGTCACCACTGGCACTTTAGCCTCAAAAAATGTTCTCCGCTGGCGAGTTCCAGAATCGGAATGTCCGCCTGAACCTCAAGAAGGAGAGGTGATTGTTTTTATGCAACACCCAGACCGGGATGCAGTCCGCCCGGATCAAAAAATTTCCGGGATGTCCTCGCAAGCTTCCAACTCCATCCACAAGATATTGGTCCGAACTCTGTGTCCAATATATGCAACTTTCAAGTCTTCTGCAAGTCTATCTTCAAGAAGAACCAACCGTGGAGTTATTCCAAGATTTCTTTCATTTGAACCGCGTCTGAGTTCTCGGACGGTCCTAACACAGAACTTGGTGGCGTTTCAATCCAAAAAGGAAAGAAGTGGACTTCCCTCACGCCAAACATCATAGTCATCCTAAAGATTGGAATCAAACCTGGTTCTATTGCCGGAACACTGCTCCTAACGGAGAAAATCCCTTGCCGGGTTATCGCCCTCACCGGCTTAGCAACAACCATCCATTGCCTTTGCGCTTGACTGCCGCAGAACGGAAGAACTTTGCACCCCAAATTATCAAGCTCCGGGCTCTGATTGGCAACGGTTAAACTGGTATTGACCTTGTCCGCTGTTGGGTTTCTTGGGGCATCTTGCCATTAAGCCGCCACCCCGGATTGATGCACGAATACACTGGTGACGTCAAAGATCCTCAACGACGTCACGAGCTATCCATAACTGAGCTTGAAATTACCGAGACAGTGAAGAAAATGCTCGATGAACCGATCTCCGCATGCAGCCAAACCGGGCTGGCCCCGTTCTGCGTCTCCAACAAACCGCCCGCGGTAAGGTTCCTCTCATTGCTCTACCGATTTTGATTCTATATTGATTGTATTAATCTCTCTATTAATTCTCAGGCTAACAGCTCCTTTTGGAAATGAACAAAACCGGCCCGGGTTCCTCGTGTAAAGACCAAGACCACCAAGAAAGCTGGCAAGAGGAAAACCGCCGAGTCTTCTGAACCGCCGGAAGATGAAGAATCAGATGCTGAGGTAGAGCTTGACTTACTTGGTTTTTTTTTCAATCATTTCTTGTCGATTACAATTCCTGTGATGACGCCGAGGCCAGCCATGCGTAACTGTTGAGGTAATCCTTCTTTCTTCCGATTCGATCTTGTACCGGTTAAAAGAATTCGCAGACAGATCCGGAAAGTGAAACAATCTCACTCTTGTGCTCATTTGAATCCAAAACTTTCTTTGAAGACACGACAAAGCGAAGAACGTCAGACGACCCGCCATAGCGGTCAACAAATTACGCCGTCCGGTTTAGCCGACACACCAACCCGAAACGTCGTCGAGAGGTGACTTGTTCTCTGGCGTTATCCTTTGAAAGGTTTCTTCCGATGCCCTCTCAATTCGTGCGACCAATTACCAGGCTTCTTCCAACTCGTCTGGCGGTTCATCAACCACTCAGCTGCCTCCTCTCAAAGTTGCCGATGGGTAAGTATATTACTCCTTAATTTGTTCCTTGTATTTGTCGGTTTATCATATTCTAACCCTTAATGTTGTAGCACCAAGGCTCGTCTTAGTAAAAAGGCCAAGACCCTCAACCCTACTGTGGATGTTGATCCGGAGAAGACTCCAGAGCATCATGGTGAAAATCCCGAAGTTGCTAAAGACAACTCTGCTGGGGTTAATCAAGATGCCAATGCTAATCCGCCAGAGGTTGAACCGGATGTCCAAGTTGAAACGTCACATCCTACTGCTCCACCGAGTCCTCAGCGAGAACAACGGGACTCAAGCTGGCGATCCGCCAAGCCCGGGTATGAAAGCGCCAAGCCCAGGTGAAAATGCCAATCCGGCCAGCCCGACCAAAGATGATGATGTCGTAGTTACGGGCACCGCATATAGCGCTCCTGGCAATCCGGTTGCTCTATCAAAGCATAGTGCCAAGGAAGAATTTACTGCCATGAGCAAAGGGAAGGAAAAAACTGATCTGTCAGCTTATGACAATTTCTCTGCCCAAGACCTTCACTCTGGCTTCCTGAACCGACTCTACACAAGCCGTGATTTTGAAGCCGGACTGGTAAATCTTATGAAGGAGCGCTATGAGGTAAATAGTCGTGCCTTTCTCTTGTACCTTCGTTGCATAGTAGCCCCCAAGGGCCTGTTTGTAATCTTTTTTCAAGCCGGTACTTGATATAGAACTCAATACTTTCAGAATCCACTGTTGTAGCCCCCAAGGGCCGGTTCAACTTAGTATAGTTAAACCAGGACTGTAACTTATATCACCGCAGCAGAACATGTTCGAGCAAATAGCCATTAGCCCCCAAGTGCCAAGTTGAATACCTGTATTGAGCTTGGGACTTTGTGATGAAACTACTAATGTGCTCCCTTTTTGTCACAAAGTGAGATACGCCAACAAACCTCACAAATCAATAATCTTCATGTCAATCTGAAATCTCAACAAGCAGAAGCCTCCAAGGCCAAGGATGAGATGAAACCGCCTTGACTACTATGGAGCAGCTCAAGGAGTGGTTTAAATCCGAGCAGGCCAATCGGGATACCGAGAAAGCGGGGTTGCTAAAACGGGCGGAGGATGCTGAAGCAGCTCTTAAACCGGTGACGGAAGAGCTCACCGGATTAAAGCACCAAATTAACGCCATGACCTCTGCAATATTTGGTAAGAAATGTTTCACCAAGGTTATGATTAATATTCCATTTTGACATTTCCGCCGGTTTAACCTGAACTTTCTTAAACCGGTATAGGTAAGCGCATTGCTCATCTGGGCTCTGACATGCGGAAGAAACTCAAGGTCACAGATACGCTTAATTGAACAGTTGTATACCGGCACCCAAATGAAGTTATTTGCGCCACCTCTTATGATAACACAGCTCCGTCATTGATCAAGGACACACCGGACCGCTATCTATGATACCGCACAGCTAGAAGAATTGAAACGATCCGCTGCCGGTTGGCACCTTATTGGCACTAACTCGCGCCAAAGCATGGATAGCTGACCTTGATCCGCCGACATAGCCAAAGGCTTGCCCAAAGTGCTCAAGAAAATGGCGAAGCATTTGATAATGATGCTCTCAAACGGGTAACAAGGGAGATGCGTCCTCTAGCGAAGTCAATCGCAGCAGAGGCCAACCTCGACGGTTCACCGCTCCTTCTACGATGCAAACAATGACGGGTTGAAGCTGTTATTCCGGAAGTGCGTAACCTTGTTCCACCAACCCGTAAGCACACTTATGCCCTCGACGTTGATCCGGCTGAGCTTATAAGTGAAGAGGCTGTCTTTCGTGCTTTAACCGGATTGAGTGGACCACCAATGACTTCCGCCATTGGGTGGTGAGGAGGAAGAAGTTGAACCGACGCCAGACGACCCATCTTCTTCACGCCAACCCGGCAATGAAGCTTAATCCGTCAAGCCGGTTGATGCATCGGTTGCCTGTTATGACGCCATTCCAAATTTTGGGCCTCTCAATGCCTTGTAATAGGATAGCCATCACTTTTGTTTTTAATATGCCTTCGTGCAATGGTGCTAACTCCTTTGATTGAATGATCGAAACCTTCAATTTAGATTGCTCGCAGTCACAAAATCTTAAATCGCCACAATGTCTGCGTTGCCACCGGTTTGTGACATTCATATATATATGAAATGAAATATTGAGGTATATAATCAAAATTTGTGATACAAAATACCTGCCATCGCTGGGCATGAAGTTGGCTTAGCCAATCTTGAAGCGGAGGTTGTATAAACCATTACCGTCAAAGGAGAGAAACAACTCCTGTGTTTATAATGCCGGTTTACCATGTAAACCGTGCCGGGTCATGACAAGCCCCCTGTTACTCCATGATGGGATGTTAACAGAAAAAGTCAAACCGGAAGAACTATCTCCGGATTAAAAATGGACCGAATTCCGTCAACTGACAGCTTGAACCGGTCTAAAAACGTTATCGGTTTAAGAAACGCAACAAAGTTAAATAACAGTTATGAAAAAATATGGAGGCAAAGGTAATGATAAAACCGTTTGCAAAAAGAGGCTTTACTGAGCCGATCAGATGGTGTTACCATGGTCGGACACGACCAAGCTCCCAATAAGGTATAGTCATGGTTCAAGTCAGCCAGGTCCCCAACTGAAACCGTGGCATTATGCCGATCAAGTGGCGTGGCAATGGTTCGGGTTCGACCAAGCCCCCAAGTGACTCTATGTCCTTAGGCCGATCAAGAGGCGTGACTGGTTCAGACTTGACCATGTCCCCAAGTGATCTGGTGGCTCTCGCCTATCAAAAGGTGTTGCATTGGTTCGGACACGACCAAGCCCCCAAGTGATATCATAAAGCTTTTGAAAAGCAAACTCAGGGGGTAAACCGGAGGCCGCTTTAGAACAACTCCATGTAACCACGCATGATGTAACAGAACAGATACCCCGCTTTAGCTGAGGCTCCGGTTTATTACTTTATTCATAATATATACAGTCATAATATGTACATAAGTAGAGCCGATGGCTCAGGTATAATAAGGCCGAAGATGAGCTATGTTCCACGGCCTGTTGGTCTCCTCCTCTGACGTGCGTGAGTCTTTATGCTCTCGAACATCGATCAAATAGTACGACCCGTTGTGCAGACTCTTGCTGACCACAAAAGGCCACTCCCAAGGTGGGGATAGCTTGTGCATATCAGTCTGGTATGGATGAGTCGAAGCACCAAATCTCCTTCTTGAAAAGTTCTGGTTCTGACCCGGCGACTATGATAACGACGAAGATCCTGTTGGTAAATCGCCGAGCGGGCAGCTGCTATGTCATGCTCTTCATCCAGCCGATCCAAAGCGTCTGTCAGGTTGTCTCGTTATCCGCTTCAACATAAGCTGCCACGCGAGGTGAGTCATGACGGATGTCATCGGGGAGAACCGCCTCCGCTCCATAAACCATAAAGAACGGCGTGTATCCCGTGGATCTGTTAGGTGTAGTATTTATACTCCATAACACGTACAAAGAACTCTTTTACCCAACAACCCGGTGTCCTCTGCAAAGGGACCATAAGCCGGGCTTGATGCCTCTCAAGATCTCTGATTGGCTCTTTCCGCTTGACCATTGGACTGTGGGTGAGCTATCAAGAAAGCGTCAAGCCGGATGTGCTCACGTCACAGAACTCCTTCATGGCACCTTTGGACAAATTGGTACCATTATCTGTGATGATATTGTGTGGAAAACCAAACTGGAAAATCACCTTTTTGATGAACTGAACCGCCGTGACCGCATCACACTTGCTAACAGGTTCTGCCTCTACCCACTTTGTAAATTTATCGACCGCCACCAGCAGGTGGGTCTTCTTGTCCTTGGACCTTTTGAAAGGTCCAACCATATCCAGCCCCCAAGTCGCAAACGGCCAAGTAATTGGAATCATCCTCAATTCTTGGGCCAGCACATGAGCACGTCTGGAAATTTTTTGGCAGCCATCACATCGTCTGACCAGATCTTCCACATCAGCATGGGCAGTCAACCAATAGAAACCGCGGCGGAACGCTTTAGCCACCAAGGATTTTGAACCGGCATGGTGACCACAATCTCCTTCGTGGATCTCACGCAATATTTCACAGCCTTCCTCAGGGGACACACAACGTTGAAACGCCCCTGACACACTGCAATGATGCAACTCGCCATTAACGATGGTCATAGACTTAGATCGCCGAACTATCTGCCGGGCCAACGTCTCATCTTCTGGTAACTCGCCCCGGCTCATGTACGCCAGATAAGGAAGCGTCCAATCCGGAATGACGTGCAGGGCTGCCACCAATTGAGCCTCCGGATCAGGAATAGCCAAATCCGCTTCACCAGGGAGCTTGACTGACGGGTTGTGCAGTACGTCAAGAAAAACATTGGGCGGGACCGGTTTGTGTTGAGAGCCCAACCGGCTTAAAGCGTCCGCCGCTTCATTCTTCCGACGGTCCATGTGGTCCACCTGATAGCCCTTGAAATGACCTGCGACAATATCCACCTCACGGCGATATGCAGCCATGATTGGGTCCTTTGAATCCCAAGTGCCAGACACCTGTTGAGCCACTAGGTCCGAGTCACCGAAGCACTTAACCCGGCTTAGATTCATCTCCTTAGCCATCCGAAGACCATGGAGCAAGGCTTCATACTCAGTTGCATTGTTAGTACAAGGGAACATTAAGCGGAGAACGTAACAAAACTTATCACCTCGTGGGGAAGTTAATACGACTCCAGCCCCCGAGCCCTCCAACTGCCTGGATCCGTCAAAATGGATGGTCCAATGTGTGTGATCCGGTTTTTCTTCAGGCGCTTGCAACTCCGTCCAATCATTAATGAAATCCACAAGTGCTTGAGACTTCACCGGGCCCGAGGCACGTGCTTCAAACCGTGCGGCCCAAGCTCTATAGCCCACTTTGCAATCCGCCGCCGCTTCCGGTTCTCGTATGATATCACCTAAGGGAGCGGGCCGACCATCGTGATGGGGTGCCCTTGGAAATACTTCTTGATTTCCGCTTGCCATAAAAACTCCATACACCAGCTTCGCCAATGCGGATACCTTTGCTTGGATTCAATAAGCACGGCCGATATAATAAACCGGACGTTGAACCGGATGCTCCTTTCCTGCCTCCTTCCGCTCTACCACAATGGCCACGCTGACCGCCCTGGCGTTAGCAGCAACATATAGCAGAAGCGGCTCCTTGTCGATGGGAGCGGCGAGTACAGGCGGGTTGGCCAATTGCCGCTTTAAATCC
This sequence comes from Aegilops bicornis, assembly GCA_021605145.1. Taxonomy (NCBI): domain Eukaryota; kingdom Viridiplantae; phylum Streptophyta; class Magnoliopsida; order Poales; family Poaceae; genus Aegilops; species Aegilops bicornis. The sequence goes on from CM038675.1 coordinate 578,653,822, forward strand.
TCCAACGCTTCATCAGCGGCTGGACTCCAGACAAACTGATCTGTCTTCTTTAGCATCTGGTACAAAGGGATGGCCTTCTCTCCGAGGCGGCTGATAAACCGGCTCAGCGCGGCAATCCGGCCCGCCAAACGCTGGACATCATTAATACACTTCGGTTTAGCCAGGAGGTGATAGCCGTAATCTTCTCCGGATTAACTTCAATCCCCTGTTGGACACGAAAACCCAATAACTTGCCTGCCGGAACACCAAAAACACATTTGGCCGGGTTGAGCATCATCTTGTAAACTCGCAGGTTGTTAAAGGTTTCTTTCAAATCATCAATCAGTGTTTCCTTCTTCCTTGACTTAACCACAATATCATCCACATAGGCATGCACATTACGGCCGATCTGGTTATGCAGGCAATTCTGTACACAACGCTGATAAGTTGCTTGGGCGCTCTTGAGCCCAAAAGGCAAGACACATAGCAGAAGGCTCCAAAGGGAGTGATAAACGCTGTCTTCTCCTGGTCCTTAACCGTCATCTTGATCTGATGATATCCAGAATACGCATCCAAAAAGCTCAAACGCTCACAACCCGCAGTGGCATCAATAATCTGGTGAATGCGGGAGGGCAAAAGGATCTATTTGGGCAAGCCTTGTTAAGATCTGTGTAATCCACACACATGCGCCAACTGCCGTTTTTCTTAAGAACCAGCACCGGATTAGCGAGCCACTCTGGATGGAAAACTTCAACGATAAAGCCATCCGCTAAGAGCCTGGCCACCTCCTCTCCAATGGCCTTACGTCTTTCTTCGTTAAACCGGTGGAGAAACTGCTTCACCGGTTTGTACTTGGGATCAACATTAAGAGTGTGCTCAGCAAGTTCCCTCGGTACACCTGGCATGTCAGAAGGCTTCCATGCAAAAATGTCCCGGTTCTCACGGATGAACTCGATGAGCGCGCTTTCCTATTTCGGATCCAAGTTGGCGCGATGTCGAATCGCTTGGGACGAATCACCGAGCACAAAGTCAACAAGCTTAGTCTCACCATGGATTTGAATTTCAGGGCCGGATCATGCTTGGTAGTTGGCTTCTTCAATGGAGTCATATCCGCCGGATCAACATTGTCCTTATAATACTTCAGCTCCTCGGTGGCACACACCGACTCTGCGTAGGCCGCGTCTCCTTCTTCACATTCCAAAGCGATCTTGCGGCTCCCATGAACCGTTATTGTCCCCTTGTGACCTGGCATCTTGAGCTGCAAATATATATAACAAGGCCGTGCCATGAATTTGGCATAACCCGGCCGCCCAAACAGGGCGTGATATGGACTTTGGATCTTCACCACTTCAAACGTTAGTGTTTCCGATCTGGAATCATATTCATCTCCAAAGGCCACCTCCAGAGCTATTTTACCAACCGGATATGCTGACTTACCAGGTACCACACCATGGAACACTGTATTGGACGGTTTGAGATGTTTCTCTGTTAACCCCATACGACGGAAAGTCTCATAGTACAGGATGTTGATGCTGCTCCCTCCATCCATAAGCACCTTGGTGAACTTATAACCTCCCACCTAAGGTGCCACCACCAGGGCTAGCTGACCCGGATTGTCAACCCGGGAGGATGATCCTCTCTACTCCATACAATGGGCTGCTCGACCAGCGTAGGTAATGAGGCACGGCCGGTTCAATGTTGTTGATCGCCCGCTCAAGCTTCGGTCTCGCTTGTCTAAGCTAGTGGTGAAGACGATGGTACGCCCACCATTCAACCGCTTTGGGTTGCTCGATAACCCGATTTGCTGCTTGGCGATTGTAACCACCTTGGTTATTCGATTAGTCCGATTGTTCGATTACCATTAAATCCTGAACCGAATTTCCTCCACCGTAACCGGCCCGGATCCCGAACCGCTCTAGGAGCCTTGATCATACCGGAAAGCATTAGAAATTTTTAACTCCTGCATAATGTAACAATCCTTCCAGAGGTGATTTGCTGGCGCCTCCTTCGTCCCATGCTTCGGACAGGGTTGATTCAACAGATAGTTCAAGCGGTCCGGATTAGGATTAGGTGCACCACCTCGATTCGGTTGTTTACCTTTGCGCCGCTGGCCCTTGTCCTGCGCATTGGTGTTGGCTACGAAATCCATGTTGCCATTCGCTTTACGCTTGCCTCCACCATTACCTGCCGAGTGATGTTGCTGGCCTTTGGAGTTGCTGTTCTTCTTTCCCTTCCTGTCTCGTCATCATCATCGGACTCGGGATCCTTGGTACTATCGTAATCAGCATACTTCACTAAAGCGCCCATGAGAGTGCCCATGTCATTACAAAACCGCTTCATACGTCCCAACTTCAACTTCAAAGGCTTAAACCGGCGGTTGCCCTCCGTGGTCAAGATCTCGAGAATCCGCGTTGATCCGTCTCGACGATTGCAAGATTTCCAAACGCGGGCGTACTCCAATGGGTTGTTGACTCCCCTTCACCCTGGACACAAGCCGCCAAGTCCACCATGGACATGGGCTGTTTACAGGTATCTTTGAAATTCTGGATAAACTGGGCCCGCAACTGGGCCCATGAACTGATAGAATTGGGTGACAGGCTCTTCAACCAAGTACGGGCCGTACCTTCAAGCATCATGGTGAAGTACTTTGCACACGCGGCTTCATCCACGTCCAGCATCTCCATGGCCATCTCATAACTCTCTATCCATGCTTCTGGAGCCAAATCGGCGGTGTAATTTCGCACCTTGCGCGGACCCTTGAAATCCTTGGGCAAGCGTACATTGCGTAAAGCGGGGACGAGGCAAGGCACCCCAAAGAGCTAGAGGTAACCCTGTGCTCAAAGATGGTCGGATGAACCGGCGTAAGTCGATAATCCCGATGTCGCTACCGCTAACTCGGCCTCCCTGCATGCCCGGGCCCGGTCCACCACCTCCTAAGCATTGTCGAAACCACCTACCCGGTTGTTGCCACGCTGCGCACCACGCCGTGCATTACTTGATACGGCTGGTTCATCCACGTGCCTGCTATAGCTTCGGCTTGGGCGGGGGGTAGAGTGGATCCGGTCGCGGCTGTCTGAATACGCTTCTGTTGGACCAAAGCTGTCCTAAGGAGCTCCTTGACCCGCGGCGTCTCATCGCCTGTGGTGAATCGCCTTCAATTGGAATTGCCTCGGTAGTGCCGCAGCTGCGACAAGGTTATCCATCGGATTGGAGTAGTGACTGAGGTGTTTGCACGACCGAGGCGTCTTGGCATTATGGCGAGGTAGATCTATTACACGGGCTGAACTGCGCGCCCGTCCAGTGCTTCCGCCCGGTTTACCACCGCGGATTATCGTCCCCGCTCTGGGGTGTAGAAGAGATCACTTCCCTCGAAAAATGAAGGCAAACGGGATCTGTATTTCCTCTTCATGACTTCATGCGGCGCGCTCGATCCAAGATGAGCCTATAAGCCTGTGCATCCAAAGCGGCCCGCTCTGCCGCCATCCTGGCGTCTGCAGCTGCCAGATCGGCTTTAGCCTGAGTGATTTGTTCCTTCACCTTCGCAATCTCCGCGTTATGAGCGTCCTGGTCCGCCGGGTTAACCTCTGCCATGAGCATAGCCAACGCATCGAATAGTTCTGATAAAACCTGAGCCGGCGGGCACACAGGGCCTCCTACCCCGGCTGCCGCCGCCGCTCTTGAATCGGCAACCATTGTCGCCGCGGTCGAAGAGTGAGCATTGCTTGTGTACCGGCCATGAATATTCCAACCCGGTTGGGCAGATCAGAGGGGTCCGGAATACTGTCACCGTCGGAACAACCCCCAATCCGGTCATCTTGTAGCTGATATAGAGACTCAGTTTCTCCGGTCGATGACTCGTCATCAGAGCAGACGACGGTTTCGCCACCAGATTCTGATCCGTCCTCATAACTTCCTCCGTGGATGACTCCCACGAAGGCACGCTTTACGGCCTGTTTAGCCTGGGCAGGTCTCGCACGCGGAGCCGTCTCGACGAGGTTGGTGCGGATGTCCGCTCAGCCCCAGCTCACCGATCTTGCCGATGAAAACGTGTATGCCACCAAAGGGGACCCGGTACCCGTACTCAATCGAGCCGGCCTCGGGGCCCCAGCATGCATCGTCGATGTAGAGCTTGCCGCGATGACTCCTGGTCATCCGGCCCACAGTGTAGCCTTCGAGTCCTTCGAACTTGCCCTCCAAGATCATCAAACCATCGTGCGATAGCCCCACGGTGGGCGCCAAAAGCCGTGGTTTTGTCACGGCAGATGTCCTCATGAAAGGACTTAGTCGTGGAGCCATCGCTACGGGTTAATTTGAAGGGGTTAAAGCGGACGCAAAGACACAAGAGTTATACTAGTTCGGCCCCTTCGATGAAGGTAAAAGCCTACATCTAGTTGTGATGGGATTGATGTGGTCTCGATGACTAGGGAGCGAAATAAGCTTTGCCTAGGCCTCGAGTTGTCGTCCTTGAACCGCCCCGGGTCGTCCCCTTATATACACGGGTGACGCCCGTCGGTTCAGAGAGTCCCAATCTCCGGTTCATACTCGTATCCGGGCTGGTCTCTCTCTATTCCTAACTTACAGTACAAGTTTACATACCAGGCCAGTTTACGGCTACAGGATCTAAACCGACTACAGGCCTTGGGCCCTTACTTTCGTGCTTGGGCTTTTACACCGTTGAACTACTGATGAAGTTAACCCGGCCCGGATAGGCCGGTTTACGCCCAGTAGTAATATCCCCAACAGGGATGATTGTCCAAGTTATGACAGTACCCAAGTGTCGGTCCACCCACATATCAAATTATCAAAGTACCGAACGTGAATCTTATGAACGTGATGAAACTAGCTTGACGATAATTCCCAATGTGTCCTCAGGAGCTCCTTCTTCATTATTAGAATTTGTCCAGGCTTATCCTTTGCTACATAAAGGATTGGGCCACCTTTCTACACTTTATTTACTTTATTTACTTTTTGCTCGTTACTACTTATCTTATCACAAAACTATCTATCACCTACTATTTCAGTGCTTGCAGAGAAAACCTTACTGAAAACCGCTTATCATTTCCTTCTGCCCCTCGTTGGGTTCGACACTCTTACTTATCGAAAGGACTATGATAGATCCCCTATACTTGTGGGTCATCAAGACTCTTTTCTGGCGCTGTTGCCGGGGTGTGTAGCGCTTTTGGTGAGTGGAACTTGGTAAGGAAACATTTATATAGTGTGCTGAAATTTTCTGTTACTTGTCACTATGGAAACTAATCCTTTGAAGGGCTTGTTTGGGGTATCTTCACTCCAACCAGAAGAGCAAAGAGATGCTCCTCAACCTACTGAACTTTATGAAAATATTCACTTCTAGATTCCTTCGGGTATGATAGAAAAATTGCTAGCTAATCCTTTTGCAGGAGACGGAACATTGCATCCCGATTTACACCTTATCTTTGTGGATGAAGTCTGTGGATTATTTAAGCTTGCAGGTATTCCCGATGATGTTGTCAAAAGGAAGGTCTTCCCTTTATCTTTGAAGGGAGATGCATTAACATGGTATAGGCTATGTGATGATACGGGATCTTGGAATTATAAGCGATTGAAGCTGGAATTTCACGGAAGTTCTATCCTATGCATCTTGTTCATCGTGATCGTAATTACATATATAATTTCTGGCCTCATGAAGGAGAAAGCATCGCTCAAGCTTGGGGAGGCTTAAGTCAATGTTATATTCATGCCCCAATCATGAGCTCTCTCGGAAATGATTATATAGAATTTTATGCTCGACTTTCTCTTAATAATTGCAACATGCTCGATACTTCTGGCCGGGTTCTTATATGTCAAGACTATTGATTTCAAATGGGACTTATTGGAAAGAATTAAACGCAACTCTGAAGATTGGGGTTCCGACGATGGTAAGGAGTCAGGTATGACACCTAAGTTCGATTGTGTTAAATCTTTTATGGATACCGATGCTTTCCGTGGATTTAGTGCTAAGTATGGACTTGACTCTGAGATAGTAGCTACTTTTTGTGAATCTTTTGCTACTCACGTTGATCTCCCTAAAGAGAAGTGGTTTAAATATAATCCTCCTGCTGAAGTGAAAGTAGTTGCACCTATTACAGTCGAAGAAAAGACCATTACATATAGTGATCCTATTATTCCTACTGCTTATGTCGAAAAACCTCCTTTTCCTGTTAGGCTAAAAGATCATGCTAAAGCTTTGTCGGTTGTTCGTAAGAGCAATATTAGAACTTATACACCTCTGAGCAAATCAAAGTTGAACCTAATGTTGCTATTGTTAAAGATCTCTTGTCCGATAATATTGATGGGCATGTTATTTATTTCGTGATGAAACTGCTAGAATTGCCAAACCTTGTGCTAAATATAAACATAGACCTGTGGTAGGCATGCCTGTTATTTCTGTTAAAATAGGAGATCATTGTTATCATGGCTTATGTGATATGGGTGCTAGTGCTAGTGCAATACCTATTGACTTATACAAAGAAATTAAGCACGATACTGAACCTACTGAGTTAGAAGATATTGATGTCACAATTAAACTTGCCAATAGAGAAACTATTTCACCAATGGGAATTGTTAGAGATGTTGAAGTCTTGTGTGGAAAACTAAATATCCTGCTGATTTTCTTGTTCTTGGCTCCCCACAAGATAGCTTTTGTCCCATTATATTTGGTAGACCCTTCTTGAACACCTTTAATGCTAAGATAGATTGCGAAAAGGATGTTGTTACTATTGGTCTAGGTGATATGTCTCATGAGTTCAACTTTTTCTAAATTTCGTAGACAACACCGTGAAGAGGTATTACCTAGTAAGGATGAGATTATTGGTCTTGCTTCCATTGCTGTTCCTCCAACTGATCCGTTAGAACATTTTTTGTTAGACCATGAAAACGATATGTTTATGAAGGAAAGGGAATAAATAGATGAAGTGTTCCTTAAACAAGAACCTATCTGAAACATAACCTTCCCGTTGAAATTCTTAGGGATCCCCTCCACCCAAGGGTGATCCCGTGTTTGAACTCAAACCTTTACGATAATCAAGTATGCTTATCTTGATGAAGAAGAAATATATCCTGTTATTATTAGTGCTAACCTTCCAGAGAAAGAAGAAGAAAGATTATTGAAAACTCTGAAGAAGCACCGAGCTGCTATTGGATATACTCTGGATGATCTTAAGGGCATTAGTCCCACATTATGTCAACACAAAATTTCAGTGGAGAAAGATGCCAAACCAGTTAGAGATCCTCAAAGATGATTAAATCCCCAAATCAAGGAGGTGGTAAGAAAGGAGATTCTAAAACTCCTTGAGGCAGGTATTATTTATCCCGTTGCTGATAGTGAATGGGTAAGCCCTGTCCATTGTGTCCCTAAAAAGGGAGGTATTACCGTTGTCCCTAATGATAAAGATGAATTGATCCCGCAAAGAATTATTACAGGTTATAGGATGGTAATTGATTTTTGTAAGTTAAATAAAGCTACTAAGAAAGATCATTACCCTTAACCCTTTATTGATCAAATGCTAGAAAGACTATCCAAACACACACATTTTTGCTTTCTAGATGGTTATTCTGGTTTCTCTCAAATACCTGTTTCAGCAAAGGATCAATTCTAAAACTACTTTTACTTGCCCTTTTGGTACTTTTGCTTATAGACGTATGCCTTTTGGTTTATGTAATGCACCTGCTACCTTTCAAAGATGCATGATGGCTATATTCTCCAATTTTTTTGAAAAGATTTGTGAGGTATTCGTGGATGACTTCTCCATCTATGGATCCTCTTTTGATGATTGTTTGAGCAACCTTGATCGAGTTTTGCAGAGATGCGAAGACACTAGTCTCGTCCAGAATTGGGAAAAGTGTCACTTTATGGTTAATGAAGGCATTGTCTTGGGGCACAAGATCTCTGAGAGAGGTATTGAAGTTGATAAGGCCAAAGTTGATGCTATTGAAAAGATGCCATGTCCCATGGACATAAAAGGTATAAGAAGTTTCCTTGGTCATGCCGGCTTTTATAGGAGGTTCATTTAAGGACTTCTCTAAAATCTCTAGGCCTCTGACTAATTTATTGCAAAAAGATATTCCTTTTGTCTTTGATGATGATTATGTAGAAGCATTTGAAACACTTAAGAAAGCTTTGATCACTGCACCTATTGTTCAGCCACCTGATTAGAATTTACCTTTTAAAATTATGTCCGATGCTAGTGATTATGCTGTAGGTGCTATTTTAGGGCAAAGAGTCGATAAGAAATTGAATGTTATCCAGTCTAGTAAGACTCTTGATACTGCCCACAGAAATTATGCTACTACTGAAAAAGAGTTCTTAGCAGTTGTGTTTGCATGTGATAAGTTTAGACCTTATATTGTTGATTCCAAAGTTACTATTCACACTGATCATGCTACTATTAAATATCTTATGGAAAAGAAAGATGCTAAGCCTAGACTCATTAGATGGGTTCTCTTGCTCCAAGAATTTGATTTGCATATTATTGATAGAAAGGAGCTGAGAACCCCGCTTGCATAACTTGTCTAGGTTAGAGAATGTTCTTGATGACCCACAGCCTATTGATGATAGTTTTCCTGGTGAACAATTAGCGGTTGTCAATGCTTCTCGTACTGCTCCTTGGTATGCTGATTATGCTAATTACATTGTTGCTAAATATATACCACCTAGTTTCACATACCAGCAAAAGAAAAAGTTCTTTTATGATTTAAGACATTACTTCTGGGATGATCCACACCTTTATAAAGAAGGAGTAGATGGTATTATTAGACGCTTTGTGTGCACGAGCATGAACAGGAACAAATCCTACATAAGTGTCACTCTAAATCCTATGGAGGACACCACTTGGAGATAGAATTGCACACAAGGTACTACAATCTGGTTTTTATTGGCCTACTCTTTTCAAAGATGCTCGTAAGTTTGTCTTATCTTGTGATGAATGTCAAAGAATAGGTAACATTAGTAGACGTCAAGAAATGCCTATGAATTATTCTCTTGTTATTGAACCGTTTGATGTTTGGGGCTTTGATTACATGGGACCTTTTCCTGCCTCTAATGGTTATACACATATTTTAGTTGTTGTTGATTACGTTACTAAGTGGGTAGAAGCTCTTCCAACTAGTAGTGCTGATCATAACACTTCTATTAAAATGCTTAAAGAAGTTATTTTTCCGAGGTTTGGAGTCCCTAGATATCTTATGACTGATGGTGGTTCACACTTTATTCATGGTGATTTCCGTAAGATGCTTGCTAAGTATGATGTCAATCATAGAATCGCATCTCCTTATCACCCATGATCTAGTGGTCAAGTAGAGTTGAGCAATAGAGAGCTCAAATTAATTTTGCAAAAGACTGTGAATAGATCTAGAAAGAATTGGTCCAAAAAACTTGATGATGCATTATGGGCCTATAGAACTGCATACAAAAATCCTATGGGTATGTCCCCATATAAGATGGTTTTTGGAAAAGCATGTCATTTACCTCTTGAACTCGAACATAAAGCATATTGGGCTATTAAAGAGCTCAATTATGACTTCAAACTTGCCGGTGAGAAGAGGTTGTTTGATATTAGCTCACTTGATGAATGGAGAACCCAAGCATATGAGAATGCCAAGCTTTTCAATGAAAAAGTCAAGCGGCGGCATGATAAGAGGATACAAAAGCGTGAGTTTGACATAGGAGATTATGCGTTATTGTTCAACTCTCGTTTAAGATTTTTTGCAGGAAAACTTCTCTCAAAATGGGAAGGTCCCTACGTTATCGAGGAGGTCTATCGTTCTGGTGCTATAAAAATCAAGAACTTCGAAGGCACAAATCCGAGGGTGGTAAACGGTCAAAGAATTAAACATTATATTTCAGGTAATCCTATCAATGTTGAAACTAATATTATTGAAACCATAACTCCCGAGGAATACATAAGAGACACTTTCCGTAACGTTCAGGACTCGAAAAGGCATAGGTGCATTAGTACGGTAAGTAAACCGACTCCAAAACAACTCTAATGGCAATTTTTATCAGTTTTGGATTATTTAAGAATTTTAGGAAGAAAGAAGTAGTCCGAAAGGGACACGAGGCTCCCACGAGAGAGGAGGGCGTGCCCCCCTGTAGGGCGCGCCCCCTGTCTCGTGGGCTCCTCGTGTGCCTCCCGGACTCCGTTTTCTTGTATGTTACGTATTTTGGTCGGTAAAAATTCATTATATATACTCCCGAAGGTTTTGACTACCGTATCATGCAAATATCCCCTGTTTTTGTTTCGAGTTGTTTCTGTTTCAGATCTAGAGCATCATGTCGTCTCCAAGCACTCCCAAGGACAAGTTTTTCAAGAGAGTTATCAACCCCTATCTCGCGGAGGTGCTGCATCATCCTCAAACCATTGAGGTGCGTGACGGGGTGCTGCACATCCACGATGTGGAGGGACCAAGGCGTACCGGGAGCGTGGAGACAAAGCTCGAAGCCGTGGAGCAAGAAGTTTTCAAGTGTCCAGGGATGGTGGAGCGTGGACTCAACGCCAACCAGATGATGATTACGGAGTTCACCAACAACCACAAGCTGGATTCCGAAGTCATTGGGGAAACCATCTTCAAACTTCAAGAGAAAATCGAGCACCTCCAAGCCCAGATCTATGACCTGCAAAACCAGAACTGTGAGTATGAATATAGATTCAAGCGAATGAGTTTGGCTGCAGATTTAAGGATCTCGGAGACTCGATCATCCTTTTATGATGGAGAGCCGATGCCCTGGAAGACGGACGACAAGTATACATCATCAACAACTCCTACTTCATCACCTCTGAAGAAATAATCATATGGGTATGGGCACTCCCCTTGGCAACTGCCAAGCTTGGGGAGGTGCCCCGGTATCGTATCACCATCACACTCTTATCTTTACTGCTTTATTTAGTTCGATCCTTTTAGTAGTATCTTGATCTAGTAGATTGAAGTTTTGATATCAAGTAGTTTTGAGTTTTGCTTTGTGATCTCTTTATGTAAGCGAGTCCGTGTGCTATCTATAATAAAGATTAGTGTTGAGTCAAGGGCTTTGCTATGTTGCTATGATCTTGAGAAGGTAGAAAGAACAAAAGAGTTCATATTGATCTTATGGATAGTGATAACTTCACACATAGAAAGTATGAGGCATAAAAATTGTTGAGAGTTGATGAACGTAGCCTTGGTCATCGTTGCAATTAATGGGAAGTGATAAGGTAAGAGGGGTTCACATATAAATATATTATCTTGGACATCTTTTATGATTGTGAAGCACTCATTAAGTATGACATGCTAAAAGAGTTGATGTTGGACAAGGAATACAACGTAATGGTTTATGTTTTTCGACATCTTAGTTAAAGTATATTGTCATTGACCTTTCAAACATATTGAGCTTGCCTTTCCCCCTCATGCTAGCCAAATTCCTTGCACCAAGTAGAGATACTACTTGTGCTTCCAAATATTCTTAAACCCAGTTTTGCCATGAGAGTCCACCATACCTACCTATGGATTGAATAAGATCCTTCAAGTAAGTTGTCATCGGTGCAAGCAATAAAAATTGCTCTCTAAATATGTATGACTTATTAGTGCAGAGAAAATAAACTTTGTACGAATTTGTCGTGGAAGTAATAAAAGCGATGGACTGCATAATAAAGGTCCACATACAAGAGGCAATATAAAGTGACGTTCTTTTGCACTAAGATTTTATGCATCAACCCTAAATGCGCATGACAACCTCTGCTTCCCTCTGCGAAGGGCCTATCTTTTACTTTATGTTTTACCTTATGCTTGAGTCAAGGTGATACTCACCTTTCCCTTTTATTTTTATCCTTTGGCAAGCTCCTCGTGTTTGAAAGATCATGATACATATATCCAATTGGATGTAAGTTGGCATAGGCTATTATTGTTGACATCACCTAAAGGTGAATACGTTGGGAGGCAACACAATAAGCCCCTATCTTTCTCAGTGTCCGGCTGAAACTCTATAACCACAAGTATTGTGTGAGTGTTAATAATTATAGGGGACTACGAGATAATTGAGTATGTGAGCTTGCTGAAAGGCTCTATTATTGACTCTTTCCGATGTTACGATAAATTGCAATTGCTTCAATGACTGAGATTATAGTTTGTTAGTTCCCAATGAAGTTTTTGAACCATACTTGACACTGTGAATTCCTTATTACTTGAGCACAGGAAATCATATGACAAAATCCATATATGTTGCTGTTATTAGAATGATCATTATGCCCTCATGTCCGTATTTTATTTTTATCGACACCTCTATCTCTAAACATGTGGACATATTTTTCGACTTCGGCTTCCGCTTGAGGACAAGCGAGGTCTAAGCTTGGGGGAGTTGATACGTCCATTTTGCATCATGCTTTTATATCAATATTTATTGCATTATGGGCTGTTATTACACATTATATCTCAATACTTATGGCTATTCTCTTTTACTTTACAAGGTTTACCATGAAGAGGGGGAATGCCGACAGCTGGAATTCTGGCTGGAAAACGAGCAAACGTTGGAAACCTATTCTGCACAGCTCCAAAAGTCCTGAAACTCCACGAAATAACTTTTTGGATTTTATAAGAATTTATGAGCAAAAGAAATAGGCCAGGGGCCCCACCTGTCCAGAGGCAGGCGCCCCCTATAGGGCGTGCCCCCTATCTCCTGGGCCTCGGTGAGCCTCCGGCGTCCATCTTCGCTTTATCATCACTTTTACCTGGAAAAAATCGTGGAAAAGCTTACGGATTTAAACTCCGCTGCCACGAGGCGGAACCTTGGCGGAATCAATCTAGGGCTCATGGCGGAGCTGTTCTGCTGGGACACTTCCCTCGGGGGAAATCATCACCAATGTCATCACCAACGATCCTCTCATCGAGAGGGGATCAATCTCCATCAACATCTTCACCAGCACCATCTCCTCTCAAAACCCTAGTTCATCTCTTGTATCCAATCTTGTATCAAAACCACAAATTGGTACCGTGGGTTGCTAGTAGTGTTGATTACTCCTTGTAGTTGATGCTAGTTGGTTTACTTGGTGGAATATCATATGTTCAGATCCTTTATGCATATTATTACTCCTTTGATTATGAACATGAATATGCTTTGTGAGTAGTTACGTTTGTTCCTGAGGACATGGGTGAAGTCTTGCTATTAGTAGTCATGTGAATTTGGTATTCGTTCGATATTTTGATGAGATGTATGTTGTATTTCCTCTAGTGGTGTTATGTGAACCTCGAATACATGACACTTCACCATTATTTGGGCCTAGAGGAAGGCATAAGGAAGTAATAAGTAGATGATGGGTTGCTAGAGTGACAGAAGCTTAAACCCTAGTTTATGCGTTGCTTCGTTAGGGGCTTATATGGACTCATATGTTTAATGATGTGGTTAGGTTTAACTTAGTACTCCTTTTTGTAGTTGCGGATGCTTGCATTAGGGGTTAATCATAAGTGGGATGCTCTGCATCTCGGCGCAACGGATCGGACGGCTCGATCCATTCCGCTGCGGCCCTGGCTTCGGCAGCCTTCCTCGTCTTGCTCGACGAGGAGGAGGCGCCGTCGCCGGTGAAGAATACCTCCACATGGACGTCCATTGCCCCGGCGGAAACGCCGCCGCCGAGGGGGAGGGGAGAGTCGGAGTAGCTGAGCACCTCGCTGGGGTACTCGTCAGCCACGAACGCATCGGAGCTGCGCAGCACGGTGAAGGAGGCAGCAAGTGCGCCGACGGCGTCGTCCACCAGTGCGACAGACTCGTCGGTGTAGGAGAAGGGCCCCGTCTGAAGCATGCTCCCGGCCAGCTCCTCGAGCTGCCCCACAGTGGGCGCCAACTGTCGTGGTGGGCGCACGACAGATGCCAAGGGATGGCTAAAGAGAGGAGGAGGCTCGAGGGCGCTGGTGGACTCCAGAGGCGAGGTTGGCATGAGTGGGCGCGAGACGCCAGACATACCCAGGTTCGGGGCTCTCCTGAGAGATAATACCCCTAGTCCTGCCGAGTGTAGTTGGATGATCGATAGTACAATGTTGCTCCTGGAGCTGTATGGAGGAGGAAGGAAGCTGGCCAAGGCTTGGGCTGCTCCTTCTCTCCAGTGTTGCTGTTTTGTGGCTAGTCCTATGCTTACTTTCTTTTCTCTCGTATGTGTTTTCTACTTGCCCTCTCGCTCGCCCTCGTATGATCGTGGGCTCCCGGGGGGTTTTATAGTCCAACCCCCCGGGGTACAATGGTAATGTTACAAGTCGGTGGGTCCGTATTGTCGGTGTCCGGGGACCCGGGTTGTGTCCCGCTGAGGGCTTGTGGTTCGCAGGGTTCCCCTAGGTGAAGGCCCCGCATGCCTAGGGGGACTGTGCGCCATCTTGTCGATCGTCAGGGCGTGGCCGAGTCGAGTCGCGTACAGTGCTCTCCGTCAGGTTGCCGCTTCTTTGTCGCCCGGTGTGAGGGCCGAGAACGCTTGTAGCCGACCCCTGGTCAGTGGGTAGGTGAGGGGCACTGTTGCCATGTTCCTGCTGACCAGAGGCATGGGCGGGGCACTGTTGCCTCGGTCATCGTTGATTGAAGACTCGTCCCCATCATACGGCCTGGATGGGACGGGAGTTGACCCGTGGCTGGATTGCGTAGCACGCCACGGGTGGCGCTGGCTTGTCGAGGAGGCTTTGGTCGTGCCGGGTTCGGCTGTCTTGCGCTAGTCGTTGGGGCCGAGTCGACGTGTCTTACCGGGTTGGCTAGTCTGGCCGGCTTGCGGGGCTTGGCCGGGTCGAGCGACCGGGCCAAGCGCGTGCCGCTATTGAGGGGCGGTGCCAGCCCCTTTGTTTTTTGAAGAGAATCCGGGTTCCGTTGCCTGCCCGGGGTCCATCCCCCCCGACAAATATGGTTTGAAACTTTGTGTGCCTTCTCAAAATATTGTCTAGTAATTATGTGACAAGGTTCATATTTAAATGAACTCATTTAGTGGCTAAGATAAATAGACAATAGAAATAAATAAATAACAGAAAAAGAAAAAGGAAAGAGGACCTATTGTGCAACTAGGCCGCAAGTGCACAATGCAGTCCAACACACCTCCATCGTCATCTTTTACCTCATGTTCATCTAAGGCGCACTAGACGCACGCATCGCATCCATGGCTCGGATGGCCAGCCATCCAGCGCCGCCTTGGCTTGGATAAGGCTGCCCTAGGTCACCTCTCTCTCCCCTGGAACCTTAGCCCTCTTAGCCCCCCCCCCGCCCCCTGTCTCGCTTGATCCATCCATGCCCGAGTTGTCGTCTCCATGCCTCACCTCTCCTGCCTGCTGAGATCGTGTGTGGGGGTTGTTCCATCATACGCTGCATCCTCGACACTGACGAGTTCGAGCTCTCCGCCCCTGCATCCCAGGGATCTACTCCATCTTCCTCCTTTAGTCTCTGGAGAGCTCCACCATCATTTTTGTCGATGTTCTGTGCTACTAACCTCTCACCGAGCCACCATGTGCTCCGCGGTGAGCTCCTCGATGACAACTACCTCCCCCTTGATCTGTTGCTTCTAGCTGCAACTGCCATAGCCACCGGAGCTCGCTGTCGCCGCTGTGTCCGTAGTTGTTGCTGTGGTGCCTCATTTGCCCCGGCGAGCCTTTAGTCGTGCTCCTAGCACTGTGTAGGCATTGTCCATGCCATTAGTTCGATCGGTCTCTTAGCGTGTTCTCAAATCTGTCGAGCTCCAACTTCGGTCACCGCTCGGCCTTGCTGCTGCCATCATTTTTTGCCACCTTCGGTGCTGTCGTTGCTACTTGTGAGCTGCATTGGGATTTTGTGTGAAGAGGAGAGGAGATGCAGCACGTAGAGATAAGTATTTCCCCCGAGCGAGAACCAAGGTATCAACCCAGTAGGAGAATCACACAAAGCCTCATGAACAGGACCTGCACACACAAAAGCAAATACTTGCGCAGGCAAGAGGGTTGTCAATCCCCTTGAACTAGTTACTTGCAAGGACTAAATCTCCTAGTGGTAGATAGATAAATTGCAAAAACAAAATAAAAATAATGAAATTGCAGCAATGATATTTTGTTTTTTTATATATGATAAAAGTAGACCCGGGGGCCATAGTTTTCACTAGAGGCTTCTCTCTCGAACACATAGCATACGGTGGGTGAACAAATTACTGTTGGGCAAGTGATAGAAAAGCGCATAGTTATGACGATATTCAAGGAAATGATCATGTATATAGGCATCATGTATGAGAAAAGTAGACCGACTCGTGCCTGCGTCTACTACTATTCCTCCACCCATCGGCCGCTATCCATCATGCATCTAGGGTAATTAAGTTAATAAAAACAGAGTAACACCTTAAGCAAGATGACATCATGTAGACAAAATAAACTCAACTAATATGAATAAACCCCATCGTTTTACCCTTAAGGGAAACAATACAAACACATGTCTTGTCCCTCTCTGTCACTGGGATAGAGCACCGCAAGATTGGACCCATCACAAAGCACCTCTCCCACTGTAAATCAATCTAGTTGGCCAAACATAATAGATAGATTGGAGAGAAATACAAAGCTATAACAATCATGCATAAGAAAGTTCAGAAAAGACTCAATTACTTCTCATATTCAGATCATATGCCCCCTATTCATCGGATCCCAACAAACACACTGCAAAAGAACATTACACCGGATAGAACTCCAAGAACATCGAGGAGAACATGGTAGTGAAGATCAAAGAGGGAGAATAAGCCATCTAGCTACTAGCAATGGACCCATAGGTATGTGGTGAATGACTCACGCATCATCGGAAGGCAGCAAGGATGGTGTAGAAGCGCTCCGTGATCGATTCCCCCTCTGGTAGATTACCGGAAAAGGCCTCAAGATGGGATCGTGTAAGAACAGAAATTTGTGGCTGATTACCCACAAGTATATGGGATCAATCATAGTCCTTTCAATAAGTAAGAGTGTCGAACCCAACAAGGAGCAGAAGGAAATGACAAGTGGTTTTCAGCAAGGTATTCTCTGCAAGCACTGAAATTATAAGTAACGAGTAGTTTGATAGCAAGATAATTTGTAATGAGCAAGTAACAGTGACGGTAACAAAAGTGCTGCAAGGTAGCCCAATCCTTTTTAGGCAAAGGAGAGGCCAAAACGGTCTCTTATGATAAGCAAAGCATTCTTGAGGGCACACAGGAATTTCATCTAGTCACTTTCATCATGTTGGTCTGATTTTTGTTCGCTACTTTGATAATTTGATATGTGGGTGGACCGGTGCTTAGGTGATGTTCTTCCTTGAACAAACCTCCTACTTATGATTAACCCCCTCGCAAGCATCCGCAACTACGAGAATAGCGCATAAACTAGGGTTTAACCTTCTGTCACTCTCGCAACCCATCATCTAATAACTACTCCACAATGCATTCCCTTAGGCCCAAATATGGTGAAGTGTCATGTAGTCGATGTTCACATGACACCACTAAGGGAATCACAACATACATACCATCAAAATATCGAACACATATCAAGTTCACACGATTACTTGCAACAAGATTTCTCCCGTGACCTCAAGAACAAAAGTAACTACTCACAAATGATAATCATGCTCAAGATCAGAGGGGTATTAAATAGCATAATAGATCTGAACATATAATCCTCCACCGAATAAACCATATAGTAATCAACTACAAGATGTAATCAACATTACTAGTCACCCACAAGCACCAATCTATAGTTTCGGTACTAAGTTTGAACACAAGAGATGAACTAGGGTTTGAGAGGTGATGGTGTTGTTGAAGATGTTGATGGAGATTGCCCTCCCCAAGATGGGAGAGTTGTTGGTGATGATGATGATGATGATTTCCTCTGGGAGGGAAGTTCCCCCGGCGGAATCACTCCGCCGAAGGGCAAAAGTGTTCCAGCCCAAGTTCCACCTCGAGACGGCGGCATTTCGTCCCGAAAGTCCTCTCCGAATTTTTTCTAGGTCAAAATGACTTATATACCAGAAGAGGGGCACCGAGGTGGGCCAAGGAGGGCACAACCCACCAGGGCGCGCCTGGGCTCCCTCGCGCGCCCAGGTGGGTTGTGCCCACCTGATGGGCCCCATCTGGTACTTATTTTCTCCAACATTTCTTATATATTCCATAAAAAATATCCATGAAGTTTCAGCTCATTTGGAGTTGTGCAGAATAGGTAGCCTGACGTAGCTTTTTCAGGTCCAAAATTCCACCGCCGTATTCTCCTCTTTGTGTGAACCTTGCATATTATGAGAGAAAAGGCATTAGAATTACTCCAAAAGGCATTATTATGCATAAAAACAATATAAATAACAGTAGGAAAACATGATGAAAAATGGACGTATCAACTCCCCCAAGCTTAGACCTCGCTTGTCCTCAAGCGAAAACCGAAATCGAAAAACATGTCCACATGCTTAGAGAGAGAGAGGTGTCGATACAAACAAAATACGGACATAGAAGCATCATGTGTATTATTATAACAACAACAAACTTTAGCATAATACTTTATCACAGAACTTTTATCATAAAACTTCTCATGAATAAGTAACAATTCATCACAACATCGAAGTATAAAGCATAAAATCTATTGGAAACCAACAAACTATGTTCTCAGTCAACTTTGCAACTACAATTCGTCATCTTTTCAGGGAGGGTCATGTATCGGAGCCTTTAGGCAAGTCCACATACTCAACCATCATATAGTCTTCTATGATTCTAAAACTCATTGAATACACATGAGCAAAACGTTTCAACCGGACACATAGAAAGATAGGGGCTTATAGTTTCACCTCCCAACGTATTCACCTCAAGGGTGATGTCAACAATAATAACTCATGCCACCCATATCCAACTGGATATATGTGCCTAGATCTTTCCTCGCCACATGATGCTTGCCAAAATAGAAAATAAAAAGGAATAGAGAGAAATACTTTGACTCTTGCATAAAAGTAAATACATGAAAGTAGAAGATGGGCCCTTCGCAGAGGGAAGCAGAGGTTGCACTACAAAAAAAAATACACTTCCGTGATGATACATGTTTGTCACAGTAGGTCACGTTTTCTGTAATGCATGTACATCCATGACGATTTTATGACAGAATCAAGATAGTCATACTTGTGCTATCGTAGAAGTGTCCCATGACATTACCAAAATTATCATCACAGAAGTGTCCACTTCCATGACGATAAATCGTGCGTCAAAGAATTGCTTTCATCAAGGGTAACCGACACATGGCATCCACCATAACGGGTCGCTGTTAAGCTATTGGGTTCCGGTTTGGATCCAATAACCCGTTAACAGCCCGGACCAATGGGGATTTTCCACGTGTAAAATTCTCAATGCCAGAGGAACCACGTGTCGGCTCACCGTTGGGACAAATGTCATCCACCCATTGGACAGAAGGCGCCTATGATACGTCGACATGTGGCATGGCCCAACAGAGGCCCAGTCCTATGAAAAGGCCGGCCCGTTTTACTTGGTCAAAAGGTAGCGGCCTGGCCCACGGAAAACATGTTAACGGCTTGTTCGCATATAGCCCATTTACAGCCTGCTAACTCACGATCTGTTATGGCCTATCCGAATTAGGCCCAGTAGCGTCATCTGGGCCGTCCAATATTATTTTGGCCCGTTGTAACTTCCGGCCCATGTATGGCCCATGTCGTCTTTTGGCCCATATGAGGCCCTTTGTAACTCTTGGCCCATTAACGGCCCGTGGTGAAACTAGCCCGTAATGAACAGTGTATCGCTTTATACCCATTAACGGCCCATTATTCAATTGGGCCATTTCCAGCCTGTGTTATCTTTCGGCCTTCTCAGGGCCCATTTATTCTTGGGCTCATTTCCAGCATTCGGTTACTTACGACCATTACTGGCCTTTTCTGCTTGTGGGCCAAATTCAGCCCATGGTTACAGTCGGCCCATTCGTGGCATGTTAATCCGTTGGGCCGTTTTCATAGCGTCATCAAATACGGCCGATTAAGGACGGCCCGCTATGGTCGGCCCATGAACGGACGATTCCAACTCTAGCCCGTTTACGTCCCATAATGTGGTCCGTTATTGGCCCATGTTTGGCCAATTGATCATACGGCCTGTAGAAGGCCCATTGATGCTACGCCCCGTAGAAGGCCCATTGTTTCTACGGCCCATAGAAGGCCCATTGTTTCTACGGCCCATAGAGGCCTAGGGTCCCTACAGTAAATATGTAGCCCATGGTTATTGTGGCCTAGTTTTGAAAAATAGGCTATTGCGGTCACTAGCAAACCGCGGAAAAAGAACTGCACTGACTACAAGCAGACAAATAAAAAAGACAAGGAAATAAACAAGCAAGCAACTTATGCTAGGCTATCACGGCTATTACACATATTACATCCACTGGGCATCAAAGTTCACCACCAGTGCAAATATAGGGAACAAAGCAGCATATCAGATACACTGGTTGTCAAAGTTGGCGACCAGTGCAAATAAACACCACAATAAAACAAGTCCAGAACTGAACCCACTTTAGAAGAGCTCAAGAAACAATATCCTGGGTACCCATAATGCTGGCAAGATGCTTAGCAAGCTTATTAAATTTCTCTTATTTGGCGCTTAAATCCTCCAGCGCTTGCTGTTGCACCAGAAAGTATGCATCTGAATTCTGCAGGGACTTCCTCAGTCCTTCGGCTTCTTGCCGCAGCACAGCTGACTGATGCCTTTCAGCTTGTAGCTGAGACTGAAGAAGCCAAAGTGATTCAGGCAGCGAGTTCGAAGAGCTTGTGCCAGCGGTACTGGCCAGTAACTCGAACACTACATCAACGCATGACTGTGGGGTTGTCTCAGTGTCTACAAGATCGTTTTTATCACCTTTCTTGGAGACCAACATGGTTGTCTCACTATCTTGAACCTTATCTGCATTACTTTCTCTACCATTGCATAGTGGGGGT
Source organism: Aegilops bicornis (assembly GCA_021605145.1). Classification (NCBI taxonomy): domain Eukaryota; kingdom Viridiplantae; phylum Streptophyta; class Magnoliopsida; order Poales; family Poaceae; genus Aegilops; species Aegilops bicornis. The sequence goes on from CM038675.1 coordinate 578,674,685, forward strand.
GCTCTTCTCCAATATTCTATTCGCATTCTACAAGAGAAACAAGCAGACCCATCACAGGTTTAGCATGTAGTATACAAAACTCATTTTGGTAAACCGGTTCAGTAGTAAGGTGGACAGGATAACAACATGAAACAAACATATATCTATGTACTATGGTCACTGTATTGTCCATATCATTCTAGTTTATGTTGCCAAATCAAGATAGAGACACAGTTCTAATCATATATTTTTTAAGACACAACAACATAGACAGAATATAAGTGTGAGAAACTACACAACACTGGCAACACTTGTAATGTGCATCACATGAGAACATAATTGTTTATACAACTGAAACTGAAATCAACATAGAGCAAGAAGTTAGAACAGCAATCCAGTTAAAGAAATAGGTTTAAAACATACGTGTTGTGCCATTGGAGTTCCAATTGGATCCTTTAAATTCGGAAGTAGTTGGTATGAGTAAATACAGTCATGCAACAACAAAGGAGTATGGACCATAGCTACGGAATTTGACCTAAGAACAATTGCTCTTCTTCTTTAAACGTGGAGTTTGGGTTCGCTGTGGTGGTCTTCGTCCTTTGGGCATTGCAATTGCTTTACAAACTGCTCGTGTGGGGGTACTCTGTGGTGGACATGGTACTATGTCAATTAGAAGTGGGTTACTCTCCGCTGGGGTTGGGGTGAGATGGGTTGTAGATGGTTCTCTGTCAAACGGTGTAAGTGTGCAATCTAGAAGAGTCTTGATTACGTGTGGTGGGGCTAGTTCGTGGGCCAGTACAACCATGGTTCTATTTGCATCGACGGGTAGCACCATCTTTTGTGAAGAACGGGTTTTTGCTCCCTTAGATACTGCCATCACCCCCTCCAATTCATATGGCTAATAAACAAGAAAGGAAATTGAACATACAAACATTTTATGATAGACATATATGGTAATTCACATATATGTTGTCTAACCAAACAGGAAATCATGACACAATTTCACATATATATGATGGCTAACTAAACAGGACAGCATGACATAGTTTCAGATATATGATGGATAACTTAACAGGATATAATGGCATAATTCAACATATGATGAGTATCTGAATAGGTTGACATGACAAAACTATATGATGCCTTTCTAAAATAGGTTGGGATGAAATAATTCACAAACATGTTGTCTAAGTATACAACATGACATGATATAATTGACAAAATTGATTCATATACTAAGCAGCTGGCACTCGCATGTATGATCTCTAAACTAAGCAGATGGAATTTAATATTGTGCATATGATAACTGGTTGAAAAAACAGGGCATTGCGTAATTCACATATCTGATATAGAAAGCAAACAGGAAGCATTCACACAAAGCATGTCTAATCTAAGCAGATGGCATGGCAGTGCAAGACACCATATGCATGATATGAGCAATATAACCCTGCCAAGTTAGATCATGCACCATCGGGGGGGAAGGATATGATACGTCTCCAACGCATCTATAATTTTTGATTATTCCATCCTATTATATTATCTATTTTGGATGTTTTACATTTATTAATATGCTATTTTATATGATTTTTGGGACTAAACTATTAACCTAGAGCCCAATGCCACTTTCTATTTTTTACTTGTATTAGAGTTTCACAGAAAAGGAATACCAAACGGAATAAAACTTTCTCCATGATTTTTCTTGGACCAGAAGACACCCAGGAGACTTGGAGTTCAAGTCAGAGGAGCCTCGAGGCGGCCACAAGGGTGGAGGGCGTGCCCCCCGACCTTGTGGGCCCTCGTAGCTCTCCTGACCTAATTCTTCCTCCTATATATACTCTTATACCCTAAAAACATCCAGGAGAGCCACGAAACCACTTTTCCGCCGCCACAACCTACTGTACCTGTGAGATCCCATCTTGGGGCCTTTTCCGGCATCCTGCCGGAGGAGTATTCGATCACGGAGGGCTTCTACACATCAACACCATTGCCTCTCCGATGAAGCGTGAGTAGTTTACTTCAGACCTATGGGTCCATAGCTAGTAGCTAGATGGATTCTTCTCTCTCTTTGATTCTCAATACAAAGTTCTCCTTGATGTTCTTGGAGATCTATTCGATGTAATACTCTTTTGCGGTGTGTTTGCCGAGATCCGATGAATTGTGGATTTATGATCAACTTATCTATGAATATTATTGATTTGGTTTGGCCAACTAGATTGGTTTTTCTTGCAATAGGAGAAGTGCTTAGCTTTGGGTTCAATATTGTGGTGCTCGATCCTAGTGACAGAAGGGGAACCGACACGTATTGTATTGTTGCCATCGAGGATAAAAAGATGGGGATTTCATCATATTGCTTGAGTTAATTCCTCTACATCATGTCATCTTGCTTAAGGCGTTACTCCATTCTTTATGAACTTAATAATCTAGATGCATGCTAGATAGCGGTCGATGTGTGGAGTAATAGTAGTAGATATAGGCATGAGTCAGTCTACTTGATACGGACGTGATGCCTATATTCATGATCATTGCCTTATCGTCATAACTTTGCGCTTTTCTATCAATTGCTCGGCAATAATTTGTTCACCCATCGTAATACTTTCTATCTTGAGAGAAGCCTCTAGTGAAACCTATGGCTCCCGGGTCTATTTTACATCATATTAGTGTTCCGTCAACTTGCCAATTTCTGTTGCCGTTCCTTTATTTTGCAATCTTTACTTTCCGTTCCATAAACCAGAAATACCAAAAATATTACTTTACCGTTTATCCATCTCTATCGGATCTCACTTTGCGAATAACCGTGAAGGGATTGACAACCCCTTTGTCGTGTTGGTTGCAAGTTGGTGTTTGTTTGTGCAGGTATTCAGTGGCTTGCATTGTGGTCTCCTACTGGATTGATACCTTGGTTCTCAAAATTGAGGGAAATACTTACGCTCCTTTGCTGCATCACCCTTTCCTGTTCAAGGGAGAAACCAACGCAAGCTCAAGAGGTAGCAAGAAGGATTTTTGGCACCGTTGCCGGGGAGATCTACGCCAAGCCAAGACATACCAAGTCCCCAACATAAACACTCATCCCTTGCATTATAGTATTTGCCATTCGCCTCTCGTTTTCCTCTCCCCCACTTCTGAAACGACTTTCGAAAATATTCGCCTTTTCTTCGCCCCTCTTCCGTTCGTCTTCTTTGTTTGCTTTTTGTGCGCTCGTGTGTTGGATTGCTTGCTTTGTCACGATGGCTCAGGATAATACCAAATTGTGTGATTTTTCCAATACCAACAACAGTGATTTTATTAGTACTCCGATTGCTCCTGATGCTAATGTAGAATCTTGTGAGATTAATACCGCTTTGCTGAATCTTGTTATGAAATATCAATTTTCCGGCCTTCCCAATGAAGATGCCGCATCCCATCTTAATAATTTCATTGATTTGTGCGATATGCAAAAGAAAAAAGATGTGGATAATTATATTGTTAAGTTGAAGTCATTTTCCATTCTCGCTTAGGGATCACGCTAAAACTTGGTTTTCATCTTTGCCTAAAAATAGTATTGATTCATGGAATAAGTGTAAAGATGCTTTTATTTCCAAGTATTTTCCTCCCGCTAAGATCATCTCCCTTAGGAATGATATTATGAATTTTAAGCAACTTGATCATGAACATGTTGCACAATCTTGGGAGAGGATGAAATTGATGATTAGAAATTGCCCTACTCATGGTTTGAATTTGTGGATGATTATACAAATTTTTTATGCCGGATTGAATTTTGCTTCTAGAAATCATTTAGATTCAGCCGCAGGAGGCACTTTTATGGAAATTACTTTAGGATAAGCTACTAAAATCCTAGATAATATTATGGTTAATTATTCTCAATGGCATAGCGAAAGATCATCCACTGGTAAAAAGGTGCATGCAATTGAAGAAATAAATGTTTTGAGTGGAAAGATGGATGAGCTTATGAAATTGTTTGCTAGTAAGAGTGCTCCTATTGATCCTAATGATATGCCTTTGTCTACTTTGATTGAAAACAATAACGAATCTATAGATGTGAATTTTGTTGGTAGGAACAATTTTGGTAATAACGCGTATAGAGGTAATTTTAATCCTAGGCCGTTTCCTAGTAATTCCTCTAATAATTATGGTAATTCCTACAACAATTCTTATGGAAAATATAATAAGATTCCCTCTAAATTTTAGAATAGTGTTAAGGAATTTATTAGTTCGCAAAAGAATTTCAATGCTTTGATTGAAGAAAAATTGCTTAGGATTGATGATTTGGCTAGGAATGTGGATAAGATTTCTCTTGATGTTGATTCTTTAAAACTTAGATCTATTCCACCTAAGCATGATATCAATGAGTCTCTCAAATCCATGAGAATTTCCGTTGATGAATGCAAAGAAAGAACCGCTAAGATGCGTGCTAAGAAAGCTTGGTTTATAAAAGCGTGTTCTTCTAGTTTCCGTGAAAATAATGATGAAGATCTAAAAGTGATTGATGTGACTTCTATTTAATCTTTGTTTTATAATGTAAATCTTGATAAAGATGGTACTGGAGATGAGTCAACTTTACTTAGAAGGCATCCCAATGATTCAGAGTTTTTAGATCTTGATGCAAAAATTGATAAAAGTGGGATTGGAGAGGTCAAAACTTTAGATAGAGATGAACCCACTATTTTGGACTTCAAGGACTTTAATTACGATAATTTCTATTTGATAGATTGTATTTCCTTGTTGCAATCCATGTTGAATTCTCCTCATGCTTATAATCAAAACAAAGATTTTACTAAATATATCGTTGATGCTATGTTGCAATCCTATGAAGAAAAGCTTAATTTGGAAGTTTCTATTCCTAGAAAAATTTATGATGAGTGGGAACCTACTATTAAGATTAAGATTAAATATTATGAATGCTATGCTTTGTGTGATTTGGGTGCTAGTGTTTCCACGATTCCAAAAACTTTATGTGATGTGTTAGGTTTCCGTGAATTTGATGATGTTCTTTAAATTTGCATCTTGCGGATTCCACTATTAAGAAACCTATGGGAAGAATTAATGATGTTCTTATTGTTGCAAATAGGAATTATGTGCCCGTAGATTTCATTGTTCTTGATATAGATTGCAATCCTACTTGTCCTATTATTCTTGGTAGACCTTTCCTTAGAACGATTGGTGCAATTATTGTTATGAAAGAAGGAAACATTAGATTTCAATTTATGTTAAGGAAAGGCATGGAACACTTTCCAAGAAATAAAATTAAATTGCCTTATGAATCTATTATGAGAGCCACTTATGGATTGCATGCCAAAGATGATAATACCTAGATCTATTCGTGTTTTTATGCCTAGCTAGGGGCGTTAAACAATATCGCTTGTTGGGAGGCAACCCAATTTTTTTTGTTCTTGCTTTTTAGGTCCTGTTTTGCTTTGAATAAATCATCTAGCCTGTGGTTAGATGTGGTTTTGTGTTTTAGTTAGTGTTTGTGGCAAGTAAGACCTATGGGATAACCTACGGTGATAGTTAATTACATCTTGCTGAAAAACAGAAACTTTTGCACTCACAGAAACAATTCTTATTCTTAGCAGGAGCATGAAAAAAATGCTGATTCTTTTTGCATAAGATTAATAAACAAATTATATAGGATTTCCTATTTTCTCAGGAATTTTGGAGTTACAAAAGTATTCGAAATATTCAGATTGCTACAGTATGTTCTGTTTTTGACAAATTCTGTTTTTCGCGTGTTGTTTGCTTATTTTGATGCATCTATGGCTAGTATCGGGGGGGGGGGGGGTATGAACCATGGAAAAGTTGGAATACAGTAGATATTACACCAATATAAATAAAGAATGAGTTCATAACAGTACCAAAAGTGGTGATTTATTTTCTTATACTAACGGAGCTTACTAGATTTTCTGTTGGAGTTTTGTGTTGTGAAGTTTTCAAGTTTTGGGTATGGATTTGGTGTACTATGGAATAAGGTGTGTCAAAAGCCTTGGATGTCAAAAAGCCTAAGCTTGGGGATGCCCCGGGAAGGCATCCCCTCTTTCGTCTTCGTGTATCGGTAACTTTACTTAAGGCTTTTTGACTAATAGATTTTTGCAATAAGCATGTGAGTTCTTTATGACTAATGTTGAGTCCATGGATTATACGCACTCTCACCTTTCCGCCATTGCTAGCCTCTCTAGTACCGCGCAACTTTCACCAGTAGCCAGTACCATAAACCCACCACATATCCTTCCTCAAAACTTCCACCATACCTACCTATTATGGCATTTCCATAGCCATTCCGAGATATATTGCCATGCAACTTTCCATCGTTCCGTTTATTGTGACACACATCATCATTGTCATATTGCTTTGCATGATCATGTAGTTGACATCGTATTTGTGGCAAAGCCACTGTTCATCATTTTTTATACATGTCGCTCTTGATTCATTGCACATCCCAGTACACCGCCGGAGGCATTCATATAGAGTCATATTTTTGTTCTAGTACCGAGTTGTAAGTAAATAGAAGTGTGATGATTTTCATTATTAGAACATTGTCCCATGTGAGGAAAAAAAGAGAAAGGCAAAATAAAAAAAGAGAAGGCCCAAAAAAAGAGAAAAAGGAAAAAAAGAGAAAAGAAAAAATGAGAGAAAAAGAGAGAAGGGACAATGTTACTATCCTTTCTGCCACACTTGTTCTTCAAAGTAGCACCATGATCTTCATGATAGAGAGCCTTTTATGTTATCACTTTCATATACTAGTAGGAATTTTTCATTATAGAACTTGGCTTATATATTCCAACGATATGCTTCCTCAAATGCCATAGGTCTTCATGAGCAAACAAGTTGGATGCACACCCACTTAGTTTTCTTTTTTGAGCTTTCATAAACTTATAGCTCTAGTGCAACCGTTGCATGGCAATCCCTATTCACTCAAATTGATATCTATTAATGGGCATCTCCATAGCCTGTTGATACGCCTAGTTGATGTGAGACTATCTCCCTATTTTTGTCTTCTCCACAACCACCGTCTATTCCACCTATAGTGCTATGTCCATGGCTCACGCTCATGTATTGCGTGAAAGTTGAAAAGGTTTGAGAACATCAAAAGTATGAAACAATTGCTTGGCTTGTCATCGGGGTTGTGCATGATTTGAATATTTTGTGTGATGAAGATGGAGCATAGCTAGACTATATGAGTTTGGCCTTCTTTGGCCATGTTATTTTGAGAAGACATAATTATTTTGTTAGCATGCTTGAAGTATTATCATTTTTATGTCAATATAAACTTTCGTTTTGAATCTTACGGATCTGAACATTCATGCCACAATAAAGAGAATTACATGGATAAATATGATAGGTAGCATTCCACATCAAAAATTCTGTTTTTATCATTTACCTACTCGAGGACGAGCAGGAATTAAGCTTGGGGATGCTTGATACTGTTGGGGAACGTAGTAATTTCAAAAAAATTCCTACGCACACACAGGATCATGGTGATGCATAGCAACGAGAGGGGAGAGTGTTGTCCACATAGACCGAAAGTGGAAGCGTTAGCACAACACGGTTGATGTAGTCGTACGTCTTCACGATCCGACCGATCAAGTACCGAACGTACGACACCTCCGAGTTCAGCACACGTTCAGGTCGATGACGTCCCTCGAACTCCGATCCGGCCGAGCTTTGAGGGAGAGTTCCGTCAGCACGACGGTGTGGTGACGATGATGATGTTCTACCGACGTAGGGCTTCGCCTAAGCACCGCTACGATATTATCGAGGTGGACAATGGTGGAGGGGGGCACCGCACACGGCTAAGAGATCCAAGGGATGAATTGTTGTGTCTAGAGGTGCCCCCTTGCCCCGTATATAAAGGAGCAAGGGGGGAGAGGCGGCCGGCCAGGAGGAAGCGCGCCAGGGAGGATTCCTACTCCCACCGGGAGTAGGACTCCCTCCTTTCCTAGTTGGAGTAGGAGAAGGGGGAAGGAGGAGGGAGAGAGGAAGGAAAGGGGGGCGCCGCTCCCCTCCTTGTCCAATTCGGACTAGAGGGGGAGGGGGCGCGCGGCCTGGCCTGACCGCCCCTCCTCTTCTCCACTAAGGCTCATCTTGGCCCATTAAACCCCGGGGGTTCCAGTAACCCAGTACTCGGTAAAATCCCGATTTCACCCGGAACACTTCCGATATCCAAATATAGGTTTCCAATATATCAATCTTTATGTCTCGACCATTTCGAGACTCCTCGTCATGTATGTGATCACATCCGGGACTCCGAAATACCTTCGGTACATCAAAACACATAAACTCATAATATAACTGTCATTGAACTTTAAGCGTGCGCACCCTACGGGTTCGGGAACTATGTAGACATGACCGAGACATGTCTCTGGTCAGTAACCAATAGCGGAACTTAGATGCTCATATTGGCTCCCACATATTCTACGAACATCTTTATCGGTCAAACCGCATAACAGCATACGTTGTTCCCTTTGTCATCGGTATGTTACTTGCCCGAGATTCGATCGTCGGTATCTCAATACCTAGTGCAATCTCGTTACCGGCAAGTCTCTTTACTCGTTCCGTAATACATCATCCCGCAACTAACTCATTAGTTGCAATGCTTGCAAGGCTTATAGTGATGTGCATTACCGAGTGGGCCCAAAGATACCTCTCCGACAATCGGAGTGACAAATCCTAATCTCGAAATACGCCAACCCAACAAGTACCTTCGGAGACACCTGTAGAGCAGCTTTATAATCACCCAGTTACGTTGTGACGTTTGGTAGCACACAAATTGTTCCTTCGGTAAACGGGAGTTGCATAATCTCATAGTCATAGGAACATGTATAAGTCATGAAGAAAGCAATAGCAGAATACTAAACGATCGAGTGCTAAGCTAACGAAATGGGTCAAGTCAATCACATCATTCTCCTAATGATGTGATCCCGTTAATCAAATGACAACTCATGTCAATGGCTAGGAAACATAACCACCTTTGATCAACGAGCTAGTCAAGTAGACGCATACTAGCGACACTCTGTTTGTCTATGTATTCACACAAGTATTATGTTTCCGGTTAATACAATTCTAGCATGAATAATAAACATTTATCATGATATAAGGAAATAAATAATAACTTTATTATTGCATCTAGGTCATATTTCCTTCAGTCTCCCACTTGCACTAGTGTCAGTATTCGATATTACACAGTAATGATTCTAACACCCATGAAGCCTTGGTGTTGATCATGTTTTGCTCGTGGAAGAGGCTTAGTCAACGGGTCTGCAACATTCAGATCCGTATGTATCTTGCCAATTTCTATGTCTCCCCCTGGACTCGATCCCGGATGGAGTTGAAGAGTCTCTTGATGTGCTTGGTTCTCTTGTAAAATCTGGATTCCTTTGCCAAGGCAATTGCACCAGTATTGTGACAAAAGATTTTCATTGGACCCGATGCACTAGGTATGACACCTAGATCAGATATGAACTCCTTCATCCAGACTCCTTCATTTGCTGCTTCCGAAGCAGCTATGTACTCCGCTTCACACGTAGATCCGGCCACAACGCTTTATTTAGAACTGCACCAACTGACAGCTCACCGTTCAATGTAAACACGTATCTAGTTTGCAATTTAGAATCGTCTGGATCAGTGTCAAAGCTTGCATCGACGTAACCATTTACGACTGCTCTTTGTCACCTCCATAAACGAGAAACATATACTTAGTCCTTTTCAGGTATTTCAGGATGTTCTTGACCGCTGTCCAGTGACCCACTCCTGGATTACTTTGTTACCTCCCTGCTAAACTTATAGCAAGGCACACATCAGGTCTGGTACACAGCATTGCATACATGATAGAGCCTATGGCTGAAGCATAGGGAACATCTTTCATCTTCTCTCTATCTTTTCTAGTGGCCGGGCATTGAGTCTTACTCAACTTCACATCTTTTAACACAGGCAAGAACCCTTTCTTTGCTTGATCCATTTTGAACTTCTTCAAAACTTTGTCAAGGTATGTGATTTGTGACAGTCCAATTAAGTGTCTTAATCTATCTCTGTAGATCTTGATGCCAATATATAAGCAGCTTCACCGAGGTCCTTCATTGAAAAACTCTTATTCAAGTATCCCTTTATGCTATCCATAAATTCTATATCATTTCCAATCAGCAATATGTCATCCACATATAATATCAGAAATGCTACAGAGCTCCCACTCACTTTCTTGTAAATACATGCTTCTCCAAAAGTGCAGTATAAAACCATATGCTTTGATCACACTATCAAAGCATTTATTCCAACTCGAGAGGCTTGCACCAGTCCATAAATGGATCATTTGGAGCTTGCACACTTTGTTAGCTCCCTTTGGATCGACAAAACCTTCTGGCTACATCATATACAACTCTTCTTCCAGAAATCCATTCAGGAATGCAGTTTTGACATCCATTTGCCAAATTTATAATCATAAAATGCGGCAATTGCTAACATGATTCGGACAGACTTAAGCATCGCTACGAGTGAGAAAGTCTCATCGTAGTCAATCCCTTGAACTTGTCGAAAACCTTTTGCAACAAGTCAAGCTTTATAGACAGTAACATTACCATCAGCGTCAGTCTTCTACTTGAAGATCCATTTATTCTCAATGGCTTGCCGATCATCGGGCAAGTCAACCAAAGTCCACACTTTGTTCTCATACTTGGATCCCATCTCAGATTTCATGGCCTCAAGCCATTTTGCGGAATCTGGGCTCACCATCGCTTCTTCATAGTTCGTAGGTTCGTCATGTCTAGTAACATAATCTCCAGAACAGGATTACCATACCATTCTGGTGCGGATCTTACTCTGGTTGGCCTACGAGGTTCAGTAACAACTAGATCTGAAGTTTCATGATCATCATCACTAACTTACTCACTAATTGGTGTAGGTGTCACAGGAACCGGTTTGTGTGATGAACTACTTTCCAATAAGGGAGCAGGTACAGTTACCTCATCAAGTTCTACTTTCCTCCCACTCACTTCTTTCGAGAGAAACTCCTTCTCTTGATAGGTTCCAAATTTAGCAACAAAAGTCTTGCCTTCAGATCTGTGATAGAAGGTGTACCCAACAGTTTCCTTTGGGTATCCTATGAAGACACATTTCTCCGATTTGGGTTCGAGCTTATCAGGTTGAAGCTTTTTCACATAAGCATCACAGCCTCAAACTTTAAGAAACGACAACTTTGATTTCTTGCCAAACCATAGTTCATAAGGCGTCGTCTCAACGGATTTCGATGGTGCCCTATTTAACGTGAATGCAGCTGTCTCTAAAGCATAACCCCAAAATGATAGCGGTAAATCAGTAAGAGACATCATAGATCGCACCATATCTAGTAAAGTACGATTACGATGTTCGGACACACCATTACGCTGTGGTGTTCCGGGTGGCGTGAGTTGCGAAACTATTCCACATTGTTTCAAATGAAGACCAAACTCGTAACTCAAATATTCTCCTCCATGATCAGATCGTAGAAACTTTATTTTCTTGTTACAATGATTTTCAACTTCACTCTGAATATCTTCTTAAATCATCTGTGAAGGTGAGAAAATAACGACACCCGCCGCGAGCCTCAACATTCATCGGACCACATACATCTGTATGTATGAGTTCCAACAAATCTGTTGCTCGCTCCATAGTTCCGGAGAACGGCGTTTTAGTCATCTTGCCCATGAGGCACGGTTACATAAGTACCAAGTGATTAATAATCAAGTGGTTCCAAAAGTCCATCAGTATGGAGTTTCTTCATGCGCTTTACACCAATATGACCTAAATGGCAGTGCCACAAATAAGTTGCACTATTATTATCAACTCTGCATCTTTTGGCTTCAATTTATGAATATGTGTATCACTACTATCGAGATTCAATTAAAATAGACCACTCTTCAAGGGTGCTTGACCATAAAAGATATTACTCATATAAATAGAACAACCATTATTCTCTGATTTAAATGAATAATCGTCTCGCATCAAACAAGATCCGGATATAATGTTCATGCTCAACACTGGTACCAAATAACAATTATTCATGTCTAAAACTAATCTCGAAGGTAGATGTAGAGGTAGCGTGCCGACCACGATCACATCGACTTTGGAACCATTTCCCATGCGCATCGTCACCTCGTCCTTAGCCAATCTTTTCTTAATCCGTAGTCCCTGTTTCGAGTTGCAAATATTAGCAATGTAACCAAAGTATCAAATACCAGTGCTCTGCGAGCATTAGTAAGGTACACATCAATAACATGTATATCACATATACCTTTGTTCACCTTGCCATCCTTCTTATCCACCAAATACTTGGGGTAGTTACGCTTCCGATGACGGTCGCTTGCGGTAGAAGCACTTTCGATCCTCGTGCTTAGGTCCAGACTTGGGTTTCTTCTCCTGAGCAGCAACTTGTTTGCTGTTCTTCTTGAAGTTCCTCTTCTTCTTCCCTTTGCCCTTTTTCTTGAAACTGGTGGTCTTGTTGACCATCAACACTTGATGCTCCTTCTTGATTTCTACCTGCGCAGCCTTTAGCATTGTGAAGAGCTCGGGAATCGTCTTATCCATCCCTTGCATGTTATAGTTCATCATGAAGCTCTTGTAGCTTGGTGGCAGTGATTGAAGAATTCTGTCAATGACGCTATCATCCGGAAGATTAACTCCCAGTTGAATCAAGTGATTGTTATACCTAGACATTCTGAGTATATGCTCACTGACAGAACTATTCTCCTCCATCTTACAACTGTAGAACTTATTGGAGATTTCATATCTCTCAATCTGGGCATTTGCTTGAAATATTAACTTCAACTCCTAGAACATCTTATATGCTCCATGACGTTCAAAACGTCGTTGAAGTCCCGGTTCTAAGCCGTAAAGCATGGCACACTGAACTATCGAGTAGTCATCAGCTTTGCTCTGCCAGACGTTCATAACATCTGGTGTTGCTCCTGCAGCTGGTCTAGCACCTAGCGGTGCTTCCAGGGCGTAATTCTTCTGTGCAGCAATGAGTGTAATTGCTACCATCATCTTTCAACTTTGCTTTCTCAAGGAACGCATTAAAATTCAACGGAACAACAACACGGGCCATCTATCTACAATCAACATAGACAAGCAAAATACTATCAGGTACTAAGTTCATGATAAATTTAAGTTCAATTAATCATATTACTTAAGAACTCCCACTTAGATAGACATCCCTCTAATCCTCTAAGTGATCACGTGATCCAAATCAACTAAACCATGTCCGATCATCACGTGAGATGGAGTAGTTTCAATGGTGAACATCACTATGTTGATCATATCTAACCTTTTGGTCTCAGTGTTCTGAGGCCATATCTGCATATGCTAGGCTCGTCAAGTTTAACCTGAGTATTCCGCGTGTGCAACTGTTTTGCACCCGTTGTATTTGGACGTAGAGCCTATCACACACGATCATCACATGGTGTCTCAGCACGAAGAACTTTCGCAACGGTGCATACTCAGGGAGAACACTTGTACCTTGATAATTTAGGGAGAGATCATCTTATAATGCTACCGTCAATCAAAGCAAGATAAGATGCATAAAAGATAAACATCACATGCAATCAATATAAGTGATATGATATGGCCATCATCATCTTGTGCTTGTGATCTCCATCTCCGAAGCACCGTCATGATCACCATCATCACCGGCGTGACACCTTGATCTCCGTCGTAGCATCGTTGTCATCTCGCCAACTTATGCTTCTACGACTATCGCTGCCGCTTAGTGATAAAGTAAATCAATTATAGGGCGATTGCATTGCATACAATAAAGTGACAACCATATGGCTCCTGCCAGTTGCCGATAACTCGGTTACAAAACATGATCATCTCATACAATAAAATATAGCATCATGCCTTGACCATATCACATCACAACATGCCCTGCAAAAACAAGTTAGACGTCCTCTACTTTGTTGTTGCAAGTTTTACATGGCTGCTACGGGCTGAACAAGAACCGTTCTTACCTACGCATCAAAACCACAACGATAGTTCGTCAAGTTAGTGTTGTTTTAACCTTCTCAAGGACCGGGCGTAGCCACACTCGGTTCAACTAAAGTTGGAGAACCGACACCCGCCACCACCGTGTGCAAAGCACGTCGGTAGAACCAGTCTCGCGTAAGTGTACGCGTAATGTCGGTCCGGCCGCTTCATCCAACAATACCGCAGAACCAAAGTATGACATCTTTGGTAAGCAGTATGACTTGTATCGCCCACAACTCACTTGTGTTCTACTCATGCATATAACATCTACGCATAAAACCAGGCTCGGATGCCACTGTTGGGGAACGTAGTAATTTAAAAAAATTCCTACGCACACATAGGATCATGGTGATGCATAGCAACGAGAGGGGAGAGTGTTGTACATGTACCCTCATAGACCGAAAGCGGAAGCATTAGCACAATACAGTTGATGTAGTCGTACGTCTTCACGATCCGACCGATCAAGTACCAAACGCACGACACCTCCGAGTTCAGCACACGTTCAGCTCGATGACATCCCTCGAAATCCGATCCAGCTGAGCTTTGAGGGAGAGTTCCGTCAGCACGACAGCATGGTGACGATGATGATATTCTACCGACGCAGGGCTTCGCCTAAGCACCGCTACGATATTATCGAGGTGGACTATGGTGGAGGGGCGCACCGCACACGCCTAAGAGATCCAAGGGATCAATTGTTGTGTCTAGAGGTGCCCCCCTGCCACCGTATATAAAGGACCAAGGGGGAGAGGCAGCCGGCTAGGAGGAGGAGCGCCAGGGAGGAGTCCTACTCCCACCGGGAGTAGGACTCCCTCCTTTCCTAGTTGGAGTAGGAGAAGGGGGAAGGAGGAGGGAGAGAGGAAGGAAAGGGGGCCCCCGCCCCCCTCCTTGTCCAATTCGGACTAGAGGGGGATGGGGCGCGCGGCCTGCCCTGGACGCCCCTCCTCTTCTCCACTAAGGCCCATCTTGGCCCATTAAACCCCCGAGGGGGTTCTGGTAACCCCCGGTACTCCGATAAAATCCTGATTTCACCCGGAACACTTCCGATATCCAAATATAGGCTTCCAATATATAAATCTTTATGTCTCTACCATTTCGAGACTCCTCGTCATGTCCGTGATCACATCCGAGACTCCGAACTACCTTCAGTATCAAAACACATAAACTCATAATATAACCGTCATTGAACTTTAAGCGTGCGGACCCTACGGGTTCGAGAACTATGTAGACATGACCGAGACATGTATCCGGTCAATAACCAATAGCGGAACCTGGATGCTCATATTGGCTCCCACATATTCTACGAAGATCTTTATCGGTCAAACCGCATAACAGCATACGTTGTTCCCTTTGTCATCAGTATGTTACTTGCCCGAGACTCGATCGTCGATATCTCAATACCTAGTTCAATCTCGTTACCGGCAAGTCTCTTTACTTGTTCCGTAATACATCATCCCGCAACTATCTCATTAGTTGCAATGCTTGCAAGGCTTATAGTGATGTGCATTATCGAGTGGGCCGAGAGATACCTCTCCGGCAATCGGAGTGACAAATCCTAATCTCAAAATACGCCAACCCAACAAGTACCTTCAGAGACACCTCAGAGAGCACCTTTATAATCACCCAGTTACGTTGTGATGTTTGATAGCACACAAAGTGTTCCTCCAGTAAACGGGAGTTGCATAATCTCATAGTCATAGGAACATGTATAAGTCATGAAGAAAGCAATAGAAGAATACTAAACGATCGAGTGCTAAGCTAACGGAATGGGTCAAGTCAATCACATCATTCTCCTAATGATGTGACCCCGTTAATCAAATGACAACTCATGTCAATGGCTAGGAAACATAACCATCTTTGATCAACGAGCTAGTCAAGTAGAGGCATACTAGTGACACACTGTTTGTCTATGTATTCACACAAGTATTATGTTTCAGGTTAATACAATTCTAGCATGAATAATAAACATTTATCATGATATAAGGAAATAAATAATAACTTTACTATTGCCTCTAGGGCTTATTTCCTTTAGATACGTCTCCAACATATCTGGAATTTTTGATTGTTCCATGCTATTATATTATCTATTTTGGATGTTTTATATGCATTAATATGCTATTTTATGTGACTTTTTGGACTAACCTATTAACCTAGAGCCCAGTGCCAGTTTCTGTTTTTTGCTTGTTTTAGAGTTTCGTAGAAAAGGAATATCAAACGGAGTCCAAACGAAATAAAACTTTCACCGTGATTTTTCTTGGACCAGAAGACACTGATATCGAGCTACGTCGGTATTTCCCAAAGAGGAAGGGATGATGCAGCACAACAGCGGTAGGTATTTCCTTCAGATATGAAACCAAGGTTATCGAACTAGTAGGAGAACCAAGCAACACAACATAATCAGCCCCTACACATAGATAACAAATCCTCGCAAACCGACGTGTTAAAGGGGTCGTCAATCCCTTCCGGGGTACGGCCCCTCAAGATAGGCAAACAGACATGAGATAAATTTGTAGTAAATTGATAGATCGAACGCCAAATAAATTAAGTAGAAATAAAATGCAGCAAGGTATTTTTGTATTTTTGGTTTAATAGATCTGAAAATAAATGCAAGGATAAAGTAGATCGCAAAGGCAAATATATGAGAAAGAGACTCGGGGGTCGTAGGTTTCACTAGTGGCTTCTCTCGAGAAAAATAGCAAACAGTGGGTGAACAAATTAATGTTGGGATAGAACTTCAAATACTCATGATGATATCCAGGCAATGATCATTATATAGGCATCACGTCCAAGATTAGTAGACCGACTCCTGCCTGCATCTACTACTATTACTCCACACATCGACCGCTTTCCAGCATGCATCTAGTGTATTAAGTTCATGGAAAAACAGAGTAATGCAGTAAGAATGATGACATGATGTAGACAAGATCTATCTAGGTATAGGTAGACCCCATCGTTTTATCCTTAGTAGCAAGGATACATACGTGTCGTTTCCCTTTCTGTCACTAGGATCAAGCACCATAAGATCGAGCCCACTACAAAGCACCTCTTCCCATTGCAAGATAAATATATCAAGTTAGCCAAACAAAACCCAAATATTGGTGAAGAAATACGAGGCTATAAGAGATCATGCATAAAAGAGATCAAAGAAACTCAAATACTTTCATGGATATAAAAAGATAGATCTGATCATAAACTCAAAGTTCATCGGTCCCAACAAACACATCGCAAAAGAGTTACATCATATGGATCTCCAAGAGACCATTGTATTGAGAATTCAGAGAGAGAGAGAGAGAGAGAGAGAGAGAGAGAGATGAAGCCATCTAGCTGCTAACTACGGACCCGAAGGTCTACAAATAACTACTCAGGCATCATCGGAGAGGCACCAATGGAGGTGGTGAACCCCATCCGAGATGGTGTCTAGATTGGATCTGGTGGTTCTGGACTCTGCGGCGGCTGGATGAATATTTCATCGACTCCCCTAGGGTTTCCTGAATATTGGGGTATTCATAGAGCAAAGAGGCGGTCCGGGGGGCACCCGAGGTGGGCACAACCCACTGTGGCACGCTGGGCCTCTGGCGCGCATACTGGTGGGTTGTGCCCCCCTCGGGGCACCCCCAGGCGCAGCCATGGCCCATTATGTTCCTTCTGGTCCATAAAAAATCTCCGTGGAGTTTTGTTGCGTTTGGACTCCGTCTGATATTGATTTCCTGCGATGTAAAAAACATGCAGAAAACAACAACTGGCACTTGGCACTATGTCTATAGGTTAGTACCAAAAAATGATATAAACTGACTATAAAATGATTATAAAACATCCAAGATTGATAATATAACAACATGGAACAATAAAAAATTATAGATACGTTGGAGACGTATCAGCAGGGATCAGCTCTCTAGACCGTGTTTCGCCACCTCAGATCTTCTTCCACGCTGCTGATAGCCACGAGAACTGCATTTCCATCATCAACTGAGCAGATGACCTTGAGGACTACACGGATCCGTAAGAGAGGTCGCACTCTTCCGTGTCTGCTTATGTTATGCATCGCTTAATATGATAACATGCTACTTTATCGTCGTGTTCACCTATTAGACTCCGAATTAGGTCCAAACTAATGCTGAAACTTGAGTTTTTAAATGGTTGTGGGGTACATATTGGGGCAGAAATCAGTACTATCTGTCTACTATCTGGTTAATCTCGGGTGTCTACTATGGGTTTCATGTTGGGTGCAAACAAACATTAAAGGAGCCATTATCTGTATTTTTTAACTAAAGCTATTATCTGCCTGCTATTATTGGTTTTGGGTCTATCCACAGTTTGCTACCATCACTCTGGAATTGTGCATGCACTCCTTACATAATCTCACTATATTTTATTCCTATGCATGTCAGTTATTGTACGCAATGGAGCTGAACATGTAGAGCAAAAGAGACGAGCCTTGCGTGGCAATAAAATTTCATGCAGACGTCGCTCCATGGTGGGCGCAAAGGCAGCCACCCCTTCACCCATTTCGGATTGTAATCAAGAGGAAGATAACCATTCTGAGGGGGATTAAGAAGGAGAAGACCACTCCTATTTACTCCCTAAGGTCTTCGCTCTAACTTGGCATGCTGATGTTGGTTATATCATGAATACGGTGCCTTGCATTGCTTACTTTATACATCAAATATGTCATCTGCTTAGTTTAGACATGCTTTGTGTGAATGCCATCTGTTTAGTTTCTTCATCGTATATGTGAATTATGCAACGCCATCTTGTTTAGCCAGGCATCATATATGTGAATTTTGGAATGCCATCCTGCTTAGCCAGTCATCTTATATGTGAATTATATCAGGCCGTCCTTTTTTCCATTATGTATTACATTTGTCAACAATGTTAGTACATTCAACTACTCTTCGTGTGCATCAGCCATTTCACACGGTGATGGAAAATTCTGGAGTGAAAACAAGGTCTTCAAAGCAGACTATGCTATCTGATGAAGCACATATCTTGCTGGTTACAGATAGCTCCTCAGAGGAGGATTCAAAGACAGATGACCAGTCATATTCCCCCCGAGGTGTATGATCTAACTCGGCAGGGTTATGTTGCTCATATCGTGCATATGGTGTCTTGCATTGCTATGTCATTTGATTAGTTTAGACATGCTTTGTGTGAATGCCACTTGTTTAGTGTCTAATTATCACATATGTGAATTATGCAATGTCATCTTGTTGCAAGACATTATATATGTGAATTATGCAATGCTATCTTGTTGCAAGGCATTATATATGTAAATTATGCAATGCCATGTTGTTTAGCCAATCATCATGTATGTGAATTATATCATGCTATCCTTTTTTTGTATTACGTGTTCCATCTGTTGACGATGTTTGTATATTCAACTACTCTTCCTGTACATCAGCCATTTGAAGTGGTGATGGAAGTATCTGGAGTGAAAACAAGGTATTCAGAGAAGACAATGCTACCTGCTGAAGCAGACATCTTGTTAGTTACAGAGAGCTCCTCAGAGGAGGATTCATAGACTGATGACCAGTCCTATTTCCCCCCTGAGGTCTATGCTCAAACTTGGCAGGGTTATATTACTCATGTCATGCATGTTGTCTTGCATTGCTTAGTTTTTACATCATATATGTGATTGCCATCTGCTTACTTGCTTACTTTATAAATCATATATTTGAATTATATCATGCCATCATGTTTACATACACATCATCTATCTAAATTATGGCATGCCAACCCATTTAATAAAGACATCATATAGTTATATCATCTCATCCTGTTTAGTGTTTACAGTCATCATATTTTGAATTATGTCATTCTATCCATGAATTATATCATGCTATCATGTTTCCATACGCGGCATGCATGTGAATTATGGCATGCCAACCTATTTAATAAACACATTATATACTTATATCATGTCATCCTGTTTACATAGTCATCATATTTTGAACTATGTCTTTCCATATTTTTTAGTTAGCCATCATATATGTGAAATTGTATCATGTTATCCTGTTTAGTTAGCCATCATATATGTGAAATTGTGTCATGCTATCCTGTTTGGTTAGACAACATAAATGTGAATTATTTCATGCCCTCTTTTATGCCCCACTATCCATTGCACATGTCTATCATACAATGTCTGTACATTCAATTACTTTTCTTGTTTATTAGCCATTTGAATTGGAGAGGGTGATGGCAGTATCTAAGGGAGTAACAATGCAATCTTTAGAAAAGATAGTGCTACCAGTTGATGCAGATAGAACCACGATTGTACTTGCCCAAGAACCAGCCCCACCACACATAAACAGACTCTCACAGATTGTACCCCTACCCAGTTGGACAGAGAATCAGCTACACCCTGTCTAACCCCAACCCCAGCAGATAGTAACCCAGTTCAGTTGACACGGCACTGTCTCCACCACATAGCACCCAAACACGAGCAGTTAGTAAGGGAACTGGAGTGCCCAAAGCACGAGGACCACCACTCCGAATCCCAACTCGATGCTTAAAGCAGAAGAAGAATTGTTCTCAAGTCAGTTTCTGTAGCTATGGTGCATACTCCTTTGCTCTTGCATCACTGTATTTACTCATACCAACTATTTTCAAATTTTAAGGATGGAATTGAAACTCCAATGGCGCAACAGGTATGTTTTAAACCTGTTTCTTTAACTGGTTTGCTGTTATAACTTTCTCTATGTTGATTTCAGTTTCAATTGAATAAACAGTTATGTTCTCATGTCATGCACATTACAAGTGTTGTTATTGCTTTGTAGTTTCCCACACTTATATTCTGTCTATTCCGCTTTGTCTTGAAGAAATATTATTTGAACTATGTCTCTATCTTGATTTGGCAACAAAAACTAGAATGATATAGACCATAAAGTGACAGTGGTACATAGCTATATGTTTGTTTCATGTTGTTATCCTATCCACTTTACTAGTGAACTGATTTACCAAAATGAGTTTCATATACAACATGGTAAACCTGTGATGTGTCTGCTTGTTTCTCTTTTAGAATGCAGACAAAATATTGGAGAACAGTACCCCTTTATGCAATGGTAAGGGAAGTAATGCAGATAAGGTTCAAGATAGTGAGACATCCCTGTTAGTCTCCAAGAAAGCTGATAAAAACTATCTTGACGACAGTGAGAGAACCCAAAAGTCATGTCTTGATGTAGTGTTCGAGTTACTGGCCACTATTGCTGGCACAAGCTCTTCGAACTCGCTGCCTGAATCAGTTCGTCTTCTTGAGTCTCAACTTCAAGTTGAAAGACATCGATCAGATGTGCTGTGACACGAAGCCGAAAGACTGAGGAAGTCCCTGCAGAATTCAGATGCATACTTTCCGTGCAATAGCAAGTGCTGGAGGATTTAAGCGCCAAACAAGAGAAAGTTAATAATCTTGCTAAGCATCTTGCCAACATTATGGGTACCCAGGATATTGTTTCTTGAGCTCTTCTGAAGTGGTTTCAGTTCTGGACTTGTTTTGCTGCAGCGTTTATTTGCACTGGTCGCCAACTTTGACAACCAGTGTATATGATATGTTGCTTTGTTCCCTATATTTGCACTGGTGGTGAACTTTGATGCCTAGTGGATGTAATATGTGTAATAGCCGTGATAGCCTAGCGTAAGTTGCTTGCTTACTTATTTCCTTGCTGTCTTGTTTATTTGTTTGCTTGTAGTCAGTGCAGTTCTCTTTTCGCGGTGTGCTAGTGGCCGCAATAACCTATTTTTTAAAACTAGGCCACAGTAACCATGGGATACATTTTTACTGTAGTTACCATGGGCCTCCTACGGGCCATAGAAACAATGGGCCTTCTAAGGGCCATAGAAACAACGGGCCTTCTATGGGTCGTAGAAACAATGGGCCTTCTACGGGCCATAGAATCAATGGGCCTTCTATGGGCTGTAGCATCAATTGGCCTTCTACGGGCCGTATGATCGATTGGCCAAACATGGGCCAATAATGCATCAAGACATTATGGGTCAGAACGGGCTAGATTTGGAATCGTCCGTTCATGGGCCGACCATAACGGGTTGTCATTAATCGGCCGTATTTGATGACGCTATGAAAACGGCCCAATAGATTAACAGGTTGCAAACGGGCCGATTGTAACCACGGGCTGAATTTGGCCCACAAGCAGAAAAGGCCAGTAACGGGCCGTAAGTAACCAAATGCTGGAAATGAGCCCAAGAATAAATGGGCCCTGAGAAGGCCGAAAGATAAACATGATGGAAATGGCTGTCGGTGTCAAAACCGGCGGATCTCGGGTAGGGGGTCCCGAACTGTGCGTCTAGGCGGATGGTAACAGGAGACAAGGGACACGATGTTTTTACCCAGGTTCGGGCCCTCTCGATGGAGATAATACCCTACTCCTGATTGATTAATATTAATGATATGGGTAGTACAAGAGTAGATCTACCACGAGATCAAGGAGGCTAAACCCTAGAAGCTAGCCTATGGTATGATTGTTCTTCGTCCTACGGACTAAAACCCTCCGGTTTATATAGACACCGGATAGGGTTAGGGTTACACAGAGTCGGTTACAATGGTAGGAGATCTACATATCCAGACGCCAAGCTTGCCCTCCATGCCAAGGAAAGTCCCATCCGGACACGGGACGAAGTCTTCAATCTTGTATCTTCATAGTCCAAGAGTCCGGCCAATGGTGATAGTTCGGCTATCCGGACACCCCCTAATCCAGGACTCCCTCAGTAGCCCCTGAACCAGGCTCCAATGGCGATGAGTCCGGCGCGTAGATTGTCTTCGGCATTGCGAGGCGGGTTCTTCTCCAAATTCCATATACTTGTCGAACAGTGTCGGGCTTCTGATAAATGCTGCGCTCCTTGGCTTCCACGCCCAATAATGGCCATCTTCCACGTGTTTGAATGAATGCAAAAAGCCAGGGTATTTTTACACTTATCCCCCTAGCTGCGCAAATGAGCCGCCTATAAAAGGGACGAGGATCTAGATTTGAGTCACACAAACCCCCCTCCGCGAGCTTTCATCGGAGCGCCTTCGACAAAAATCCATTCCATCATGGACAGTCGACGTGGCTCCTCCTCTCATGCTCCCAACCCATAGCCTGGAAATTGGGAGAGATGCTCAGTCCCGCATAGCGAGCTAGTGACACTCCAAACCAAGGGATTTCTTCACCCGGCCTTCATGGTTCCGGTTCGAGCCGGACTTGCCACCTACAAGGGCGGAAAGCAAGCGGAGAGTGTCCCCGATCCCTCTAAAGGAGAGCGGGTATGCTTTATCTCCTATCTAGTAAGAGGACTCGGATTTCCAATTCATCCATTTCTCCGGGGGCTCTTGGAGTTCTCTGACCTCAAGTTGCACCACCTTCGCTTTGCCTCCATTTTGCACATTGCGGGCTTCGTGGCCCTTTGTGAACTGTTCTTGGGCGTCTAGGCTTCTAAGCTGTGGAAGAGATTATTCTGACTTGTACCCCGATCTCATGAGGGGTCAAAATATCAAGTGGGCGAACTATGGCGCATCGCCGGGACCGGATATCTATCCGGAAACCCGAAGAAGGCGTCCGAAGATTGGCCTTCGGAATGGTTTTACATGGAGGACGTCCCGCTGCCGGATCCTGTTCGGATCGGCCTTCCGGAGTTCAGCAACGCTCCTCTGAAGAAGCGCCTAAGCTGGCGCCCGCGGAGCCCCTAGAGGGAAAATGACCGGGACGTCCTTTACTTGATGAGCCGAATAAGGTTACTGGCTCATGCCGGATTGACGATGATTGGAGTCATGGCAATCTGCATTATGAGGGGAGTGTAGCCGCTCCAATATAGGGGCCACCCCATGTGGGACTTCAACGGGGAGGACGATGCCACCCGCCATGGCCGCAAAGGGCCGGGATCGGTCACCGAACTGGTGAAGACCTTATCCGCCATGTACAAAGGGGAGGAGGAGGATTTTCTCCGCGTCAGTCCACTGAACGGGTTTTCTTTGAATAATCCTCGAAGTTGGGTAAGCAAACATCTTTGTGGCCTGTCCGATCCATGTTCCCGTGGTTAAATATCTCATTTCATGGTTTCTACGCAGGAAGCTGCGCCGGGCCGTGGAGAAGATACAGCCCGCCCCACAACCCGAGGATCCGAACGGTCCCTTGATCCGCCTCCGAAGAGGACCCGGATATAAAGGTGGAGCTGATCGACGGGTGTTCCACCAACTTAGCATCGACAATGCTTTGGTTGCCATTACGGCCGACTACCGGATTATTTCTGGCCTCCTGTAACCGTGATCAAGTCTGGATACCATGACCCACCCGTGCTTTACTTCTAATCACCACGTATTTTATGGTGTTTCGCAGGGGTGCCTTGAGCAGGAAGCCGAGCACGCCGCGCCATCCAACAAGGGGTAGCTCGGCCCAGCAGGCGGAAAAGAAGTGCGGTACGGCTCGAGACGTCGCTGCAACGGTATGATGTGCCATCGTGTTTTAAGGAGAGGTTCTTGGGAGGCACATTGACGCTCGTGGTTTTTTCAGGAAAAAGAGCGCTCGCCGGACTGAGTCCTGAGAAGTTGCCAATCGGACCTCCGCCAACCAGGCTCAAAAGCCGAGTCCGGAAGGGGGTACAAACACGAGGCGTGCGTTGGATGCTCCTCCAATGGAGGATGCCGACAGACTGTCCGCCACCAAGTCGGAGGTGGAGAGCGCCATGAATCATAGGCGCCACCGGACTATTCTACGTGACGCATGTTTCTCCCAAGAGGCGTTGACGCCTTTAGTTCGGGAGAAGCGCACCTCCGTGCCGCTCAAGATGGCCTAGCGAGCCACGAGCAAAGTATGTGAAAGACATACTGGTAAGGAATTTTGACGATTATATATGCCAAGAGTCTCACGAGACTTAAAATAGTTAGGATAACTGATTTAAGGATCATTTGGATTGCGTGTTCTTACGAAAAGAATACCCGCTTGTCCTGTGAGCTTGAAGAGTGCAGGGCCCAACTTGAGGTCAAGACTGCCGCGACCGGGGAAGCCGTGAAGACTCCCTCTGGTAATATATGCCCTTCAAAGTAGAAGTAGTTTCGCAAAGTGCAGCATGTGCATAAATCTGACATTAACATTGCAGATGGCGCGTGGATGGATCCGGACAAGCAACAGCTCCTGCGCCAGCTACGAGGGTGCGGCAGGACAAAAATAACCTCCAAGATGCCAACACCCAACTGGGTGAGGAACTAAAGGATGTTCGTGCCCAGTTGTCTGACTCCGTAAAGGAGAATCGACGGCTTCGTCGCGGCATTTTCAGTAAGTGCTTAAATGAACTTTGAAAGAGTTCGGCGAGGAAGGCGACTAACATAAACATGTATGTAGGTTTGCTCACAGGTCGTCCTGAGGAGGAGATGCCCAGTTCTTCGGATGATCTTCTTCCTGAAGCTGCTACCGCATTTAACGAAGTTCGGCAGTGATGAAAGGCGTCGCCTGTGCCTTGTGGCCATCTATCTCCTCGCCGAAGGCATTGGGGAGCTGGCGAGCAGCTTCAAGGAGCACGGCGGCGCTTCCGACTATGGAAGATATCGGCCTGCCGTCAAAGGCGCCAGGAGGCTCGGGCCATGGTAAAGACGCAGTTCACGGTGGCTGACCCAAACAACATGGCCGAGGTCGGACATGTGGGGCCTGATGGGAAGGAGATCCCTGTAAGCTTAGTGTACGGCCAAGTAGAACTGGCCGCCAAGTATTCCCAGCAAGATTGTAAATTAGATAGCCTATTAGATGGCATTGAGGAGGAATACAATTAGTCTAGTTGACTATGTAATTGAATATGACATGAAAAATGTCTTCTAGCCGGATTGTAGATTGTTTGTCATAGCGGACCTTTTCGCTTCGACCTCGGGACCCAATAGTCCGGAGTGTGTCCGAATACCCACGCGGTTATGTAAGAACCGGGGCATGCATGGAGACAAGGCGTAGGGGTCATTATTGATGTATCAGACAAGTGCCCAACTAGTTATGTTATATTACATGGATAGTAAGAAACATCTTCCAGGGAGAATAGTTCCGTTAAGGGTTCCTTTCCCTGGGAGGCATGCCTAAAGTGCATGTCCAAACTGCTAAGAAAGCAGAAAATCATCCGGGGGCAGATGGATAAATAGTTAAAAATCATCTTTCAGTTCACCGACCGAATATTCCCTTAAGAACGCTAGCTTTCGGCTTCACCAAGACTGAGGTACACATCCAGCTGTCCCGGCAATAATAATCGCAAAGGTGCTCCCTTTTCCACCTAGCCGAACAATCGGGAACGTAGGGGTAAGCACAGGAGCCAAGCAACCCAGCTTGGCCAAAACTTAAGTCATATCGATGCATATAATGGCGAGTAAAAGGTACATGCGGAAGTTTGACACATGTGTTGGGCATGACGCCCGTATAAATAAGCTTCATTAAAGAAGCCCCTGTGTATAATGAGCGCGGACAGTAGCGTCAAGTATGTGCGTACAAAGCGCAAACGAGCCTCTAAAGGCTTCAAGAAGAAGGAGGAGGAAGGAGAGAAATAAAAGACAGCAAAAATAGAAAATGTGGATGGAGGAAGGAGACGAACTCGGAGTCTGGCGCTTAGGCGTAGAATCTTAAATGAGCGGGCTGCGTTCCATGGGTTCGGCTCGAGTCGGTTATCCGGCGCGTTTAGCAGACGGTATGCTCCGCCGGTCGGGACCTGGTCGATGATGAAGGAACTTCCCATTTGGGCTTGAGTTTGTCCTTTTCTTGTCCGGCAGTATAGAACTAGTTCGCCAACGCGTTGTAAGCTTTGGCCCGTACTTCCTCGCTTTGATATCTTCGAGCCTGCTGTTGATAAAATGCGAACGAGCTTTTGCCACATCGCTCCTCCTCCAATGCGTCCAACTGTCCCGCCGATCGAGCTCGGCTTCTCTTTCTTCATACATGCGCACGCCGAGGTGAGTCATGCATTATGTCGCAGGCAAGACTGCCTCTGCGCATACACCATAAAAAATGGGGTGAATCCGGTAGTACGATTCGGCGTGGTCCGCAGCCCCCAGAGTACGGAGTCGAGCTCCTCAACCCAGTGCGTGTTAGATTCCTTGAGGGACCGCCCTAGTCTGGGTTTAATGCCGCTCATGATTAGACCGTTTGCTCGCTCTACTTGATCGTTGGTTTGAGGGTGATAGACTGAGGCGTAATCGAGTTTGATGCCCATGTTTTTGCACCATAATTTGACCTCATCGGCCGTGAATTTGGTGCCGTTATCGCGATGATAATGGTGGGGACGCCGTAACGGTGCACCGCCTCGATATGAAGTCTATCACCAGCCCGGATTCGGCCGTTTTAATAGGCTTGGCCTCTATCCATTTGGTGAATTTATCCACCATGACCAATAGGTATTTTTGCTTGTGGGTTCCTCCCTTAAGGGGTCCAACCATGTCAAGCCCCTAGACCGCGAACGGCCAGGTGATGGGTATAGTTTTGAGGGCGGTGGGTGGCATGTGGCTTTGGTTAGCAAAAAGCTGGCAACCAACGCATCATTGGACTAAATCCTCAAGATCCGCCTCGGGCCGTCGGCCAATAAAATCCTGTACCGAAGGCCTTGCCTACAAGGGCCCGGGCTGCGGCGTGGTGCCCACCCAGTCCGGCATGAATTTCAGCCAGGAGGTTTCGCCCTTCATCTTCGGAGATACACCTTTGAAGGACTCCTGTTGTGATTTTCTTATAGAGCTCTCCCTCATGGACTTTATAGGCTTTGGATCGCCGTACTATGCAGCGAGCCTCATTTTGGTCTTCGGGGAGTTCCTGCCTAGTTAGGTAGGCTAGGAATGGTTCCGATCCCACGGGCGATAACCGCCATTATTTCGTATGAGGGTGTTATCTCGCTGGCGAGCCTCCGATTGTGTCGAGTGTTGATTGTCGGGCATTGCGGTTGGGTCCGGATTGTTATTTCGGACTCCTTCCCATAGTACGGATGGCTTGAACAGCCGTTCTGTGAAGATGTTGTGCGGGGCGGCATCGCGCTTTTGCGCCGATGCGTGCTAATACGTCCGCCGCCTGGTTGTTATCCCGCGCTATATGATGAAATTCGAGCCCTTGAACCGTGCGACATTTTTAGGACCGCATTGCGGTACGCTGCCATTTTCGGATCTTTGGCATCAAAGTCTCCGCTTATTTGAGATATTGCGAGGTTCGAATCTCGCGCACCTCTAGGCGTTTAATGCCCATGGAGATCGCCATCCAGAGGCCGTGTGCGAAGGGCCTCAGATTCGGCTGCATTATTGGAGTCCGTATACATTATCTCAAGAACGATTGGATCGTGTCCCCGGTTGGGGACGTCAGACGACGCCAGCCCAGTGCCGGCCAACATTTTAGAGCCATCAAAGTGCATGATCCAATTGGAGTATGCGCCGTACTCTTTAGGGAGTTCGGCTTCGGTCCATTCGGCCACGAAGTCGGCCAAAACCTGTGACTTAATAGCTCGTCGTGGCTTATAGGTTATGTCGAATGGAAGGAGCGCTATGGCCCATTTAGCAATCCGACCGTCGCGTCGCGGTTGTTTATAATGTCGTTAAGAGGTACTTCGAAGGCTACCGTTATCAAACACTCTTGAAAGTAGTGTCGCAGCTTCCGAGATGCCATGAACACCGCGTATGCTATCTTTTGATAATGTGGGTACCAGGACTTGCATGGAGTTAGGCCAGTGGACACATAGTAAACCGGTTTTTGAAGAGGGAACCTGTGTCCGCCTGCTTTCGCTCGACGACGAGCACCGCTACCGACAACTTGATGTGTTGCGGCGATATATAATAGCATTTGTTCGCCCATGTTGGGCGCGGCCAGGACCGGATTTGTTGCCAATATGGCTTTTATTTCTTCGAGTCCGGCCGTGGCGGCATCCGTCCACTTGAAGTGTTCGGTTCGCCGGAGGAGGTGGTAAAGGGGTAACGCCTTTTCTCCCAAACGGGAAATAAAGCGGCTTAGAGCTGCTACACATCCAGTCAATTTTTGTATTTGTTTGAGGTCTTTTGGAATATCCAATTGTGACAGAGCTCGGATCTTGGCTTGGTTTGCTTCAATTACTCTACCGGACACAATGAAGCCCAAGAACTTTCCGGCTGGAACGCCGAAGACGCATTTTTCCGGATTGAGCTTAATGTCATATTTTCGGAGATTGTCGAATGTGAGCCTCAAGTCGTCTACTATAGTTTCGACATGCTTGGATTTGACAACCACGTCATCTACATATGCTTCCACTGTTTTGCCGATCTGGTTTGCCAGACATGTCTGAATCATGCGCTGATATGTTGCGCCGGCGTTTTTGAGCCCGAAGGGCATTGTGTTGAAGCAGAATGGGCCGTATGGAGTGATGAATCTTGTTGCGGCTTGGTCTGGCTCCGCCATCTTGATTTGGTGGTAACCGGAGTACGCTACGAGGAAGCACAATGAGTCGTGGTCTCGTCAGAAGCGTCGATAATTTGATCAATGCGAGGGAGGGAAGGGATCCTTTGGGCAAGCCTTATTAAGGTCTTTGAAATCAACACATAGGCGCCAGATTTATCCTTCTTTGGTACCATAACCAGATTTGCTAGCCGGTCCGGATGTTTTATATCTCTCGATGAATCCGGCTTCCAGAAGTTTGGCTAGCTCCTCTCCCATGGCCTGTCTCTTGGGTTCGAAAAAGCGCCGAAGAGCCTGTTTGACTGGCTTGAATCCTTTTAGGGTATTAAGGCTGTGCTCGGCCAGCCGACGTGGGATTCCTGGCATGTCTGAAGGGTGCCAGGCAAAAATGTCGCAGTTTTCTCACAGAAATTCTCGTAGTGCGGCGTCTACATCAGGGTTTAATTGTACCCCAATGGAGGACGTCTTTGCAGGGTCCATTGGGTGGACTTGGAATTTGACTATTTCATCCGCTGGTTTAAAAGAGGTGGACTTGGATCTTTTATCAAGTATCACATCGTCCCTGTTCATCGTGGGGCGAATTGCAGTGAGTTCTTCGGCCTCTAGGGCTTCGGATAGTGCCTCGAGGGCTAGTGCGGCTGTCTTGTTTTCGGTGCGGAGTGCTATGTTCGGATCACTAGCGAGAGTGATGATTCCGTTAGGTCCGGGCATTTTAAGATTCATGCACCCATAATGGGGTATAGCTTGAAAAATTGTGAATGCCTCTCGCCCTAATAAAGCGTGATATCCGCTGCTAAAAGGGGCCACTTGAAATGTGACCTCCTCGGACCTGTAATTGTCCCATGAGCGAACACTACGTCCATGTGATTTTTCCTGTGCAGCATGCTTCCCGCCTAGGGATTATTCCTCTAAAGGTTGTGTTGCTTACCAATGCGGCTCCAGTCTATTTCCATTTTTGGAGGGTTTCCTCAGAGATGAGGTTTAGTCCGCTGCCGCCATCCATGAGTACCTTAGTAAGGCGAAAGCCGCCCACTATTGGACCGAGGACCAATGCGGCCGGTGCTCGGGCTGTTCGGAATTTAGGTTCGGCACTGGCATTGAAGGTAATAGCCGTGTCACTCCATGGATTTATTGTTGCTACTTGGTAGACTTCGGCAAGGTTGTGGAGTGTTCATTTCCGCATGTTATTTGATGCGAAAGTCTCAAGCATTAATACTGCATCTTGGTGTTGCCGGGCTGGGATTACGAGGCTAGAAGCTCTTCACCACTTTTGGCCACCGCCGTAGTATCCAACATGCTCAAGGCTATGAGTTGGAGTGGCGCCCTACGTGCTATGAATTTTGCAGGTCCGTTTAGCCAACCCTCCAAAGGCGGTTCCGTGCCCTTTAGGGGTTTTTGTTTTTGATGTTTAACCCAGGTGCTTGGTGATGATGCACCCTTTTATTTCGGACTAGGGCTGTATTCGGGGCGGATTGTCCCAAAATTTACTTTCGGTTTTCCAAGCACTCTCCATCGCACAGTACTTTTGTACTATGGTCACCAAGTCAGCAAAGCGTGTAATTTCGTGACGACTTATGGCGTTTAGGATTCCCTTGTCCGTGCAATTATTGCAGAAAAAGTGAGATTGCATCCTCCTCTCGGCAGTCCTTTATCCTGTCCATAACCGGGAGGAATCGCCCAGTAATGATGTACTATTTCAGCGGGCTCTTGCCGAATTCGGGATAGATCGCTAATGTTTGGGTGGGCGTGTGGAACTAGATCCGGAACCCCGTCCAATTTAAGACTCAGGGGCCGAGAAGTTTCCGCACTTGGAAGTTTGGATTTTTGAATGCTATCCAATGAATCCAACCCGCCGCCTGACTTTAAGTTCAGGTCTTGATCGACATCCGTCCCTCTGCGGGAATCCGGCATGGAGGGATCGGGAATCCGGACGTAACTAGTCCTTAAGACAGAAGAAGAATCGCCGTATTGCTCCTCTACCACAGCAACATGATGGTAGTCTGGGGAGAGTTGATCTCTCTCAGATCGGTTTTAGGCCCGATCTAGTCATAGTCTGTGGCGACTCCCAGGACGGCGATGCGATCCAAGAGCTCGTTTACGGAGGAGAGAGCTCGATCGGATCTAATCG
This sequence comes from Aegilops bicornis, assembly GCA_021605145.1. NCBI lineage: Eukaryota > Viridiplantae > Streptophyta > Magnoliopsida > Poales > Poaceae > Aegilops > Aegilops bicornis. Next base: position 578,706,116 of record CM038675.1, read on the forward strand.
CCGGCAAGTTCCGAAGTTAACGTGAAGATTGGTTTCGATGACCCGAGAAGTCATCGTGCTGCGTGAAATGGCCGGGCGGCGGTCATAAGAAAACCACCTAACCGAAGAGTCGACGGTGGCCAAGGCTCCTTTGGCGATAGTATCGCCTTTAAAGACGGGATGAGGCATCCTTCCCGACGGCGACGGCTACGAGGAACTCTCAATGAAAGCACCAATGTTGGTGTCAAACCGGCGGATCTTGGGTAGGGGGTCCCGAACTGCGTCTAGGCGGATGGTAACAGGAGACAAGGGACACGATGTTTTACCCAGGTTCGGGCCCTCTCGATGGAGATAATACCCTACTCCTACTTGATTAATATTGATGATATGGGTAGTACAAGAGTAGATCTACCACGAGATCAAGGAGGCTAAACCCTAGAAGCTAGCCTATGGTATGATTGTTCTTCTTTCCTACGGACTAAAACCCTCCGGTTTATATAGACACCGGATAGGGTTAGGGTTACACAGAGTCGGTTACAATGGTAGGAGATCTACATATCTGTATCGCCAAGCTTGCCTTCCACGCCAAGGGAAGTCCCATTCGGACACGGGACGAAGTCTTCAATCTTGTATCTTCATAGTCCAGGAGTCCGGCCAACGGTGATAGTTCGGCCATCCGGACACCTCGTAATCCAGGACTCCTCAATGACCCAATGGAATAATGGGCCGTTAATGGGTATAAAGCGGTACATTGTTCATTACGGGCCAAATTCACCACGGGCCGTTAATTGGCCAAGAGTTACAAAGGGCCTCATATGCGTCGAAAGACATCATGGGCCATACATGGGCCGGAAGTTACAATGGGCCAGAATCATATTGGACGGCCCAGTTGAAGCTACTGGGCTTAATTCTGATAGGCCGTAATGGGTCGTGAGTTAGCAGGCCGTAAATGGGATATATACGAACAGACCGTTAACAGGCTTTCCATGGGCCGGCCCGTTACCATTTGACCAAGTCAAACGGGCCGGCCTTTTCACTGGGATGGGCCTCTGTTGGGCCGTGCCACGTGCCGACGTATCAAAGGCGCCTCCTGTCCAATGAATGGATGACATCTGTCCCAACGGTGAGCCAACAAGTGTTTCCTCCGGCCAATGAGAATTTTACACATGGAAAATCCTCATTGGTCCGGGTTGTTAACGGGTTATCGGATCCAAAACCGGACCCGATAGCTTAACGGCAACCCGTTATGGTGGATGCCACGTGTCGGTTACCCTTGACGAAAACACTTCCATGACGCGCCATTTATCGTCATGGAAGTGGACACTTCCATGATGATAATTTTGGTAATGTCATGGAACACTTCTACGACAGCACAGGTATGACTATCTTGATTCAGTCATAAAATCGTCATGGATGTACATGCATGACAAAAAATGTGACCTACTGTGACAAACACGTATCATCACGGAAGTGAATTTTTTTGTAGTGCATGGACCAAAGATGTGGAGCTAAGGACAAATATTGGCAAGACTCTTCATTTCCTATTTTAGTGATCCAAGATCACATTGATTCCGTAGGAAAGCCAATACTATTAAAAGGGGATGAGGTGTTGCTTAATGGTCTACTTGCTCAAAATGCTTAGTGATATCCTCCAAAGCCCTCAACCAATTTCTCAAATCCAAATATGTCCTAAACCCAAAGTCAAACTCGGCCCTACCGATTTGATTCATCCGGCGCCACCGAGTTCACTTGACATGGCCATAGCCAGAAACCCTAATCAGTTCGATCTCACCGATAGGGATCTCAGTCTCATCGAGATGGGACTGCAAACTCTCTGTTTCCCTTCATAGCATTTCGGTCTCACCGAAATGAGCAATCTGTCCCACCGAGTTAGCAGTGCAAACTCTCTGTTTCTCTTTCATAACGTTATGGTGTCACCGAAAGGAGCGATCGGTCCCACCGAGTTTGCCTGACCAACTCTGTGTTTGCTTATTACTGAAATTGGTCTCACCGAGTTGAAGTAATCGGTCAAATCGAGATCAAGTTTTGCCCCCTAGCTCATCGGTCCCACCGAGTTGATCATGTCGGTCCCACCAAAAAACCTAACGATTTTGAATCGGTCTCACCGAGTTCATCTATTCGGTCTAACCGAGTTGGCTCTTTTGTGTGTAACGGTTAGATTTTGTGTGGAGGCTATATATACCCCTCCACCCTCCTCTCTATTAGTGAGAGAGCCATCAGAACATGCCTACAGTTCCAGTATTCATTTTCTGAGAGAGAACCATATACTCATGTGTTGAGACCAAGACGATCACCAACCACAAGAATCTTGATCTCTAGCCGTCCACAATTTGCTTTCCACTCAAACCATCTTTCCACCATAGCCAAATCTGTGAGAGAGAGTTGAGTGTTGGGGAGACTATCATTTGAAGCACAAGAGCAAAGAGTTCATCATCAACACACCATCTATTACCTTTTGGAGAGTGGTGTCTCCTAGATTGGTTAGGTGTCACTTGGGAGCCTTCATCAAGATTGTGGAGTTGAACCAAGGAGTTTGTAAGGGCAAGGAGATCGCCTACTTCGTGAAGATCTACCCAAGTGAGGCAAGTCCTTCGTGGGTGATGACCATGGTGAGATAGAAAAGGTTGCTTCTCCGTGGACCCTTCGTGGGTGGAGCCCTCCGTGGACTCGCGCAACTGTTACCCTTCGTGGGTTGAAGTCTCCATCAACGTCGATAGCACCACCTACCGGAACCACGCCAAAAATCTCCGTGTCTACATTGTGTTTGCCTTTCCAAACCCCTCCCTTTACCTTCATATGCAACAATTTACATTCCGCTGCTATACTCTTAGAATTGCATGTGTAGGTTGATTGCTTGACTTGTGCTAAGTTGTTAAAATCCGCCAAGTCTTAAAATTGGGAAAAGTTTAGATTTTATTTGGTCAAGTAGTCTAATCACCCCCCTGTAGATCTACTTTCGATCCTATAGATGGCTTCGGTTTCCCCCTCCGGGAGGGAAGATTCCCCGGCAGAACAACTCCGCCGGAGCCCTAGATTGGTTCTACCCAACTTCCGCCTCGAGATGGCGGAGCTTCTTCCTGAAAGCTTGCTCTTCATTTTTTTCCAGGTAAAAACCCTTCATATAGCAAAAGATGGGCACCGGGGGCCTGCCAGGTGGGCGGCAAGGCATGGGGCGCGCCCAGGGGGTAGGGCATGCCCCAACCCATGTGGTTGCCTGGTGGGTCCCCTCAGGTGCTTTCTTTGCCCAATATTTTTTATATATTCCAAAATAATTCTCCGTGAAGTTTCAAGACTTTTGGAGTTGTGCATAATAGGTCTCTTAGATTTGCTCCTTTTTCAGTCCAGAATTCCACCTACTAGCATTCTCCCTCTTCATGTAAACCTTATAAAATAAGAGAGAAAGGGCATAAGTATTGTGCCATAATGTGTAATAACAGCCCGTAATGCAATAAATATCAACATAAAAGCATGATGCAAAATGGACGTATCAACTCCTCCAAGCTTAGACCTCGCTTGTCCCCAAACGAAAGTCGAAATCAAAAATATGTCCACATATTTAGAGATAGAGGAGTCGATAGAATAAAATACGGACATGAGGGCATCATGATCATCTTTAGAACAACAACACATATTGTCATATAATTTCTTATGCCAAAGTAACAATTCTTTCACAAGGTAAAGTATGGATCAGAAACTTCATTGAAAACTAACAAACTATGATCTCAGTCATTGAAGCAATTGCACTTTATCATAACATATGAAAGATTCAATATAAGAGCTTTTCAGCAAGTCAACATACTCAACTATCATTTAATCTTTCACAATTTCTAACACTCACGCGATACTTATGAGTTCAAAGTTTCGCCTCCCAACTTTTTACCTCAAGGGTAATGTCAACAATAATACTTTATGATAACCTACATCCGAGTGGATATATATATCTGGATCTTTCTCCAACACACAGTGCTTGCCAACAGAAAAAGTGTAAAAAGAAAGGGGAAGATCACCATGACTCTTGTATAAGGGTAGAAAATAAAAGTAAAAGATAGGCCCTTCGCAGAGGGAAGCAGAGGTTGTCATGCGCTTTTATGGTTGGATGCACAAAATCTTAATGCAAAAGAATGTCACATTATATTGCCGCTTATGATAAAGAACTTTATTATGTAGTCTATCGCTTTTATTTATTCCATATCACAAGTCCGTATAAAGCTTATTTTCTTCACACTAATAGATCATACATATTTAGAGAGCAATTTTTATTGCTTGTACCAATGACAACTTACTTGAAGGATCTTACTCAATCCATAGGTAGGTATGGTGGACTCTCATGGCAAAACTGGTTTAATTAAGAGATGTTTGGAAGAACGAGTAGTATCTCTACTTGGTGCAAAGGATTTGGCTAGCATAAGAGAGAAAAGTAAGCTCAACATGTTGGAGGATCCATAAAAATATAACTTCTATTCGGATATAGGAAAACATAACCCATTATGTTGTCTTCCTTGTCCAACATCAACTTTTTAGCATGTCATATTTTAATGAGTGCTCACAATCACAAAAGATGTCCAAGATAGATATTTATATGTGAAGCCTCTCTTTCTTTATTACTTCCTATTAATTGCAACAATGACCAAAACTATGTTTGTCAACTCTCAACAACTTTTATTCATCATACTCTTTATATGTGAAGTCATCACTCCCCATAAGATCATTATACGATCTATGTATTTATTTTTATTCTTTCTCTTATTTTATTTCCTCAAGATCATAGCAAGAAAGCAAAGCCCTCAACTCAAAACTACACTTTATTATATATAACTCATGGACTCGATTATATAGGTAGATCTCAAAACAAAACTCAAAGCTAGATCATACTAAAAACTTTATTCTACTAGATCAAGATATAACCAAAAGGATCGAACTAAGAAAAATGATAAAGGTAAAGGTGTGATGGTGATACGATGCCAGGGCACCTCCCCCAAGCTTGGCAGTTGCCAAGGGGAGTGCCCATAACCATGTGTTTAGGTCTCTTTCTTCGGAGGTGGTGATGATGGAGTTATGGATGAAGTGGTGCCACACTTCAAGCGCGGGAGGTACTCCAATCTACGAATGATGCTCTGGAGGGTGATGATATGCTCTTGCAACAGAATATTTTCGCGAGTGAGATATTTATTTTGCACACAAGCTATTTCAATGATCTTAAAAGCTTCAATTTTAGTAGGGGTAAGACGATTATAGTATGGTTGGAGGATGTTCTCTTCTTCTGTTGCCGGAACTTGATCTCCCGCGGCCTTCTTAATCTTATCACCCTCGCTGGTTTCCCCAAGTTCTTCTCTCTTCATCTCTATCACCTGCGTTGATTAGTGCCCTAGAGCCAATAATAAAGTTATTATTTATTTCCTTATTTCATGATAAATGTTTATTATTCATGCTAGAATTGTATTAACCGGAAACTTAGTACATGTGTCAATACATAGACAAAGAGAGTGTCACTAGTATGCCTCTACTTGACTAGCTCGTTGAATCAAAGATGGTTAAGTTTCCTAGCCATAGCCATGAGTTGTCATTTGATTAACGGGATCATATCATTAGAGAATGATATGATTGACTTAACCCATTCCGTTAGCTTAGCACTTGATCATTTAGTATGTTGCTATTGCTTTCTTCATGACTTATACATGTTCCTATGACTATGAGATTATGCAACTCCCGAATACCGGAGGAACACTTTGTTTGCTACCAAACATCACAACGTAACTGGGTGATTATAAAGGTGCTCTACAGGTGTGTCCAATGGTGTTTGTTGAGTTGGCATAGATCGAGATTAGGATTTGTCACTCCGATTGTCGGAGAGGTATCTCTGGGCCCTCTTGGTAATGCACATCACTATAAGCCTTGCAAGCAATGTAACTAATGAGTTAGTTATGGGATGATGTATTCTGAACAAGTAAAGAGACTTGCTTTAACGAGATTGAACTAGGTATTGAGATACCGACGATCGAATCTCGGGCAAGTAACATACTGATGACAAAGGGAACAACGTATGTTGTTATGCGGTTTGACCGATAAAGATCTTCGTAGAATATGTGGGAGGCAATTAGAAGATCCAGGTTCCGCTATTGGTTATTGACCGGAGACGTGTCTCGGTCATGTCTACATAGTTCTTGAACCCATAGGGTCCGCACGCTTAACATTCGGTGACGATCGGTATTATGAGTTTATGTGTATTGATGTACCAAAGGTAGTTCGGAGTCCTAGATATGATCACGGACATGACGAGGAGTCTCGAAATGGTCGAGACATAAAGATTGATATATTGGACGGCTATATTCGGACACCAGAAGTGTCCCGGGTAGCTTCGGAGAAAACCGGAGTGCTGGAGGGTTACCGGAACCCCCCCCCCCCCCGGGGGAAAGTTGGGCCTACATGGGCCATAGGGAAGAGGGTAGGCAGCCCACAAGGGGCAGCCACGCCCCTCCCTATAGGGAGTCCGAATTGGACTAGGGAGGGGGGCACGCCCCCCTTTCCTTCTCCTCTTCCTCTCCCTTCCCTCTTTCCCCTTCTCCTCCTAGTTGGACTAGGAAAGGAGGAGTCCTAATCCTACTAGGAGGAGGACTCCTTCCCTCCTTGGCGTGCCCTAGGGCCGGCCGGCCTCCCCCCTTGCTCCTTTACATACGGGGGCAGGGGGCACCCTAGAAGACACAACAGACATTGATCTTAGCCGTGTGCGGTGCCCCCCTCCACCATAATCCACCTCGGTCATATCATTACAGTTCTTAGGCGAAGCCCCTGCGCCGGTAGCTTCATCATCACCGTCATCAAGCCGTCGTGTTGACGAAGCTCTCCCTCGACACTCTGCTGGATCGTGAGTTCGTGGGATGTCACCAAGCCGAACAACTGTAGATCGCGGAGGTGTCATACTTTCAGTGCTAGGATCGGTCGATCGTGAAGACGTACGACTACATCAACCGCGTTGTCATAACGCTTCCGCTTACAGTCTATGAGGTATGTAGACAACACTCTCCCCTCTCGTTGCTATGCATCACCATGATCTTGCGTATGCGTAGGATTTTTTTTTGAAATTACTACGTTCCCCAACAGTGGCATCAAAGCCAGGTTTATGTGTAGATGTTATATGCACGAGTAGAACACAAGTGAATTGTGAGTGATAATAGTCATACTGCTTACCAGCATGTCATACTTCGATTCGGCGGTATTGTTTTATGAAGCGGCCCGAACCGACATTACGCGTACGCTTACGCGAGACTGGTTCTACCGACGTGCGCCGCTTTACGGGTGGATGGCGGTGTCAGTTTCTCCAACTTTAGTTGAATCGAGTGTGGCTACGCCTGGTCCTTGTTGAAGGTTAAAACAACACATACTTGACGAAAAATCATTGTGGTTTTGATGCGTAGGTAAGAACGGTTCTTGCTCAGCCCGTAGCAGCCACGTAAAACTTGCAACAAGAAAGTAGAGGACGTCTAACTTGTTTTTGCAAGGCATGTTGTGATGTGATATGGTCAAGACATGATGCTAAATTTTATTGTATGAGATGATCATGTTTTGTAACAGAGTTATCGGCAACTGATAGAGCCATATGGTTGTCACTTTATTGTATGAAATGCAATCGCCATGTAATTGCTTTACTTTATCACTAAGCGGTAGCGATAGTCGTAGAAGCAATAGTTGGCGAGACGACAACGATGCTACGATGGACATCAAGGTGTCGCACCGGTGACGATGGTGATCATGAAGGTGCTTTGGAGATGGAGATCAAAGTCACAAGATGATGATGGCCATATCATATCACTTATATTGATTGCATGTGATGTTTATCCTTTATGTGTCTTATTTTGCTTAGTTCGACGGTAGCATTATAAGATGATCCCTCACTAAATTTCAAGGTATAAGTGTTCTCCCTGAGTATGCACAGTTGCGAAAGTTCGTCGTGCTGAGACACCACGTGATGATCGGGTGTGACAAGCTCTACGTTCACAAACAACGGGTGCAAGCTAGTTTTGCACACGCAGAATACTCGGGTTAAACTTGACGAGCCCAGCATATGCAGATATGGCCTCGGAACACTGAGACCGAAAGGTCGAGCGTGAATCATATAGTAGATATGATCAACATAGTGATGTTCACCATTGAAAACTACTCCATCTCACGTGATGATCGGACATGGTTTAGTTGATTTGGCTCACGTGATCACTTAGATGATTAGAGGGATGTCTATCTAAGTGGGAGTTCTTAAGTAATTTGATTAATTGAACTTTAGTTTATCATGAACTTAGTCCTGATAGTATTTGCATAACTATGTTGTAGATCAATAGCTCGCGATGTAGCTCCCCGTTTATTTTTTATATGTTCCTAGAGAAAAACTATGTTGAAAGATGAGAGTAGCAATGATGCGGACTAGGTCCATGATCTGAGGATTATCCTCATTGCTGCACAGAAAAATTATGTCCTTGATGCACCGCTAGGTGACAGACCTATTGCAGGAGCAGATGCAGACGTTATGAACGTTTGACAAGCTCGGTATGATGACTACTTGATAGTTTAGTGCACCATGCTTTACGGCTTAGAACCGGGACTTAAAAAATGTTTCGAACGCCACAGAGCATATAAGATGTTCCAAGAGTTGAAATTGGTATCTCATACTCATGTCCGTGTCAAGAGGTATGAGACCTCAGCGATACTTTGCCTACAAGATGGAGGAGAATAGCTCAACGAGTGAGCATGTGCTCAGAATGCCTGAGTACTACAATCACTTGAATCAAGTGGGAGTTAATCTTCCCGATAAGATAGTGATTGACAGAGTTCGCTAGTCACTATCACCAAGTTACTAGAACTTCGTGATGAACTAAAATATGCAAGGGATAACGGAAACGATTCCCAAAGCTCTTCGCGATGCTAAAATCGGCGAAGGTAGAAATCAAGAAAAAGCATCAAGTGTTGATGGTTGACAAGACCACTAGTTTCAAGTAAAAGGGCAAGGGAAAGAAAAGGAACTTCAAGAAGAATGGCAAGAAAGTTGCCACTCCCATGAAGAAGCCCAAAGCTAGACCCAAACCTGAAACTGAGAGCTTCTACTGCAAAGGAAATGGTTACTGGAAGTGGAACTGCCCTAGATACTTGGCGGATAAGAATGATGGCATAGTGAAGAAAGGTATATTGGATATACATGTTATTGATGTGTACTTTACTAGTGTTTATAACAACGCCTCGGTATTTTATACTGGTTCAGTTGCTAAGAGTAGTAACTCGAAACGGGAGTTGCAAAATAAATAGAGACTAGTTAAGGGCAAGGTGATGATGTGTGTTGGAAGTGATTCCAAGGTTGATAAGATCACCATCACACACTCCCTTTACCTTCAGGATTAGTGTTGAACCTAAAATAAATGTTATTTGGTGTTTGCGTTGAGCACGAATATGATTGGATCATGTTTATTGCAATACGATTATTCATTTAAGTTAAAGAATAATTGTTGTTCTATTTACATGAATAAAACCTTCTGTGGTCATACACTCAATATAAATGGTTTATTGAATCTCGATCATAGTGATACACATATTCATAATATTGAAGCCAAAAGATGCAAAGTTAATAATGATAGTGCAACTTATTTGTGGCACTGCCATTTAGATCATATTGGTGTAAAGCGCATGAAGAAACTCCATGCTGATGGGCTTTTGGAATCACTTGATTATGAATCACTTGATGCTTGCGATCCATGCCTCATGGGAAAAATAACTAAGACTCCATTCTCTGGAACAATGGAGCGAGCAACTGACTTATTGGAAATATACATACTGATGTATGCGGTCCGATGAGTATTGGGGCTCGCGGCGGGTATCGTTATTTTCTGACCTTCATAGATGATTTGAGCAGATATGGGTATATCAACTTGATGAAACATAAGTCTGAAACGTTTGAAAAGTTCAAAGAATTTCAGAGTGAAGTGGAAAATCATCGTAACAAGAAAATAAAGTTTCTACGATCTGATCGCAAAAATGAATATTTGAGTTACGAGTTTGGTCTTCAATTAAAACAATGTGGAATAGTTTCATAAATTCATGCCACCTGGAACACCACAACATAATGGTGTGTCCGAATGTCATAACCGTACTTTATTGGATATAGTGCAATCTATGATGTCTCTTACCGATTTACCACTATTGTTTTGGGGTTATGCATTAGAGACAACTACATTCACGTTAAATAGGGAACCGTCTAATCCGTTGAGATGACACCGTATGAACTATGGTTTGGCTAGAAACCTAAGTTGTCATTTTTTAAAAGTTTGGGATTGTGATGCTTATGTGAAAAAAGTTTCAGCCTGATAAGCTCAAACCCAAATCGGAGAAGTGCGTCTTCATAGGATACCCAAAAGTAGCTGTTGGTTACACCTTCTATCACAGATCAGAAGGCAAGATATTTGTTGCTAAGAATAGATCCTTTCTAGAGAAGGAGTTTCTCTCGAAAGAAGTGAGTGGGTGGAAACTAGAATTTGATGAGGTAATTGTACCTGCTCCCTTATTGGAAAGTAGTTCATTACAGAAATTTGTTCCTATGACTCCTACACCAATTAGTGAGGAATCTAATGATGATGATCATGTAACTTCAGATCAAGTTACTACCGAACCTCGTAGATCAACCAGAAAAAGTTCTGCACCAGAGTGGTACGGTAATCCTGTTCTGGAGGTCATGTTACTTGACCATGACGAACCTACGAACTATGAGGAAGCGATGATGAGCCCATATTCTGCAAAATGGCTTGAAGCCATGAAATCTGAGATGGGATCCATGTATGAGAACAAAGTGTGGACTTTGGTTGACTTGCCCGATGATCGGCAAGCCATCGAGAATAAATGGATCTTCAAGAAGAAGACAGACGCTGACGGTAATGTTACTGTCTACAAAGCTCGACTTGTCGCGAAAGGTTTTCGACAAGTTCAAGGCGTTGACTACAATGAGATTTTCTCACTCGTACCGATCCTTAAAGTCTGTCCGAATCATGTTAGCAATTGCCACATTTTTTGAAAGCTGGCAAATGGATGTCAAAACTACATTCCTTAATGGATTTCTTAAAGAAGAGTTGTATATGATGCAACAAAAAGGTTTTGTCAATCCTAAAGGTGCTAACAAAGTGTGCTCCAGCGATCCATCTATGGACTGGTGCAAGCATCTCGGAGTTGGAATATACGCTTTGATGAGTTGATCAAAGCATATAGTTTTATACAGACTTGCGGTGAAGCCTATATTTACAAGAATGTGGGTGGGAGCACTACAGCCTTTCTGACAAGTATATGTGAATGACATATTATTGATCGAAAATGATGTAGAATTATTCTGGAAAGCATAAGGGAGTGTTTGAAAGGAGTTTTTCAAAACACCTCGGTAAAGCTGCTTACATATTGAGCATCAAGATCTATAGAGATAGATCAAGACGCTTGATAAGTTTTTTCAATGAGTACATACCTTGACAAGTTTTTGAAGTAGTTCAAAATGGAACAGTCAAAGGAAGAGTTCTTGCTTGTATTGCAAGGTGTGAAGTTGAGTAAGACTCAAAGTCCGACCACGGCAGAAGATAGAGAGAGAATGAAAGTCATTCCCTATGCGTCAGCCATAGGTTCTATGAAGTATGCTATGATGTGTACCAGACCTATTGTGTACCTCACCAAGAGTTAGGTAAGAAGGTACAATAGTGATCCAGGAGTGGATCACTGGACATCATTCAAAATTATCCTTAGTGGAATAAGGATATGTTTCTCGGTTATGGAGGTGACAAAAAGTTCGTCGTAAAGAGTTACGTCGGTGCAAGCTTTGACACCGATCTGGATGACACTGAGTCTCAAGCTGGATACATATTGAAAGTGGGAGCAATTAGCTAGAGTAGCTCCATGCAGAGCATTGTAGACATAGAAAATTTGCAAAATACAGCTCTGAATGTGGCAGAACCATTGACTAAATTTCTCTCTGTAGCAAAACATGATCACTCTTTGGGTATTAATCACATAGCAATGTGAACTAGATTATTGACTCTAGTAAACCCTTTGGGTATTAGTCACATGGAGATGTGAACTAATCACATAAAGATGTGGACTATTGGTGTTGAATCACATGATGATGTGAACTAGATTATTGACTCTAGTACAAGTGGGAGACTGAAGGAAATATGCCCTAGAGGCAATAATAAAGTTATTATTTATTTCCTTATTTCATGATAAATGTTTATTATTCATGCTATAATTGTATACCGGAAACTTAGTACATGTATGAATACATAGACAAACAGAGTGTCACTAGTATGCCTCTACTTGACTAGCTCGTTGAATCAAAGATGGTTAAGTTTCCTAGCCATAGACATGAGTTGTGATTTGATTAACGGGAGAATGATGTGATTGACTTGACCCATTCCGTTAGCTTAGCACTTGATCGTTTAGTATGTTGCTATTTCTTTCTTCATGACTTATACATGTTCCTATGACTATGAGATTATGCAACTCCCGAATACCGGAGGAACACTTTGTGTGCTACCAAACGTCACAACGTAACTTGGAGATTATAAAGATGCTCTACAGGTGTCTCCGATGGTGTTTGTTGAGTTGGCATAGATCGAGATTAGGATTTGTCACTCCGATTGTCGGACAGGTATCTCTGGGCCCTCTCGAAAATGCACATCACTATAAGCCTTGCAAGCAATGTAACTAATGAGTTAGTTGCGGGATGATGTATTACGGAATGAGTAAAGAGACTTGCCAGTAATGAGATTGAACTAGGTATTGAGATACCGATGGTCGAATCTCGGGAAAGTAACGTAACGATGACAAAGGGAACAATGTATGTTGTTATGCGGTTTGACTGTAAAGATCTTCGTAGAATATGTGGGAGCCAATATGAACATCCAGGTTCCGCTATTGGTTATTGACCGGAGACGTGTCTCGGTCATATCTACATAGTTCTCGAACCCATAGGGTCCGCACGCTTAACGTTCGGTGACGATCGGTATTATGAGTTTATGTGTATTGATGTACCGAAGGTAGTTCGGAGTCCCGGATATGATCACAGACATGACGAGGAGTCTCGAAATGGTTGAGACATAAAGATTGATATATTGGACGGCTATATTCGGACACCGGAAGTGTTCCGGGTGGTTTCGGAGAAAACCGCAGTGCCGGAGGGATATCGGACCCCCCCCCCCCAGGGGAAAGTTGGGCCTACATGGGCCATAGGGAAGAGGGGAGGTAGCCCACAAGGGGCAGCCGTGCCCCCTCCCTATAGGGAGTCCGAATTGGACTAGGGAGGGGGGCGCGCCCCCCTTTCCTTCTCCTCTTCCTCTCCCTTCCCTCTTTCCCCTTCTCCTCCTAGTTGGACTAGGAAAGGGGCAGTCCTACTCCTACTAGGAGGAGGACTCCTTCCCTCCTTGGCACGCCCTAGGGCCGGCCGACCTCCCCCCTTGCTCCTTTATATCGTGAGTTCATGGGACGTCACCGAGCCGAACGTGTGCAGATCGCGGAGGTGTCGTACTTTCGGTGCTAGGATCGGTCGATCGTGAAGACGTACGACTACATCAACCGCGTGGTCATAACGCTTCTGCTTATGGTCTACGAGGGTACGTAGACAACACTCTCCCCTCTCGTTGCTATGCATCACCATGATCTTGCGTGCGCGTAGGATTTTTTTTGAAATTACTATGTTCCCCAACATATTGTATGGCACACCAAGCATCGCCATCTGCTTTGTTGGAGGAGGGGGAGGACATGATGCCTGTCTTTGAAAACTCTGGCATAAAAGAACTCAAAACAAAAAGAGGAGATATTGTCGTGGTATGGTGGTCAAAACCTTCGGGAGATTATATAATGAATTTTTACCGACCAAAAGAAGTATCGTACAAGAAAACAGAGTCTGGAGGACACACGAGGTGGCGACCAGGGTGGGGGCTCAACCTCCTACCGCCCCGCTTCCTCATGCACCCTTCGGACTGCTTTTAATTTTCCTAATTTTATAAATATTCCAAAACGGAGAAAGTTGACATTATAAACATTTTGGAGTCGGTTTACTTACCGTACCACATACCTATTCGTTTTCGGGATCTGAAACATTCTGGAAAGTATCCCTTATGTACTCCTCCGATGTTATTGTATTAATTATATTGGTCTCAACTTTATGGGAGTACCTGAGATATAATGTTTGATTCTTTGACCGTTTACCACCTTCGGATTTGGGCATTCGGCGTTGTTGATCCTGATGGCACTGAAACGGTAAACCTCCTCGATAATGTAAGGACCTTCCCATTTAGAGAGAAGCTTTCCTGCAAAAAATCTTAAACGAGAGTTGTATAGCAAAACGTGATCACCTACATTAAACTCACGCTTTTGTATCCTTTTGTCATGCCATCTTTTAACTTTTCTTTGAAAAACTTTGTAACATCCCAATTTTCAATTCTGATGTTATACATAGGTCATCATATGCATACCATATTTTATTTACATTTTGGTTGTGATCCTAGAAATCTTAAGCAACTCAAGGACCCAAGGAGAGAGTTGGAGGTTTCACAAATTTTCATTTTTGAGTTTATTCCAAAATTTGAAATTTGGTTTTAATATTTTTCGCTCCAATTATTTCCAATAACAAAAATAAATGAGAGAAAATAAAATGAGTTCTTCAACAAGAGGGAAATATTGGAGAAGAAATTTTGAAATCAAATTATTATTTTATTCGTAGTTTATTTGCTATTTTATTTGTACTAGAAAGAAATATGCATTTTTGAAAATTGCATTTTAGGCCAGAAAATTGTTCATCTTGTCCTAAATATTAGGTTTGGACGGTGAAAATTATCTTTGGTGTTGTTTTTAGAATTTTTTTTATATTTTATTAGGATTTTATTCGCGGCGGAATTTGTTTGAAAAAAATTCGACCGGTAGGGCGAAGGCCAACCCGATCTTGTCGCCTCACGCCCGTCTTGGACGCCGGACTCCGGCGAGGTGGAGTCCGGGTCGGACTCGCCGCCCCCTCATTTATAAGCTGGGGCACCCGCCGCCTCCTCCTCACCACCCAACCCCGCCACCGGCCACTGCGCCGCCCGGCCAACCCGTCGACGCCGCCTTGACCGCCGACCGTCGTCGCACTTTGTCGCCACCAGCGCGACCCCGCCATCGCCAGCCTCCACCACCGCCGGAGTGCCGCCTCGCCACTGCCGGATCCCGCCCGATCTCGCCGTTGACCTCGCCGCCAGTTTTCTTTGGTTGACCGGTAAAAACCGTTAGGTTTTCTTTCGTTTTTTTTTCCGGTTTAGATTAGATCGGTTTTCTTTTATTAGGTTAATTAGCGAACGTTCATCGGTTAGATCATTTTAACGAACGGTTTTCGTTCGTTACTTTCTATTAGCGAACGTTCGTTCGTTAGGTTTTTCTTTTTATTTTAATTTTCGGTTAGGGACCTATGTGCGAATACTTTTATCACAGATTTGTCACTGAACTTCAAACCCTCGTTACTTTTTACTCGTTTGTTCAAATCCAGTGAAACCAACGCTAAAATCTTTGTCTTGTTCCCCTCTTTCCAGTTAATTAACTTGAACATGGTTTTGACAACTTAAAATTTGGTCTCAAGCAGATTTGAATTTGAACTACTTTTGATCATAGTTTGAGTTTCGTGACTCCGATTCGATTGACTCCTTTTGCAAATCGAAGCTTTTCACTTGAACTTTCAGTTTAGATCTTTTCTCTTGAGTTTTACCTTTGCATCCTATGTTTGAGTGCTTATGTATGCTATTGTTTGTTCACGATAGAGTTCCTGGAGTGCGAGGCTTGCTACTACGAATCCCTAGGGTTTTCAGATCGTCGGCAAGGCAAGTAACACTTTGATCATATCTCTTATTACCCAGTTTTAATGCATTAGTTTCAATCCTCAAACACTACATGGTTAGGACTTGATAACATGTGGGTATTGGGAAGTAGTTGATGAGGTAGTACCTATTGTCTTTTATTTCAAACCCTGGGTGTTACTACGTTATGCTTATACTGCTATGCTATGCTCATAGACGTGGATTGGTTTGAGTGTATTCATGAAAGGTGTGAGAGATTTGTTAAGTAAGGTTTAACTTAAGGAGGCTACTTTAAAACACATCTGGGTGGATTGGTTGGGGCACCCTGGAGCACCCAGTGGTTGTCCGGGCACCTGGAGTAATCCAGTGTTGTCCTAGGATATCCCGGAGTACCCGTGTGATCATCTTATGGTTTGCCACCCAGGCTCAAAGGGTTCATAAGATTATTCATGCTAGAAACTTCCATGTGAAGCCACATGCCATTATGGGCTCTGGCATAGTTGAGTAAGTTGTGGGAATCCTTTCCATGATGGGCTAGCAGATGTAGGGGATTGTAGGTGTACCGGCCTATCTATCGGTTAAGGGGACCTCTTCGAAAAGACTATGTCTCGGTCATCCGTTTCTCAAACATCATGTAGTGCGAGAAATCCAATGGAAGAGATCGAGTCTTGTGGGGAAAAGTGTGCAAACTTCTGCAGAGTGTACAAACTAATCATGGTTAGCCGTGTCCCCGGTTATGGACATCTTGAGTATCTGGTACTTGAATTATTGATTTGATCTCATCACTTTACTTAATTAATTTGTTGTGTTATTACTATTAGTTTGGGATTGAGTTGGAGGAACCTGCTCAATGTTTCAACAAACATTGTAGTTAAATAAAATTTATTCCTTTGTAGTAGGGAAAAACTAGCTTTACGCAAATGATAACCATAGAGCCTCCACCAGCCATATATGCATGTAGTGATAGCTGTTATTGTGTTCATTGCTCTATAGTGTTATCTTGCTAGCATATTCCATGTGCTGATCTACACAGGCTACAACGTATTATGTTGCAGAGTTTTCAGACGAAGAGTAAGGTGCGCTAGGTCGTTGTCATGCACTCGGTTTTTCCTTGGAGTTGGATGGACTCTTCTACCTTTGGAGCTTCCTCTGTTATCTTATTTAGATGGCCTTCAGCCATATTATTGTAATAAGTTCTCTTTTGAGATATTCGATGTAATAAGTGTGTGATTGAATTCTGTTATAAAGTCTCAAGTACTGTGTGTGTCAGCAATACCGATCCAGGGATGACACTTAAAAACAGAGACTTGACCGTCTGAGGTCGAGTCGCTACAAGATGGTATCAGAGCACACGCTGACTATAAAACGCGACCACTAAGATAAGCCATAGGATACTCTTATCTACTCATTTCTGACTCTTCTCCATTTTCCACTCTATAGATGGCAGACCTAAGGAACAAGTTTGCTCAACCGGATGAGGACACCCCTTTCGGACGACACTTGAAGGAAGCCACTAAGTATCTGAGCATCGGAATACCAAGCTTCACCGGGACATACACCACCACTCTACCTGAAGAAGAGCGCTGGATGATTCGAGTTCATGTTCCAGGAAGGACGTTTGCACCAGTTACCGAGCCCATAGAGTTTTCCTTTGATGCACCAACCTGGAGTCTAGGAAAGAGCATGGCAGCCCACATCGCCATGGGACGCATCGGCGAGGTATACCACAAGGATCTTAAGGACACCATCTACCAGATATGTGGACGCCGAGATGAGCAATGGGAGATGATTTGCACCAGGAGGGATAAATCCATTGCAGCCTACATCCAAGAGTTAAACCAACACATTCGTCGTCAGGAGAACCAGATGTGCGCCAACATGATAGATATGAAGAAGGTGATGACCAGGAACATGGAGCTAGAAGAGGAACTCAAGTCTACATGCGATGGATATGAAGAGGAAATTGCAGTACTACTGGAGAAGAATGAAGACCTGAAGAAGAAGCTAGGAATATTCATGGGAGACCCCGCACCTGAGGAGGACAACCACCCCGAAGACTACATCATAATCATCGACACCGACTCTGGCCCCGATAGTGATGATGATTATGAAGACGAAGCTGGAGCGGATATCATGGAGTCTTCCACCGATCAAAGTTTCTAGTCGACCACCATATTATCAGTAGTATTTCCCCCATGTATATAGTAATAGTCCGAGTATTTTGTAACGGTAGATTAGGTTGATAATATGACCTTGTTTGAATTGAGTGGTGTGAAATGAACGTGTTTGTCTCATGTGCATATGGGTAGTGATTTCTCTTTAGACCTCACTCTATTCTATTCTCACCCCTCTAAACCTATCAGATGCCTCCGAGACGTGACCCCGGATTTGTCTTCCCACCGGAGCTCACTCAGTTTATCCAACAGCAGAATGCCTTGATGCAGTTGCTAGTCCAGAACCAAGGCAACAACAACAACAACAGCAACAACAACAGCAACAACAACAGCAACAAAGTACCCCATAGCGAATCCACCGCCACCACCTCCAGTTGACAACTTAGCCCGTTTTCTGAGGTTGAATCCGCCGGTGTTCTCCAGTAGCACCGAGCCGATTATTGCTGATGACTGGCTCCACAGGATTGGAAGGGAGCTGACCACCGCAGGTTGCACAAATGCTGAGAAGGTGCGCTTTGCCGCACATCAACTAGATGGACCCGCAGCCTCATGGTGGGAGGATTACACAGTCACTTTCCCCATAGCGAATCTCACTTGGGATCAGTTTCAGCAAGCTTTCCGCCACAACACATGTCTCAACTGGAGCTATGAGTATGAAGAAGCGTGAGTTTCGCAACTTACGCCAGGGAAATCGTACTGTGGCACAATACGTGGATGAGTTTAGTAAGCTAGCTCGTTATGCTCTAGATGATGTGGCCACAGATGCCGCAAAGCAGGAGAAGTTTATGGAAGGGCTGAATGATGAGCCGAGTATGCAGTTGATGGTGGCAACATTTGCCAACTACCAGGAGTTGGTAGATAGGGCTCTTATGATCGAAGGCAAGCATCAGCAGATAGAGAGCCACAAAAGGAAGTATGGATAGGGGAAGTACAACTCTGGAGCTCAGCAGAAGCCTCGTTTTACCCCGAACTCGGGAGGACATACCCATCATAACCATGGAGGCCACACTCACAATGGATGAAGCTCACATAACCATAGTGGCCCTAAGAATGGTAATGGCAATGGAAGTTCTGGGAAGAAGCCCAACCCTTTCACCAGAGGACAAGTGAACCACGTTAACATGGAGGAAGTTGAAGAGCAGCCAGATGCAGTTATTGGTAAGTTTTTGATTAAGTCATTTATCGCTCATTGTTTTTTATCTTTGGTGCATCGCATTCATACATATCGAGGGGATTTGTGGATAAGTATAAGTTGCCCACCAAAGCCCTTAAGACACCTATGTTAGTAAGCTCGCCAGGAGCGGAGTATATGGCAAGCAGAGGATGTTTTCAGATGCCATTGACCATAGGTAGGCATGTTTTCCCCTCAGACCTAATAATTTTGGAGTCATACGGATTGGATGTGATACTAGGCATGGATTGGCTATCGATGTATGGAGGAAATATCGATTGCGCTAGAAAGTCAATTTTACTCACCACCCCAGAGGGTAAAAGGATCAAGTACGTATCTAGGCATGCGCCAAGGAGGACTCAAGTAAATTCACTCACAGGAGTTGTGCAGGAGGAAGTGCCTGTAGTGAAGGATTACCCGGATGTATTCTCAAAGGAATTACCAGGCATGCCACCAGATCGAGACATAGAATTTTTAATAGAGCGGTTGCCAGGCACCGGACCAATATCGAAGAGACCATATCGGATGCCCGCAAATGATCTGGAGGAAATCAAGAAGCATATTAAGGAGTTACTGGAGAAAGGTTACATTCGACCAAGTTCATCACCGTGGGGAACCCCAGTGCTCTTAGTTGAGAAGAAGGATGGATCTTTGAGAATGGTTGTTGATTATCGTGCATTGAATGAAGTGACGATCAAGAACAAGTACCCAATACCGATGATCAATGATTTGTTTGACCAGCTGCAGGGAGCCAAAGTATTCTCCAAGATCGATCTTCGATCCGGATACCACTAGTTGTAGATCCGAGAACAGGATATACCTAAGACAACTTTCACCACAAGGTATGGGCTATATGAGTACACGGTCATGTCTTTCGGATTGACTAACACCCCTGCCTATTTTATGAGTATGATGAATAAGGTGTTCATGGAGTTCTTGGATAAGTTTGTTGTGGTGTTCATTGATGATATATTGGTATACTCGAAGAATGAAGAGGAACACAAGGAACATTTGCGCTTAGTTCTCGAGAAGCTCAGGGAACATCAGCTATACGCCAAGTTCAGCAAATGCGAGTTTTGGTTGAAGGAAGTTGGATTTCTTGGACATGTTATATCAGGAGAAGGTATAGCAATAGACCCTACTAAGGTCCAGTCTGTCACTGAGTGGTTGGCACCCACCTCACTTGGAGAGATACGCAGTTTTCTTGGACTCGCATGATACTATAGGAGATTTGTTGAGAATTTTTCCAAGATTGTGAAACCCATGACGGAGTTGTTGAAAAAGGACACCAAATTCAGATGGACCGAAGAGTGTGAGGCCAGTTTTCAGGAGTTGAAGAAACGTTTAGTTACAACCCCAGTGCTAATTCTTCCGGACATACGCAAGGATTTCCAAGTGTATTGCGGCGCTTCTCGCTTGGGACTTGGAGGTGTACTTATGCAAGACGGAAGAGTTGTTTCATATGCCTCACGTCAGCTTCGACCTCATGAGTTGAATTATGCCACACATGAATTGAAGTTAGCAGTCTTAGTGCATGCACTCAAGACCTGGAGACATTTTCTTATTGGAAACCGTTGTGACGTATACACGGATCACAAGAGTTTGAAGTATATCTTCACGCAGAAGGAGTTGAATCTCAGGCAAAGGAGATGGTTGGAACTCATAAAGGATTATGATATGAAACTACATTATCATCCAAGAAAGGCCAATGTTGTAGTAGACGCTTTGAGCCGCAAGAGTTATGTCAATACTCTTGTAACCGGAGGATTACCGCAGGAGTTAGTCGACGATCTCAAGGAACTTCGTTTGGAGGTAGTTCCAAGAGGTTTTGTTGCAGCCATGGAGGTTCAGTCTACATTATTGGGAAAGATTCAAGAAGCCCAGAAGGATGATAAGGAAATTGCTGAGATAAAGGAGAAGATGAGCAAAGGAAAGGCCAAAGGTTTTCATGAGGATGAGCACGAAAATTTATGGTTTGAGGATCGTCTTTATGTGCCCAATGATGCGGGGATCAGGAAGTTAATACTTCAGCAAGCTCATGACTCGCCATACTCGATTCACCCCGGAAACACCAAGATGTATTTGGATTTGAAGGAACGTTTCTGCTGGACAGGTATGAAGAAGGATATTGCCGAGTATGTAGCAATATGTGATGTATGTCAGAGAGTGAAGGCAGAACATCAGAAGCCAGAAGGATTATTTCAGCCTATGCCGATACCCAAATGGAAGTGGGACAAGCTTGGCATGGATTTCATCACCAGATTACCCAGGACACGATCAGGATATGACTCCATCTGCGTAGTAGTTGACCGCTTGACCAAAGTGGCCCACTTTATCCCTGTGAAAACCACTTATACGAGCGCGAAGTTGGCCAAAATATATATGTCCAGGATCGTATGTCTGCATGGAGTTCCGAGGACCATCGTATCAGATAGAGAAACACAGTTTACATCGAAGTTTTGGAATCAGTTGCACCAGACTTTGGGTACTAGGCTAGAGTTTAGTACAGCCTTTCATCCGCAGACAGATGGACAGACCAAGAGAGTCAATCAGATTCTGGAGGACATGTTGAGAGCTTGTGCGCTAGATTATGGATCTAGTTGGGATGATAATTTGCCTTACATAGAGTTCTCATATAACAACAGCTACCGGGCTAGCTTGAAGATGGCCCCTTTCGAAGCTTTGTGGAAGGAGGTGCAGGATACCATTGATGTGGGATGAAGTAGGAGACCGTCAATTGTTTGGACTAGATTTAATCAAGGAGTCTGAAGAGAAGGTTAAATTGATTCGTGATAGACTTATGGTAGCTCAGTCCAGGCAGAAGAGTTATGCTGATACTAAACGCAAGGAGGTAGTCTATGAAATTGGAGACAGAGCATATCTTCGTGTGTCACCTCTGCAAGGAGTTAAAAGATCCGGAGTTAAAGGAAAGTTAGCCCCGAGATTTGTAGGACCATATCGAGTATTGGAACGTATGGGAGAAGTGGCCTACAAGTTGGAGTTACCCGAAGGATTGTCAGGAGTTCATGATGTGTTTCATGTTTCCCAGTTAAAGAAGTGCCATGCTGAGATGGCCGATATTCCTCTAAGAGATACAGTGCCCCTGGAAGCAATTCAGTTGGAGAGTGACCTAACCTACGAGGAGAAACCCGTCAAGATTCTCGAGTTTTCCAGCCGAGTTACACGCAACAAGGTTATCAAGTTCTGCAAAGTTCAGTGGAGCCACCATACCGAGGAGGAAGCCACCTAGGAGCGAGAGGAACACCTAAGGAAAGACCACCCAAACCTATTTTCTAGCCAACCCGAATCTCAAGGACGAGATTCATCTTAAGGGGGGTAGGTTTGTAACATCCCAATTTTCAATTTGGATGTTATACATAGGTCATCATATGCATATCATATTTTATTTACATTTTGGTTGTGATCCTAGAAATCTTAAGCAACTCAAGGACCCAAGGAGAGAGTTGGAGGTTTCACAAATTTTCATTTTTGAGTTTATTCCAAAATTTGAAAAGAGGATCAATTTGGTTTTAATATTTTTCTCTCCAATTATTTCCAATAACAAAAATAAATGAGAGAAGATAAAATGACTTTTTAAACAAGAGGGAAATATTGGAGAAGAAATTTTAAAATCAAATTATTATTTTATTCGTATTTTATTTGCTATTTTATTTGTACTAGAAAGAAATATGCATTTTTGAAAATTGCATATTAGGCCAGAAAAATGTTCATCTTGTCCTAGATATTAGGTTGTACGGGGAAATTTATTTCTGGTATTTTTTTAGTTTTTTTTATATTTTATTAGGATTGTATTCGCGACGGAATTTGTTTGAAAAAAAAGTTTTTTTTGGACCGACCGGGCCGAAGCCCAGCCGGCCCAATCGAGCGCGCCGCCGCCTCTGCCCCATGCGGACGCCGGACTCTAGCGAGGACGAGTCCGGGACGGACTCGCCGCCTCCTCGCGCAAGCCGCCGCCCCCGGCCTTTATAAGCCGGAGCACTCTCCGCCTCCTCCTCACCACCCGACGCCGCCAGCCCCGCCGTCGCAGCCGCCGATGCCTTCAGCCGCCGTCCGCTGATACGTCCATTTTGCATCATGTTTTTATATCGATATTTATTTCATTATTGGTTGTTATTACACATTATGTCACAATACTTATGCCTATTCTCTCTTATTTTACAAGGATTACATGAAGAGGGAGAATGCCGGCAGCTGGAATTCTGGGCTGGAAAAGGAGCAAATATTACAGACCTATTCTGCACAACTCGAGAAGTCCTGAAACTCCACGGAAGTTATTTTTGGAAATAATAAAAATACAGAGCGAAGAAAATACCAGAGGGGGCCCACACCCTGGGCACGAGGGTGGGGGGCGCGCCCCCTGCCTCGTGGGCCCCCTGTTGGCCCTCTGGTGCCCATCTTCTGCTATATGAAGTCTTTCGTCCGAAGAAAAATCATAAGCAAGCTTTCGGGACGAGACTCCGCCGCCACGAGGCGGAACCTTGGCGGAACCAATCTAGGGCTCTGGCGGAGCTATTCTGCCAGGGACACTTCCCTCCGAGAGGGGGAAATCATCGCCATCGTCATCACCAACGCTCCTCTCATCGGGAGGGGGCCAATCTCCATCAACATCTTCACCAGCACCATCTCCTCTCAAACCCTAGTTCATCTCTTGTATCGCATTCTTGTCTCTAAGTCTGAGATTGGTACTTGTAGGTTGCTAGTAGTGTTGATTACTCCTTGTAGTTGCTGCTAGTTGGTTTATTTGGTAGAAGATCATATGTTCAGATCCTATATGCATATTAATACCCCTCCGATTATGAACATGAATATGCTTTGTGAGTAGTTACGTTTGTTCCTGAGGACATGGGAGAAGTCTTGCTATTAGTAGTCATGTGAATTTGGTATTCGTTCAATATTTTGAGGAGATGTATGTTGTCTCTCCTCTAGTGGTGTTATGTGAACGTTGACTACATGACACTTCACCATTATTTGGGCCTGGAGGAAGGCATTGGGAAGTAATAAGTAGATGATGGGTTGCTAGAGTGATAGAAGCTTAAACCCTAGTTTATGCGTTGCTTCGTAAGGGGCTGATTTGGATCCATATGTTTCATGCTATGGTTAGGTTTACCTTAATACTTCTTTTGTAGTTGCGGATGCTTGCAATAGGAGTTAATCATAAGTGGGATGCTTGTCCAAGTAAGGACAGCACCCAAGCACCGGTCCACCCACGTATCAAATTATCAAAGTACCGAACGCGAGTCATATGAGCGTGATGAAAACTAGCTTGACGATAATTCCCATGTGTCCTCTGGAGCGCTTTTCTCTATATAAGAGTTTGTCCAGGCTTGTCCTTCGATACAAAAAGGATCGGGCCATCTATCTGCACTTTATTTACACTTGTTATTTATTACCTGTTACAAATTACCTTATTACAAAACTATCTGTTACCGATAATTTCAGTGCTTGCAGAGAATACCTTGCTGAAAACCGCTTATCATTTCCTTCTGCTCCTCGTTGGGTTCGACACCCTTACTTATCGAAAGGACTACGATAGATCCCCTATACTTGTGGGTCATCAAGACTCTTTTCTGGCGCCGTTTCCGAGGAGTGAAGCGCCTTTGGTAGGTGGAATTTGGTAAGGAAAAATTTATATAGTGTGCTGAAATTTACTGTCACTTGTTACTATGGAAAGTAATCCTCTGAGGGGCTTGTTCGGGGTATCTTCACCCCGACCAGTAGTGCAAAGAGTTGCTCCTCAACCTACTGAACCTACTGAAAATGAAAATGTCTACTTTGAAATTCCTTCGGGTATGATAAAAAACTGCTAGCTAATCCTTTTGCAGGAGATGGAACATCATCCTGATGAGCACCTAATCTATGTGGATGAAGTTTGTGGATTATTTAAGCTTGCAGGTATGCCCGATGATGTTATCAAGAAGAAGGTTTTCCCTTTATCTTTGAAGGGAGATGCATTGACATGGTATAGGCTATGTGATGAAATGGGATCATGGAACTACAAATGATTGAAATTGGAATTTCATCAGAAGTTTTATCCTATGCATCTTGTTCATCGTGATCGTAATTATATATATAATTTTTGGCCTCGCAAAGGAGAAAGCATCGCTCAAGCTTGGGGGAGGCTTAAGTCAATGTTATATTCATGCCCCAATCATGAGCTCTGAAGAAAAATGATTATTCAAATTTTTTATGCTCGGCTTTCTAACAACAATCGCACCATGCTCGATACTTCTTGTACTGGTTCTCTTATGATGAAGACTATTGAATTCAAATGGGATTTAATGGAAAGAATTAAATGCAACTCTGAAGATTGGGACCTCGATGAAGGTAAAGAGTCAGGTATAACACCTAAGTTTGATTGTGTTAAATCTTTTATGGATACCAATGTTTTCCGTAAATTTAGCACTAAATATGGACTTGTCTCTGAGATAGTAGCTTCTTTTTGTGAATATTTTGCTGCTCACGTTGATCTCCCTAAGGAGAAGTGGTTTAAATATCATCCTCCCATAGAAGTAAAAGTAGTTGCACCTATTAAAGTTGAAGAAAATACTATTACTTATAATGATCCTGTTGTTCCTGCTGCTTATGTTGAGAAACCACCTTTTCCCGTTAGGATAAAAGATCATGCCAAAGCTTCAACTGTGGTTCGTAAAAGCAATATTAGAACCTATACACCTCCTGAGCAAGTTAAAGTTGAACCTAATATTGCTATTGTTAAATATCTCGTGGCTGATAATATTGATGGGCAAGTTATTTATTTCTGTGATGAGACTGCTAGAATTGCTAAACCTAGTGCTAAAGATAAACATAGACCTATGGTAGGCATGCCTGTTATTTATGTTAAAATAGGAGATCATTGTTATCATGGCTTGTGTGATATGGGTGCTAGTGCTAGTGCAATACCTATT
Organism: Aegilops bicornis; assembly: GCA_021605145.1. NCBI lineage: Eukaryota > Viridiplantae > Streptophyta > Magnoliopsida > Poales > Poaceae > Aegilops > Aegilops bicornis. Next base: position 578,732,211 of record CM038675.1, read on the forward strand.
GACTTATACAAAGAAATTATGCATGATATTGCACCCGCTGAGTTAGAAGAAATTGATGTCACAATTAAGCTTGCCAATAGAGATACTATTTCACCAATGGGAATTGTTAGAGATGTTGAAGTCTTGTGTGGGAAAACTAAATATCCTGCTGATTTTCTTGTTCTTGGTTCCCCACAAGATAGCTTTTGTCCCATTATATTTGGTAGACCCTTCTTAAAAATTGTCAATGCTAAGATAGACTGCGAGAAGGATGTTGTTACTATTGGCTTGGATGATATGTGTCATGAGTTTAATTTCTCTAAATTTCGTAGACAACACCGTGAAGAGGAATTGCCTAGTAAAGATGAAATTATTGATCTTGCTTCTATTGCCGTACCTCCTAGTGATCCTTTAGAACAATATTTGTTAGACCATGAAAATGATATATTTATGAATGAAAGTAGGGAAATAGATGAAGTGTTCTTTAAACAGGGACCTATTCTAAAACACAACTTGCCTGTTGAAATCCTAGGGGATCCTCCTCCACCGAAGGGTGACCCTGTGTTTGAGCTTAAACCATTGCCTGATACCCTTAAATATTCTTATCTTGATGAAAAGAAGATATATCCTGTTATTATTAGTGCTAACCTTTCAGAGAAGGAGGAAGAAAAATTATTGAAAACTCTGAAGAAGCACTGTGCTGCTATTGGATATACTCTTGATGATCTTAAGGGCATTAGTCCCACTCTATGTCAACACAAAATAAATTTGGAAAAAGACGCCAAAACCAGTTATTGATCACCAACGAAGGCTGAATCCTAAGATGAAAGAAGTGGTAATAAAGGAAATATTAAAGCTCCTTGAGGCAGGTATAATCTATCCCGTTGTTGATAGTCAGTGGGTAAGTCCTGTCCATTGTGTCCCAAAGAAGGGAGGTATTACTGTCGTTCCTAATGATAAAGATGAATTGATTCCGCAAAGAATTATTACAGGTTATAGGATGGTAATTGATTTCTGCAAATTAAACAAAGCTACTAAAAATGATCATTGCCCCTTACCTTTTATTGATCAAATGCTAGAAATATTATCCAAGCATACTCATTTTTGCTTTCTAGATGGTTATTCTGGCTTCTCTCAAATACATGTGTCAGCTGATGATCAAGCTAAGACCACTTTTACTTGCCCTTTCGGTACTTTTGCTTATAGACATATGCCTTTTGGTTTATGTAATGCACCTGCTACCTTTCAAAGATGCATGATGGCTATATTCTCTGACTTTTGTGAAAAGATTTGTGAGGTTTTCATGGACGATTTCTCCATTTATGGATCCTCTTTTGACGATTGCTTCAGCAACCTTGATCGAGTTTTGCAGAGATGTGAAGAAACTAATCTTGTCTTGAATTGGGAAAAATGCCACTTTATGGTTAATGAAGGTATTGTCTTGGGGCATAAAATTTCTGAAAGAGGTATCAAAGTTGATAAAGCTAAAGTTGATGCTATTGAAAAGATGCCATGTCCCAAGGACATCAAAGGTATAAGAAGTTTTCTTGGTCATGCCGGTTTTTATAGGAGGTTCATTAAGGACTTCTCAAAAATTTCCCGGCCTCTGGCTAATCTATTACAAAAAGATATACCATTTGTCTTTGATGATGATTGTCTATAAGCATTTGAAATACTTAAGAAAGCATTAATCTCTGCACCTATTGTCTAGCCACATGATTGGAATTTACCCTTTGAAATTATGTGTGATGCTAGTGATTATGTTGTAGGTGTTGTTCTAGGGCAAAGAGTTGATAAGAAATTAAATGTTACTCAATATGCTAGTAAAACTACTGAAAAAGAATTCTTAGCAGTTGTATTTGCTTGTGATAAGTTCAGACCCTATATTGTTGATTCTAAAGTAACTATTCACACCGATCATGCTGCTATTAAATATCTTATGGAAAAGAAATATGCTAAACCTAGACTTATTAGATGGGTTCTCTTGCTACAAGAATTTGATTTACATATTATTGATAGAAAGGGAGATGAGAACCTGGTTGCAGACAACTAGTCTAGGTTAGAAAATGTTCTTGATGACCCACTACCTATTGACGATAGCTTTCCTGATGAACAATTAAATGTCATAAATGCTTCTGGTACTGCTCCATGGTATGCTGATTATGCTAATTACATTGTTGCTAAATTTATACCACCTAGTTTCACATACCAGCAAAAGAAAAAAGTTTTGTTTTATGATTTGAGACATTACTTTTGGGATGACCCACATCTTTATAAAGAAGGAGTAGATGGTGTTATTAGACGTTGCGTACCTGAGCATGAACAGGAACAGATCCTACGCAAGTGTCACTCTGAGGCTTATGGAGGACACCATGCTGGAGATAGAACTGCACATAAGGTATTGCAATTCGGTTTTTATTGGCCTACTCTCTTCAAGGATGCCCGTAAGTTTGTCTTATCTTGTGAAGAATGTCAAAGAATTGGTAATATTAGTAGACGTCAAGAAATGCCTATGAATTATTCACTTGTTATTGAACCATTTGATGTTTGGGGCTTTGATTATATGGGACCGTTTCCTACCTCTAATGGATATACACATATTTTAGTTGATGTTGATTACGCTAATAAGTGGGTAGAAGCTATTCCAACTAGTAGTGCTGATCATAACACCTCTATTAAGATGCTTAAAGAAGTTATTTTTCCGAGGTTTGGAGTCCCTAGATATTTAATGACTGATGGTGGTTCACATTTTATTCATGGTGCTTTCCGTAAAATGCTTGCTAAGTATGACGTTAATCATAGAATTGCATCTCTTTATCACCGGTAGTCTAGTGGTCAAGTAGAATTGAGCAATAGAGAGCTTAAATTAATTTTGCAAAAGACTGTTAATAGATCTAGAAAGAATTTGTCTTAGAAACTGGATGATGCATTATGGGCCTATAGAACTGCATATAAAAATCCTATGGGAATGTCTCCGTATAAAATGGTTTATGGAAAAGCAAGTCACTTACCTCTCGAACTAGAACATAAGGCATATTGGGCCATTAAAGAGCTCAACTATGATTTCAAACTTGCCGGTGAGAAGAGGTTGTTTGACATTAGCTCACTTGATGAATGGAGAACTGTAACATCCCAAATTTTCAATTTGGCATGTTATACACAGGTCATCCATGCATATCATATTTTATTGCATTTTCATTTGCTATCCTCGAAATCCTAAGCAACTCAAGGACCCTCAGAGAGCGTTGGGGATTTTCCGATTTTTCATATTTGAATTTTATCAAATAATGAAAGACGAGGATTTTGGATTTTATAATTTTTCACTCCGGAAAATATTTCATGTTTAAAAATAAACGAGAGGAGATAATATGACTTCTCCAAAAATAATTGAAATACCGGAGTAAAAATGTTTAAATCATTTTTGGGATTTTATTTTAACATATTTGGAATTTTTATTTGCCTAGAGAAAAATTTGCATATATTTAAAATTTCATTTTTGGGGCCAAGAAAAGTTCATCTTGTTCTAAATATTTTATTTAGGCAAAGAAAACTTGTTTTGGCATTTTTAGATTTCTATTTATTTTTCTAGGATTTTTTTTTACAATTTTCGGCGGAATGTTTTTTTAAAGAAATCATACCGATCGGGCTAACGGCCCAAATTGAAAGCCGGCCCAAGTCGCCGCGCCTCCTCACACAGTGCCGGGCCGGCCAGACTCGGAGTCCGAGCGGACTCCTCCCGCCGCCTGCCCCTCCTCCAAGCCACCTCCCCTCCCTCTTTATATACCCCCCTCTCCCTTAGCCATCATCACCGCCGCTGCCTTGCCCGCCGGACCCGGAGGAGCCGAGCCCGAGCCGCCGCCGCCGCCTCCAGCCGTCGCCGGCCCCTCGCCGAGTCGCCGCCCTGCCCCGCCCCTCGCCGCCCTTCGCCGGACCCCGCCGGAGGCACCGCCCGCCCCGCCGGACGATCGCCGGAGGTAGCCCCGTCGCCGGTTTTTTTTAAATAACCCTTCGGTTTTTTTATATAAAACCCTAGCCGTTTTTTTATTAGATTGGTTTATTTTTTCCGGTTTATTTATTTTGAGAACGTTCACCCGTTCGTTCGTTTTTACGAACCGTTCGTCGTTTAGTTTCCGCTAACGAACGTTCGTTCGTTTAACCGTTCGCCGTTTTCTTTTATCGGTTTTATTCCGCGATTTTTCCGATTTCGATTTCTGAACCAATGTTCAAATTAGTATAACTTTTCGCTCGTTTATCAGAATCAGGCGATTCAAGCGCCTGGAGTTTCATCTCGAAACCCTCTTTCCGAATAACCAACTTGAACCAGTTTTTGTCTTTGTAAAATTTGACTCTAGTTCAGATTAGTAAACGGCCCTTGTTTCTCTCGCCGTTTGAGTTTCGTTGTTCCGTTTGGTTGGATTCTTTTTGCAAACCGGAGTTCTTAAGTTGAACTCTCCGGTCAACCCCTTTCAGTTGAAGTTTCGTTTGTGCATCTTTGATTGTTGCTTATGTATGTATTGTTTTCTTGCGATAGAATTCCCGGAGTGCGAAGCGTGTTACTACGAGTCTCTAGGATTCACGGATCGTCAGCAAGGCAAGTAACACTTGATCATACTCTTTTCATACCCAGTTTTTATGCATTAGCTCAACCCTCCAACATTGCATGATTAGGATGTCATTAATTTGTGGGTTGGGAAGTAGATGATGAGGTAGGAACCTATTGTCCTGTTACTATCAAACCCTTGGGAGCTACTTCTACGTGTTGCTTATATTGCCATGCTATGCTCGTAGACGTGGGTTGGTTTGAGAGATATTCACGAAAGACGTGAGATTGTTAATTAATGGTTTACTTTAAGGTGGCAACTTAAATACACATCTGGGTGGATTGAGGCACCTGGGGAACCCAGTGTTGTCTGTTTATTTTTGGAAATCCCGGGGTACCCGTGTGATCTTCCTATGGACCGCCACCAGGGCTCAAAGGAACTGAGATTATTCATGCTAGAAACTTCCGTGTGCAGCCACAAGCTATTATGGGCTCTAGCATAGTTGAGTAAGTTACGTGAAGCTTTCGAAGAGGTAGATCAGCAGGTAGTGGGTTTTATAGGTTTGGTATGATCTATCCGGAGTAGAGAGTTAATGTTTCTGAAAGATTGTGTCTCGGTCATCCGTTTCTCAAACACCATGTAGTGCGAGAAATCAACGGAGGCGATCGAGTCTTGTGGGGAAAAGTGCGCAAACCTCTGCAGAGTGTACAATCTAATCATGGTTAGCAGTGTCCCCGGTTACGGACAATTCTGAGTATCTAGTAATTGAGTATTCACATGTATCTCATCACTCTAAATTAATACTGCTGGGTTGTTAATCACTTTAATTGGGATTGAGTTGGGGTTACACCTTCTCAATGATGTTTCAACCACCATGATAGTTAAAATAAAATTTATTCCTTTGATATAGGGGAAAATTGGCTTTTTGCAAAACTGTAAACATAGAGCTTTCCACCAGCCATATATGCATGTAGTATAGCTTATTCTTTCATTACTATCTATGTGTTACATTGCCAGCATATTCCATGTGCTGACCCGTTCTCGGGCTGCAACATTTTATGTTGCAGACTTTTCAGACGAGGAGTAAGGATTGGTAGGTCGTTGTCGTGCAGCTCAGTTATGCCGTTGGAGTTGATGGACTCACTTTATCTTCCAAGCCTTCCGATGTTATCGCATTAGATGGCCTTAAGCCATATTATTATAATAAGTTCTCTTTTGAGACATTCGATGTAATAAGTGTGTGATTGCTACTCTGTTATAAATCCTTCGAGTACTGTGTGTGTCAGCATTACCGATCCAGGGATGACACAGAAGCACAGAGACTTGACCATCTGAGGTCGGGTCGCTACAAGAACCCAAGCCTATGAGAATGCCAAGCTGTTTAAAGAAAAGGTTAAAAGATGGCATGACAAAAGAATACAAAAGCGTGAGTTTAATGTAGGTGATTATGTATTATTATACAACTCTCATTTAAGATTTTTTGCAGGAAAACTTCTCTTTAAATGGGAAGGTCCCTACGTTATCGAGGAGGTCTATCGTTCCGGTGCCATAAAAATCAACAACTTCGAAGGCACAAATCCGAAGGTGGTGAACGGACAAAGAATCAAACATTATATCTCAGGTAACCCTATAGATGTTGAAACCAATGTTATTAAAATCGTAAACCCGGAGGAATACATAAGGGACTCTTTCCAGAACGTTACAGACTCCGAAAAGGAATAGGTATGTGGTACGGTAAGTAAACCGACTCCAAAACAGTTCTAATGGCAATTTTTCTCCGTTTTGGAATATTTAGAAAAATAGAAAAATAAGAAGCAGCCCGGGAAGGACACGAGGGCTCCACGAGGGTGGAGGGCGCGCCCCCTACCTCGTGGGCACCTCGTGTGCTCTCCGGACTCGTTTTCTTGCATGATACGTATTTTGGTCGGTAAAAATTCATTATATAATCTCCCGCAGGTTTTGACATCTGTATCACGCAAATATCCTCTGTTATCATTTCGAGCTTTCTCTGCAGCAGATTTGGAGCAAGATGTCATCTCAGGATTCCGACGGAGAGAGCTATATCTCATACCTCATTGCGGACCCAAAAACCTATGGGGATCTATCTCCTTGTGGTCGAACTACGGACGAGGCGGAGGATGCTCATTTGATGAGGATCAATGATTCAAGTTCGGAGGGGAAGGATGTCCCTCTACCTCAACCTGGGGATATGCACGTGAAATTCAAGAAATATAGTCTCCTTAAGAGAGCTAAACTATCTAACCACCGATCTATTCCTTCTCGTTTTCGGCAGAAAAGCAAAGGAGATTTATGTGACAAGATCTTGAAGCTGGAAACGGAGGTCGGTGATTTAAAGGAGGAAATTGCTCTTCTCAATTACAATATGAAGAAGCTAAAGACACAACTGTCAACATCAACAACTCCATCATCCCCCCCTCCGAAAAAGGAAGACTAAGTATATGGGTATGGGAACTCCCCTTGGCAACTGCCAAGCGTGGGGGAGGTGCCCCGGTATCGTATCACCATCACATCCCTATCCTTACCGTTTTTCTTAGTTCGATCCTTTTAGTAATATCTTGATCTAGTAGAATAAAATTTTAGTATGGTCTAGTTTTGAGTTTTGCTTTGTGATCCCTCTATGTAATCGAGTCCGTGAGCTATATATAATAAAGATTAGTGTTGGGTTAAGGGCTTGATTATTTTGCCATGATCTTAGGGAATAAAAGAAAAGAAAAAGAATAAAAAGAAATAAAGAAATCATATTGATCTTATCGAGAGTAATGACTTCACATAGAAAGAGTATGATGATTAAAAGTTGTTGAGAGTTAACAAACATAGTTTTGGTCATCTTTGCAATTAATAGGAAGTAATGAAGATAGAGAGGTTTCACATATAAATATACTATCTTGGACATCTTTTATGATTGTGAGCACTCATTAAAATATGACATGCTAAAGAGTTGATGTTGGACAAGGAAGACAACGTAATGGGTTATGTTTTCTTATATCTGAGATAAAGTATATTGTCATGGATCATCCAACATGTTGAGTTTGCCTTTCTCCCACATGCTAGCCAATTCTTTGCACCAAGTAGAGATACTACTTGTGCTTCCAAATACCCTTAAACCCAGTTTTTTTTACTATCAAAAAATATGTGCGGAAGGCGGGAATCGAGCTCGGGAACTATCCCTTCGCATAGGTGTGCATGAACCACTATGCTATCCAACGACCTGCCCCTTAAACCCAGTTTTTCCATGAGAGTCCACCATATCTACCTATGGATTGAGTAAGATCCTTCAAGTATGTTGTCATCGGTGCAAGCAATAAAAATTGCTCTGTAAACATGTATGATTGATTAGTGTGGAGGAAATAAGCTTTATACGATCTTGTGATGTGGAAGAAATAAAAGCGACAGACTGCATAATAAAGGTCCATATCACAAGTGGCAATATAAAGTGACGTTCTTTCGCATTAAGATTTAGTGCATCCAACCCTGAAAGCGCATGACAACCTCTGCTTCCCTCTGCGAAGGGCCTATCTTTTACTTTTATCTTCTACCTTATGCAAGAGTCGTGGTGATCTTCACCTTTCCTTTTTACATTTTATCCTTTGCCAAGCACATTGTGTTGGAAAGATCCTGATATATATATATCTAATTGGATGTAAGTTAGCATGAACTATTATTGTTGACATTACCCTTGAGGTAAAAGGTTGGGAGGTGAAACTATAAGCCCCTATCTTTCTACGTATGCGATTAAAACTCTGTGACTACAAGTATTGCATGAGTGTCAGCAATTGTGAAAGACTAAATGATAGTTGAGTATGTGGACTTGCTGAAAAGCTCTTACATAGACTCTTTCCGATGTTATGATAAATTGCAATTGCTTCAATGACTGAGATTATAGTTTGTTGGTTCTCAGTGGAGTTTCTGATTCATAGTTGACATTGTGAATAGATTATTACTTGAGCATAAGAAATCATATGACAATATCCAAATATGTTGCTGTTATAAGAATAATCATGATGCCCTCATGCCCGTATTTTATTTTATCGACACCTCTACCTCTAAACATGTGGACATATTTATTGTTATCGGCTTCCGCTTGAGGACAAGCGAGGTCTAAGCTTGGGGGAGTTGATACGTCCATTTTGCATCATGTTTTTATATCGATATTTATTGCATTATGGGCTGTTATTGCACATTATGTCACAATACGTATGCCTATTCTCTCTTATTTTACAAGGTTTACATGGAGAGGGAGAATGCCGGCAGCTGGAATTCTAGGCTAGAAAAGGAGCAAATATTAGAGACCTGTTCTACACAACTTCAAAAGTCCTGAAAGTCCATGGAACTTATTTTTGGAAATAACAAAAAATACTGAGCGAAGAAAATACCAGAGGGGGCCCACACAGGTGCGAGGGTGGGGCGCGCCTACCCCTGGCGCGCCCCTGCCTCGTGGCCCCTGTTGGCCCTCCGGTGCCCATCTTACGCTATATGAAGTCTTTCGTGCGAGGAAAAATCATAAGCAAGTTTCGGACGAGACTCACGCCACGAGGCGGAACCAATCTAGGGCTCTGGAGGAGCTGTTCAGCCGGGGACACTTCCCTCCGGGAGGGGGAAATCATCGCCATCGTCATCACCAACGCTCCTCTCATCGGTAGAGGGCCAATCTCCATCAACATCTTCACCAGTACCATCTCCTCTCAAACCCTAGTTCATCTCTTGTATCCAATTCTTGTATCTAAGTCCGAGATTGGTACACAGAGGTTGCTAGTAGTGTTGATTACTCCTTGTAGTTGATGCTAGTTGGTTTATTTGGTGGAAGATCATATGTTCAAATCCTATATGCACATTAATACCCCTCTGATTATGAACATGAATATGCTTTGTGAGTAGTTACGTTTGTTCCTGAGGACATGGGAGAAGTCTTGCTATTAGTAGTCATGTGAATTTGGTATTCGTTCGATATTTTGAGGAGATGTATGTTGTCTCTCCTCTAGTAGTGTTATGTGAACGTCGACAACATGACACTTCACCATTATTTGGGCCTAGAGGAAGGCATTGGGAATTAAAAAGTAGATGATGGGTTGCTAGAGTGACAGAAGCATAAACCCTAGTTTATGCGTTGCTTTGTAAGGGGCTGATTTGGATCCATATGTTTCATGCTATGGTTAGGTTTACCTTAATACTTCTTTTGTAGTTGCGGATGCAGCAAAGTAGCGTAAGTATTTCCCTCAGTTTTTGAGAACCAAGGTATCAATCCAGTAGGAGGCTACGCACAAGTCCCTCGTACCCGCACAAAACCATAGCTCCTCGCAACCAACGCGATTAGGGGTTGTCAATCCCTTCACGGTCACATGCGAGAGTGAGATCTGATAGAGATGATAAATAATATTTTTGGTATTTTTGGTATAGAGATGCAAAGTGAAAAGTAAAAGGCAAAGTAAAAACAAAGCAAGTATTAAAGTAATGGAGATTGATATGATGAGAATAGACCCGGGGGCCATAGGTTTCACTAGTGGCTTCTCTCAAGAGCATAAGTATTCTACGGTGGGTGAACAAATTACTGTTGAGCAATTAACAAAATTGAGCATAGTTATGAGAATATCTAGGTATGATCATGTATATAGGCATCACGTCCGAGACAAGTAGACCGACTCACTGCATCTACTACTATTACTCCACTCATCGACCGCTATCCAGCATGCATCTAGAGTATTAAGTTAAAAATAGAGTAACGCCTTAAGCAAGATGACATGATGTAGAGGGATAAATTCATGCTATATGATCAAAACCCCATCTTGTTATCCTCGATGGCAACAATACAATACGTGCCTTGCTGCCCCTACTGTCACTGGGAAAGGACACCACAAGATTGAACCCAAAGCTAAGCACTTCTCCCATTGCAAGAACTACCAATCTAGTTGGCCAAACCAAACGGATAATTCGAAGAGACTTGCAAAGATAACCAATCATACATAAAAAAATTCAGAGAAGATTCAAATATTGTTCATAGATAATCTTAATCATAAACCCACAATTCATCAGTCTCAACAAACACGCCGCAAAAAGAAGATTACATCGAATAGATCTCCACGAGAGAGGGCGAGAACATTGTATTGAGATCCAAAAAGAAGCCATCTAGCTACTAGCTATGGACCCGAAGGTCTGAAGTAAACTACTCACACTTCATCGGAGGGGCTATGGTGATGATGTTGGAGCCCTCCGTGGTGGATGCCCCCTCCGGTGGAGGTCCGGAATAGGCCCCAAGATGGGATCTCGTGGATACAGAAAGTTGCGGCGGTGGAATTAGGTTTTTGGCTCCTGTTCTGATTGTTTGGGGGTACGTAGGTATATATAGGAGGAAGGAGTACGTCGGTGGAGCAACAGGGGGCCCACGAGGCAGGGGGCGCGCCCTAGGGGGGCGCCCCCACCCTCGTGACCGCCTCTGTTACTTCTTGGAGTAGGGTCCAAGTCTCCTAGATCACGTTCAGTGAGAAAATCACGTCCCCGAAGGTTTCATTCCGTTTGGACTCCGTTTGATATTCCGCTTCTTCGAAACACTGAAATAGGCAAAAAAGAACTATTCTGGGTTGGTCCTCCTGTTAATAGGTTTGTCCCAAAAATAATATAAAAGTTGTTAATAAAGCACAATATGGTACAAAACAGTAGATAAAGTAGCATGGAGCAATAAAATTTATAGATACGTTGGAGACGTATCGGGCATCCCCAAGCTTAATTCTTTCGTCCTCGAGTAGGTAAATGATAAAAAGAGAATTTTTGATGCGGAGTGATACTTTGGCATAATTTCAATGTAAATCTTCTTAATTGTGGTATGAATATTCAGGTCCGAAAGATTCAAGACAAAAGTTCATATTGACATAAAAATAATAATACTTCAAGCATACTAACTAAGCAATTATGTCTTCTCAAAATAACATGGCCAAAGAAAGTTATCCCTACAAAATCATATAGTCTGGCTATGCTCCATCTTCCCCACACAAAATATTTAAATCATGCACAACCCCGATGACAAGCCAAGCAATTGTTTCATACTTTAACATTTTCAAAACTTTTTCAATCTTGACGCAATACATGAGCGTGAGCCATGGATATAGCACTATATGTGGAATAGGATGGTGGTTGTGGAGAAGACAAAAAGGGAGAAGATAGTCTCACATCAACTAGGCGTATCAACGGGCTATGGAGATGCCCATCAATAGATATCAGTGTGAGTGAGTAGGGATTGCCATGCAACGGATGCACTAGAGCTATAAATATATGAAGTCTCAACAAAAGAAACTAAGTGGGTGTGCATCCAACTCGCTTGCTCACGAAGACCTAGGGCATTTGAGGAAGCCCGTCATTGGAATATACAAGCCAAGTTCTATATTGAAAAATTCCCACTAGTATATGAAAGTGACAAAATGAGAGACTCTCTATCATGAAGATCTTGGTTCTACTTTGAAGCACAAGTGTGGTAAAAGGATAGTAGCATTGTCCCTTCTCTCTTTTTCTCTCATTTTTTATTTGGGCCTTTTCTCTTTTTTTTATGGCCTCTTTTTTTCAATTTTTTTCGTCCGCAGTCTCATCCCGACTTGTGGGGGAATCATAGTCTACATAATCCTTTCCTCACTTGGGACAATGCTCTAAAGAATGATGATCAGCACACTTTTATTTTTCTTACAACTCAAAAATTACAACTCGATTCTTAGAACAAAGTATGACTATATGAATGCCTCCGACGGTGTACCAGGATATGCAATGAAACAAGAGTGACATGTATGAAAGAATTATGAAAGGTGGCTTTGCCACAAATACGATGTCAACTACATGATCATGCTAGCAATATGACAATGATGGAGCGTGTCATAATAAACGTAACGGTGGAAAGTTGCATGGCCATATATCTCGGAATGGCTATTGAAATGCCATGATAGGTAGGTATGGTGGCTGTTTTGAGGAAGATATATGGTGGGTGTATGATACCGGCGAAAAGTGCGCGGTATTAGAGAGGCTAGCAATGGTGGAAGAATTGGAAAAAGTGCGTATAATCCATGGACTCAACATTAGTCATAAAGAACTCATATACTTATTGCAAAAATCTAGAAGTTATCAAAGCAAAGTATTACGCACATGCTCCTAGGGGGATAGATTGGTAGGAAAAGACCATCGCTCGTCCCCGACCGCCACTCATAAGGAAGACAATCAATAAATAAATCATGCTCCGAGTTCATCACATAACGGTTCACCATACGTGCATGCTACGGGAATCACAAACTTCAACACAAGTATTTTCTAAATTCACAACTACTCAACTAGCACGACTTTAATATCACCATCTTCATATCTCAAAACAATTATCAAGCATCAAACTTTTCTTAGTATTACACGCACTCAAAAGAAAGTTTCACATATCTTGAATACCAAGTATATTAATATTAAAGCAAATTACCATGCTATTAACGACTCTCAAAATAATCTAAGTGAAGCATGATAGATCAATAGTTTCTTTAAAAAAATCCACCACCATGCTCTAAAAGATCTAAGTGAAGCACTAGAGCAAAATTTATCAAGCTCAAAAGATATAAGTGAAGCACATAGAGTGTTCTATCAAATTCCAGTTCATGTATGGCTCTCTCAAAAGGTGTGTACAGCAAGGATGATTGTGGTAAACTAACAAGCAAAGACGCGAATAATACAAGACGCTCCAAGCAAAACACATATCATGTGGTGAATAAAAATATAGCTCCAAGTAAATTACCGATGGAAGTAGATTTAAAGAGGGGATGCCTTCCGGGCATCCCCAAGCTTTTACTTTTGGTGTCCTTGGTTTATCTTGGGGTGCCATGGGCATCCCCAAGCTTAGGCTCTTGCCACTCCTTGTTCCATAATCCATCAAAAGAATTTACCCAAAACTTGAAAACTTCACAACACAAAACTCAATAGAAATCTCGTGAGCTCCGTTAGAGAAAGAAAACAAAAGACTACTTTAAGGTACTGTAATGAACTCATTATTTATTTATATTGGTGTTATAAACCTACTGTATTCCAACTTCTCTATGGATTGTAAACTATTTTACTAGCCATAGATTCATCAAAATAAGCAAACAACACACGAAAAACAGAATCTGTCAAAAACAGAACAGTCTGTAGTAATCTGTAACTAACGCAAACTTCTGAAACTCCAAAACTTCTAACAAAATAGGAAGACCTAGAAAATTTGTTTAATGATCAGCAGCAATTTGAATCAGTATTTTATCACGTTCTGGTGATTTTTAACAATTGTTTTCGTGAACAGAAATATTCTGGAAATGACAGCAAGATCAAATAACTATCATCCAAGAAGATCCTATAGGTCTAACTTGGCACAAACACTAATTGAAACATAAAACCACATCTAAACAAAGGATAGATGGATTATTTATTCCTAAACAGAAGCAAAAGCAAAAAAAAACTAAAAATAAAATTGGGTCGCCTCCCAACAAGCGCTATCGTTTAACGCCCCTAGCTAGGCATAAAAGCAAGGATAGATCAAGGTATTGCCATCTTTGGTAGGCAATCCATAGGTGGCTCTCATGATAGATTCATATGGTAATTTTATTTTATTTCCAGGAAAGTGTTCCATGCCCTTCTTTAAGGGAAATTGGAATCTAATATTCCCTTCCTTCATATCAATAATTGCACCAATCGTTCTAAGGAAAGGTCTACCAAGAATAATAGGGCAAGAAGGATTGCAATCTATATCAAGAACGATAAAATCTACGGGCACATAATTCCTATTTGCAAAAATAATAACATCTTTAATTCTTCCCATAGGCTTTTTAATAGTGGAATCCGCAAGATGCAAGTTTAGAGAGCAATCATCAAAGTCACAGAAATCTAGCAAATCACACAAGGTTTTGGGGATAGTAGAGACACTAGCACCCAAATCACACAAGGCATGAAACTCATAATTTTTAATTTTAATTTTAATAGTAGGTTCCCACTCATCATAGAGCTTTCTAGGGATAGAGACCTTCAACTCAAGTTTTTCTTCATAAGATTGCATCAAGGCATCAACAATGTGTTCGGTAAAGGCCTTATTTTGACTATAAGCATGAGGAGAATTTAGCACGGATTGCAACAAGGAAATACAATCAATTAAAGAGCAATTTTCATAATTAAATTCCTTGAGATCCAATATAGTGGGTTTAGCAACATCTAGGTTTTTATTTCTTTCAATCCCACATTTATCAATTTCATCATCAAGATCTAAAAACTCAATTCTTAGAATGCCTTCTAGGTAAAGGAAGATCATATTCAGTTTCATCAAGATTCATATTGCAGAACAAAGATTTAATGGGGGACACATCAATAACTTTTAGATCTTCATCTTGATTTTCATAGGAATTGGAAGAACACGCTTTACTAAAGGCATCTTTGGAAGCACGCATCCTAGCGGTTCTTTCTTTGCACTCATCAATGGAAATTCTCATAGCTTTGAGAGACTCATTGATATCATGCTTAGGAGGAATAGATCTAAGCTTTAAAGAATCAATTTGAAGATAAATTCTATCAACGTTCCTAGCCAAATCATCAACTTTAAGCAATTTCTCCTCAAGCAAAGCATTAAAATTCTTTTGCGAACTCATAAATTCTTTAACACTAGTCTCAAATTCAGAAGGCATCTTATTAAAATTTCCATAAGAATTGTTGTAGGAATTTCCATTATTATTAGAGGAATTACTAGGATAAGGCCTAGGATTAAAATTCCCTCTATACGCGTTGTTACCAAAATTATTCCTACCAACAAAATTCACATCCATAGATTCATTATTGTTCTCAATCAAGGTAGATAAAGGCATATCATTAGGATCAGAAGAAACACCCTTAGTAGCAAATGATTTCATAAGTTCATCCATCTTTCCACTCAAAAACATTAATTTCTTCTATCGCATGCACTTTTTTATTAGTAGATCTTTCGGTATGCCATTGAGAATAATTAACCATAATATTATCTAGAAGTTTAGTAGCATATCCTAGAGTGATTTCCATAAAAGTGCCTCCTTGGCCGAATCTAAAAAGATTTCTAGAAGCAAAATTCAATCCGGCATAAAAGTTTTGTATAATCATCCACAAGTTCAAACCATGAGTAGGACAATTACGTATCATTAATTTCATTCTCTCCCAAGCTTGTGCAACATGTTCATGATCAAGTTGCTTAAAATTCATAATGTCGTTCCTAAGAGAGATAATCTTAGCGGGAGGAAAATACTTAGAGATAAAAGCATCTTTGCACTTGTTCCAAGAATCAATACTATTTTTAGGCAGAGATGAAAACCACGCTTTAGCACGATCTCTAAGCGAAAAAGGAAATAGCTTCAACTTAACGACATCATTATCGACATCTTTTTCTTTTGCATATCACATAAATCAACGAAGCTATTCAGATGAGTAGCGGCATCTTCACTAGGAAGGCCGGAGAATTGATCTTTCATAACAAGATTCAACAAAGCAGTATTGATTTCACAAGATTGAGTATTGGCAAGAGGAGCAATCGGAGTGCTAAGGAAATCATTAGTATTGGTATTGGTGAAGTCACACAATTTGGTAGCATCTTGAGCCATCGCGACAAACAAGCAATCCAACACACAAGCAAACAAAAGGCAAGCGAGGAAAAGGCAAACGGGAAAAAGAGGAGGAGATTAGGAAAGAGAGGGCGAATAAAACAGCAAGGGTGAAGTGGGGGAGAGGAAAACGAGAGGCAAATGGAAAATAATGTAATGCGGGAGATAAGGATTGTGATGGGTACTTGGTATGTAGACTTTAACGGTGCCAGAAGTGGCTTGTTGTTAGGAGTCCAAGTCTTGACTTGCTCTTGCGTAAGCCGCCCCGGCAACGGCGCCAGAAATTCTTATTGCTACCTCTTGAGCACTATGTTGGATTTCCCCGAAGAGGAGAGGATGATGCAGCAAAGTAGCGTAAGTATTTCCCTCAGTTTTTGAGAACCAAGGTATCAATCCAGTAGGAGGCTACGCACAAGTCCCTCGTACCTGCACAAAACCATAGCTCCTCGCAACCAACGCGATTAGGGGTTGTCAATCCCTTCACGGTCACTTACGAGAGTGAGATCTGATAGAGATAATAAATAATATTTTTGGTATTTTTGGTATAGAGATGCAAAGTGAAAAGTAAAAGGCAAAGTAAAAACAAAGCAAGTATTAAAGTAATGGAGATTGATATGATGAGAATAGACCCGGGGGCCATAGGTTTCACTAGTGGCTTCTCTCAAGAGCATAAGTATTCTACGGTGGGTGAACAAATTACTAGTGAGCAATTGACAAAATTGAGCATAGTTATGAGAATATCTAGGTATGATCATGTATATAGGCATCACGTCCGAGACAAGTAGTGACTCACACTTTGCATCTACTACTATTACTCCACTCATCGACCGCTATCCAAAGCATGCATCTAGAGTATTAAGTTAAAAAGCAGTAACGCCTTAAGCAAGATGACATGATGTAGAGGGATAAATTCATGCTATATGATAAAACCCCATCTTGTTATCCTCGATGGCAACAATACAATATGTGCCTTGCTGCCCTTGTCCTTTGGGAAAGGAAACCACAAGATTGAACCCAAAGCTAAGCACTTCTCCCATTGCAAGAACTACCAATCTAGTTGGCCAAACCAAGCGGATAATTCGAAGAGACTTGCAAAGATAACCAATCATACATAAAAGAATTCAGAGAAGATTCAAATATTGTTCATAGATAATCTTAATCATAAACCCACAATTCATCGGTGTCAACAAACACACCGCCAAAAAGAAGATTACGTCGAATAGATCTCCACGAGAGAGGGGGAGAACATTGTATTGAGATCCAAAAAGAGAGAAGAAGCCATCTAGCTACTAGATATGGACCCGAAGGTCTGAAGTAAACTACTCACACTTCATCGGAGAGGCTATGGTGTTGATGTAGAAGCCCTCCGTGGTGGATGCCTCCGGTGGAGCTCCTAATGAGCCCCAAGATGGGATCTCGTGGATCTGAGAAAGTTGCGGCGGTGGAATTAGGTTTTTGGCTCTGTTACGATCGTTTGGGGGTATGTAGGTATATATAGGAGGAAGGAGTACGTCGGTGGAGCAACAGGGGGCCCACGAGACAGGGGGGCGCGCCCTAGGGAGGGCGCCCCCACCCTCGTGACCGCCTCTGTTACTTCTTGGAGTAGGGTCCAAGTCTCCTGGATCACGTTCGGTGAGAAAAGCACGTTCCCGAAGGTTTCATTCCGTTTGGACTCAGTTTGATATTCCGTTTCTTTGAAACACTGATATAGGCAAAAAACAACAATTCTGGGCTGGGCCTCCGGTTAATAGGTTAGTCCCAAAAATAATATAAAAGTGGAAAATAAAGCCCAATATAGTCCAAAACAGTAGATAAAGTAGCATGGAGCAATAAAAAATTATAGATACGTTGGAGACGTATCATTGACCGGTGAACACCGTTCTGTTTTCTTCGGTTTTCTTTCGTTTTTTTGTTTTAGATTAGAATGTTTTTATTTTATTAGGTTAATCAGCGAACGTTCATCGATTAGATCGTTTTAAGGAACGGTTTTCATTCATTAGTTTCTGTAAGCGAACGTTCGTTCGTTAGGTTTTTCTTTTTATTTTAATTTTTGGCCAGGGACCTCCTCGCGAATACTTTTATCACAGAATAGTCCCTGAACTTCAAACCCTCTTTACTTTTTACTCGTTTGTCCAAATCCAGGGAAACCAACGCCAAAATCTTTGTCTTGTTACCCTATTTCCAGTTAATTAAATTGAAAATGGTTTTGACAATTTAAAATTTTAACTCAAGGAGATTTGAATTCGAACTTCTTTTGATCGTAGTTTGAGTTTCGTGACTCTGATTCGATTGATTCTTTTTGCAAATCGAAGCTTTTCACTTGAACTTTTAGTTTAGATATTTTCTCTTGAGTTTACCTTTGCATCCTATGCTTGAGTGCTTATGTATGCTATTGTTTGTTCACAATAGAGTTCTCGGAGTGCGAGGCTTGCTACTATGAATCCCTAGGGTTTTCAGATCATCAGCAAGGCAAGTAACACTTTGATCATATCTCTTATTACCCAGTTTTAATGCATTAGTTTCAATCCTCAAACACTGCATGGTTAGGACTTGATAACACTGCATGGGTATTGGGAAGTAGTTGATAAGGTAGTACCTATTGTCTTTTATTTCAAACCCTGGGTGTTACTACGTTATGCTTATACTGCTATGCTATGCTCATAGACGTGGATTTGTTTGAGTGTATTCATGAAAGGTGTGAGAGATTTGTTAACTAAGGTTTAACTTAAGGAGGCTACTTTAATACAAATCTGGGTGGATTGGTTGGGGCACCCTGGAGCACCCAGTGGTTGTCCGGGCACCTGGAGTAATCCAGTGTTGTCCTAGGATATCCTGGGGTACCCGTGTGATCATCCTATGGTTTTCCACCCAGGCTCAAAGGGATCATAAGATTATTCATGCTAGAAATTTCCATGTGTAGCCACATGCCATTATGGGCTCTGGCATAGTTGAGTAAGTTGCAGGAATCCTTTCCATGATGGGCTAGCAGATGTAGGGGATTGTAGGTGTACCAGCCTATCTATCGGTTAAGGGGACCTCTTCGGAAAGACTGTGTCTCGGTCATCCGTTTCTCAAACATCATGTAGTGCGAGAAATCCAACGGAGGAGATCGAGTCTTGTGGGGAAAAGTGCGTAAACCTGTGCAGAGTGTACAAACTAATCATGGTTAGCCGTGTCCCCGGTTATGGACATCTTGAGTATCCGGTACTTGAATTATTGATTTGATCTCATCACTTTACTTAATTAATTTGTTGGGTTATTACTATCAATTTGGTATTGAGTTGGAGGAACCTTCTCAATGTTTCAACAAACATTGTAGTTAAATAAAATTTATTCCTTTGTAGTAGGGAAAAACTAGCTTTACGCAAATGATAACCATAGAGCCTCCACCAGCTATATATGCATGTAGTGATAGCTGCTATTGTGTTCATTGCTCTATAGTGTTATCTTGCCAGCATATTCCATGTGCTGACCTACACAGGTTGCAACGTATTATGTTGCAGAGTTTTCAGACGAAGAGTAAGGTGCGCTAGGTCATTGTCATGCACTCAGTTTTGCCGTGGAGTTGGATGGATTCTTCTACCTTCAAAGCTTCCGATGTTATCTTATTTAGATGGCCTTCAGCCATATTATTGTAATAAGTTCTCTTTTGAGACATTCGATGTAATAAGTGTGTGATTGAACTTTGTTATAAAGCCTCGAGTACTATGTGTGTCAGCAATACCGGTCCAGGGATGACACTTAAAAACAGAGACTTGACCGTCTGAGGTCGGGTCGCTACAAACTTGGCATTCTCATAGGCTTGGGTTCTCCATTCATCAAGAGAGCTTATGTCAAATAACCTCTTCTCACCGGCAAGTTTGAAATCATATTTCAGCTCTTTGATAGACCAATAAGCTTTATGCTCTAGTTCAAGAGGTAAGTGACATGCTTTTCCATAAACCATTTTATATGGAGACATACCCATAGGGTTTTTATAAGCAGTTCTATAAGCCCATAATGCATCATCAAGTTTCTTAGACCAATTCTTTCTGGATCTATTAACAGTCTTTTGCAAAATCAAATCTCTCTATTGCTCAACTCTACTTGACCACTAGACCGAGGGTGATATGGAGATGCAATTCTATGGTTGACATCATATTTAGCAAGCATTTTACGAAAAGCACCATGAATAAAATGTGAACCACCATCAGTCATCAAATATCTAGGGACTCCAAACCTCGGAAAAATAACTTCTTTAAGCATCTTAATAGAAGTGTTATGATTAGCCCTAGTAGTTGGAATAGCTTCTACCCTCTTAGTAATGTAATCAAAAACAACTAAAATATGTGTATATCCATTAGAGGAAGGAAAAGGTCCCATATAATCGAAGCCCCAAACATCAAATGGTTCAATAACAAGTGAATAATTCATAGGCATTTCCGGACGTCTACTAATATTGCCAATTCTCTGGCATTCATCACAAGACAAGACAAACTTACGAGCATCCTTGAAGAGAGTAGGCAAATAAAAACCAGACTGTAATACCTTGGGTGCAGTTCTATCTCCAGCGTGGTGTCTGACGGTGTCCTGGACTAGGGGGTACTCACCACATCGTCTCCCGACTAGGTGGATCGGGCCGAGGACCCCCATGGCGGTTCACTCATGGGCCACTTCGGGCAGCCCATGCCGCATACAAGGAGTATTCCACAAGACTTTGTGATCAAGACAAGGACTCCTCTCCACCAACGTATTCGGCTAGGACTCTTGTTATCCTAGGCCTCTGGTGCATTATATAAGACAAGGCCAGGCTAGTCGATAGAATTATTATGACATTACTCATCATACCCTAAGGTCTTAGACCACAACATATGATCTCGAGGTAGATCAACTCTTGTAACCATATATTCATCAAGATCAATCAAGCAGGAAGTAGGGTATTACCTCGATAGAGAGGGCCCGAACACAGGTAAACATCGTGTCCCCCTCTCTTGTTATCCATCGATCCATGACACATAGCTTGGGACCCCCTACCCGAGATCTGCCGGTTTTGACACCGACAATGGTGCTTTCATTGAGAGTTCCGCTGTGTGATCGTCAAAGGATCAATGGCTCGACTGCAGATCAACTGTGACGTCGGCATCATCGTCACCAGCTCGACTGGTCACCTTGGTTCGGCCGAGGACTGTGCCCTGCATCCAATCATCATGTTCAGACAAGGGCCTTCATCAACATAAACTCCGATCTCTACCAAGATCATGGAGGAATCATCCATGGAGCTCGGGGGCTCAACGTCAACATTGCCCTCGGGCTACCGTGCTGTTTTTTCAAATAGCAAACCTGTATCCGCTTCCACCACCTCCTCGAGCATCGCTTTGACGATTCCTTCGGTGGAATTGTGCGGAATTCAGTCTACAACAACCATGAAAAATTTCGTCGAGTTCCAATGGAGGAATCTCTGGCTATCTACGATATACCAGAGCCCTGTCAAATCTGGACGGGAATCTGGACGAGTTTAGGGCATGGTCTCGAGAGCCTAGCTCGGAGGTGTAGGGTTCTACGGTAGGGTGCGTCGACTGCAAATTAAAATTTTCCTACGCGCAGAACATCCAGGAACATGCTACGGGAGATGGATCATAGTTCGCTACCACTAGACGCGTAGTGTCGTGCAGCGGAAGAAGAGTTGGGGTAGCGCGTCCGCGTGGATCATCTCCTCCTTGTTCGATCTCCCTCGAACAGCCGGTCGTCCGATCCCACGTACGAGTTCACCGGAGCGGCACAAGTGCAACGCCTCTAACGGTATCCGCGCGTGTAGGAGGAACACTCTGCGGTGGACTGCTAGGTCCGATCACACAGTCGACGGCGAGTGGAGGTAGCTATTCACAACACATGCAAACCCTAGTCACAGCGCCAAAGCTATCAATCGCATGAGTGTGCCGCACCTCCACTTTATATAGGTGTCCGTCGCAGGCTCAACACTTGGGCCTTGCACGGACCCTAAAGCCCAAAGTCTACTCGGTCACGTTCCTAGTCTAGTTCGGATCACATCCGACCAGTGTCCTACGAACCGACCTCGTAGGTTCCTTCCCTCAAGTGCGCGAACCCTTAGGTTCAAGTCGGCTTGGTCACAGTTCGGATCACCTCCGACCTGCACGGTTGGTAGCGGCCCCTAGCAAGGCATGCCGACCACCAAGCAGACTATGAAGCTGGTTAGGCGAACCTGTACAACGTGTCATACTTCTGTTCCCTTTGCCACACGATATATGTTGTCGGGCTCAAGGCGAGACTGTCATCCTTGTGCTAGCCCGACCTCTGATGCCGACCACAATCCGGATTATCTCATAATCCTTGTCGCATGGCCATGCTTATCCCGGTCGGATCACACGAGGGCCCCAGAGTATATCTCTCCCGATCGAGGGCAAATCCCATCTTGCTCGACCATGTCTCGCAGCATGGGACCGGACAAACCGAAACCTACCTTTGTAACTACCCGATCCACAGAGTAGCGTTTGGTCGGCCCAAAGCAAGTCTATCACCATCCCGAGTACATGCGTCAGCTCAGGTCTTAGGACATAGAACGTATGTTGTACTAGAGACTCATAGATGACATATCGCTACGTCTCATAGTTGGGTTTGTCCGACTCGGACCTTATCTCGACTCGGATCCGACTACGTGAATCTGACCAGACATTTCCAAGTCCATATTATCCGGTTAGCATCCAATGCTCCATGGCTAGTGATACCAAGCCATCGACTGTGTCATATGCTGCCTAGTCGGCCGTCCACACAGCCCTTTCGACTAGGGACCTTTTAGGACAGTCATCATACAATGCATAGTCCCACAAACAAGTCACATACTTGCCGATACACATCATTGATAACGCCCAAGGACTATCTTTATTCATAAAACACACAGAAATATCATCATACATGATTGCCTCTAGGGCATATCTCCAACGATCTCCCACTTGCACTAGAGTCAATCAGATAGACATCGAATGCCCATAGCTCTAACGTGCCCCTCATGCTTGGGTTGTGGAAGCGGCTTAGTCAACGGATCGCAACATTTGCATCCGTGTAAATCTTGCATAACTCTACATCACCATTCTTACGATCTTCGTATCGGTGATATTTCCGATCTATGTGTCCGACCTTGTGGTGATTCCTCGGCTCCTTGGTTTGTGCGATGGCACCAGAATTATCACAATAAAGGTCCAACGGTTTCACCGAGGCTGGGAAAATACAAAGATCATCCAGAAAATGCCGGATCCAAACACCTTCCTTTGCAGCTTCACAAGCCGCAATGTATTCGACTTCTGTGGTAGAATCAGCCACCGTATCCTGCTTGGAACTCATCCAGTGCACCACTCCTCCGTTCAGGACATACACGAATCCGGACTGTGATCGACAATCATCTCTGTCGGTTTGGAAACTAGCATCAACGTAACCCCTTACGAGGAGCTCTTCCTCATCTCCATAAACTAGGAACATCTCTTTAGTCCTTTTCAGGTACTTCAAAATAGTCTTTACCGCTGCCTAGTGACTCTCACCTGGGTTGGCCTGGTATCTGCTTGTTAGGCTTATTGCAAAAGCAACATCAGGCCTTGTACATATCATGGCATACATGATGGATCCGATTGCCGAGGCATACGGAATCCTACTCATCTTGTTTCGCTCATCAGATGTCGAAGGACTGTGAGTCTCGCTTAGCCTTATACCATGTGAGAGTGGCAAGAACCCTTTCTTCGCCTCACTCATGTTGAACCGCTTCAACACTTTATCTATGTAATGCGTTTCCGCATAAGCCGAGCAGCCTCCTCGATCTATCTCTATAGATCTTAATGCCTAAAATATAGACTGCCTCACCAAGGTCTTTCATTGAAAACTTGCAATTCAATGACTCCTTGATCGAGTTTAGCATCGAAACATCATTTCCGATCAGTAGTATGTTGTCCAAATACAAGATCAAAAACACTATCGAGCTCCCACTTAACTTCTTGTATAAACAAGAGTTCTCTTCGCTTTTGATGAAACCGAGACCAGTGACGACCTCATTAAAACGAATGTTCCAACTCCGAGATGCTTGCTTCAACCCATAAATGGATCTCTTGAGCTTGCATACCTTACTAGTGCTAGTCGGATCGACAAAACCCTCGGGTTGTATCATATACACGTCCTCGGTTAAATTTCTGTGAAGGAAAGCCGTTTTGTCATCCATCTACCATATCTCGTAATCGAAATATGCAGCAATAGCTAGTATGATCCTCACCGACTTCAGCATCGCTACCGGCGAGTAAGTCTCGTCGTAGTCAATTCCTTGAACTTGTCCATAACCTTTAGTGACAAGCCAAGCTTTGTGGATCTGAACATTTCCATCCACATTGGTTTTCTTCTTAAAGACCCATTTGCAACCAATGGCGATTACGCCGGTGGCGGATCAACCAAGTCCCAGACTTGATTCTCATCCATGGACTTTAACTCGGATCTCATGGCCTCCAGCCAAGCCTCGGAATCTGGGCTCACCATTGCTTCCGCATGCGTGGCCGGCTCGTCGCTTTCTAGCAACAATACATCATGCACTCTGCGCAATCTTTCCGACCACCGTGGTTCCGGTGCCGCTTCCACTATAGGTTCCCTGACTGACTCCGGTATGATCTCATCACCAGCCGAGCCGTCCCTGAGTGGTCCTCGAATTTCTTCGAGTCAAACCGTCCTCCCACTGGCCTCCCGACTGAGAAACTCTTTCTCAAGGAAAACCCCGTTCCGAGCAACAAACACTTTGTTCTCTTCAAGGTTGTAGAAGCTATATCCCAAGGTTTCCCTCGGATATCCCACGAATATGCATTTATCCGACTTGGGTGTAAGCTTGTCATACATAAGTCGCTTGACAAATGCTTCACAACCCCAAATCTTTAGAAAAGACAAACTGGGACTCTTCCTAGTCCACATCTCATGTGGTGTCTTGTCTACGGATTTCGATGGTACCCTATTAAGTGTGAAAGCTGCAGTTTCTAGAGCGTATCCCCAAAATGACAAGGGTAAATCCGATTTGCTGATCATAGACTGGACCATGTCCAACAAGGTCCTATTCCTCCGTTCCGACACGCCGCTTTCTCCGTGGCGCATCTCGGAGGTGTGAGCTGAGGTACTATACCTCGACTTTTCAGATGATCATCAAACTCCTGGCTCATGTACTCACCTCCACGATCGATCGCGAAGCTTTATAGTCTTGCCGAGCTGATTCTCAACCTCGTTCTGAAACTCTTTGAACTTTTCAAAAGTCTCCGACTTGTGCCTCTTCAAATAGATATATCCATATCTACTCAAGTCATCGGTAAAAGTGTACTGATAGCCACCTCTGGCGGTTGTGCTCATTGGACCACACACATCACTATGTATAAGTTCCAATAGCTCGGACGCCCTCTCGCAACTCTTTGCAAAAGGAGACTTAGTCATCTTGCCGAGCAAGCATGATTCACATGTCTCGAACGACCCGAAGTCGGACGGGTTAGGAGCCCATTATCATGGAGCTTCTTCATGTGTTTCAGACTAATGTGTCCAAGCCGGCAATGCCAGAAGTATGTCGGATTTATCTCATTAGGCTTATGCCTCTTGACATTCATGTTATAGACCGGTTCCTGTTCTAGATTCAATATAAATAGCCCATCAACAATGGGTGCATAGTCGTGGAACATACCATTCAAAAATATCAAACAACCATTTTCCTTTAAATTGAATTCATAACCTTGACTCATCAAACATGAGGCAGAAATAATGTTTCGACTAAGTGCAGGAATGTAATAACAATTATTCAATTCCATAATGAATCCGGAAGGAAGCTGGAGCTGCATCGTGCCGACCTCCAACGCAGCAACTCTTGCTTTGTTGCCAACCACGATGTCAATCTCCCCTTGTGCCACACGCCTAGTTCTTACCAGCCCTGCATCGAGTTGCAAATATGAACAACCGATCCGGTATCAAATACACAAGAGCTACTAGGTATGTCAAGAAGGTAAATGTCTATAACATATGCAACAAGTGTACATTTGCTCGAGCAGCATTCCGGCCTTCTTGCCATGCTCGCAAGCCACTTGCTACAGATTCCTCTTCCAAAGTGACCGGTCTCCTTGCGGTGATAGCAAACGGTCTTGAGTCCGTCCAGACTTGGCGCAGCGGCAGAGGTTACCGTCTCGCGTGCCCTTTGCCTTAGCCTTTTTCTTGGACCAACTCTTCTTGAACTTAGCGATTTACGCACCATCAACACTTGATGCGTGCCTTTCTTAATATCCTGCTCGCCACCTTGAGCATCCCATGCAATTCAGTTAGCTTCTTATCCATGCCATGCATATGAGAGTTCAGGATGAACGTCCCATAGCTGGGCGGAAGAGAACTCAGAACAGCATCAGTAGCCAGCTCATCCAAGAGCGGGAATCCCAAACGATCCAAAGCTAGCACATATCCGATCATCTTGATCACATGTGGGCTCGGTGGATCACCTTCCTTCATCTTGCAATCCATCAAGGATCGCCAGATGTTGAACCTTTCGGTCCTAGCACGTGTTCGAAACATGCTCTTGAGACTCTCGATCATATCGTAAGCCTCAACATTTTCAAAATGCTGTTGCAAATCGGGCTCCATACAAGCCGACATCAGACGGTGATCTCCGTTGATTCATCAACGAGTTTCGTAGGCATTCTTAGCTGTGGCACTAGCATTATCGGCAGGTTCCTCCGGAAGTGGATCCTCTAGAACATGTTCCTTTTATCATGCTTGAGAACAATTCTCAGATTTCTATACCGTGGTAAAGTTTGTTCCATTCAGTTTATCCTTTTCGTAATTGATTTCAATGCATAGTTGGGTTGAGCAGGTGGTGCCATTGATCTACAAATGTAAAATATGCAATCACTAAGCAATGTGTTTATGTAGAGTAATTCTAGCCTAAATAGAAATACTCCCACTGAAGTCAGCATCCCTCCGCAAACTCTCAGTGATTCAGGATCCGACTAGCCCATGCGACTAGTGAGATTTAGCATCACTGCTAGCCAACATACCTATCTGGTAAGCAACTCCTTGCTAATCGTATCTCTATACGACTCCTGTCGGTCGGGAAGGTATCTCATACCCCGGCTCCCAACATTCTTTGCCACGAGGCCCAAAACCGTTTTGATAGCCTTTTCAAGTTAACCTGATGCAGTGCATGTCCGTGTCCGACACAAACCCTTCAGTTCAAGGACACCCAGCAGCACCCCAATTTTATGAGCCCACTACTAGACGTACTTGATGTGCGAAGGTGCAACATCGGGGATGGCAATTCTCTTGATATTCATGAGGGATCATTCTACCATTCTAACATGCATAAAAACAAAGAAGCATAACAATCACAAATGAAAACATATTGTGAAATAGTATGGCTCCTTCATGGATGTTCTTCCAGGTCGGCTCCGACTTTGATGACCATCTATGAACTCCATCTTGTTTGTCACGCCGGGACGCCAAGCCACCAACCGGCTCCGACTCCGATGACCATCTACGAACTCCATCTTGTTTGTCACGCCGGGAAATCACAGATCACATTTGAACTCCGATCACGCCGAATTCTCTGATCTGACCGATCTCATCCATCATCGCGAATCCGATTCGGATTTACGTTTCACTTTTAACCCCGATGGCGGATAACCGACCGGTAGGGGTAGATCGTGTCACGACCTCATCGATCCTGATTTACAGAAAGCATAGCCTCAATGATCCCCATGTGCAGTTGATCACATCAACTGTGCACATAGCCGGTCTTATCAACGACAACAGATCTCATCTGCCGCTTCCACATATCTAATATGCATACGATCTGAAACCAAATCCTATAGCAGAGGCTCTGATACCACTATTGGGTTCTACGGTAGGGTGCGTCGACTGCAAATTTAAATTTTCCTACGCGCAGAACATCTAGGAACATGCTACGGGAGATGGATCACAGTTCGTTACCACTAGACGCATAGTTCCGTGCAGCGGAAGAAGAGTTGGGGCAGCGCGTCCGCGTGGATCGTCTCCTCCCTGTTCGATATCCCTCGAACAGTCGGTCATCCGATCCCACGTACGAGTTCGCCGGAGCGGCGCAAGTGCACCGCCTCTAACGGTATCTGTGCGTGCAGGAGGAACACCGTGCGGCGGACTGCTAGGTCCGTTCACACAGTCGGCGGCGAGTGGAGGTAGCTATTCGCAACACATGCAAACCCTAGTTGCAGCGCCGAAGCAATCAATCGCATGAGTGTGCCGCACCTCCACTTTATATAGGCGTCCGTCGCAGGCTCAACACTTGGGCCTTGCACGGACCTTAAATCCCAAAATCTACTCGGTCACGTTCCTAGTCCAGTTCGGATCACATCCGACCAGTGTCCTACGAACCGACCTCGTAGGTTCCTTCCCTTAAGCGCGTGACCCCTTAGGTTCAAGTGGGCTTGGTCACAGTTCGGATCACCTCCGACCTGCATGGTTGGTAGCGGCCTCTAGCAAGGCGTGCCGACCACCAAGCAGACTATGAAGCTGGTTAGGCGAACCTGTACAACGTGTCACACTTTTGTTCCCTTTGCCAGACGATATATGTTGTCGGGCTCAAGGCGAGACTGTCATCCTTGTGCTAGCCCGACCTCTTTCTCGTTCCAGTGATACCGACCACTATCTGGATTATCTCATAATCCTTGTCGCATGGCCATGCTTATCCTGGTCGGATCACACGAGGGGCCCACAGTATATCTCTCATGATCGGAGGGGCAAATCCCATCTTGCTCGACCATGTCTCGCAACATGGGACTGGACAAACCCGAAACCTACCTTTGTAACTACCTAGTCATGGAGTAGCGTTTGATCGGCCCAAAGCAAGTTTGTCACCATCCCGAGTACATGCGTCAGCTCAGGTATTAGGACATAGAACGTATGTTGTACTAGAGACTCCCAGATGACATATCGCTGCGTCTCATAGTTGGGTCTGTCCGACTCGGACCTTATCTCGACTAGGATCCGACTACGTCGAATCCGACCAGACCTTTCCAAGTCCATTTTATCCGGTTAGCATCCAATGCTCCATGGCTAGTGAGACCAAGCCATCGATCGTGTCATATGCCAGTCTAGTCGGCTGCGCGTCCACACGACCCTTTCGACTAGGGACCTTTTAGGACAGTCATCATACAATGCATAGTCCCACAAACAAGTCACATACTTGCTGATACACATCATTGATAACGTCCAAGGACTATCTTTATTCATAAACACACAGGAAATATCATCATACATGATTGCCTCTAGGGCATATCTCCAATAGGAGGTCCCTTGGAAGATCCAACCGTTCAACTGTTGCGGAATTCCCATATCTACCACCCCTCCAAATTTCAGCTCGATCCGACGGTTCAAACTCCGGGAACCTTCCGATGAGTAGACCAATTTTCGGATCTGTTTTCTGCACGAATACAAATCCGGCCCGAGTTCATCTTTCTACATGAATGGGATATTGGACAACCCTTTTGAAGGAATTTTTTTCTTGGGTATCGTGCGTTGTTTTTAAACACGTACCCATAAAATTTTATGCCTCCTCTGAGGTAATTTCACCATCACGCTGGTGTCAAACTAGTCCGGCAATATTGCTCCACGGCTACCGACCTGCGCTAGACACGTCGCCACTTTGTTGAGCCGAGCTCAACTTCTTCGGATCATCATCTTGGAAAGCCGAACAAGAGTTCGGCATCGTGAAGGATAAATTATCACCAACATCGCTACCCCATGGATTACACGGAGCGGGCACACCGGCATCGCCGCATGGTCACTTCATCAAGCCAGCATTGACCGCGTCACAAGTCACGACCTACATCGGCATGGCCGCGTAGTTGCTTCTTCAAGCCAATGTCCATCACGCCGAACTGCTTCAACACCTCGGCTGACATGGCAGCTGCAACGTCTCCTCACCGACCTGCTCCGTCACCTCGGCTGCACCGAGGACTTGGCTATTTCTTCATCAACATACTCCGGTGACTTCGGCGTCACCAGCCGACTAGCTTCGTCACGTTAGCTTGACCGAGGGCTTTGTCTCAGCAAGCCAACCTTTCTCAGCATCGCCATGCCGTCGCTTTATCGCCCATCAGGCAATGGGTGTGCGGATCGAGTCCCAATTTTGGGAGTCACATTTCTTCAGATTGCTACAACAAATAAACCAGGTGCTATTTATCCTAGTAACTTTTGCTTGTTTGGGTTTATTTTTCTCAAGGAATTATTACTCTGGTTTGTTCCATCATCTATACACAGGTCTATCAAATGGTGGCCGCATTAAATACGGTCAGATGGTGGTTCGGTCAGTTTTCGTACATAGTCCGGCGAACGCCGCATCCGGAACTCGGACTGACCTGTGAAGTCAAGCTTTGCCACATATCTTTAAATGAATTATCTTGCGTAAATTAATTACGCAAGGATTTTTATATATTTATATTATTGTTGTTCGCCTGCACTATTTTACATGTGCAGGTAATGGACTTCGACTACGTCACATGGTCTCTTCGGCAAGCCGACGCCGTCATCCCAATCGGCTTAAATCGGCTCGCGTGATCACCTTGTTGGTTGTGTTGCCATACCGACGTGTTCGGTTGCCTCGGGGACTTCAGCATCATTGAGAGAGCTCTACCTCATCGAGTGTTCGGCACACGGGCCATATTTATTTTATTACTCACTTTGCATAAATTATTAATTATGCAAACTTTTTTTTTAATTTATTATTATTACTATTATCTCCGGTTTGCACTATTTTTTTGTGCACAGGTAAATGATCTGGGTCGGGCAGTGTTGCCACCTCAGCATACTGACATACCACGTCACCTCGGATGGACGGGGGGCTTCGTCATCACTTCCACGCCGGGGACTTCGGCGTCACTCTGCCGGCCTGCATTGGTCGTGCTATGTCACCACTTCGGGGTGTCGAGCTCTTCGCTCCGCCACCTCGGGACCGGCTTGGGGGATGGAACCTCGTCCCGCGCCAAGCTCGGACCGCGTCATCAATGCTGAACACATTAACCAGCTAAGTCGCTTTCATGCTCAAAGTTTTAAATTTTTAACTTGTGTTCGGTTCGACCAAGCATTATACTTTTTTGGCAAAAAGTTGTTTGTGAAAAACTTCCTTGTCAAAACTTTGCTTGTGACACACAAATTTAAATACCCCTTTTGCTTGGGGGCTTCCTTTATGAAGCCTTTCCTCTTGCATATGATTATACTTGTATGGCTTCGTTCCTTGTTCGTGTATTACGCCACAATATGCACCATGTTGACTTAAGTGTTCCGCAAGCTGGGTTGCCTTGCTCCTGTGTTTACCCCTACGTTCCCGATTGTTTGGCTAGGGAGTAGAGGGAGCACCTCTTCGATTGTCACGATCGGGTCATCCGAGCTCGGACCTCAGACTAGGTGAAGCCGAAAGCTAGCGCTCTTATTATTTTCAATCATGGTCGGCACACAACGGAACTCATGAGTACAGAAAATCTATTGCACAAGTCTCATAGTAACAATGAGCAACCGAAGAAATGTATCGGTGCAGGTACTATTTTCTTCGATGATGCTTCTTACACTTCGTCAGTAATATAGCATAAGTTCCCTGAGTGCGCTTTGTCTGTCACAGCCTTATGGCCTGATTGCCTGGTTATCGGGAACACCGTCGATATTCTCGACAGGTGGAGTACATAACACTTTTCGGCCCTTGGCCGAAGAGGGAGAAGCCGACGGTCGGTTAAGACGCGTTTAAAGTTCGGGTGAACACAATTATGATATAAGTACTTCAGTACATACAATCATTATAAATAAAATTCTTTTACCTAAGTCACTTGGGGGATCTTAAATTAGTATGAGTTGTTTTTCTTCTTAGTCGTTGCAAAGTCTTTTTTATCACTCCTTTCTCGACGCAAGTGTGTGGTCAATAGCCGGATAGCCTTACTTCTCTCTAAAGCCACTCGAGTTTAGTTTGCTAAACTAGCCTCCGAGAAGCACCCCGCCTTCGGGATAAGGAGGTTGAAGCCGTCGGCTGACCCGCTTGAAGTCTTGAGATCAGATGTGTCATATTAATGCACGACAGAAACACAAAAAATTTAAGACAAATTTTCGGATTGACACCGAACACTTGATCTAGTTCGGCCGTCAAGTTTCTAATGAAGTTTTTTTGGTTTTCCAAGCCTATGGCACTTTTAAACTATTTGTGTGTTTCCAGCATAAGTCTCGCAGTGCAACGCCGGACACCTTTAGATATTCGGCAAAAATATTCTCGGATATTGCTATATATGCATTGGTTTCGAATTGTGTCTTCGGTCAATAGTTGGGTTGCCGGGCTCCTATGCTTGCCTCCTACGTTCCGCTTTGTTCAGCTAGGTGTGCAAAGGGAGAACCACTGCGATTGTGCTTCCAGCTCGCATGGTTAAGCACCTCAATGGAGAAAGCCAAAAACTGACTATCACAATAAGCATAAACTGGTCAGCAATCCGATGACTGTGTTAAATGACGGGCCGTTCATAACATTGGCCGAAGTGTTTACGGCTTGACCTCGGCTGTCGCTGAACACTAATCGGGGGCTAGTAACTAGTCTCCCAACTTTAAGCTCATATGACTAAGTGAAAGTTATAAAGCCCGCATATCTGATTGACGTGTTTCTGCTAACACAACCGCCTCCGGGCACCGAGACGTCGGCTAAGGGTTGTTTTGTTATTGCAGAAACACCCTGCGTAGCATCTACAAAGGGGTGGAAGTCGACGATGGGCCACTTTCAAATGATAAACGATCGCAACGGAGTCAAAATAAACATTTATCATCAGCCGTCGGTGTACAAAAGAAGGGGCGCATCTTTGTACCCCTTTACTTGTGCACAGACAGTCGGAGCCGCGCCCACGGCCACACCAAGCAGAACATGGGAGGTGAACCAAGGTAGAACCGAAGCCCAAGATAGCTAGAGCAACGCCAAGACCGAGACCACAAAGAAGCAGAGAGGCGAAGCAGGTTCCTCCGGCAAGACCCTTGCCCGGGCAGCCTCAGCGGCCTGCCGGGGCGGCTCGTCCAACACCAGCGGAGCGCACCACCCTTGAGCCCACGGTCTCCAACACCATCGACCATGTTGGACCAGGGCTCGGGAGGCACCTCCATGGTGGCATGCAGATCTTTGTGAAGACAAGGAACATTCAAGATTAGATGAGGATTAAAAGACAATGATCCTCGGCAAAATCCTTGCCGAGGAGAGCCACGAGACCCCCGGCAAGATCCTTGCCGGGGACAACAGCACGCCACAGCAAGACCCTTGCCGGGCCACCCGGCAAGGCTCTCACCGAGGACGCCAGCATGGAAACTGCCAGGTCTGCACAAACCAAATCTCCACCGCCGTTCGCATGCAGCCCAAATTTAAACCAGGTGGCGAGCACTGCATGGCAACATGCAGCTTCCAAGCCAACTCAGCAGGCGCCTGCGTAACGGCATGCAGATCTTCGTGAAAACCCTACCACCGCGCCACCTCAGCTGCCCGCCTGCCTACATTGCGCCGCACGCATTGCTGGCCAGGGCGCGGGTTGAAGCGAGGAGGAGTGGCGACGGACGGGACGGGCCTCGCTCCCATGCCCAATAAAGCTAGGGGACACCTCAGTGGTGCATTAAATGTGTTTTGTCCTATAATACGAG
Organism: Aegilops bicornis; assembly: GCA_021605145.1. Lineage (NCBI taxonomy): Eukaryota > Viridiplantae > Streptophyta > Magnoliopsida > Poales > Poaceae > Aegilops > Aegilops bicornis. The sequence continues at coordinate 578,765,992 of CM038675.1, forward strand.
CGATAAGCTCGTAGCACTGTATGTCTTTCCACCTCCTGTGTGCCACTGTGGCAGCCCCTTTCGACTGTAAAAGGAGGCCCATGGCATACCGGAGAGGGATTCGGCTCTTTGGAACCACGCACCCACCATAGCTAGTTCAAGAGCTCAAGAACTCTCTGAAATACATCCACAAAAGTAGGACTAGGGTTTTACGCATCCTCGCGGCCCAAACCTGGGTAAACGATCCTTGTGCTGATTACTAATCCTGCTCTTCTCGCAACCCTGCGCCCCGGCAACCGTAGTAGGGATTCTTGTGATCCCATAGGTGTCGTTCCACACCGACATCTTTGGCGCGCCAGGTAGGGGGCGCAATTGTGAGAATCTGGTCTAGTAGTTAGCATAGCTTTTCTTCATCACCATGGCTCCCAATAAGAAGACGGCCACGACGATTGGCTCGTTGGGAGCCGAACATCCCGTGCCAGTGCGGACGAGCAGCGGGCCGGTCGCGGACAGGACCCGGGCCGCGGTCCGTGAGCACCAGCATCACCCTGGCAGTCAGAGCCTGGCGAGCGGCGTTGTTCACGCGCCAGACGACCGGCCGCACGTCGCCATATCCAAAGACGGAGCTGGGCCCCCTGCAGGCGGCGCGGGGCCTTCCAGGAGTGTTGTTGTGCCTCCCGGGCATTGCAGCAACCTCGAGGACGCCCACACTGGCGCCCACAGCACGGTCTTCCCAGGGTGCGCGCAACGAGCAGCGTCACCGCGCTGAAGACCCCGGACACCGAAGTGGGAAGAGACCTATGCATTGTCCGCGGGACGAAGGAGTTCAGCATGCCCGCTGCTACCTCTTGAGCACTGCGTTGGATTTCCCCGAAGTGGAGAGGATGATGCAGCAAAGTAGCGTAAGTATTTCCCTCAGTTTTTGAGAACCAAGGTATCAATCCAGTAGGAGGCCACGCACAAGTCCCTCGTACCTGCACAAAACGGTAGCTCCTAGCAACCAACGCAATTAGGGGTTGTCAATCCCTTCACGGTCACTTACGAGAGTGAGATCTGATAGAGAAGATAAATAATATTTTTTGTATTTTTGGTATATAGATGCAAAGTGAAAAGTAAAAGGCAAAGTAAAAACAAAGCAAGTATTAAAATGATGGAGATTGATATGATGAGAATAGACCCGGGGGCCATTGGTTTCACTAGTGGCTTCTCTCAAGAGCATAAGTATTCTACGGTGGGTGAACAAATTACTGTTGAGAAATTGATGTAATTGAGCATAGTTATGAGTATATCTAGGTATGATCATGTATATAGGCATCACGTCCGAGACAAGTAGACCAAACGATTAAGCATCTACTACTTTGACTCCACTCATCGACTGCTATCCAACATGCATCTAGAGTATTAAGTTAAAAACAGAGTAACGCCTTAAGCAATATGACATGATGTAGAGGAATAAATTCATGCAATATGATAAATACCCCATCTTGTTATCCTCGATGGCAACAATACAATACGTGCCTTGCAACCCTTTCTGTCACTGGGTAAGGACACCACAAGATTGAACTCAAAGCTAAACACTTCTCCCATTGCAAGAACTACCAATCTAGTTGGCCAAACCAAACGGATAATTTGAAGAGACTTGCAAAGATAACCAATCATACATAAAAGAATTCAGAGAAGATTCAAATATTATTCATAGATAAGCTGGATCATAAACCCACAATTCATCGATCTCAACAAACACACCGCAAAAAGAAGATTACATCGAATAGATCTCCACGAGAGAGGGGAGAACATTGTATTGAGATCCAAAAAGAGAGAAGAAGCCATCTAGCTACTAGCTATGGACCCGAAGGTCTGAAGCAAACTACTCACACTTCATCGGAGGGGCTATGGTGATGATGTAGAAGCCCTCCGTGGTGGATGCCCCCTCCGGCAGAGCTCCGGAACAGGCCCCAAGATGGGATCTCGTGGATACAGGAAGTTGCGGCGGTGGAATTAGGTTTCTGGCTCTGTATCTGATCATTTGGGGGTACGTAGGTATATATAGGAGGAAGGAGTACATCGATGGAGCAACAGGGGGCCCGCGAGGCAGGGGCGCGCCCTAGAGGGGGGGCGCCCCCCACCCTCGTGACGGCCTATGTTACTTCTTGGAGTAGGGTCCAAGTCTCCTAGATCACGTTCGGTGAGAAAATCACGTTTCCGAAGGTTTCATTCCATTTGGACTCCGTTTGATATTCCGTTTCTTCGAAACACTGAAATAGGCAAAAAAACAGCAAGTCTGGGCTGGGCCTCCGGTTAATAGGTTAGTCCCAAAAATAATATAAAAGTGGAAAATAAAGCCCAATATAGTCCAAAACAGTAGATAAAGTAGCATGGAGCAATCAAAAACAATAGGTATGTTGGAGACGTATCACCCGCCGAAGTGCTAGCGAAAATAGCGCGCAGCCGCTGGGTCATGATTGAGCTCCTTCTAACGTGATTAGAAGCCGAAGCACGCCACAGTCCACGCAGCTGTCGCTGCCACCCACGCCAGCAGAAGCTTTGGCGCGCGCGCAGCTGCTCCTCGACTTCCCTCCTGCTGCGGAGAAGCTCGACGAGTGGAGGGCCACCATCCGGAGCCTCGTCGCCGTCGCCAACAAAGATGATCCGCGACCGGCGGGACCCTCGGGCCGGCGCCCCACCGAGCCACCACATGCCAGCGCTGGGAGGACCGGGGGTGCTGCGGTTACGGTGCACTCTCCTCCTCCTCGCCAGCCGCCGCGGGCGTTGGCCCGTCATGACGACGCTTGTGATAACATCTCCATAGCGTTGTCCGACCCATGGACCCACTGCGACTAGCGCCAAGTTCTTTGAGAACGAGCTCACGAAGATGCTCGAACCACTATCGAGCGTCGGCGTGATACACGCCACCAGTCGGACAAGCGGGCGGGACCCGCTATGGACCACCCAGCGTCGGGGGGCTCCGGCAACCTACCTTACGAGGTGGGCTGCCCAGCCTTTACCCTTGAGCTGCGGCAGTTCCAGTGGCCGTCCCACCGCACGTTCAAGCCCAACGTCGGCGAGAAGTATACTGGCAAGACCCATCCATCCGAGTTCCTCAGCATCTACACCATCAACGGGGCGGAACAAGCGGAGGAAGTCAGGTCCCGGCAAGTACTTTCCCGCCGAGCCCCCTAGGGCTGCCGGCAAGAATGCTACCGTGGGTGCTGAGCCTGCCAAAGAGCAACTGGCTCCGGCGGGGCGTCAAGCCCTGGCCGTGGAGACAGACGCTCCCATGGCAGAGGAAATGCCTTTGGTCCTCGCCGTCGAGCCCCGGGCTCCGGCGTGGGCACAGCATACCGTCTGATTCCTCCAAACAGGGGAACTTCCTGAGGAGCAGGAAGAAGCGGAAAAAGTAGCCCGTCGATCTGCCCTGTACCAGTTCGTTGATGACGTCCTCTACAGGAGAAGGCCGAACGGTGTGAAATTGAAGTGCATCCCCCGGGAGGAAGGACTGGAGCTGTTGGCAAAGACACATGGAGGCACATGTGGCTCCCACATAGGGTCGAGGGCCCTTGCCGGGAAGGTGTTCCGTCAAGGTTTCTTCTGGCCCACTGCCCTCCAGGATGCGACGACACTAGTAACCAAGTGTGAAGCGTGTCAGTTCCATTCAAAGAAGCTTCATCAACCAGCTCAAGCCCTTTAAATGATCCCTCTCTCTTGGCCATTCTCGGCCTGGGGGCTCGACATACTGGGCCCCTTCCCCCGTGCTGTCGGGGGCTTTGAGTACTTGTACGTCGCAATCGACAAGTTCACAAAGTGGCCAGAGGTGGATCCAGTGAGGAACATGACATCATAGTCAGCCATCAAGTTCTTCAAGGGACTAGTCTGCCATTTTGGTGTGCCAAACAGAGTCATCACCGACAATGGCACGCAGTTCACAAGCCACACTTTCATGCAGTACATTCAAGACCTCGGCAAAAAGGTCTATTTTGCTTCCGTGGCACACCCCCGGAGCAACGGCCAATCAGAGAGGGCGAATGCTGAAGTGTTGCGAGGCCTGAGAACGAAGACCTTTGACAGGCTGCACAAGAGCGGAAGGTGTTGGATTGATGAGTTGCCAGCGGTTCTTTGGTCAATCAGGACGACGCCAAATCGAGCCACCGGTCAGACACCCTTCACCCTAGTATACGGGGCAGAGGCAGTTCTCCCCACGGAACTCATATACGGGTCACCTCGAGTGCTCGCTTATGATGAGCTTGAGCAAGAGCAGTTGCGGCAAGATGACGTGACGCTCCTTGAGGAAGATCGTCTTCGGGCGGCTATGAGAGCAGCACGCTACCAGCAAGCCTTGCGCCGCTACCATAGCCGCAAGGTTCATGCCCGAAGCTTTGAGGAAGGCGACCTTGTTCTTGGTAGCGTTCGATCGGCCAAGAATTCCAACAAGTTGACGCCAAAGTGGGAAGGCCCTTATCGGGTAATACGAGTCACAAGGCCTGGCGTAGTCTGCCTGGAGACCGAAGATGCCGTTCCAGTGAGCAACTCCTAGAACATCGAGCATCTTCGCAAGTTTTACCCATAAGGCGCGGCTTGTCGGGCCCCCCGACAAGCCACCTTTTGTACAAGCCTTGCCGGGAAGGCATGTAACCCTTTGTACAAAGCCAGGCGCAGACCCTGAGCACAAATAAATGAAGCCCTGGTGCCCTAAGTTATAGCATGCATGCTAGGTCGAGTCTCTTCCTTGGTTAGGGCTGATAGTGCTTAGCGGCGACTAACCCCTAGCCTAGAGGTCGAGTGCGTGTCTGTCTGTTCTTTTCTGTCCTCCTTTGGTTCGTAGGCACATGAGCACTTCTACTAAGCTACTTGGAAGAAAGGGAACAGACTGGCGTCCCGACCCCAGCAAACCAGAGTTGCCGGGGGCTGCAAGTACAAGGATCCAACCGCGGCAAGACAAGGTTGCCAGGGGCTGCAGATCCAGATAAGTCTTCCATCCTCTATCATGCATTTCGGAACGGAACTGGGGAATGTAAAACCTCGTTTTATCGCCAGTCTATCGTGCTCCCCTTTTTCCTATACCTAAGGATTATCTCCTGGGTCAGGATTTGGTTGTAGCCGCGGCGGCAAGGAGATAGAACGAGGAGCCTAAGCCCACTTCATCCCTGCCTCCGCCAAGAGCGCGAGAATGGTCGAGCGAAGTGAGGGGGACGACAAGGCCTGTTGCCGGGCGAAAAACGTTTATCTTAAATAGTAACAAGGATTCGCTCCTTGTCGTGGGGTCTACCCACGAACAAAAAACCCGGCAAACATCCCTTTTTCATTAAAAACATCCCATACAGGTACAGTTCATACAGAATGAAAAACATGAGCAAGGGGATTACTAGTTCTAAATTTAACGAAGGCCCGAAGGCTTACAAACTAAAAAAAGAGATGAGATGCCCGTGATCCCTTTCTTGTCCCTCTCCTCAGGAGGCAGGTCAAGAAGGCGAAAGGGCAAAAGGGGCGCCTAGGCGAGCTACGAGCAGCAGAAAGCACCAAGAGAACACCTCGGTGGCTACCCAAGGGTGGGCCGGTGATGACGGTGCCGGGAAAGGAGCTGGAAGACGAGGCGGCAGGATGCCAGACACGCAACGAAGGCGTCTGTGTCCGCATACTAAGAGTTGACGGCCTTGCCACCCACCCTCTTCCTCTTCCGCAGCCTCCCAACGCCAGCCGCCCAAGGAGACGGTCCCGAGAAGTTCAAGGAGCTGGCCCCTCCCCCGGCAAAACTCCGCCGGAGGAGCGGCCAGGTGCAGATGCTGCTGCTGCCGCACCCGCCCAGTCGCAGGGCATCCGACGCCTAGCCGGACTCGTTCCCGTCATCTGCCCCGCTGTCCTCCTCGTCACTCTCGCTCGAGGAAGAGCTTCCATCGTCGGAATCTCCGTCGGAGGAGCTCTCCACGCAGCACTTCAGGCGAGTTCCAAACTCTCCGAAGACCTTGACGGAGAGCAACCCGTCCTACATTAATTTGAAGTAGAGGACGAGCCCCGCCGTCAAGCTGTGGATGCGAGCGAACATCTTCCATCCACGGCGGAGGTACATGACCCGAGGAGCCGGGAAGTCGACGTCGACCCGCATGCCCCCATTCCCACAGCCCCTCATGTGCAACCTGAGGGTCTGGGGCGGGTCACACTCCATCACCCGAGCAAACGGGGCGGGGAGACAAAGACGACGACGCGGAGGTCGGCGCAGCCTGATGAGGAACTCGCAGGGATGATCTCCAACGTGGCCCTCCGTCGGGAAAGGCATCATTGGCGGGGGCAAGGCCGGCGCGCTGCCACGTCCTCCTCTTTCCCGAGCACCACGACCTCTGCCACGGCTTCGCCCACGGCCTCGCCCCCTCTCCCTTCCCCTCACGGCCGGCTCCGCCACCACAGGCTCGGGAGGAGGGGGGATGCGCTGTCGAGCGGCGACCCTCGCCGCCACCACCGAAGGGCCAGGATTCCCTTTCTCCATGATGGGTGAGAGGAAGAAGCAGAAGCAGGAGGAGATAGAAGATAGAAGAATGCGGGATGCCATCCCCCCTTCCCTCTCCTTATAAAGGGGCGGGGTCGGGGCTCGGCCGCCTCGCTCGACCAATCCAGACACCAGAGGCGCAGGGAATCGAGACCGACCCGCTGCCCAACCAGCGATGGCCCGGTTTCCCGCCTCCACCGCTTGCCACCCCAGGCGCATGAAGGATGTGTGGCGAACATGCAGAACCGAGGGGACGGGTGAAGCGACCTCTCCCCACCCCATGATCGTGGGGTGTGGACGCCTTGAAGACCGCAACCCGGCCACACACAGTAAATGAGCCGCGCCTCCACGCCTCCCTCCTTTTACGGGGAAGGCGCGAGCCGCCTCTTTACCATGATGTGATGCATGCATGCGGGAACCGCCCCATGCATGCCGCCCACGTCACGCGCACCCCTCCACGTCGCGCATTCAACGCGGGTCGTGGGAAGCACAACGCGCGAAAACTTCTACCGCGGTAAAAACCGCCCCGCCTGCCCGCGCACCGTTTTGGGCCTGGCCCAACAACGTGTCGCGCTTATGTATGGCCCAGGCCCGGGGGCTCCTGTCGGTGTACAAAAGAAGGGGCGCATCTTTGTACCCCTTTACCAGTGCACTGACAGTCGGAGCCACGCCCAAGGCCACACCAAGCAGAATAGGGGAGGTGAACCGAGGTAGAACCGAAGCCCAAGACAGCCAGAGCAACGCCAAGACCGAGACCACAAAGAAGAAGAGAGGTGAAGCAGGTTCCTCCAGCAAGACCCTTGCCGGGGCAGCCTCAGTGGCCCCGGCAAGACCCTTGCCGGGGTGGCTCGTCCAACACCAGCGGAGCGCACCACCCTTGAGCCCACTGTCTCCAACACCATCGACCACGTTGGACCAGGGCTCGGGAGGCACCTCCATGGTGGCATGCAGATCTTTGTGAAGACAAGGAACATTCAAGATCAGATGAGGATTAGAAGACAACGATCCTCGGCAAAATCCTTGCCGAGGAGAGCCACGAGACCCCGGCAAGATCCTTGCCGGGGACGACAGCGCACCACGGCAAGACCCTTGCCGGGCCACCCGGCAAGGCTCTCACCAAGGACGCCAGCAGGGCCACTGCCAGGTCCGCACCAACCAAATCTCAACCGCCGTTCGCATGTAGCTGCCAACCCAAACCAGCTGGGCAGGCACCTGCGTGGCAACATGCAGCTTCCAGGCCAACTCAGCAGGCGCCTGCGTGGCGGCATGCAGATCTTCGTGAAAACCCTACCACCGCGCCACCTCAGCTGCCTGCCTGCCTACATGGCGACGCACGCATCGTTGGCTAGGGCGCGTGTCGAAGCGAGGAGGAGCGGCGACAGACGGGACAGGCCTCGCTCTCGTCCCCGATAAAGCTAGGGGACACCTCAGCAGTGCATTAAATGCGTTTTGTCCTGTAATACGAGCGATAAGCTTGTAGCATGTACGCCTTTCCACTTCCTGTGTGCCACTGTGGCAGCCCCTTTCGACTATAAAAGGAGGCCCATGGCAATACCGGAAGGGATTCGGCTCTTTGGAACCACGCACCCACCATAGCTAGTTTGAGAGCTCAAGAACTCTCTGAAATACATCCACCAAAGCTGGACTAGGGTTTTACGCATCCTCGCGGACCGAACCTGGGTAAACGATCCTTGTGCTGATTAATCCTACTCTTCTCGCAACCCTGCGCCCCAGCAACCGTAGTAGGGATTCTTGTGATCCCATAGGTGTTGTTCCACACCGACATCAGCCTTTGTATTCAACATACAAACTGCTGCCTTCCGTAATCATCATTATAAAGCCATAAATATGCATCAATTTGACTTAAGATTTTGGCCAAGCTGGGTTGCCTGGCTTCTGTGCTTACCCCTACGTACCCGATTGTTCGGCTAGGCGGTAAAGGGAGCACCTCTGTGATTGTTACTACCGGGCCATCCGAGTTAGTACCTCCGACTGGGTGAAGCCGAAAGCTAGCAATCTTAAAGAATCACATTGGTCGGCAACGACGAAAATAAACAAAATTGGTTCATTAATACCATAGAGTTCAGGAACTTTCCCCGAACTAAATCCTCAATATTTTCCTCCCACATTGATCGTAGGTGAGTTTTCATGATCATGATAAGCATGACGACCCAAAGAAAGGAACCGATAGCAGGACTATTTTCTTTGGAAGATGTTTCTTACGTTAAAACGTAATATAACATATCTCTCTGTGTACCTTTGTTTATAGAACTGTATGACCAGATTGCCTTGTTTTCCGTAAAACTTTGCCCTTGTAAAGGCTTTATAAAGTAGGACAAATACTCCCCAGCTACTGGCCGAGGAGGTTGAAGCCGATGGTCGGTCAACAAAGTTTTGTATAATACGGATCTGAGCATTAATGATGTAAAGTACTTGGATACATAGAATCATTACACATAAAAATTGCGAGTAAAATCCATTTACTGCAATCCATCTTTTAAACCCCTTGGGGCCTACCTTGGCGAGCTCGGATTTCGACAAGCTCTAAGATGTTTTAAGAGATCTTTATTCTCTTTATGAGATGTTTGTGTTAAACACAACAAAATTTTCTGTCAAACGGATATCGATCCTTAATTCGGCCACCTGTGCCCACATTAAGGCTCGGGGGCTACTGGGCTTTGTGCTCATTATTTACAAATATTAAAGGGGCAGATCGATCCCCTGATCTGGTGTTGCCACCCGACCAGTGGCTCGGGGGCTACTGCATTGCCTATTCAGTGCAGAAAATTCAAAGTGCTCAGTGTTCGGCATAAACCAAACTATGGACAAGTGCGTCTTCGGACGACAGTAAGTACCATATGGGACTTATCCGGCATCAAGCTGATATATCACGACAACTTCTCACGACCCTTTCTCAGGGGCCCGTCCGCCGATCACTATTACCTCTAATATATTACACTGCGTTTCTATTCCTATGTATGCTGCCGAGCTAGGAGTTGATTCTCAGGCTGATTTCACGACCTGAGTCTCGGAAGCTACTAGGATCAACGGTTTCATATTTTCCTTCAGGTGCATCTCGGATTTTAGGCCGACGGGCACCTTGAGGGCTACTGGCAATACATCTTGTCAGAAAATAAATTTATACGCATCGGAAATAAAATCCACAAACAATCAGCCCATGACCGAGGTGTTGAGCCACCTCGGAAGCAGTTCGGCATATAGCACGGATGCGAGTGGCTGGCTCCTTAGAGGGCATTTCTGGCATTAAGCTCAGCTAAAACTTTTTTGAGCTAAGGTGATCTATGACACCTCGGATATAGTCTGGCGTTGGAGCTCGAAGCGGTCCGGCGTTGGTGCTCAGCTACAAAAGATACCTCGAATACAGTCCGGCGTTGGAGCTCGGACGCAAGAGGACACTGCCGCCCGGGAACAGCTTCAAACCCGAGGTAAGGCATAAAAATAACTAGCCATTGATAAAGGTCGAAAACTCAAAGGGGCTCCTCGGATACCCGATGTGTAAACTCTTTGGATTTACTTCGGCGATTCTCAAGATCGAAGATGAGAAGATTTGTTGAACCAGTTTTCAAGACCGGCGACTGAAGATGAAGAATAGTTCGGAAGGATCGGGGAGCATCCCCACCTTGAAGACTGGTTCAGGGGGCTACTGACGGTGTCCTGGACTAGGGGGTACTCACCACATCGTCTCCCGACTAGGTGGATCGGGCCAAAGACCCCCATGGCGGTTCACTCATGGGCCACTTTGGGCAGCCCATGCCGCATACAAGGAGTATTCCACAAGACTTTGTGATCAAGACAAGGACTCCTCTCCACCAACGTATTCGGCTAGGACTCTTGTTATCCTAGGCCTCTAGTGCATTATATAAGCCAATGCCAGGCTAGTCGATAGAATTATTATGACATTACTCATCATACCCTTAGGTCTTAGACCACAACATATGATCTTGAGGTAGATCAACTCTTGTAACCATATATTCATCAAGATCAATCAAGAAGGAAGTAGGGTATTACCTCGATAGAGAGGGCTCGAATCTGGGTAAACATCGTGTCCCCTGTCTCCTATTACCCATCGATCCATGACACATAGCTTGGGACCCGCTACCCGAGATCTGCCGGTTTTGACACCGACAGTGTCCTCCATAAGCCTCGTAGTGACACTTACGTAGGATCTGTTCCTGTTCATGCTCAGGTACACAATGTCTAATAACACCATCTACTCCTTCTTTATAAAGGTGTGGGTCATCCCAAAAGTAATGTCTTAAAGCATATAAAAACTTTTTCTTTTTCTGGTTTGGGAAACTAGGTGGTATAAATTGAGCAAAAATGTAATTAGCATAATCAGCATACCATGGAGTATTATGAGAAGCATTTATGACAGCTAATTGCTCATAAGGAAAGCTATCATCAATAGGCAGTGGGTCATCAAGAACATTTTCTAACCTAGACAAGTTGTCTGCAATGGGGTTCTCAGCTCCCTTTCTATCAATAATATGAAAATCAAATTCTTGTAACAAGAGAACCAATCTAATAAGTCTAGGCTTATCATCTTTCTTTTCCATAAGATATTTAATAGTAGCATGATCAGTGTGAACATTTACTTTGGAATCAACAATATAAGATTTGAACTTATCACAAGCAAAAACAACTGTTAAACATTCTTTTTCAGTAGTAGCATAATTTCTCTGGGCAATGTCTAGAGTTTTACTAGCATAATGTATAGCATTCAATTTCTTATCAACTCTTTGCCCTAGAACAACACCTACGGCATAATCACTAGCATCGCACATAAATTCAAAGGGTAAATTCCAATCAGGTGGCTGAACAATAGGTGTAGGAATCAAGGCTTTCTTAAGTATTTCAAATGCTTCTACACAATCATCATAAAAAAGGAACATCTTTTTGCAAGAGATTAGTGAGAGGCCTAGAAATTTTACAGAAGTCTTTAATAAACCTCCTATAGAAACCAGCATGACCAAGGAAACTTCTTATACCTTTGATATCTTTAGGACATGACATATTTTCAATAGCATCTACTTTAGCTTTATCAACTTCAATACCTCTTTCAGAAATTTTATGCCGCAAGACAATACCTTCATTAACCATAAAGTGGCACTTCTCCCAATTCAAAACAAGATTAGTTTCTTCACATCTCTGCAAAACTTGATCAAGGTTGCTTAAGCTATCATCAAAAGAAGTTTCGTAAACGGAGAAATCGTCCATGAAAACCTCAACAATATTTTCACAAAAGTCAGAGAATATAGCAGTCATACATCTTTGAAAGGTAGCATGTGCATTGCATAAGCCAAAAGGCATACGTCTATAAGAAAAAGTACCGAAAGGGCAAATAAAAGTGGTCTTTTCTTGGTCCTCTTTTGACACAGGTATTTGAGAAAAACCAGAATAACCATCAAAAAGCAAAAATGTGTATGTTTGGACAGTCTTTCTAGCATTTGATCAATAAAAGGTAGAGGGTAATGATCTTTTCTAGTAGCTTTGTTTAATTTGCGAAAATCAATTACCATTATAACCTGAAACAATTCTTTGAGGGATCAATTCATTATTATCATTAGGAACAACAGTAATACCTCTCTTCTTAGGAACACAATGAACGGGACTTACCCATCTACTATCAGCAATAGGATAAATTATACCTACCTCTAGAAGCTTTAGTATTTCATTTCTTACCACTTCCTTCATCTTACGATTTAACCGTCATTGATGATCAACAACTGGTTTAGCATCGGGCTCCATATTAATTTTGTGTTGACATAGAGTGGGACTAATTCCCTTAAGATCATCAAGAGTATATCCAATAGCGGCACGGTGCTTCTTCGGAGTTTTCAATAATTTATTTTCTTCATGCTATGAAAGTTTAGCACTAATAATAACAGTATATATCTTCTTTTAATCAAGATAAGCATATTTCAAAATATCAGGTAATTGTTTAAGCTCAAACACGGGATCACCCTTGGGTGGAGGAGGATCTCCAAGGATTTCAACAGGCAAATTGTGTTTCAAAACAGGCATTTGGTTAAAAATATTTCATCTAATTCCTTTCTTTCATTCATAAACATATCATTCTCATGGTCTAGCAAATATTTTTTTAAAGGATCAGTAGGAGGCACTACAATAGAAGCAAGACCAATAATTTTATACTTACTAGGCAATTCTTTATCATGGGGCTGTCTACGAAATTTAGAGAAATTAAAATCATGAGACATATCCACAAAACTTACAGTAACAATTTCCTTCTCACAGTTTATCTTAGCATTAACAGTGTTCAAAAAAGGTCTACCAAATATAATGGGACAAAAATCATCTTGTGGGGAACCAAGAACAAGAAATCAGTAGGGTATTTTATTTTCCCACACAAGACTTCAACATCTCTAACAATCCCAATTGGTGATAAAGTATCTCTATTGGAAAGTTTAATAGTAACATCAATATCTTCTATCTCAGCAGGTGCAATATCATTCATAATTTCTTGATATAAAGTAAAAGGAATTGCACTCACCCTAGCACCCACATCACATAAGCCATGATAACAATGATCTCCTATTTTAACAGAAACAACAGGCAGACCAACAATAGGTCAGTGTTTATCTTTAATATGAGGTTTAGCAATCCTAACAGCTTCATCACAGAAATAAATAACATGCCCATCAATATTATCAACCAAGAGATCTTTAACCATAGCAACACTAGGCTCAACTTTAATTTGTTTAGGGGGTGTAGGTGTCCTAGTATTACTCTTACGAACCATAGCTGAAGCTTTAGCATGATCCTTTATGCTAACAGGAAAAGGTGGTTTCTCAATATAAGCAGTAGGAACAATAGGATCAACATTATAAATAACGGTTTCTTCTTCAACTTTAATAGGTTCTACTACTTTCACTTAAATGGGAGGATGATATTTAAACCACTTCTCCTTAGGGAGATCAACATGAGTAGCAAATGATTCATAGAAAGAAGCTACTATAAGTCCATATTTAGTGCTAAATTCATGAAAAGCATCGGTATCCATTAAAGATTTAACACAATCAAACTTAAGGTTTATACCTAACTCATTACCTCTGTCGAGTTCCAAATCTTCATATTTGGGTTTAATTCTTTCCAATAAATCCCATTTGAATTCAATAGTCTTCTTCATAAAGGAACCACTACAAGAAGTATCGAGCATGGACTGATCATTACGAGAAAGCCGAGCATAAAAATTCTGGATAATAATTTCTTTTGAGATCTCATGATTGGGGCATGAATATAACATTACTTAAGCCTCCCCAAAGCTTGAGCAATACTTTCTCCTTCACGAGGCCAAAAATTATAAGTATAATTCCGATCACGATGAACCAGATGCATAGGATAAAACTTCTGATGAAATTCCAATTTCAACCGGTTCTAGTTCCAAGATCCAATATCATCACATAGCCTATACCATGTGAATGCCTTTCCCCTCAAAGATAAAGGGAATACCTTATTCTTGACATCATCCTCGGGCAAACCTACATGCTTAAATAATCCACAAACTTCATCCACATAGATTAGATGCATATCAGGATGTAATGTTCCGTATCCTGCATAAGGATTAGCTAGCAGTTTCTCTATCATACCCGAAGGAATTTCATAATAAATATTTTCAATGGGTGCAGTAGGTTGGGGAGAAACTCTTTGCTCTACTGGCCGAGGTGAAATACCCCGAACAAGCCCCTCAAAGGATTATTTTCCATAGTGACAAGTGACGGTAAATTTCAGCACACTATATAAATGTTTCCTTACCAAATTCCACTTACCAAAGGCGCTTCACTCCCCGGCAACGGCGCTAGAAAAGAGTCTTGATGACCCACAAGTATAGGGGATCTACCATAGTCCTTTCGATAAGTAAGAGTGTCGAACCCAACGAGCAGCAGAAGGAAATGACAAGCGGTTTTCGGCAAGGTATTCTCTGCAAGCACTGAAATTATCAGTAACAGATAGTTGTGTGATAAGATAATTCATAACGAGAAGCAAGTAAAAAAAGTAACTAAGGTGCAGCAAGGTGTCCCAATCCTTTTTGTATCAAAGGACAAGCCTGGACGAACTCTTATATAAAGCAAAGCGCTCCCGAGGACACATGGGAATTGTTGTCAAGTTAGTTTTCATCATGATCATATGATTCACGTTTGTTACTTTGATAATTTGATATGTGGGTGGACCGGTGCTTGGGTGCTTCCCTTCCTTGGACAAGCCTCCCACTTCTGATTAATCCCTCTCGCAAGCATCCGCAACTATGAAAGAAGAATTAAGATAAATCTAACCATAGCATGAAACATGTGGATACAAATCAGCCCCTTACGAAGCAACGCATAAACTAGGGTTTAAGCTTCTGTCACTCAAGCAACCCATCATCTACTTATTACTTCCCAATGCCTTCCCCTAGGCCCAAACAATGGTGAAGTGTCATGTAGTCGACGTTCATATAACACCACTAGAGGAGAGACAACATACATCTCATCAAAATATCGAACGAATTCCAAATTCACATGATTACTTATAACAAGACTTCTCCCATGTCCTCAGAAACAAACGTAACTACTCACAAAGCATATTCATGTTCATAAACAGGGGAGTATTAATTATCATTATGGATCTTAACATATGGTCTTCCACCGAATAAACTAATTAGCTTCAACTACAAGGAGTGATCAACACTACTAGCAACCCACAGGTACCAATCTGAGATTTTGAGACAAAGATCGAATACAAGAGATGAACTAGGGTTTGAGAGGAGATGGTGCTGGTGAAGATGTTGATGGATATTGACCCCCTATCGATGAGAGGGTCATTGGTGATGACGATGGCTTCGATTTCCCCATCTGGGAGGGAAGTTTCCCGGGCAGAACGGCTCTGCCGGAGACCTAGATTGGTTCTGCCCAAGTTCATCTCTAGATGTGGTTGAATTGACAACTCAACTGCTAATACTTACAAATATTCTTTGGCTCCCCTTATGTCGAATCTATAAATTTGGGTTGAATACTCTACTCTCGAAAACTGTTGCGACCCCCTATACTTGTGGGTTATCAGTTCGCGTAAGCACCTGCTTTGTATAAAGAGGTAGCCAAGACTGATCCCGGTCGTCCTCGCAACGCGCAGGATTGCAAAGGACAATTGGCCCATGACCCGTTCGCATTTAGGATGTAGACCGGCGTGCTGGCCTCTCTGTTGAGTCTAGGTAGGACCACGATGTGTCGATTAGCCGAGAGGCATGACCCAGGAAAGTGTGTTTGACCGGAGTTAATCGAGCATGTTGGGTAAGTTTGTGCAGCCCTGCAGGGAAGATAATCTATTAGAATAGCCATGACCATGGTAACGGACGCTCGGAGTTGTATCCCGATCTATACAACTAGAATTGGTTACTGGAGATGTGAATTGGATATGATGGCTTCAGGATTTCTTTCTCGCAGGGAGTCGAGAAACGATCTCTGGGCATTACTACAACATGCTTAGTATAGTACTTTATAATATGCTATTTTGCACTCTTCTAATGCTGCAAGATGCTTCAAGATGCTAGTCTTCGATAGGCTAGGCTTTCCCTTCTCTTTTGGCATTTCTACAGTTCAGTCCAAAGATATAACCCCATTCCTTTGATACTGATGCATACTTAGTTTAGTTCTGATGTAAGTCTTGCGAGTACTTTGGATGAGTACTCACGATTGCTTTACTACCGCTTTCTCCCCATGCCCGATTGCTGTGTTCAGATGATGGATCCCAGGAGCCAGATGCCACCACCGATGACTACTACTACCCCGAAGGTGCCTACTACTACGTGGAGGCCGCCGACGACCAGAAGTAGTCAGGAGGCTCCCAGGCAGGAGGCCTTGCCTTTTCTATCCATGTTGATGTTTGTGCTAGCCTTCTTAAGGCAGACTTGTTTACCTTATGTCTGTACTAGGTATTGTTGCTTCCGCTGACTCGTTTGTATTCGAGCCTCGAGGCCCCTGGCTTGTAATATGAAGTTTGTATGACTTTAATTTGTGCCTAGAGTTGTATTGTGATATCTTCTCGTGAGTCTCTGATCTTGATAGTGCACATTTGTGTGTATGATTAGTGCACGAATAAATCGGGGCCTCACACCCGACCTTCTTCAGCCCACACGTGTGACACTTATCAGGGTCCATTATATTTACAATATCGAACACTTAGCCTGCCAAGCTGGAATCGAAGAGGTTCATCTAAAAAAGGGCCAAGAGGGAGTTTGCTCTGATTGTGTTCTATATATATGTGCATTCCATTTAGTTATATGTGAACTATTAAAAAAGAACAGTTTCAGCATGGTTAATACGCCTGTCAAAGCTTTAAAAGTACTTCTTCTGTTCCTAAATATAAGTTATTTTAGAGATTCTAATATGAACTACATACGAAGCGAAATGAGTGAATATACACTATAAAATACGTCTACATTCATCCTTATGTAGTCCATATTCAAATCTCTAAAATAGCTTATACTGAGGAACAGAGGAGTACAAAAGTGACACCACAGAGACACTCCACAAGGAAATAAAGATAGAGTTGCAAAAAAAGAAAAGAAAAATAGCATATTCTAATATTTCTGCATTTCTCTTCATGGTGGAAAGGATGCACAGGATAGCAATCTCCGGCGTTTTGGATGCAAGAACAATTAGGCCTAGACAAAACGACATGAACACAAAAGAAGATGTCAGAGGGTTATCATAAAATAAACAAGCCAATAAAATCAATACTATAATCAGAATGAGCACATGTACAAGGCAATCATGGATCACGTAGGCAAAATAAACTTTGGAAGCAATTCCTGGCTGTATTTTGTTTTTTTTTTTTTTGCACGGGGAGGGGGGGGGTGGGGGTTGTTGTCTAGCTTGTTTTCGCAGAAGCTATTCAAGATTGTGAACAGCACAGGCTGGGTAGAACGAAAGAAAGGCATCAAATTGAAAAACGACTCTACTTCGTCTAATTAAAAAATACAAGATGTACAAGAAAGCTTGCAATAATTTCTCAAATAGATGAAAATGATAATGTGGGATTGTCAAGAAAATTGTTTAATAATACGCCTTTTCATAACTACTTACTTAGATATTCGTAATAAAATCAAAGGTCAAGCTGAGTATTGAAAAATATACCCCTATATATACAACAGGTGTCGCTAAATAAACGAGTAGGGCTTGTGAGGGGTCATGAAAATGATGTACCCAGTCTCGAAACTTCTGTTTCACCTTCCACGTGAGTGGTTCATTATCCCGCCAATACATTAGTCCCTTGTTCCTACAAGTGAATAAATAATTAACAATGCATGTTATCATAAACAAACAATTAGTTATGCAGGTAAAGCATATATGCATACCAGTGACGACGTGAGCAACATGTAAAGACATGGGGGATAAGGCTACATGGTCCTTGCGTCAAGCCGCTAATGCTGCATTCATCGGTTGCTAGCGACCAGGTGCTACTAGCGAGACTAATGAGAAAAATGTCCCTCCCGTGGATGGCGATAGATCACGGCATCGCCTGTAATGGAAGGCAGTATCTTGGAAATGACACACAATACCCGTGCTCCCACGAATATGACTCTGTCTCCGATGCTTTTTACCGGGACATACCGTCCTGAAACAAGATCCGACAGCCTGTGCCTCTCTGGCGACACGGGGGGAACCCTAGCCGCTGCCACTAGGAGCCCCCGCTGGCAGCCTCCCCCGCATCGCCGTCACCCAAGGGCTGGCCGGCGAAGCCGGGCCGGGCCCCAGGAAGGCGGCGGCGGGGCGGATCTGGGCCCCCCGTGCCCTCAACGCCCCATCGACGCCCCCCGCCTCCCCTCTTCGCCATGACGGCGCCGCTTCTCCCCGCCGGTCGACGACATGGTGGATCCGCCCGCCCGGGCGGCAGCCCCGTCGGCCGGTCGCGCCCCCTCGCCCGCCATCCTCGACCCCCCCCCCCCTCACGCGCCTCCCCTCCTCTGCCCGCGACCTGGTCTCCTTCCGGCGGTTCTCGGGCTACCCTCCCATTCTTTGCTCGACACGCTAGTTGCGGCGGCGGCCGGTTCTTGAGGCGTTCGCCTGCTCTCTCGTGCAGGCGGCCCCCTCGTCTCCGGCGGCCCTCCATCTCCCCGTGCCACGGTGGTGGCTCTCGCGTGGTGGCAGCGTGGTGTACGCGGTTGGGGCTGACTCGGGGCCCTTCGCGACGGGTCTTTGCTGGTGTTGTTCCGGCCCCGGCGGCTACAGGCCCGCGTCTCTCCGGTGCCCTTTGCCGCCGGCGTCCTCCACCGGGATGCTCCGGCCCGGCGGCTAGGTAGTTGCGCCCCTTCCAGCTTACCTGGCCCGCCGAAATCTCGACGGTCAAGGCCACGGCAGCTCGGCCTGCGTGCTTCCAGCCCTTGCTCGCCGGCGTTGCTGAAAGCCGTCGTGGCAAGACCCCCGCTTGGTTCGCCTCGTCGTCCGCCCTACCATGTACGCCTCAAAGCCCCCTCCTTTTGCCATCTCCGGCGCTCACAGGTGCGGTGGTGGTGCCACCGACGGCAGGTGCAGCCCGACCAACCCCCCACGACTTGGTGACTCCAATCAGCGTTGGCTCCCCATCTATGATTTCGGATTCGGCGGCTATGGGATCGCCACCAGCCGGGAGAGATCCTCGCCGCTCGCCGGTCTTGGCAGGATGGCGCCTGGGTGTCGCTTTCCTCCATGGAGGCGCTGCCAAGGCCTTCTTGATTCGCCCCTCTTGAGCTCGGGGAAACCCTAGGTCCAGTCTCCGGACCGGATAGTGACGGAGCCTCGCTGCCGTTCTCCTTCTTGAAGGCACTATCTTGCTTGCTCATGTGTCCCCGGTCTTGGCTCGGATGATGTTGGAGTTCTCGTGGGTTTGGTAGTGCCGCTCTTGGCTCGGGTTTGGTTGGTTTAGCTGTGATGTTTTCTTGTGTTTGGGCTGAGCATCCCTTGTCTCTCTGCTCCGGGCATCATGTTCACGCCTGCATGCGTTTGTGTCATGTGTTGTACCCCTGTACTCATTCTTCTTCTTCTATCAATGAAATGATACGCAAGCTTTGCGTATTCGCGAAAAAAAAGATCCGGCAGCCTGTGAACCGCCAAGTGGGTGAAGGACATGTCGTTGTGCCCTACCACTAGGACCTCCGAGTCACATTCTACCAGATAGAGAGGATAGGCGAGTTTCTCCATTGGGATCGTGGCGATCAGCTTTTGTGTATGCGCCTCCATCTGAAAAACCTGTGATACTTCAGTATCAGTTTCTTTAGTGAAAGTATGCTGCACCAGATATTGCTTGCCTCCCGACGACAATGGTTGGTAATGACTCGGAACTCTCCAACGCAGCATAGTCCACTCCGTATCTTGGGAGGTAGCAACAACTGCCAGCGCCAGACGAATCAAGATAACCATGACACTCACGACTCCGGCGGCAGCAACCGAGACGGAAGCAGAGATGTGTCTCATCAGTTTCAGCTTGGTTGCCGCCGTATAATCTCTCTGCAGTTGCGTGACAAGAGACGTGAGGGGTGGGAGCTCGACGATGTCGCCGGTGAAAGGGTGGAGGAGGCGGATGGCGGTGTCCTCGTCTCGCTGGAGGACCAGGTGGCCCTCCACGGAGTCAAGAACACAGTGATCCGTGAACAGCGGGAGCCGGACGCGGACAAAGATCCCCGAGTCGAGGTTGAAGAACCGGATGTGCCCACAGAGATTTTCATGGCCGGGGTGAAGTCCATGGCCCTCGGCGAACATCATCCAGCGGCGCGGGTGAAAGCGTGGGTCGGTCACGCCTCGGCCGCGCGGAGACACGGTGGAAGACCGCCAATTGGTACAGACGGCACGGAGGCGAACGTAGTCCGTCATGTCGCCGGCCAGCAGGCGCCCCGCCCACAAGACGAATCATATCTTGTGGCAGCGATGCCCATAGAGACCGGGTGGCCGGCGGCAGTGAAGGTGACATATTGTTAGCTGTTGCAGATTGACGATCCAAACCCGCAAGAAACTAACTTTTGTTATGTCAGAAAAAACTGAACAATAATGGAGTAGATTGAAAAGGGTTACTGGAACCACGGAATCCATACCTCAACAATATGTTTATCCTAAAAAAAATATGTTTACCCTAAAAAACAATATACAAAACTATAATACACGGTACGTATTAGACGTAAGAGCTTCACGGCTGGCGGCCGGAAGATATGCGGCGATTGGCTCAGTCTCTCGGAGGTGCTCATAGGAGTAAGCTGTGCATGTGTGCGTTCATAGAAGTGAGTGTATGTGCGTATATATGAACGCTTGTGTCTGTACTGATGCTAAAAAAAAGATATGCGTCGATTAAAAACGTTAGGCAAGTGAGAACGCACCTCGCTTCAGTTTAGAGCAACTCCAATGAGGCGGCACATTTCGTACGCGGCCATCCGTTTGGGTCGGCGCGGACAAAAAGCCGGCCCAACGCGCCGACCCAAACGGACGCGTGTCCGCTTTTGTCCGTCTGCCGACGCATTCCCGGCCCATTTTTGAGCCTGATTTGCGTCGGCGCGGACACAAAACGGACGCGCGCGCTCGCCTTCTTTCCTCATCGGGCCGCTAGTCGGTGGCACATTGCATTCACACACTCGCCCGCTTGCTACGTCGCCGACGCCGGCCATTTTTTTAGATTTAAAATGGATACATAGATAATTCTAGCGTACACAGATAAAAGAAAAAGACCACTACTCGTCGCTTTCTGACTCCGACTCGGTAATGTCCTCCTCCGACGTCTGAATGTAGGCGTCAGCAAGCTGCTCGTCTTCAAAGTTCCAACCCGACGTTTCTCGTAGCTTCAGTTTCAATTGAGCTGCCTGCTTCCGCGAACGCTTGTCCTCCCGATAGGCGGCTCGCTCCCTCCTCCCCGCGTCCCTCTCCAACCTTAATTGACTGTAGAACTGGCGCTTGTCGACGATGTCTTGCGGAAAGCCTCCGCGCCACGTCACCAAAGCTTCCACGTCCTTCTCTGCGATGGCGAGGCGACGCTGCCGCCTCCGGTGGACACGACGATCCTCGTCGGTGAAAAGCCGCGGGAGAGGCGCCAGATCCTGCGCCCGCTGGCTCGACACGATGGGAAAATTCATATCCCGACGAGGCCTCCGGAGGCGCCACGCAGCCGCGTCGTGCGCGCGGGCCGGCTCCTCTGCGTTGTTGAAGGTGCCGAGGATGAGACGCTTCTCGCAAAAGTAGATCTCAGAGGAGAAGGCGCCGGAGCGGAGCTCGCGGACTCCGCGAAAATCCAAAGCGCCCAGGCGGCGGATCGACATGGTGGCGCAGAGGCGGCGAGAGTGGGCGGCGGACAGAGTGTGGAGGGAGCGCCTTCTTTATAACGAGCGCCGGCCGCGGCGCGCGCGCGAACCTTTCCCGCGCGCTGGAGCGCCAAAACCAGCGCGCGCTAGGCCGCTTTCCACCGCGTGCGTGAACATTTCCCGCGCGCTGGAGAGCCAAAACCAAGGCGACGACATGATCTAAAACACGCGCGGCCATGAAATGGGTCAGCCCGTTGAGCACACTGCCGACCCAAAATTAAAAGAAGGCGGACGGTGGACGGTCGACCCAAACGGACAAAAACGGATAAAAACACCATCCATTTGGATCGGCCAGTTGGAGTTGCTCTTAGGCTCGATGCAATCTAATTCGGTTCTTGTCAGATTATATGATCAAGCGTGTAAACTTCCACCCAGGGGCGAAACGGAATATGGTTGGGTTTATGTACGCAACGGACAGGAGTTCGAATAGATGATGCATAATCAAGTTCAAAGATGGACTCCCACAGTCCCACTGTCCCACGACTTCAGTATATTAATGCCGTTGGAACTTGGATCGGAACAGACCGTTCTCGTGCTTCGCGTTGGGGGCTTACAGCATCTACAGCAAAAGATAACAAATTCAATCGACACGCCGCGGGCCTGACCGGGCACGCCTCTTTGTTGATTTTCACACACGCGTCTCTTATATTTGAAATCTTAAAACCATACAACTCATGCAACACTAGCAAGAGATGATCAACGCAGGGAGTTCATCAGATCAACATTTCATCGCCAGACAAAAGAAGCACATTTCATCGGAGTTCAACGGCGGATAGTGCAAATCCATACTATAAAATACTTAAAACATAATTAAAATATAAACAGAATGGTGAAGGGCTGAGGAAATCGCCATTTCCTTGCCGGCCCTTTCCCCTTCCAGTCGTCGATGCGGTTGTGCCCCTCCACCGTCCAGGCGTCGGCGTGCGGTGGTGCGTCGTCGTCGGAGCTGGAGGTGGAGCCCATCGAAATCGGGGATCTGCGGTCCCTTGAGAGGTTCGGACACTGGGGCGTGCGCGAAGAACATGCTTGCTCTCAACCAATCGCTCACCGCATCACAGCCATGGATCGTCGTGCATGAGCTAGAACGCCAGGAGAAAAGGGACACAGAGATTTACCCAGGTTCGAGCCACATTGCGGAGTAAAACCCTGCTCCTGCTTTGTGGTGGATTGCCTCGCGAGGAGGTTGAGTATGAACTGGTACAAGGGTAAGATGCCTCGCGAGGGCTCTAGGAGCAGCTCAGGCTTGAGGGGTTGATGAACTCGATCCCCTCCTATGGTGGAGTCTAGTCTATACTTATACTGGTCCGGCCCTCTTCCCATCGGTGAAGGCGGGAAGGGATGCCACAATGGCCAAATTCGAAGGGGGGGCAACAGTACATCTTATCCTGACTAAATATGGTCTTCTCCTGCAAAGCTTCTGGTCGATGACGCAAAGGTGGGCTCGACGATGACCTCCGTCCTGCCGAGCTCGTGGTCTTGGTCTAGTTGCATTGGAATGGAAACCTTTGGGTGATTCTTCGGGAACCCGCGTACGTCCTTGCCTCCTTATCAGTAAAGAGGAAACTGTCCTCGCCTACGCCCGCTGGCGCCCGCCTGGCCTTAGTCGTCATGGCTCACGTCCCCGCGGGCCTCATGAGGCCGGATGCCGCCTTGATATGTCCGCTCCTCTGGAGGCATCCTCGGGAGGCTGCTCCCTAGGAGGTCTTGGTGTCGTTCGCCTCACGGGGCAAGGGGCCCTCGCGAGGGTCTTGTGCACAGGCTCTTGCTGCGGGGCCATGACGGGCTGTTGGTGGGGCACGCCTTGGGCCATAGGTGATGTAGGATGGAACCCTAGATGGCCGATCTTTCACGAAAGGAGCGGATCCCGCGAAGAACACAAAGAACACGAGGGGAAAACACAAGGGAAACATGAGAGAAATCACTCAACCAACAAGAATAGATCACACATGCGCTAGATCCATGAACACAAAGGGAGATACACTATCCAAAGTCAACAAGGGACGATACATAGGTAACCGGTTCTTCTCCGTGAGGAGGTCTTGAGGGGGCCACCCAAGAGGGGATCTTGAATCCGCTTGGAAGGATCTTCCCCGAGGAGGCGCGATCTCCGAGGAGAAGGTAACCAAGTGGATGAGCAAAGCTCTCACACAAACTTGAGGTAATCCTTTGCTAACCCTAACTAGGAGGAGGGAGAGGTCTATTTATAGTCTTAGTGCAAAAAGGGGGCGAAGTGGAGGGGTACATGGGCTTCGGCCCGAAACTGGACGCAGCTAGGGTTCGGACGTCCGTGAGGTGCCGGTCGTCCAGAGGCTCGCGGGGGTCCGGACGTCCATAGATCTTCGGATATCCGTAGTTTAGGTTCTGTCGCCACTGCCTCGGACGTCCGTGGTTGTCCGGTCGTCCGGTCGCCGGTCGTCCGGTCTTCCTCGGATTTCCGTAGATTTGGTTCTGTTGGGGAAGTGTCGATCGTCCGGAAGGGCTCGGACGTCCGGAGCCTGGGAGTTGTCGGATGTCCGGTCCTGGTTGGACGTCCGGCCGCTATAGCGTTTGCTGTCCTGGTTTCCTTGGGCTGTTGCGACCTCCGGGGGTTGGACGTCCGGGCTGGGCCGGTCGTCCGGAGCCTGTAGCTTCCGTGGCAGCTCTTCCTCTTGATCTTCACGCTTGGTGTCCTCGCCATCTTGTCCATTGAATGTAGATGTTCCGTGGCTTTCCTCCGAGTACCTTATCACACATAGTGTTTCCGCTTGAGATAGCAGCCATGTCTCATGCATAGAAAGTTGTAGTTCGGAAAGGAGCGAGTTCACCTTATCTTCGCTAGCCTTTGCTCGGGCTCTTTTCATTGGTCCAAGAGGAGTCGTAGGAGATGTGGATGCATCCATGGGGATGATCGTGGGATGCTCCGCATCATCTCCCCTCCCTTGGGAAAGATCCGACCTCGGATCGAAATCTTCATCACCATGGAAGGGTGAAAGATCCTTGATGTTGAAGACGTCGCTCACGTTATACTTGTCGCGCGGGA
This sequence comes from Aegilops bicornis, assembly GCA_021605145.1. NCBI lineage: Eukaryota > Viridiplantae > Streptophyta > Magnoliopsida > Poales > Poaceae > Aegilops > Aegilops bicornis. The sequence continues at coordinate 578,790,796 of CM038675.1, forward strand.
GGTCGATCTTGTAAGCGTTGTTGTAGTAGCATGCTAGCACCTTGAAGGGTCCATTGGCTCGTGGTAGAAGTTTGGACTTGCGTTCGTTGGGGAAGCGGTCCTTGCGAAGGTGCAACCACACAAGATCTCCAATGTTGAATATCTTGGGTTGCTTGTTGACGTTGAGCTTGGTCGCGAGTCGTTGTACTTGGCGCTCGATGGTGTGCCTTATATCTTCATGCATCTTCTTGAGGTAGTTGACTCGGGCACTCGCGTCCATGTTAATGCGCTCTTGAAGTGGTAGAGGAAGAATGTCCAATGGTGACAACGGGTTGAAGCCGTAGACGATCTCTAAGGGGGACTTGTCGGCAGTCGTATGTCTTGCGCGGTTGTAGGCGTACTCGGCGACAGGTAAGCACTCCTCCCACTCCTTGATGTTCTTCTTTATCAACACACGTAGTAGAGTGGAGAGTGTACGGTTCGTCACCTCCGTTTGGCCGTCGGTTTGTGGATGGTATGCCGTGGAGAATAGGAGCTTGATTCCGAGCTTGGCACATAAAGTCTTCCAAAAGTAACTCAAGAACTTGATGTCGTGGTCCGAGACAATCGTCTTTGGCACGCCATGAAGTCGCAAGATTTCCCTACAAAAGAGGCTGGCAACATGTGAAGGATCGTCTATCTTGTTGCAAGGAATGAAATGTGCCATTTTAGAGAACCGGTCCACAACAACAAACACAGAATCCTTGCCATTTCTAGTCCTAGGCAAACCAAGCACAAAATCCATGCTAATATCTTCCCATGGTTGATATGTAATTGGAAGTGGCATGTAAAGGCCATGAGATTGGGCTTTAGACTTAGCTTTGCGACATGTAGAGCATCGGTTGGTGAAGCAGTTGACGTCGCGAAACATTGGCCAAAAATAGTTCTTGGAGAGCGTGGCAAGTGTCTTGTCGCGTCCAAAGTGTCCCATTAGTCCTCCTCCATGAGATTCTTGCAAAAGCAACAAACGAAGAGAAGACTCGGGGATGCAAAGTTTGTTAGCTCTCATAAGATAACCATCTTTGATATAATAGCGTTCCCAAGAAGTATGCGTCAAACACTTGGCATAAGGAATATCAAAAGTAGGATCATGCTCATACAAGTCTTTTATATGCTCAAAGCCAATGACATTCAATTCAAGTTGAGTAACAAGCATGCATATACGGGAGAGCGCATCCGCCACAACATTTTCCTTACCTTTAATATACTTGATGACATAAGGAAAAGACTCAATAAATTCACTCCACTTAGCATGACGCTTGTTCAACTTAGTTTGACCCTTAAGGTATTTAAGCGTTTCATGATCGGTATATATGGATGATAAATTCATGTGGGCGAAGATAGTGTTCCCATTCACGCAAAACTCGCACTAAAGCATATAGCTCTTTGTCATAGATGGGGTAATTGAGTTGCGCTCCGGAAAGTTTCTCACTAAAATATGCTATGGGGCGCTTCTCTTGCGTTAACACACCTCCTATGCCATTACCACTAGAATCACAATGAATCTCAAAGGGTTTGTCAAAATTGGGTAATGCTAGCACGGGAGCATGAGTAAGCGAATTCTTAAGCTCATTGAATGCGGTATCTTGGGATGTTCCCCAAACAAACGGTGCATTTTCTTACTCAAAGCATGCAAAGGTGAAGCGATGGTGCTAAAATCCTTCACAAATCTACGGTAGAAATTGGCTAAACCAAGAAAACTACGCACTTGTTGCAAATTGGTTGGTTGGGGCCAAGTTTTAATAGCATTGATCTTAGATTCATCAACATGAACACCCTTAGAAGATACTACAAAACCCAAGAAAACAAGCTTATCAACACCAAAGAGGCATTTTTCCATATTAGCATAGAGACGCTCTTTTCGAAGAGTTTGTAGCACGGTTCGAAGGTGGGTGACATGCTCTTTGAGAGATTTGCTAAAAACAAGGATATCATCGAAGTAGACAACAACAAATTCACCAATATAAGGTCGAAACACATAATGCATAAGACGCATGAAAGTACCGGGTGCTTCCAACAAACCCATAGGCATGACTAACCACTCATACAAACCAAACTTTGTTTTGAAAGCGGTTTTCCATTCATCACCCTCTTGTATGCGGATTTGATAGTAACTACTTTTAAGATCAATTTTGGAAAAGATAGTGGCACCGCTAAGCTCATCAAGCATATCATCAAGGCGTGGAATGGGGTACCTATATCTAATGGTGATAGCATTTATGGGTCTACAATCAGAACACATGCGAAATCTACCGTCTCGTTTTGGCACAAGAATGACCGGTACGGCACAAGGACTCAAACTTCTGCGCACATGTCCATGGTCTATGAGATGCTTTACTTGCCTTTGTATTTCTTTGGTTTCTTCGGGGTTGACTCGGTAGGGAGCCTTGTTTGGAAGTGGTACTCCGGGGATGAGGTCGATGCGGTGCTCGATGCCTCGTAGTGGAGGTAGACCCGGAGGTAGCTCGTCGAGGAAAACTTCTTGGAATTCCTGCAAAATAGAAGATAACACTAGAGGGAGATTGTGAGAGGTGTTAGCTTTTGGTGCCTCATCTTTGCACAAAAGGACATAGTGTAGGACACTTGATGGGTTCTCACATACTTCTCTCATCTCACGTTTGGTAGAAAATAGAACTAAGTTTGTCTTGTCGCTCATCGTGGAGGCACTCAATTTGGGCTTGTGGCGCTCACTCGCTTTTTGGTGGTTCGCTATCTCACTAGTCTCTCCATGATGGGTGGTTTGCTTGTCGGCGAGCACTTGGCTTGGAGACATAGGTCGTAGCACAAACTCCTTCCCTTTCATCTTGAAGCTATAGTGGTTTGTACGCCCGTTGTGGATGACACCTCGGTCAAATTGCCATGGTCGGCCAAGAAGGAGGTGGCAAACGGTCATTGGAAGGACATCACACTCCAAAGTGTCTTCATAAGCTCCGATCTTGAAAGAGACTTTTACCCTATGGTCGACTTGGATGTTGTCGTTGTCGCTTAACCATTGAACTTTGTAAGGGTGCAAGTGCTTCATCTTGACCAAGTTGAGTTTGGAGCATAGTTCTTCACTTGCTAAGTTATGGCAACTCGCTCCATCGATGATGACATTGGCGGACCTTCCATTGATGCCGGATTTGGTGTGGAAATTATGGCATCTTTGGTCGTCTTCTTGTTGATGTTGAAGAGTCAAAACCTTGGTGACAACAAGAGCGGGACTTGGATCTTCATCACAAAAGTCTTGACCATCTTCATCTTCGTTGTTCACTTGCCGATGCATGGCCACTTGCTCAAGGGCTTCCATTTCTCCTTAACTCATTGAATCATAGGTTCCATCGTCGTTGAGGATCATGGTGCGCTTGTTTGTGCACTCAAAGGACATGTGGCCTCGGCCGCCGCATGTGAAGCATTTGAAGGAACTTGTCTTGAGGGTCTCATCGGTAGGGGTAGATGATGATGAAGCTTTCGGCTTGAAGTTGCTTGAAGTAGGAGGGCGACTTGAGGTTGTCGAAGCTTTCTTATAACTTGACTTGTCGTCGTTGTTTGTAGGTGGCTTGGTTGAGGTAGAAGGTGTTGGAGTCGTTGACGCTTGAGAGTTAGAGAAACCATATGACTTGGATGAGAACTTGGCATATTTGAAGTCATCTTGCACTTGACGTTCCGCTTTGGTAGCTTGATGCACTAGCTCGATGAGGTTTGAGTATGGTTGGAAGTCGGCGATCTTCTTGATAGGATGATTGAGTCCATTCAAGAAATGTGCCATAGTTTGCTTATCATCTTCCGTGACATTGGCTCGTATCATGGAGATCTCCATTTCCTTGTAGTACTCTTCAACGCTCTTGGTTCCTTGCTTGAGGAGTTGGAGTTTCTTGAAGAGGTCGCGGTTGTAGTAGTTTGGCACAAAACATGCTCTAATGACATCCTTCATTTGCGCCCAAGTAGTGATGGGTGGTTCACCTCTTGCCTCTCGGCGCTCAATGACTTGTTCCCACCAAATGAGGGCATAGTCTTGGAACTCAAGGGATGCGATCTTCTTCTCTTCTTCGTAGTTGTGCAAGCGGAAGATTTTGTCAACCTTCAATGCCCATGAGATGTACTCTTCGGGGTCATTGCTTCTGGTGAACTTAGGCATGGTGAACTTTAGCTTGCCATATCGTTGCTCTTCATTGTGTTGGGGTCGGGGATGATGACGCCCATGTCGTTGATGATTGACAATCTCATGTTGCTCTTGGCGAGGAGGGTTGTCGAACTCATGTTGCGCTTGTCTTGGAGGAGGTCCATTGTCTTCATGCTCTCGATGGACATGATATTCTTGTCTTGCTAGAGGAGGAGCTTGTCGATCTTGACAAGGAGCGTGATGATGCACACGTGCTTGAAAAATCCTTTCTTGAACTTCATAAGTGCTTCTTGATGTTCACGAGCTTGTCGTCCTCAGTTAGCTACGGCTCGACTAGACTCGTGAAGGGCACGTTGCGCCTCAAGAGCTTGAGCTTCGCGTAGTTGTTGTTCTTGACGTTGTGCCTCGGCATATTGTGCATCTTGATGTTGTCGCGCTCGCTCCTCTTGTTCTTGTTGTCGTTGGCGTTGCCGTTCTTGTGCTTGCGCGAATGCAGCTTCGGCTTGACATTGTCGATGCTCTTGAGAGTCGGTGTCGTGTAGAGGATTGCGGTTGGCTTGATGATCTTGACGCGCGGCACGATGAAGGCTATTTGATGTCGGTGTACTTGAACCAGAGATGGTGTCGTTGGAGTGTCGACTCGAGCGGCTCCTTCTTGAGTAGGACGAAGTGGTAGAAGAGCGGTTGACCAACAAGGCACGAATCTCGTCCATTCTTGCGTCATTCTTGTGCTTGTGTTCGTCGAGCTTGTGGTCGAAGTAGTCTCTTGTACGTTGTTTGGAGAGTCGCAAGTCGGTGGCGAGGTTGTCGATGCGGTCGCTCTTTGCTAGTTGCTCTTCATGCAAAGCTTGTTGTGTTCAAAATAGGTGTATCTTGGTGACATAGTTGTTCGGGTCGTCGTCTTGCTCCAAGAAGAGTGGGTTGGTAGAAGTACTTGGCCTGTCCATCATTCCAAACCAATATGTGAGTTGGAGAAAGAGAAGAACTTATACCAAATATACCTTGACCGATGTTGAAGATGGATCAATGATCACGCAATGTGTAAGAAGGAAATAGAACAATTGGTACCAATTCTTGTCAGTTTCTCACACCTACACAAGTAAAAGCTTATGGTGGAGCTTGGTTAGGATGGTGGCACAAAATTTGATGCAATTGTAAGTGAGACTCAATATTGTTGGAAAATATTCACAAATTTGCAAATGCAACAAGTAGACCAATAGCAAAATAAGGTACATGGAAACACACACGCAAATAGATAAGTGGGGTCATGCAACCAAGGGTGAGCCAAAATGTGGAAACCACAAAGATGCTCTTGTTGCACAACACTAGAGAGACGCTAGCACGATTGCACAATAGGCTGATACGAACTTGTGCACAACCTACTAGGCAAAAATGCAACGGCTTCTATCCCAAGTATGCTATATGTGTGATGTTCCGATGATATGATCCAAGATGATCGAGTATGACAATCTTAAAGTTGTATAATGTTATGGTTCTTGCTTATAATCTCTTTGCTTATCTTTCCCTTTTGCTTAAAAGCTTGTTTGGCTCTTTGTTGTTTGAGCTCTTTTCTCATGCAATGCTTCACGAACCAAGATAGCAATTATGTATACGATGACAACTTTGTGACACAATAGATGATACCACGATATGCAACACGATGATATAGTATGATCCCTACTGTGCACAAGTCACGTTGTCGGAATACTCAAAGGCTAGTTTCGATGGATAAGCTACGCAAAAGTAAGGCTATGGGGTTATCAAAGCAATTGCGAGGATGTATGATGATATCACGATACCAAGATGAGGTTGATACCAAAATGATGTAGCCGATCGTAGTAGTCCGTGGCGAAGATGAGCGGTAGTGATGTCGATGTCGAACCGTACCTAGATAGCCGAAACACAAAAGGGCACGGTTACCACAACTCAAATTCTCCAAGACCAAAACGTGTCAAAATCGTCGGAGGTGGGTAGCGGACAAGCTATAGTGGTGGTATGACGAAATGATGGTGGTAAAGGAAGTTGTACGTGGAAGTGGTGGATGTGGCTGAAAATTTTCGAGGAAATTTCAGTTTTGTCAGGGTATTACGGACGTCCGGGGTTTTACGGTCGTCCGGTCGTCGGACGTCCGGAGGCTGTCGGACGTCCGGTGCCTGGGCGATTTCGGGCACGGGATGAACTGCTAGGGTTCGAGGTGGGAGTGGCGAAATTTGTCAAATTCGGGCGATTTTGTGGATGGAAAAGGTGGATATGATGGGGAAAAGCTAGATCCACTCAAGGCAAAGCAAATCCATGGATCAAATCCAACAAAACTTCATCACACCAACAAATCGCAAAAAAAAATTGGGGCTATTTTTGTGGGCAATTTTCGGATTAGGACGAAAAACAACAAAATCAAGCTAGAAAACGAAGAGGGGGGCTCAGAAATCGTGATCAACGTGGCTTTGATACCAAGATGATGTAGGGTGGAACCCTAGATGGCCGATCTTTTAAGAAAGGAGCGGATCCCGCGAAGAACACGAAGAACACGAGGGGAAAACACAAGGGAAACACGAGAGAAATCACTCAACCAACAAGAATAGATCACACATGCGCTAGATCCATGAACACAAAGGGAGATACACGATCCAAAGTCAACAAGGGACGATACATAGGTAACCGGTTCTTCTCCGTGAGGAGGTCTTGAGGGGGCCACCCAAGAGGGGGTCTTGAATCCGCTTGGAAGGATCTTCTCCGAGAAGGCGCGATCTCCGAGGAGAAGGTAACCAAGTGGATGAGCAAAGCTCTCACACAAACATGAGCTAATCCTTAGGAGGAGGGAGAGGTCTATTTATAGTCTTAGTGCAAAAAGGGGGCAAAGTGGAGGGGTACATGGGCTTCGGCCCGAATCTGGACGCAGCCAGGGTCCGGACGTCCGTGAGGTGCCGGTCGTCCGGAGGCTCGCGGGGGTCCGGACGTCCGTAGATCTTCGGATATCCGTAGTTTAGGTTCTGTCGCCACTGCCACGGACGTCCGTGGTTGTCCGGTCGTCCGATCGCCGGTCGTACGGTCTTCCTCGGATTTCCATAGATTTGGTTCTGTTGGGGAAGTGTCGGTCGTCCGGAAGGGCTCGGACGTCCGGAGCCTGGGAGTTTTCGGATGTCCGGTCCTGGTCGGACGTCTGGATGTTGTAGCGTTTGCTGGCCTGGTTTCCTTGGGCTGTTGCGACCTCCAGGGGTCGGACGTCCAGGCTGGGCCGGTCGTCCGGAGCCTGTAGCTTCCGTGGCAGCTCTTCGTCTTGATCTTCGCGCTTGGTGTCCTCGCTATCTTGTTCATTGTATGTAGACGTTTCATGGCTTTCCTCCGAGTACCTGATCACACATAGTGTTTCCTCTTGAGGTAGCAGCCATGTCTCTTGCATAGAAAGTTGTAGTTCGGAAAGGAGCGAGTTCATCTTATCTTCGATAGCCTTTGCTCGGGCTCTTGTCATTGGTCCAAGAGGAGTCGTAGGAGATGTGGATGGGTCCATGGGGATGATCGTGGGATGCTCCGCATCAGTAGGTAGACGGGTCTGGATACTCCCAGTCCCAAAACACCGACAGAGCCGCCCGTCAAGTCAGAGTCCGAGCTGCAATTTTGGACCGGCATACTACAGAGCAGGTGGTTCTTCTCCTTCGCATGGTGGGCCGCCTTCATTGTCGCATCCTTTGCTTGCCTCGTGCTCCAACAACTCGATGAGTTGGAGTGCCTTGGCATTCTTGCGCCGGAGGCGTCGCGCATCCTTCTCCGCCATCGTGAGAGAGCGGCAGAGGATCGACGCGAGGAGTGCGGCATCGGGATTAACCGGCGAGCTCGCGCGTGCCCGGCGTGCGTTCAGCGCCTCCCTCGCCGCCGCCTTGTCCCTTGCTCGTTGCCTGTCATTAGGCATGCAGCTGCAAGTGCTGCCCCTCGATTGCAGCTACATGCCTCGGATGCAACTGCCACTATATGATGTTCTGTAGGGGAAGTGGGGAAGTTGCATGTCTGCCCCTAGGCATGCAACTGTAAGTGTCGCCCCTGACCACAACTGTCGGGGAGAGTGACATCCCAAGTCACCTGTCGATTGCATGTTCGTCCCTCCACAAGCAACTTCATGTGCCGTACCACCTCGCGTGCAATTAGGGGTATTGTATTATATTTTGATTTTTTTTCCACATAAACATATTTTTAAATACATGATTAAATATATATTTTAAATAAGATGACTTTTTAAATACATGAATATTATTTTCTGAATACACATTGAATATTTTTCCAAATACACAATGAAAAATTTCCAGATATAATTTGATCATTTTAAATATAGGACAGCCATTTCTAAATAATGTTAAATTTTTCTGAGTGCATGATGCATATTTTTCTAAATACAAGATAACAGTCTTTTTCAATGTGTGAACACTTTTTTTGAAGTATAATGACTCTTTACATTTATCAGGGAACAACCAAAAGGTAAACAAGAAAAAAGAAACATGGCCATACTTTGTCGGAGAAAAATATTTTCGTGCCTCCAAAAAACATAAGAGAGAAAACGTTCTCTATTTTTTTTTTGTTCAGACAAACCACAAACTTTCTATTGTTTGTTTGTGTATTACTATTATGATAGATAAGCCGAACTAGAGCCAAAAAAATGAGCCTATATAAAAAATTCCGTAAGACAGATATTTTGCCCGCACTACTGAAGAGATCAAGAGCAATAGGCTCATACAAATGCGCTCACCTTACCCCAAGGTTGGCCCTTGAAAAGGATACACAAATTTGGAGAGCAACTAACTAAAGAGCGCTTGTTCCCAGCCTCTACAAGGGTTACTTGGGCATGGGTTGAGAGCTCTCAGCTGCCGCCACGTGTCGTGCTCTGGGCATTTTCTCTGGAAAATTTTTTCCGAATGCGATTTCAACTTTTTAGATGTGTTTTTTGGGGCTTTTTTGACTTTTTGGTTTTTCACAGGTTCCTTAGCCTTTGGACTGAATTTTAAAAAAATATTCGAAAAGACTTTTTTTCCTTTTCGCGAGAGACACAGCCGTGCCTCTCCGAAACAGAAAAAACCACGTTTTCTCTTCTTCTTTTTTCTTCCATCAGAGGCACGGTTTTGCTTTCGTGAGAGGTATGGTTTTTCCTCTTCGAGAGGCACGGCCGTGCCTCTCGAAAAGGAAAAAACGTGTTTTCTCTTTATATTTTTTCTTCCGCGGGAGGCACGGCTTTGCTTCCACAAGAGGCACGGCTTTGCTTCCGCGAGAGGCACGACTATGCCTTTTGAAAACGAAAAAAATGTATTTTCTTTTTTTTTCTTATACGAGAGGCACGGTGCCTCTCGGAAACGGCTTCCAGAAGGAAGACAAAACGTGTTTCCGGTCTAGTTTTTTTCATGACCAAAAAAATTGTGGAAACCTATCAACAAGGGATCTAGTTTTGAAGATCTTAATGCGAGAAATCCAATAATGAAAACGGTTCAAGATTTGGACACATGATTTAAGAAATAAATTGTTTTGAATAAGGGAAACGATTGTCTTCAGTCGGCTGATAATCACGATGCGTCCGCCGCCTCCGTTGCGTGCCACACGTCCTCAACATAAAGACAAGTGCAAGCACCTATTTCAACAACAACCGTGGTGTTGCAAATCTTGGCGGCGAACGATTACTATGATGCAACGCGGCTTCGTTTTGTAGAAATAATCCTGCAACAAGTCGGCTGTTGCAGAAAAATTCTAAAAAGATCCGCAACAAAAAGTTTGTTGCAAAAAAAACTGCAGCAAGACGTTTGTTGCAAAAAATTCTGTGACAAGATGTTTGCTGCAAGAAATTTTCGCAACAAAGCATGTGTTGCAATGGTGGAGTAACGCTCAGCCGGCCGCTGGATGCGTCAAATCTGACGGCTCATGTCCGGCCGATCTTTCAAAAAGATCAGCCGGCGCGGACGGGGAGCGCGTCCCTTTGAATAAACAAATATACAAAAAAAGAGAAAACTCCTAGGTCGTGGCAGGTAAAGCATATGCAGCACGCCACTTGTCGTAACCTGGGGAGGTGGAAGTAATCTTTGAAAGGAGTACTCCTCAATTAAATTTCAAAAAATACTAAGAAATATGCCCGTGCGTTGCAACGGGAGAAACAAATCTTTTCACGTCCCTAGTGGCGACACATCCATATTGCCGCGTCTTCTTCACCATCATCGCCAACGATAGTCAGTTATCCACTTATTGACATAAAAGTGGTCAGTCCTAAGGCAATGAGCTTTCTTACTCTAGAATGCCACTTTGTGAGCTCCTCTCTACACTGAATTGTAACTCTGCGGACTTATGATGATGGTGGACGCCGTTCTTATCTCATCTTTACTTGATTCATGCACCATTCCTACATTTGTATGCAATTGTTTTTTTCTGACGGTGTGGAATATATGATAGAGATAATTATTGTTACATATTATGAAGCTGGATGGCAATGGCTGGGAATTCATTTAAATTTTCACAAATGATTTCCTACACCTTCTCCGTCCCATCTAAATCACAAGATATCCCCATCTGGCAACATCCTCATACTAAAAGTACACATCGTGCAAGACTAAAAATTTAGGTTGTGAAGACGTGGTAGCGATTAAAAAACCTTTTAAAGTTAAGCTCAGAAAAAACTTTTAAAAGTCCATTTAAAGCATAAGGCGTTATCACAGCCTATCCTATAAAGGCATGCAAGCCTTGGCGTCAATGTGTCCAAGCTTAGCTTCCTTCTGGCTTTAGAGGCCGCCTCCAACAAATAAATTTGTCATTTGGTTCCATTTATCAACAGAAGAGCACGTGCATTGCAATATGTATAAAATAAATTTGATAATTTGTGTCGACTGTTTATCTATTGCACTACTAACTCCTAATTCATCCGGACTGAAATAATTACATATTTGGCTCCAAGTAATGCAGTGAGAGAGATATTTACTCCTGATAGACCTCAAGTTTTATAGAGATGATTACTCGTGTGAGTAATTATTCTGTGAATATATTCCAAAGAAAATGATCATGCACATAATTAGATGTGGCACTACCGAGATACAGGAAGCAACTTGAAGTCTTATCTCAAATTAGTTACAAAAAGAATGCTCAAAAGTGCATGCCAGCCATACATTTTAATGTCCATAATTTACGTGCATGAATGATGAATGATCCCACAATATGGTGCATGACACAATCTTCGGATTTTTTTTATTCCGGACAATGATCTCACAATATGGCATCTCTGGAATTTTTAATTCCGGCCCCACAAATCCTGTCCTCCTTCCAAATAATCGGATCTGCTTCATCCCGTTTTACGGTGCACGGCATATGCCCCCTCTTTACTCTTCCTCCCGTTAATCCTGCGTGCATGCGTAGCGCACCCGATTTATTTCCTCCTTAATCTCTCTCCAGTTTATCCTGTGTGCACGCACCCCCACTATGGCCAGCCTTAATCCGCGCTGTCTCTCTCTTTCATTGATTCCACAATTTTTCTTGAGAGACGGATCAAGTCCTTCCCAATTTTCTAGGCGGCTTGTTTGTTTTTTGAGAAAACGTCGGCACTTTCTTAATCAAGCAATATAATTACAAAAAGTCTCTCGGATACATTCCGGAGTAGAAGTGAGAACACAAAAACCATTACAGCTCAAACACCATTTAGCTAAATTATGAGCTAAAACATTAAACTGCCGACGAATAAACTTAACCCGAGAAAAAAAAATTCGACATGCCATCTTTGATCTCCGAGACCACAGCACCAACGAGTGAACGATCGCGAACATGGGAATTGATTCTCTACACCAAAGAGAGGCAATCAGAGGCGAATATCACCAAATCACATCCCATCTCACGTGCAAGGTTTGTTGGGAAACGTTGCAGAAAATAAAAAAATTCTACGGCTTCACCAAGATCAATCTATGAGTTCATCTAGCAACGAGAGAGAGGAGTGCATCTACATACCCTTGTAGATCGAGCGGAAGCGTTCAAGAGAACGGGGTTGAGGGAGTCGTACTCGTCGTGATCCAAATCACCGATGATCCTAGTGCTGAACGGACAACACCTCCGCGTTCAACACACGTACGGTTGGGAAGACGTCTCCTCCTTCTTGATCCAGCAAGGGGGAAGGAGAGGTTGATGAAGATCCAGCAGCACGACGGCGTGGTGGTGGATGCAGCAGCAATCTCGGCAGGGCTTCGCCAAGCGTCTGCGAGAGGGAGAGGTGTAGCAAGGGGAGAGGGAGGCACCAAGAGCATGGGTGTGGCTGCCCTTCCTCCCCCCCTCTTTATATAGCCCCCCTAGGGGGGGGGGCGCCGGCCCTGGAGATGGGATCTCAAAGGGGGGCGGCGGCCAGGGGGTGGCTTCCCCAAGCCGTGTGGAGGCGCTTCACCCCTAGGGTTTCCCAACCCTAGGCGCAGGGGGGCCTAAGGGGGGCGCACCAGCCCACCAGGGGCTGGTTCCCCTCCCACTTCAGCCCATAGGGCCCTCCGGGATAGGTGGCTCCACCCAGTGGACCCCCGGGACCCTTCCGGTGGTCCCGGTATAATACCGGTGACCCCCGAAACTTTTCCGATGGCCGAAACCTGACTTCCTATATATAATTATTTACCTCCGGACCATTCCAGAACTCCTTGTGACGTCCGGGATCTCATCCGAGACTCCGAACAACTTTCGGGTTACTGCATACTCATATTTCTACAACCCTAGCGTCACCGAACCTTAAGTGTGTAGACCCTACGGGTTCGGCAGACATGCAGACATGACCGAGACGCCTCTCCGGTCAATAACCAACAGCGGATCTGGATACCCATGTTGATCCCACATGCTCCTCGTTGATCTCATCGGTTGTACCACGATGTCGAGGTTTCTAGGTAGCCCATATACTATTCCCTTTGTCAATCGGTTCGTTACTTTCCCGAGATTCGATCGTCGGTATCCCAATACCTCGTTTAATCTCGTATCGGCAAGTCACTTTACTCATCTTGTAATGCATGATCCCGTGACGGACACTTGGTCACATTGAGGTCATTATGATGATGCATTACCGAGTGGGCCCAGAGATACCTCTCCGTCATACGGAGTGACAAATCGATCTCGATTCGTGCCAACCCAATGCAGACACTTTCGTAGATACCCGTAGTGTACCTTTATAGTCACCCAGTTACGTTGTGATGTTTGGCACACCCAAAGCACTCCTACGGTATCCGGGAGTTGCACAATCTGATGGTCTAAGGAAATGATACTTGACATTTGGAAAAGCTCTAGCTAAAGGAACTACACGACCTTTGAGCTATGGTTAGGATTGGGTCTTGTCCATCACATCATTCTCCCAATGATGTGATCCCGTTATCAATGACATCCAATGTCCATAGTTAGGAAACCATGACTATCTGTTGATCAACGAGCTAGTCAACTAGAGGCTCACTAGGGACACGTTGTGGTCTATGTATTCACACGTGTATTACGATTTCCGGATAACACAATTATAGCATGAATAATAGACTATTATCATGAACAAAGAAATATAATAATAACCATTTTATTATTGCCTCTAGGGCATATTTCCAACAGTCTCCCACTTGCACTAGAGTCAATCATCTAGTTACATTGTGATGAATCGAACACCCATGGAATTCTGGTGTTGATCATGTTTTGCTCTAGGGAGAGGTTTAGTCAACGGATCTGCTACATTCAGGTCCGTATGCACTTCTACAAATATCTATGTCTCCATCTTGAACATTTTCACGAATGGAGTTGAAGCGACGCTTGATGTGCTCGGTCTTCTTGTGAAACCTGGGTTCCTTGGCAAGTGCAATAGCTCGGTGTTGTCACAGAAGAGTTTGATCGGCCTCGACGCATTGGGTATGACTCCTAGGTCGGTGATGAACTCCTTCACCCAGATTGCTTCATGCGCTGCCTCCGAGGCTGCCATGTAGTCCGCTTCACATGTAGATCCCGCCACGACGCTTTGCTTGCAAATCGCACCAGCCATCGCCCCACCATTCAAAATATACACGTATCCGGTTTGTGACTTAGAGTCATCCAGATCTGTGTCGAAGCTAGCGTCGACGTAACCCTTTATGACGAGCTCTTCGTCACCTCCATACACGAGAAACATGTCCTTAGTCCTTTTCAGGTACTTCAGGATATTCTTGACCGCTGTCCAGTGTTCCTTGCCGGGATTACTTTGGTACCTTCCTACCAAACTTACAGCAAGGTTTACATCAGGTCTGGTACACAACATGGCATACATAATAGATCCTATGGCTGAGGCATAGGGATGACACTCATCTCTTCTTTATCTTCCGTGGTCGGGCATTGAGCCGAGCTCAATCTCACACCTTGCACTGTGCAAGAACCCTTTCTTGGACTGATCCATACTGAACTTCTTCAATATCTTATCAAGGTATGTGCTTTGTGAAAGACCTATGAGGCGTCTTGATCTATCCCTATAGATCTTGATGCCTAATATGTAAGCAGCTTCTCCAAGGTCCTTCATCGAAAAACACTTATTCAAGTAGGCATTAATGCTGTCCAAAAGTTCTATATCATTTCCCATCAAAAGTATGTCATCTACATATAATATGAGAAATGCTACAGAGCTCCCACTCACTTTCTTGTAAACGCAGGCTTCTCCATAAGTCTCAAGATAAACCCAAGACTTTGATCATCTCATCAAAGCGAATGTTCCAACTCAAGATGCTTGCACCAGCCCATAAATGGATCATTTGGAGCTTGCATACCTTGTTAGCATTCTCAGGGTCGACAAAACCTTCCGGCTGCATCATATACAGTTCTTCCTTAAGATGGCTGTTAAGGAATGTCGTTTTGACGTCCATTTGCCATATCTCATAATCATAGTATGCGGCAATTGCTAACATGATTCGGACGGACTTTAGTTTCGTTACGGGAGAGAATGTCTCATCGTAGTCAACCCCTTGAACTTGTCGATAACCCTTAGCGACAAGTCGAGCTTTATAGATGGTAACATTACCATCCGTGTCCATCTTCTTCTTAAAGATCCATTTGTTTTCTATCGCTCGCCGATCATCGGGCAAGTCTGTCAAAGTCCATACTTCGTTTTCATACATGGATCCTATCTCGGATTGCATGGCTTCAAGCCATTTGTTGGAATCTGGGCCCGCCATCGCACCTTCATAGTTTGAAGGTTCACCGTTGTCTAACAACATGATTTCCAGGACAGGGTTGCCATACCACTCTGGTGTGGAACGTGTCCTCGTGGACCTACGAAGTTCAGTAGTAACTTGATCCAAGTACCTTGATCATCATCATTAACTTCCTCTTCATTTGGTCCGGCACCACAGGAACATCTTCTGAGTTGCTCTACTCACCGTTCAAGAGGTAGTACTTCATCAAGTTCCACTTTCCTCCCACTTACTTCTCTCGAGAGAAACTCTTTCTCCAAAAGGACCCGTTCTTGGCAACAAAGATCTTGCCTTCGGATCTGAGGTAGAAGGTATACCCAATGGTTTCCTTAGGGTATCCTATGAATACGCATTTTTCCGACTTGGGTTCGAGCTTTTCAGGTTGAAGTTTCTTGACATAAGCATCGCATCCGCAAACTTTTAGAAATGACAGCTTAGGTTTCTTCCAAAACCATAATTCATACGGTGTCATCTCAACGGATTTAGACGGTGCCCTATTTAAAGTGAATGTAGCTGTCTCTAGAGCGTATCCCCAAAATGATAGCGGTAAATTGGTAAGAGACATCATAGATCGCACCATATCCAATAAAGTGCGATTACGACGTTCGGACACACCGTTACGCTGAGGTGTTCCAGGTGGCGTGAGTTGTGAAACGATTCCACATTTCCTTAAGTGCGTACCAAATTCGTGACTTAAGTATTCTCATCCATGATCTGATCATAAGAACTTTATCTTTCGGTCACGTTGATTCTCTACCTCATTCTGAAATTCCTTGAACTTTTCAAAGGTCTCAGACTTGTGTTTCATCAAGTAGACATACCCATATCTACTCAAGTCGTCAGTGAGAATGAGAACATAATGATATCCTCCGTGAGCCTCAACGCTCATTGGACCGCACACATCAGTATGTATGATTTCCAATAAGTTGGTTGCTTGCTCCATTGTTCCGGAGAACGGAGTCTTGGTCATTTTGCCCATGAGGCATGGTTCGCATGTGTCAAATGATTCATAATCGAGAGACTCTAAAAGTCCATCAGCATGGAGCTTCTTCATGCGCTTAACACCAATGTGACCAAGGCGGCAGTGCCACAAGTATGTGGGACTATCGTTATCAACTTTACATCTTTTGGTATTCACACTATGAATATGTGTAACATCACGTTCGAGATTCATTAAGAATAAACCATTGACCATCGGGGCATGACCATAAAACATATCTCTCATATAAATAGAACAACCATTATTCTCGAATTTAAATGAGTAGCCATCTCGTATTAAATGAGATCCAGATACAATGTTCATGCTCAAAGCTGGGACTAAATAACAATTATTGAGGTTTAAAACTAATCCCGTAGGTAAATGTAGAGGTAGCGTGCCGTGGCGATCACATCGACCTTGGAACCATTCCCGATGCGCATCGTCACCTCGTCCTTCGCCAGTCTCCGCTTATTCCGCAGCTCCTGCTTTGAGTTACAAATATGAGCAACGACACCGGTATCAAATACCCAGGAGCTACTACGAGTACTGGTAAGGTACACATCAATTACATGTATATCACATATACCTTTAGTGTTGCCGGCCTTCTTGTCCGCTAAGTATTTGGGGCAGTTCCGCTTCCAGTGTCCGCTTCCCTTGCAATAAAAGCACTCAGTCTCAGGCTTGGGTCCATTCTTTGACTTCTTCCCGGCAATCGGCTTATCGGCGCCGCAAACTCCTTGCCTTCCTTCTTGAAGTTCTTCTTACCCTTGCCTTTCTTGAACTTATTGGTTTTATTCACCATCAACACTTGATGTTCCTTCTTGATTTCTACCTCCGCTGATTTCAGCATTGAATATACCTCAGGAATGGTCTTTTCCATCCCCTGCATATTGAAGTTCATCGCAAAGCTCTTGTAGCTCGGTGGAAGCGACTGGAGGATTCTGTCAATAACCGCGTCATCCGGGAGATTAACTCCCAGCTGAGTTAAGCGGTTGTGCAACACAGACATTTTGAGTATGTGCTCACTGACAGAACTATTTTCCTCCATCTTACAACTGAAGAACTTTTCGGAGACTTCATATCTCTCGACCTGGGCATGAGCTTGGAAAACCATTTTCAGCTCTTCGAACATCTCATATGCTCCGTGTTGCTCAACGCTTTTGGAGCCCCGGTTCTAAGCTGTAAAGCATGCCGCACTGAACGAGGGAGTAATCATCAAGACAAGAGGCCAAGCGTTCATAACGCCTTGGTTCTCTCGATGGGAGCTTCACCTAGCGGTGCTTCTAGGACATAATCTTTCTTTGCAGCTATGAGGATGATCTCGGGTTAGGACCCAGTCCGTATAGTTGCTACCATCATCTTTCAGCTTGGTATTCTCTAGGAACGCGTTGAAGTTGAGGTGGACATGAGCGTTGTCCATTTGATCTACAAGACATATTGTAAAGATTTTAGACTAAGTTCATGATAATTAATTTCATCTTAATCAAATTATTTAATGAACTCCCACTCAGATTTGACATCCCTCTAGTCATCTAAGTGATACATGATCCGAGTCGACTAGGCCGTGTCCGATCATCACGTGAGACGGACTAGTCATCATCGGTGAACATCTCCATGTTGATCGTATCTTCCATACGACTCATGTTCGACCTTTCGGTCTATTGTGTTCCGAGTCCATGTATGTACATGCTAGGCTCGTCAAGTTAACCTAAGTGTTTATGCGTGTGTAAATCTGTCTTACACCCGTTGTATGTGAACGTTGGAATCTATCGCACCCGATCATCACGTGGTGCTTCGAAACAACGAACTTCCGCAACGGCGCACAGTTAGGGGGAACACTTTCTTGAAATTATTATGAGGGATCATCTTATTTACTACCGTCGTTCTAAGTAAACAAGATGCAAAAACATGATAAACATCACATGCAATCAAATAGTAATGACATGATATGGCCAATATCATATAGCTCCTTTGATCTCCATCTTCGGGGCTCCATGATCATCTTCGTCACCGGCGCGACACCATGATCTCCATCATCATGATCTCCATCATCGTGTCTCCATGGGGTTGCTCGCCAACTATTACTTCTACTACTATGGCTAACGGTTTAGCAATAAAGTAATGTAATTACATGGCGTTGAATCAATGACACGCATGTCATACAATAATTAAGACAACTCCTATGGCTCCTGCCGGTTGTCATACTCATCGACATGCAAGTCGCGATTCCTATTACAAGAACATGATCTCATACATCACATATATATCATTCATCATTCATCACAACTTTTGGCATATCACATCACAATCACATGCTGCAAAAACAAGTTAGACGTCCTCTAATTGTTGTTGCATGTTTTACGTGGCTGCAATAGGGTTCTAGCAAGAACGTTTTCTTACCTACGTAAAAGCCACAACGTGATTTGTCAACTTCTATTTACCCTTCATAAGGACCCTTTTCATCGAATCCGCTCCAACTAAAGTGGGAGAGGCAGACAACCGCTAGCCACCTTATGCAACTAGTGCATGTCAGTCGGTGGAACCTGTCTCACGTAAGCGTACGTGTAAGGTCGGTCTGGGCCGCTTCATCCCACAATACCACTGAAGCAAAATAAGACTAGTAGTGGCAAGAAAGTTGACAACATCTACGCCCACAACAAGTTTGTGTTCTACTCGTGCCAAGAGAACTATGCACAGACCTAGCTGTGATACCACTGTTGGAAAACGTTGCAGAAAATAAAAAATTTCTACGGCTTCACCAAGATCAATCTATGAGTTCATCTAGCAACGAGAGAGAGGAGTGCATCTACATACCCTTGTAGATCGCGAGCGAAAGCGTTCAAGAGAACGGGGTTGAGGGAGTCGTACTCGTCGTGATCCAAATCACCGATGATCCTAGTGCTGAACGGACAGCACCTCCGCGTTCAACACACGTACGGTTGGGAAGACGTCTCCTCCTTCTTGATCCAGCAAGGGGAAAGGAGAGGTTGATGAAGATCCAGCAGCAGGACGGTGTGGTGGTGGATGCAAGAATGATCTCGGCAGGGCTTCGCCAAGCGTCTGCGAGAGGGAGAGGTGTAGCAAGGGGAGAGGGAGGCGCCAAGAGCATGGGTGCGGCTACCCTCCCTCCCCCCTCTTTATATAGGCCCCCTAGGGGGGCACCGGCCCTGGAGATGGGATCTCCAAGGGGGGCGGCGGCCAAGGGGTGGCTTCCCCCCCAAGCCAGTTGGAGGTGCCCCCACCCCTAGGGTTTCCCAACCCTAGGCGCAGGGGGCCCAAGAAGCGCACCAGCCCACCAGGCTGGTTCCTCCCACTTCAGCCCATAGGGCCCTCCGGATAGGTGGCTCCACCCGGTGGACCCCCGGGACCCTTCCGGTGGTCCCGGTACAATACCGATGACCCCCAAAACTTTCCCGATGGCCGAAACCTGACTTCCTATATATAATTCTTTACCTCCAGACCATTCCGGAACTCCTCGTGACGTCCGGGATCTCATCCGGGACTCCGAACAACTTTTGGGTTACTGCATACTCATATTTCTATAACCCTAGCGTCACCGAACCTTAAGTGTGTAGACCCTATGGGTTCGGGAGACATGCAGACATGACCGAGACGCCTCTCCGGTCAATAACCAACAGCGGGATCTGGATACTCATGTTGGATCCCACATGCTCCTCGATGATCTCATCGGATGAACCACAATGTCGAGGATTCAAGCAACCCCGTATACAATTCCCTTTGTCAATCGGTACGTTACTTGCCCGAGATTTGATCGTCGTTATCCCAATACCTTGTTTAATCTCGTTACCGGCAAGTCACTTTACTCGTACCGTAATTCATGATCCCATGACCAGACACTTGGTCACATTGAGGTCATTATGATGATGCATTACCGAGTGGGCCCAGAGATACCTCTCCGTCATACGGAGTGACAAATCCCAGTCTCGATTCGTGCCAACCCAATGACACTTTCGGAGATACCCGTAGTGTACCTTTATAGTCACCCAGTTACATTGTGACGTTTGGCACACCCAAAGCACTCCTACGGTATCCGGGAGTTGCACAATCTCATGGTCTAAGGAAATGATACTTGACATTTGGAAAATCTCTAGCTAAAGGAACTACACGACCTTTGAGCTATGGTTAGGATTGGGTCTTGTCCATCACATCATTCTCCCAATGATGTGATCCCGTTATCAATGACATCCAATGTCCATAGTCAGGAAACCATGACTATCTGTTGATCAACGAGCTAGTCAACTAGAGGCTCACTAGGGAGACGTTGTGGTCTATGTATTCACACGTGTATTACGATTTCCGGATAACACAATTATAGCATGAATAATAGACTATTATCATGAACAAAGAAATATAATAATAACCATTTTGTTATTGCCTCTAGGGCATATTTCCAACAAGGTTAACTGCTCGCCGAAGGGCACATGCCTCAGCTAATTCAGGATCAGGGCTACCATAATTGGCTTCTCTACATGCAATAACAAATTGTCCATCAGAGTTGAGAGCAACCACACCTGCACCAAACTTACTTAGCTCAGAGAAGATCGTGGCATCACACATGAATAATACAGAACCCGGCGGCGGCGGAGACCAAGAGGTACTTGAGGCAATGCTCTCACACCTATGCACAAGATCCGGTTTGTATAGATGCCGAAAGATCAAATCAACATAAACCTTTATCTTAAAAACAGTACGGATAGGATGTGGCTCATCTTCATTGTTCCGAACAGAGTTCCACGCCTCCCAAATATGCCATATAGTAACTTGACATCAAGTGGCAAGTGTATATAAATCAATCAAATTTTGTGTAAGAGGGTGAGGTGGGATAATATAAGGAGAAGATGAACCTAAAATCTTTACATAAAGCTTACCTTTGTCAGTTGGATGTGTCATCTAGAATTAAACCAGAGGGTTGGGGTTCGACTCGGCAAACTACTAATATCGATTTCGTTTTTTTTTTGCCTGGGCCACCTCGTGAGTGGGCTGAGGCCCATGTGATCGATGGGTCTCACGTGGAAGGACAGAAAATTGACGGCATACGAATCGAGAAATAAGGATGACAGTGAACCTCCAGCCTCCTCGGCGATTTGGAGTTCCCAGCCGTTGGATCGTTTTGCTTGATGCAATCTCGGCCGTTCGATGCCCCTCAGGAAAGACCTTGGTCGTCGGATTGAACAGGAGCTCCTGTAGCAATGAATAGTTTCACCCCACTGTAAAGATCTCGTGCCACCGCCGATATTTTGGTGCCCCCACGAGGGTATTTTTGTCATTTCACGTCTTAGGTCAACACGCGCCCTTTTCTGATTCGCTCCCTCCTCCCCAATCAGTGGTAGGGTTCGATCTCCTCGTTCGATTCGCTGCCCCCTCGCTTCTCTCTCCCGCACATCTCTTTCTCTCGAGAGCCGCCGCCACCAGCCATCCTCCCCATCCGCCGCCACCGCCAACCAGCCGCAGCCGCGCTACAATCCTCTCAATGTTCCTCTCCCGTGGCTGAGCCAGCCATGGCCGGAAGAAGCGCAAGTACTCCGAGAAGCAGCCCAAGGGCAGCCGCCTGCCGCTCGGCGCCACCACCTCCCATTCCTTCGTCCCCTCCGGGTGCCGACCCTCTGTCGCCAGCTCCCTGCCGGTTCGAGATCCGCACAAGCCGCCGCTCGCCCCTTGCCTCGCCGCACCACCCTTCAACTAAACCGTTCTCTGCAGGTGGCCTCCGCCGGGGACGTGGATGGACGCGCGCCGTCGGCCACCGGCGAACAAGGATGCGCATGCGAGGTGTGCGGCGCAAAGCAGCGGTCTCCTCCCTGCCGTCGCCGAGCGCCCTGCTGCCGTCGATGCCCTCTTGTCTCCTCCAAATAGGTCTGCTCCCTGACATCTCTCTCCCTCTCAATCTCTTCTTTCTATTGTTTCTTTTCTCAATCACACATAGATCAGAAAGCTCTTGATCCGTCAAAACGCTGAATCATGTGCAATTGTTATAGTAGAAACTTCTTCCACTCCTGCAGTACTGATAAGCATTTTAATAAAAACATATCAAGTGTTTCCTAGAAATCGTACATCTAGACTATGTGGACTGAACATAACATCATTAACCACACAAATAGGGGAAGCATCGAGACTTTCAGCTAATTATCATACTCATATATTTATTGTTAAATAACAATCCCTTTGGCTTGATTCTTATCACATAGGAAACCTTTGTTCTGATGCCTAGACATGGCTTCTTTTTCAGGAGCATATGCTTGCTGGTACATTATTTTTGTCTAATTTTTTAAAGAACGACATGGAATATTTTTCTTGCGTTCATTCAAATAGTTGGGATTGACCTGCATGTGTTGCTTGTGTGTTTTGTATCTTTGTTGACAGAACATATGCTTTTGTCTTATTGTGTGATGTTTCTTCTGTACTTGCTTTTTCATATTAGTTTGGAGGTGGTTCTCAGAAGGCATCCTCTTGGCACCAAAACTGAGAATGTTTAGATGTAAGTAACACTATCTCAAACAAATCATTTATCCTCAAGTCTGGTATTATGCCTTCATCAATGCCATATTATGTTGACAATTTTGAGGTAGCTCGTGCAACCCTGGTGTGGTTGATGTTTTTCTTGTACATTGTCTTATAGCACCCGTTTTGTACTCTGATCATGTGAAATACTCATGTTCAGGAACAAGTTGTAGAAGAGAGTATCTGCTCATAATAGAGATCTGCCTCCCTGCGACGAGGAGTTCATTATTTAAGTAATTGTGCATGCCGTTTTCAGTAAGCAGAAGCATTACATAAATATTCATTTTGACCATTGTGGCAAAAACAGAGGAAATTGATTGTATTTCCGTTTTTCTTAGGACCAGGAGTAGCTGCAGGGTATCACGGAACCATTTCTCTCATTTGTTCTGCAATGCAGTAGGCACACTCCACAATCTCAGTTCCTACTCTTTGTTATACGTTGAGAGGAGGGAAGAAGGACATTGCGGTCGCAGCCCTATCGGCACCATTCTCACCTGATTCACCCACAACACGTCATGCAGGTGATCTTCTCTATTGATATATTAAGATTATTGACTGCATTTCTTCTCTATGTTTCCAAACATTGTATATATTGTGTGCCCATGCTAAAGTTTTTTCATATCTATATCCTGTAGCAATAGTCTCTTGTTCTTGCAAAAATAGGAAACTGTGTATATGATTGGGCATAATCTGTATACTGAGCACATCATATGTTCCTCTACCTCCGCCATTTGGTCTTGCATGCATGGGAAACTTTATATGGGTTCTGGCTACAATAAGTTATATTTCTATGGATACTGGAGTAACATTGATTGATGGTCTTGATGGTTTCTCTGGTGGTGTTGCTACTTTGGCACTCACTGGATTATCTGTCGCCGCGGCAACCATGTTCTCTGTTTTGAAAGCATATAAGATAAGAACATATTTCTTAGTTATTTTGGCACTGCCATCCTTTACATTACAGGGTGTTTTACATGACAAACAATGAGGATATTATCTACATATGCAGATTTGTTAGTTAAATTTACTGCATCTTTGAAACTTGCAGTTGTTTACTAATCTCTTAAATCTTTAAGCTGTGTGCTTCATTCCTTTAATTTCAGGACTAGAAAGGTGCAGCTAAATAAGAGTTGTTCGCAACATCGTTAATCATGTGTTTAATCATTTGTGTGGAGTAGTATTAGTGTCCTTGCTGGCAATGGTTGACAGAAATCCCTGTAAGAACTTTATCCTACATGCCATATTTCTCTTTATTTGTTTTTCCTTATTTCCGTTTCCTCTATTTCTTCTAGCATATTTTCATGTTTATTTTCAGTCAAAAGAATTAGAGATGGAGCTTGGGCCAACAATCTCTGAGCAGAGCAGCTGTGTGCCTTCCAAATACGCCTTTAAAGTTCAGCTTCTTAATTGTATAGAACTGTCGAAACTATTAATTTGTTGCTCCGGTAGACTGATTAATTGACCTTGTGTTTCTCCCTCCTGGGCAAGTTTTCTATCGCGTACACACGTGGGCTGTTGTAATAGTAGTAAAAAAAGGAAAAATAAGACGGATTTAATAGTAGTCATATCAGTTGTATGGATATCAGTTCATTTTATGCAGAAGCAAGTTTTACCGCTAAATTGGAAGGAATTCTCTGATCGACCGAAACAAACTTCTGGCACACAGCAGAAAATTCCGAGAAACATTTATTTTCAAAAAGTTGGGTACTTCTGTTAGTTGAGAAGACATTACTGATTCTTCTGATCAGGAATAAATGTTATTCTTCCTCTGATATATTGCAACAAATTCAGTTTATGCAGCCTCCGATTATTTCTTCTGTTTTTTGGCCTTGTGCTTTTAGCAGTACATGGTCCAGTAGTAATCGGGGACTCAGGGGAAGGGCAGTTCTATCTTCTATGTGAGGTTGACTACTTCTGATTCGCATGTCCTTCTGAATCAGCTATTTATGAAAGCAGAGGCCCTCCAAATTAGATGGTAGTGTTTAGAATTAGTGATTTATCCCATGTTAATTGACCTTTTCCCTGTTCTTTCATCCTTTTTGTTTAGAGTTAATGATTTATCCAGTGCCGCCCATTGCATGCTCATCAAACTTTTAAAAAGCTTCATCTTAGTTTGCTAAATGTTCTTTCCTACTGAACTAGCTTCAGAACGATTGCTTGGTTTATTAGCCATTTGATTTTTTTGTGCATTTCACGTTTGCTACTAACAAATATTCAAAAAAATAGTGTTCCTGTCAACTAATTTTGGATCGTATTTGTTGTAGATCCTCTGTTCTTGTTCTCTGTGCGCCGGATTTGTTTCTGCGGCCCTCGATCTGTACGTGTTTTTCCCTGACCGTCCCACTCGTGGTTGCCTGGAGCTCATCCTTGATTTGCTCTTTTTCCCTTGCAGGTTCGTCCACTGCGGGTGCTCGTGCTTCTGGTCGATTAAATCGCTACGTCGGTCATCGTTCTGCAGGTCGATCCCTTCTCTTCTTCTCTTCTCAGTCCTCCAACCATTTGCTTGCTTGCGCTCCTGTTGGTAGAGGCCTGGCATCAAAGAGTATATTACTTTTTGCTTGTATTTTTGTTCTTGCTCAGCTGGATCGACTATGAGATGGAATCATGGTTTTTTTGTCACTTCTATGGATTCTGGTGGGGCCTATTTTTCTTTTTGCGTGTTTCTTCTATGCCCTACAAGTGAGCTGTTGATTTGCTTGTTGGCGCTGCTCACATTATGTGGGGGAGATTTTCAGGTCTAGCTGGTTTCAAAGAAGCGGTCCTTCTTTGTCTTTGTTGTTTTCCTGGTACTTTGCTGTCAAAGTGATACTTTCATATAGCTACATTTCAAAGAGTACATCTTGGTTGCTTTGCTTGATTTGATGGTCGTGTCCTGCCCTATACGTCTTGCTGTAAAGCCTTAGATCTACCTGTATCTATTTATCCAAGAGCACAAGCAAATCATTTTCGGTCATGCGTGCTTCCAAAGAAGGGGTTTCTCTTTCTCTTTTTTTTAATCTTGTTGGCGCTTTACTGTCAAGCAGAGTCCTGGATCTAGCTACTTTTTGGCAAAGTGCATCTTGCTTTCTTGCTTGATTTGTTGGCTGCCTCACTTTTTCTTTCTCAGGCAAAATATAATAGCCAAAAGAAAATAAAAGATGTACAACATGAACAAATCTAAACCGTGGCTAGCCAAAAACAAATTGTTGAAAATGGGGTTGTTAGAGGTGGCTTGACATTTTAAAATGACAAATTAAAATGATTGTTTTCCTTATTTTGAAGTGGTAGTAAATAGCAACTACCTGACAAGACTCAACTAAGGCTAAGTGCTTCAAAGGCTTATTGTATAGCTACATGTTTCTGTTTCTTATCCACTCACCCATTGTAGTGCAAGTTTGTGTTCTTGGATTTCTTTCCCTCCATTTCTTTTTTTGGTGAGCGGGTGAGCTAATTGGGCTACTTTCCTCTAGGTCTGTTGCAGCAATTGAATGCTTCAAAGGATTTTAGTGGAGTTCATTGTAGTTGGGTCGCGAATCTCCAACTTGCTTCCATGTCTTTTCTCACTGGAGACACCTCCCGTCGACGATGGCGATGACCGCTACCCTGCTCCTCTCCCAAAGCAAAGTCAGGTCTACCTCTCCTGTGAAGGTAATGCCATCTTTGTCTCTTCCTTCAGTTTTCCTCTGTTTTTTGTTACATGACTTTGTGGTGCTTAGTGTATGTATCATTCCCTCCTGTCAATTGATTGAACAACTCTGCTACATGTGATTGCATTAGCAAACTCCATTTTTTGTATGTAGAAAAACAAAGGAAACTCTATTTTTGTGTAAATACAAACAAATGAAACTCCATTTTTTGTGTAATTACAAACTAGAGAATTTTAGATGGCGAAGACTGCTGCCCTGATCCTAAGAATCTACTGACATTTCACCAAATCCTGTTATACTTTTTTTATCAGCAGCAGATAGTTGTTTAATTTGTCTTTAGAATTCCATGTAATGACCATACTGATCCTTCTATTTTAGATGTAGCAGAACACATGTTCGTAATTGATACACCTAGGCTCAGCTTCTCTATTGGAACTCGAGTTTTTGGCGCGATTGCCGAGGAATTGAGAGAATTGAATTTTACCAAAAGCTCGCTTTGAGGAAGCAGTGCCATTTGGTTCTTCCTTCTTTCACGTCCATCCGCGAATGATTTGAGAATTCTTTTCATCACTGTTTGGATCGCAGACTTGGTATGAAGGCGTGGAGCGTGACTCTCTTGTTTTCAACTCGAGGCGATCAGGTAGGCCCATATAGACACAGTAAAAGGCCTATTTCTTTGTTCCATGCCTTACAAAAAACAAGCAAGGCTGGCGTAATATTTCAGGTTCCCTTCTATTGTGTGTCAAACAATACCTTGCGGCGCAAGAGGAGGCGTATTCTACCACGAAACTCTGGGCAGCAAGAACTTCACCAAGAAAAGGCTTTCACTGTTAGCCCTATATGTTAGATCCAAATGTCATTCTATAGCACTAATCTTTATGCCATTCTCTGTTAAATCAAAATGTTTCTCTGTTAGGCCCGTTTCTCTGTTATGTTAGATCAAAATCTTGCTTTGTATGAAAAAAATGGCATTCTCTGTTAGCCCTATATGTGGTTTGCTTGCTCAATATCGATCTCATTACCGCTTTGTTTGCTTCTGCTACTATATAGCACTAATCTTTATGCCATACTGCTCTTAATCAAGCTAAATGCTTCTGCTTTGTGCTCAACTGCTCTTGCTATTAATCAGGATAAATGCTTCTGCTTTATCATAGGCCAGTAAACATGCTAAGCTTGCCTGGCTGGCACACACGCTTAGGCACAACAATCGGCCCCGGCACCGCGCGCCAAGGCGCGCTGCAGGTCATTTATATAGCATCTCTTATTTGTATATTATTCACATATAGCATCTCATTTCTTGGTTGATTGCTTATATATATTCAGCTTCTGGCTCTTTTGCTCCCAAGCTGGCCTCGCTTTCCTCGGTGGTCAGCGGGAGAAGCATGAGGCACTGCACCTCTGACCCCGTAGTGCTCAACTCCAATTCATCAGGGAGGCCAGCGGCAAGCATCAAGTTTCCTTTGGTGCTTCCTCATCAAGGAGGACGACTCGGGCAGCGCCGTCCTCAAGGTCCTCGCTGCTTCGACCCGCCTCTTCCGTGCACTTTATCCTTCCCTATTTCTCTTACCGTCGTTGTGCTCGTGCTGCTGCTGATCATAACCTAGGTTGCTGTCACTCCTCGGCACTCCGCATGATAGGTACAGCCGCCACCACACCACAGAGACGGACGAGGATGTGATGCTGCTCCTTCTTGTGGTGTATGCGTTGGCGTGGCTTGCGGTAGTGAGGCATATCCTCGTGGGCAATGCTATTTGAATACCATTCAAGTGATTTAAAAGAGAAAATGTCTAGAATGTAAGGAGGTTGAAGATGACGATCAAACGATTAACATATTAAGCGACTGCCAAGATGCCAATAATGCTTGCCCCTGCCATTAGTAATACCCTTGCTCTTCTTTATGAAATCTTTCCTATTATATATTGATGCATCAACTATCGGTGCAGATTGCGAGATCCCTATTTAAATGCATCACTCAGTGGCTGGCCCGTGCATATGTGTTCCCACCCATCTTATCAATTGTAGGTTTAGAATGATTTGCTTCGTCCAAGTGTTGTTCGTCAACAGTTCCTTTGCATATGTCCCACCCATCTTATCAATTGTAGGCTTAGAATGATTTGCTTCATCCAAGTGTTGTTCGTTAACAATTCTTTTGTTTGTCATGTCGATTCTGGTTTTAGAGGACACATATTTTTTGGTAGGAAGTGTCTTGTTCTTATGTTTTTTCCTGGTATGTACTGACTGACGCAGTAATTAATGTTCCAGATTATGAAATCCCTATTGAATGGACCACTCGGTAGTTGTCCTGTATAAATGCATATGCTAAATCTGGATTCCTACTAACTTGAGACCGGCATCCTCGCGCCAAGGCACGGTACCGATCTAGTATTTGCTAACGACGGACCGACGAAATTTTTACACGACGGATGAATTTTTCGGAAGGAAGAAAGCTGCTTATTATTAGGTATAAATAAATATAATAATAAAGATAAGATCGAGTGGAATTATTTTCCCTATTGCAATACGTGTAGATCGGTTCAGCCTAGAACTAGCGTACGACATATCGAAGCCTGAAAAAATAAGAAACTCATGACAGCGTGGGAACAAAAAGGCGTTCATGCCACATCGATGGTGTCAGTTAAGTGTCATTCCGCCCTAGTCGACCAGGCCTAGTGGCAGACATGCAGACTAATAAGAAGACAAAGGGAGTACTCAAGTAATTATTTAACTTACCATGAGGTATTACGTGTACTACTATACAACATTAACGAGTATGATTCCGACGAGTTGAGATCGATTAGACATGGCTCAGAGGAGTAGCACATATGAAAAGCATGGTCAAACCTATCAGTTGTTTGTGATCATGCCAAGGTCAGGCATAGGCCACCCTGCCGCGGCCGCCAAGTGTCGGGGGCGACCGGTCCCCGCTGCAGCTCGACTCCGGGCTGTACAGTTCCCTCTGCTGCGCCGCACGATCACCGTTGTTACTCGTGCTCCAGCCGGAGCTGGCCGTCGAGCCCCCGCCGAGAGCCACCGACCCGGACCGGCTCCGGGCGTGAGCCCTCGGGGCGGCCGGCGGCGCCATGCGGGCCTTTGCACGCGCCGACTGCGTCGCCGCCATGTACCCGGGAATCACCCCGGCGCGCACCGGGTACAGGTCCGTCGGAGGGCTCTTCCTGCTCGGCTCCATCTCCACGGTCCTCTCCGAAACGCCTTCGGTGGCCGTGGCCGTTGCCGCCGTCACGTACGACGTCTCCGCCGCCGCTAAGTGCTGGTTGGCCTGCTCCGGCGGCGCACTGTTGGGCGCCATGCAGCGCTCCAGCCAGTGCCAGCCGGCCTTGCGCTTGTCCAGCTCGTCGCGCTCAAGCTGCATTTGTTCGTGATGGAATTTCATCTGTAAACTAAACTAGTGCTGTATTACAATTTGTTTAGCCGAAACGTGTACAGAGAGAATGGCAGGGAAGACGGACCTTGTGCTGCTGGAAATCATACGCGTAGGCAGGTGGGCACGCCAGGGCGTCGTCATGCCGGCGCAAGGCGCCGGCCCGGGCGACGGCGTCCCACCCGTCCTGGAACGGGCTCAAGTTGCCGATGCTGCCGTGCCTGTTTCTTGGCCGCCGTACCTGCGCCGCCGCCTCCGCGTCCTCCTCGTCCTGGTGGTCATCAAAGAAGAGGCGGTCGTGCCCGTACGACTGCCGACGGGCACCGTGCGAGGGAACGACGGGGGCGGGGCGGCCACGCGTAGCGACGTGAGAGGTGAGGCGGCGGGCGCGGACGCGGTCCTGCGCGCGGACGAGCGCCTGCATGCAGCGCATGGTGTGATGGACCTGGCGACGCACCTGGTGGCCGCGCACCAGCGCCTGCAGCCGCACCAGCCCGCGTAGAGCGCGCAGGGCTCTCCTCGCCTGAGCACAAGCACAATGTTACACTCTGCATTTTATTTTTATTTTAAGCTACGTAAAACATTCTGGGTATTTTTCTGTTTGAACTTTCAATAGCATTCAACTACTACTGTATCAATAAACTGACCAAGACAGTACTTTCTACGGCCAGATCACAGCATCTAGCCACTGCATGCAACAAATAAATTCCAAGAAATTCACTCCTAAAATACAGAAATCAGGTCTTCCTGTTTATTCATTACAAATGAAGTACTACTTATTAAGTTTACAAGAGAAATCCTCGCAAAAAAAAAAGTTTACAAGAGAAAATAAGTACACAAAAAATAATTTAACGAAAAATGGCCAGTACGGGTTGCAGACACACAAAGCATCAGCATGTGGAGCATAAATGGCACCGCATGGATGAGGTGAGTCGGTGAGACTCTGTACGTGACGGCAACTATTTGACGGTGATCTAATCATAGTTTCTCACACAAAGCCCACTTTCTAATGCCCTTAATCGCAAGCAATGCAGATACCTGCATGCTTTTTAGCTTAGGGAGGCAACTGCCCTTAACAGGAGCAAAGCTTCGTTTTTACCCCAAAAAAAAAACTGCACTACAAATCTGATGTTAGATTTTTTACCATGGCAAATTATGTTATTCGAGGATAGCAAATTTAATTGGCGAGCATAGCAAATCTACCTCAGTTCATTATTTGTTAGAAAAATTATTGTGCTTGCAAATTAAAACTATCATTATCGCATCAATAGAAAATTTATGAAAAATGTCAGATTTGTCGTGCCTAAAAATTCATTTAGTACTACTGGTCAGTCGTTATCGAGCCAGGCACCGATAAGGTCCAGCTACCGCGTACTCCTAGATGAACTCGTTTAAAGAAAATACCAACCCAACATCGCCCTACATTTTTCTTTGTTTAAGCAAATGCACATTTGGAAGAACTTGGCGGGAGAGACGCTGCGTACCAGGTATCCCCGGTAGAATGCCTGGATGCGCACGGCGGCGCGGTCCTCCCTGCCGGCGGCCCTCTCGCGCAGGGCCGCGAGCCTCGCCATCCTCGACGCCATTGCGCGGCGCGCCCTCCTGGCCTCCGCCTCCACCCCGCCGCCCTCCCGCGCCCACCCGGCGACGGAGCCGCCGCTGCCCTCATTGGTCAGCTCAGGCGACGTGTCGGCGGCCGGGAAGTGCTCGACGGACAGTATCTCCGCTGCCTCCTGCTCTTCGCCTCCCAGCCCCTGCCGATCCAACGACCAACCAACAGCGTCAGTGACTGACCGTGACCGATAAGGATTGACGGTACGTGTACGAGAAGCAAGATCGCACGGACCTTCTTGGCGTGGTGCGGGTCCTTGGACGGGGAGGAGGAGGGGCTGGTCTTGAAGACCTTCCTGACGGTGGCCAGCCAGCCGGCGCCGCCGGGCTTCTTGCCCATGTAGTACGCGGCAATGCGTTGCGGGGGCGCTTTAAGTTGATCTGGCGTAGCTCGACCGATGGAAGGATCGATCGCGCGGTCAAGGGAGATGATGCATGGATTTGCCGTACGAGGCGGGAGGTGATGCGGGTGGTGAAGGGGCAATAAGTGCAGGCGCGCGAGAGTGCCGTGACCGTGAGGGCGGGCGCCGGTGGGGGTGGTCGGTACAGGAGCGGCTTTATCGCGCGCAGCGTCACGGGGCCCGCGCTGTACTTACGTACCCTACGTGCATGCAGCAGCGGCGCCGCGGTTTGTAATTGGACGGGAAGAGGCGGAAACTCCATGGGTGCTGGATGGCCAGGTGAGTTCGGCACTCGCATCTTTGCTGTGGAACCAGTGGGCCGCATTCGTCACCACCTGTTTATTGGAGAATTTTACAAAAGTATGCTTCTAGGCCCTGTAGAATTTGTTTTGCCCTCCACAAAATTTGTCATTACCAGGCTTGGGTCCGCAAATTTTTTTTATAACGAAGGCTCGCGAAGAGCCCGGCTTTGAATTACAAAGACATCAACCGGCCAGGAAATACAAACACACATAAACCCTCACGACCAAACGATACAAGGGGACACTCTAGGAAGCTTACAACTCAACAGGTCGCACAAGCTCAAAAAGAATACAGGAAAACAAAGCTCGAAGCTTGTCCTAGCCGAAGACTACAACCAAACAGCCATAGGGATGGGGCACACACGAGCACGACGAGGACCTGCTTGCAACAGTGTGGTAAGTGAGCCCGACCAACGCCCAAGTAGAAAGACAACACACATCCGCCGTCTCTCTCGCCACAGAGGGACCCTTCCTTCTCGCCATTGCTCGCAAGGCGCCGTACTGGCGGACTTGAGTGACGCTCACCCTAGAGCAGGGGACGTGCCAGCTTCGGGACCTGGAGCATCCGCAGCACATCACCACTTGAACATTCGAGCACTCCGCGACTGCCGCATCGCCACAACCTAGAATGCCTGAGGGCTGCAGGAAAACCACCAGTGCGCCATCAAGAAGAAAGGCAGCAGAGGCATGAAGTAAACCGACAGGCCACCGAGGAGCATTGCCAGGCAGCCGACCGGGACGCCTACAGCCATGCCGAACGTCGTGACACCGCCGTCATCGGACCACCCAAGCCGCCCAAGCTCCGACCTTGGAACCCCTCACCTAAACGCCACCCTCCCCAGGCGGCGCCCCCAAGGAAGACACGACGCACAGCGCGCCATCGCCGCCCATTCCAAGCCGGATTTTGGGCTTTCACCCGGGAGGAGGAACAGGGGTGGAAAGGGGAAGGGCCTCTGCAGCACCTCCAAGGAGGAGACGGCGTCGGGGACGCCGCTGCTGCCAGGCCGGCCAAGCCAGCCAACGGTTTCCCGCGGCCCAAAACTAGACCACAGGTCACCCACCCACATCATACCGGTGCTCGGAGGGAGGCTGGCGAGAAGCGACGGGGACGAGGGAGACAGGGGAAAGGAGCCAACCTCAGATCTGACGAGGAGGGGAAGACCTCCGTGCCACCGCCACCCGCCGTCGTCTCACCACCCGCGTGGTCGAGGCCGCCGGCCAGAGTACACCCGCGAACGACGCCGGCCGAGAAGGTGATGAGGACATCAATACCATTGTTACACCCGCAGCCCCTACTGCTACATATAGTGGACCAATTACTAGAGCTCGCGCACGCCAATTAAATTATCAGGTACTTTCGTTTCTTGGTAATGATTCTAATGTTCATGAGAATATGATGCTGCCTAAATTGGATACATTTGTTTTGCTTACAAATGAAGGGCTTGGCTTGGAGAAGGATGGACATTGGAGCAAGAACAAGCATGAAGATGATGCCTGCGCAAGGGGAACAAGAACGGAGTTACAAGTGATGATTTCAGGACTTTGAAGCCACCATAATGGGTGCATGAAGCCTTGGACGAAATATACAAGATGCTACTTCATAAATTTCGTCCCGAGGCTATTCTAGGTGTTGCGTCACCTTATTATTGGGCCAGGCCCTTGTAATTTCGAAATACACAAGTATAGGCTATTTTTAGAGTCCGTATGTGTGGGGAAACAAGAGATAGGGTTGATTTCGGACCCCTCCACCAAGGGCCACGAATTCCCCCCGCCCCTCTTCATCCATATATACAGCCCTTAGGGCACCGTTTAGACTTTGGGTTTTGTTTATATCAAAAGTTTGCCTTAGCTGCAACTTCGCGTACTTCGTTTGTGTTCAACGACCAGACCAAGGCATCTCAGAACCCCACCTTCATTAATAAAGCTTTCCTCTTATATTCGCAATATCCAGATTGCAATCTTAGTTTCTTGCTTGTTCTTCGTTTGCTCGCAGGAAACAGGCCCTCGTGGTCAGGTTGATCGTGCTCCGGCGTGGTCAATAACCCTCGGAAGTTGGTTTAGCGATTGCTAAGGCGCCGACGTCTCGACGTCACGTAGTCGGATCGTCAAGGTCGACTCCCACGAAACGATAGCCACCATCTCATCGAAACATCGGGACGCCTTTGCCTCTATCAAGTGGTATCAGATTTTCGGGTTGCTCGGTGAGATTTTCTGAGTTTTTTAGATTAGATCGAGTCATTCTTCGTACCTAAAGTCCACGAAAAAGCCACAAAAAATTAGGGTTAGTTCATCATATCCGAACCAATCTGAGCCTTTGCATAATCTTTTAGGGTTTTGCTTTGTTGAATTTGCGGTTGCATCGTCGTGTCTAGTTCTGGTCTTAGCGTCTAGTCTTTTAGAGTTCCGAGTTACGGTCATAAGTTTTCACGCCACGCCGCACCATCATCATCACCTTGCCATCTACCACCATTGCTTATCCGCCACCGCTCACGAATCCGTATCCATATACCACCACCAATCCGTATCCATATACCACCACCAATCCGTATCCATATACCACCACCGCTACCATATACCACCACCACCACCATATATCCACCACCAATCCGAGTTCTTCTCATATTAGGTTTGTTTTCGAGATCCATCTAGTTTCCGATTCGTGTTTCCTAGCCGGAGTAGGTTTAAAAAAGAGTCTGGAAACCACCCTCCGTTTAGGCCCAAAATTTTCCAAAATCGCACTTGTCAAAAAAAATTCTGGCTATCCTATTTTTAGGTGTTTCTAAGCGTATTGAGACAGTCGCCGTTATAGAAAGTTTTTTTTGACCCGTTTCTAGTTTTTGGGTCCGGGCAGTCGAAAAAAAAATGGTCGAAAAAATTTCGTGCCCATCCTGTCAGTTTGACACAGGAAGAGTTTTGAGACACTCGCCATTATAGTGATTTTTCATAAAAAAAAGCGGTGCAAAAAAAGAAAGCAGCGCAAAAAAAAAGAGCGATTTTTTTCAGAGTGTGCTTTTCCCTTGTTTACGTGCAGCGCCCGTGATTTTGTTCGTGTTCTAGGCTCGCGTCTCTAGCACGGTCTAGCCTAGGACCCGACAAAGATCTGCGTCGTTGAGCGTTTATTCAACTTTGCATCTCTGAATTGATTATTGCTGACCCTTTTTGCTACCATATTATAAGCCTTCCCAGCTCCACATACATCTACATCATGCGTTTGACTCTCCCTGGTAATCGCTCTATCCAAGCTTTGAGAGTTTTGACTACAACGGTTGCCGATCACCGCTTTCTTCTTTGGGTAAGAACTGGTAAGAATTTGAGATTTGCTTGACGGATTTGTGATCATCCACCACACCACCACCACCACTTCCTAGTAGTCTGTCGAATCATATTCTTGTGTGTTTCTATTGCTGCTAATCATGGCAGGATCACAAGCCGACGAGACTGACTGGAAGAACATGACAAACAAAGCGCTACATGATAAGTTTCAACAAATGATGAGTGGGCAGGTCGAAGATGTGCTAAATAGATTTGAAGAGGCCATGGAGAAGATAGATGGCATTGAGAAGGCGTTCGAAACAAAGCTCGATAACAAGTTTAATGAATTGCTCGCGCGTCTACCACCACCACCACCGGCTGCACCTAACGCACCTCTACAACAACAACAACGACTACCTCCACATCACGAAACAGCCCTCCGCCGAGCGAGCCGTGTCCCTCTTCAGCCTGGCCAAGCTGCTGGTGCTGCTGTTGATACTTTTGTGGCTCCTGCTGCTGATGTGGGGGAGGTTGATTATGTGAGAGAGTACGAGGATGATTATGTGAGAGAGTACGAGGATGAGATTGATCAACATCAGAACTACGTGCAACCACCAGCACCACAACCACCAGCACCACAACCACCCGGTCGTCCACATGCAAATAATGGCAATGTTAGGGCTCCCCTCGGTGCGAGATCATGACCATCTCCCTAAACTGAAGTTGAATATTCCACCATTTGAGGGTAGATATGTTCACGATATATATCTTACTTGGGAGTTAGAAACTGAACAACGATTTACATGTTTACAATATCACGAGGAGAGACGTGTTCGGCTGCTTGTTTGTGCTTTCACTAGCTTTGCATGTGTTTGGTGGTCGAACATTGTAGATTATATCCTATTCCAGCTACTTGGGCTGCTTTGAAAACTGCTATGCGTACTCGTTGGGTTCCACCATATTATCAACGTGAATTACTTCAAAAATTGCAGCGCTTAAGACAAGGAAAAATTTGGTAGAAGAATATTATCGGGAATTACAAACTGGCTTGATTAGATGTGGTATTGTTGAGGAGAATGAAGCTATGCTTGCACGTTTTACGGGTGGATTAAATAGAGATATTCAGATCATTCTAGACTACAAGGATTATACTAATATCACTCGATTATTCCATCTTGCTTGTAAAGCTGAGCGTGAAGTGCAGGATCGACAGGCGTTGGCGGACTAACTTTTCTCGCAGGTCGACCTTCATCATGGACACCACGTGCAT
This sequence comes from Aegilops bicornis, assembly GCA_021605145.1. Lineage (NCBI taxonomy): Eukaryota > Viridiplantae > Streptophyta > Magnoliopsida > Poales > Poaceae > Aegilops > Aegilops bicornis. The sequence continues at coordinate 578,827,405 of CM038675.1, forward strand.
CATCTACTTCCACACGTTCTACTACACGGCACCTCCGTGGCTGCCACCTCCAACCGTGATACAAGAAAGCGAGGCACAACCACCACTATCTCGCCAAGAGCACACCTGCTTTGGGCCTACACAGAGCTCTTCTTCTTCCATGGCGTCAACAGGGCACACAAGTGATATTATTTGTCGTCGTTGTAAGGGAAGAGGACATTTCTTGAGAGAATGCCAATCTCAGCGTGTGATGATTGCTCACGAGGATGGTGGGTATGAGTCCGCTTAGTGACTATGATGAAGAGACTTTGGCTCTTATTACACATGAAGAACACGGTGGAGATGATTACGATCATGAGACGCAATACATGGCTCTTGAAGATCTTTGACAGGTATGAATGTTAAGTTGCTCAACGTGTTTTGAGTGTGCAGGTTACACAAGCTGAGCAAAATCAGAGGCATAACTTGTTCCATACAAAGTGAGTTGTGAAGGAACGTTCTATTCGCGTCATCATAGATGGAGGGAGCTGCAACAACTTGGCTAGCATGGATATGGTGGAGAAGCTTTCTCTCACCACAAGGCCACATCCACATCCTTACTACATCCAATGGTTCAACAACAGCGGCAAGGTTAAGGTAACACGTATTGTTCGTGTGTATTTTAGTATCTCTACATATGCTGATTATGTTGATTGTGATGTGGTACCTATGCAAGCATGTTCCTTATTACTTGGTAGACCATGGCAATTTGATAAAAATTATGTACACCATGGTAGAAACAATCAGTATACTCTTGTTCACAAGGATAAAAATATTACTTTGCTTCCTATGACTCCTGATTCCATTTTGAAAGATGATATTGAAGGAAATATGCCCTAGAGGCAATAATAAAGTTATTATTTATTTCCTTATATCATGATAAATGTTTACTATTCATGCTAGAATTGTATTAACCGGAAACATAATACATGTGTGAATATATAGACAAACAGTATGTCACTAGTATGCCTCTACTTGACTAGCTTGTTAATCAAAGATGGTTATGTTTCCTAACCATGAACAAGGAGTTGTTATTTGATTAACAAGGTCACATCATTAGTAGAATGATCTGATTGGCATGACCCATTCCGTTAGCTTAACACTTGATCGTTTAGTATGTTAATGCTTTCTTCATGACCCATACATGTTCCTGTAACTATGAGATTATGCAACTCCCATTTACCGGAGGAACACTTTGGGTGCTACCAAACGTCACAACGTAACTGGGTGATTATAAAGGAGTACTACAGGTGTCTCCAAAGGTACTTGTTGGGTTGGCGTATTTCGAGATTAGGTTTTGTCACTCCGATTGCTGGAGAGGTATCTCCAGCCTTCTCGGTAATGCACATCACTTAAGCCTTGCAAGCATTACAACTAATGAGTTAGTTGTGAGATGATGTATTACGGACGAGTAAAGAGACTTACGAATCTAGATTGAACTAGGTATTGGATACCGACGATCAAATCTCGGGTAAGTAACATACCGATGACAAAGGGAACAACGTATGTCGTTATGCGGTTTGACCGATAAAGATCTTCGTAGAATATGTAGGAACCAATATGGGCATCCAGGTTCCGCTATTGGTTATTGTCCGAGAATGGTTCTAGGTCATGTCTACATAGTTCTCGAACCCGTAGGGTCCATGACGCTTAACGTTTCGATGACGATTCATTATGAGTTTATAAGTATTGATGCACGAAGTTTGTTCGAGTCCCGGATGTGATCACGGACATGACGAGGAGTCTCGAAATGGTCGAGACATAAAGATTGATATATTGGAAGCCTAAGTTTGGACTTGAATGGTTCAGTGAAAACAGGATATTACGGAACGGGGGTTACGGAACCCCGGGGGTATATGGGCCCTCATGGGCCTTGAGGGAGAAGGAGAAGGGCCGGCCAGGTGGGCTGCGCCCCCTCCCCTTCCGGTCCGAATAGGACAAGGAGAGGCGGCGCCTTCCCCTTTCCCCTCCCAATCCTACTCCAACTAGGAGAAGGGGAGTCCTACTCCGGTGGGAGTAGGACTCCTCCTTAGGTGCGCCTCCTATAGGGCGGCCACCTCCCCTGGTCTCCTTTATATCTGAGGGCAGGGGCACCCCAAGACACACAAGTTGATCTACGGATCTTTCCTTAGCCGTGTGCGGTGCCCCTTCCACCATATTCCACTTCGGTCATATCGTCGTAGAGCTTAAGCGAAGCCTGCGCGGAGAAGTCATATCGTCAGCGGAGCTTAGGCGAAGCCCTGCGTCGGTGGAGCATCAACATCGTCACCACGTCGTCTTGTGGAACTCATCCCGACACTTTCTTTGGATCGGAGTCCGGGATCGTCATCGAGCTGAGCGATGTGCGAGAACTCGGAGGTGCCGTCGTTCGGTACTTGGATCGGTCGGATCGTGAAGACGCATTTACGACTACATCAACCGCGTTGTTATAACGCTTCCGCTTTCGGTCTCACGAGTGCGTGGGCGGACACTCTTCCCTCTCGTTCTTGTGCCATCACCATGGTCTTGCGTGATCGTAGGAAAATTTTCGAAATTACTACGTTCCCCAGCGGTGGCATCCGAGCCTGGTTTTATGCGTTGATGTCATATGCACGAGTAGAACACAAGTGAGTTGTGGGCGATACAAGTCATCTTGCCTACCAGGATGTCATACTTTGGTTCAGCGGTATTGTTGGGCAGGGCGATCCGGACCAACCTTACGCGTGACGCTTACGCGAGACCGGTTCCCTCGGCGTGCTTTGCACATAGATGGCTTGCGGAAGACTGTCTCTCCAACTTTAGTTGAACCGAGTGTAGCTACGCCCGGTCCTTGAGAAGGTTAAACGGAGTCTATTTGACGAAGTATCGTTGTGGTTTTGATGCGTAGGTAAGAACGGTTCTTGCTCAGCCCGTAGCAGCCACGTAAAACTTGCAACAACAAAGTAGAGGACGTCTAACTTGTTTTTGCGGGGCATGTTGTGATGTGATATGGTCAAGACGTGATGCTATATTTTATTGTATGAGATGATCATGTTTTGTAATCGAGTTATCGGCAAGCTGGCAGGAGCCATATGGTTGTCGCTTTATTGTATGCAATGCAATCGCGATGTAATGCTTTACTTTATTACTAAGCGGTAGTGATAGTCGTGGAAGCATAAGATTGGCGAAAGCGACAACGATGCTACGATGGAGATCAAGGTGTCGGCGCGGTGATGATGGTGATCATGGCGGTGCTTGGCGATGGAGATCACAAGCACAAGATGATGATGACCATATCATATCACTTATATTGATTGCATGTGATGTTTATCCTTTATGCATCTTATCTTGCTTTGATTGACGGTAGCATTATAAGATGATCTCTCACTAAAATTATCAAGAAGTGTTCTCCACAGTATGCACCGTTGCCAAAGTTCGTAGTACCCGGACACCACGTGATGATTGGGTGTGATAAGTTCTACGTCCATCTACAACGGGTGCAAAACAGTTGCACACGCGAATACTCGAGTTAAACTTGGCGAGCCTAGCATATAACAGATATGGCCTCGGAACACGGAGACCGAAAGGTCGAACGTGAATCATATAGTAGATATGATCAACATAGTGATGTTCACCGTTGAAACTACTCCGTCTCACGTGATGATCGGACACGGTTTAGTTGATATGGATCACGTGATCACTTAGATGACTAGAGAGATGTCTGTCTAAGTGGGAGTTTTAATATGATTAATTGAACTTAAATTTATCATGAACTTAGTACACGATAGTATTTTGCTTGTCTATGTTTCTTGTAGATAGATGGCTCGTCTTTGTTGTTCCGTTGAATTTTAATGCGTTCCTTGAGAAAGCAAAGTTGAAAGATGATGGTAGCAATTACACGGACTGGGTCCGTAACTTGAGGATTATCCTCATTGCTGCACGGAAAAATTACGTCCTGGAAGCATTTGGGTGACAGCGAACTGCTGCAGATCTTTGAGCGGAAGTTATGAACGTCGGCAAAGCGGTGATGACTACTCTATAGTTCAGTGTGCCATGCTTTACGGCTTAGAACCGGGTCTTCAACGACGTTTTGAGCGTCATGGAGCATATGAGATGTTCCAGGAGTTGAAGTTAATATTTCAAGCAAATGCCCGGATTGAGAGATATGAAGTCTCCAATAAGTTCTATAGCTGCAAGATGGAAGAGAATAGTTACGTCGGTGAGCACATACTCAAAATGTCCGGGTATAACAATCACTTAATTCAGCTGGGAGTTAATCTTCCGGATGATAGTGTCATTGATGAATTCTCCAATCATCGCCACCAAGCTACAAGAGCTTCGTGATGAACTATAATATGCAAGGGATGACTAAGACAATTCACGAGCTCTTGGCGATCTTTGAAAGCTGCGGAGGTAGAAATCAAGAAAGAGCATCAAGTGTTGATGGTCAACAAGACCACTAGTTTCAAGAAAAGGGCAAAGGGAAGAAGAAGGAAACTTCAAAAGAATAGCAAGAAAGTTCTTGATCAAGAGAAGAAACCCAAGTCTGGACCTAAGCACGAAATCGAGTGTTTTTACTGCAAGCGACGGACCTTTGAAGCGGAACTGCCCCAAGTATTTGGCGGATAAAAGGATGGCAAGGTGAACAAAGGTATATGTGATACACATGTTATTGATGTGTACCTTACTAGAGCTCGTAGTAGCACACGGGTATTTGATCTTGGTTACATTGCGAATATTTGCAACTCGAAGCAGGACTACGGAATAGACGAGCCTTTGGCAAAGGACGAGGTGACGATGCGCGTGGGAAATGGTTCCAAAGTCAATGTAATCGCGGTCGGCACGCTACCTCTACATCTACCTTCGGATTAGTTTTAGACCTAAATAATTGTTATTTGGTGCCGCGTTGAGCATGAACATTATATCTGGATCTTGTTTAATGCGAGGCGGTTATTCATTTAAATCGAGAGAATAATGGTTGTTCTATTTATATGAGTAATATCTTTTATGGTCATGCACCCTTGAAGAATGGTCTATTCTTGTTGAATCTCGACAGTAGTGATACACATATTCATAATGTTGAAGCCAAAAGATGCAGAGTTGATAATGATAGTGCAACTTATTTGTGGCACCGCCGTTTAGGTCATATCGGTGTAAAAGCATGAAGAAACTCCATCTTGATGGGCTTGGAATCACTTGATTATGAATCACTTGGTACTTGCGAACCGTGCCTCATGGGCAAGATGACCAAAACGCCGTTCTCGGAACTATGGAGCGAGCAACAGATTTATTGGAAATCATACATACCGATGTTTGTGGTCCAATGAATGTTGAGGCCGCGGGTATCGTTATTTTCTCACCTTCACAGATGATTTGAGCAGATATGGGTATATCTACTTAATGAAACACAAATCTGAAACATTTGAAAAGTTCAAAGAATTTCAGAGTGAAGTGGAAAATCATCGTAACAAGAAAATAAAATTCCTACGATCTGATCGTGGAGGAGAATATTTGAGTTCTGAGTTTGGTTTACATTTGAAACAATGTGGAATAGTTTCAGCAACTCACGCCACCCGGAACACCACGGAGAAATGGTGTGTCCGAACGTCGTGTCGTACTTTACTAGATATGGTGCGATCAATGATGTCTATTTCCGATTTACCGCTATCGTTTTGGGGTTATGCTTTAGAGGCGGCCGCATTCACGTTAAATAGGACACCGTCAAAATCCGTTGAGACGACGCCTTATGAACTGTGGTTTGGCAAGAAACCAAAGTTGTCGTTTCTTAAAGTTTGGGGCTGCGATGCTTATGTGAAGAAACTTCAACCAGATAAGCTCGAACCCAAATCGGAAAAATGTGTCTTCATAGGATACCCAAAGGAGACTGTTGGGTACACCTTCTATCACAGATCTGAAGGCAAGATTTTCGTTGCTAAATTTGGATCCTTTCTAGAGAAAGAGTTTCTCTCGAAAGAAGTGAGTGGGAGGAAAGTAGAACTTGATGAGATAAGCGTATCTGCTCCCTTATTGGAAAGTAGTTCATCACAAGAAATGGTTCCTGTGACAACTACACCAATTAGTGAAGAAACTAATGATGATGATCATGAAGCTTGAGATCAAGTTACTCTTGAACCTCGTGGGTCGACCAGAATAAAATACGCACAGTGAGTGGTACGGTAATCCTATTCGGAAGTCATGTTACTTGACCATGGCGAACCTACAAACTATGAAGAAGCGATGGTGAGCCCAGATTCCATGAAATGGCTGGAAGCCATGAAATCTGAGATGGGATCCATGTATGAGAACAAAGTTTGGACTTTGGTTGACTTGCCCGATGATCGGCAAGCCATTGAAAATAAATGGATCTTTAAGAAGAAGTGGCGCCGATGGTAATGTAACCGTCTACAAAGCTCGACTTGTTGCGAAAGGTTTTCGACAAGTTCAAGGGGTTGACTACGATGAGACTTTCTCACCCGTAGCGATGCTTAAGTCTGTCCGAATCATGTTAGCAATTGCCGCATTTTATGATTATGAAATTTGGCAAATGGATGTAAAACTGCATTCTTGAATGGATTTCTAGAAGAAGAGTTGTATATGATGCAACCGGAAGGTTTTGTCGATCCAAAAGGTGCTAACAAAGTGTGCAAGCTCCAACGATCAATTTATGGTGCAGTGCAAGCCTCTCGGAGTTGGAATAAACGCTTTGATAGTGTGATCAAAGCATATGGGTTTACGGACTTTTGGAGAAGCTTTGTATTTACAAGAAAGTGAGTGGGAGCTCAGTAGCATTTACGATATTATATGTGGACGACATATTATTAATTGGAAATGATATAGAATTTCTGGATGGCATAAAAGGATACTTGAATAAAAGTTTTTCAATGAAAGACCTCGGTGAAGCTGCTTACATATTGGGCATCAAGATCTATAGAGATAGATCAAGACGCTTAATTGGACTTTCACAAAGCACATACCTTGATAAAATTTTGAAAAAGTTCAAAATGGATCATGCAAAGAAAGGTTTTTTTACTGTGTTGCAAGGAATAAGATTGAGTAAGACTCAATTCCCGACCACAGCAGAAGAGAGATAGAAAATGAAAGATGTTCCTATGCTTCAGCCATAGGCTCTATCATGTATGCAATGTCGTGTACCGGACACGGCGTATGCTTAGCTATAAGCTTGGCAGGAAGGTACCAAAGTAATCCAGGAATGGATCCTTTGGACAGCGGTCAAGAACATCTGAAATACGAAAAGGACTAAGGATATGTTTCTCGTATATGGAGGTGACAAAGAGCTAGTCGTAAATGGTTACGTCGACGCATAGCTTTGACATCGATCCGGACGATTCTAAATCGCAAACCGGATCGTGTTTTTATTAAACGGTGGAGCTGTCGGTTGGTGCAGTTCTAAACAAAGCGTCGTGGCGGGATCTACATGTGAAGCGGAGTACATAGCTGCTTGGAAGCAGCAAATGAAGGAGTCGGATGAAAGAGTTCATTTCCGATCTAGGTGTTATACCTAGTGCATCGGGACCGATGAAGATCTTCTGTGACAATCTGGTGCAATTGCCTTGGCAAAGGAATCCAGATTTCACAAGAGGACCAAGCACATCAAGAGACGCTTCAATTCCATTCGGGACCAAGTCCAAGTGGGAGACATAGAGATTTGCAAAATACATACGGATCTGAATGTTGCAGACCCGTTAACTAAGCCTCTTCCACGAGCAAAACATGATCAGCACCAAGACTCCATGGGTGTTAGGATCATTACTTTGTAATCTAGATTATTGACTCTAGTGCAAGTGGGAGACTGAAGGAAATATGCCCTAGAGGCAATAATAAAGTTATTATTTATTTCCTTATATCATGATAAATGTTTACTATTCATGCTAGAATTGTATTAACCGGAAACATAATACATGTGTGAATATATAGACAAACATTATGTCACTAGTATGCCTATACTTGACTAGCTTGTTAATCAAAGATGGTTATGTTTCCTAACCATGAACAAGGAGTTGTTATTTGATTAACAAGGTCACATCATTAGTAGAATGATCTGATTGGCATGACCCATTCCGTTAGCTTAACACTTGATCGTTTAGTATGTTAATGCTTTCTTCATGACCCATACATGTTCCCGTAACTATGAGATTATGCAACTCCGTTTACGGAGGAACACTTTGGTGCTACCAAAGCGTCTGGCAATCTGGGTGATTATAAAGGAGTACTACAGGTGTCTCCAAAGGTACTTGTTGGGTTGGCGTATTTCGAGATTAGGTTTTGTCACTCCGATTGTCGGAGAGGTATCTCCAGCCTTCTCGGTAATGCACATCACTTAAGCCTTGCAAGCATTACAACTAATGAGTTAGTTGTGAGATGATGTATTACGGAACGAGTAAAGAGACTTACCGATGCTTGAGATTGAACTAGGTATTGGATACCGACGATCAAATCTCGGGTAAGTAACATACCGATGACAAAGGGAACAACGTATGTCGTTATGCGGTTTGACCGATAAAGATCTTCGTAGAATATGTAGGAACCAATATGGGCATCCAGGTTCCGCTATTGGTTATTGTCCGAGAATGGTTCTAGGTCATGTCTACATAGTTCTCGAACCCGTAGGGTCCGCACGCTTAACGTTTCGATGACAGTTCATGAGGAGTGTTTAAGTATTGATGCACGAAGTTTGTTCGAGTCCGGATGTGATCACGGACATGACGAGGAGTCTCGAAATGGTCGAGACATAAAGATTGATATATTGGAAGCCTAAGTTTGGACTTGAATGGTTCCGAGTGAAAACAGGATATTACGGAACACCGGGGTTACGGAACCCCTGGGGTATATGGGCCCTCATGGGCCTTGAGGGAGAAGGAGAAGGGCCGGCCAGGTGGGCTGCGCCCCTCCCCTTCCAGTCCGAATAGGACAAGGAGAGGGGGCGGCGCCTTCCCCTTTCCCCTCCCAATCCTACTCCAACTAGGAGAAGGGGAGTCCTACTCGGTGGGAGTAGGACTCCTCCTTGGTGCGCCTCCTATAGGGCCGGCCACCTCCCCTGGTCTCCTTTATATCTGAGGCAGGGGCACCCCAAGACACACAAGTTGATCTACGGATCTTTCCTTAGCCGTGTGCGGTGCCCCTTCCACCATATTCCACTTCGGTCATATCGTCGTAGAGCTTAGGCGAAGCCTGCGCCGGAGAAGTCATATCGTCGCGGAGCTTAGGCGAAGCCTGCGTCGGTGGAGCATAAACATCGTCACCACGCCGTCGTCTTGACGGAACTCATCCCGACACTTTGCGGATCGAGTCCGGGATCGTCATCGAAATTTGAGCGATGTGCGAGAACTCGGAGGTGCCGTACGTTCGGTACTTGGATCGGTCGGATCGTGAAGACGCATTTACTACATCAACCGCGTTGTTATAACGCTTCGCTTTCGGTCTCACGAGTGCGTGGACGGACACTCTTCCCTCTCGTTGCTGTGCCATCACCATGGTCTTGCGTGATCGTAGGAAAATTTTCGAAATTACTACGTTCCCCAACAGATATTAATAGAGCTAATAAAGCAAAACAGGAGAAAAATAAGAGTGAAAATCAGATTGTGGCAAAAGAATTTGAGCAACAAATGAAGCCTAATAATAAACCATCTAATGTTGCTTCTGAAATTAAACTGAAAAGTGCATGTTTACTTGCCACCAAATCTGATATTGATGAGCTAGATTCTAGCAAATTTGTTTGCTATGCTTTTGTGTGCAAAGAGGCATTATTTTCATTCGAGGACGTGCCTTCTTCTTTGCCCCGTGCTGTCACTAACATTTTGCAGGAGTTCGCTGACGTGTTCCCACAAGACGTGCCACCGGGATTACCACCTATTCGAGGGATTGAGCATCAAATTGACTTAATTCCCGGTGCATCGCTACCCAACCGTGCACCATACCGTACCAATCCAGAGTAGACGAAGGAGATTATGCGTCAAGTACAGGAGCTGCTCGACAAAGGTTATATACGCGACTCTCTTAGTCCTTGTGCTGTTCCTCTTATACTAGTGCCTCAAAAGGATGGTACGTCGCGTATGTGTGTTGATTGTAGAGGCATTAATAATATTACTATTCGTTATCGTCATCCTATTCCTAGGCTAGATGATATGCTTGATGAATTGAGTGGCTCTACAATATTCTCCAAAGTTGATTTGCGTAGTGGATACCATCAAATTCGTATGAAATTGGGAGATGAATGGAAAACAGCATTTAAAACTAAGTTTGGTTTATATGAGTGGTTAGTCATGCCTTTTGGGTTAACTAATGCACCTAGTACTTTCATGAGACTAATGAGCGAAGTTTTACGTGCTTTCATTGGACGATTTGTGGTAGTCTATTTTGATGATATACTGATTTATAGCAAATCTTTGGAAGAACATTTGGAACATTTACGTGCTGTTTTTAATGCTCTACGTGATGCAAGTTTGTTTGGTAACCTTGGGAAGTGCACCTTTTGCACCGACCGAGTATCTTTTCTTGGCTATGTTGTTACTCCACAGGGAATTGAAGTTGATAAAGCCAAGTTTGAAGCTATTAAGAGTTGGCCGCAGCCCAAAGCGGTCACACAAGTGAGGAGTTTTCTTGGACTCGCTGGTTTATATAGGCGCTTTCTGATAGACTATAGAACAATTGCAGCACCTCTAAATGAACTTACAAAGAAGTATGAGCCTTTTGTTTGGGTTACAGCACAGGAAGAAGCCTTCACGGTATTGAAAGATAAGTTGACACAAGCTCCTTTACTCCAACTTCCTGATTTTAATAAGACTTTTGAGCTTGAATGTGATGCTAGTGGAATTGGATTAGGAGGTGTGTTATTACAAGATGGCAACCCTGTTGCATGCTTTTCTGAAAAATTGAGTGGGCCTAGTCTGAATTATTCTACTTATGATAAAGAATTATATGCTCTTGTTCGTACTTTGGAAACATGGCAACATTATTTATGGCCCAAAGAATTTGTTATACATTCTGATCATGAATCTTTGAAACATATTAAAAGTCAAGCTAAACTGAATCGTAGACATGCTAAATGGGTTGAATTCATTGAGACTTTCCCTTATGTCATTAAACACAAGAAGGGTAAAGAAAATGTTATTCTTTGATGCATTGTCTCGTCGCTATACTATGCTTTCACAACTTGACTTCAAAATATTTGGTTTGGAGACCATCAAAGATCAATATGTGCATGATGTTGATTTTAAAGATGTATTGCAGAATTGTAAAGAAGGAAGAACGTGGAACAAGTTAAATGCGTTAATGATGGATTTGTGTTCCGTGCTAACAAGCTATGCATTCCAGCTAGCTCCGTTCGTCTTTTGTTGTTGCAGGAGGCGCATGGAGGAGGACTAATGGGACACTTTGGCGTGAAGAAGACGGAGGATGTACTTGCTACACATTTCTTTTGGCCAAAGATGAGACGGATGTTGAGCGTTTTATTGCTCGTTGCACTACATGTCAAAAAGCTAAGTCACGACTCAATCCTCATGGTTTATATATGCCTTTGCACTGTACCTAGTGTTCCTTGGGAGGATATATCTATGGACTTTGTTTTAGGTTTACCTAGAACAAAGAAGGGAGGGATAGCATATTTGTTGTCGTGGATAGATTCTCGAAAATGGCACACTTTATACCATGTCATAAAAGCGATGATCTTTGTTAATGTTGCTGATTTGTTCTTTCGTGAAATTATTCGCTTGCATGGTGTGCCAAATACTATTGTTTCATATCGTGATACTAAATTTCTTAGCCACTTTTGGAGATGTTTATGGGCTAAGTTGGGGACTAAACTGCTTTTTAGTACTACTTGTCACACCCAAACCGATGGATAAACTGAAGTAGTCAATAGAACATTGGCTACTATGCTTAGGGCTGTTTTGAAGAATAATAAGAAAATGTGGGAGGAATGCTTGCCTCATATTGAATTTGCTTATAATCGTTCATTGCATTCTACTACTAAGATGTGCCCTTTTGAAGTTGTGTATGGTTTCCTACCTCGTGCACCTATTGATTTGTTGCCTCTTCCATCTTCGGAGAAGGTTAATTTTGATGCTAAACAACGTGCTGAATTGATTTTAAAAATGCATGAGTTAACTAAGGAAAACATTGAGCGTATGAATGCTAAATATAAACTTCTTTGGAGATAAGGGTAGAAAACATGTTGTGTTTGCTCACGGAGATCTTGTTTGGTTACATTTGCGTAAGGATAGATTTCCGATTTGCATAAATCAAAGCTAATGCCACGTCGATGGTCCCTTTAAGGTGTTGGAGAAAGTAAATGATAATGCATATAAACTTGAGCTGCCTGCAGATTTTGGGGTTAGTCCCACTTTTAACATTGCAGATTTGAAGCCTTATTTGGGTGAGGAAGATGAGCTTCCGTCGAGGACGACTTCATTTCAAGAAGGGGAGGATGATGAGGACATCAATACCATTGTTACACCCGCAACTCCTCATCGCTACATATCTTTGGACCGATTACTAGAGCTCACATACGCCAATTAAATTATCGTGTACTTTCGTTTCTTGGTAATGATTCTAATGTTCATGAGAATATGATGCTGCCTAAATTGGATACATTTGTTTTGCTTACAAATGAAGGGCTTGGCTTGGAGAAGGATGGACATTGGAGCAAGAACAAGCATGGAGATGATGCCATGCGCAAGGGGAACAAGAACGGAGTTACAAGTGATGATTTCAGGACTTTGAAGCCACCATAATGGGTGCATGAAGCCTTGGACGAAATATACAAGATGCTACTTCATAAATTTCGTCCCGAGGCTATTCTAGGTGCCGCGTCACCTTATTATTGGGCCAGGCCCTTGTAATTTCGAAATACACAAGTATAGGCTATTGTTAGAGTCCGTATGTGTGGGGAAACAAGAGATAGGGTTGATTTCGGACCCCTCCACCAAGGGCCACGAATTCCCCCCCCCCTCCTTCCTCCATATATACAGCCCTTAGGGCACCATTTAGACTTTGGGTTTTGTTTATATCAAAAGTTCGCCTTAGCTGCAACCGGCGACTTAGTTTGTGTTCAACGACTGCACCAAGGCGTCTCGTAACCCCACCTTCATTAATAAAGCTTTCCTCTTATATTCGCAATATCCAGATTGCAATCTTAGTTTCTTGCTTGTTCTTCGTTTGCTCGCAGGAAACAGGCCCTCGTGGTCAGGTTGATCGTGCTCGGCGTGGTCAATAACCCTCGGAAGTTGGTTTAGCGATTGCTAAGGCGCGACGTCTCGCACGTACGTAGTCGGATCGTCAAGGTCGACTCCCACAGAAACGATAGCCACCAGCTCATCGAAACATCGGGACGCCTTTGCCTCTATCAGAAGGCGCCGCCGCCTCGCCAAGAAGGGCCGCCGCCCCAGATTTGAGGTCTTCCTCAAGGAAAGGAGCGACCGAGGCCTCGCCGCCACCATCACGGGCGGCTGCGCGAGCGGATCCAGCGGCTTTCTCAGGTGGCGGCGAGGGAGGGAGGGTGAGGGAGCGGCGGCGCGACGGGGAAACCCTAGTCGCCACCCGAGTCGCCCGAAGCGGACGACGCGAGGGCCGCGGGAGGGGGGCGGGGGGATGGCCACACATTGTGGGTCCGCAAATTGACACAGGCTTTTAATATTTTTATCTGGCGAATGGAAGCGGATGGCAAACTAATGTTTTTTATGGCAAATTTATGTGATGGGAAATGGCAAGTCCTTCCTCTTTCGCAGGATTTTTTTCATTTTTTTCTTCATAAGTTGTCATGTGTTTCTGAAGGAATCGTCACCCTCCTACAACGTAAATTGCCAGCCAAAATGTTCGCAATTGCCACCGCTTCCCAACTGACGTTTGCCAGATAAGAGGGTTCAATTTTTTTTGCAATGTCGATGCGCTACGACCTGAACAGCCGGTGTACATTTTGCCAATTGGAATAGCCAATGGTGCAAGCAGTCGCCTCCTCCCCTACTACCATCTAGGTTTTTCTGGTTGCCAACCCTCCTCCATTAGTAGATCGCCATTTCGGCTCTCCGAACGAGTGAGTACGGGAGGCCCGATGAACCTGTGGGAGTTGTAGTTATTCCTTGTCCTAGGGTTTTAGGTAGGACTTCATTATCCGTTTGATGAGTCCATTTGACGAGGGTATCATACTAGTATAAGTTAACCTGGTCTAGCCCCTAGCCCATGGTTACCGCATGGCTTCGATCCAACCGCTCGGGCTCAGAACCCAACTCAGGTGGTTGCGACCTGGAAGACCTGGAAGGAGGCCACCAAGCCGTGGCATGACCCGACAAGAGCAGAAGGTACATACTCACCAGCAAGTCGACCCAAGCTCTGTAACCGTAGCTCGATCAGGTGTATAAGGTGAGCTAGGGGCCCTCTCGGGGAAGGGTGATCCAAGAAATTCCGGATCATCCTGGAGTTGAATTCTCACCTATGACCATCTTCTTTCTCTCTATCATCAGACCAAGAGCTTATAACCGAAGAAACAGATCTATCCGACGATCCCCGCGATCATGGATGAGCACTCGAGTAATACAATCACCAAATGGGGGAGTAGGGTTTTACCTCCTCTAGAGGGTCTAAACATGCAAAAAAATCCATGTATCGTGCCTTACCATCTTGATCTGCCGGTTGCAGGCCCCTCCAAACATATACATCACCACTGGACGACACTTCTAGTAGTTAAACCCCGACAACTAGTATGCTGTGTTCAGAGTTTATGCCTGATGTAATGTTGTCGATGATGTGATCAGGATCATGGACATGATTTAGCATGAAGATTGATATATTGAAGCCTCATGTTTGATATCGGAAGTGTTCCGTGAAATCGATTTTACGGAGTACCGGAGGTTACCGGAACCCCGGGAGGTTAATGGGCCTTAGTGGTCCTTTACGGAGAAGAGGAGAGGCGGTTGTGGTTGCCAAGGCCTCCCCCAAATTCAATAGGACAAGGAGAGGGGGCGGCAGAAGAAGGAAAAGGGGGCGCCGCCTCTCCTTGTCCTATTCGGACTAGGGAGGGCGCGCGCGCCCTGCCCCGGCCGCCTCCTCTTTCTCCACTAAGGCCCACTATGGCCCATTAAGTTCGGGGTTCCAGAACCCCAGATCGTGTAAAATATCGATTTCACGGGAACATTTCCATATCCAGCTATAGGCTTCCAATATATCAATCTTCATGTCTCGACCATTTCGGGAATCCTCGCCATGTCCGTGGATCATATCCGGATCCAACAACCTTCGCACATCAAAACTAATAAACTCATAATATAACCGCCATCGAACTTTGTTGCTGGACCCTACGGGTTCGAGAACTATGTAGACATGACCGAGACACGCCTCCGTCAATAACCAATAGCGGAACTCGGATGCTCATATTGGCTCCTACATATTCTATGAAGATCTTTATCGGTCAGACCGCATAACAACATACGTTGTTCCCTTTGTCATCGGTATGTTACCTGCCCGAGATTCGATCGCTTGATCTCAATACCTAGTTCAATCTCATTACCGGCAAGTCTCTTTACTCGTTCCGTAATACATCATCCCACAACTAACTCATTAGTTGCAATGCTTACAAGGCTTAAATGATTGCATTACCGAGTGGCCCCAGAGATACCTCTTCGACAACCGGAGTGACAAATCCTAATCTCGAAATACACCAACCCAACAAGTACCTTCGGATACACCTGTAGAGCACCTTTATAATCACCCAGCTATTGCCAGGACGCTTTGGTAGCACACAAAATGTTCCTCCGTAAACGGGAGTTGCATAATCTCATAGTCATAGGAACATGTATAAGTCATGAAGAAAGCAATAGCAACATACTAAACGCATCGAAAGTGCTAAGCTAACGGAATGGGTCAAGTAAATCACATCATTCTCCTAATGATTTGGTCCCGTTAATCAAATGACAACTCATGTCAATGGCTAGGAAACATAACCATCTTTGATCAACGAGCTAGTCAAGTAGAGGCATACTAGTGACACTCTGTTTGTCTATGTATTCACACAAGTATTATGTTTCCGGTTAATACAATTCTAGCATGAATAATAAACATTTATCATGATATAAGGAAATAAATAATAACATTATTATTGCCTCTAGGGCATATTTCCTTCATGAATAACCGTCTCACACTAAACAAGATCCGGATATAACGTTCATGCTCAACGCTGGCACCAAATAACATTTATTTAGGTCTAAAACTAATCCCGGAGGTAGATATAGAGGTAGCGTGCCAACGACGATTACATCGACCTTGGAACCATTCCCGACGCGCATCGTCACTTCATCCTTAGCCAATCTTTGTTTAATCCGTAGCCCCTATTTCGAGTTACATATATGAGCAACCGAACCAGTATCAAATACCCATGCGCTACTACGAGCATTAGTAAGGTACACATCAATAACATGTATATCAAATATACCTTTGTTCACTTTGCCATCCTTCTTATCCGCCAAATACTTGGGGCAGTTCCACTTCTAGTGACCAGTCCCTTTGCAGTAGAAGCACTCAGTTTCAGGCTTGGGTCTTGCTTTGGGCTTCTTCCCGGGAGTGGCAACTTGCTTGCCATTCTTCTTGAAGTTCCCCTTCTTTCCCTTGCCCTTTTTCTTGAAACTAGTGGTCTTGTTAACCATCAACACTTGATGCTGCTTCTTGATTTCTACCTCCGCAGCTTTGAGCATTGTGAAGAGCTCGGGAATTGTCTTCTCCATCCCTTGCATATTATAGTTCATCACGAAGCCTTTATAGCTTGGCAGCATCGATTGGAGAACTCTGTCAATAACACTATCATCTGGAAGATTAACTCCCAGCTGAGTCAAGTGATTATGATACCTGCATATTACGAGTATGTATTCACCGACGAATCGTTCTCCTCCATCTTGCAGCTATAGAACTTGTTGGAGACTTCATATCTCCCAACTCGGGTATTTGCTTGAAATATTAACTTCAACTCTTGGAACATCTCATATGCTCCATGACGTTCAAAACGTCTTTGAAGTCCCGATTCTAAGTTGTAAAGCATGGCACACTGAACTATCGAGTAGTCATCAACACACGACTGCCAGGCATTCATAACGTCAGCATCTGCTCCTGCAGCAGGCCTTTCACCTAGCGGTCCATCAAGGACATAATTCTTCTGTGCAGCAATGAGGATAATCCTCAAGTTACGGACCCAGTCCGTGTAGTTGCTACCATCATCTTTCAACTTAGCTTTCTCTAGGAACGCATTAAAATTCAAGGGAATGGTAACACGGGCCATTGATCTACAACATAGATATGCAAATACTATCAGGACTAAGTTCATGATAAATTAAGTTCAATTAATCAAATTACTTAAGAACTCCCACTTAGATAGACATCCCTCAAGTCATCTAAATGATACGTGATCCAAATCAACTAAACCATGTCCGATCATCATGTGAGATGGAGTAGTCATCAATGGTGAACATCTCTATGTTGATCATATCTACTATATGATTCACGTTCGACCTTTCGGTCTCCAGTGTTCCGAGGCCATGTCTATACATGCTAGGCTCGTCAAGTTTAACCCAAGTATTCCGCATGTGCAAAACTGTCTTGCACCCGTTGTATTTGAACGTAGAGTCTATCACACCCGATCATCACGTGGTGTCTCAACACCATTTAACCGTCATAACGGTGCATACTCAGGGAGAAAACTTATTCCTTGAAATTTGGTTAAGGGATCATCTTATAATGCTACTGTCGTACTAAGAAAAATAAGATGCATAAAATATAAACATCACATGAAATCGAAATATATGTGACATGATATGGCCATCATCATGTTGTGCTTTTGATCTCCATCTCCAAAGCATCGTCATGATCTCCATCGTCACCGGCTCAACACCTTGATCTCCATCGTTGCGTCGTGGTCGTCTCGCCAACTATTTCTTCTACAACTATCGCTACCGCATAGTGATAAAGTAAAGCAATTACATGGCGTTCACATTTCATACAATAAAGAGACAACCATAAGGCTCCTGCCGGTTGCCAATAACTTCTACAAAACATGATCATCTCATATAATAACGTATATCACATCATGTCTTGACCATATCACATCACAACATGCCCTACAAAAACAAGTTAGACGTCCTCTACTTTGTTGTTGCAAGTTTTACGTGGCTGCTACGGGCTTCTAGCAAGAACCGTTCTTACCTATGCATCAAAACTACAACGGTGTTTCGTCAAGTTTGTTATTTTAACCTTCTTCAAGGACCGGCCGCAGTCAAATTCGATTCAACTAAAGTAAGAGAAACAGACACCCGCCAGCCACCTTTATGCAAAACTAGTTGCATGTCTGTCGGTGGAACCGGTCTCATGTGCATGGACATGTAAGGTTGGTTCGGGCAGCTTCATCCCACAATACCGCCGAATCAAAATAAGACGTTGGTGGTAAGCAGTATGACTATCACCGCCCACAACTCTTTGTGTTCTACTCGTGCATATCATCTACACATAGACCTGGCTCGGATGCCACTGTTGGGAAACGTAGCATGCAATTTCAAAAAAATTCCTACGCTCACGCAAGATCTATCTAGGAGATGCATAGCAACAAGGGGGGAAGAGTGTGTCCACGTACCCTCATGGACCGAGAGCGGAAGCATTTGACAACGCGGTTGATTTAGTTGAACTTCTTCTAGCTCCCACCGATCAAGTACCGAATGTACGACACCTCCGAGTTCTGCACACGTTCAGCGCGATGACGTCCCTCGCCCTCTTGATCCAGCAAGGTGTTGAGGAAGTAGATGAGTTCCGTCAGCACGACGGCGTGGTGACGGTGATGGTGAAGTGATCAGCGCAGGGCTTCGCCTAAGAACTACGAAGATATGACCGGAGACGTAAACTGTGGAGGGGGGCGCCGCACACGGCTAACTATTGTTGTTGTGTGTTCTAGGCGCCCCCTCCCCACGTATATATAAGTGGGAAGGGGAGGGGAGCAGCCATGGGGCGCCCCAAGTAGGAGGAATCCTACTTGGGGTCCTCTCCCAATTCGCCCCCCCCCCTTACCATATTTCATCGGAGAGAAAAGGGAAGGGGAAGAGAGAAAGGAAAGGGGGGCGAACCCCCATTGTTCCTTCTCCAATTAGGCCTCCTGCCTAAGGGGGGGGGTGCCAACCCTTGTGGGCTGGTGTGCTCCCATCTTATGGCCCATATCCCCCCGGGGGTTCCGGTAACCCCTCCCCCCCCCAGTACTCCGATAAATACTCGATACTATCTGAAACACTTCCGGTGTCCGAATACTATCATCCTATATATCAATCTTTACCTCTCAACCATTTTGAGACTCCTCGTCATGTAAGTGATCTCATCCGGGACTCCGGAAAACATTCGGTCACCAAAACACATAACTCATATAATACTAAATCGTCATCGAACGTTAAGCGTGCGGACCCTACGAGTTCGAGAACTATGTAGACATGACCGAGACTCCTCTCCCGTCAATAACCAACATCGTGTTGGGGAACGTAGTAATAATTCAAAAAAATTCCTACTGTCACCAAGATCAATCTAGGAGATGCTAGCAACGAGAGAGGGGGAGTGCATCTTCATACCCTTGAAGATCGCTAAGCGGAAGCGTTACAAGAACGCGGATGATGGAGTCGTACTCGCGGCGATTCAAATCGCGGAAGATTCGATCCAAGCGCCGAACGGACGGCGCCTCCGTGTTCAACACAAGTACATCCCGGGGACGTCTCCTCCTTCTTGATCCAGCAAGGGGAAAGGAGAAGTTGAGGGAGAACTTCGGCAGCATGACGGCGTTGTGGTGGTGGAGCTCGTGGTTCTCTGGCAGGGCTTCGCCAAGCACTACGGAGGAGGAGGAGGTGTTGGAGAGGGGGAGGGCTGCTCCAGGGGAAGGGGTGCTGCTGCCCTCCCGCCACCCTATATTTATAGGGGGAAGGGGAGAGGGGGCCGGCCCCCTAGATCCATCAAGATGGGGGATGGCGGCGGCCAGGAGGGGGAGACTTGCCCCCCAAGTAGGTGGGAGGCGCCCCCTCCCCCTAGGGTTTCCAACCCTACGTACGTTGGGCCCTTGGGGGGCGCACCAGCCCAATAAGGGGCTGGTCCCCACCCATATTCAGCCCACTAAGTCATCCGGAGTAGGTGGCCCCACCCGGTGGACCCCCGGACACCTTTCGGTGGTCCCGGTACAATACCGATAACCCCCGAAACCATTCCGACGACTGAAACTGGACTTCACATATATAAATCTTGACCTCCGGACCATTCCGAAACTCCTCATGACATCCGGGATCTCATCCGGGACTCCGAACAACCTTCGGTAACCACAGACAATTTCCCATAACAACTCTAGCGTCACCGAACCTTAAGTGTGTAGACCCTACGGGTTCGGGAACCATGCAGACATGACCGAGACACCTCTTCGGCCAATAACCAATAGCGGGATCTGGATACCCATATTGGCTCCCACATGTTCCACGATGATCTCATCGGATGAACCATGATGTCGGGGATTCAATCAATCCCGTATGCAATTCCCTTTGTCCATCGGTATGTTACTTGCCCGAGATTCGATCATCGGTATCCCCATACCTCGTTCAATCTCGTTACCGGCAAGTCTCTTTACTCGTTCCATAATGCATGATCCCGTGACTAACTCCTTAGTCACATTGAGCTCATTATGATGATGCATTACCGAGTGGGCCTAGAGATACCTCTCCGTCATACGGAGTGACAAATCCCAGTCTCGATTCTTGCCAACCCAACAGACACTTTCAAAGATACCTGTAGTGCACCTTTATAGTCACCCAGTTACGTTGTGATGTTTGATACACCCAAAGCATTCCTACGGCATCCGGGAGTTACACAATCTCATGGTCTAAGGAAATGATACTTGACATTAGAAAAGCTCTAGAAAACGAACTACACAATCTTGTGCTATGCTTAGGATTGGGTCTTGTCCATCACATCATTTTCCTAATGATGTGATCCCATTATCAACGACATCCAATGTCCATGGTCAGGAAACCACAACCATCTATTGATCAACGAGCTAGTCAACTAGAGGCTCACTAGTGATTTGTTGTGGTCTATGTATTCACACATGTATTACGGTTTCCGGTTAATACAATTATAGCATGAACAATAGACAATTATCATGAACAAGGAAAAATAATAATAACCATTTTATTATTGCCTCTAGGGAATATTTCCAACAGTCTCCCACTTGCACTAGAGTCAATAATCTAGTTACATTGTGATGAATCGAACATCCGTAGAGTTCTGGTGCTGATCATGTTTTGCTCTTGGAAGAGGTTTAGTCAATGGGTCTGCAACATCCAGATTCGTATGTACTTCGCAAATCTCTATGTCATATTGTAGATGCTGCTTCCACGCTCCACTTGGAGCTATTCCAAATGGTTGCTCCACTATACATATCTTGTTTGCTACTCAGAGTCATACGGATAGGTGTTAAAGCTTGCATCGACGTAACCCTTTACGCTGAACTCTTTATCACTCCATAATCGAGAAACATTTCCTTATTCCTAAGGAAAATTTTGACCGCTGTCCAATGATCCACTTCTGGATCACTCTTGTACCCCCTTGCCAGACACGTGGCAAGGCACATATCAGGTGTGGTACATAGCATGGCATATTGTATAGAGCCTATGGCTAAGGCATAGGGGGCGACCTTCATCCTTTCTCTTTCTTCTGTCATGGTCGAGCTTCAAGTCTTAACTTCACACCTTACAACTTAGGCAAGAAATCCTTCTTTGACTGATCCATCTTGAACTCCTTCAAGATCATGTCAAGGTATGTGCTCTGTGAATGTCTTATCAGGCGTCTTGATCTATCTCCATAGACCTTGATACCTAATATGTAAGCAGTTTTACCCAGGTCTTCCTTTGAAAAACTCCATTCAAACAACCCTTTATGCTTTCCAGAAATTCTACATCATTTTCGATCAACAATATGTCATCCACATATACTTATCAAAAATGTTGTGGTGCTCTCACTCACTTTCTTGCAAATACAAGTTTCTTGCAAACTTTGTATAAACCCAAAAGCTTTGGTCACCTCATCAAAGCGTATGATCCAACTCCGAGATGCTTGCTCCAGTCCATAGAAGGATCGCTGGAGTTTGGATACCTTTTAGCATCCTTAGGATTGACAAAACCTTCTGGTTGTATCACATACAGCCTTTCCTCATGGAAACCGTCAAGGAAACTTTGTTTTGACATCCATCTGCCTGATTTCGTAAATGAAAATGCAGTAGCTGCTAACATAATTCTAACAGACTTTAGCATCGCTATGATTGAGAGAGTCTCATCACAGTCAACTCCTTGAACTTGTCGGAAACTTCTTTGAGACAAGTCTAGCTTCATAAATGGTGACATTACCATCAGCGTCTGTCTTCTTCTTAAAGATCCATTTATTCTCAATGGCTTGCCGATCATTGGGCAAGTCTACCAAAGTCTATACTTTGTTCTCATACATGGATCCTCTCTCGGATTTCATGGCTCCTAGCCATTTGTTGGAATCCGGGCCCACCATCGCTTCTCCATAGCTCGTAGGTTCACCGTTGTCCAACAACATGCCCTTTAAGACATGGTTACCACTTATAAGTTGTACGCAACCTTGTCGACCTACGAGGTTCGATAGTAACTTGATCTGAAACTCCGTGATCATCATCATTAGCTTTCTCTTCAACTGACGTAGGTGCCACAGAAAAATCTTTGTGTGCTGCGCTACTCTCTGGTTGAAGTAAAGGTTCAACAACCTCATCAAGTTCTATTTTCCTCCCACTCAATTCTTTCGAGAGAAACTCTTTCTCGAGAAAGGACATGTTCTTAGCGACAAACACTTTGCCCTCAGATCTGAGATAGAAGGTATACCCAAACGTCTTCTTTGGGTATTCTATGAAGACACAATTGTCCGCTTTGGGTTCGAGCTTTTCTTGCTAAAGCCTTTCGACATAGGCATCGCAGCCCCAAACATTAATAAACGACAACTTAGGTTTCTTGCCAAACCATAGTTCATACAGTGTCGTCTCCACGGACTTTAGATTGTGCCCTATTTAAAGTGAATGTAGTTGTCTCTAATGCATAACCCGAAAACGATGGCAGTAGATCGGTAGGAGACATCATAGATCGCACCATATCCAATAGGGTGCGATTACGATGTTCGGACACACCATTACACTATGGTGTTCCAGGTGGCATCAACTGTGAAACTATTCGACCTTGTCTTAAGTGATTGCCAAACTCATAACTCATATACTCTCCCCTTGATCAGATCGTAGGAACTTGATCTTCTTGTTACGATGATTCTCAACTTCACTCTGAAATTGCTTGAACTTTTCAAATGTTTCAGACTTATGCTTCATTAAGTAAACATGCCCATATCTACTCAATTCATCGGTGAAGGTGAGAAAACAACGATATCCGGCGCACGCGTCAACACTCATTGGACCACACACATCAGCATGTATGATTTCCAACAAGTCACTTGCATGTTCCATTGTTCCAAAGGACGGGGTTTTAATCATCTTGCCAACGAGGCATGGTTCGCATGTGTCAAGTGACTTCAAAAGTCCATCATCATGGAGGTTCTTCATGCGCTTTACACCACTATGACCTAAGCGGCAGTGCCACAAGAAAGTGGTACTATCATTATTAACTCTACATCTTTTGGCATCAATGTTATGAACACGTGTATCACTACAACCGAGATTCAATAAACCATTCACATTGGGTGCATGACCATAGAAGGTGTTATTCATGTAAATAGAATAACCATTATTCTTTGACTTGAATGAATAGCCGTATTGCAATAAACTGTTGGGGAACGTAGTAATTTCAAAAAATTCCTACGCAGACGCAAGATCATGGTGATGCATAGCAACGAGAGGGGAGAGTGTGTCCACGTACCCTCGTAGACCGAAAGCGGAAGCGTTAGCACAACGCGGTTGATGTAGTCGTACGTCTTCACGATCCGACCGATCAAGTACCGAACGCACGACACCTCCGAGTTCAGCACACGTTCAACTCGATGACGTCCCTCAACTCCGATCCAGCCGAGCTTTGAGGGAGAGTTTCGTCAGCACGACGGCGTGGTGACGACGATGATGTTCTACCGACGCAGGGCTTCGCCTGAGCACCGCTACGATATTATCAAGGTGGATTATGGTGGAGGGGGCACCACACACGGCTAAGAGATCCAAGGGATCAATTGTTGTGTCTCCAAGGGGTGCCCCCCTCCCCGTATATAAAGAAGTGAAGGAGGAGGAGGGCCGGCCCTCTCTATGGCGCGCCCTAGGAGGAGTCCTACTCCCACCGGGAGTAGGATTCCCCCCTTCCAAGTAGTAGGAGTAGGAGTCAAGGAAAGGGGAGAGAGAAGAGAAGGAAGGAGGGGGCGCAGCCCCTCCCCCTAGTCCAATTCGGACTAGGCCTTGGGGGGGGGGGGGCGCAGCCTCTCCTCTCTCTTTCCCCTAAAGCCCAATAAGGCCCATATACTCCCCGGCGAATTCCCGTAACTATCCGGTACTCCGAAAAATACCCGAATCACTCGGAACCTTTCCGACGTCCGAATATAGTCGTCCAATATATCGATCTTTATGTCTCGACCATTTCGAGACTCCTCGTCATGTCCCCGATCTCATCCGGGACTCCGAACTACCTTCGGTACATCAAAACACATAAACTCATAATATAACCGTCCATCGAACTTTAAGCGTGCGGACCCTACGGGTTCGAGAACTATGTAGACATGACCGAGACACTTCTCCGGTCAATAACCAATAGCAGAACCTGGATGCTCATATTGGCTCCCACATATTCTACGAAGATCTTTATCGGTCAAACCACATAACAACATACGTTGTTCCCTTTGTCATCGGTATGTTACTTACCCGAGATTCGATCGTCGGTATCTCAATACCTAGTTCAATCTCGTTACCGGCAAGTCTCTTTACTCGTTCCGTAATACGTCATCCCACAACTAACTCATTAGTTGCAATGCTTACAAGGCTTAAATGATGTGCATTACCGAGTGGGCCCAGAGATACCTCTTCGACAACCGGAGTGACAAATCCTAATCTCGAAATACACCAACCCAACAAGTACCTTCGGAGACACCTGTAGAGCACCTTTATAATCACCTAGTTACGTTGTGACGTTTGGTAGCACACAAAATGTTCCTCTGGTAAACGGGAGTTGCATAATCTCATAGTCATAGGAACATGTATAAGTCATGAAGAAAGCAATAGCAACATACTAAACGATCGAGTGCTAAGCTAACGGAATGGGTCAAGTAAATCACATCATTCTCCTAATGATTTGATCCCGTTAATCAAATGACAACTCATGTCAATGGCTAGGAAACATAACCATCTTTGATCAACGAGCTAGTCAAGTAGAGGCATACTAGTGACACTGCTTGTCTATGTATTCACACAAGTATTATGTTTCCGGTTAATACAATTCTAGCATGAATAATAAACATTTATCATGATATAAGGAAATAAATAATAACATTATTATTGCCTCTAGGGCATATTTCCTTCATAAACATGATCTAATCATGTTCATGCTCAACGCAGACACCAATGCAAACAACATTTATCTAGGTTCAACGCTAATCCTGAAGGTGATCACATCAAACTTGGAAACACTTCCAACACCCATCGTCACCTCGCCCTTAGCTAGTCTCCATTTATTCCATAGCTTCTATTTCGAGTTACCAATATTAGCAACTGAACCGGTATCTGATACCGATGTGCTACTAGGATTACTAGTAAGGCACACATCAATAACACATATATGAAATATACTTTTGTTGAAGTTGCCAGCCTTCTTATCTACCAAGTATTTGAGGCAATTCCACTACCAGTGACCATTCCCCTAATAGAAGCACTTCGTCTTGGGTTTGGGTTCTTGGGTTTCTTCACTGGAGCGACAACTAGTTTACCATTCATGAAGTTTCCCTTCTTGCACTTGCCCTTCTTGAAACCAGTGGTCTTGTTAACCATCAACACTTGATGCTCCTTCTTGATTTCTACCTTCACGACCTTAAGCACGACGAACAGCTCCGGGACCATCTTCCCTTGCATGTTATAGTTCATCACGAAACTCTAGTAGCTTGGTGATAGTGATTGGAGAACTTTTTCAATCACTCTCTTATCTGGAAGATTAACTCCCGCTTGATTCAAGTGATTGAAGTACCCAGACATTCTGAGCAGATGCTCACTGGCTAAGCTATTCTCCTCCATCTTGTAGGCAAAGATCTTGTCAGAGGTCTCAAACCTCTCAACACGGGCATGAGCCTGAAATATCAATTTCAGCTCTTGGAACATCTCATATATTCCATGGCGTTCAAAACGCCTTTGGAGACCCGATTCTAAGCCGTAAATCATGGTGCACTAAACTATCAAGTAGTCATCAGAACGTGTCTACCAGATGTTAACATCCACAGACGACGCTAGAGGGGTTGGCACACCGAGCGGTGCATCAAGGACAAAAGCCTTCTGTGTAGCAGTGAGGACAATCCTCAGACTACGGCCCTAGTACGCACAATTGCTTACAATATCTTTCAACTTAGTCTTTCTCTAGGAATGTATTAAAACAGGGAGCTGAAACGCGAGCTATTGATCTACAACATAATTTGCAAAGACAATTTAGACTATGTTCATGATAATGAGTTTAATTAATCAAATTATTTAATGAACTCCCACTCAGATAGACATCCCTCTAGTCATCTAAGTGATACATGATCTGAATCGACTAGGCCGTGTCCGATCATCACATGAGACGGACTAGTCATCAACGGTGAACATCTCCATGTTGATCGCATCTACAATACGAATCATGTTCGACCTTTCGGTCTCTCGTGTTCCGAGGCCATGTTTGTACATGCTAGGCTCGTCAAGTCAACCTAAGTGTCTCACATGTGTAAATCTGTCTTACACCCGTTGTATGCGGACGTTAGAATCTATCACACCCGATCATTGATACGTCTCCAACGTATCTATACTTTTTGATTGCTCCATGCTACTTTATCTACTGTTTTGGACTATATTGGGCTTTATTTTCCACTTTTATATTATTTTTGGGACTAACCTATTAACCGGAGGCCCATCCCAGAATTGCTGTTTTTTGCCTATTTCAGTGTTTCGAAGAAACGGAATATCAAACGGAGTCCAAACGGAATAAAACCTTCGGGAACGTGATTTTCTCACCGAACGTGATCCAGGAGACTTGGACCCTACTGCAAGAAGTAACAGAGGCGGTCACGAGTGTGGGGCGCCCCTGCCTCGTGGGCCCCCTGTTGCTCCACCGACATACTCCTTCCTCCTATATATACCTACGTACCCCCAAACGATCAGAACATGAGCCAAAAACCTAATTCCACCGCCGCAACTGTAACATCCCAAATTTTCAATTTGGAATGTTATACATTAGGTCATCATGCATATCATATTTTTCTCGCATTTTCCGATCCTAGAAAATTTCACGCAACTCAAGGACCCTTGGAGAGAGTTGGAAGTTTCATTATTTTCATATTTGGGATTTCTCAAATTTTGGAAATAGGATCATTGGATTTATTTAAATTATCTTCATAAAGTTTTTCCTATAAAAATATTTTGAGAGGGAATAATATGACTTTCCCAACATTTAGGAAAAGCGAAGATTTTATAAATAAATCAAATTTGGTTTTGAAAGATTTATTTTGCTTAGGCAAAATGAGCATTTTAAAATTATTGCATGTTTGCCGCTTTTAAAAGTTCATTTTGTTCGACTCATTTTTAGGAGTCGGGAAAAATTTGTTTTATTTAAATCGGAGTTCATTTGGTATTTTTTAATTCGTTTTGTTTTAATTTTAAAAAAATCGCGCTTCACTTTGGGCCAAGGCCCGCCAGCTGGCCAAAGGCCCGGCCCGGCGCCGCCGCCTCCCTCCTCTCCTCACAAGACGCCTTGCGCCGAGTCCCTTCGGGGGACGACGCCGCCGCCTTGATTTTATGCATTAGATCAACCCTCAAACACTTGCATGTTTAGGATCTAATTAAATTGTGGGATGGGAAGTAGATTGAGGTAGTACCTATTACCTGTTTTACTTATGAAACCTTGGGAGTTACTTCTACGTTTGCTTATTTATGCCAGGCTATGCTAGTAGACGTGGATTGGGTGAGTGAATATCCATGACAGATGTGAGATTGTTTTAATGGTTTATTTAAGGTGGCAACCTAAACACACATCTGGGTGGATTGAGGCACCTGATTTCTATCAGGACTTGCCTGTATTTCTTCGGACCGCCACCCAGGCTCTAAGGGATCATAAGATTATTCAAACTGGAAACTTCCGTGTGCAGCCACAAGCCAATTATGGGCTCTGGCGTAGTTGACTAAGTTGTGCGAACTCTTACGGGTAGGCTAGCTGATGTAGGGGATTTAGGTTGGTACGGTCTACCCACATGTAAGGTGCTAGCGCTCGAAAGACTATGTCTCGGTCATCCGCTTTCTCAAACACCATGTAGTGCGAGAAACCAAAGCGGAGGCGATCGAGTCTTGTGGGGAAAAGTGCGCAAACCTCTGCAGAGTGTATAAACTAATCATGATTAGCCGTGTCCCCGGTTATGGACATCTTGAGTATCTAGTACTTGAATATCATGTGAATCTCATCATGTTACTTCTAATTAATATTGTTGGGTTTTAATGAGTACTTTAATTGGGATTGAGGATGCTCTCAACCATTCTCAATGTTCAACAACCACCATGATAGTTAAATAAATTTATTCCTTTGAAGTAGGGAAAAATTGGCTTTTCGAAAAAAAACTGTAACCATAGAGCTTTCCACCAGCCATATATGCATGTAGTATAGCCTATTCTTTCATTACTCTCTATGTGTTACATTGCCAGCATATTCCATGTGCTGACCCGTTTTCGGGCTGCAACTTTCATGTTGCAGACTTTTCAGACGACGAGTAAAGGGTTAGGTCGTGGTTCTATACTCAGTGATGCCGATGGAGTTGATGGACTCACTTATCTTCCAAGCCTTCATTGTTATCTTTAGATGGCCTTAAGCCATATTATTGTATTAAGTTCCCTTGTGGACAACGATGTAATAAGTGTGTGATTGCTACTCGCTATAAATCCTTGAAATCTTGTGTGGTGTCAGCATTACTGATCCAGGGATGACACTGAGCACAGAGCACTGGATCCATTCGGGTCTGGTCGCTACAGAGAATGGTATCAGAGCACACGCTGATTGTAAGACACGACCACTAAGATAAAGCCATAGATCACTATTCTCTTCCCATTTTCTAACTCCTCACCTTTTCTACTCTCTTTAGGATGAAGGACGCGAAGATCAAGTACACCCAACCGGATGAAGGCACACCTTTGGATTTCACTTGAAGGAAGTTACCAAATACCTGAACATTGGATTACCAAGCTTCACCGGGACTTTCAACGCCACTCTGCCTGAAGAGGAGCGCTGGAAGATTCACGCTCACGTTCCAGGAAGGACATTCGCCCCAATCACCAAGCCTATAGATAGTGTTTTGATTGCACCAACTTGGAGTGCAGGAAAGAGCATGGCAGCTCACATCACCATGGGACGCATTGGAGAAGTTTATCAAGAAGACCTTAAGGACACTATCTACCAGATTTGCGGACGCCGAGATGACAAATGGGACGTCACAAGACCAAGAAGGATAGATCCATTGCAGCATTCATCCAGAGTTAAACCCGGCACATTCGACGTCGGAGAACCAGATGTGCAATGATATGTTGGAGTTGCGTAATGCAAAGGGAAGGATCATCGAGCTTGAAGAAGAACTAAAGACAACTCGCAAGGACTATATGGACGAGATCGTAGCTCTAGCAAGACACAATAACGATCTTAAGTACGAGATTGAAGAACCAAGAAGAAGTTGGCGCCAGGAATGAAGACCAGATGTCGATTGCCCAAGCGACTACATCAACATCGACGACACCGATTCGGATCCAAGTGAACCCGACTTTGAAGACGGTCGAGCGGACATTATGGAGTCTTCCACCGGTTCAAAATTAGTAGAAGTCCCCACATATTAGTAGTATTCCTCCATGTAAACACTATAGTACACGCACTTTGCGATAGTTAGATCGTTGTAAGCTTTTGTTTGATTGAATGAAGTGATTTTGTGTGTATTTGCTCATGTGCATTTGGGTAGTGATTCCCCTTAGACCTCATTCTATTCTAAATTCTCATCTTTTCTAAACCCATCAGATGCCTCCTAGACGCGACCCCGGATTCGTTTTCCCGCCAGAGATCACCCAACCGATCCAAAGAGAATACCCTGATTCAAACATTGGTGCGAGAACCAGGCAACAACAACAACAACAACAACCCACCGCCACCACCACTGCGGATCATCGACTCGTTTCCTTAGACTAAACCCGCCGGTGTATTCCAAAGAGCACCGAGCCAATTGTAGCAGTATGACTGGCTCCGCAAGATAGGAAGGAGCTGACCACTGCAGGATGCACGGATGGAGAAAGAGTGAAGTTTGCAGCACATGAGCTTGAAGGACCCAGCAGCATGGTGGGAGAATTTCACAGCCACTTACCTCAGAGACACCATCACATGGGATCGGCCAGCAAGCTTTACCGCCCATGTTTCAGCAGGAGCTATGGCCATGAAGAAGCGTGAGTTTCGCAATTTACGCCAAGGAGGAAGGACTGTTGGCCAGTACGTGGATGACTTTAGTAAACTAGCACGTTATGCCCCAGATGACGTTGCTACTGATGCAGCTAAACAAGAGAAGTTTCTAGAAGGATTTTCCTGATGTATTTCCGGAAGAGTTGCCAGGAATGCCACCGGATAGAGACATTGAGTTTTTGATCGAGCTGTTGCCAGGAACAGGCCCGATATCGAAGCGACCGTATAGGATGCCAGCACAGGATTTGGCGGAAATCAAGACGCAGATTAAGGAGCTATTGGATAAAGGTTTTATACGCCCAAGTTCTTCACCGTGGGGATCACCCGCTTTGCTAGTGGAGAAGAAGGATGGATCGTTAAGAATGGTTGTTGATTATCGTGGATTGAATGAAGTAACAATCAAGAACAAGTACCCACTACCTATGATAAATGACCTGTTTGATCGCTTGCAAGGAGCCAAGGTGTTTTCCAAGATCGACTTGCGATCGTGGTACCATCGATTGAAGATTCGGGAGCAGGACATACCCAAGACAGCATTTACCACGAGATATGGACTATACGAGTATACCGTTATGTCATTTGACTGACTAACGCACCAGCCTATTTCATGAACACGATGAACAAAGTGTTTATGGAGTTTTGGATAAGTTCGTCGTGGTGTTCATTGATGACATTTTGATTTTCTCGAAGAATGAAGAGGAACACAAGGAACATTTGCGATTGGTTTTGGAGAAACTGAGGGAACACCAGTTGTATGCCAAGTTCAGCAAATGTGAGTTTTGGCTAAAGGAAGTTGGATTTCTCGGACATGTTATATCCGGAGAAGGGATAGCAGTTGACCCCACAAAAGTTGAGACCGTAACCAAATGGGAAGCACCAACAACAGTTGGAGAGATTCGGAGTTTCCTTGGACTCGCAGGATACTACCGAAGGTTCATTGAGAATTTCTCAAAGATTGCTAAGCCTATGACAGAATTGTTGAAGAAGGAAAACAAATTTATATGGACCGAGGATTTGTGAGGCAAGTTTTCAGGAGTTGAAGAAAAGATTGGTTACCTCACCAGTTTGATATTGCCAGATCGGACTAAGGATTTTGAGGTGTATTGCGACGTTTCACGTCGAGGACTTGGAGCAAAGGTGCTTATGCAGAAGGAAGAGTTGTTTCGTATGCTTCACGACAACTTAAGCCCCATGAGTTGAATTATGCCACTCATGATTTGGAGTTAGCAGCCGTTGTGCATGCCACGAAGACGTGGAGACATTTTCTCATTGGAAATCATTGTGAAGTATATCACGGATCACAAGAGTTTGAAGTACATCTTCACACAGAAGGAATTGAATCTCAGACAAAGGATATGGTTAGAGCTTATCAAGGATTATGACATGAGATTGCATTATCACCCCGGGAAGGCTAATGTCGTAGCAGACGCATTGAGCCGTAAGAGCCACGTCAATACCCTAATGATGGGAGGAATACCCAATGAGTTAGCCGAGGACCTTCGAGAGCTATGTTTGGAAATAGTTCCGAGAGGCTATGTAGCGACATTGGAGATTCAATCGACAGCGATGGACAAAATCAGAGAAGCCCAAAAGGCGAGATAAGGAAGTTGCCTCTATAAAGGAGAAAATGAACAAAGGAAAAGCTAAAGGATTTCGTGGAGGATGAGCACGATACCCTATGGTTTGAAGACCGTGTTTATGTGCCCAATGACCCGTAGATCGTGAAGCTGATTTTACAAGAAGCTCATGATTCACCCTATTCGATTCACCCAGGAAATACCAAGATGTACTTGGATTTGAAGAATACCTTCTGGTGGACCGGAATGAAGAAGGATATTGCGGAGTATGTAGCAGTTTGCGATGTATGTCAGAAGGTAAAGGCAGAACATCAGAAGCCAGCAGGATTGTTACAACCATTGCCGATACCCGAATGGAAGTGGGATAAACTAGGCATGGATTTTATCACGGGATTGCCAAAGACTCGTTCATGATATGACTCGATTTGGGTTATAGTCGACCGTTTAACAAAGGTAGCTCATTTTATTCGATCAAGACCACCTATAGCAGTGCTAAGTTGGCAAAGATATACATGACCAGAGCTGTGTGCTTACACGGAGTTCCGAGGAGCATCGTGTCGAGATAGAGGAACCCGGTTTACCTCGAAATTTTGGAACGGTTACGCGAAACATTGGGAACCCGATTGGAATTGATGCGACTTTCCACCCGCAGACCGATGGACGGTGAGAGAGTCAATCAGATTTTGGAAGATATCTTTGAGAGCTTGTGCCCTAGATTATGGATCTAGCTGGGATGATAATTTGCCGTATGCAGAATTTTCCTACAACAACAGTTACCAAACCAGCTTGAAGATGGCACCTTCGAGGCTTTGTATGGAAGAAGGTGCAGGACACCGTTGTTATGGGAATGGCGGAGATAAATGGGTTGTTTGGACCAGATTTAATTAAGGAGTGCGAACAGAAAGTCAAGTTGATTCGAGAGCGAGCTTAAGGTAGCCCGATCCGGACAAAAGAGCTATGCCGATTCAAAGCGCCAGCGATTGAATATGAAGTTGGAGACAGTATATCTCGAGTATCCCGCTTGAGGAGTTAAGCGTTTTGGAGTTAAAGGAAAGTTAGCACCCGTTTCGTTGGACCGTATAAGATTTTGCAACGCATGGGAGAAGTTGCTTATAAGTTGGAATTACGGAAGGACTGTCGGGAGTTCATGATGTATTCCATGTTTCTCGATTGAAGAAATGTCACCCGAGATAGCAGAGTTACCGTTAAGAGACACAGTGCACCTTTGGAAGCAATTCAGTTGAAGGATGATTTGACATATGAGGAAAAACCGGTTAAGATTCTCGATTATGCCAGCAGAGTTACCCGCAGCAAGGTTATCAAGTTTTGCAAAGTTGATTGGAGCCACCACTGCGAGGATAAAGCCACCTGGGAAATGGAGGAAGTTTTGCTCAAGGACCACCCTCACCTATTTTCTAACCAACCCGAATCTCGAGGGCGAGATTCATCTTAAGGGGGTAGGTTTGTAACATCCCAAATTTTCAATTTGGAATGTTATACATTAGGTCATCATGCATATCATATTTTTCTCGCATTTTCCGATCCTAGAAAATTTCACGCAACTCAAGGACCCTCGGAGAGAAGTTGGAAGTTTCATTATTTTCATATTTGGGATTTCTCAAATTTTGGAAATAGGATCATTGGATTTATTTAAATTATCTTCATAAAGTTTTTCCTATAAAAATATTTTGAGAGGGAATAATATGACTTTCCCAACATTTAGGAAAAACGAAGATTTTATAAATAAATCAAATTTGGTTTTTGAAAGATTTATTTTGCTTAGGCAAAAATGAGCATTTTAAAAATTATTGCATGTTTGCCGTTTTTAAAAGTTCATTTTGTTCGACTCATTTTTAGGAGTCGGGGAAAATTTGTTTTATTTAAATCGGAGTTCATTTGGTATTTTATTAATTCATTTTGTTTTAATTTTAAAAAAAATCGCGCGGCCCACAGGCCAAGGCCCGGCCCGGCCATTGACCAGCCAGGCCCGGCCAGTAGCCGCCTCCTCTCCCTCCCTCGCCTTGCGCCGCCTTGGCATAAAGTCCCTTCGGGGGCAGCCAGCCACCGCCCGTCGGTCCGGCTCCGCCCGCCTCCCACGGCTTGCCCCTCCCAAACCACCCGCGCCGCCCCTCCCCTCTTCAATACCGCCCCCCTCTCTCTCACCCCCGCCGCCCCTAGCAGGTCGCCCTTGTGCGCCGCCGCCGCCGTCCCTTGCAGCGGGAGCCCCGCCGCCCTCGCCGCCTCCCGACCCCGCCGCCCTCGCCCGCCGCCCGGAGCCCCGCCGGCGATCACCGGAGGTAGCCCCGCCCGATCCGGTTTTCCCCTAAAAACCCGATCCGGTTTATTTAAAAAAAAAGATGTTCGGTTTTTTTAAAAAACCTAGATGGTTTTTATTTTTTTCGGTTTTCTTAATTAGCGAACGTTCACCGACCCGTTCGTTTCAATGAACGCGTTCGTTGGATTAGTTCTGTTAACGAACGTCCGTTATTTAATCCGTTAAATCGTTTTTCTTTTAAATCGGATTTAATCCATTATTTTCAGATTCGATTTCGATCCGATTTTCAAATCTGTTTTATTTCTTGCTCGTTTATCGGAATCAGGTGATTCAAGCGCTGGAGTTTCAGAACGAAACCGCCCGTTCCGACTACCCTACTTACACAGAGTTTTGCTACTATGAAATTTTGACCTAATTTCAGATTGCTAAACCGAGTCGTTCACTCACGAGTTCCGAATTTCGATGCTTTATTCGAGTCGAATCTTTTGAAACCAGGGGTCTTAAGTTGAAATCTCAGGTTAGATCTTTTAATCGAGAATTCCCTGTGCAATAGAAGAGTACTTATTGTATGCTTGTTGTTTGTCTGCGTTAGATCACGGAGTGCGCCGCTTGTTACTTGAATCTCTAGGTCTCATGGATCATCGACAAGGCAAGTAACACTTTGATCATACTTTTCTACTACCCAGTTTTTATGCATTAGATCAACCCTCAAACACTTGCATGTTTAGGATCTAATTAAATTGTGGGATGGGAAGTAGATTGAGGTAGTACCTATTACCTGTTTTACTTATGAAACCTTGGGAGTTACTTCTACGTTTGCTTATTTATGCGGGCTATGCTAGTAGGCGTGGATTGGGTGAGTGAATATCCATGACAGATGTGAGATTGTTTTAATGGTTTATTTAAGGTGGCAACCTAAACACACATCTGGGTGGATTGAGGCACCTGATTTCTATCGAGGACTTGCTGTATTTCTTGGACCGCCACCCGGGCTCTAAGGGATCATAAGATTATTCAAACTGGAAACTTCCGTGTGCAGCCACAAGCCAATTATGGGCTCTGGCGTAGTTGACTAAGTTGTGCGAACTCTTACGGGTAGGCTAGCTGATGTAGGGGATTTAGGTTGGTACGGTCTACCCACATGTAAGGTGCTAGCGCTTCTGGTAAGACTATGTCTCGGTCATCCGTTTCTCAAACACCATGTAGTGCGAGAAACCAAGCGGAGGCGATCGAGTCTTGTGGGGAAAAGTGCATAAACCTCTGCAGAGTGTATAAACTAATCATGATTAGCCGTGTCCCCGGTTATGGACATCTTGAGTATCTAGTACTTGAATATCATGTGAATCTCATCATGTTACTTCTAATTAATATTGTTGGGTTTTAATGAGTACTTTAATTGGGATTGAGGATGCTGTCAACCATTCTCAATGTTCAACAACCACCATGATAGTTAAATAAATTTATTCCTTTGAAGTAGGGAAAAATTGGCTTTTCGAAAAAAAACTGTAACCATAGAGCTTTCCACCAGCCATATATGCATGTAGTATAGCCTATTCTTTCATTACTCTCTATGTGTTACATTGCCAGCATATTCCATGTGCTGACCCGTTTTCGGGCTGCAACTTTTCATGTTGCAGACTTTTCAGACGTCGAGTAAGGTGTTAGGTCGTGGTTCTATACTCAGTGATGCCGATGGAGTTGATGGACTCACTTGACTTCCAAGCCTTCCGCTGTTATCTTTAGATGGCCTTAAGCCATATTATTGTATTAAGTTCCCTTGTGGACAACGATGTAATAAGTGTGTGATTGCTACTCTGCTATAAATCCTTGAATCTTGTGTGGTGTCGGCATTCTTGATCCAGGATGACATCGAGCACGAGCACTAGATCCATTCGGATGCAATCGCTAAATGACTTTCAGCATCCACGAGATCCCATCTTGGGGCCTGTTAGGAGCTCCGGAGGGGGCATCCACCACGGAGGGCTTCTACATCATCACCATAGCCCCTCCGATGAAGTGTGAGTAGTTTACTTCAGACCTTGGGTCCATAGCTAGTAGCTAGATGGCTTCTTCTCTTTTTGGATCTCAATACAATGTTTTCCCCTCTCTCGTGGAGATCTATTCGATGTAATCTTCTTTTTGCGGTGTGTTTGTTGAGACCGATGAATTGTGGGTTTATGATCAAGATTATCTGTGAACAATATTTGAATCTTCTCTGAATTCTTTTATGTATGATTGGTTATCTTTGCAAGTCTCTTCGAATTATCCATTTGGTTTGGCTAACTAGATTGGTAGTTCTTGCAATGGAAGAAGTGCTTAGCTTTGGGTTCAATCTTGCGGTGTCCTTTCCCAAAGGATGTAAGGGGCAGCAAGGCACGTATTGTATTGTTGCCATCGTGGATAACAAGATGGTTTTTATCATATTGCATGAATTTATCCCTCTACATCATGTCATCTTGCTTAAGGCGTTACTCTGTTTTAACTTAATACTCTAGATGCATCTTTGGATAGCGGTCGATGAGTGGAGTAATAGTAGTAGATGCAGTGAGTCGGTCTACTTGTCTTGGACGTGATGCCTATATACATGATCATACCTAGATATTCTCATAACTATGCTCAATTCTGTCAATTGCTCAACAGTAATTTGTTCACCCACCATAGAATACTAATGCTCTTGAGAGAAGCCACTAGTGAAACCTATGCCCCCCGGGTCTATTCTCATCATATCAATCTCCATTACTTTAATACTTGCTTTGTTTTTACTTTGCCTTTTACTTTTCACTTTGCATCTCTATACCAAAAATACCAAAAATACCAAAAATATTATTTATCATCTCTATTAGATCTCACTCCCGTAAGTGACCGTGATGGGATTGACAACCCCTAACCGCGTTGGTTGGGAGGAGCTATTGTTTTGTGCAGGTACGAGGGACTTGTGTGTAGCCTCCTAATGGATTGATACCTTGGTTCTCAAAAACTGAGGGAAATACTTACGCTACTTTGCTGCATCATCCTCTCCTCTTCGGGGAAAACCAACGCAAGCTCAAGACGTAGCAAGAAGGATTTCTGGCGCCGTTGCTGGGGAGGCTTACGCAAGAGCAAGTCAAGACTTGGACTCCTAACAACAAGCCACTTCTGGCACCGTTAAAGTCTACATACCAAGTACGCATCACAATCCCTATCTCACGCATTACATTATTTGCCATTTGCCTCTCGTTTTCCTCTCCCCCACTTCACCCTTGCCGTTTTATTCGCCCTCTCTTTCCCAATCTCCTCCTCCTTTTCCCATTTGCCTTTTGCTCGCTTGCCTTTTGTTTGCTCGTGTGTTGGATTGCTTGTCTGTCGTGATGGCTCAAGATACTACCAAATTGTGTGACTTCACCAATACCAATAATAATGATTTCCTTAGCACTCCGATTGCTCCTCTTTCCAATACTGAATCTTGTGAAATCAATACTGCTTTGTTGAATCTTGTTATGAAAGATCAATTCGCCGGCCTTCCTAGTGAAGATGCCGCTACTCATCTGAATAGCTTCGTTGATTTATGTGATACGCAAAAGAAAAAAGATGTCGATAATGATGTCGTTAAATTGAAGCTATTTCCTTTTTCGCTTAGAGATCGTGCTAAAGCGTGGTTTTCATCTCTGCCTAAAAATAGTATTGATTCTTGGAACAAGTGCAAAGATGCTTTTATCTCTAAGTATTTTCCTCCCTCTAAGATTATCTTTCTTAGGAACGATATTATGAATTTTAAGCAAATTGATCATGAACATGTTGCACAAGATTGGGAGAGAATGAAATTAATGATACGTAATTGTCCTACTCATGGTTTGAACTTGTGGATGATTATACAAAACTTTTATGCGGATTGAATTTTGCTTCTAGAAATCTTTTAGATTCGGCATGGAGGCACTTTTATGGAAATCACTCTAGGAGACGCTACTAAACTTCTAGATAATATTATGGTTAAATTATTCTCAATGGCATACCAAAAGATCTACTAATAAAAAAGTGCATGCGATAGAAGAAATTAATGTTTTGAGTGGAAAGATGGATGAACTTATGAAATTATTTGCTACTAAGGGTGTTTCTTCTGATCCTAATGATATGCCTTTATCTACCTTGATTGAGAACAATAATGAATCTATGGATGTGAATTTTTTTGGTAGGAATAATTTTGGTAACAACGCATATAGAGGGAATTTTAATCCTAGGCCTTATCCTAGTAATTCCTCTAATAATTATGGAAATTCCTACAACAATTCTTATGGAAATTTTAATAAGATGCCCTTTGAATTTGAGACTAGTGTTAAAGAATTTATGAGTTCGCAAAAGAATTTTAATGCTTTGCTTAGGAGAAATTGCTTAAAGTTGATGATTTGGCTAGGAACATTGATAGAGTTTGTCTTGAAATTGATTCTTTAAAGCTTAGATCTATTCCTCCTAAGCATGATATCAATTAGTCTCTCAAAGCTATGAGAATTTCCATTAATGAGTGCAAAGAAAGAACCGCTAGGATGCGTGCTTCCAAAGATGCCTTTATTAAAGCGTGTTCTTCCAATTCCTATGAAAATCAAGATGAAGATCTAAAAGTTATTCATGTGTCCCCCATTAAATCTTTGTTTTGCAATATCAATCTTGATGAAACTGAATATGATCTTCCTTTACCTAGAAGGCGTTCTAAGAATTCAGACTTTTTAGATCTTGATGTTGAAATTGATAAATGTGGGATTGAAAGAAATAAAAACCTAGATGTTGCTAAACCCACTATATTGGATCTCAAGGAATTTAATTATGAAAATTTCTCTTTAATTGATTGTATTTCCTTGTTGCAATCTGTGCTAAATTCTCCTCATGCTTATAGTCAAAATAAGGCCTTTACCGAACACATTGTTGATGCCTTGATGCAATCTTATGAAGAAAAACTTGAGTTGAAGGTCTCTATCCTAGAAAGCTCTATGATGAGTGGGAACCTACTATTAAAATTAAAAAAATTATGAGTTTCATGCCTTGTGTGATTTGGGTGCTAGTGTCTCTACTATCCCCAAAACCTTGTGTGATTTGCTAGATTTTCGTGACTTTGATGATTGCTCTCTAAACTTGCATCTTGCGGATTCCACTATTAAAAAGCCTATGGGAAGAATTAATGATGTTCTCATTGTTGCAAATAGGAATTATGTGCCCGTAGATTTTATCGTTCTTGATATAGATTGCAATCCTTCTTGCCCTATTATTCTTGGTAGACCTTTCCTTAGAACGATTGGTGCAATTATTGATATGAAGGAGGGGAATATTAGATTCCAATTTCCCTTAAAAAAGGGCATGTAACACTTTCCTAGAAAGAAAATAAAATTAGCATATGAATCTATCATGAGAGCCACCTATGGATTGCCTACCAAAGATGGCAATACCTAGATCTATCCTTGCTTTTATGCCTAGCTAGGGCGTTAAACGATAGCGCTTGTTGGGAGGCAACCCAATTTTATTTTTAGTTATTTTTGTTGTTTTTGCTTCTGTTTAGGAATAAATAATTCATCTAGCCTCTATTTAGATGTGGTTTTATGTTTTAATTAGTGTTTGTGCCAAATTAGACCTATAGGATCTTCTTGGATGATAGTTATTTGATCTTGCTGTCATTTCCAGAATATTTCTGTTCACGAAAACAATTGTTAAAAATCACCAGAAC
Organism: Aegilops bicornis; assembly: GCA_021605145.1. NCBI lineage: Eukaryota > Viridiplantae > Streptophyta > Magnoliopsida > Poales > Poaceae > Aegilops > Aegilops bicornis. The sequence continues at coordinate 578,867,614 of CM038675.1, forward strand.
GTGATAAAATACTGATTCAAATTGCTGCTGATCATTAAACAAAGTGTATAGGTCTTCCTATTTTGGTAGAATTTTTGGAGTTTCAGAAGTTTGCGTTAGTTACAGATTACTACAGACTGTTCTGTTTTTGACAGATTCTGTTTTTCGTGTGTTGTTTGCTTATTTTGATGAATCTATGGCTAGTAAAATAGTTTATAATCCATAGAGAAGTTGGAATACAGTAGGTTTAACACCAATAAAAATAAAGAATGAGTTCATTACAGTACCTTAAAGTAGTCTTTTGTTTTCTTTCTCTAACGGAGCTCACGAGATTTCTATTGAGTTTTGTGTTGTGAAGTTTTCAAGTTTTAGGTAAATTCTTTTGATGGATTATGGAACAAGGAGTGGCAAGAGCCTAATCTTGGGGATGCCCTTGGCACCCCAAAGATAAACCAAGGACACCAAAAAGTCAAAGCTTGGGGATGCCCCAGAATGCATCCCCTCTTTCGTCTACTTCCATCGGTAATTTACTTGGAGCTATATTTTTATTCACCACCTGATACGTGTTTTGCTTGGAGCGTCTTGTATTATTTGCGTCTTTGCTTGTTAGTTTACCACAATCATCCTTACTGTACACACCTTTTGAGAGAGCCATACATAAATTGGAATTTGATAGAATACTCTATATGCTTCACTTATATCTTTTGAGCTTGATAGTTTTGCTCATAGTGCTTCACTTATATCTTTTAGCGTGATAATTTTTGCTCTAGTGCTTCACTTAGATCTTTTAGAGCACGGTGGTGGATTTGTTTTAAAGAAACTATTGATCTCTCATGCTTCACTTAGATTATTTTGAGAGTCATTAATTGCATGGTAATTTGCTTAATATTAATATACTTGGTATTCAAGATATGTGAAACTTTCTTTTGAGTGCGTTGAATACTATGAAAAGTTTGATGCTTGATAATTGTTTTGAGATATGAAGATGGTGATATTAAAGTCATGCTAGTTGAGTAGTTGTGAATTTAAATAATACTTGTGTTGAAGTTTGTGATTCCCGTAGCATGCATTATGGTGAACCGTTATGTGATGAACTCGGAGCATGATTTATTTATTGATTGTCTTCCTTATGAGTGGCGGTCGGGGACGAGCGATGGTTTTTTCCTTCCAATCTATCCCCCTAGGAGCATGCATGTAATACTTTGCTTTGATAACTTCTAGATTTTTGCAATAAGTATATGAGTTCTTTATGACTAATGTTGCGCACTTTTTCCCATCCTTCCACCATTGCTAGCCTCTCTAATACCGCACACTTTTCGCCGGTATCATACACCCACCATATATCTTCCTCAAAACAGCCACCATACCTACCTATCATGGCATTTCCATAGCCATTCCGAGATATATTGCCATGCAACTTTCCACCGTTCCGTTTGTTATGACACGCTCCATCATTGTCATATTGCTAGCATGATGATGTAGTTGACATCGTATTTGTGGCAAAGCCACCTTTCATAATTCTTTCATACATGTCACTCTTGTTTCATTGCATATCCCGGTACACCGCCAGAGGCATTCATATAGAGTCATACTTTGTTCTAAGAATCGAGTTGTAATTGTTGAGTTGTAAGAAAAATAAAAGTGTGATGATCATCATTCTTTAGAGCATTGTCCCAAGTGAGGAAAGGATAATGGAGACCATGATTCCCCCACAAGTCGGGATGAGACTCCGGACGAAAAAAAGGAAGAAAAATGAAAAAAAAGAGGCCATGAAAAAAGAAGAGAAAAGGCCCAAACAAATAAAAAAATGAGAGAAAAAGAGAGAAGGGACAATGCTACTATCCTTTTACTACACTTGTGCTTCAAAGTAGCACCAAGACCTTCATGATAGAGAGTCTCTCATTTTGTCACTTTCATATACTAGTGGGAATTTTTCATTACAGAACTTGGCTTGTATATTCCAATGATGGGCTTCCTCAAATGCCCTAGGTCTTCGTGAGCAAGCGAGTTGGATGCACACCCACTTATTTTGTTTTGTTGAGCTTTCATATACTTATAGCTCTAGTGCATCCGTTGCATGGCAATCCCTACTCACTCACATTGATATCTATTGATGGGCATCTCCATAGCCCGTTGATACGCCTAGTTGATGTGAGACTATCTTCTCCCTTTTTGTCTTCTCCACAACCACCATTCTATTCCACATATAGTGTTATATCCATGGCTCACGCTCATGTATTGCGTGAAGATTGAAAAAGTTTTGAAAATGTTAAAGTATGAAATAATTGCTTGGCTTGTCATCGGGGTTGTGCATGATTTAAATATTTTGTGTGGGGAAGATGGAGCATAGCCAGACTATATGATTTTGTAGGGATAACTTTCTTTCGCCATGTTATTTTGAGAAGACATAATTGCTTAGTTAGTATGCTTGAAATATTATTATTTTTATGTCAATATGAACTTTTGTCTTGAATCTTTGGATCTGAATATTCATACCACAATTAAGAAGATTTACATTGAAATTATGCCAAAGTATCACTCCGCATCAAAATTCTCTTTTTATCATTTACCTACTCGAGGGCGGCGAGGAATTAAGCACAGGGATGCACGATACGTCTCCAACGTATCTATAATTTTTGATTGCTCCATGCTACTTTATCTACTGTTTTGGACTATATTGGGCTTTATTTTCCACTTTTATATTATTTTTGGGACTAACCTATTAACCGTAGGCCCAACCCAGAATTGTTTTTTTGCCTATTTCAGTGTTTCGAAGAAACGGAATATCAAACGGAGTCCAAACGGAATGAAACCTTCGGGAACGTGATTTTCTCACCGAATGTGATCCAGGGGACTTGGACCCAACTCCAAGAAGTAACAGAGGCGGTCACGAGGGTGGGGGCCGCCCCCCTAGGGCGCGCCCCTGCCTCGTGGGCCCCCTGTTGCTCCACCGACGTACTCCTTCCTCCTATATATACCTACGTACCCCCAAACAATCAGAATAGGGGCCGAAAACCTAATTCCACCGCTGCAACTTTCTGTATCCACGAGATCCCATCTTGGGGCTGTTTTGAGCTCATGGGAGGGCATCCACCACGGAGGGCTTCTACATCATCACCATAGCCTCTCCGATGAAGTGTGAGTAGTTTACTTCAGACCTTCGGGTCCATAGCTAGTAGCTAGATGGCTTCTTCTCTCTTTTTGGATCTCAATACAATGTTCTCCCCTCTCTCGTGGAGATCTATTCGATGTAATCTTCTTTTTGCGGTGTGTTTGTTGAGACCGATGAATTGTGGGTTTATGATCAAGATTATCTATGAACAATATTTGAATCTTCTCTGAATTCTTTTATGTATGATTGGTTATCTTTGCAAGTCTCTTCGAATTATCCGTTTGGTTTGGCCAACTAGAATGGTAGTTCTTGCAATGGGAGAAGTGCTTAGCTTTGGGTTCAATCTTGCGGTGTCCTTTCCCAGTGATAGAAGGGGCATCAAGGCACGTATTGTATTGTTGCCATCGAGGATAACAAGATGGGGTTTTTATCATATTGCATGAATTTATCCCTCTGCATCATGTCATCTTGCTTAAGGCGTTACTCTGTTTTTAACTTAATACTCTAGATGCATGCTAGATAGCGGTCGATGAGTGGAGTAATAGTAGTAGATGCAGGCAGGAGTCGGTCTACTTGTCTTGGACGTGATGCCTATATACATGATCAGGCCTAGATATTCTCATAACTATGCTCAAGTCCATCAATTGCTCAACAGTAATTTGTTCACCCACCGTAGAATACTTATGCTCTTGAGAGAAGCCACTAGTGAAACCTATGGCCTCGGGGTCTATTCTCATCATATCAATCTCCATTACTTTAATACTTGCTTTGTTTTTACTTTGCCTTTTATTTCTCACTTTGCATCTCTATACCAAAAATACCAAAAATATTATTTATCTTCTCTATCAGATCTCACTCTCGTAAGTGACCGTGAAGGGATTGACAACCCCTAATCGCGTTGGTTGCGAGGAGCTATTGTTTTGTGCAGGTACGAGGGACTTGCGCGTAGCCTCCTACTGGATTGATACCTTGGTTCTCAAAAACTAAGGGAAATACTTACGCTACTTTGCTGCATCATCCTCTCCTCTTCGGGGAAAACCAACGCAAGCTCAAGACGTAGCAATCATCACGTGGTGCTTCGAAACAACGAACCTTCGCAACGGTGCACAGTTAGGGGGAACACATTTCTTGAAACTTTAGTGAGGGATCATCTTATTTATGCTACCGTCGTTCTAAGCAAATAAGATGTAAACATGACAAACATCACATGCAAATCATAAAGTAACATGATATGGCCAATATCATCTTGCACCTTTGATCTCCATCTTCGAGGCGCAGCATGATCACCTTTGTCACCGGCATGACACCATGATCTCCATCATCATGATCTCTGTCATCGTTTCTTCATGAAGTTGTCTCGCCAACTATTACTTCTACTACTATGGCTAACGGTTAGCAATAAAGTAAAGTAATTATATGGCGTTTACATTGACTCGCAGGTCATACAGTAAATTAAGACAACTCCTATGGCTCCTGCCGGTTGTCATACTCATCGACATGCAAGTCGTGATTCCTATTAAAAGAACATGATCAATCTCATGCATCACATATATCATTCATTACATCCTTTTGGCCATATCACATCACATAGCATACCCTGCAAAAACAAGTTAGACGTCCTCTAATTGTTGTTGCATGTTTTACGTGGCTGCTAAGGGTTTCTAGCAAGAACGTTTCTTACCTACGCAAAAGCCACAACGGTGATATGCCAATTGCTATTTACCCTTCATAAGGACCCTCTTCATCGAATCCGATCCGACTAAAGTGGGAGAGACATACACCCGCTAGCCACCTTATGCAACAAGTGCATGTCAATCGGTGGAACCTATCTCACATAAGTGTACGTGTAAGGTCGGTCCGGGCCGCTTCATCCCACAATAGTAAGCAAATTGAACAAATCATCGCCCACAACTACTTGTGTTCTACTCGTGCATAGAATCTATGCATAGACCTAGCTCATGATGCCACTGTTGGGGAACGTAGTAACAATTCAAAAAAAATTCCTACGTATCACCAAGATCAATCTAGGAGATGCTAGCAACGAGAGAGAGGGAGTGCATCTTCATACCCTTGAAGATCGCTAAGCGGAAGCGTTACAAGAACACGGTTGATGGAGTCGTACTCGCGGCGATTCAAATCGCGGAAGATCCGATCCAAGCACCGAATGGACGGCGCCTCCGCGTTCAACACACATACAGCCCGGGGATGTCTCCTCCTTCTTGATCCAGCAAGGAGAAAGGATAAGTTGAGGGAGAACTCCGGCAGCACGACGGCGTGGTGGTGGTGGAGCTCGTGGTTCTCCGGCAGGGCTTCGCCAAGCACAACAGAGGAGGAGGAGGTGTTGGAGAGGGGGAGGGCTGCGCCAGGGGAAGGGGTGCTGCTCCCCTCCCACCTCCCTCTATTTAGAGGGGGAAGGGGAGAGGGGGATGACCCCTAGATGTTGGAAATATGCCCTAGAGGCAATAATAAAATGATTATTATTATATTTCCTTGTTCGTAATAATTGTCTTTTATTCATGCTATAATTGTATTATCCGGAAATCGTAATACACGTGTGAATACATAGACTACTATATGTCCCTAGTGAGCCTCTAGTTGACTAGCTCGTTAATCAATAGATAGTCATGGTTTCACGACTATGGACATTGGATGTCATTGATAACGGGATCACATCATTAGGAGAATGATGTGATGGACAAGACCCAATCCTAAGCATAGCACAAGATCGTGTAGTTCGTTTTGCTAGAGCTTTTTCAATGTCAAGTGTCTTTTCCTTAGACCATGGGATCGTGTAACTCCCGGATACCTTAGGAGTGCTTTGGGTGTACCAAACGTCACAACGTAACTGGGTGACTATAAAGGTGCACTACAGGTATCTCCGAAAGTGTCTGTTGGGTTGACACGGATCGAGATCGGATTTGTCACTCCGTATTACGGAGAGGTATCATCGGGCCCACTCGGTAATGCATCATCATAATGAGCTCAAAGTGACCAAGTGTTTGGTCACGGGATCATGCATTACTGATGCGAGTAAAGTGACTTGTCGGTAACAAGATTGAACGAGGTATTGGGATACCGACGATCGAATCTCGGGCAAGTAACGTACCGATTGAAAAAGGGAATTGTATACGGGGTTGCTTGAATCCTCGACATCGTGGTTCATCCGATGAGATCATCGAGGAGCATGTGGGAGCCAACATGGGTATCCAGATCCCGATGTTGGTTATTGACCGAGAGCCGTCTAGGTCATGTCTTCATGTCTCCCGATCCCGTAGGGTCTACACACTTAAGGTTCGGTGGCGCTAGGGTTGTATGAATATGAGTATGCAGCAAACCGAAAGTTGTTCGAGTCCAGGATGAGATCCCGGACGTCACGAGGAGTTCGGAATGGTTCGGAGGTAAAGAATTATATATAGGAAGTGCTGTTTGACCATTGGGAGAGTTTCGGGGTCACGGTATTGTCTGGGAGCACGGAAGGGTCCCGGGGGTCCATCGGGTGGGGCCACCTATCCGGGAGGGCCTCGTGGGCTGAAGTGGGGAGGGAACCAGCCCCTGGTGGGCTGGTGCGCCCCCCCCCTTGCCCCCCCTGCGCCTAGGGTTGGAAACCTAGGGGTGGGGGGCGCCCCACTTGCCTTGGGGGGCAAGCCTTCCCCCTTGGCGCCGCCCCTTGGGAGATCTAATCTCGGGGCGGCGCCCCAGGGGGCCTATATAAAGGGGGGCGAGGGAGGGCAGCCGCACCCCAAGTCTTGGCGCCTCCCTCCCCCTACTACACCTCCTCCTCCTCCCGTAGTTGCTTGGTGAAGCCCTGCCGGAGCCCTGCTGCATCCACCACCACGCCGTCGTGCTGCTGGATCTTCATCAACCTCTCTGAGGGAGTCCTGGATTAGGGGGTGTCCGGATAGCCGAACTATCACCGTTGGCTGGACTCCTGGACTATGAAGATACAAGATTGAAGACTTCGTCCCGTGTCCGGATGGGACTTTCCTTGGCGTGGAAGGCAAGCTTGGCGATACGGATTTGTAGTTTACCTACCTTTGTAACCGACTCTGTGTAACCTTAACCCTATTCGGTGTTTATATAAACCGAAGGGTTTTAGTCCGTAGGGAATGAACAACAATCATACCATAGGCTAGCTTCTAGGGTTTAGCCTCTACGATCTCGTGGTAGATCTACTCTTGTACTACCCATATCGTCAATATTAATCAAGCAGAGTAGGGTATTACCTCCATCGAGAGGGCCCGAACTTGGGTAAAAACATCGTGTCCCTTGTCTCCTGTTACCATCCACCTAGACGCACAGTTCGGGACCCCCTACCCGAGATCCGCCGGTTTTGACACCGACATTGGTGCTTTCATTGAGAGTTCCTCTGTGTCGTTGCCGTCAGGAAGGATGCCTCATCCCGTCTTTAAAGACGATACTATCGCCAAAGGAGCCTTGGCCACCGGGTCGACTCTTCGTTAGGTGGTTTTCTTATGACCGCCCGGTTCGTACGCGCCGGCAAGCGATGACTTCTCGGGTCATCGAAACCAATCTTCACGTTAACTCGGAACTTGCCGAGCAGTTAGATCCAATCGAGCTCTCCTCCGTAAATGAGCTCTTGGATCGCATCGCCGCCCTGGGAGTCGCCACAGACTACGACCAGATCGGGCCTAAAACCGATCTGAGAGAGATCAACTCTCCCCAGGCTACCCATCATGTTGCTTTGGTAGAGGAGCAATACGGCGATTCTTCTTCTATCTTAAGGACTAGCTACATCCAGATTCCCGATCCCTCCATGCCGGATTCCCGCAGAGGGACGGATGTCGATCAAGCCCTGAACTTAAAGTCAGCGGCGGGTTGGATTCATTGGATAGCATTCAAAATCCAAACTTCCAAGTTCGGAAATTTCTCGCCCTCGAGTCTTAAATTGGACGGGTTCCGGATCTAGTTCCACCCGCCCACCCAAACATTAGCGATCTATCCCGAATTCGGCAAGAGCCCGCTGAAATAGTACATTATTCTTGGGCGATTCCTCCACGGTTATGGACGGGATAAAGGATCGCGAGAGGAGGACTTAATCTCACTTCGCAATAATTGCAGACATAAGGGAATCCTAAACGCCATAAGTCGTCAGCGAAATTACACGCCTTTGCTGACTTGGTGACCATAGTACAAAAGAAATCTTGTATGCGGTGTAGAGTGCTTGGAAAACCGAAAGTAAATTTTGGGATAATCCGCCCCGAATACATCCCTAGTCCGAAATAAAAGGGTGCATCATCACCAAGCACCTGGTTAAACATCAAAAACAAAACCCCTAAAGGGTACGGAACCGTACTAGAGGGTTGGCTAAGCGGACCTGCAAAATTCATCGCACAGAGGGCGCCACTCCAACTCATAGCCTTCGAGCATGTTGGATACTACGGCAGGTGGCCAAAAGTGGCGAAGAGCTTCTAGCCTCAGAAACCCAGCCCAGCAACACCAGTACGGTGTTAACAATCTTCGAGACTTTCACATCAAATAACATGCGGAAACGAACACTCCGCAACCTTGCCGAAGTCTACCAAGTAGCAACAATAAATCCATGGAGTGACACGGCTATTACCTTTAATGCGGTGATTTAACCCAAATTCTGAACAGCCCAAGCACCAGCCACATTGGTCCTCGGTCCAATAGTGGGCGGCTTTCGCCTTACTAAGGTACTCATGGATGGCGGCGTGACTAAACCTCATCTATGAGGAAACCCTCCGAAAATGGAAATAGATCGGAACCGCATTGAGCGAAGCAGCACAACCTTTAGAGGAATAATCCCTAGCCGGAAGCATGCAGACAGGAAAAATCACACTTTGGGCGTAGTGTTCGGCTCACGGACAATTACAGGTCCGAGGAGGTCACATTTCAAGTGGCCCCGTTCAAGAGCGGATATCACGCTTTATTAGGGCGAGAGGCATTCACAATTTTCAAGCTATACCCCATTATGGGTACATGAAGCTTAAAATGCCCGGACCTAACGGAATCATCACTCACGCTAGTGATCCGAACATAGCACTCCGCGCCAAAAACAAGACAGCCGCACTAGCCCTTGATGCACTATCCGAAGCCCTAGCGGCCGAGGAACTCACTGCGATGCGCTCCACGATGAACAGGGACGATGTGATACTTGATAAAAGATCCAAGTCCACCTCTTTTAAACCAGCGGACGAAATAGTCAAATTCCAAGTCCACCCAACGGACCCTGCAAAGACGGCCTCCATTGGGGCACAATTAAACCCAGATGTCGACGCCGCACTACGAGAATTTCTACAAGAAAACTGGGACATTTTGCTCGGCACCCTTCGGACATGCCAGAATCCCACGTCGGTGGCCGAGCACAGCCTAAATACCTAAAAGGATTCAAGCTACCAAAGCAGGCTCTTGGCGCTTTTCCGAACCCAAGAGAGAGGCCATGGGAGAGGAGCTAGCCAAACTTCTGGAAGCCGGATTCATCAGAGATATAAAACATCCGGACTGGCTAGCAAATCTGGTGATGGTACCAAAGAAGGATAAATCCTGGCGCCTATGTGTTGATTTCAAAGACCTTAATAAGGCTTGCCCAAAGGATACCTTCCCTCCCTCGCATTGATCAAATTATTGACGCCACAGCAGGACCACGACTCATTGTGCTTCCTCGACGCTGCATACTCGGCTACCACCAAATCAAGATGGCGGAGCAGAACCAAGCCGCAACAGCATTCATCACTCCATACGGCCCATTCGCTTCAACACAATGCCCTTCGGCTCAAAAACGCCGTCGCAACATATCAGCGCATGATTCGAGACATGTCCGGCAAACCAGATCGGCAAAGCAAAGGTGGGAAGCATATGTAGATGACGTGGTCGTCAAATCCAAGCATGTCGAAACTCTAGTAGGCGACTTGAGGCTCACATTCGACAATCTCTGAAAATTTGACATTAAGCTCAATCCGGAAAAATGCGTCTTGGCGTTCCGGTAGGAAAGCTCTTGGGCTTCATTGTGTCCGGTAGAGGAATTGAAGCAAACCCAGCCAAGATCCGAGCTCTGTCACAATTGGATATTCCAAAAGACCTCAAACAAATACAAAATTGATTTGGATGCGTAGCGGCTCTAAGCCGCTTTATTTCCCGCTTGGGAGAAAAGGCGTTACCCTTTACCGCCTCCTCCGGCGCACGAACACTTCGAGTGGGCCGGATGCATACGGTCGGACTCGAAGAAATAAAAGCCATATTGGCAACAAATCCGATCTGGCCGCGCCCAACATGGGCGAACCAATGTTATTATATATCGCTGCAACACATCAAGTTGTCGGTAGCGGTGCTCGTCGTTGAGCGAGAAGCGGACGGACACAGGTTCCCTCTTCAAAGACCGGTTTACTATGTGTCCTTTGTCCTAACTCCATGCAAGTCCCGGTACCCACATTATCAAAAGATAGCATACGCGGTGTTCATGGCATCCCGGAAGCTGTGACACTACTTTCAAGAGTGTTCGATAACGGTAGCCTCCAAAGTACCTCTTAACGACATTATAAACAATCGCGACGCGACAGGCCGGATTGCTAAATGGGCCATAGAGCTACTTCCATTCGACATAACGTATAAGCCACGACGAGCTATTAAGTCACAGGTTTTGGCCGACTTCGTGGCCGAATGGACCGAAGCCGAACTCCCTAAAGAGTACGGCTCATACTCCAATTGGATCATGCACTTTGACGGCTCCAAAATGTTGGCCGGCCCGGGGGCTGGCGTCGTCCGACGTCCCCAACCGAGGACACGATCCAATACGTCCTTCAGATAATGTATACGGACTCCAACAACGCAGCGAATACTGAGGCCCTTACGCACGACCTCCGGATGGCGATCTCCATGGGCATTAAACGCCTAGAGGTGCGCGGGATTCGAACCTCGCGATATCTCAAATAAACGGAGACTTTGATGCCAAAGATCCGAAAATGGCAGCGTACCGCAATGCGGTCCTAAAAATGTCAGCGTGGTTCGAAGGGCTCGAATTTCATCATATAGCCCGGGATAACAACCAGGCGGTGGACGTATTGGCACGCATCAGCACAAAACGCGATGCCGCCCCGCCCAACATCTTCCTGGAACGGCTGTTCAAACCATCCGTACTATGGGAAGGGGAGTCCGGAAATAACAATCCGGACCCAACCGCACTGCCTGACACTGAACACTCTGACACAATCGGAGGCTCTGCCAACGAGGTAACACCCTCCGCCAACGAAATAATGGCGGTTATCGCCCCGTGGACGGAACCATTCCTAGCCTACCTAACTAGGCAGGAACTCCCCGAAGACCAAAATGAGGCTCGCTGCATAGTACGGCGATCCAAAGCCTATAAAGTCCATGAGGGAGAGCTCTATAAGAAAAGCACAACAGAGTCCTTCAAAGGTGTATCTCCAAAGAGGAAGGGCGAAACCTCCTGGCTGAAATTCATGCCGGACTGGGTGGGCACCGCCGCAGCCGGGCACTTGTAGGCAAGGCCTTCCAGACAGGATTTTATTGGCCGACGGCCCGGCAGATCTTGAGGATTTAGTCCAACGATCGTCGGTTGCCGACTTTTTGCTACCCAAAGCCACATGCCACCCACCGCCCTCAAAACTATACCCATCACCTGGCCGTTCATGGTGCAGGGGCTTGACATGGTTGGACCCCTTAAGGGAGGAACCCACAAGCAAAAATACCTATTGGTCATGGTGGATAAATTCACCAAATGGATAGAGGCCAAGCACTGTTAAAACGGCGAATCCGGGCGGTGATAGACTTCATATCGGGGTAGTGCACCGTTACGGCGTCCCCACAGTATCATCGCCGATAACGGCACCAACTTCACGGCCGATGAGGTCAAATTATGGTGCAAAAACATGGGCATCAAGCTCGATTACGCCTCGCCTATCACCCTCAAACCAACGGTCAAGTCGGCGAGCAAATGGTCTAATCATGACCGGCATTAAACCCAGACTAGTGCGGTCCCTCAAGGAATCTAACACGCACTGGGTTGAGGAGCTCGACTCCGTACTGGGGCTGCGGACCACGCCGAATCGTACTACCGGATTCACACCATTTTTTATGGTGTACGGCGCAGAGGCAGTCTTGCCCTGCGACATAATGCATGACTCACCTCGCGTGCCCACGTATGAAGAAAGAGAAGCTGAGCTCGATCGGCAGGACAGTTTGGACGCATTGGAGGAGGAGCGCGACGTGGCAAAAGCTCGTTCCGCATTTTATCAACAGCAGGCTCGAAGATATCAAAGCAGGGAAGTACGGGCCAAAGCTTACAACGTTGGCGAACTAGTTCTACGCCTGCCGTACAAGAAAAATGACAAACTCAAGCCCAAATGGGAAGGTCCCTTCATCATCGACCAGGTCGACCGGGCGGAGCATACCGTCTGAAAACGCATCGGATAACCGACTCGAGCCGAACCCATGGAACGCAGCCCGTCTATGAAGATTCTACGCCTAAGCGCCGGACTCCGAGTTCGTCTCCTTCCTCCGTCCAAATTTTCTATTTTTGCTATCTTTTATTTCTCTCCTTCCTCCTCCTTCTTCTTGAAGCCTTTAGAGGCTCGTTTGCGCTTTGTTACTTTATACTTGACGCGCTGTCCGCGCTCATTATACCTGGGGGCTTCTTTAACAGAAGCTTATTTATACGGGCTTCATGCCCAGCACATGTGTCAAACTTGCGCATGTATCTTTTACTCGCCATTATATGCATCGATATGACTTAAGTTTTGGCCAAGCTGGGTTGCCTGGCTCCTGTGCTTACCCCTACGTTCCCGATTGTTCGGCTAGGTGGTAAAGGGAGCACCTCTGCGATTGTTATTGCCGGGTCAGCCGGATGTGTACCTCAGACTGGGTGAAGCCGAAAGCTAGCGTTCTTAAGGGAATATTCGGTCGGCGAACTGAAATATGATTTTTTAACTATTTATCCATCTGCCCCTAGATGATTTTCTGCTTTCTTAGCAGTTTGGACATGCACTTTAGGGCATGCCTCCCACGGAAAGGAACCGTTAATGGAACTATTCTCCCTGGAAGATGTTTCTTACTGTCCATGTAATATAACATAACTAGTTGGGCACTTGTATGATACAGCAATAATGACCCCTACGCCTTATCTCCATGCATGCCATGGTTCTTACATAACCGCGAGGGTATTCGGACACACTCCAGACTATTGGGTCTCAAGGTCGAAGCGAAAAGGTCCGCTATGACAAATGATCTACAATCCGGCTAGAAGACATTTTTCATGTCATATTCAATTACATAGTCAACTCGACTAATTGTATTCCTCCTCAATGCCATCTAATAGGCTATCTAATTTACAATCTTGCTGGGAATACTTGGCGGCCAATTCTACTTGGCCGTACACTAAGCTTACATGGATCTCCTTCCCATCAGGCCCCACAGGTCCGACCTCGGCCATGTGGTTTGGGTCAGCCTTCGTGTATGTGCTCCTTGAAGCCGCTCTGCCAGCTCCCCAATGCCTTCGGACAGGGAGATAGATGGCCACAAGGCCTGGGCGACGCCTTTCATCACCTGCCGCACTTTTCGTTAAATGCGGTGGCGATTCGAGAAGAAGATCACCCGAAGAATTGGGCATCTCCTCCTCGGGGCGACACTGTGAGCAAACCTACATACATGTTTATGTTAGTCGCCTTCCTTGCGAACTCTTTCAAAGTTCGTTTAAGCACTCTTGAAAATGCCGCTGACGAAGCTGCCGATTCTCCTTTACGGAGCCGGACAACCGGGCACGAACATCCTTTAGTTCCTCACCCGGTTGGGTGTTGGCATCTTGGAGGTTATTTTTCTCCTGCCGCACTCGCAAGCACGCTCTCGCCCGGCCTTTAGCTGGCGAGGAGTTGTTGCTTGTCCGGATCCATCACGGCGCCATCTGCAATGTTAATGTCAGATATATGCACACGCCGCACTTTGCGAAACTACTTCAACTTTGAAGGGCATATATTACCAGAGTGAATCTTCAAGGCTTACCCGGTCGCGGCGGTCTTGACCTCAAGTTGGGCCTTGCACTCTTCAAGCTCCACAGGACAAACGGGTATTCTTTTCGGTAAGAACACGCATTCCAAATGATCCTTAAATCAGTTATCCTAACTATTTTAAGTCTCGGGAGACTCTTGGCATATATAATCATCAAAATTCCTTACCCATATGTCTTTCACATCTTTGCTAGTGGCTCTGGCTAGGCCATCTTGAGCGGCACGGAGGTGCGCTTCTCCCGAACTAAAGGCGCCCAACGCCTCTTGGGAGAAACATGCGTCACGTAGAATTGTCCGGCGGCGCCTATGATTCATGGCGCTCTCCACCTCCGACTTGGTGGCGGACAATCTGTCGGCATCCTCCGTTGGAGGAGCATCCGACGCACGCCTCGTGTTTGTACCCCCTTCCGGACTCGGCTTTTGAGCCTGGTTGGCAACTTCTCCGGACCCAGTCCGGCGAGCGCTCTTTTTCCTGAAAAAACCACAAGCGTCAGTGTGCCTCCCAGGAACCTCTCCTTAAAACACGATGGCACTTCATACCATTGCGGCGACGTCTCGAGTCGTACTGCACTTCTTTTCCGCCTGCTGGGCCGAGCTGCCCCTTATTGGACGGCCGCGGCAGGCTCGGCTTCCTGTTCTGAAGGCACCCCCTGCGAAACACCATCAAATACGTGGTGATTAGAAGTAAAGCATGGGTGGGTCATGGTATCCGGACTTCGATCACGGATACCTGGGAGGCCGGAAATAATCCTGGGTAGTCGGCCGTAATGGCAACCAAAGCATTGTCGATGCTAAGTTGGTGGAACACCCCGTCGATCAGCTCCACCTTTATATCCGGGTCCTCTTCGGAGGCCGGATCGAGGGACCGTTCCGAATCCTCGGGTTGTGGGGGCGGGCTGTGTATCTTCTCCACGGCCCGGCGCAGTTCCTGCGTAGAAACCATGAAATGAGATATTTAACCACGGGAACATGGATCGGACAGGCCACAAAGATGTTTGCTTACCCAACTTCGAGGATTATTCAAAGAAAACCCGTTCGATGGATCGACGGAGAAAATCCTCCTCCTCCCCTTTGTACATGGCGGACAAGGTCTTCACCAGTTCGGTGACCAATCCCGGCCCTTTGCGGCCATGGCGGGTGGCATCGTCCTCCCCATTGAAGTCCCACATGGGGTGGCCCCTATATTGGAGCGGCTGCACTCCCCTCATAATGCAGATTGCCATGACTCCAATAATGGTCAATCCGGCATGAGCCAGTAATCTTATTCAGCTCATCAAGTAAAGGACGTCCCGGTCATTTTCGCTCTGGGGGCTCCGCGGGCGCCAGCTTAGGCGCTTCTTCAGAGGAGCGTTGCTAAACTCCGGATGGCCGATCTGAACAGGATCCGGCAGCGGGCGTCCTCCATGTATAACCATTCCGAAGGCCAGTCTTCGGACGCCTTCTTCGGGGTTCCGGATAGATATCCGGTCCCGGCGATGCGCCATAGTTCGGATCCGCCCATTTGATATATTGACCCCTCATGAGAACGGGGTACAAGGCAGAATAATCTCTTCCACATCGCAAAATGAGCCTCGACGCCAAAGAACAGTTCGCAAAGGGCCACGAAGCCCGCGATGTGCAAAATGGAGGCAGCGTAAGGTGGTGCAACTGGAGGCCAGAGTAGAACTCCAAGAGCCCCGGAGAAAGCGGATGAATTGGAAATCCGAGTCCTCTTACTAGATAAGAGATAAAGCATACCCGCTCTCCTTTAGAGGGATCGGGGACACTCTCGCTTGCTTTCCGCCCTTGTAGGTGGCAAGTCCGGCTCGAACCGGAACCATGAAGGCCGGGGAAGAAATCCCTTGGTTTGGAGTGTCACTAGCTCGCTATGCGGACTGAGCATCTCTCCCAATTTCGAAATTTGAGGGCTTGAGCGCGAGAGGAGGATCCGCGACGACTGTCCATGATGGAATGGATTTTTGTCGAAGGCGCTCCGATGAAAGCTCGCGGAGGGGGGTTGGTGTGACTCAGATCTAGATCCTCGTCCCTTTTATAGGCGGCTCATTTGCGCAGCTAGGGGGATAAGTGTAAAAATACCCTGGCTTTTCGCATTCATTCAAACACGTGGAAGATGGCCATTATTGGGCGTGGAAGCCAAGGAGCGCAGCATTTAACAGAAGCCGGACACTATTCGACAAGTATATGGAATTTGGAGAAGAACACGCCTCGCAATGCCGAAGACAATCTACGCGCCAGACTCATCGCCATTGGAGCCTAGTTCGGGGGCTACTGAGGGAGTCCTGGATTAGGGGGTGTCCGGATAGCCGAACTATCACCGTTGGCCGGACTCCTAGACTATGAAGATACAAGATTGAAGACTTTGTCCCATGTCCGGATGGGACTTTCCTTGGCGTGGAAGGCAAGCTTGGCGATACGGATATGTAGATTTCCTACCATTGTAACCGACTCTGTGTAACCCTAACCCTATTCGATGTCTATATAAACCGAAGGGTTTTAGTCCGTAGGGGGGACAACAATCATACCATAGGCTAGCTTCTAGGGTTTAGCCTCTCTGATCTCGTGGTAGATCTACTCTTGTACTACCCATATCATCAATATTAATCAAGCAGGAGTAGGGTATTACCTCCATCGAGAGGGCCCGAACCTGGGTAAAAACATCGTGTCCCTTGTCTCCTGTTACCATCCGCCTAGACGCACAGTTCGGGACCCCCTACCCGAGATCCGCCAGTTTTGACACCGACACTCTCCTTCCCCCTTGCTGGATCAAGACGGAGGAGACGTCACGCTGGCCGTACGTGTGTTGAACGCGGAGGTGCCGTCCATTCAGCGCTAGGATCTCTGGTGATTTGGATCACGACGAGAACGACTCCCTCAACCCCGTTCTCTTGACGCTTCCGCACGCGATCTACAAGGGTATGTAGATGCATCTCTCTCTCTTTGCTAGATGAACTCATAGATGGATCTTGGTGAACATAGGAAAATTTTATTTTATGCAACGTTCCCCAACAGTGGCATCATGAGCCAGGTCTTTGCGTAGTTCTCTATTGCACGAGTAGAACACAAATCTGTTGTGGGCGTAGATGTTGTCAACTTTCTTTCCGTTACTAGTCTTATTTTGCTTCAGCGGTATTGTGGGATGAAGCGGCCCGGACAGACCTTACACGTACGCTTACGTGAGACAGGTTCCACCGACTGACATGCACTAGTTGCATAAGGTGGCTAGCGGGTGTCTGTCTCTCCCACTTTAGTTGGAGCGGATTGACGAAAAAGGGTCCTTATGAAGGGTAAATAGAAGTTGACAAATCACATTGTGGTTTTTCAGAGGTAAGAAAATGTTCTTGCTAGAACCCTATTGCAGCCACGTAAAAGATGCAACAACAATTAGAGGACGTCTAACTTGTTTTTGCAGCAATTGCCTTGTGATGTGATATGGCCAAAAGTTGTGATGAATGATGAATGATATATTGTGATGTATGAGATCATGTTCTTGTAATAGGAATCACGACTTGCATGTCGATGAGTATGACAACGGCAGGAGCCATAGGAGTTGTCTTAATTATTGTATGACCTGCGTGTCATTGATTCAACGCCATGTAATTACTTTGCTTTATTGCTAAACCGTTAGCTATAGTAGTAGAAGCAATAGTTGGTGAGCAACTTCATGGAGACACGATGATGGAGATCATGATGATGGAGATCATGGTGTCATGCCGGTGACAAGATGATCATGGAGCCTCAAGATGGAGATCAAAGGAGCTATATGATATTGGCCATATCATGTCACTACTATATAATTGCATGTGATGTTTATTATGTTTATGCATCTTGTTTACTTAGATCGACGGTAGTAAATAAGATGAACCCTTATAATAATTTCAAGAAAGTGTTCTCCCTAACTGCACCGTTGCTAAAGTTAAATGTTTCAAGCACCACGTGATGATCGGGTGTGATAGATTCCTACGTTCACATACAACGGGTGTAAGACAGTTTTACACATGCAAAACACTTAGGTTAACTTGACGAGCCTAGCATGTACAGACATGGCCTCGGAACACAAGAGACCGAAAGGTCGAACATGAGTCGTATGGAAGATATGATCAACATGGAGATGTTCACCGACGATGACTAGTCCGTCTCACGTGATGATCGGACACGGCCTAGTCGACTCGGATCATGTAACACTTAGATGACTAGAGGGATGTCAAATCTGAGTGGGAGTTCGTTAAATAATTTGATTAGATGAACTTAATTATCATGAACATTAGTCTAAAATCTTTGCAAAATGTCTTGTAGATCAAATGGCCAACGCTCATGTCACCATGAACTTCAACGCGTTCCTAGAGAAAACCAAGCTGAAAGATGATGACAGCAACTATTCGGACTGGGTCCTAACACGAGGATCATCCTCATAGCAGCCAAGAAACAATATGTCCTAGAAGCACCGCTAGGTGAAGCACCCATCCCAGAACCAAGGCGTTATGAACGCTTGGCAGTCTCGTGCTGATGACTACTCCCTCGTTCAGTGCGGCATGCTTTACAGCTTAGAACCGGGACTCCAAAAGCGTTTTGAGCAACACGGAGCATATGAGATGTTCGAGGAGCTGAAACTGGTTTTCCAAGCTCATGCTGGGTCGAGAGATATGAAGTCTCCGACAAGTTCTACAGTTGTAAGATGGAGGAAAATAGTTCTATCGGTGAGCACATACTCAAAATATGCAGGTTGCACAACCGCTTTGTCCCAGCTGGACATTAACCTCCCTGACGAGGCGGTCATTGACAGAATCCTTGATCGCTCCCACCGAGCTACAAGAGCTTTATGATGAACTACAATATGCGGGGGATGGTGAAAACTATTCTGAAGTATTTTCAATGCTGAAGTTAGCAGAGGTAGAAATCAAGAAGGAACATCAAGTGTTGATGGTCAATAAAACCACTAAGTTCAAGAAGGGCAAGGGTAAGAAGAACTTCAAGAAGGACGGCAAGGATGTTGCCGCGCCCGGTAAGCCAGTTGCCGGGAAGAAGTCAAAGAATGGACCCAAGCACGAGGCGAGTGTTTTTATTGCAAAGGAAAGGGTCACTGGAAGCGGAACTGCCCCAAATACTTAGCGGACAAGAAGGCCGGGAACACTAAAGGTATATGTGATATACATGTAATTGATGTGTACCTTACCAGTACTCGTAGTAACTCCTGGGTATTTAATACCGGTGCCGTTGCTCATATTTGTAACTCAAAGCAGGAGCTGCGGAATAAACGAAGACTGGCGAAGGACGAGGTGACGATGCGTGTAGGGAATGGTTCCAAGGTCGATGTGTTCGCCGTCAGCACACTACCTCTACATTTACCTACGGGATTAGTTTTAAACCTCAATAATTGTTATTTAGTGCCAAGTTTGAGCATGAACATTGTATCAGGATCTCGTTTAATACGAGATGGCTACTCATTTAAATCCGAGAATAATGGTTGTTCTATTTATATGAGAGATATGTTTTATGGTCATGCTCCGATGGTCAATGGTTTATTCTTAATGAATCTCGAACGTGATGTTACACATATTCATAGTGTGAATACCAAAAGATGTAAAGGTGATAACGATAGTCCCACATACTTGTGGCACTGCCGCCTTGGTCACATTGGTATAAAGCGCATGAAGAAGCTCCATGCTGATGGACTTTTAGAGTCTCTCGATTATGAATCATTTGACACATGCGAACCATGCCTTATGGGAAAAATGACCAAGACTCCGTTCTCCGGAACAATGGAGCGAGCAACCAACTTATTGGAAATCATACATACCGATGTATGCGGTCCAATGAGTGTTGAGGCTCGTGGAGGATATCGTTATGTTCTCACTCTCCGATGACTTGAGTAGATATGGGTATGTCTACTTGATGAAACACAAGTCCGAGACCTTTGAAAAGTTCAAGGAATTTCAGAATGAGGTAGAGAATCAACGTGACCGAAAAATAAAGTTCTTCTGATCAGATCATGTAGGAGAATATTTAAGTCACGAATTTGGTACACACTTAAGGAAATGTGGAATCGTTTCACAACTCACGCCGCTGGAACACCTCGGTAATGTGATTGTGTCGAGCGTCGTGTCGCACTCTATTGGATATGGTACGATCTATGATGTCTCTTCTTGATTTGCCGCTATCATTTTGGGGATACGCTCTAGAGACAGCTACATTCACTTTAAATAGGGCACCGTCTAAATCCGTTGAGACGACACCGTATGAATTATGGTTTGGGAAGAAACCTAAGCTGTCGTTTCTAAAAGTTTGGGGATGCGATGCTTATGTCAAGAAACTTCAACCTGAAAAGCTCGAACCCAAGTCGGAAAAATGCGTCTTCATAGGATACCCTAAGGAAACCATTGGGTATACCTTCTACCTTAGATCTGAAGGCAAGATCTTTGTTGCCAAGAACGGATCCTTTACGGAAAAAGAGTTTCTCTCGAAAGGAGTAAGTGGGAGGAAAGTAGAACTTCGATGAAGTACTACCTCTTGAACCAGAAAGTAGTGCGGCCACGGAAAATGTTCTGTGGTGCCTACACCGACCGGAGAGGAAATTAATGATGATGATCAAGGTACTTCAGATCAAGTTACTCTTGAACCCGTGGGTCCACAAGGACACGTTCCACACCAGAGTGGTATGGCAACCCTGTCACGGAAATCATGTTGTTGGACAACGGTGAACCTTGAACTATGAAGAAGCGATGGCGGGCCCATATTCCAACAAATGGCTTGAAGCCATGCAATCCGAGATAGGATCCATGTATGAAAACAAAGTATGGACTTTGACAGAGTTGCCCGATGATCGGCGATAGAAAACAAATGGATCTTTAAGAAGAAGATGGACGCGGATGGTAATGTTACCATCTATAAAGCTCGACTTGTCGCTAAGGGTTATCGGCAAGTTCAAGGGGTTTACTACGATGAGACTTTCTCTCCCGTAGCAAAGCTGAAGTCCGTCCGAATCATGTTAGCAATTGCCGCATACTATGATTATGAGATATGGCAAATGGACGTCAAAACGGCATTACTTAACGGCTATCTTAAGGAAGAACTGTATATGATGCAGCCGGAAGGTTTTCTCGACCCTAAGAATGCTAACAAGGTATGCAAGCTCCAGCGATCCATTTATGGGTTGGTGCAAGCATCTCGGAGTTGGAACATTCGCTTTGATGAGATGATCAAAGCGTTTGGGTTTATGCAGACTTATGGAGAAGCCTGCGTTTACAAGAAAGTGAGTGGGAGCTCTGTAGCATTTCTCATATTATATGTAGATGGCATACTTCTGATGGGAAATGATATAGAACTATTGAACAGCATTAAGGCCTACTTGAATAAGAGTTTTTCAATGAAGGGCCTTGGAGAAGCTGCTTATATATTAGGCATCAAGATCTATAGAGATAGATCGAGACGCCTCATAGGTCTTTCACAAAGCACATACCTTGATAAAATATTGAAGAAGTTCAAAATGGATCAGTCCAAGAAAGGGTTCTTGCATGTATTACAAGGTGTGAAATTGAGCTCGGCTCAATGTCCGACCACGACAGAAGATATAGAAGAGATGAGTGTCATCCCCTATGCATCAGCCATAGGGTCTATTATGTATGCCATCTTGTGTACAGACCTGATGTAAACCTTGCCGTAAGTTTGGTAGGAAGGTACCAAAGTAATCTGGCAAGGAACACCGGACAATGGTCAAGAATATCTGAAGTACACGAAAAGGACTAAGGACATGTTTCGTTTATGGAGGTGACGAAGAGCTCGTCGTAAAGGGTTACGTCGACGCTTAAGCTTCGACACAGATCTGGATGACTCTAAGTCACAAACCGGATACGTGTATATGTTGAATGGTGGAAGCGATGGCTGGTGCAGCTGCAAGCAGAGCGTCGTGGCGGGGTATACATGTGAAGCGGAGTACATGGCAGCCTCGGAGGCAGCGCATGAAGCAATTTGGGTGAAGGAGTTCATCACCGACCTAGGAGTCATACCCAATGCGTCGGGGCCGATCAAACTCTTCTGTGACAACCCTGGAGCTATTGCACTTGCTAAGGAGCCCAGGTTTCACAAGAAGACCGAGCACATCAAGCGTCGCTTCAACTCCATTCGTGAAAATGTTCAAGATGGAGACATAGAAATTTGCAAAGTGCATACGGATCTGAATGTCGCAGATCCGTTGACTAAACCTCTTCCATGAGCAAAACATGATCAACACGAGAACTCTATGGGTGTTCGATTCATCACAATGTAACTAGATTATTGACTCTAGTGCAAGTGGGAGACTGTTGGAAATATGCCCTAGAGGCAATAATAAAAGGATTATTATTATATTTCCTTGTTCGTGATAATTGTCTTTTATTCATGCTATAATTGTATTATCCGGAAATCGTAATACACGTGTGAATACATAGACTACTATATGTCCCTAGTGAGCCTCTAGTTGACTAGCTCGTTAATCAATAGATAGTCATGGTTTCCTGACTATGGACATTGGATGTCATTGATAACGGGATCACATCATTAGGAGAATGATGTGATGGACAAGACCCAATCCTAAGCATAGCACAAGATCATGTAGTTCATTTTGCTAGAGCTTTTTCAATGTCAAGTGTCTTTTCCTTAGACCATGAGATCGTGTAACTCCCGGATACCGTAGGAGTGCTTTGGGTGTACCAAACGTCACAACGTAATTGGGTGACTATAAAGGTGCACTACAGGTATCTCCGAAAGTGTCTGTTGGGTTGACACGGATCGAGACTGGGATTTGTCACTCCGTATTACGGAGAGGTATCACTAGGCCCACTCGGTAATGCATCATCATAATGAGCTCAAAGTGACCAAGTGTTTGGTCACGGGATCATGCATTACTGATGCGAGTAAAGTGACTTGCGATGCTTGAGATTGAGCGAGGTATTGGTATACCGACGATCGAATCTCGGGCAAGTAACATACTGATTGACAAAGGGAATTGTATACGGGGTTGCTTGAATCCTCGACATCGTGGTTCATCCGATGAGATCATCGAGGAGCATGTGGGAGCCAACATGGGTATCCAGATCTCGCTGTTGGTTATTGGGAGAGCCGTCTCGGTCATGTCTACGTGTCTCCGAACCCGTAGGGTCTACACATAAGGTTTGGTGACGCTAGGGTTGTATGAATATGAGTATGCAGCAAACCGAAAGTTGTTCGAGTCCGGATGAGATCCCGGACGTCATGAGGAGTTCTGGAATGGTCGGGAGGTAAAGAATTATATATAGGAAATCTTGTTTGACCATCGGGAGAGTTTGGGGTCACCAGATATTGTCTGGGACCACCTAAAGGGTCCCGGGGTCCACCGGTGGGGCCACTTATCTGGAGGGCCTCGTGGGCTGAAGTGGGAGGGAACCAGCCTGGTGGGCTGGTGCACCCCCAGGCCCCCTGCGCCTAGGGTTGAAACCCTAGGGGTGGGGCGCCCACTTGCCTTGGGAAGCCTTCCTTGGCCGCCGCCCCCCTTGGGAGATCTAATCTCGGGGCAGGCGCACCCAGAGGCCTATATAAAGGGGGAGGGAGGGCAGCCGCACCCAAAGTCTTGGCGCCTCCTCCCCTGCTACACCTCCTCCTCCTCCCGTGGTTGCTTGGCGAAGCCTGCCGAACCTGTGCATCCACCACCACGCCGTCGTCTTCTTTGGATCTTCATCAACCTCTCCTTCCCCTTGCTGGATCAAGGCGGAGGAGACGTCACGCTGACCGTACGTGTGTTGAACGCGGAGGTGCCGTCCGTTCGGCGCTAGGATCTCCGGTGATTTGGATTACGACGAGAACGACTCCCTCAACCCCGTTCTCTTGAACGCTTCCGCACGCGATCTACAAGGGTATGTAGATGCATCTCTCTCTCTCGTTGCTAGATGAACTCATAAATGGATCTTGGTGAACGTAGGAAAATTTTATTTTATGCAACGTTCCTCAACACTAGATCCATCTAGACCCAACAGACACTTTCGGAGATACCTGTAGTGCACCTATATAGTCACCTAGTTACGTTGTGACGTTTGATACACCCAAAGCATTCCTATGGCATCCAGGAGTTGCACAATCTCATGGTCTAAGGAAATGATACTTGACATTAGAAAAGCTCTAGCAAACGAACTACACGATCTTGTGTTATGCTTAGGATTGGGTCTTGTCCATCACATCATTATCCTAATGATGTGATCCCGTTATCAACAACATCCAATATCCATGGTCAGGAAACCACAACCATCTATTGATCAACGAGCTAGTCAACTAGAGGCTCACTAAGGACATGTTGTGGTCGATGTATTCACACATGTATTACGGTTTCCGGTTAATAAAATTATTGCATGAACAATAGACAATTATCATGAACAAGGAAATATACTAATAACCATTTTATTATTGCCTCTAGGGCATATTTCCAACACAACGGAACCTGGATGCTCATATTGGCTCCTACATATTCTACTAAGATCTTTATCGGTCGAACCATTATGACAACATACGTTATCCCCTTTGTCATCAGTATGTTACTTGCCCGAGATTCGATCGTCAGTATCTTCATACCTAGTTCAATCTCGTTACCGGCAAGTCTCTTTACTCGTGTCGTAATACATCATCCCACAACTAACTCACTAGTGATACGTCTTCGTCGTATCTATAATTTTTGATTGTTCCATGCCAATATTATTCAACTATCATATACTTTTTGGCAACTTTTTATACTATTTTTGGGACTAACATATTCATCGAGTGCCCAGTGCAGGTTCACATGCATTGCATGTTTTGGTTTCGCAGAATATCCATATCAAACGGAGTCCAAACGGGATAAAAACGGACGGAGCTTATTTTTGGAATATTTGGAAAATCTGGGAGAAAGATCAACGCGAAACGGTGTCCGAGGTGGCCACGAGGCAGGGGCCCACGCCCGTACCAGGAGGGCGCGCCCCCCACCCTCGTGGGCCACCCGTAAGGCGGTTGATGCCCTTCTTCGGCTGCAAGAAAGCTACTTTTTGGTAAAAAAACACGGTGAAGGTTTCAGTCCAATCGGAGTTACGGATCTCCATATATATATGAAACGGTGAAAAGGGCACCAGAACAGAACACAGAAACAGAGAGATAGATCCAATCACAGAGGGGCTCTCGCCCCTCCCACGCCATGGGAGCCAAGGACCAGAGGGGGAACCCTTCTCCCATCTAGGGAGGAGGTCAAGGAAGAAGAAGAAGAAGAAGGGGGGCCCTCTCCCCCTTGCTTCCGGTGGCGCCGGAGCGCTACCAGGGCCATCATCATCACCGCCATCTTCACCAACAACTTCACCGCCATCATCACCAACTCTTCCCCCCTCTATGCAGCGGTGTAACCTCTCTCTTACCCGATGTAATCTCTACTTAAACATGGTGCTCAACGCTATATATTATTTCCCAATGATGTATGGCTATCCTATGATGTTTGAGTAGATCCGTTTTGTCCTAATGGCTATTTGATGATCAAGATTGGTTTGAATTGCATGTTTTATTATTGGTGTTGTCCTATGGTGCTCTTCATGTCGCGCAAACGTGAGGGATTCCCGCTGTAGGGTTTGCAATATGTTCATGATTTGCTTATGGTGGGTGGCGTGGTGTGTGAAGCCTGAGACCGAGTAAGTAGGTTGTTTGTGTATGGGATAAAGGGGACTTGATACTTTAATTCTATGGTTGGGTTTTACCTTAATGATCTTTAGTAGTTGCAGATGCTTGCTAGAGTTCCAATCATAAGTGCATATGATCCAAGTAGAGGAACTATGTTAGCTTATGCCTCTCCCTCAAATAAAATTGCAATAATGATTACCGGTCTAGTTATTGGTTGCATAGGGACAAATAACTTTCTCGTGACAACAAGCTCTTTACTAAAACTAATTTAGTTGTGTCTTTATCTAAGCAGCCCCTTGTTTTTATTTACGTGCTCTTTACTTTCTTGCAAACCTATCCAAAAACACCTACAAAGTACTTCTAGTTTCATACTTGTTTCCGGTAAAGCGAACGTCAAGTGTGCGTAGAGTTGTATCGGTGGTCGATAGAACTTGAGGGAATATTTGTTCTACCTTTAGCTCCTCGTTGGGTTCGACACTCTTACTTATCGAAAGAGGCTACAATTGATCCCCTATACTTGTGGGTAATCAAGACTCTTTTCTGGCGGTGTTGCCAGGGAGTCATAGCGTGGGATGGATATTCTCGTGTGTGCTTGTTTGCTTTATCACTAAGTAATTTTTATTTGCTGTTCTTAGTTGGTCTTTATCTTTAGTTATGGATATGGAACACGAAATACCAAAAAAAATTAGGTGTACTATCTGCTCATGAAGATGGGGAACCTCCTAAACCCTCGATGCTGGTTATGTGAAAGATATTATGTACTACTTTAATAATCCTGAGAAAACCCCATTCAATTATGTAATGGGAGTAATGTTGGATCAACGTGAATACTTTAGGGATTACCGCTTGACACAAAAAGGGAAACTATTATGGGTTCAAATTCATATATTGAAGTGGTATGCTAGACAACTATGCTTGGAATATGATTATACTTGTTGCTCTAGGATGAAGGCTCCACACCTTCCCTTTTCATGCAAATTTAATGATAATAAAACCTTAGCTTCTTATGCTAATGGTATATATGATTACTATGATGTGGAGCAAATAGAAGAATTTGTTGCTTTTATGGGTGCTTATGAAATTGAATCTATGTTTAAAGAGTTTGAAGATTTTGATGGTGCTGCTTATAGACCTGAAAATTTAGCTATCCTCAAATATTGCTATGAGAATTATGAATACAATTCCGATATTAATGCACTCATTGAGAAAGTCTCCGCTGTCCAAGAAGAGACTAATATTTTGCAGGAATCTATGGAAGAAGAAATTGATGAAACTGTGAGCTCATTGGATGAAAAAGATTATGAGGAGAGCGAAAAACAAAAGGAGGAAGAGCGGATTAGCTACCCGTGCCCACCTTCTAATGAGAGTAACCCTCCAACTCATACATTGCTTAATTTCCCTTCGTGCTTACCGAAGGATGATTGCTATGATCCCATTGACTCTTTTGAAATATCCCTTTTTGATGATGCTTGCTATGCTTGTGGCCAAGATGCCAATATGAATTATGCTTATGGAGATGAACTTTCTATAGTTCCTCATGTTAAACATGAAGTTGTTGCTATTGCACCCGCATGATAGTCCTATTATCTTTTTGAATTCTCCCGATTATACTATATCGGAGAAGTTTGCTCTTATTCAGGATTATATTGATGGGTTGCCTTTTACCGTTGCACATGATGATTTTGATAGATATAATATGCATGTGCTTGCTGCTCCTACTTGCAATTATTATGAGAGAGGAACTATATCTCCACCTCTTTGTGTTTCCAATACAATAAAATTGCAAGAAAGTGTTTATACTATGCATTGGCCTTTACTATGTGTGCATGAATTGTTCTTTTATGACATGCCGATGCATAGGAAGAGAGTTAGACTTCATCATTACATGATATATGTTGCTTTGTGCTCACTACTAAATTACAAATCATTGTTAATTAAAATTGGCTTTGATATACCTTGGGATCCGGTGGATTCACTACTTGAGCACTATATGCCTAGCTTAATGGCTTTAAAGAAAGCGCTGCCAGGGAGACAACCCGGAAGTATTAGAGAGTCATTTATTTCTGTTGAGTGCTTTCATATAGTTTAAAAACAACAAAAATAAAGAGGGGAACCCAAAACTTTTCAAAAAGGAAAGTGAAAGTGAGAAAGACGAGCATTGTGAAAGTGGGAGACGTCCTTGAACTTTGTTCATGCCCATGGGAACTTTGTGAATCTTGATTACAGAAACTTTACAACAAAAATAAGTATCCCCTTTGTACAATTCCATTGTATTATAAAAATAATGTGCCAAGGTTTGCCTTTAGGATGTTTACAATACTTGTTGGTTTGTGCGGTGCAGGACATAAACTTTGGCTGTAGTGCGCGAATTTTAATTTTTCACTTGAACGTCAAATGGTTCTGATTATTTTTGCAGTGTCTTTATATACAAATTGTTTATTTTTCCTAATTTTGGAAGAATTTTTCAAGTATCATAAGTATGGTGAATGGTCAGATTATTACAGACTGTTCTGTTTTAGACAGATTCTGTTTTTGATGCATAGTTTGCTTGTTTTAATGAAACTATCAATTCATATCAGTGGATTAAGCCATGAAAAAGTTATATTACAGTAGACACAATGCAAAAATAAAATATGAATTGGTTTTCAACAGTACTTAGAGTAGTGATTTGCTTTATTATACTAACGGATCTTACCGAGTTTTCTGTTGAAGTTTTGTGTGGATGAAGTGTTCGATGATCGAGAAGGTCTCAATGTGAAAAGAAGGAAGAGAGGCAAGAGCTCAAGATTAGGGATGCCTGAGGCACCCCAAGTAAATATTCAAGGAGACTCAAGCGTCTAAGCTTGGGGATGCCCCGGAAGGCATCCCCTCTTTCTTCAACAAATATCGGTATGTTTTCGGATTCGTTTCATTCATGTGATATGTGCAAATCTTGGAGCGTCTTTTGCATTTAGTTTTATTTTTTCTTTTATGCACCATGCTGGTATGAGATGGTCCTTGGTTGATTTATAGAATGCTCTGTGCACTTCACTTATATCTTTTGAGTATGGCTTTATAGAATGCTTCAAGTGCTTCACTTATATCATTTGAAGTTTGGATTGCATGTTTCTCTTTACATAGACAACCGCCATTGTAGAATGCCCTTTTGCTTCACTTATATTTGTTAGAGCATGGGCATATCTTTTGTAGAAAGAATTAAACTCTCGTGCTTCACTTATATCTATTTAGAGAGATGACAGGAACTGGTCATTCACATGGTTAGTCATAAAATCCTACATAAAACTTGTAGATCGCTGAATGTGATATGCTTGATTCCTTGCAATAGTTTTGCGATATAAAGGTGGTGATATTAGAGTCGTGCTAGTTGAGTAATTGTGAAATTGAGAAATACTTGTGTTGAGGGTTGCAAGTCCCGTAGCATGCATTATGGTGAACCATTATGTAACAAAGTCGGAGCATGAGGTGTTTATTGATTGTCTTCCTTATGAGTGGCGGTCGGGGACGAGCGATGGTATTTTCCTACCAATCTATCCCCCTAGGAGCATGCGCGTAGTACTTTGTTTTGATGACTAATAGATTTTTGCAATAAGTATGTGAGATATATTGCCATGCAACTTCCATCATCATCATATACATGACTTGAGCATTTATCGTCATATTGCTTTGCATGATCGTAAGATAGCTAGCATGATGTTTTCATGGCTTGTCCGTTTTTTGATGTCATTGCTACGCTAGGTCATTTCACATCCCGGTACACCGCCGGAGACATTCATATAGAGTCATATATTTGTTCTAGATATCGAGTTGTAATATTGAGTTGTAAGTAAATAAAAGTGTGATGATCATCATTATTAGAGCATTGCCCAGTGAGGAAAGGATGATGGAGACTATGATTCCCCCACAAGTCGGGATGAGACCCCGGACAAAAAAAATAAAATAAAAAGAGAGAAGGCCCAATAAAAGGGAGAAAAAAATGAGAGAAAAAGAGAGAAGGGGCAATGTTACTATCCTTTTACCACACTTGTGCTTCAAAGTAGCACCATGTTCTTCATATAGAGAGTCTCTTGAGTTATCACTTTCATATACTAGTGGGAATTTTCATTATAGAACTTGGCTTGTATATTCCAACGATGGGCTTCCTCAAATGCCCTAGGTCTTCATGAGCAAGCAAGTTGGATGCACACCCACTTAGTTTCAGTTTGAGCTTTCATATACTTATAGCTCTAGTGCATCCGTTGCATGGAAATCCCTACTCCTCACATTGACATCAATTGATGGGCATCTCCATAGCCCGTTGATTAGCCGCGTCGATGTGAGACTTTCTCCTTTTTTGTCTTCTCCACATAATCCCCATCATCATATTCTATTCCACCTATAGTGCTATGTCCATGGCTCACGCTCATGTATTGCGTGCAAGTTGAAAAGGTTTGAGAAACGTCAAAAGTATGAAACAATTTCTTGGCTTGTCATCGGGTTGTGCATGATGTGAATATTTTGTGTGGTGAAGATGGAGCATAGCCAGACTATATGATTTTGTAGGGATGAGCTTTCTTTGGCTATGTTATTTCAATAAGACATAATTGCTTGGTTGGTGTGCTTGAAGTATTATTGTTTTTATGTTAAAGGATAGACTATTGCTTTGAATCACTCGTGTCTTAATATTCATGCCATGATTAGACATATGATCAAGATTATGCTAGGTATCATTCCACATAAAAAATTATCTTTTTATCATTTACCTACTCAAGGACGAGCATGAATTAAGCTATTAGTCACTTTGCTTGCTAGGCTTCTTATGATGTGCATTACCGAGAGGGCCCAGAGATACCTCTCCGATACTCGGAGTGACAAATCCTAATCTCGATCTATGCCAACCCAACAAACACCTTCGGAGATACCTGTAGAGCATCTTTATAATCACCCAATTATGTTGTGACGTTTGATAGCATATCATATGGTGTTATTTTAGTATAAACTCTAGGTCTGTTTGTGAAACTTATAGGGATGACTCAATAGATTGATCTAAAAGGATAACATTTAGGTGGTTTGCTACCTACAACAATTTCATCTAATGTTCTCCACTATTCATAAGAACTTTGGAGTGATTCTTTGTCGCATGTTGAGGGGTAATTATATGATTTTAATTATGTTAGCACTGTTGACAGATTGCACTAGTGAAAGTTTGAACCCTAGATCTTGTGTCCAAGCATTGCAGAAACGTTTGTGCCCACTTTTACTACTTGTTACCTTGCTGTTTTTATTATTTTGGATTACAAAAATCTATATCTACTATCCATACTACACTTGTATCACTATCTCTTCGCCGAACTAGTGCACCTATACAATTTACCATTGTATTGGGTGCGTTGGGGACACAAGAGATTTCTTGTATTTGATTGTACGGTTGTTTAAGGGAGACCATCTTCATCCTACACCTCCTACGGATTGATAAACCTTAGGTCATCTACTTGAGAGAAATGTGTTGCTGCCCTACAAAACTCTGTGCTTGGAGGCCCAACAGAGCCTACAAGAATAGAAGTTGTGTAGTAGACATCAAGAATTTGGGCAACCTAGATTCTAGGCCTGAATTCGGGCGAGCATCCGACCAGAGCTACTGATATCAACCAAAGGCACCTCTGGAGGGATGACCGAATTTCATGTGGATAAGTTTATCTTAAGGAGCTTTCCCTTGGAAGTTTTGGTGGCACTTTTGGAGGGAACTGAGGCGTTCTTCAGGGCATGTCAAGGGACTAGGGATCAACTCTGAGATCATCATTTGCCCCCTCTTTGTAATACAGCTTTCTTAAGACTCGATCAAAGGGAAAGCATGCATAATTTAAATGTGTAGTCTTTCTTACCTCTCTTAGAATAGGAGGAGGTCATCATCGACCTTTACTTTCAACCTTTCGGACTAATACATGTCCATGTACTTTGTAATCATGGTTAGTCCTCTAGCCATGTGTCATTTACACTAAAACCCACATAGGGAATTAGATATTCTTTCATATGCCCTCTGGTATAAGCTTTTCAGAAAACCCAAAAGGCCTTGGATTTCTGGGTACCTTAACGTTGCAAATGGATATTTCCAAGCATGGTGCTACTAAACCACCCAATTACTGACACACATGCAATAAGAAACCCAGAACTTGTAGGATATCAACAGTATTGCTAGCCGAGGAGCCATCAAGTAGAGAGGTGGATCTAGACTCAGACCTATAGAGGTTCACCACAAGATGTAGAATTCTTTGAATGTTTTTTAGACCATTACATGAAAAGGGTTATTCTATTTGATTAACTATTAGGTAATTGTTTTTCATAGGACCGCATGTCCATCCTCTGAGGCCTATACGGCCTCGCCCATGCCTATTAGGTAATTGTTTTTCACAGGACCGGATGTCCATCCTCCGAGGCCTATACGGCTCGCCCATGCACGTAACTCAATCCACATCTTATACACCATACTTATATACAAAATGGCCTTGATCTATAGTACATCTAGCAGATTTATTGATACATTGATTTTGAGAACATGTTAATATTACTATTATTTGGAATCTAAATACTTAGTACTAGGTACGATGATTAGGATCAAGCTTTATCAGTCCTCCTACCTCGCGCATTGCATGTGTTCATCCCAAACATCAAACAAAATTACTGCGCAACAAAATTGTTGATGATATTTTTTTATCTGACCATGCACACTTGACTTCAATGCATTTCTACTACATGTATCCGAATATAATTTTTGTCGTGTAGTGCATTGGGTATATTTATCCTACTAAAACAAACAATCACTAAAATAATATTTGGCTAGCTCATGTCAAAACAATGACAATACAATACTAGTATGTGATCGTCCAATACATATTATTGCAATAATATATATGCATGGTAATATAGAAGGATAAAGCATATTATATAGTTTTTAGTATATGAACCATATATCAAGACTAGAAGTGTTTCTCAAAAAGTAAAACTGGAAGTATTACATATTAAGGTTTGTTCCAAACCGATTAAAAGAAGCATTCAACATTGGTGCTCTTGGCTAGAGGGCAGCAAGTGGGATGGTGAATTGCATTGGGGTGTCAAGTGTTGGTCACTTGAAGGGTCATTAGGGTGTAATAGAGTTGGATAGTATGATGAAGAAATTCCTTTCGATTCCAGTTTCTACAAAGTTTTGTCATAAGGTAGTGAAGACCACCGATGAGTACCAAATTGATCGGGAGTAATGAGTAGTTGTGTCATACATTGACGAACGAATATAGCATACCTGTGACTTCGGTGGATAATTAGTTGGTGTGGGAGAACACTCGTTAATGTTTGAAGGAGGCCGGGTTCGGTTGTACATCAATGACTTCTCTAGATTCAGTGACATCGGTGTTCTTGGTGGGTATGTTGGTGATGCTGATATTTCTAGAAAGTAAGCCAGTGATGTTGGCGAATATGTCTCTTGAGGTGAAGGTGGCTCCTGCAATCCTGGTAAGTACACCGATGAAAAGGGCAAAATTTCTTTAGCTGGACTTGGTGGATCTTGTGAGTAATCTGGCGATGTTGGCGGTTATGGCACATAACATGGAGAATATGGTGGGCTTAGTACTAGTGTTGGTTGCTCCAATATTGTCTTTTTAGGTGAAGGTGCATCCTGCATCAATTCGGGTTAGTATGCTGATGAAATTGATATAAATTCTTCAGGTGGATGTGGTGGTTCTAGTGAGTAATCAGGCGATGTTTACAAATTTGGCATGAAATATGGATCGTGAGAGATGGATAATATTGTGACTTTGTGAGCTTGGTGGTGGTGTCGGTTGCTCTTTCCATCCATGATGATTCTGGGGTTTTTCCTGGGAGGGGAATCTTCTTACCGACATGGACTTATTGGAAGCAGTATGCTTATGTAGATCTAGATTTGATGTTGAATTCCTCCCTTCCTTTCTCTATGGATGAAGATTTGAGTTGTGAGCTAGTAGTATTTTAGGATGCTAGGTGGGAAGGTGGAGAAACAATGGAAACTGTGATTGGGATTTAGCGAAAGAGGTGAGCTAGAGGAAGGTGAATCATGCCTTATCAATAGGGACGACGTGGAGCCATCATGTTGAAATGTGGCAAGTGAGATGCGTGGCGGCGGTGAGTGGTTCAAGATGGGTTGCGGCGGATGGTCTCTAGGGTTATAGTTTAGAGGAGGGTTACTGAGGAATATATAGTTGGAACGAGAAACCATTAGGATCTATATCCAAGGGATATGTTTGGCCCACTCTAGTAGTTTCTAGCCCATACACCTTTAGGGTAACAAAGGCCAGCAAAAATGAATGGCATTATGTATGACACATGTGACATCTTCTTTGCCTTGGAAGCTTGGGCACAAGGGCCGGTTCGGAGTGGGGGGGGGGGGGGGGGGTGGGGTATCCCCCCAACAAGTGAGGTGTGACGACCATGGTGGATATCCCATTCACTAAATCGGGTGTCTCGGGAGGGTGGATGCACAAGAGAGCTCTAGAGTGCCCATTTGTACTGCCCTAAATAAATGTATAATTAGGGGTGGAGACAAATTGTATAGTTCAGATATGAAAAATGGATAAGCAAGCCTACAATCCTTCAGTGTTAACTTCTAAATTGTATGGTTTGCCAATTTCACAGAACCCACTCGATGCGGCATAATGTAATACTCCACTCCTTCTCCCATTGTAAATAGCTCCCAAGCCGAGAGAAAAGGGAAAAAAGAAGAAGAATATGCACTCCACACTGCAACACAGGTCTTCATTTCACCTCAACATATATTCTGTGTTTGACCTTGCCACACGCATCTCATGTTTAACCTCGACATACAACTTGAATAATGTCACAGATCGATGGCATCTGAATTACACTGCTTTAGACCCATAGATACTATTGATCCGATGTGTGTATTCACTATTCAAGCCATATATCCATACTTAAAACAACATCAGTTATAAGAACTAAGGTTGTGGTTATCAAACATTCAAACTCCATGCTTAACGAACAAGAGGGCGGTCGAACCCTTGACCGAACTGGGAACAAACATATTACAGTTTGAAACTTGCACAAGACAAGGTCGGAGATCCGAAGCAGAACAAGAACTTATCCGTGAAACACAGGAGGTGACCCAATTGGATTCCCTGCAATCACAAGCATCCAATAAACAACTGTTAACTTCACTACTAATCGTATGATAAAAGCTTCACTTAACTAAGATGATCACATAAGAAGTAACAACAATTAGCATTAACTTGTATTGCTATGTAAACAAAAGTAAAGTTTTTCCACTTTAATTAACTGGTTGCATCCTGTACTACTTGTTAGCGTTTCCTCTCAAACTGCAACCCAACAGGCAAGCCAGCTTGACTTGCGAATAATAACTCTTTTTAGTTGGTTTGCGTAAGGTGTCCGTGAGGACGTGACATTCAAACAGCTCCACTAACAATTAGTTCAACAGTATAGCTGTCAATATAGTGCCGTTAATTCGGTGTAAAAAATCAGCTGTGGATGACAAAGACCAAACGTTGAAAAATTGAGTAAGAAAGCAAAAACATATGTGCTCACCGCTGCCACTTTTAGGGCCACCGTCGGGGACTGGAGCAGCAGCACCGGTACCACCACCACCACTGGAAGGGCCAGGGGTGGGGGTGCCTTGAGCAGCAACACCGGTTGGAAGGCCAGGGTCAGGGGTGCTTTGAGCAGCAGGAGAGGCCGAGAGCGGAGAGCCAACTAGTGGTTTCGTCGCCATTGCTGCTAATCCCAAAGCTCGCTCTTTTTACCGCTTCAGGAATCAGGAGCAGTTGGCTTGATGAGGCACAAGTCGAGAATGCTAGGCACCAAATGTGTGCATATATAATGTGTATCATCCCATGGAGGGTGGCATGAGCGTCATCATTGAGCAGTTGAAGTCAGAAACTTACAATAGTCCAAGTGGCTAGACGGATCGATCAACTTGTGTACCATCACGGCACCTTCCTCGATATAATCCAATAAGGCATGTGCGACAAACTGTGCTTGTATCAAGTATCAACATCACAGAAAATTAAAATTAGACGTCTTTATCTTTGTTTCTAGAATGTGCAAAAGAAATGTGTATCTATTGCATAAAGTATCACTATCTAGCTACAAGACGACAATTCAAACTTGCCAAGATCAATGAAGTTTGGCAGCCAAACCAAACACCACAGCTGAAACAGAAAGCGACCACTCATATAAACAAGTGGTTTTGCATCATACTCCCTCCGTCCCAAAATAAATGTCGGAAGCTTAGTATAACTTTGTACTAATTTGTACTAACTTTAGTACAAAGTTGGTTATTTTGGGACGGAGGGAGTAGTAAATTAAGCTAGTTTGGTAAAGTTCGTCACAATCAAATTATTTACAACTGGAACTTAATACGGTTAGCACCATGCAACCGTCTGTGAGTAGCACATTTAGTGCAGAATAAAGACTCCATTTTGTCTGTTATTCTGTTACTGGTAAACACCCAGGCAAAAAGATTGCAATCTACTCTACTGATATTTAAATGGTAAATCCTAAAGATAGATTCTGCCTGAGAATTTTCGCCATACCTTTTCAAAAAAGTTTGTATTGGATTCATCCCTTTCCTGTTCGAGTTTGACTAAGCCATTTCCGGCGGCTTGCGCTTATAAAATAATTCTTTGACTAATATAATCGAGAAACACATGGCATGAAAACAACTTTCAATCTGCCAGTGCTGACTTCCGAGTCCCTAACCTGCCAAGATCAATAGTGAATCAATAAATCAGTACTGTCTATTCAAAAGCACTTGGTAGAGATATATAAAGAGCATCCTATGGCAATGCACAAGCATGTCTCAACCAACTTGCCAACTTGTTGCCATTTTGACTGTTGACTCAGAAGTACATCCCCCCTCCCCCCCCCCCCCCACCCACCCCCAGCCACATACAGAAAGCGCTGTGATGCGCATAAATCCAAATTAATCAAGCTAAAACACACACATGAAGCAATTTTCATCTAGCTACTCACATGGAACCAGCTTTCCCTACACTGCTTCTTTCTCTATCGACCATTTCGGTGGCCTTCTTCCCCTGCATGCACTCCCTCGATGCTGCAGCTCCATCTTGGAACAACTCCGAGGCCGACCGACAGATGCTCCTCTGCCTCAAGTCTGGCCTTGCCAGCAACCTCACCACTGGAGCGTTGGCAACATGGCGACATGACTCCCAGAGCTTCTGTCAATGGCGTGGCGTGACGTGCAGGACTGAGCAGAGCGCAGCGCCTCGCGTTGTCGCGCTAGACCTCATGTCGCTGAACCTTACTGGTCAGATCCCTCCTTGCATTGGCAACCTCAGTTTCTTGACCAGGATAAACATGCCGGACAATAAGATCAGCGGCAGCATTCCCCCGGAGATAGGCCGCCTGGCACAACTCAGACACCTCAACCTCAGCATCAACTCCATTGGCGGCGTGGTCCCCGATGCGCTGTCAATGTGCTCCCGCCTCGAGATCATAAGCCTGTCAAGCAACGTCCTAGAAGGTGAGATCCCTTCAGCTCTTGCTCAAAGTTCATCCCTCGAACAGCTTGTTCTCAGTGACAACTTTCTTCAAGGGCACATACCACCCGGGTTGGCCTTGCTTTCGAACCTTTCTATATTATCCTTTGCTAGGAACAAGCTTTCAGGCCCCATTCCTCAGTTCCTAGGAGGCAACTCACGTCTTACCAAGCTTGCTCTCGACAACAATGCGTTCACAGGAGAAATTCCACGCTTCCTAGCGAATTCATCCTCGCTTGCTTACCTCAACCTTGCATCAAACAAGCTCCATGGAGAGATCCTTCCCGCACTATTCAATAGCTCATTGCTTTACACCTTAAATCTCTCTTACAATGGTTTTTCCGGGTCAATCCCGTCCTTCTCTCATGCATCCTCGCCCTTGAAATATCTAAGCTTGACTAGCAATAACCTTTTAGGGAGCATACCTAGCTCACTAGGGAACTTTTCCTCCCTATCCTTCCTATTGCTTGCTCTGAACAACTTACAAGAGACCATTCCAGAGGGCTTAGGTAGCCTTGCAGGTTTGCAAGTATTAGACATGACATATAACAACTTGTCAGGCACAGTTCCTCCAACTATATATGCAATCCCATCTCTAACTTATCTTGGCCTTGGAGCCAACCAGCTATCTGGGAGAATTCCAACCAACATTGGCTATACACTTCCGAGAATTCAGATGTTGGTAATGCAAGGTAACCAGTTTGATGGCCCGGTACCTGCTTCTTTGGCCAATGCCTCTGACCTAAAATACCTTGGCCTCCGCAATAACGCATTCAGTGGTGTCATTCCTTCTCTGGGGTCTTTGACAAACTTGGTCACTCTAGATCTGGGTGACAATCTGCTTGAAGCTGGTGACTGGACTTTATTGTCCTCACTAACAAGTTGCACCCAGTTGCAAATGTTATACTTGGATAGGAATAACCTTCAAGGAGAGTTACCTACTTCCATTGGCAATCTTCCGAAAAACCTACAGTGGTTGCTTCTGAATGATAACCAAATAACTGGTTTCATACATCCAGATATAGGAAATCTCAGCAGTCTCACTCTTATTCATATGGAGAGAAATTTCCTATCAGGGAATATTCCTGCTACAGTTGGAAATATTCAGACTCTGTTTGTCCTGAATTTAGCAGAAAACAATTTTTCTGGAGAAGTCCCACGATCAATTGGAAACCTTGAGAAGCTAAGTGAACTTTATCTGGAGAAGAACATATTAAGTGGGTCGATACCTGCCAGTTTAGCAGGATGCAGAAGCCTGACTAGACTAAACCTTTCTTGTAATACCTTTCATGGAAGCATCCCTCCAAAACTGTTTTCTATTTCCTCACTTTCTGAAGGCTTAGA
This sequence comes from Aegilops bicornis, assembly GCA_021605145.1. Classification (NCBI taxonomy): domain Eukaryota; kingdom Viridiplantae; phylum Streptophyta; class Magnoliopsida; order Poales; family Poaceae; genus Aegilops; species Aegilops bicornis. Next base: position 578,906,208 of record CM038675.1, read on the forward strand.
CTTGTCATATAACCAACTAACCGGACTGATACCATCAGAAGTTAGCAGCTTAAATAATCTTGAGCTCTTTAATCTCTCCAACAACCAGCTATCTGGAAAAATTCCAAATAGTCTCGGCCAGTGCCTTCACTTGGAGTCGCTTCGTTTGGATGCAAATTATCTTGAAGGTAGCATTCCTGGTTCTTTTATGAACCTGCGAGGCGTTGTTGAGATGGATCTGTCACAGAACAGCTTGTCTGGTGAAATTCCAAGCTTCTTCGAGTCATTCAGCTCTTTGCAGCTTCTGAATCTGTCCTTCAACAACTTTCAAGGGGCAGTACCTACAACTGGTGTGTTTGGCAATTCAAGTCTGGTGCTCATCCAAGGAAACAAAAATCTGTGCACAAATTCTCAAATGCTGCAACTACAACCTTGTATTAAGTCTACATTCAAAAGAAAAAGGAGTTCATATGTTCTAATGGTGGTGGTTCCAATTGTTACCATTGTTCTAGTCTCACTCATATGTGCCATAGCCATTGTACACAGAAAGCGGGAAGCAACTAAACAACCAATCAACCAGCATTCCGAGGGGTGGAAAAGATTTTCATATCATGATCTATACAAGGCAACAGGTGGTTTCTCTTCTATTAACCTGGTTGGAGAGGGAGGATGTGGATCTGTCTATAGAGGTACATTCTTGGCTGAACCACGCATAGCTGCAGTCAAGGTGTTCAGGCTTGATCAAGATGGAGCATCAAAAAGTTTCATTGCTGAGTGTGAGGCCCTGAAAAACACACGCCATCGAAATCTCCTAAGGGCGATAAGCATGTGTTCTACATTTGATCCATCAGGAAATGAGTTCAAAGCTCTAGTTCTTGAGCACATGTCAAATGGTAGCCTCGAAAGTTGGCTTCATCCCGTACTGGACAATCATGGCTCAAAAAGGCCACTGAATCTTGGGATAAGGATAAGAATTGCGACAGATATAGCTGCTGCCTTGGACTATCTCCACAACCGATGTATACCTCCTTTGATCCATTGTGATCTAAAGCCAAGCAATGTTCTTTTGGACGATGACATGTGTGCTCATGTTGGTGACTTTGGATTAGCAAACTTTCTTTACGACCATCCATCCGAAAGCTTGATAGGGGCAAGAGGATCAATTGGATACATTGCACCAGGTGGGTACACATTTCATTCTTATATTGCCAATATATTCAAATTAAGTTGTACTTCCCTGAAAAATCATGTTTACCCCCTGCCCTCTATTTCTAAAAGGAAATCATGTTTACCCTTTAACAAAAAGATATTATGATGTACTGGGAGCACCAGAATTATGTAGACCTAAATTAAGTCTCCAATGTAATATGCTTTAAAAAAACTAATAAAGTCATTTAAAAAATAATACTTCCTCTGTAAACTAATACAATATCTTTTAGTTCACTAAAGTAGTGATCTAAAAGATCTTATATTAGTTTACAGAGGGAGTATTACATTAATTGATTAAGCAGCTGAAAGGATTTTACAGGACATCTTTGCAAATTTTGCAGAGTATGGCATGGGTAGCAAAATGTCTACCGAGGGGGATGTCTACAGCTATGGAATTATTCTGCTAGAAATGCTGATGGGAAAGAACCCAACAGATGAGATGTTTAAGGATGGACATGGTCTCCACAAGTTTGTGGAACTGGCATTTCCTCACAAGATTGGTGATATTCTAGAGCCCAATCTTATTCCACAATACCAGGGCCAACACACAAGTAAACCTTCAGGCCATGGGACACATGTAATGGTCGGCATGCAAGAATGTACAATGCAACTGGTGAAACTAGGTCTAAAATGCTCTGTGGATTCACCAAAAGACCGACCAACTATGCAAGAAGTTTATACTGAAGTCATGTCAATCAAAGAAACATTTTTAGGTCTACATGAGCGAACAAATGAAATATCTGTAATTCGTTTGTTCGAATAAAATCCATGGAAATTTTCATCTGTAAGTACATTCAGCAGTTTTACTCTAATTTGTATGTTTACACTGCTTGTGGGACCTGTGGCTTTGAGTTCAAGGGAAATGTCAGGAAGAAAAAGTTGAATAAACTAACTATTTCATACAGTACTTTAAAGTAAAAATGTGCAAAAGTCAGTTACCACGGCATACTCCGAAAAAATTGGGTTAAAAGCAGCACTTGCCTAAAAAGCACTATATTCCTGATGTTTATTCATTTGCTTTCTTCGCTGTTGACCTTCACAATATTTGAGCGAAGAACTTTACCCAGTAACATCCAGTATTAGTAAAACTGTAACTAGCATGAAAATATGTTTTCATAGCCTGCCTGATAAATAAGAGTCATGTTTACCTGACAAACTAGACGGTCTAACAGAGTATAGAATGAAATTTTCGAAATAGTACATTCGGGGAGTAACATACTAGCATCCGACATTTCTAACAGAATTATCAAAATATGAACCCCTGTTTGTACATAAACATGCAACAAAATTTCGAGAAATCCCAATAGTTTCCTCTAGTGCTGATGCTGTTAGACGGGTCGATGGAGAATCAGAGGGAACTGGGCGATCGATTTGGAAGCAACCGCTCTTTTCCCCCAACGAATTTCATGGAAGCGAAGAAGATAGTATACTCAGACCTGCTCCTTCTCTTTGACGCGGAACGCAGACACAGGATACGGTCGTTGCTTGTCCTCGCCGCGGGCGAACTTGGCCGGCGGTGCGGGTGGCACGATCTGTCGGCTTGAACCCTAGACGGCGGCAGCGGTCGCCTCCGCAAGCTCCTGCCGCTGCCTCTGGATTTTTTATTTTTTATTTCTTTTTGATAAAGCTGCCTCTTCACCTTGCCGCCACGAAGGAAAATTTGGGGGAGAGAGAGACGTTCGGAACGGAAAGGAAGATGAATGACGAACGAACGAACGGCGCAATGGGCGCAGCGCAGAAAAAAACTCAAATGATGTTACTGTAGTCAGTGTCACTGACTTACAAATGATGCTTACATTTATAGGCTTCGAAGCTGAATAGAAGCATTTTTGATGGCTTGGATGTGCTTAGTTATGACCCCGGGACCGCGGAATCTAACAGCACGTTGAGAGAAACGATGAAGGTAAGATCTTAGTCTTATCTTATGTTCGAGTAACCACAAATTGGATCCATGCCATGTTCTTGTTTAATTGTAACCGTAAACTTGATCCATATTATGTTCTTGTTTATTTGTTATTGCAGAAATTCATGACCCGTTGTCGCAAGCTAGTGGGCATGCTTGGGTGCGCTAGCACGGCTGATGCACATGTTCCTGGAGGGCCGATGTGTAACCTGGTTTCATCGAGCCATGTCGACGGAGCTTCTTTGTCGTCTCGCATTGTTGAGGAGGCCGGGGGAGAAGATGATAAGGAAGAAGAAGAGGACGAGGAGCAAGCCAAAGAAGAAAAGGAAGGAGGTGATGAGGAGGAGGAGTACGATGAAGATGACAGACCTTCACCCACTCAGCCAACCCAGGACAAGAGGGAAAAACAGCCCAAGAAGCAATGGAAGAGTTCATTCCCATTTCAGAAAGAGCGTCCTCCTCATCATCGCACGAAAAAGCCTGATGAGACCCGCTCCAAGAGGAATGAGGAGGGTACTGCCAATAGGGGGGGGGGAGGGAGGGCAGAGCAAGTGAAATGGTCATGTTGAACTAGTCACTTAGTTAAACTATTTCCTGTTTGTGTTGAGCTGTGAATGAGAACTTGTTGGCTATGTCGAACTACTTTGGAATTGTCGATTTGTTACCTATTTGCTATGTTGGACATGTAAACCCTATTTAAATATTGAACTATCATTTAAATCGATGTGTGAGATCATTATTTTTTGATTTATAAAGTATATTGCTGGTGTGCACAATTTTTTAGAATTGAAATGAACAAGTACTGGATAAAAATTAAGTTAGGCAGGACCCTACTGCCATAGTCCATGGCAATAGGATTGGATAGCCTACCGTATTATGTGAGTAAGTTTAGGTTACAGTAGACCTTACCGTTAGGGACAATGGTGGTAGGGTGTGCAACTCTATGGTTATTCTTTTTGGCAAATTCCAGTTGCAGCACTGGACACAGACGAAGGACCCTACCGCCAAACAGCTCGGTGGTAGCGTATTGCACCCTATCGTCGACATCTCTAACGGTACGGCCGTTAGGCCACGTCAGCAGCAAATTCATAACCCGACAACGGCTATCGTTAACCTACCGCCGAGCCTATCGCTGAAAGCCTCGGCGGTAGGCTCCACAACCCTACCGCCACCCTCCCCAGTGGTAGAAAAAGGATCAGATCACGAAATATTTTTAGATGGGGACAAATCCGGCTAAACTTTCCGCAAAAAGTCAGAACACCAAATTTAGGCACTGCCTGCAAGAAGCCAATCAGTTGGAAGCCACAGAGCTCGCGGCGGCGGGCAGAACCACCTCTGGGAACCAGGGAGAGGATGGGCGGCGAGCAGAGGACCTGGTGGGCAAGGGATGATGGCCTGGCGCCGTGGCCGGGAGGAGCTGGTGAAGGCCGGTAGGAAGGGAAAGAGCATGCCATCGGCGCAGATGCATGTAAGCCTTTTTTTCAAAAAGGGGGGACTCCCGGGCCTCCGCATCAGAATGATGCATACGGCCAACTTATTAAAAAAGAAGATAGGTTCAACAAGGTCTTAAAGTCTTGAAAGAAAATAAAGAAAAGCTCACAAAGAGCCAAAGGGACAATAACAAACTAGCCACAAAAAGCCACAACCGGCTGGCATAAGAAAGATAGGTAAACTAATTGCCTATCATATTACATGACCGTCATCCAAACCGGTTGAAGATATCCCGTGCTACCATCTCCCAAATGGATAGATCCAAAGAACCAAACGCTCCACGGCCTCCGTCGGAGTGAGTAGCGACCAGTCGACCACATACGGATCAACGCAGTGGCTCGGAAGATAACCTGCAAAAAATGAATATTTGTTGTTCTGTTAAAAACCAAATCATCTCTGCAGTTCCAGACTGCCCACAATAAAGCACATACTCCTACGCGAATGTGTCTCGCTATTTCGGACTCTATCCCGTTAAGCCATGTTCCAAATAACGTGCTGATAGAACTCGGAAGAGTAATATAAAATGCAATGTGGACCGTCCGCCATAGAACTTTGGCTAACGGGCAATCAAGAAAAAGGTGTTTGATAGTTTCATCCCAATCACAGAAACTACACCTAGTAGGTCCTGTCCAATTGCGCTTTGCCAAATTGTCCTTGGTTAATATTACTTGTTTATGTACAAACCACATAAACACTTTAATTTTCAAAGGAACTTTGACAGTCCAAACATGTTTGGAACTAGGAATAGAGCTTGAATTGATAACATCAAGATACATTGATTTAACTGTAAACTCTCCAAACCAGTAAGCTTCTAGCGTAATTTATCGGACTGTTGAGACAGCTGAACCTCCATCAGTCTACTCACTAGATGAAGCCATTCTTCCCAACGATTGTCGACTAGCGTCCTTCTGAACTGAATATTAAGGGGGACGGATTGAAGTACCGTTGCAACGAAACCATCACGTCGTTGAACAACACGATATAGAGACGGGTATTGAATGGCAAGGGGCTCTCTTCGAGCCAAGTATCCTTCCAGAATCGCGTGCTCGCACCATTGCCGATAATAAACTTTGTCCTATTAAAAAGGTTAATTTGACTCTCATAAGCCCTTTCCAAAAAGGTGAGTCAGTCGGCCTCGCTGTCACCTAGGACAAAGTTTTGGAGTGAAGATACTTGCTACGGAGGATCTGCGCCCAAGTGGCATCAGTCTCGACCGATAACTTCCATAGCCACTTGCCGAGAAGACATCTGTTCTTGACCTCAAGATTCTCAATGCCAAGACCCCCTTGGTCTTTCGGTCGACAGATAATATCCCACTTGGCGAGTCTGTATTTTCTTTTTAGTTCATCGCTCTGCCAGAAGAATCGTGAACGATAAAAGTCCAGTCTTTTCCTAACTCCAACTGGGACTTCGAAGAACGACAAGAGAAACATAGGCATACTCGTGAGAAACAATTTTATCAGAATTAATCGGCCTCCGTATGACATGAGCTTGCCCTTCCAGCAACTCAGTTTCTTTTCAAAGCGGTCCTCGATACACTTCCATTCTCTATTTGTCAGCTTACGATGATGGATTGGTATACCTAAGTACGTAAAAGGTAAAGTCCCCAATTCACACCCAAACAATTGCCTATAAGCCTCTTGTTCGTCATTGGCTCTACCAAAGCAGAACAATTCGCTTTTGTGAAAGTTAATCTTTAACCCGGTTAATTGTTCAAATACGCATAACACCAGCTTCATATTTCTCGCGTTTGCCAAGTCATGCTCCATAAAGACGATCGTATCATCGGCGTACTATAGGATAGACACGCCACCATCAACTAGATGAGGTACCAAGCCACCCACCTGACCAGCCTCCTTAGCCCTTCATATCAGAATTGCCAACATATCAACTACAAAGTTGAACAGAATAGGAGACATCGGATCCCCTTGTCTCAGGCCCTTATGTGTCCGGAAATAATGACCTATGTCGGCATCCACTTTAATTCCAACACTCCCTTTTTGCATGAACGATTCTACCTAGCGTCGCCAGGCTTCATCAAAACCTTTCACACGCAAGGCCTATTGAAGGAAAGACCATTTGACTTTATCGTACGCTTTCTCGAAATCCACCTTAAAAACAACTCCATCTAGTTTATTCGTGTGTATTTCGTGGAGCGTTTCATGAAGGACCACGACTCCTTCTAGGATGTTTCTGTCCGACATGAAAGCAGTTTGGGAATGTTGCACCACAGAATACGCAATCAGTGTGAGCCTATTAGTCCTAACCTTGGTGAAAATTTTGAAACCAACATTGAGGAGGCAAATCGGCCTGAACTGCTCAATTCTCACATCCTCCATTTTCTTAGGAAGCAGTTTTATTGTTCCAAAATTCAAGTGAAATAACTGAAGCAGTCCAGAGAATAGATCATGAAACATTGGTAGCAAATCCCCCTTAATAATATGCCAACACTTTTTATAGAACTCCGCTGGGAATCCATCCGGCCTTGGAGCCTTATTATTTTTCATCTGCGCAATAGCTTCAAACACCTCTTTCTCCGAGAACGGGGCAATCAAAATATCATTCTCATCAGCAGTAAGTTGAGGCACATCCTTAATCCTGGACTCATCCAGGGACACACAACTATCCTCCGGAGGCCCAAACAACTGCTTATAGTACTCGGTTATGTATAATTTTAGGTTATCCTGTCCTAAAATAGTTTCTTCATCTTGTTCAAGCTGAAAGATTCTCTTTTTTCTGTGCTTGCCATTAGCGATCAGGTGAAAGAATTGAGTGTTCGCGTCCCCCTGAACAACTTTGCGAACTTTAGCCCGCAACGCCCACTTTAATTCCCGTAAATAGTTTAGACTAAAACTACGGTTTCAATTATTTTTCCTGTTGGATTGCCTTTGGATTGGATTAAATATCTCCTCAATTAATTTAGTTTGGTCTGGGTTTTACCTATTATTAGATTAGTTCGGTTTAGTTTGGGAAGAGACCGATTGGTCTCAAACGGTTTCAATCCATAGAAAAAAACCAACTCGTCGAACCAGACCTGCAGCGCGTTGAGCACGTCCATGATCGAAGCAGTCGTGGATGCCTGCCCTGGATGCGTGCATGATATGCATGTCTAGACGAAAGCAGCAGCATAAGCACATGCTGAACTCCAGTGCTACGGCCTAGTGCATCACCTATGCCAAGCGTCAGTGCGACTAGGACGGCAGTGTCCATGGTGGCCCGGCACGACACGGCACGGCTCTACGGCGTGCCGTGTGCCGTACTTCGACGCTCCGATGAGGTGCTCGTCCTAGCCCGGCGTGCCGCGTGGCGTACTTCGATACTCCGACGAGGTGCTCATGCCAGCCCAGCGTGCCGTGTGCCGTACGTCGATGCTCCGACGAGGTGCTCGTGCCAGCCCGGCATGCCTTCATCTTCATGTGCCCCTCACAAGCCGACCCTCCACCGCCGCTGTAGCTGTGTCGTACGCCACAGATTACTATAGCTCTCGCCACGCATCGCCGCTGCCAAGCGTCAGTGCGACCACAACGGTAGTGTCCATGGCGGCCCAGCACGACACGGCACGGCTCTACGGCGTGCCGTGTGCCGTACTTCCACGCTCCAACGAGGTGCTTGTCCCAGCTCGGTGTGTCGTGTGCCGTACTTCCACGCTCCGACGAGGTGCTCGTGCCAGCCCCGCATGCCTTGATGTGCCCCTCACAAGCCGACCCTCCGCCACCACTGCCGCTCTGTCGTACGCCGCGGATTACTATAGCTCTCGCCACGCCGACCGGTACGGGCCGCGTAGCTCATTCACGATCTGTGTGCACATGTGCATGTGTCCATAGTGTGAAATTTGGACTCAGACTGTGTTTGGGAAATGGACTGGATGGGTTTGTCTTGAAAACACAAACAATTTGGTTTGGTTTGGATTCTAGCACTAATAGTTTGGATTGGTTTGGTTTGGCTGGTGGGTTTCTACATGTATGGGTTGGACTGGGTTTGGATTGGATTACAAACTATTCTCAGGTTTAGACGCATGCAGCTCGTCTTCGTCTCTTCGGCGTCCGGCAGGCAACGGCTATAATCCGACCGCTCCTTGCTTGTTCTTCCTTTTCTCAATTTAAATTAATTCATTAATCGGCTCATAGTTCACGATAAAGAAGGAAACGCCATCCTCCCTGCTTAGTGCTTACCGCCTGCATCATGTCACCATGTCTCCAAAATATTGAAATAAAGACAAATAACGCACTACAGCATCCGGCCACGATCAAATGGCGCAGACCACTACTCCTTTTCCCACATCTTCCGTCACATGTTGGCTCGTCGACCAGTTCCGATGTACTAGTAATAATAATCATCATAATTATAACTTAACTAAAAGAGACCACCCGAGCTAGCAGGCCCGCGTCCTTCCCCCATAGACGACTCGGGCGGCGGCGCCCATCTCCTTCCCCTCGCCTCCTCACCACCTTCCCCCCACCCGCGCCGCCGGCCAGGGCCGCAGGGGGAAAGCCCCTCGCGGTGGCCGCCGGCGGGACCCTGTTTTTCACGCCTCGGGAGGGCCGGTGCGGGGCAGTCTCGCCAGGTGGCGGAGTCGGGCGGGCGTGGGGATCGGCTGCGCAGCGGTGGCGGCGTCCTCATTGGGACGGTCACTTTGTGGGGGTGGCCCGTTGTACGCAGGCTATGTACCCGCGGCGGTGGCGAGTCAGATTTGATCTGACCAGGAAACTGTGGCGGCGGCATGGTGGGCCTGTCTTCGGTCAGATCTGATCTGGTCGGTCCGGCCTGTTCCATGCGCGACGTCGGTGATCGCTTGCGGTGTCGTGCACACGATGCTGGATGGAGGGTCCTTGTCGGTGTCAAAACCGGCGGATCTCGGATAGGGGGTCCCGAACTGTGCGTCTAGGCGGATGGTAACAGGAGACAAGGGACACGATGTTTTTACCCAGGTTCGGGCCCTCTCGATGGAGGTAAAACCCTAGTCCTGCTTGATTAATATTGATGATATGGGTAGTGAGGGAGTCCTGGACTAGGGGGTGTCCGGATAGCCGAACTATCATCTTTGGCCGGACTCCTAGACTATGAAGATACAAGATTGAAGACTTCGTCCCTTGTCCGGATAGGACTTTCCTTGGCGTGGAGGCAAGCTTGGCGTCTGGATATGTAGATTTCCTACCATTGTAACCGACTCTGCGTAACCCTAACCCTATTCGGTGTCTATATAAACCGAAGGGTTTTAGTCCGAGGACGAACAACAATCATACCATAGGCTAGCTTCTAGGGTTTAGCCTCTACGATCTCGTGGTAGATCTACTCTTGTACTACCCATATCATCAATATTAATCAAGCAGGAGTAGGGTATTACCTCCATCGAGAGGGCCCGAACCTGGGTAAAAACATCGTGTCCCTTGTCTCCTGTTACCATCCGCCTAGACGCATAGTTCGGGACCCCCTACCCGAGATCCGCCGGTTTTGACACCGACATTGGTGCTTTCATTGAGAGTTCCTCTGTGTCTTCACCTATAGGCCCGATGGCTCCTTCAATCATCAGCAATGACGCAATCCAGGGTGAGACTTTTCTCCCGGACAGATCTTCGATTCGGCGGCTTTGCACTGCGGGCAATTCGCTGGAGCCATCCGGAAGCAGGATCGAAAGCTTCGCCCCTGGCCATCAGGTCAGATTTGGAAGCTTGAACTATACGGCCCATGACCACGGAGACTTGATCTTCGACGGATTCGAGCCACAGCCGAACGTGCCGCACTGTCTCGATGGGTACGATCTAGCTCTGCCGCCGAACAGTGCCCTGGAGGCCGCACCAGTGCCTGCTCCGACCCTTAATCCGGAACCGGTTTCGCCGATCGAGGACGGTTGGTTGGACACCGCCTCGGGGGCTGAAATCTCTACAGTGATTGAGCCGAACACCATCCCTGTCCTTTGCAAAGCTCGTGACTCCCAGGTGCCGGACTCCTTTCCGGACTCTGAACCTCCCGCGCCCCTGCCAGTCGAATCCGACTAGGCGCCGGTTATGGATTTCACCGCCGCGGACATCTTTCAGCACTCGCCCTTTGGCGATATCCTGAACTCATTAAAGTTTCTCTCTTTGTCAGGGGAACCTGGCGAACTCTGATCGGGAAGGTTGGGATTCGGACGACGAAGAAATTCAACGCCCACCCACCACCCACTTTGTTGCCACTGTCGATGACTTAACAGACATGCTCGACTTCGACTCCAAGGACATCGGCGATATGGACGACGACGCCGGAGACGACCAAGAACCAAATACCACAGGGCAATCGGATGGCCACCTCAACTTACGATATATATATGGTGGACACAACTAAGGGAAGCGATAACGAGGAACGACGAGACGCTGCGAAAGAAAATTCCCTCGAAGCAGTCAAAGCGGCGGCGTAAGCGTTGCTCAAAACCCCACCTCGACAAAGATAGCGCCCACACGCACTCCAGCCATAGAGCAGGGTGAGCCGGCCGACGGCGAACATGCCATTGAGCAACCATCCGAACATGCCAACTTGGACAAACAACCCGTCCCCGGCAAGGACAACAGTCCGGACGATCTCACGCCGGACACGTCATTGGATCAGAAGAACCTCCACAAAGAGCTCCTCGCCATCGCGTAGCTTGAAAAAAGGTAAACAGAGGCTCGTAACAGCGGAAGACGCACTCCGAATGAGATGGAGTAAATTACTCAACATCGCAGACAAATATGGCGATAGCCGCCAAGCAAAGAGCTACCCAAAGCGCAAACTATCGCCCGACCGATGAGGAGGCCAGAGAGCCCCACGATCAAAAAACAAAGAGGCCGCCGGTCGGATAGACGACCACATGGCAAGCGAGAAGCGCACGCAGCGCGCCGCACACAAACCGGCACGTGATCCGCATAAGGATTCGCACCAAAAGGATGGCCCAGTTAGATCTATCTACGGGCCAAGGAAGCAAGTTCTGGCGAGCAATACAACACGTCAAATATCCGAACATCACGGCACACCCAAATACAGGGGCGCCACGCACCCTCTATGTTTCACCGATGAGGTGCTGGATCATGAATTTCCAGCGGGATTCAAGCCCGTAAACATAGAGGCATACGACGGAACGATTGCACTCGAGTCTGGATTGAGGATTATATCCTCCACATACACATGGCCGAGGAGATGATCTCCACGCCATAAAATACCTACCCTCAAGCTCAAAGAGCCAGCCCGGCATTGGCTTAAAAGCCTCCCGAAAACACCATTGGTAGTTGGGAAGAGCTTGAGGATGCTTTTCGGGCCAATTTCCGTGGAACCTATGTCCGACCTCCTGGACGCAGACGATCTAAGTCACATAACCCAACAGCCCGAGAGTCAGCCCGAAAATTCTGGAACAGGTTCCTCACCAAAAGAACCAAATAGTCGACTGTCCGGACGCCGAAGCCTTAGCAGCTTTTAAACACAACGTCCGAGACGAATGGCTCGCCAGACACCTTGGCCAGGAAAAGCCAAGAACAATGGCCGCACTAACAAGCCTCATGACCCGCTTTTGCACGGGAGAGGATAGCTGGCTAGCAAGATGCAGTACCAGCGACCCAAGTACATCCGAAGTCAGGGATGGAAATGGGAAACCACGATGCAGCAAGGACCAGCGCCGGATTAAGGGGAACGGTCCAAAGAGTGCGACAGTCAACGCCGGATTCAAAAGCTCACGGCAGAACAATAAAAAACTGCCCCTTAAGGACAATAGCGATGAGCTATCCAACTTAAACAAAATCTTGGACAAGATATGCCAAATCCACAGTACTCCTGGGAAGCCTGCAAACCATACCCACAGAGATTGTTGGGTCTTCAAGCAGTTCGGCAGACTCAACGCCGAACACAAGGGGCTCGACACACCAAGTGAGGATGATGATGAGAACCACAAGCAGAGCCCCGGAAAACAAAATAATTTCCCACAAGAGGTCAAAACAGTAAACTTACTTCAAGTAACAAAAGGGGAAAACAGAGCGGCACCCATTGAATTACGCGCCGCACAATCTACCCCCAATGGAGTCCCAACACTGGTTGTCAAAACTAATTACCTTCGACCATCAGGACAACTCCGAAAGTATCCGGAACGCAGGATGGACTGCCTTGATACTAGAACCTATAATCGACGGTCTTCAATTTACTCAAGTCCTAATGGACAGCGGCAGTGATTTAAACTCGCTATGTCGGGACACAATCCGCAACATGGGGATAAACCCAAATAGGATTAGCCATAGCAACACTTCCTTCCAAGGAATAATGCCAGGCACATATGCCCATTGTATGGGCTCCCTACTATTGGAAGTTATGTTCGGCTCACCCGACAACTTCCGTCGGGAAAAGTTGGTCTTCCACATCGCCCCATTTAAAAGTAGCCATCAAGCACTCTTTGGGACGCTAAGCTTTCGCCCGCTTTAACGCATAATACCGCATGATGCATCTCTTAAACTTAAAATGCCCGGTCCACGAGGCATCATTTCATTAAAGGGAAGCTGCGCGTGTCCCTCAAGGAAAGAATGTGAGACCGCCTTAACAGCCTCACACTAATACGGCCTTGCTGGCCAAAAGCGTCTAAAGCAGGTCGTTCAGACCCGGACACGGTTAGGCGAGTACGGCATAAATAAATATGATGCTTACTAGCCGCTGCACTTCTTACAAGGGGCTCCACGCATGTACAACAAGAGACAATAAAGCTCAATTTTACCCATTTTTGAATCATACTCTATTTTATTTCCAATTACATTTTAGCGCGATCTTTTTCAAACTAAGTTCCTCTATTTTACAGATGAACGCCGTGCTATACCCGTCCAGGATACGACACAACGGAGACACAGGCGCAGACGTGCAGCAGGGACCCGTTGCAAGGATTCTTTTCAGATTAAGACCCTGCGTAAACCTTTTTCACTGTCTCTTGTTGTTACTCATCCCCCGGTCTCTTATTATAACCGAGGAGGAGGCTGGCGTTTTGGCATCGGCCGCGTCAGAAGTTTGCACGTACCTGGACAACAGGGGCTTGTTACCAAGGGCATTGTTCGGCCCGCTTTATAAAAGACCGAATAACTTAGGGAGTGTTCGGCGTCTCGAGTTAGGCCTTATATGCATCAGCTCCGAATCATGTCTTTGGTCAAATGTTGGGTTTGCCCGGCTCCTGTGTTTTGCTGCCTAACGCCCGTTCTATCGGCTAACGCGGCACTGTGGAGAACTATCGCGATTGTGCCCGGTTCGCCGGGCGAGCACCTCAAAGAGAGAAAGCGAAAAATGACTGTCATGATATAGCGAGAGACCGGTCAACCACTCGATGACTCACCGGAATGTTTAGAATTCCTCCGCATTAACGAAGGACCGTTTTCGGTCGTGCACAAACGCACCCCAAATTCGGGAGAGTGCGGTGCCCCCAGGGGCTATATAGTAGCCCCACCATCGAACTCCTATGGCTAAGTGAAAGTGATAAAGCATTATAGTCCAGTTGCCTAGTTTGCTACGCTACCACCTCCTTTATAGGACCAAGACGTTGGATTAAGTGTGAAAGCGCGACTTCTATTCAAACACACCCGCACTATGTGCGTAAAGTCAAGACTGCCATCTTTCAAAGTTATATACATATATACATCAACGCCAAGACAGAGGTAGTTTGCTACTTGAAGGCACAAGTATTAAAAGCTCTTACATTAAATTGAAACGTTGTTTCATGAAATTATACATGTCATTCAAACATAACATCCTTCGAGCACTGCGTCTCTATTAAACGAGCGCCCGAAAGAACTTCCTCAAAATAGCGCCGATCGGTACTTTCATTGCCGTCCGAATCTGGGGACGCAATATCGGTGGCCTTCATCTCAGCCCAAGTATGCCTTGACACGGGCAAGAGCCATCTGCGCCCCTCAATACACGCCGACCGCTTCATTGCGTCGACATTGTACCGCACCAAGGAACTGCTGCACTAAGCCAAAATAACTCTTCGGCTGGGTCCGCCTGGCCACAAATGAGTCATGACATGCTTCATGGCAAGTCCGGATAATCGATTCAGCTCGGCCCATTCGGCCAACCGATCGGTTAACGGAAGAGGACGCTCCGGACTATGGAATTGCGACCAAAATAGCTCTTCCCTTCTATGCCCCTTCTGGCCTCGGAAGTGCTCAATCGCGTCCGCAGCGCTCGCCGCTAAGTCCAGATAAGCATCCTCCGAACTCCACAGCTTGTCCAACTGAGCATACTTCGGATCCGTATATTTCCTCCATAGCAGAAACGGTTTTCCAGCCGCAATATCCCCGGCCTGACTCAGCTCCTCCTTGGCAGCTCTCATAGGGGAACGGGCATCCTTGGATTCGGCGGTGGCCTTTTTCAGGTCCTCTTGTTCCGCTTGACGTTCTTTTTCAAGAACCTCGCAGCGTCGGTAGAATTCTTCGCCAGGCCAAATCGGCCATTTCCTCTTTGCTTCGGAAGTGAGCAGCCCGCTCGGCTTTCAGCTCTTCGCCGCCTTTTAAAGCGGCCGACATTACTCTTCGGGCTTGCTCTTTAGCTCGGGCAAGTTCCGCCCGCAGCCTCTCTCCACAGCAGCGCACCGTCGCATCAAAAGCATACAAGTAGTAAGGCATGGGCGTCAAGCTCCCTTACCGGTGAGGGAGTCCTGGACTAGGGGTGTCCCGATAGCGAACTATCGCCACGGCCGGACTCCAAGACTATGAAGATACAAGATCAAGACTTCGTCCCGTGTCCGGATGGGACTTTCCTTGGCGTGGAAGGCAAGCTTGGCGATACGGATATGTAGATCTCCTACCTTTGTAACCGACTATGTGTAACCCTAACCTATCCGGTGTCTATACAAACTGGAGGGTTTTTAGTCCGTAGGACGAACAACAATCATACCATAGGGTAGCTTCTAGGGTTTAGCCTCTACGATCTCGTGGTAGATCTACTCTTGTACTTCCCATATCATCAATATTAATCAAGCAGGAGTAGGGTATTACCTCCATCGAGAGGGCCCGAACCTGGGTAAAAACATCGTGTCCCTTGTCTCCTGTTACCATCCGCCTAGACGCACAGTTCGGGACCCCCTACCCGAGATCCGCGGTTTTGACACCGACATTGGTGCTTTCATTGAGAGTTCCTCCGTGTCGTCACCTATAGGCCCGATGGCTCCTTCGATCATCAACAACGACGCGGTCCAGGTGAGACTTTTCTCCCAGACAGATCTTCAGATTCGGCGGCTTTGCACTGCGGGCCAATTCACTTGGCCATCTGGAGCAGATCGAAAGCTACGCCCCTGGCCATCAGGTCAAATTTGGAAGTTTGAACTATACGGCCGATGTCCGCGGAGACTTGATCTTCGACGGATTCGAGCCACAGCCGAGCGCGCCGCACTATCTCGATGGGTATGATCTAGCTCGTCGGTCAAAGGTGCCTCGGAGGCCGCACCAAAGATCCGCTCCGACCCTTAATCCGGAGCCGGATTCCCCGATCGAGGATGAGTGGTTGGACACCGCCTCGGGGGCTACGATCTCTACGGCGATTGAGTCGAACTCCATCCATGTCCTTTACGAAGACGTTGACTCCAGGGTGCCGGACTCCGAACCCTCCGCGCCCCTGCCAATCGAATCCAATTGGGCGCCGGTCATGGAGTTCATCGTCATGACATCTTTCAAAGACTTGCCCTTTGGCGACATCCTGAATTCACTAAAGTCTCTCTCTTTATCCGGAGAGCCTGGCCGGACTACGGACAGAAGGTTGGGATATGGACGACGAAGAAATTCAACGCCCACCCACCACCCACATTGTAGCCACTGTCGATGATTTAACTGACATGCTCGACTTCGAAACCAAAGACATCGACAGTATGGACAACGATGCCGGAGACGACCAATACCCAGCGCCTACAGGGCACTGGAAGGCCACCTCGTCATACGACATATACATGGTGGACATCCCAAAAGAGGGGAACGGCGACGGAACAACGGAGGATGACCCTCCAAGAAGCAACCGGCGGCGACGTCGGTGGCGCCGCTCTAAATCCCGCCACAAAGAAACGGTGATTCCGCACGGAGATAATAACACCGGACGGTCGAAGACAACCCCTCCAAAGCAGGACTCAGCGCAGAGGAGGGAGAAGCAAGTCCGCACGACGGTCGCGTAAAGAGAGGTCGAGGACGATAATTATGCGCCTCCCTCCGAAGATGAGGCAAGCCTCGACGACGACAATTTGTCGTGCCCGAGGATCCCGCCAACAGAGGCGTTTCAAACGCAGGCTTATAGCCACGGCAAGCAGCCTCAAGAAAAGCAGCAACAGCTTAGAGCCGACCAAGACCGCTAGGCCGACGGTGGGTGAAGTCCTTGCAGCCAAGAGTATGAACTCGAACGCCTCCAAAAGCTACCCCAAACGCAGGCTGTTGCCTCGATCGAGGAGGAAGCACCCAAGTCACCAACAAGACGACACGGCAGACCGGCCACCCCATGGCCGACGGAGAAGCCTCTTGGCCCTCCGCTCAAAGCCACACCCCGCCCGCTCAAAAAGTACCAAGGCACGGAAAATGCGCCGAACTTGCGAGATATATTGGAGGATAAGACAAAACATACAAGATCGAACCACGGATCGCGTGGCGCCTAACGACTCGGGATGATTACCGTCGCTACCGGATACTGACAAACCCGGCCGGGCCGAACACAAGAGACAAAGCTCATATGAGCTACGCCGTGATATAGCCCAATACGTAAGCGCCAAGACACCCACTATACTTCACGGATGAAGTAATGGATCATCAAATCCCTCGAGGGCTTCAAACCCGTAAACATCGAATCATACGATGGTACCCCAGATCCCGCGGTGCGGATCGAGGACTATCTCTGCATATCCACATGGCCCGGTGATGATCTACATGCCATCAAATACCTCCCACTCAAGCTTAAAGGACCAGCTCGGCATTGGCTCAACAGCTTGCCGCCAGAATCAATTGGTTGTTGGGAGGACACGGAAGCCGCATTCCTTGATAACTTCCAGGGCACATATGTGCGACCACCAGACGCCGATGACCTCAGCCATATAATTCAGCAGCCAGAAGAATCGGCCAAACAATTCTGGACACGGTTCCTAACAAAGAAAAATCAAATCGTTGACTGTCCAGATGCAGAGGCCCTTGCAGCCTTCAAACATAACATCCTCGACGAATGGCTTGCCCGGCACCTAGGACAGAAAAAGCCGAAATCCATGGCAGCCCTCACAACACTCATGACCCGCTTTTGTGCGGGAGAGGGCAGCTGGCTAACTCGAAGCAACAACTTGGCCAAACACCCTGATAGTTCGGATACCAAGGACAGCAATGGCAGGTCGCGTCGCAACAAGAACAAGCGCCGCATTAACGGTGATAATGCTGAAGATACGGCCGTCAATGCCGGATTCAGAGGCTCTAAACCCGGCCGGAAGAAGCCATTCAAAAGAAATACCCAGGGGCCCATCCAACTTGGACCGAATACTCGATCACTTGTGCGGATACATGGCACCCCCGAAAAACCAGCCAATCACACCAACAGGGATTGTTGGTTGTTCAAGCAAGCAGGCAAGTTAAGTGCCGAACTCAATGACAAGGGGCTGCATAGCGATGACGAGGAAGAGCCCCGGCCGCCGACAATAGAGGCAGAAGGGTTTTCCCACACAAGTGCAGACGGTGAACATGATATACGCAACCCATATACCCAAAAGGGAGCGGAAGCGTGCACTAAGGGACGTATATGCAATGGAGCCAGTCGCCCCGAAGTTCAACCCATGGTCTTCCTACCCGATCACCTTCGATCGAAGGGACCACCCCACTAGCATCCGTCACGGCGGTTTCGCCGCATTGGTCCTTGACCCAATTATCGACGGATTTCACCTCACGAGAGTCCTGAAGGACGGCGGTAGCAGCCTGAACCTGCTTTATCAGGATACAGTGCGCAAAATGGGCATAGACCCCTCAAGGATTAAACCTACAAAGACGACCTTTAAAGGCATCATACCGGGTGTAGAGGCCAATTGTACAGCTCGATTACACTCGAAGTGGTCTTCGGATCCCGGACAACTTCGAAGCGAAGAGTTAATCTTCGACATCGTCCCGTTCCGCAGCGGCTATCATACACTTTGCTTTCGGACGAACCGCATTTGCAAAGTTCAATGCGGTGCCGCACCACGCATACCTCAAGCTCAAGATGCCAGGCCCTCGAGGAGTAATCACGGTCAATGGAAACACCGAACGCCTTCTCCGAACGGAGGAGCACACGGCAGCCTCGCGCGGAGGTGCAAAGCAGCCTCTTACAGCAATTCTCGAGTCCGGCCACTAAGCGTCCGGACACCGCCAAGCGCGCCGAGTAACCTACAACAAGACCGCTGGCACGATTCAGCATCGCCAGAGTAATCCGCCCCAACCCCAGCCCTCGCGAAATTGGCGAAGCCGATTACGCTGCACATAACTACGCTCTGGAGATACCATGGGCATAAGGGGAGGGGCACGACCACGGCATGCCCAGAATGCGGCTCGACCGCACCAGGGGCTCCCGATTGTGTCATTCTTGTTTTTCTTCTTTTTTTTATTTCCTCTTACTTTCAGGACTCCGTTCTCCAGAAGTCCTGTCCGGCACTAGAATTGCCGAACTAAAGATGCAACAGCCAGGAAGCGTAGTTACGCCGAGTGTTCAGGTGGTCTCTACTACGAGCATTATACCTGTTTTACATACCATCCCGCAGCTTACCCCTGGAGGGGGACATGTTAAATAGTCCCATCCCTTGCTTATCGCACAATTTGTATCGTTCTGCTTTTATTTGCAGTTTTCTTTTTAATAACCAATACATAGCTCTTGCCTATTATTGCTTGTTTTTATCTATATATATGTTCATTTCATGACATGTCGCACCCGTACACTTTGGTACGGCCAATACACCAGGGGCTTAAGTACCCCAAAATTATGGTGTGATAAGTCCGAACACTTTCACAAGTGCGGCACCCCGAACTTATAGCATTATACGAATCGGCTCCGAATCATGTCTTGGGTCAATAGTTGGGTTCGCCCGGCTCCCGTGTTTTGGTACCTTACGTTCCGTTATATCGGCTAAGGTAGCACTGGGAGAACCACTGCGATTGTGTCCCGGTTGAGCTGGGTTGAGCACCTCAGTGGAGAAAGCTAAAACTGACCGTCATGATAGGGCGAGAGCCGGTCGCTGTTCGAGAGGTTTTTTGAGTCCCTAAAGACTTATGCCGCTTAGAGCGAGGAGTCGGCATTGTCCGACCAAAGGCGTGGATAGCGCCCGAACTCGGTCTTCCGAATGCTAGGGGCTTCGCGAAATTTAAAATTATAGATTTCTATGGCTAATCGAGAGTGTTCAAGCATTATAAGTCTGGTTGCCTTGTTCGTTCGTTGAACGCCTCCTCGATGGACCCAAGAATGGGAACACGAGCGCTCAAGTTTATCGAACACCCCAAAGACTCGTGGCATGGGGGCTTAAGCCAACGACTTGCCATCTCTCAAATTTGATAAACGGCCGCATGAAGGTAATATTTTAAATTAACAAGCGTTGTTTAGCGCATATGAACAAGTTTTCAGCGTCTGAGGATAACAAATGCGAGTCTATTCAAAAATTACATCTTTGGAGCACTCATCCGCTATCTGGCGGGCACCCTTGAGAGGCCCTCATAGTACATTTCGGCGTGCGATGCTCCTTGCCCTTCGGTGGCCCGTCCGTCACAAGCTTCTCCGCATCCAGCTTGCCCCAGTGCACTTTAGCACGGGCAAGGGCCCGACAGGCACCTTCAATGCAGACGGAGCGCTTGATGACTTCAATCCGTGGACAGGCGTCCACCAGCCGCCGCACTAGCCCGAAGTAGCTCCCAGGCATGGCTTCCAATGGCCACAGCCGAATTATGAGGCCCTTCATGGCCTGTTCGGCGACCTTCTGGAGCTCGACCAATTGCTTCAGCTGGTCGCTTAGGGGCACCGGATGTCCGCCTCAGCATATTGAGACCAGAACACCTTCTCTGTTGAGCTCCCCTCCTTGGCGCGGTAGAATGCGGCAGCATCAAACACACTATGGGGCAGATCTGCGAATGCTCCTGGAGAGCTCCGAATCCGGGTAAGTAATAGGTAATTCACTTTCACATGCTTGCTTTGCATAAAGAATGCCTTACCCGCCGCTATCTTCTTTAACGATTCAATTTCTTGGAGGGCTTTTGGGCCTCGGCCTTAGCAACTTTGGCACTCTCAAGAGCCAAGGCAAGCTCGGACTCTCGGGTCTTGAGTCACGCTCCAAACCCTCGTGTTTTTCCACGAGAGCACGGAGCTCTTACCGCACCTCCGCCCAGCTGTGCCTCCCCTTCTCTCGCTCGGTGCGTTCAGCCGCTTTGTTTTAAATCCCACGGACACCGCTTCCTTGAGGTCGCCACCTCGTTTGTGGCCCTGTAGTACCCATGTTATTCCTGTTATTTTTGCAACGAAACCTTTCTATAAGGTATTTCTTTCATAAGGTATTACTTACCTTCCTTGTCCTCGAGCTGCTTCTTGGCAAGGCCGAGCTCGTTCTCGGACCGCTCGAGGCTCTGCTTCAATACATTGACCTCCGCAGTCAGTGCGGCAGAGGTCAGCAGCACAGCCTGCATTCCCATATTGACACACTTATGTTAGACTCCTGCGTATATCTTTTAGATCCTTAGTCCGGCTTTTCTTTCCGAACACCGAACTAAGCATCGAGAACTACTGTCTATGCGGTAATATTTTTACATATTCTAAACTCACCTCAAAGCCTGTTAGAAGGCTGATGCAGGCTTGTCGGCCCGCTCTTGGCGGATCGAATCTATCCAGATCACCGCACTCATAACAAGGCGGTGCTCCTCCTGATGGAGGCTGTTAAGCGCCTCTAGTAAGTTATCCGATGCCTCCGGTTGGACGGAGGACACCGGCGTCTTACCCTTCTTCTGAAGGGCCGCTTGCCGGACTTGGGCCCAGAAGGCTCCGTTATGGAGTCCGGACAAGGGTCGGGCTTAGAGCCCCGGGGTCTCGCCCCCACGCGCCTAGAGTCCGGGAGGTTGCCTTGTGGCGCCTCTGCGCCACCTCCTCTTGACCAGGCCCCCTTGGGCACCACCTCAAAGATCGTCTGCATGGCTGAGGCGAGGAGGCGGCCAGAAGCGAAGTACTCTCCATTTCCGACGAACCCAGGGACCTGCTCGACGAAGCGGCGAACTCGCCCTTGGGCGGGATGCATGATTGTTTGCCATTAGAGAACACTATGCAATGAAAAAGCCATGGGTATCCGGACACTTACGATCTCGCCAGGGGCTTGGCCCTTGTTGGCCAATCCTCCTCGTCGTTGTCGACGTTGGTGGAGAAGTCCGGAGGAAGGGTTCTTCCCTTCTTGGACCCTCCTGCCTCCCCAATTGGGGCGGCCTTCCTTTTCCTCTCCTCCCCCGCTGGGGGAGAGGCTTCTTTTTCCTCCTCCTCGTCCTCAGGAGAAGATTCTGCTTCAGAATCTGACAACACCAGGCGTCGGGAGCTCCTTCGAGTTCCCATTGCCTCCTTGGCCTTCTTCTCTGGCACCACATGAGGTACCGGAGCCAGCAGCCCCGCCAATCGGGCGTCTGCTGGGTCTTCTGGCAAAGGAGCCGGACAGTTAACCTGTTCGGACGTCTTCAGCTAGTCCTGTTAAAGGTTAGGGAGTTTTAGATCCCGCATAGAGTCAAACTATGAAAAAAGAGTCCCATAAAGGGTAAAATAACTCGCCTCGCTGGCTTGACGCTGCGAGCTGAATCCGCGATCTTCGGTAGCGGATGTGGGAGCCTCGGCACCCTTGAACAACGTCTTCCAGGCATCTTCGTATATAGTGTCGAAGAGCCTTGTCAGAGTTGGGTGCTGTGCCGGATCGAACTCCCACAATTTGAAGGCCCGTTGTTGGCATGGGAGAATCCGGCGGATGAGCATCACGTGAATTACGTTGACAAGCCTGAGATTCTTGTCCACCAGGTTTTGGACGCATGTTTGGAGCCCGGATAGCTCCTCCGAATTCCCCCACGTCCGGCCCGTCTCTTTCCATGACGAGAGCCGTGTGGGGAAGCCAGATCTGAATTCGGGGGCCGCCACCCATTTGGGGTCGCGCGGCTCGGTGATATAGAACCACACCGATTGCCACCCCTTTATTGTCTCCACGAAGGAGCCCTCGAGCCATAGGACTTTGGCCATCTTGCCAACCATGGCGCCTCAAGACTCCGCTTGGCGGCCGCCCACTACCTTCGGCCTGACATTGAAGATCTTCAGCCATAAGCCGAAGTGGGGCTGGATGCAGAGGAAGGCCTCGCACACGACGATGAACGCCGATATGTTGAGGATGAAATTCAGGGCCAGGTCGTGGAAATCCAGGCTATAGTAGAACATGAGCCCCCGGACAAATGGGTGAAGTGGAAAACCTAGTCCGCGGAGGAAGTGGGTGAGGAACACCACCCTCTCATGGGGCACAGGAGTGGGGATGAGCTGCCCCTCGTCGGGTAGCCGACACGCGATGTCACCGGACAAGTATCCGGCCTCCCGCAGTCTTGTGATGTGCCCCTCCATGACGGAGGAGGCCATCCACCTGCCTCCCGCTCCGGACATGGTTGGAGAAGGTTGAGGTGGGATGTGCGGACTTGGGCGCTGGAGCTCGAAAGTCTTGTGAAAATGGATGAGCAAAGGAGGAAGAAGGTGTAGGTGAAGAGGTGGATCCTTATCTCCTTATATGGACGGACGAAGCTATGCGTCCCCCACCAGCCTGGTAAAACTCGCTTATCTCCCAAGCGTCGTAATCAATGGCGCGGATGGGTTACCCACGTCCGTATTGATGAGAATCCCGGAATAAGGGGGCACGATCTATGCTTTGATAAGACGTGCCAAGGAAACCGCCTCGCTAAACGCGCTAAGGTGGAACGGTAAAAAACGATTCATATAAAGGCCTGGCCGTGGTGTGATGTCACGCCGCGGAATACGTCAGCAGATCTGTGCAAAAGTTATTTTCTCTACGGTGGTATGTGGAACTTGTTTTGCAGAGCCGGACACTATCCTGGTGTTCAAAACCTTCTATGAAGTATTTGGAGGAGGAACCCGCCTTGCAATGCCGAAGACAATATCTTGGCGCCCGGACTCGTCGTCATTGAAGCCTGGTTCAGGGGCTATTGAGGAGTCCTGGACTAGGGGGTGTCTGGATAGCGAACTATCATCACTGCGGGACTCCAAGACTATGAAGATACAAGATTGAAGACTTCGTCCCGTGTCCGGATGGGACTTTCCTTGGCGTGGAAGGCAAGCTTGGCGATACGGATATGTAGATATCCTACCTTTGTAACCGACTCTGTGTAACCTAACCTATCCGGTGTCTATATAAACCGGAGGGTTTTCAGTCCGTAGGACGAACACCAATCATACCATAGGCTAGCTTCTAGGATTTAGCCTCTACGATCTCATGGTAGATCTACTCTTGTACTACCCATATCATCAATATTAATCAAGCAGGAGTAGGGTATTACCTCCATCGAGAGGGCTCGAACCTGGGTAAAAACATCGTGTCCCTTGTCTCCTGTTACCATCCGCCTAGACGCACAGTTCGGGACCCCCTACCCGAGATCCGCCGGTTTTGACACCGACACCAGGTGTCCGCGGAGAAGTCGCATACCTTGTGACTCATCAAACCGTTTATTGACCAGCGCGATGTCCGCATCCGCCTCGTCAAGTTGCCGCTTTAGTTCGGCAAATTCATCAGTCCGGCTAGCCACGGACGCCCGCCACCTACATAGGAACGGCGACATGTTAGTCTTGAGATTATGATCCTCGGCACCACATCGGTTGTGACAGCATACCGAGTCTCGGGGCTACTATCTATACAGGCGCATTCTATATGCATAAGCTGTCCGGAAGGTACATCATTTTTTTCGCACCTCAAACCCGTCGGTAAACTTGGCGGCTTCATGCAATCCGCTCTCGGACGCAATTCTTTCAATTACCGTAGCCATTAGCGCACGGTGATCTTGAGATATACGCCGCCCGAGCAGGTCCTTGACTCCTCCGACCGCACGCCTTGATTGGCGCGGACCGTCGGCCCGCCGGACTCGGGAAACTCTCCGTGATGACACTTCGTGGTCGCCTCGCCGCAAGGCGTGATAGGTGGAGGCGTTGCTCTCTATCATCTCGGACGAAGATTCCCGAAGACGAGCTCACGAGAAGGGCTGAGATCCGAACTACAAGGTACAATTTCGGTTATCTTCAGAAATAAATACAGGGATGTTCTTTATTCACAGGACCCCTTCTTTTTACTTACGGCTCGCTGGAGGGCTGATCCCCTTGGGGAAATAGTGCGGCTGGGGTATTTCCCGGCGCCGGACTTTCTGACGAAGACTTCTTTCCCCGTTTTGAGGCCTTGGCTTCCGGGTCTTGAGCGGTCCTCTTCTCCCCTTGGAGGAGGATCCCTGATCCCCTCTTCCTTGAAAGCCTCCTTCATGGAGGCAGTGCTTCTCGCTCCCCCTTCGCCTTTCTTTAAAAGGCGCGGCCTTCAACATCTTGGTCAGCATGGGATCCGGCGTGGTCTCTGGGAGGGGAGCCGGACACCTTATCAACTTTGCCTTGGCTATCCACTCATGTTCAAGAAACGGCTCCCTTAAAGGGCATATATATGATAAATAAATGAATGAATGAATGAACACCACCGTTAGAATTCGAAATGACTGATGAAAAATAAATAATCACCTGGAAGAATTAGAGAAGCACGGAGATACTTGAGGGAATTAAAATGCAAGAGAACAAAGAGATCGCGAACTGATAGAAGAATACTTGGACGAAGCAATCGGAAGAATATTGAGACGAGCGAAGGGGCACAAATATGGAATAATTGGAGAACGAATTTGAAAAACTTAGAATGGAGAGATATTACGAAAAGATGACCTCGGATGATTGAGACGGAAAGCAACTCCTGAAATACTCCGGATGGATGAAAAGAATTGCACAATTGGAAACAACTAGATAGGATAACATCGAGCTAGCACCGCGAATCTCCGGGAGAACGGAAAAGATTTAAGAGAAAATCTACGACGGTCTTCAAATCTTGAGAATGACGACGAGAAACACCACCAAAATTATTGAGGTACTCCGGAAGAATGAAAAGCAAAGAGGTTGAGTCAACAATGAAATGATTTGAAATTGATCTTGGAAAAAAGGCAAGTGACTGATGATATTCATTCTTACGTCACACTTGAAAAGAATTGGGAATAACTCCGGAAAATCAGAAGAGTCAGGTAAGATCCTGGGAAAAGACCTGTGGGTTAGGGCCCACTGAATAGATAACACCGTCGGAAAGGAATGTTGAAGAGATAGATGATGCACCGGAAGAACTGAAATATTTTACTGAGGTGACAACCTCGAATTAATTGGAACACAGACGAATCTCCTGAGATGTCTTGAACACTCCGGAAGGATAAACTGGCGAGAGGCGAATGAGCAAGGGGAAAACATTTGAGCTGAGGGAAAGAATAAGATCAACCCAAAAAAAACTTGAATTGAGTGCACCGGAAAAAGAAAGGGATGAAGAATGACGAGCAGAGGCGAGAATTCACGGTTAAGACAAGCGAGGAAAGATCAAGAGACTCCGTACGAATGAAATTGATGGTCGGAAGAAACTCGAACTCCGGGAATAATAGGGTGGGAGGGCGGGAAAACAAAGGCAACTTGGAAGGGGAAACCGAGGAATATCTTGAAGAGAAAACACCGGTTGAGATCATTGAGGAAAGAAAGCAAAGACTTCGCACGAGTAGGATCGATATTCAATTACGGACTCCGGTTCCAAAAGAAGGGTGCGCGGGTGGGAAAAGAAAACAACTGAGGATTGAACTTGCAAAGATGAAGATGGTCGAGTCGACTTGACGAAAATGCACCGGATGAAAAGAACTGAGGGCCAACGATCGGAAAACCAACTGCGTGATCCTAAAGAAAAATTTGAACGGGAAGAGGAGTAATTCAAAACACCTACGTCAAGATTCCTCACCAGAGCGACGAAGGGGCAGAAGAGTAAAAAGAATTCCTACTCTCCGATATAACTAGACTCCGAAAATAGTTTTTTTCTAGACTCAACAACGGCCAAACTACACGATCAATCAAGGGGCTCCTAGGTTCGGTCGAGGCTCTGATACCAACTTGTCACGCCCAATATGCGACCCTATCCAAAAGGAACTCAACGGTCCCACCAAGGATAGACCCGCATATTGAAACGCTTTTGCAAGGTGGATATCATTACATCAACATTACATAATACATAGGGATACAAACATGAGGCACGAATGCCACAAGAATACATCAACATCATATACAAGAGATCAACATCCGACTACGGATGAAACATAAACAAGCTCAAGCGACATCCACCTCGCTAGCCCAGTGCTGCCGACCGGAACCTATCCCCGATCGAAGAAGCGGAAGAAGAACTCAAGACAAGCAAGCATCGCTCTCGCGTCATGATCATCGCAAACCTGTACCTGCAACTGGTGGTGTAGTAATCTGTGAGCCACGAGGACTCAGTAATCCCATTACCATGGGTATCAAGACTAGCAAAGCTTAATGGGAAAGGAAGGGGTAAAGTGGTGAGGTTGCAGCAGCGACTAAGCATATATGGTGGCTAACATACGCAAATGAGAGCGAGAAGAGAAACAAAGGAACGGTCGCCAACTAGCAGTGATCAAGAAGTGATCCACGAACTCCTACTTACGCCGAGACATAACCCGTAAAACCGTGTTCTCCTCTCGATCAACCCGAAAAGAGACACTCACGGTTACGCACACGGTTGGTGTATTTTAGAAGAGTTTGCTTCAAATTTACTACAACCGGATATTAACAAATTCCCATCTGCCACATAACCGCGGGCACGACTCTCGAAAGTTTATATCCTGCAGGGGTGTCCCAACTTAGCCCATGATAAGCTCTCGCGATCAACGAAGGATTTTCCTTCTCCCCGGGAAGACCCGATCAGTCTCGGAATCCCGGCTACAAGACATTTCGACAGCAATAAAACAAGACCAGCAAAGCCGCCCGATGCGCCGACAATCTCGATAGGAGCTGCACATATCTCGTTCTCAGGGCAACACCGGATGAGACTAGCTACGAGTAAAACCAGACCTCGAGTTGCTCCGAGGGGGCCCGCAGTAGCGGTTCAGGCCAAGACTTAGAGAAGCACCGGCCCGAGGGGGCTAAAATAAAGATGACCCTTGGGCTCCGGTAACCCAAAGGGGAAAAAAAAGGCTGAGTGAGGCAAATGGTAAAACCAATGTTGGGCCTTCTTGGAGGAGTCTTATTCAAAGCGAACTGTCAAGGGGGTCCCATAAATCACCCGACCGCGTTAGGGACGCAAAATCCGGGAACATAACACCGATATGACGGAAACTAGGGCGGCAAGAGTGGAACAAAACACCAGGCATAAGGTCGAGCCTTCCGCCCTTTACCAAGTATATAGATGCATTAATAATATAAGATATATTGTGATATCCCAACAAGTAAACATGTTCCAACAAGGAACAACATCTCCATGTTCCAACAAGGAACAAACTTCATCTTCACCTGCAACTAACAACGCTATAAAAGGGGCTGAGCAAAGCGGTAACATAGCCAAACAACGGTTTGCTAGGAAGGGTGACAACGAGTTAGAGGTTCATGGCAACTTGGGAGGCTTAGGCAGCAAGTGATAGGTAACGCAGCATAGCGAAAGAACGAAGCAACTAGCATAGCAATGATAGTAGTGAGATCCAGGGTAGCGGTCATCTTGCCTGAAATCCCCCTAGGAAGAAGAACGAGTCCATAAAGAAGACGAACGGTCGTAGTCGAACGAAGCGTAGACGAACGAATCCTCACGATCGCAACGAAACAGGAACTAACAAGAAGAAACACACAACAAAGTAAACACACCACACATATACAAGACATGATGCACAACAAGCATGACGCATGACAAATCTAGATGAGGCTACTCATGGCAAGAGATGATGCAAACAAGAACAACACATCAAAGCAAGTTTAAATGAGGCCGGAAACAACATATAATAATTCCGATAAGTCCTCATATGCAAATTTCGAAATTGGTCCAGATCTGAATAAACCTTAAGTTCAAGTTGTTAAATAGCAAGTTAAGATGCACCACGATGATCTACACGAAATTCTAGTCGAGTTACATATAAAGTTCATTAGATTCGGAGCTACGGCCTAGAAAATATGAGCAAAACAAGTTAAACATGGCATTGATGCAAAATGCAAACAAACATCAAGCAAACACCTCAAAACAAAGATGCAACATGATAATATGAAACTACATGCAAAACTAAGCAAGTTTCACATAGAGCACACTCAAAACGGAGCAACGGTTCAACACATACACCACATACAAGTTTAAAGGACAAGCTGTCCAAAACAGCAACTAGACGTATTGCAAGCATCAAAACAACATGCTACAGGACCTCAACAAGAAAACAAAAGGCATGGACATGCTGTAAATGTAAAGCATTACAAAACATGAACACTGAGCTATCTCCAGAAATCACTAGAAGATGCTCAAAATGACATGGCAAGATTGCAAATAATAACAGATTCAGACTTTAACAGAAATAACATCAGGTTTCAATGTTTAGAGCTATCAAACAACATGCTACAGGAACTTAACATGGCAAACAAAGGCATGGAACGATACTACTAAATGCATGGAACAAAAGTCTTTTAATGACCATGAGCCAAAAAGGACCAGAAAATATGATGGCACCCATGTAAACATGGCAAGTTATATTACAGATTCATACATGGCAGGAACAACGATAAGTAGGCATGTTGGTGAGCTTGAACCACTCACCACAGAGCAATACATGGCATGGCAAGGCAACCAACAGTAAGAAGACATGGCATAGAAGCTATACATGGCAATAACAACATCATAGCATGCAAGGATCAACTAAAACAACCTTGGCAAAATTGAATAACATGTAAACAACCTGCCAGGAAACATTTTATAGCAAAAGTAGAGCTCGATTGACTCAAGCTATGGCACTCGATAATTGCAAACAAGGGAATGGATGGATAGAGCAAGACATGTATAACAAAACATCCTTATTGAAGTATCTCAAAATAAGCATGGATCTCTCGGTAGCATCAAGTTTACATGGCATAAAAATATAACAGAATCTGCCAGGAAAACAGCAACAGCAAGTACCCTAATTAACAAGCTTGATGCACTCACTACACAACTCACAAAAATACATGGCAAGCACCCCTGGGAATATGGCATGACATATTACAAAACACATGTAGGACTCAGGTTCATAGGGTGCACACATCAATCATGGCAAAAATGACAAAAGTGCATGTTCTGTTAAGAAACAGAAACTAACATCACATAGCACTCTTACAACAGAATTTCGGGCACCAAGATGAGCTCAAATGAAAATGATGCAATGATATGAAATGATCTACTCGTCGAGGCGAATATTTTGACATATTATACGCACGAAACGGAGCTACGGAGGCAGAGTTCTGATGCGATGAAAATGCATGAAAAAAATACACAAATTCGGGACTAAGAGAAATTAAGGAGGGGGAAAAGTCAACCTCCAGATTTGGATCGGGCCGGAGCTCGAGGTTGGCCGGAGACGGGGCGGCGGCTGGCCGGAGTTGGACGGGGAGGAGGCCGGGGAGGTCCGGGGCGGACGGATCCGCCCGGATCCAACCGGATCCGGGCGCTGGTGAATAGGCCGGACGACGAGGCGGGCGCACGGGCGGGCGAAGCCTGGACGGCGCCGGGCCGGGCGAAGGAGCGGGGCGGCCGGAGGCTCGGCGGCGGAGGGGCGGCGGGCTCGGCGGCGGGAGGTTCGAGGAGGCGCGGGCGGGCGGCGACGGAGCACATCGTCGGCGGCGGCGGCGCTCGGGGGTCGCCGGCGAGGTGCGGCAGGGAGCCGGGCGGAGCTTGGGGCTCGGGCCAGGCGGCGGCGACGCTGGGCTCGCGGCCCGATCCGGCCCGCGCGGGCGGCGCGAGGAGGAGAGAGAAAGTGCGGCGGGTGAGGCGGGCGGCGCCATTGGTCGGGCGGGCGGCGCTGGCCGAGGTGGCGGCTCCGGATTGGTCCGGACGACGTGGAGGCGGCGGCGGACGCTTCCTGCGGTGGGGTGGACACGCCCGGTGGCGTGCGAGGGGATTTTAGGGTTTCGGGAGGAAGAAGACCCGGGATTTGGACGGGAGAGGTGTTTTTATAGGTAGAGGGAGCTAGGAGAGTCCAAGTTAGGTGCGGTTTTCGCCCACACGATCGTGATCGAACGACCGAGAGCATGGAGGGGAGTTTGATGGGTTTTGGGCCACTTTGGAAGGGGTGTTGGGCTGCAAAGAGAATGAGGCTTTACGGTTACCCGGTTAACCGTTGGAGTACCAAACGACCTCCAAATGATCCGAAACTTGACCGGCGGTCTACCGGTGCTATACCAAGGCCGCTTGACAAACCTCGGGGCATTCCGAGAACGCTTTGACACCCGCACATGAAAAGAGGTAAAAGGGGCGCCGGAGACATAGGAGTGCCGACAGAAACGGACAACGGGGAAAATGCTCGGATGCATGAGACGAAACGTATGCAAATGCGATGCACATGATGACATGATATGAAATGCAGATGATGACATGGCAAAGAGCAACACGCAAGCAACTGACATGGCAACAACGACGAATAACTGGCGGACACCTGGCGCATCGAATCCGGGGCGTTACAACACTCCTCCACTAACAAGAGATCTCGTCCCGAGATCTTAGGACCGAGACGGAAGATAAAAGGGATGAGGTGAAACAAGAACTCAAGAGAAGAAGCAAAGAATCGAGATCACACGAGAAGAAGAGAGGAACGACGAGAATGACGAGAATGAAATGCTCATGGAAACACGATAGACTCTGAAAGCACTCGTTCTAACCGGTGTTGTTAGCATGAGAAAAGAAACGAATAAGATCAAAAGATTTAGGTAGCACTCCGGCTAAAACATGGAAGGATTAGAACATGAACTTGAGAAGATGGAATGATACTTGATGAAGACGTGACACAAAACCTCCGGAAAGAATTGAAAAAGTTGAATGAAAAGAACGGATAAGAATATGACAACTTGTGCCACGAATGAAATTGAAAGCAACCTTAGAAGAAGGATTGAACGGAGTTGTTGAGAAAATCAAAAACGAAAAGAATAAGCTTGTTGTGGTCTTATGGACAACATCTCAGAAATTATGAGGTGATAACTGGCCACAAACGAAAATAATTGGATAGCTGAGAAGAACAAAGAAATGCAAAACTCCACTTCAAAAGAATATGGAGAATTAATTACACTTCAAGACGCGAGACAAAAAGATACTTGAACTCCGCCAACAAGAATCTTGATGAACTCTTGAACAAAGAATTAAATCATGAAGAACCACCATGAAGAACTCCGGTAACAAAAGAATGACGAGATAAAATGAAGGAAGAAAGAATAAGATGAGCCTTGCGATTATTTAGATGGAGGTTCTGACGAAATGGCTGAGGAAATTGAACTCCGGAAAAGAAAAGATGAAAAACACTTGGAACTAGAATATATTCCTCAAGAACAAACTCCGAAGGAAGGGATTAATCACTTTGATGAAATAAGAATAAGATTTATTGTATGCTTATCCTTCATCAATTAAATTGATGACAAGCAATGGATTTGGCATAATACTTATTCTCGTTGAAAAGGATTGAGAAGGAACATAGCACATCACTTGAGAAAGTCTTCATGAACCACGGTAGGATTGGAAAGAACGAATGGATTAATATGATAAACAAAGAAAAGAATCTTGAGCGAACCACCGTTAGAATTGAAATGACTGATGAAAATAAATAATCACCGGAAGAATTAGAGAAGCACGGAGATACTTGAGGGAATTAAAATGCAAGAGAACAAAGAGATCGCGAATCGATAGAAGAATACTTGGACGAAGCTAATCGGAAGAATATTGAGACGAACGAAGGGGCACGAATATGGAATAATTGGAGAACGAATTTGAAAAACTTAGAATGGAGAGATATTCCGAAAAGATGACCTCCGGATGATTGAGACGGAAAGCAACTCCTGAAATACTCCGGATGGATGAAAAGAATTGCACAATTGGAAACAACTAGATAGGATAACATCGAGCTAGCACCGCGAATCTCCGGGAGAACGGAAAAGATTTAAGAGAAAATCTACGACGGTCTTCAAATCTTGAGAATGACGACGAGAAACACCACCAAAATTATTGAGGTACTCCGGAAGAATGAAAAGCAAAGAGGTTGAGTCAACAATGAAATGATTTGAAATTGATCTTGGAAAAAAGGCAAGTGATCGATGATATTCATTCTTACGTCACACTTGAAAAGAATTGGGAATAACTCCGGAAAATCAGAAGAGTCAGGTAAGATCCTGGGAAAAGACTTGTGGGTTAGGGCCCACTGAATAGATAACACCGTCGGAAAGGAATGTTGAAGAGATAGATGATGCACCGGAAGAACTGAAATATTTTACTGAGGTGACAACCTCGAATTAATTGGAACATTGCATTTAATCTCCGAGATGTCTTGAACACTCCGGAAGGATAAACTGGCGAGAGGCGAATGAGCAAGGGGAAAACATTTGAGCTGAGGGAAAGAATAAGATCAACCCGAAAAAAAACTTGAATTGAGTGCACCGGAAAAAGAAAGGGATGAAGAATGACGAACGAGACGAGAATTCACCGGTTAAGACAACTGAGGAAAGACTGAAGAGGCTCCGCACGAATGAAATTGATGGTCGGAAGAAACTCGAACTCCGGGAATAATAGGGTGGGAGGGCGGGAAAACAAAGGCAACTTGGAAGGGGAAACCGACGAATATCTTGAAGAGAAAACACCGGTTGAGATCATTGAGGAAAGAAAGCAAAGACTTCGCACGAGTAGGATCGATATTCAATTACGGACTCCGGTTCCAAAAAGAAGGGTGGGCGGGTGGGAAAAGAAAACAACTGAGGATTGAACTTGCAAAGATGAAGATGGTCGAGTCGACTTGACGAAAATGCACCGGATGAAAAGAACTGAGGGCCAACGATTGGAAAACCAACTGCGTGATCCTAAAGAAAAATTTGAACGGGAAGAGGAGTAATTCAAAACACCTACGTCAAGATTCCTCACCAGAGCAACGAAGGGCGGAAGAGTAAAAGAATTCCTACTCTCCGATATAACTAGACTCAAAATAGTTTTTTCTAGACTCAACAACGGCCAAACTACACGATCAATCAAGGGCTCCTAGGTTCGGTCGAGGCTCGATACCAACTTGTCACGCCTAATATGCGACCCTATCCAAAGGAACTCGACGGTCCCACCAAGGATAGACCCGCATATTGAAACGCTTTTGCAAGGTGGATATCATTACATCAACATTACATAATACATAGGGATACAAACATGAGGCACGAATGCCACAAGAATACATCAACATCATATACAAGAGATCAACATCCCACTACGGATGAAACATAAATGTAAGCTCAAACGACATCCACCTGCTAGCCCAGGCTGCCGACACGGAACCTATCCCCGATCGAAGAAGCGTAAGAAGAACTCAAGACAAGCAAGCATCGCTCTCGCGTCATGATCATCGCAAAACCTGCACCTGCAACTGGTGGTGTAGTAATCTGTGAGCCACGAGGACTCAGCAATCCCATTACCATGGGTATCAAGACTAGCAAAGCTTAATGGGAAAGGAAGGGGTAAAGTGGTGAGGTTGCAGCAGCGACTAAGCATATATGGTGGCTAACATACGCAAATGAGAGCGAGAAGAGAAACAAAGGAACGGTCGCCAACTAGCAGTGATCAAGAAGTGATCCTGAACTCGTACTTACGTCAGACATAACCCAGAAACCGTGTTCTCCTCTCGATCAACCCCGAAAAGAGACACTCACGGTTACGCACACGGTTGGTGTATTTTAGAAGAGTTTGCTTCAAGTTTACTACAACCGGATATTAACAAATTCCATCTCGCCACATAACCGCGGGCACGACTCTCGAAAGTTTATACCTCGCAAGGGTGTCCCAACTTAGCCCATGATAAGCTCTCGCGATCAACGAAGGATATTCCTTCTCCCGGAAGACCCGATCAGTCTCGGAATCCCGGCTACAAGACATTTCGACAACAATAAAACAAGACCAAGAAAGCCGCCCGATGCGCCGACAATCTCGATAGGAGCTGCACATATCTCGCTCTCGTGGCAACACCGGATGAGACTAGCTACGAGTAAAACCAGACCTCGAGTTGCTCGAGGGGCCCCGCAGAAGCTTCGGTTCAGGCCAGCACTTAGAGAAGCACTGGCCCGGGGGGGGCTAAAATAAAGATGACCCTTGGGCTCCGGTAACCCAAGGGAAAAATAGACTGGGTGAGGCAAATGGTAAAACCAATGTTGGGCCTTGCTGGAGGAGTCTTATTCAAAGCGAACTGTCAAGGGGGTCCCATAAATCACCCGACCGGGTTAGGGACGCAAAATCCGGGAACATAACACCGATATGACGGAAACTAGGGCGGCAAGAGTGGAACAAAATACCAGGCATAAGGCCGAGCCTTCCACCCTTTACCAAGTATATAGATGCATTAATAATATAAGATATATTGTGATATCCCAACAAGTAAACATGTTCCAACAAGGAACAACATCTCCATGTTCCAACAAGGAACAGACTTCATCTTCACCTGCAACTAACAACGCTATAAAAGGGGCTGAGCAAAGCGGTAACATAGCCAAACAACGGTTTGCTAGGAAGGGTGACAACGAGTTAGAGGTTCATGGCAACTTGGGAGGCTTAGGCAAAGAAGTGATAGGTAACGCAAAGCATAGCGAAGAACGAAGCAACTAGCATAGCAATGATAGTAGTGAGATCCAGGTAGCGGTCATCTTGCCTGAAATCCCGCTAGGAAGAAGAACGAGTCCATGAAGAAGACGAACGGTCGAGTTTAACGAGCGTGAGACGAACGAATCCTCACGATCGCAACGTAAACAGGAACTAACAAGAAGAAACACACAACAAAGTAAACACACCACACATATACAAGACATGATGCACAACAAGCATGACGCATGACAAATCTAGATGAGGCTACTCATGGCAAGAGATGATGCAAACAAGAACAACACATCAAAGCAAGTTTAAATGAGGTCGGAAACAACATATAATAATTCCGGTAAGTCCTCATATGCAAATTTCGAAATTGGTCCAGATCTGAATAAACCTTAAGTTCAAGTTGTTAAACAGCAAGTTAAGATGCACCACGATGATCTACACGAAATTCTAGTCGAGTTACATATAAAGTTCATTAGATTCGAGACTACGGCCTAGAAAATATGAGCAAAACAAGTTAAACATGGCATTGATGCAAAATGCAAACAAACATCAAGCAAACACCTCAAAACAAAGATGCAACATGATAATATGAAACTACATGCAAAACTAAGCAAGTTTCACATAGAGCACACTCAAAACGGAGCAACGGTTCAACACATACACCACATACAAGTTTAAAGGACAAGCTGTCCAAAACAGCAACTAGGCGTATTGCAAGCATCGAAACAACATGCTACAGGACCTCAACAAGAAAACAAAAGGCATGGGCATGCTTTACAGGTAAAGCATTACAAAACATGAACACTGAGATATCTCCAGAAATCACTAGAACATGCTCAAAATGACATGGCAAGATTGCAAATAATAACAGATTCAGACTTTAGCAGAAATAACATCAGGTTTCAATGTTTAGAGCTATCAAACAACATGCTACATGAACTTAACATGGCAAAAAAAGGCATGGAACGATACTACTAAATGCATAGAACAAAAGTCCTTTAGTGACCATGATCCAAAAAGGACCAGAAAATATGATGGCACCCATGTAAACATGGCAAGTTATATTACAGATTCATACATGGCAGGAACAACGATAAGTAGGCATGTTGGTGAGCTTGAACCACTCACCACAGAGCAATACATGGCATGGCAAGGCAACCAACAGTAAGAAGACATGGCATAGAATCTATAAATGGCAATAACAACATCATAGCATGCAAGGATCAACTACAACAACCTTGGCAAAATTGAATAACATGTAAACAACCTGCCAGGAAACATTTTATAGCAAAAGTAGAGCTCGATTGACTCAAGCTATGGCACTCGATAATTTCAAACAAGGGAATGGATGGATAGAGCAAGACATGTATAACAAAACATCCTTAATGAAGTATCTCAAAATAAGCATGTATCTCTCGGTAGCATCAAGTTTACATGGCATAAAAATATAACAGAATCTGCCAGGAAAACAGCAACAGCAAGTACCTTACTTAACAAGCTTGATGCACTCACTACACAACTCACAAAAATACATGGCAAGCACTCCTAGAAAGATGGCATGACATATTACAAAACACATGTAGGACTCAAGTTCATAGGGTGCACACATCAATCATGGCAAAAATGACAGAAGTGCATGTTCTGTTAAGAAACAGAAACTAACATCACAGAGCACTCTTACAACAGAATTTCGGGCACCAAGATGAGCTCAAATAAAAATGATGCAATGAGATGAAATAATCTACTCATCAAGGCGAACATTTTGACATATTATACGCACGAAACGAAGCTACGGAGGCAGAGTTATGATGCGATGAAAATGCATGAAAAAAATATACAAATTCGGGACTTGGAGAAATTAAGGAGGGGGAAAAGTCAACCTCCAGATTTGGATCGGGCCGGAGCTCGAGGTTGGCCGGAGACGGGGCGGCGGCTGGCCGGAGTTGGACGGGGAGGAGGCCGGGGAGGTCCGGGGCGGACGGATCCGCCCGGATCCAACCGGATCCGGCGCCGGCGGGGCGAACAGTGGACGACGAGAGGCGGCTACGGGCGGCGAAGCTGACGGCGGCGCGGCCGGGCGGGCGGAGCGGGCGGCCGGAGGCTCGGGCGGAGGGGCGGCGGGCTCGGGCGGGGAGGACTGAGGAGGCGCTGGGCGGCGGCATGAGCATCGCCACGTGGCGGCGGCGGCCGGGGTCGCCATGAGGCGGCAGGGAGCCGGGCGGAGCTTGGGGCTCGCCAGGGCGGCGGCGCGCGGGCTCAAGGGTTCGATCCGGCCCCCAAGGGGCGGCGCGGGAGGAGAGAGAAAGTGCGGCGGGTGAGGCGGGCGCGCCATTGGCTGGGGCGGCGGCGCTGGCTGAGGTGGCGGCTCCGGATTGGTCCGGACGACGTGGAGGCGGCGGCGGACGCGTCCGGCGGTGGGGTGGACACGTCCGGTGGCGTGCGAGGGGATTTTAGGGTTTCGGGAGGAAGAAGACCCGGGATTTGGACGGGGGAGGTGTTTTTATAGGTAGAGGGAGCTAGGAGAGTCCAAATTAGGTGCGGTTTTTGCCCACACGATCGTGATCGAACGATCGAGAGCATGGAGGGGAGTTTGCTGGGTTTTGGGCCACTTTGGAAGGGGTGTTGGGCTGCAAAGAGAAGGAGGCTTTACGGTTACCCGGTTAACCGTTGGAGTACCAAACGACCTCCAAATGATCCGAAACTTGACCGGCGGTCTACCGGTGCTATACCAAGGCCGCTTGACAAACCTCGGGGCATTCCGAGAACGTTTGACACCCGCACATGAAAAGAGGTAAAAGGGGGCGCCGGGAGACATAGGAGTGCCGGATTGCGAAACGGACAACGGGGAAAATGCTCGGATGCATGAGACGAACACGTATGCAAATGCGATGCACATGATGACATGATATGAAATGCAGATGATGACATGGCAAAGAGCAACACGCAAGCAACTGACATGGCAACAACGACGAATAACTGGCGGACACCTGGCGCATCGAATCCGGGGCGTTACAGTGGAAGGCAAGCTTGGCGATACGGATATGTAGATTTCCTACCACTGTAACCGACTCTGCGTAACCCTAACCCTATTCGGTGTCTATATAAACCGAAGGGTTTTAGTCCATAGGACGAACAACAATCATACCATAGGCTAGCTTCTAGGGTTTAGCCTCTCTAATCTAGTGGTAGATCTACTCTTGTTCCGGGATTCTCATCAATACGGGCGTGGGTAACCCAATCGTGCCCGTTGATATATTTCCTCAATCGAAGGCGAGTCCCAAACGGTCACGGGGAGGGCTCTTGGTATTCAACCTCTTTATAAAGAGACCAAGGCTCTACTCCTTTCTTTCAATCTCAATCAAATCCGCCTCGCCTCGAGTTCCAACACCCAAAGCTCCAGATTCAGCGCCGGACCTTCAATGATAAACCGGCTCCGGCCTTCAAGGCCGGTGGATGCCTTCCTCCGTTACGGAAGGAGACGTGTTAAAGCTGAGAGATGCCAGGTATCTAACCGGCGAAATCTCGTATAGGCTGCCTGCTCAAGGGTAGGTTATTCCCACTCCCAAGCCTGGTGAGAGCGTGGTGTTCGCGTCTCACTTCCTTCGGGGGCTAGGCTTCCCGACGGACCCCTTTGTGAGGGGGATCATGTTTTATTATGGGCTGGAATTTCACGACTTGGCTCTGAAGTCCATCCTCCACATCTCAACGTTCATCGTCGTGTGCGAAGCCTTCCTCCGCATTACTCCTCACTTCGGATTGTGGCTTAAGACCTTCAAAGTAGAGTCGAAGATGATCGAAGGGCAGCACGCGGAGTGCAGAGGCGCTGTTATAAGCAAGAATGCTGACGCTCCATGGCCCGGGGGCTCTTTTCAAGAGGAGTTCAGCTTATGGCAACGAGAGTGGTTTTATATCACAGCTCCCAGGGGCACCAAGTGGGTGGCGCCACCTGCCTTTCGCTCGGGTCCCCCACCACAGCTAGCGTCATGGGTCAATAAAGGGTTTAACTGGGGGCCGTCCAAGGACGTGCCCTTGTTGCAGGGCCGCATTCGATATCTCCTAGAGAGAGACATCAATTTGGTCGCGGTGACGCATGTCATGTTGATTCGCCGCACCTTGCCCTGCAAACGTCGCCCCCTCCGCCTGTGGGAGTTTAATCCGGAGGGACCACGAGCTCTCCAACATTTTACGGGCACGACGCCCATGGAGATGTACAAATTGTTCTTCGGATCACAAGCAATGTGTCTGCACTCGACCAAGGACGCAGGTGCGAGCTGCAATCGCCCGGATACTCAAGTAAGTAGTCCTGTACCCGGACACGCCATCCGTATATTTATCATAAAATTGCACTTAAAAGAGCTATCCCTTAAACATGAGTGGATAGCGAAAGCAAAGCTAATCAGGTGTCCGGCCCCCCTCCCTGAGACCACGCGGGTCCCGTGTTATCCAGCATGCTGGAGGTTACGCCTTTGGAAGAAGGCGAAGGGGGGAACAAGGAAGCTACCGCCTCCCCGAAGGAGGCCATCAGGAAAGGAGGAATCGAGAATCCCTCCATCGAGGGGAAGAAGAGGACCGCCTCTGAAGACCCGGAGACCATGGTCTCAAAGCGGGGGAAGAAATCTTCGTCAGAGGGTCTCCGCGGGAGATGCCTCGGCAAGACTATGCCCCAAGGGGGATCAGCCCTCCAATGAGCCGTAAGTAGAGAGGGAGTTTTAAAATAAGAGACATCCTGTTCTATTTACGAGGAAGATAACCGAATTTTTACCTTGTAGTTCGGATCTCAG
The DNA here is from genome assembly GCA_021605145.1 of Aegilops bicornis. Classification (NCBI taxonomy): domain Eukaryota; kingdom Viridiplantae; phylum Streptophyta; class Magnoliopsida; order Poales; family Poaceae; genus Aegilops; species Aegilops bicornis. Next base: position 578,946,433 of record CM038675.1, read on the forward strand.
CCCTTCTCAGCAGAGCTCATCTTCAGGGGATCTTCGACCGGAGATGATGGAGAGCGGAACGCCTCCCCCTACCGTACCGCCGTGCGAGGCGGGCGACCCTGAGGTGTCGTCGCGGAGGGTTTCTCCGAATCTGGCAGGGCCGAAAGGCAGTCGTATGGCCCCCCAAAGCCCTCCGTGTCCGGCCTTCAAGAAAGGCCATCGGACGAGTCCGGCACCGTCCGGTGCATGGTCGGAGGAGCTGAAGGATCTGCTCGGGCGAGCGTCTATCTCAGAAGAACACCGTGCGTTGATGGGTATGGTGATTGAAAGGATTTCATCCGCGGAGAGCGGGTTGTACGAAGCTGTCAGGAGTTTATCGATGAGTTTTGAGGTACGCGAAATAATGTACCTTTTGACAGTTCCGCATATAAAAGATCGCCCTCTATAGATAGTAGTTTCGAGACTCGTGCGTTGTCAAAATGACGACGCGCCGAGGATCATAATCCTAGGTATGATATGTCGCTTTTCGTATGTAGGTGGCCAAGTGTCCGGTGGCTAGCCGGACCGATGAATTTGCCGAGCTAAAGCGGCAACTTGACGTGGCAGATGCCGACATCGCGCTTGTCAACAAGCGGCTTGACGAGTCACAAGGTATGTAATTTCTCCGCAGACACCTGGTAAGGGGGTTTGATGCTCGTACCTTATAACCTGTATGCTTGATGCAGATGGCGCCGCTGCCGTGGAGAACCTTCGGGCGGAACTCGCCCGAGCCAAGGAGCAGGCCAGGAAAAGTGATGCGGCTGCCTTAAAGGCGGCTGAAGAGCTGAAATCCGAACAGGCTGCTCATCGCCAAGCAAGAAGGAAATGGCCGAGATGGCTGTGAAATTGAAGGATGCTGTCGACCGCTGCAAGCTTCTTGAAAAATAAGATCGGGCGGAACAGAAGGACCTGAAGAAGGCCACTACCGAGGCTAAGGATGCTCGCTCTGCGATGAGGGCTATGAAGGAGGAGCTACGTCAGGCCGGAGATATCGCGGCTGGCAAGCCCTTTATGCCGCGGATGAAGTTCGGGGATCCTAAATATGCTCCGTTGGACCGGCTGTGGAGTGCGGCGGACCCTTATCTGGACTTGGCGGCGAGTGCCGCGGACGCGGCCGAACACTTCCGTGATCAAAAGGATCACGAAGTGGAAAAGCTTTTTTGGTCGCAGTTCCACAATCCAGAGCGCCCACTTCCATTAATCGATCGTTTGATCGCGTGGGCAGAGCTCAATAGGTTATCCGGACTCGCCATGAAGTATGTCGTGAGTCATCTGTGGCTGGAAAGGCCCGAGCCGAAGAGTTATTTTAGCTTGGTGCAGCAGTTCCTTGGTGCGGTGCCGCATATCAATGCAATGAAGAGGTCAGCGTGTATAGAGAGTGCGCGGATGGCTCTTGCCCGTGTCAAGACATACTGGGCGGAGATGAAGGCCACCGCTATTGCATCCCAAGATTCGGACGAGAGCCGAGTACCTGCCGAGCACTATTTTCTGGAAGTTCTGCAGGCGCTGCTTAATAGAGACGCAGTGCTTTCAAGGATATTATGTTCGAATAACATGTATTATTGTAAAACAATGTTTCGAGGGAATATAAAAGCTTTTTATACTTGTGCCTTCAAGAATTAAAATACCTCCAATGCGGCCGTTAATGTATATGTATATATAACCTAAAATATGGCAGTCGTCGGCTTCAGCCACCACGCATATAGTGCGGGGGTGTTCGCAGAAGGCGCATTTTCACACTTGATCCAACGTCTTGGTCCTATAAAGGAGGTGATAGCGCAGTGAACTAGGCAACCGGACTATAATGCTTTATCACTTTCACTTAGCCATAGGAGTTTGACAGTGGGGCTACTATATAGCCCCTAGGGGCACCGCTCACCCGAATTCGGGCCAGGTGCTGGCCCAAAACGGCCCTTTGTGAATGCGGAGGAATCCTAAAGATTCCGGCGGGTCATCGAGTGGTTGACCAGTCTCACGCTATATCATGACAGTCAGTTTTCGGCTTTCTCTACTGAGGTGCTCGCCTGGCCGAACCGGGGCACAATCGCAGTAGTTCTCCTGGTGCCGCCTTAGCCGGTAGAGCAGGAAGCAAAACACAGGAGCCGGGAAAACCCAACATTTGACCAAAAACATGATTCGGAGCTGATGCATATAAGGCCAAACTCGCGACACCGAACACTCCCTAAGTTATTCGGTCTTTATGAAAACGGGCTGAACAACGCCCTTGGTAATGAGCCCCTGGTGTCCAGGTATGCGCAAAATTATGACGTGGCCACATGCCAAGACGCCAGCCTCCTCCTTGGTTATATCATGAAACCGGGGGATGTGTATCAACAAGAGACAGTAAAAAAGGTTTACGCAGGGTATTAATCTAAAAAGAATCCTTGGAACGGGTCCCTCATCGCACGTCTGCTCAGGTGTCTCCGCGCAGCCGTATCCTGGACGGGTGTAGCACGGTGTTCATCTGTAAAAGAGAGGAACTTAGTTGAAAAAGATCATGCGAAAATATACGTTATATTAAATAAACAAAGTATAATTCAAAAAATGAATAAAATTGAGCTTTATCGTCTCTTGTTGTACATGCGCGGAGCCCCTTGTACGCGGGTATGTGGCTAGTAAGCCCTTGTATGTTTACACCGGACTCGTCTAGCCATGTCTGAGGTCTGAACGTCCTGTTTAGGTGCTTTGATCTGAAGCGGTTTAGTGTGTGGCTGTCAAGGCAGCCGCACAATCTTCCGCGCCGAGGAACACTCAAAATTTCCCTTTAATGAGATGATGCCTCATGGACCGGCATTTTAAGTATAAGAGATGCATAATGCGGTATTGCGTTAAAGCGGGCGAAAGCCAAGGCCCCAGTGAGTGCTTGAGCTACTTGTGAATGGGGCGATGTGGAAGGTTAGCTTTTCAGCGGAAGTTGTCGGGGAGCCGAACATAACTTCTAGCAGGAGAGAGCCCGCATAATGGGCATCCGGGCCTGGCGTTACCCTTGAAAGGAAGTGTTGCTATGGCGAATTTTTGTTGGGTCTATCCCCATTTTATGGATTGTGTCCTGATATAGCAGGTTTAGATCACTGCCGCCGTCCATTAGGACTTCTGTAAATTGGAGTCCGTCAATTATCGGATCTAATATCAAGGCAGTCCAGCCTGCGTTCTGGATACTTCTAGAGTAATCATGATGGCCGAAGGTGATTGGTTTTAACAACCGATGGCGGGACTCCTCTCGATAGGCCGTATGGCGCATATCTCTATAGGCGCCACCCTATTTTTTCCCTTTTGTCACGTGAAGTGAGTTTACTGTTTTGACTTCTTGTGGGAAATTCTTTTGTTTTCCGGTGCTTTCTGCTTGTGGGGTTCGTCATCGTCCTTGCTTGGTGTGTCGAGCCCCTTGTGTTCAGCGTTGAGTTTGCGGATTGCTTGAAGACCCAACAATCTCTGTGGGTATGGTTTGCGTGTGCTTCCCGAGTCTTGTGGATTTGACATATCTTGTCCAAGATTTTGTTTAGGTTAGATAGCTCGTCCCTGTTATCCTTGAGGGGCAGATTTTTCTAATTCTATCGAGAGCTTTTGAATCCGGCGTTGACTGTCGTGCTCTTCGGGCTGTTTCCCTTGGTCTGGCGCCGGTCCTTGCTGCGTCGCGGTTTCCCGTTTCCATCCCTAACTTCGGATGTACTTGGGTCGCTGGTACTGCATCTTGCCAACCAGCTATCCTCTCATGCGCAAAAGCGGGTTATGAGGCTTGTTAATGCGGCCATTGTTCTTGGCTTTTCTTGGCCGAGGTGTCTGGCGAGCCATTCGTCTCGAACGCTGTGTTTGAAAGCTGCTAAGGCTTCGGCGTCCGGACAGTCGACTATCTGGTTCTTTTTAGTAAGAAATTTGTTCCAGAGTTTCCGGGCTGACTCTCTGGGTTGTTGAGTTATATGACTTAAATCGCTCAAGATCCGGAGGTCGGACATAGGTCCCTTGAAAATTTGCGAAAAGCATCCTCGAGCTCTTCCCAACTTCCAATGGTGTTTTCGGGAAGGCTTTTAAGCCAATGCCGGGCTGGCCCTTTGAGCTTGAGGGGTAAGTATTTTATGGCATGGAGATCATCTCCTCTAGCCATGTGTATGTGGAGGATGTAATCCTCAATCCGCACTGTGGTCTATTGTTCCTTCATATGCCTCTATGTTTACGGGCTTGAATCACTGAAATTCATGATCCAAAGACCTCATCGGTGAAACATAGGGGGTGTGCGGCACCCCTATATTTGGGTGTGCGGTGATGTTCGGATACTTGATGCGTTGCATTGCTTACTAGAGCTTGCTTTCTTGGCCCGTAGATAGATCTAGCTGGGCCATCTTTTTGATGTGAATCCTTGTGCGGGTGGCGTGCCGGCTTGTGTGCGGCGCCCTTTGCCGCTCTATGTTGGCCATGGGTTTGTTCACCCGACCGGGTGGCTTCCTTATTTTTTGATTGCGGGGGCTCTAAGGCCTCCTCATCAACTTCCGGAAGTAATTTTTGCTTCGGATAGCTCTTTGTGCGGCGACTGTCGCTGTATTTGTCTGTGGTGTTGAGTACTTTGCTCCATCTAGTTCTGAGTGCATCTTCCACTGTTTTGAGCTTCCGCTTCTGCTTTTTCAGGCTACGCGCAGTGGCGACGAGCCTTTTGTGGAGGTTCTTCTGCTCCGGTAGCTTGTCCGGCGTGAGGTCGTCCGGACTGTTATCTTCGCCGGCACGGGTTGTTTATCCAAGTTGCCCTGCTCAGACGGTTGCTCGATGGCATGTTCGCCGTTCACCGGGTTCGCCCCGCTCTATGGCTGGGTCTCATGGCTGCTGTCTCTCGCCGAGGTGGGGTTTGGAGCAGCGCTTACGCCGCCGCTTTGACTGCTTTTCGACGGAACGATCCCTCGTTGCGTCCCTTTGTTCCTCGTCATCGTTTCTTTTAGGTCTGTCCACCATGTATACATCGTAAGATGGGGTGGTTGTCCAGTGCCCTATAGGCGCTGGTTCCTATTCGTCTCCTACATCGCCGTCGATACCGTCGATGTCTTCGGAGTCAAAGTCGAGCATGTCGGTTAAATCATCGACAGTGGCTATGAAGTGGTTGGTGGGTGGGTTTTGAATTTCTTCGTCGTCCGCATCCCAACCTTGCTGACCATAGTCCGGCCAGGGCTCCCCTGATAAAGAGAGAGATTTTAATGAATTCAGAATGTCGCCGAAGGGCAAGTCTTTGAAAAGATGTCCGCGGCGGTGAACTCCATGATCGGCGCCTCAATCGGATTCGATTGGCGGTGGGCGCTGAAGTTTCGGAGTCCGGAGAGGAGTCCGGCACTTTGGAGTCACGGGCTTCGCAGAGGACAAGGATGGTGTTCGCTCGATCGCCAGAGATATTGCAGCCCCGAGGCGGTGTTCAGCCACCCGCCTCGGTTGGTGCAAATGGCTCCGAGCTAAGGGTCGAGCGGCACGCAGTGCGGCCTCCGTGGCACTGTTGTTGGCAGAGCTAGATCATGCCCATCGTAACAGTGCGGCTCGCAGGTTGTGGCTCGGATCCATCGAAGATCAAGTCTCCGCGGACGTCAGCCGTGTAGTTTAAACTTCCAAATCTGACCTGATGGCGGGGCGTAGCTTCGATCCGCTCCAGATGGCTGCTTAATTGCCCGCAAAGGCAAAGCCGCCGAATACGAAGATCTGTCCGGAAGGAAAATCTCACCTGGACCGCATCGTTGTTGATGATCGGAGGAGCCATCGGGCCTAAAGATAACGGCTACGCAGGAACTCTCAATGAAAGCACCAATGTCGGTGTCAAAACCGGGCGGATCTCGGGTAGGGGGTCGAAGTGTGCGTCTAGGCGGATGGTAACAGGAGACAAGGGACACGATGTTTTTACCTGTGTTCGGGCCCTCTCGATGGAGGTAAAACCCTACTCCTGCTTGATTAATATTGATGATATGGGTAGTACAAGAGTAGATCTACCACGAGATCGTAGAGGCTAAACCCTAGAAGCTAGCCTATGGTATGATTGTTGTTCATCCCACGGACTAAAACCCTCCGGTTTATATAGACACCGGAGAGGGCTAGGGTTACACAGAGTCGGGTTACAATGGGAGGAGATCTACATATCCAGACGCCAAGCTTGCCTTCCACGCCAAGGAAAGTCCCATTCGGAAACGGGACGAAGTCTTCAATCTTGTATCTTCATAGTCCAGGAGTCCGGCCAAAGGTTATAGTCCGGCCATCCGGACACCCCCTAATCCAGGACTCCCTCAGTCCTCAAGCGGATCCGGGTGAAAACCCTACTCTTAGCACGTTCCCGGGGTTGGCGATGGTGGCGTTTGTCTGCGTTGTCCCCTTCTTGAAGGCATCGTCATGGTGAAGCTCTAGACCTGTCGTGGTTTTGTCACGGCAGATGTCCTCATGAAAGGACTTAGTCGCGGAGCCATCGCTACGGGTTAACTTGGAGGGGTTAAAGCGGGCGCAAAGACACAAGAGTTATACTAGTTCGGCCCCTTCGATGAAGGTAAAAGCCTACGTCTAGTTCGTGATGGGATTGATGTGGTCTCGATGACTAGGGAGCAAACAGCTTCGCCTAGACCTCGAGTTGTTGTTGTTCCGTCCTTAAGCCGCCGGTCGCCCCTTATATACACGGGTTGACGCCCGGCTGGTCTCTGAAGTCCCGAGGCCGACTCGTACAAGTGTTCGGCTCGGTCTCTCCTTCCTTATCTTACAACACAAGTTACATGACTATGGTGGTTTTACCATTATGGGCCCTAATCCGCCTTTTGGGCTCCGGGCCTCTAAGTTTCATAGTAAAGCGCCATCTTACGAAGTCTTTGTGGGCTTCAATATAGCTGAGGGTGAACCGCCCTCCCGGGCGGTTTACACTCGTGAGTTACATCCCCAACATTAGGCCCCAGATTGATTTGAACCTGTTCATGTCAATCTTCAACACTTTAGAAAAACTCTGTGAACATCTTCCTTCATTTCTCGTAAACCGCCATCTTGTTAAACCGCCATGACGTCATCCTCTGGACACAGCAACAAATCATCCTGACGTCATCTCTATAAAAAAACGAAATAACAAGATTCCCTTCATTAATATCATCCCGGAAATCGAGGCGACAGCTGCGCCATCTGCCGCTTTTAGCTCCTCGATTCTCACGCCTATCAATTACTCTCTGCCTTATTATAAATAGACCTGAGGGCCCTTTCTGTTCTTCCCCTTCCGTACTTCTTCTTCCTCGCGACGCCCCAGCTCTGAAGCTCTGCCGTCGCCTTCGACCTTCGAACGCTGCATCAACAAAGGCCACTGCATCAACCTGGTTGTACCAGAGATCCTCGGTGTCCCTCCGCTATCCTGCGCATCCGGTAAGATTCTTCCTCATACCCCTAGATCTGTACCTTAGGGCTCCTGTTCTCATCTGCGCTCATAGGTGTTCATCCCTAGTTTCTTCGTATTCGCTTCTGCCATAGCTTCTTTAATTCAACTGTAGCATACGTCTTGTGCGGTAGTTGCTCCGCATTCAGTTTAGCACTTAGTAGATCTTCCTTCTTGTTCGTAATCCCTTGATAGAGCGCATTTAACTTCTCTCGCCTATTTAAAGCCTTTATAGATCGCAGAAAATTTTTCTTCTTGAATCTTTGGTAGATCCAAATTAATTCCGTCGATGTGTGAAACCTGTTTCATCAACACTTAGCAGATTTTTCAGCTCTGTCCTTACGCCTAAGGGCGGTTTAATTTTGATAGCTAATCCGCCATACGTCATTAGTCCTCACTTAAACCGCAACTGAAATTGAATGGCAATCTGCCGGTTTAACATCGAATAATATGCATAAACCGTTAGCGTAAACCGGCCTTTACTTTTCCTTTCACAGCTTTTTCTTCCGGAATGGCCAAACAATTCTTCGCTCGCAATTGGGTTCCGCCCAAGATCATCGAGACACAAATCAATGGATATGTCACCACCGGGCGCTTTAGCATCCAAAAGTGTCCTTCATTGGCGTGTTCCGATTCGGAATGCCCTCCCGAACCTCAAGAGGGAGAAGTGATTGTATTTATGCAACACTTAGACCGGGATTCAGCCCGCCGGATCAAAAATTTTCTCGATGTCCTCGCAAGCTTCCAACTCCATCCACAAGATATTGGTCCGAACTCTGTGTCCAATATATGCAACTTTCAAGTCTTCTGCAAGTCTATCTTCAAGAAGAACCAAGCTGTGGAGTTATTCCGAGATTTCTTTCATTTGAACCGCCGCATGAGAGTTTTCGGACGGTCCTAACACAGAACTTGGTGGCGTTTCAATCCAAAAAAGGAAAGAAGTGGACTTTCCTCACGCCAAACATCATAGCCATCTGAAAGATTGGAATCAAACCTGGTTCTATTGCCGGAATACTGCTCCTGACGGAGAAAATCCCTTGCCAGGTTATCGCCCTCACCGGCTTAGCAACAATCACCCATTGGCTTCGCGCTTGACTGCCGTAGAACGGAAGAACTTTGCACCCCAAATTATCAAGGTCCGGGCTCTAATGGCCAATGGCTTAACTGGTATTGACCTTGTCCGCTGTTGGGTTTCTTGGGGCATCTTGCCATTAAGCCGCCGCCCCGGATTGATGCATGAATACACTGGTGACGTCAAAGACCCTCAACGACATCACGAGCTATCCATAACTGAGCTTGAAGTTGCCGAGACAGTGAAGAAAATGCTCGATGAACCGATCTCCGCGTGCAGCCAAACCGGGTTGGCCCCGTTCTGCGTCTCCAAAAAACCGCCCGCGGTAAAGTTCCACTCATTGCTCTACTGATTTTGATTTCATATTGATTGTATTAATCCCTTATTAATTCTCAGGCTAACAGCTCCTTTTGAAACGAACTAAACCGCCCGGGTTCCTCGTGTAAAGACCAAGACCACCAAGAAAGCCGGCAAGAGGAAAACCGTCGAGTCTTCCGAATCACGGAGGATGAAGAATCGACGCCGAGGTAGAGCTTGACTTACTTTGTTCCTTTTGTCATTCATCTTATTGACAGCCATAATTCCTGTGATGATGCCGAGGCCAGCCATGCGAGATCCTGTTGAGGTAATCCTTCTTTCTTCCGATTCTCGATCTTGTACCGGTTAAAAGAATTCGCCGACAAATCCGGAAAGTGAAACAATCTCACTCTCGTGCTCATATGAATCCAAAACTTTCTTTGAAGACACAAAGAACTGAAGAACGCCGCAGACGACCCGGCATAGCGGTCAACAAATTACGCCGTCCGGTTTAGGCGACACACCAACCCGGAAACGTCGTCCAGAGGTGACTTGTTCTCTGAAAAGCGTTATCCTTTGAAAGGTTTCTTCCGATGTCCTCTCAAATTCGTCTCGACCAATTATCGTGCTTCTTCCAACTCGTCTAGCGGTTCATCAACCACTCAGCTGCCTCCTCTCAAAGTTGCCGCTGGGTAAGCATATTACTCCGTCATTTGTTTTTTGCATTTGTCGGTTTATCATATTCTAACCCTTGATGTTGTAGCACCAAGGCTCGCCTTAGTAAGAAGGCCAAGACCCTCGACCCTCATCATGGATGTTGATCCGGAGAAGACTCCAGAGCATCATGGTGAAAATCTCGAAGTTGCTAAAAACAACTCTGCTGGGGTTAATCAAGATGACAATGCTAACCCGCCAGAGGTTGAACCGGATGTCCAAGTTGAGACGTCACATCCTCCTGCTTCCACCGAGTCCCGCAGCTGTAACAACGGGATTCAACCGCCGATCCGCCAAGCCCAGGTATGAAAGCGCCAAGCCCAGGAAAAAATGCCAATCCGGCCAGCCCGACCAAAGATAGCGATGTAAGTTACGGGCACCGCATATACCGCCTCAGCAATCCGGTTGCTCTATCAAAGCACAGCGCCAAGGAAGAGTTTATCGCCATGAGTAAAGGGAAGGAAAAACTGATCTGTCTACCACGACAATTTCTCCGCCCAAGATCTTCACTGCTTCCTGATACGGCTCTACACAAGTCGTGATTTCGAAGCCGGTCTGGTAAATCTTATGAAGGAGCGCTATGAGGTAAGGAGTTATGCCTCTCTTGTACCTTCATTGCGTAGTAGCCCCCAAGGGCCGGTTCAACTTAGTATAGTTAAACCAAGACTGTAACTTATATCACCGCAGCAGAACATGTTCGAGCAAATAGCCATTAGCCCCCAAGTGCCAAGTTGAATACCTGTATTGAGCTTGGGACTTTGTGATGAAACTACTAACGTGCTCCCTTTTTGTCACAAAGTGAGATACGCCAACAAACCTCACAAATCAATAATCTTCATGTCAATCTGAAATCTCAACAAGCAGAAGCCTCCAAGGCCAAGGATGAGATGAAAACCGCCTTGACTACTATGGAGCAGCTCAAGGAGTGGTTTAAATCCGAGCAGGCCAACTGGGATACTGAGAAAGCGGGGTTGCTAAACGGGCGGAGGATGTCAAGCAGCTCTTAAACCGTGACGGAAGAGCTCACCGGATTAAAGCACCAAATTAACGCCATGACCTCTGCAATATTTGGTAAGAAATGTTTCACCAAGGTTATGATTAATATTCCGCTTTTGACATTTCCGCCGGTTTAACCTGAACTTTCTTAAACCGGTATAGGTAAGCGCATTGCTCATCTGGGCTCTGACATGCGGAAGAAACTCAAGGCCGCGTATACGCTAATTGAACAGCTGTATACCGGCACCCAGCGAGTTATTTGCGCCACCTCTTATGATAACACAGCTCCGTCATTGATCAAGGACACACTGGACCGGCTATCTATGATACCGGCACAGCTAGAAGAATTGAAACGATCCGCTGCCCGGGCTGGCACCTTATTGGCACTAACTCGCGCCAAAGCATGGATAGCTGACCTTGATCCGCCGACATAGCCAAAGGCTTGCCCAGTGCTCAAGAAAATGGCGAAGCATTTGATAATGATGCTCTCAAACGGGTAACAAGGGAGATGCGTCCTCTAGCGAGTCAACTGCAGCAGAGGCCAACCTGACGGTTCACCGCTCCTTCTACGATGCAAACAATGACGGGTTGAAGCTGTTATTCGGAAGTGCGTAACCTTGTTCCACCAACCCGTAAGCACACTTATGCCCTCGACGCGTTGATCCGGCTGAGCTTATAAGTGAAGAGGCTGTCTTCGTGCTTTAACCCGATTGATCGGACCACCAATGACTTCCGCCATTGGGTGGTGAGGAGGAAGAAGTTGAACGAAGCCAGACGACCCATCTTCTTCACGCCAACCCGCAATGAAGCTTAATCCGTCAAGCCGGTTGATGCATCGAAGCTGCTGTTATGACGCCATTCCAAATTTTGGGCCTCTGAATGCCTTGTAATAGGATAGCCATCACTTTTGTTTTTAATATGCCTTCGTGCCCTGGTGCGGACTCCTTTGATTGAATGATCGAAACCTTCAATTTAAATTGCCTGCAGTCACAAAAGCTAAACCGCCCCAGCGGTCTGTGCCGCCAGTCGGTTTGTGACATTCATACATATATGAAATATGGAGGTATATAATCAAAATTTTGTGATACAAAATACCTGCCGTCGCTGAGCATGAAGTTGGCTTAGCCAATCTTGAAGTGGAGGTTGTATAAACCATTACCGTCAAAGGAGAGAAACGGCTCCTGTGTTTATACTGCCGGTTTACCACGTACACCGTGTCGGGTCATAATAAGCCCCCTGTTACTCCATAATAGGATGTTAACAGAAAAAACATCAAACCGGTGAAATTATCACCGGATTAAAAAAATTGACCGAATTCCATTAACTGACAGCTTTGAAAACGGTTTAAGAATGTTGTCGGTTTAAGAAACGCAAAAAAAACCAAATAACAGTTGACAAACATGGGAGCAAAGGCAATGATAAACCGTTTGCAAAAGATAAAGCTGTACTGAGCCGATCAGATGGTGTTACCATGGTCGGACACGACCAAGCTCCCTATAAGGTGTAGCCATGGTTCGAGTCAGCCGGTCCCCAACTGAAACCGTGGCATTATGCCGATCAAATGGCGTGGCAATGGTTCGGGTTCGACCAAGCCCCAAGTGACTCTATGGCCTTAGGCCGATCAAAAAGCGTGACTGGTTCAGGTTTGACCATGTCCCCAAGTGATCTGGTGGCTTTCGCCTATCAAAAGGTGTTGCATTGGTTCGGACACGACCAAGCCCCCAAGTGATATCATAAAGATTTTTAGAAAGCAAACTCAAGGGGTAAACCGGAGGCCGTTTTAAAACAGAACAACTCCATGTAACCACACATGATGTAACAGAACAGATACCCCGCTTTAGCCGAGGCTCCGGTTTATTGCTTTATTCATAATATATACACTGTCATAATATGTACATAAGTAGAGCCGATGGCTCAGGTATAATAAGGTCAAGATGAGCTATGTTCCACGGCCTTTTGGTCTCCTCTTCGACGCGTGCGTGAGTCTTTATGCTCTCGAACATCGATCGAGATAGTACGACCCGTTGTGCAGATTCTTGCGACCACGAAAGGTCCCTCCCAAGGTGGGGATAGCTTGTGCATATCTGTCGGGTCTTGGATGAGCGAAGCACCAAATCTCCTTCTTGAAAGGTTACGGTTACGACTGGCGACTATGATAACGATTTAAGATCCTGGCTGGTAAATCGCCGAGCGAGCAGCAGCTATGTCACGCTCTTCATCCAGCCGATCCAAAGCGTCCTGTCGTGCTGTCTCGTTATCTGCTTCAACATAGGCTGCCACACGAGGTGAGTCATGACGGATGTCGCTGGGGAGAACCGCCTCCGCTCCATAAACCATAAAGAACGGCGTGTATCCCGTGGATCTGTTAGGTGTAGTATTTATACTCCATAACACAGACGGTAGCTCTTCTACCCAACAACCCGGCGTCCTCTCGCAAAGGGACCATAAGCCGGGCTTAATGCCTCTCGGGATCTCTTGATTGGCTCTTTCCTCTTGACCATTGGACTGTGGGTGAGCTATCAAGAAACGCGTCAAGCCGGATGTGCTCACGTCAGCAGAACTCCTTCATGGCACCTTTGGACAAATTGGTACCATTATCCGTAATGATACCGTGTGGAAAACCAAACCGAAAATCACCTTTTGATGAACTGAACCGCCGTGGCCGCATCACACTTGCTAATGTGTTACGCCTCTACCCACTTTGTAAATCATCAACCGCCACCAACAGTGTGTGTCTTCTTGTCCTTGGACCTTTTGAAAGGTCCAACCATATCAACCCCAAGTTGCAAACGGCCAAGTAATTGGAATCATCCTCAATTCTTGGGCGGTACATGAGCACGTCTGGAAAACTTTTGGCAACCATCACATCGTCTGACCAGATCTTCCGCATCAGCATGGGCAGTCAACCAATAGAAACCGTGGCGGAACGCTTTAGCCACCAAGGATTTTGAACCGGCGTGGTGACCACAATCTCCTTCGTGGATCTCACGCAATATTTCACAGCCTTCCTCAGGGGACACAAAGCGTTGAAACGCATACGACACATCGCAATGATGCAACTCGCCATTAACAATGGTCATAGACTTAGACCGCCCGAACTATCTGCCGGGCCAACGTCTCATCTTCTGGTAACTCGCCCCGGTTCATGTACGCCAGATAAGGGAGCGTCCAATCCGGAGTGACGCGCAGAGCTGCCACCAATTGAGCCTCCGGATCAGGAACAGCCAAATCCGCTTCACCAGGGAGCTTGACTGACGGATTGTGCAGTACGTCGAGAAAAACATTAGGCGGGACCGGTTTATGCGTTGAGAGCCCAACTGCTCAAAGCGTCCGCCGCTTCATTTTCCGGCGATCCACGTGGTCCACCTGATAGCCCTTGAAATGACCTGCGACAACATCCACCTCAAGACGATATGCAGCCATGAGTGGGTCCTTGCAATCCCAAGTGCGGACACTGTTGAGCCACTAGGTCCGAGTCACCAAGCACTTAACCCGGCTTAGATTCATCTCCTTAGCCATCCGAAGACCATGGAGCAAGGCTTCATACTCGATGCATTGTTAGTACAAGGGAACATTAAGCGGAGAACGTAACAAAACTTGTCACCTCGTGGGGAAGTTAATACGACTCCAGCCCCGAGCCCTCCAACCGCTCGGATCCGTCAAAATGGATGGTCCAATATGTATGATCCGCTTTTCTTCAGCGCTTGCCACTCCGTCCAATCATTAATGAAATCCACAAGTGCTTGAGACTTCACCGCCGTCCGAGGTACATATTTCAAACCGTATGCCCAAGCTCTATAGCCCACTTGGCAATCCGCCGGTCGCCTCCGGTTACTGTATGATATCACCTAAGGGAGCTGAATCGACCACCGTGATGGGGTGCCCTTGGAAATACCGCTTGACCCGACTTGCCATAAAACTCCATACACCAGCTTCGCCAATGCGGATATCTTTGCTTAGATTCAATAAGCACCTCACCGATATAATAAACCGGACGTTGAACCGGATGCTCCTTCCCGCTTCCTTCCGCTCTACCACAATGGCCACGCTTAATCGCCTGGCGTTAGCGACAACATATCTTGAAGCGGCTCCTTGTCGATGGGGCGGCGAGTACAGCGGGTTGGCCAATTGCCGCTTTAAGTCCTCCAACGCTTCATCACGATCGACCTGCATAAAGCGATCTGTCTTCTTCAAAGATTCTGGTATAAAGGGATGGCCTTCTCTCCGAGGCGGCCGATAAACCGCTCAACAAGCGGCAATCCGCCCGCCAAACGCTGGACATCATTAATACACTTTGGCTTAGCCAGGAGGTGATAGCCGTAATCTTCTCGGATTAGCTTCAATCCCCTGTTGGACACGAAAACCCAATAACTTGCGGAACACCAAAAACACATTTGGCGGGTTGAGCATCATCTTGTAAACCCTTGAGGTTGTCAAAGGTTTCTTTCAAATCATCAATCAGTGTTTCCTTCTTCCTTGACTTAACCACAATATCATCCACATAGGCATGCACATTACGACCGATCTGTTTATGCAAGCAATGCATACACAACGCCGATAAGTTGCTTGGGCGCTCTTGAGCCCAAAAGGCATAGACACATAGCGAAGGCTCCAAAGGGAGTGATAAACGCTGTCTTCTCCTGGTCCTTAACCGCCATCTTGATCTCGATGATATCCAGAATATGCATCCGTAAAGCTCAAACGCTCACAACCCGCAGTGGCATCAATAATCTGGTCAATGCGGGGGAGGGCAAAAGGATCTGCTGGACAAGCCTTGTTAAGATCTGTGTAATCCACACACATGCGCCAAGTGCCATTTTTCTTAAGGACCAGCACCGGATTAGCAAGCCACTCTGGATGGAAAACTTCAACGATAAAGCCTGCTGCTAAGAGCCTGGCAACCTCCTCTCCAATGGCCTTACGCCTCTCCTCGTTAAACCGGCGGAGAAACTGCTTTACCGGTTTGTACTTAGGATCAACATTAAGAGTGTTCTCAGCGAGCTCCCTCGGTACACCTGGCATGTCAGAAGGCTTCCATGCAAAATGTCCCGATTCTCACGGATGAACTTCGTTGAGCGCGCTTTCCTATTTTGGATCCAAGTTGGCACCGATCTTTGAACTGCTTGGACGAATCGCCAGGCACGAAGTCAACAAGCTTAGTCTCAGCTGCCGATTTAAACTTCAGGGCCGGATCATGCTCTGTAGTTGGCTTCTTCAATGGAGTCATGTCCGCCGGATCAACATTGTCCTTATAATACTTCAGATCCTCGATGGCACAAACCGACTCTGCGTAAGCCGCATCACCTTCCTCACACTCCAAAGCGATCTTGCGGCTCCCATGAACCGTTATTGTCCCCTTGTGACCCGGCATCTTGAGCTGCAAATAGATATAACAAGGTCGTGCCATGAACTTGGCATAAGCCGGCCGCCCAAACAGGCGTGATATGGACTTTGAATTTTCACCACTTCAAGCGTCAATGTTTACGATCTGGAGTCATGTTCATCCCGAAGGCCACCTCGAGCTATTTTACCAACCGGATACGCTGACTTGCGGGCACCACACCATGGAACCTTGTATTGGACGGTTTGAGATGTTTATCTGTTAATCCCATACGACGGAAGGTCTCGTAGTACAGGATGTTGATGCTGCTCCCTCCGTCCATAAGCACCTTGGTGAACTTATAACCTCCCACCGAGGTGCCACCACGAGGCTAGCTGACCCGGATTGTCAACCCGGGAGGATGATCCTCTCTACTCCACACAATGGGCTGCTTTCGACCAGCAGAGGTAATGAGGCACGGCCGGTTCAACAACGTTATCGCCGCTTCAAGCTTCTGGTCTCGCTTGTCTAAGCCGGTGGTGAAGACGTGGTACGCCCACTATTCAAGCTGCTTTGGGTTGCTCGATAACCCGATCGCTGCCGCTGATTGTAACCACCACGGTTATTACGATTGTTCGATTGTTATGTCCGCCGGATTACCATTAAACCTGGACCGGAATTTCCTCCACCGTAACCGGGCGGACCACGAACCGCCGCGGAACCTTGATCATACCGGAAAGCATTAGAACTTTTGAACTCCTGCATAATGTAACAATCCTTCCAGAGGTGATTTCTTTGGCGCCTCCTTCGTCCCATGCTTGAGCAGGGTTGATTCAACAGATAGTTCAAGCGGTCCGGATTGGGATTAGGCGCTCCACCTCGATTCATTGCTTACCCTTGCGCGCTGGCCCTTGTCTGCTTGGCGTTTGTGTTGGCTCTGAAGTCCATGTTGCCGTTAAACTTTACGCTTACTTCCACCATTACCTGCCGAGTGATCTTTGCTTTGGCTTTTGGAGTTCTGTTCTTCTTTCCCTTCTGTCTCATCATCATCATCCGACTCGGGATCCTTGGTACTATCAGAATCAGCATACTTCACTAAAGCGCCCATGAGAGTGCCCATGTCATTGCAAAACCGCTTCATGCGTCCCAGCTTCAACTTTAAAGGTTTAAACCGGCAGTTGCCCTCTAGGGTCAAGATCGCAGAATCAGCGTTGATCCGGTCTGAAGAATGTAAGATTTCCGAAACACGGCGTACCCAATGGGTTGTTGACTCCTTCACCACGGACACAAGCCGCCAAGTCCACCACAGACATGGGCTGCTTACGGTATCTTTGAAATTCTGGATGAACCGAGTCCAATCGGGCCCATGAACTGATGGAATTGGGTGGCAAGCTTTTCAACCAAGTGCGGTCGTGCCCTCGAGCATCATGGTGAAGTACTTCGCACACGCAGCTTCATCCACATCCGGCATCTCCATGGCCATCTCATAACTCTCTATCCATGCTTACGGAGCCGATCGGCGGTGTAATTTGGCACCTTGCGCGCCCCTTGAAATCCTTGGGCAAGCGTACATTGCGTAAAGCGGGACGAGACAAGGCACCCCAAAGAGCTAGAGGTAACTCCAGGCTCAAAGAGGTCAGACGAACCGGCGTAAGCTGATAATCCCGATCTTTGTCGCTGCTAACTCGGCCTCCCTGCGTGCGGCCCGGTCCACCACCTCTGGCGTTGTCGAAACCTCCTGCCGGGTTGTTGCCGCAGGCGCACCGCGCCGTGCATTACTTGATACGGCCGGTTCATCCACGTGCTGCTATAGCTTCGGCTTGGGCGGGGGTAGAGTGAATCCGGTCGCGGTGTCTGAATACGCTTCTGTTGGACCAGAGCTGTCCTAAGGAGTTCCTTGACCCGGCGTCTCATCGCTGTGGTGAATCGCCTTCAATTGGAATCGCCTCCAGCCGCGCCGCAGCTGCGAGGTTATCCATCGGGTTGGAGTAATGACTGGGGCGTTTGCACAGCCTCGAGGCATCTTGGCATTATGGCGAGGTAGATTTATTATGCGGGGGCTGAACCGGCGCCCGTCCAGTGCTTCCGCCCGGTTTATCACGGCGGATTACTGGTCCCCGCTCCTTGGGTGTTGAAGAGATCTCTTCCCTCGAAAACTGAAGGAAAACGGGATCTGTATTTCCTCTTCATGACTTCATGCGACGCGCTCTGATCCAGCATGAGCCTATAAGCCTGTGCATCCAAAGCGGCCCGCTCTGCCGCCATCCTGGCGTCTGCAGCTGCCAGATCCGCTTTAGCCTGAGTGATTTGTTCCTTCACCTTCGCAATCTCCGCATTATGAATGTCCTGGTCCGCCGGGTTGGCCTCTGCCATGTGCACAGCCAACGCATCGGATAGTTTTGATAAAACTTGAGCCGGCGGGCGCACAGGGCCTCCTGCCCCGGCTGCCACCGCCGCTGTTGAACCGGCAATCATTGTCGCAGCGGTCGAAGAGTGAAGTGTTGCTTGTGTACCGGCCATGAATATTCCAACCCGGTTGGGTAGATCAGAGGGGTCCGGAATACTGTTACCGTCGGAACAGCCCCCAATCCGGCCATCTTGCAGCTGATATAGAGACTCAGTTTCTCCGGTCGACGATTCGTCATCAGAGTAGACGACGGTTTCGCCACCAGATTCTAATCTGTCCTCATAACTTCCTCCGTGGATGACTCCCACGAAGGCACGCTTGACGGCCGGTTTAGCCCGGGCAGGTTTTCGCATGGCCGAGCCGTCTCGACGAGGTCGGTGCAGATGTCCGGCTCAGCCCACAGCTCACCGATCTTGCCGATGAAAACGTGTATGCCACCAAAGGGGACCCGGTACCCGTACTCAATCGAGCCGGCCTCGGGGCCCCAGCCTGCATCGTCGATGTAGAGCTTGCCGCGACGACTCTTGGTCATCCGGCCCACAACGTAGCCTTCGAGTCCTTCGAGCTTGCCCTCCAAGATCATCAAACCATCGTGCGATAGCCCCACGGTGGGCGCCAACTGTCGTGGTTTTGTCACGGCAGATGTCCTCATGAAAGGACTTAGTCGCGGAGCCATCGCCACGGGTTAACTTGGAGGGTTAAAGCGGGCGCAAAGACACAAGAGTTATACTAGTTCGGCCCCTTCGATGAAGGTAAAAGCCTACGTCTAGTTCGTGATGGGATTGATGTGGTCTCGATGATTAGGGAGCAAACAGCTTCGCCTAGACCTCGAGTTGTTGTTGTCTGTCCTTAAGCCGGGCCGGGTCGTCCCCTTATATACATGGGTTGACGCCTTGGCTGGTCTGTGAGTCCCGAGGCCGACTCGTACAAGTGTTCGGCTCGATCTCTCCTTCCCTTATCTTACAACACAAGTTACATGACTATGGCGGTTTTACCATTATGGGCCCTAATCCGCCTTTGGGCTCCGGGCCTCTAAGTTTCATAGTAAAGCGCCATCTTTGAGTCTTTGTGGGCTTCAATATAGCTGAGGGTGAACCGACCCCTCCTGGGCGGTTTACACTCAGTAGTTACATCCCCAACAAGACCCCTATCCGCTACCTCCGGGGGAAACCCTAGATCGGTTGATCGGATGACGGCGGTGCTCATGTGTCGTACCCCTCTTGAGGGCATCATTCTTGGAGGTGTGCATATGCTTGAGGGACCAGTGGATGACATATGTGGTGGAGTGGCGTTCCTTGTGACCCATCGACGTCGTGGAGTCTCGGCGGCAAGGCGCAACAGAGACTCGGCTACGGATGCATGATGATGAACACGCGCAGGGAGGAGGCATTGTCTGGCGCCGTGTGTGCGTTGACGGCAGGCCTAGCAAGATCAATGCGTCAGCACCTGCTCTGAAGATGGATTGATGAAAGACGGCGGCAACGACCTATGAGTGCGTCAGACCGGTTGGTGCCCCAGACCAGGCATGTGGCTTGGTCGGGGCCTCCGGCTTTAGATGATAGGCTAGGTGAGAAGTCTGGGTATATGGCTCACACTTTCTGCACCCCTTCATCAATGGATAAGAGTAGCAACGTATGTTGCCAAGATGACGGCTTCGGATATATTGATGTATTACTTTGTGAGATCTTTGTAAATAATTAATAAAGTGGTTGCATACATCTCCCAGATGCAGAGGCCGGGGGTCATCCTCCTTTTCTATATAAAAAAAAGCCGACCCCTTGGATGCTTCCTCCTTGAGTCCACAAGCAAGTAACCATAGCATTGAATTGCTCAAAATTGCAGCCCATAGTAGCACCACAACAAGCATAGTTATCAACTTCAAAAGGCCTCACACAGGTTCAACAATTGTGCAAGATAAATTGTTTGGGAGGGTGTCATTTTTAGCAAACTGTAAATGCACTCACCAATGGCACAAATAATCCAAATGCAACAAATAATTCATTTTCAAGTAAAAATGAATGAATTAAAAAATATATAAACACACTATGTCCCAGCTAGCTATCAATGATGCTCAATGAGATCCTCATGCAACTGGCTATGGCCTTCGATTCTGCTTTGGTTGATTGTTGAATGACCCATCGATCTGCAATCCGGACGCTTTCTC
Organism: Aegilops bicornis; assembly: GCA_021605145.1. Lineage (NCBI taxonomy): Eukaryota > Viridiplantae > Streptophyta > Magnoliopsida > Poales > Poaceae > Aegilops > Aegilops bicornis. Next base: position 578,966,775 of record CM038675.1, read on the forward strand.
TCAACCATCAACACAATCTCATCGTCTTTGGTATCCATGACCTTACTCTCGGACTCGGAGCTCGAAGACGACTACGAATCATCGAAAAACCCATCTACCATTGGATCCATCTACATAAATTGTGGATCCTATGTCATCTACATAAATCTATGAGCCCCTAGAGTAGTGTATATTAAAAAAATGGGGAAAAAACTTTGGGCAAGTCGTCAAACACCTTGAGGTCGCGTGGCGGAAGAGGTGGCATGGCCGGACGGCAGGAAGCGTGTGCGAGGCTGCGGCGAAGCATGGGAGATCGGGGAATGGCTCATTGGAGGCGAGCAAGGCCGAATAGCGGTTGTCCGGGGGTGGAAGTGGCACAAAACAACAGCGGTGCGGGGATGTGGGTGGTGGCGGAAGGGAGGACGCATCCTGAAATGTCTGTGGCGCCAAAAATGGACGCCCGCGGGCTCAATTTGGAATAGACTCCCACAAATATAGCGTTGGAGCGCGGGGTGGTGATTCTGCTAGACCCTTTTTTCGGCCAAAACCTCCATAGTAGTGGTTATTATGACGATCGGGAATGACGACTTTGCTAGAGTTGCTTTTACGTCTTTTTTAGATAGTAGAGATAGGCCCCGTTACCCGGTTCAACTGAAAATCATAATCATGTGCTAATTATAAGCTCAACTATAGCACAAGTCGCACACATAATCATGTGCTTGTCCTTACCAAAACAAAGCTTCTTCTCGTTGGGGGTGTTAAACTGGCATGTGGGTTTCTCCCCTGAAAAGTCGACTACAAAATGATCTAAGGCGAATATCGTCTGTATAGGTTAGCCTGCTCCCAGCAAAGACACGGTGATTCCACTAGATGTTCTACATAAGATAGATTAGGTGGCCAACTACGTACACCGGATGTGCATTTGAATGCATAGCCAGGGTATCCTCTCACTAGAAGTTGTTACTCTGGGTCGTCGTGGCAGGCTGGTTACATGTACAGTCGTCTATGATGATAAATAAATCAGCGGAAGCCAATATCTAACGTCATATGATTACAGGCGATTGATATTCTTAACTCATCGCAACCGAGTCAATATAAAAAAGAGTTGTGTGACAGTCGACTAGGCGTCAGCAGTGATGGTTGAGGCTGCTTGCCTAATTAATTAGTTAATCTCTTCTTGATTCCGACTGATAAACAATTAGTACCTTTTATTAAGGAATGGCGTGAGGATAAACACGTATAACTCCGAACAAAGTCAAACATCTGGTTCTTGGGTTAGGTAATGACTGATTCAATTCAACTAGTTAGGTAATTTTCTCTTGGTTCCGTATACGGAACCCTGTTCCACTCTTCCGCCACAAGTTGCTTCAGAGAAGGCCCAACAACCATAACCATCTTGAAGGTAATTTCTGGATCTTTGTCTCTGATCTCTCAACCTAAGCTTTGTTACGGTTCAAATTTTGATTTGCCGGTTTTGGTTCATACATAGCTCTGTGTCCTAATGTTATTCAAATTTTGATTGGCCGGTTTTGATTCATCCATAGCTCTGTCTCCTAATGTTATCTAGCTTCCCTATTTTGTTGTTTCTCATGTGTACACCACATCTTCTTGTGAGTAATCAAGTGCTAGCCTTTTCCATGGACAAATCTTTGGTTAAAGCTAATAATGGCGGTAGGCTGGTGATGATACTTGGTTTCTCTTTGTTACAGCAACAGATCCGAAGGAATGGCCATGATCCTGCATGCCTTGGCATCCAACGTGCTAAACATGTTAATGGAGGTAGGAAAAGAAGAGGTGGGCTTGCTTCTCGGAGTCTCCGGTGAGAGAGTGAATTGCAAAAAACATCGACATTGAAGGCTAGAGTTGCAGAAATGACAAGTTTATAGTTTTGTGCCCAAAAACACTAATTCCCAGGCTAAATTTTTGCAGAAAACACTAGTCGCTCTGTTCGGTCGTTTTAAGTGGGATTATGACAGGTGAGTCCCGCTTTTGTCGACGTGGCGTCACTGTTGATCCATTTGGCTCGTTTGACGCCGTCAGAAGCCGTTCGCGGGCCGTCTCGAGCCGGAACCGGTGAAATGGTCCACCCCGCGACTCGTTACAGGCCCACCCACCCCAACCCTCATTCGCCCCCGCTCTCAGCTCGAACTCATTCGCCGCCGTCGACCCGTCCACATCTCCGACCGCCGCCGCCGCCGCCGCCACCGCGTCGCCATGGTTTCCTGGAGTGAGGATGATGACAGCTGTGAGAACTATTACCAGTACGCCACCTCTGGTTCAGACGACGGCATCGTGAAGGTGAGTTGGTAGAAATAGGGTTAGGGTTAGGATTTGGGGATTTTCCTCTTGAGCTAAATCTGAACTTTCCTTCCCAAATCTCTTGCTCTCCTTTGCACGTGCAGATGCCTGCTGCGACGGATGACTCTGAATTTGAGGGCAATGATTTTGTTTTGTGCCGTGAACACGGGGTGCGAGCAGAAAGACTTGTTGCTTTTGAGGGCATCCATACTGGCAGGAGGTTCCTTGGCTGTGCTGTGAAGGTATGTGTCAAATTTCTGCTGATTAGGTGTTGTGGTCTAATCATTTGGTCATTGTTTAGTACTTAATTTGGTAGTTAGCAGATCTGGCTTGTTAGTTAGGCTGTTTAAATATTTTCCCATTGTGGTCTAATCATTTGGTCATTGTTTAGTTCATATTTGCTTATTGGGTCAGTTAACTCATTGTATTTATGTGAGCATATGTGCATAGTGTTGTGGCATTTTCATTTGTTTATATGTGAGCATATGACAGTGTGGATCAGTGAGGTCATTTGTTAATATGTCAGCATGTGACAGTGTGGAGCAGTGAGGTTTGTTTATATGCCAGCATGTGGATGGGGTTGGAAGCAGTCATTAAAAATTCTTATTAAGTACTGCTGGCCTAGTTGCTTTTAGTTAGTAAGCACTCATTTAGATTGCCTAATTGTTGGTACTTGTTGGAGTGCCTACTTGTTATTAGTAAAGAATTCATCTTGGCATGTAGCTTTTATCTTGCTCTTTAACACTGTAATTGAACATGATGGTAAAAACTGTGGACTTGTTGAATGGATTGATCCATCTTGGCCAGCTACAATGGAGAATGCACTATCCAAGTTGTGGGATATGTATGAACAGTCCCAGAGAGACAGGAATGAGGACAATCTGATGAACTCATTTGTTGCGCACTCACTGACACAAGAGAAGATCAAGCTGCATGCCAATTATGAAAAGTTGGTTGGAGATGTTCAATCCCTTTTGGATGAGAATGAGAGGAGGGCCCAGATGGAAAGGAAGCCTGATGAGAGCAAGCTCCAAGAGAAGTATGACATGGTTAAGCAGCTGACAGTATCTCAAGCCACGTCATTAGGAACATGAAGTTGAAGCTTCTTTGAAGAGAAGACTAAGTTGAAGGCCCGCATTGATGAGCTTGAGAAGGTTGTGGAGCAGAGCAAGGCCAAGATGAATGGGATCAAGGCAATCTTAGCTGAATGAGCCACACTGGGCAGTAATGGTCATTGAGTTCATGGTCATGTATGGATCTCCTCATTAGTTATGTAATGGTCATGTATGGATCTCCCAATTATGCTACTTATTAGTCATGTATGGATCTCCAAATTATGCTACTTATTAGTTATGTAATGTTCATGTATGGATCTCCCAGTTATGGTACTTATTAGTTATGTATTGCTTATCTATGGATCTTCCAATATGATTAATGTGATGAATTTAGGTGGTTTTTTCGACGTCGAGCCACCCTAGACTCATTTAGGTGGTTTTTCGATGTCGAGGCACCCTAGACTCATTTAGGTGGTTTTTTCGACGTCGAGCCACCCTAGACTCATTTAGGTGGTTTTTCGACGTCGAGGCACCCTAGACTCATTTAGGTGGTTTTTTCGACGTAGAGCCACCCTAGACTCATTTAGGTGGTTTTTCGACGTCTAGGCACCCTAGACTCATTTAGGTGGTTTTTCGACGTCTAGGCACCCTAGACTCATTTAGGTGGATATTCGACGTCGAGGCACCCTAGACTCATTTAGGTGGTTTTTTCGACGTCCAACCACCCTAGACTCATTTAGGTGGATATTCGACGTCGAGGCACCCTAGACTCATTTAGGTGGTTTTTTCGACGTCGAGCCACCCTGGACTCATTTAGGTGGTTTTTCGACGTCTAGGCACCCTAGACTCATTTAGGTGGTTTTTTCGACGTCCAGCCACCCTAGACTCATTTAGGTGGATATTCGACGTCGAGGCACCGTAGACTCATTTAGGTGGTTTTTTCGACGTCGAGCCACCCTAGACTCATTTAGGTGGTTTTTTCGACGTCCAGCCACCCTTGACTCATTTAGGTGGATATTCGACGTTGAGCCACCCTAGACTCATTTAGGTGGGTTTTCGATGTCGAGGCACCCTAGACTCATTTAGGTGGTTTTTCGATGTCGAGCCATCATGCATTCAAGTTCAACAAGCATCAACAAGATGCATTCAAGTTCAACAAGCATCAACATCATGCATTCAAGTTCAACAAGCATCAGAAGGCAACAAAAGGCATCAAGTAACATCAACATCCAGCATGAAGTTCAACAGCCAACATAGGCATCAAATTCAACAAACCTGCCAACAAAGCATCTAGTTCAACAGCCAACATAGGCATCAAATTCAACAAACCTGCCAACAAAGCATCTAGTTCAACAGCCAACATAGGCATCAAATTCAACAAACCTGCCAACAAAGGCATCTAGTTCAACAGCCAACATAGGCATCAAATTCAACAAACCTGCCAACAAAAGGCATGAAATTCAACATCTAGTTCCCAGAAGCATATAGGTACTCCTTCATCTTGTAGGAAACTGTCCTCTTCCTTCCAGTCTGTCTTGGAGCATGAAATGTTCCCCTATGGCCTGCAGCAGATGTAGAAGATGCACCAGCTTGGGTAGTTTTCCTCCTGGGAGACCTCCTTGGAGGAGCAGTAGATGCTGGGGTAGCATTCTTCCTTGGAGACCTCCTGGGAGGAGCAGTAGGTGCAAGAGCAAGAGGTGCAGCTCTCCTCTTTGGAGGAGCAGAGGGTGCGAGGTGTACTTGCGGCAGGTGCAGCTTTCTTCTGGGAGGAGCAGTCCCAACATCTGTTGTAGATGGAGATGGCCTCTTCCTTGTTGGTGCAAAGCATTGTAGATGAAGCGAAGCATTTGACCTGTTTTGCTGCATTTATAAAACAAAAACAATAATTCAGACATAACTACAATTCTATTTGTGCCCACATTGAGACATAACTGCAAAAACACAAACAAAGATTCTTAGCTAACTTTGATGTTGGTTTTGTCTCATTGCAAGAGCTGGTTTCAAGGGCTTGGAGCACCACAGTGTATCTGTGCCCCACAAGTTTGCAGTTGCTACAAGTAATGGATGCCATCCTAGATGTATCTCTTGGTCTTTGGCTTCTCAAATGGGGTTTTCCTCCTCTTTGTTTGTTGCTTCCCTACTTTGTCTCTCGAAAACTGGAGGCTCTATGTCCTGAGTTCTTGTCCTTGGCCACAGATTTGGACCAGGGACAGGAAATATGATATGCCCATATGCTTTTTGGTACATTGCCTTCTTGAAGAAATCATCAACAAAGTCTTCAGGTTGCAACTTAGCCTTCACAATTGCAGAAACTGCATGATTGCAAGGCATAGCAGTCATATCCCATTTCCTACATCCACATGTTCTGTGCAGCAAGTTGACTGAGTAGGTGTTATCTCCACTACTAACTTGGTAAATGTTAGGACCAGCCATCAAAGATTGGCACCACCTTGAGTTGTACTTTGCCTCCTCTAACTTCTCTGCATATGTTGGGCAAATCTCCCAATTTGATGTCTCTGTCTTGATTCTATTGGTGTTAAACTTCACCATCAATTTAGTCCTAATTCCTTCCAGCATGGTCTTTATTGGCTTGCCTCTAACATCTAGTATCATTTTGTTAAACACCTCACTGATGTTGTTCACAACTAGGTCTGTCTTGTAGGTTAAATCCATTGCATGTCTAGCCCATGTATGAACTGGTACTTTATTAAGCCATGCCCAAGCTGCCTTACACTCTCTTTTCAAATCATTCATTGCAGCTAGGTGTTCATTCTTAGTATAAGAGTAGCTAGATGCATCCATGTGTTTCTTTAGTTCATCACCTCTAAAACCAGCTGTTTGGAAATTCTGATATATGTGTCTAAGGCAGAATCTGCTTTGTGGACAATTGGGAAATACATGGTTTACTGCATTTAAAAGACCCTGTTGACAGAATATGAACTAGAGCTAAATATTTGGCCAATTGAATAGTTCACAATGCAATGTGCACAAGAAATCTGACAGAACAATAGAACCAGGTGTAGAACAATAGAACAATGAAATATGAGAAGAGAAGTTTACCTTTTGCCTATCACTAATGATAGTATAGTACCCAAACTTTCCACTCTCTCCACCAAGTGCATCTTTCAGTTGTGTTAAGAACCAGGTCCAGCTGTGTTTGTCCTCTTTGTCAACAACTCCAAATGCTATAGGATATATGTTGTTATTTCCATCCCTTCCTGTTGCAGCAAGGATCTGCTGACCTGTTGACAGCTTGATAAAACAACCATCTACCCCTGCAAAGTGACAACTGTGAGAAGACAGTGTATTTAATGTGGCCAAATAACAAATACAGTACACAATTTACAACACAATGTACCTATGAATGGCCTACATCCATCTAAAAACCCTTCTTTGCAAGAATTAAGACAGTAGAACAGGCCATGGAACCTTGGGTTCTTGCTTGGGTGCTCTGGCAGATGCTTAGTGGTCACAACACATCTACTTCCTGGGTTTGTGTCCAAAAAAGCCTGCAAGTAATCTCTAATCCTAATGTATTGACCTCTCTGGTCTCCTTGGACAACCTTCAATGCTTGTTTCCTGGCCCTATAGGCCATGTGGGTTGAGATCTCTACTCCATATTTCTTCTTAAAATTCTGCATAATTGTGGTGATTGGTGTGCCAATATCAATTCTCAGCATATCCTCACACTGGTGTGCCACCCATTTTGCTGTGACCTTGGTATTCTCTGCATCACTGGGCATGTGTGTAGAAAATTAGCCTTTCTTATTCCAAAAGTACTTTCATTTGCCAGAACAGAAGCTGCAATGTAGAAAGGACATTTAACATTAGTGCAGTAGACTATGATGCTGTCGTTGCAGTTTATGTGGAACTCATAGTTCCTATTCGACTTATGTGAAATGTCCGAGTGCTCTCCTAAATTGGTACACATTAAGGAAACAAAGCTTTCTACAAAACTGCTCCTCTGGGTTCTCTCTTTCTTCACTGTACCACTTCCTTGGTTGTGCTTTATATTCTCTGCTCTTCCTTCCATTGGGAAGAATATAAGGTGCATTCTCAGCTCCATCATCATATTCCTCCTTCAAATCACCTACTTCTAGCTCCTCATCTGATGATGGTGCCCACACATCCTCAAATCTTTGCTCCAAGCTTGAATGTGACCTCTTGGTTGGCCCTTTTCTTTTTTCCTTCCTCTTGGGTGGATCCTGTTGTTGCTCCACCTGCTCCTCCTCCTCATGCTCCTCAACTTGCTCCACTTGCTCAGCCTCCTCAACTTGCTCCACTTGCTCCACTTGCTCCTCCTCATCTTCCCCATACACTTCATCCACATCAGTGTCTCCTTCAAAATGAAGGAGTGGGTCCTCTCTCTGCCTCCTAAATTCATTAAGCCTGTTAAGAAAGTCCTCATCTCGCATCCAGATCGAGTCATCTTCAGTTAGAAGAACTGGTAGTTTTTGCTTAACCATTTGAACATGCTCAGATGCCTCCTTATGTTTCCTAAAGTTCTCAATCTTGGTTCTCCTCTTGAGCTCCATTAGTGTCTCCTGCTCATCTTGCTCCATAGCAATATGTAAGTTTGAGCTCACTGTGTGGCAAAGAACTGAAGTGGCTCATCGCCTGCTTCTCGGGTGATCTGAAAAGAACTCCGAAGGGTTGACTTCATAGATGTGTTTTTCTCCTAATTGACTCAAAGGAACCTGCTCCTCATACAAATAACCTGAATTCAAATCTGCAGGTCTTGGATCAGTGGCCCTAATCCTGTCAAATTCAAGACAGTCTCATCCTTACTAGCAATATGGTCAAGCATTTCATCGACCATGTCATCATCGATAATTTCTACCAATCCTTCAATACCCACACCAGGCTCCTTCACAAAGTAAATGTAATCATTCACCCCATATCCCTCTGTCTCTATTAATGCTACCAAATTGTGATATGTGATGTCTGAAATGCATAGGGATCTCTCCAAGTTATCTCTTTCATGGAAGTGCATTCTAACTTCCCAAACAGCATCATCAAAACTACACAACAAGATAAAACAAAAATTCTAATTAACAATGCTGTAATTAGCAATGCTCTTATTGCCACTGCTTTAATTAACAATGCATAACTACAAAATAAGCTACTCTAATTTGACCTTTATTGCCACTGCTATAATTAACAATGGATAACTACAGATGTAGATACTCTAATGTACTGCCCATAATAAAATCAAATTCAGTGTTTTAGTGCATAACTACAGATGTAGATAAACTAATTTTCTACTGTAATGTACATAATTAACAGTGCATATTAACAAAATAAGCTACTCTAATGTGTTCGGTGTCTCAAGACAGCCCAAGATCCAAATTTGCCGAATAATCAAATGGACTATTTCAGTACAACCCAAACAAGGGTTTCACACTGCTAATCAAAATAACCACACATAGATACAGCCCAAGATCCTGCTGCTGAATCCTAATCCTACCTCTAACCCTAACCCTAGAATCTGTACAAATGAGGTAAACTTACTAGACGCCGCCAAATGACGAGCCCCACTGGTGGCTTTGCGTCGGATCCGCCTTCACGGCCCTAGCCCAAGAACTAGCCGCCGCGAACTCGAGCGAGTGCCGGGGGCTGGGGTTGGGGCTGCTCTCCGAAGGGGCGTCGGGGTTTGAGCTGCCGCACAGATCCGCCTCCGGTGGTCTGTCGTCTCCGCCACCGGCAGGCCCACCGCAGTCACCGCCGCCACTCGCCGTCGTCATGTTTGAGGAGAGAGGGGGTGCGGAGAGAGGGTGCATGGGAGGGAAAGAGAGGGTGCGGGGGAGGATGCAGACAGAGGGATAGCGGGGGTGGACCGGTCAAATGGGTTCCGGCTCGAGACGGCCATGAACGGCTCGACGGCGTCAAACGAGCCAAAGCGGATCAACAAAGTGACGCCACATCGACAAAAGCGGGACCCACCTGTCATAATCCCACTTAAAACAACCGAACAGAGCGACTAGTGTTTTCTCGCAAAAATTTAGCACAGGAATTAGTGTTTTTGGGCACAAAACTACAGACTTGTCATTTCTGCAACTCTAGCCTTCAATGTCGATGTTTTTTGCAATTCACTCCCGGTGAGATCAATAGGATGCGCGTTCAGCTCCAGGACCTCAGGAACTTCTTGACGGATGCTGACAGAAGGCGCATCACCGACAATAGTGTGCAGGGATGGGTGACAGAGCTCAAGGGTGTCATGTACGAAGCAACCGACATCCTTGACCTCTGCCAGCTCAAGGCCATGGAACAATGTCCATTACCATCACACAAAAGGGGTGCTTCAACCAATTATTCTCCTGCATGCGCACTCCCCTCTTCACCCATGATATCGGCAGCCGCATCAAGGTGCTTAACCAGAGACTAGACAACATTAAGGAGCGGAGTGCTGCCTTTAGCTTCATCAACCTCGGCTCCTACGATGACCATGGTAGCAAAGTACATGCCTCACATGTTGCCTTTCCCAGCCGCGAGACGTCAGGGGAGCTTGACCGGTCGGGTGTGGTCGTGGAGAAGATCGAACAGGATACGAGAAAGCTGGTGGAGATCATGTTGACTGGAATCAAGGGGGGAACGAGCCATGCAGACGGCAATGTCATGGTTTTAGCTATTGTGGGTGTCGGCGGGATCGGCAAGACCACTCTCGCCCAGAAGGTCTTCAACGACGAGGCTATCCAAAGTGAATTCGACAAGAAAATATGGGTTCGCGTCAATCAAGACCTCAACGAAGCTGAGCTGCTGAGGAGAGCCATCATTGAAGCAGGGGGAGACCATTCACATGCTGGAAATGCAAAGGCCACGCTTCAACAAGTCCTCAAGGATACCTTGACAGGGAAGAAGATCTTGCTAGTGATGGATGATGTTTGGAATAATATAGCATGGGAGGATGTGCTCAAAACACCGCTTGTTAATGGGGCCGCTTCAGGTAGCCGAGTCCTGGTCACCACTAGAGATGAAAGAGTCGCCCGAGGGATGAAAGCTATACCTCCCTACCACCACATCGACAAATTAGATGCCGATGATGCTTGGTCCTTGCTCAAGAAACAGGTCGGTACTAATTAACTAGTAACCCTTCTTTTAGAAGATCTTTTTTGTCTCTTGCCTTTGCACTCTTAACCTTAATAATATGCCCGTCCCAAAAAAATCATTGATTTAGTACTACAACTTTATACTAACTTTGTACTAAATCAGCGACACTTATTTTGGGATGGAGGGAGTAGCTATTTAATTCACTATCACATTTTGACTGGAGGTAGTAGTGAAATTCAAGGAACCATTGCTTCATTACTTTTGTAAATAAATAAACATAGACTATCGATCATGGTAACACTCCCTTGGTTTAAGTAATGTAAAGGATTATGGAGGCAGCTTTAATTTGATTTTTCCTCTTGGTGAGCTTAGTAGCTAGTTGACAAAATTATAACTTATATATTGATGATTGAGTCATGTGGGCTTGAATTGCCTGCAGGTAGCTGCAACTGAGATGGATGAGTCTGATATTGCTATACTAAAGGGTACTGGAATGGAAATTGTATCAAAATGTGATGGCTTGCCGCTCGCAGTCAAAGTGATGGGAGGGCTCTTGCGTCAGAAAGATAGAAATCATAGTGACTGGGGTAAGGTCTTGAATGATTCTGCATGGTCGGTTGTTGGAATGCCTGAAGAGCTAAACTATGTTGTATACATAAGCTATGAAGATTTATCTCCTTTCCTGAAGCAATGCTTTTTGCACTACTCCCTTCTCCCTAAAAACATAGTCTTTGGTAGCAATACAATTGTTGGGATGTGGATCGTCGAAGGATTTGTCCATGGAAGCTCATCAGATGACCTAGAAGAACTTGGGAGACAGTACTATAAAGAGTTGATCTTGCGAAACCTCATAGAGCCGCACAACAAGACTATCAATCAATATCATTGCATCATGCATGACGTTGTTCGCTCATTTGGTCAATGCATGTCACAAGATGAAGCATTAGTAGCTCATATTCGAGAGACTTCCACAATTACTAAACTTGGTTCCCAAAAGTTTCTTCGCTTATCTATAGAAACTGGAGGATCTGAATCAGGTAAACTGAAGTGGAGCATGTTACAAGAGCAGAAGCATCTAAGGACACTAATATCAGCTGGCCAATTTGAGATCAAGCCCAATGAGACATTGATTAATTTTTCAAGTCTACATACTTTGCACATTCAGTCCGCAAACATTGCTGCATTGGTTGATCATATATATCAACTCAAGCACTTGAGGTATTTGTCTGTATGAGACACTGACATATTTAGGCTGCCATATAACATCGGAGAGATGAAATTTTTGCAGCTCCTTGACCTTAGGAGTTGTAGAAATTTGGAGAAGATTCCTAGTGGCATTGTAAAACTGGGACACCTAGGTATCTTAACATGAATGAAACTAGTAAAGATGTCACCATACCTCGGGGGTTTCGTGGGCTAACAAATATGAGGGTACTTTTCGGGTTTCCATGCCACGTGGATGGTGAGTGGTGTAGTTTGGAAGAGTTGGGCCCTCTTTGTGAGCTAAGGAAGCTTGGTTTGAACAGTTTGGAGAATGTATATGATGCCTCATCTGCTGAAAAGGCAAGGTTGTGTGAGAAAGTGCACCTTACCAAGCTGATCTTACGCTGCAGTAGTAGGACAGATGGCGATGGGTTGGTGGAAGAGGAAGAAGGCATCTCTGAGGAAGAGCAAAGAAAATCATAGGGTTGTTTGATGAGTTGTGCCCTCCACCCTACTTAGAACGCCTGGAAATTGAAGGATATTTTGGCCGACGGCTACCAAGGTGGATGACGTCCACATCTGCAACGGCCCTGAAGAGCTTAAATACTCTCTGGATTGATGACCTGATTTGCTGCTTCCATCTGCCTGATGGTTTATGTGAGCTCCCATACTTGCAATTGATCCATATCTGCCATGCTCCAGCAATCAAGCATGTTGGTCCTGAATTCATGCAACTCTGCCATCACCACGGTCATCCTCCTTCCAAGACAATGGTTGCATTTCCCAGATTGAACAAGCTAGACTTAAAAGAAATGGTGCAATGGGAGGTATGGGAGTGGGAAGAAGAAGTGAAAGCCATGCCCGTTTTGGAGGAGGTTCAGCTCAAGCATTGCAAACTGAGGTGCCTTCCTCCGGGTCTTTCCTGCCATGCAAGGGCTTTGAGAAAACTATCTCTAGAAAGCATCCAACACCTCACTTCACTTGAGAACTTTGCTTCTATTGTCGATCTTGAAGTGTCCCAAAACCCTGACCTGGAGATGATCACCGATCTCCCCGTATTGCAGAAGCTCACAATCATCATGTGCCCAAAGATGAAGGTACTGGAGGGTGTGCCGTTATTCCAAAGCCTCTTTCTAGAGGACTACAGCATGGAAGCACTGTCGGAATACATGCGAGACGTAAACCCAAGGCAACTGAATCTAGACTGCAGCATAGCACTGCTCGGTTCCATAGCCGCGGGACAATCGGGCCCGGAGTGGGCAAAGTTCAGCCATGTCGGGCGTGTCAAGGCGTATGCACGGGAGGGAGACAACAAAAGGAAATGGTATGTGATGTACACAAGAGAACCCTACAGCTTGGAGACAAATATCTACTGATCTTGTACGTCTGCAGGTAAAAAGGAACACATGTGAGTTGTAGTGATGTTTTTGTTTGCTCTCTTTCTTTAGTTAGTTTGGAGTTTGGACACATTTCGTGTCTTCTCATTTCCTTCAATATGTTGTTTCATATAACGAAGAGTCGAAGAGGATCATGGCATGCACACAAGAACAGAGGACAGAGAGAATATATGTTGAGGAGAAAAATTGCTAGGATGTCGTCCTCCCCATGCTTGCAGAAACTTGAAGCAGGCATTTTGTCCGTTCAAGAATGAACTATTTGATCCAGCAACTTTTTTGTCGCTTCTGAAGCAACATTATACTCAACTTTTTGTTATAGAATGGCTACAGTAACTTGTCAGGAATAATTCTAATTTACTATGCCACTATTTAGTGTATTATACAATAAAAAAACTTTAATTGAAATAAAAACGGAACCTTCCAGTTTATCTGTGATTGATATTACATAGATGATGGCTTGATGCAATCTTTTTACTATGTTCTTTCACCAAAGAGATATGGAGATTCCACTATCTGAAAGATAAATACTAGTCGCCTGGAGACGGTTTTACTTTGCGAATGAATGTCGCACATGTGATAGCATGCCATGAAGACAACTAGACTTGAGGCATAACGCTCGGGAGAAGAAAAAAGGACAACGTAAGGTGCTACATTGTCAGGACCAGAGTCCCAAACTACTGAATTTTAACAAGAACTATCGGAACTAAGGCAGGAATTGGGCGAATCGAGCTAGGGTTTTCATTGCAGAAGGAAGGGGAAAGTACTTAGCACGCCACCGGCGGCTAGGGTTTACACCCAATAATTCTTTTACATGCCTCAAATGAAAGGGAGAGCTGGCTTTTATAGCCACTACAGCAACTAGAAAGTAGAAAAGTTGAAAAAGCTGAGCACATGGCTTGTCGGGCGATGAATAGCCACTCCTGCGTCTTCACAGCCATTGGATGGTCGATCGACGGAGGAGAGCGACCCACTTAAGTGAACCGTTAACTTTGCCTGGTGTCCCTAGGATACAAGATGGACGCATCAGAATCGTGAATCGCATCGCCGAACAGGGGATCTTCAGACTTGGGCACGACAATACCCCCGATTGAGCCGGAGCTTGTCCTCAAGCTCCGAATGTAGGAAAAACCTTCTGGATAAAAGCTGAATCTTCCCAAGTTGCCTCTTCTGGTGGTAGATTTGCCCATTTCACCAACCACCTAACCACTGGAATGCTTATATTGCCTTGTTTTCTTGGAATGAGCTTCCTCTCCAGAATAGCCTCGGGTTCAATTCTAATTGTCCCATCTGGACCAACCAGGGAAAGATTGGAGGAGGGCACCACTTTAGGACCAATGTGCCTTTTAAGTTGACTGACATGGAATGTATCATGCAATTGACAGTCCTCGGGAAAAAGCAACTTGTATGCATGATTTCCAATTCTACTTAGAATTTTGAATGGTCCATAAAACTTGGATTGCAGTTTTATGTGTCTGTGCAAACTGAGAGAATTATGTCTATGAGGCTGCAGCTTAAGATAAACCATTTCCCCCACTACCAATTCTCTCTCTGTCATGTTTCTATCAGCAAAGAATTTCATTCTAGCTTGTGCTTTCAAGAGGTTTTGCTTGATCACTTCTCTGCTAGCTCTGCTCTGCAAAGAAATCTTCATTGTCTTCACAGATAGTGTCTGGTAGAGCTGATTCAGCAACCATAGGAGGTGGAAAACCATAAAGAGCTTGAAAAGGTGTCATCTTCAGAGAAGTATGGAAAGAGGTATTATACCACCACTCTGCTAGGGCCAGCCATCCATGCCATTTCCTTGGTTCTTTGGAAGCACATACATCTCAAATAATTCTCCAAACACTTGGTTCACTCTTTACCGTCTGCCCATCCGTCTGTGGATGATAACTAGTGCTCATGTGCAACTTGATGTTCAGTGATTTGAACAACTTCTGCCAGAGATTTCTTGTAAAAATTCTATCTCTGTCAGTGACAATCACTAGTGGCATTCCATGAAGTTTAAACACATTTTCATAGAATGCTCTTGCAACAGACTGGACTGTGATTGGATGCTTCATAGCAATGAAGTGGGAGTATTTAGTGAATTTGTCAACCACCACTAGGATCAAGTTCTTGTTCTCTGATGTAGGTAAACCTTCTATAAAGTCCATGCTAATATGAGCCCATGCAAAATCAGGAACAGGCAGTGGTTCTAACAATCCAGGGTAAGGAGTATGTTCAGACTTGTTTAACTGGCAGACAGGACAATTTTTCACAAAGGTGATCACATCTTGTTTCATACCCTGCCAATGAAAAACTAGTTTGACTCTGTGATAAGTAGCTCTCTCACCAGAGTGTCCTCCTAGCTCAGAATTGTGAAATGTTGCTAATATCTCCTGCCTCAGGTTAGTGCTTTTCCCCACTACAACTTTGTTGTGGAATCTCAATATACCATTCTCAAAGGAGTAAGCATTGTCAGTGCTTTTATCCACAGAACACTCAGCAATCAACTCCTTGATTTTATCATCCTGCCGGTAGCTGCTCACTACTTCTTTAACCCAAGCAGGTGATGTAGCAGTAGTAAATAATGCAGAAACTGCATGTTTTACTCTAGACAATGCATCAGCAGCCTTGTTTTCCTTGCCCTTCTTATACTCTATAGTGAAGTTATATCCAAGCAACTTTAGCAACAGATTGTGCTGGATGCCCTCAGTAATTTTCTGCTCTTGGATGTACTTCAAACTCTCTTGGTCTGTTCTGATGATCAAGGAAGTAGCAGAGAAGTAATGTTTCCATTTCTTTACAGCTTCAATAATAGCCATAACTTCCTTGTCATAAGTGCTTAATGCAGCAGCTTTTGGTCCAATACTCTTGCTGAAATAAGCAAGTGGTCTGCCCTCTGCATCAAGACTGACACCTAGCCCATAACCACAAGCATTTGCTTCCAAAATAAATGGTTTTTTGAAATCTGGCAGGGCCAACACAGGTGTATGAGTGAGTTTCTTCTTCAGTGTTTCAAATGCTTGTTGTTGCTCTTGTGCCCAAGCAAAAGCATCTTTCTTCAAGCAATCAAAGAGGGGCCTGCAGATTATCCCATATCCCTGGATGAACCTCCTGTAATATCCACTTAATCCCAAGAAACTCCTCAATTCAGTTACAGTTGTTGGAGCAGGCCATGATTTAATAGCCTCAAATTTGCAGGATCAGTAGAAACTCCCTTAGAGTTGTTAATGACATGGCCCAAATACTCAATTTCCTTCTGGCCAAAAGAACATTTATCTAGCTTGGCATACAGCTTATTTGCTTGCAATATATCAAACACCTACTTGAGATGATCTAAGTGCTCCTCCATGGAAAAGCTGAACACCAGAATATCATCAAAAAATACCACTACAAATTTGAGAAGTCCAAAAAGGAGGTTCATTAAGGCCTGAAATGAAGGAGGTCCATTAGAAGTCCAAAAGACATTACTAAGTACTCAAATGGTCCCATGTGAGTTGCAAATGCAGTTTTTTGAATGTCTTCCTCAGCCATTCTGATCTGGTGATAACCATTTCTCAAATCAATTTTTGAAAATATTTTGGCCCCTTTTAACTGGTCCAACAGATCTTCTATAACAGGAATAGGATATTTTTTCTTGATGGTAATTGCATTTAATTTCCTATAATCAGTACAGAGCCTCCATGTTCCATCCTTTTTCTTAACTAACAGCACAGGAGAGGAGAAAGGACTAGTGCTGGGCCTGATAATTCCATTCTTGAGAAGTTCTAAGATGATTTTCTCAAGAATTTCTTTTTGGTGCTGAGGAATTCTATAGGGCCTTTGGTTGACTACTTTTGCTCCCTCTACTAAAGGAATTCTGTGGTCACAAGGCCTACTTGGTGGAAGTTCAGTCGGTTCCTGAAAGAGCTTCTCATATTGATCTAGCAGTGCTTTTAAATCAGCAGGTACTTCTTGAGCAGCTACTATCATTTGAGGACCAGAAGTAGTGAACAAGAAAAATCCACACACAGCTTGTTCCACTAATTTTTCAGTGTTGTCAGTTACTTCAGTAACATTAGAGAGAGGTACAGTTTCATCCACAAAAGTGATAAACTGTCCTTCAGGAGCAGATATCTTCATTTCCATTTTAATAAAAATAAAATCCATTTGGATAGGGCTATATTTCCTCAACCGATCCACTCCCAAGATGATGTCATAGCCCTTTAACTTCAGCACTCTGAAATTATCAATAAATGCATGGCCCTGTATTTCATAGTGACAGTTCTTTGCTTGAAATTCACTCTAAAGGATGCCTCCACTAGCAACCACTACTTTAGTTTTTGGTGTAGGACTAGGAACAACATCCAACTTGCTAGCCATTTGTGGAGAGATAAAAGTAGTAGTACTACCACTATCCACCAGTGCAGTTGCCATAGTATTACCCAGCTTAAAAGTCAAAATGAAAGTATTTTTAGTTGCTCCAATGCCCATAGCAGCATGCATTGACACTTTCAATATAGTTTCATCAGTTAGCTGCTCTGTATTGTCCAGTTCCGGATCATCATATTCTGCCACAAAAATAGTTTCAGGGGTTCCATCCTCCTGAGCTTGTAGAGCTTCAATTTGTGCCTTCTGGTTCATCTTACACACCTGTCTGTGACCAGGCACCCAAGCCTCTCTACATTTATAACACACCTGGTTCTGTTTGGCTTGTTGAATAACCACATTCCTGTTTGTTGCTGCATTAGGAAACAGTTATTTGGGTTGTTCAAACATGACTTGTCTTCTTGGTTGAGGCACATACTGTTTATTTTGCACTGATTGAGAAGGAGGCTGAGGTTTCTCCATTCTTCTAGCATACCACACAGTTGTTTGCAGATCCCTTGGTTTAAAACACTCTACTAAGCTTCTGATATAAGGGTTGAGGCCTGAAACAAAACTGGAGACATAATAATCATCAGGTATAGCAGGGTTTTCTCTTCTCATCCCATTCACTAGTTGCTCAAATTGTTCCGCATAAGCAGCCACTGTTGTTGCTTAATGTGCAGCATGAAAGATACTTACCACATCACAAGCTAACTCCACAGAAAACCTATCGATAGGTAAGAACAAAACTTATGCCATGGCACATTAGAGGGTGCATAATCAGTACCCTCCACCACTTGAATAGCAGGTCCTTTAAGATAGGAAATGGCGATTCTGTCCTATGCTCAAGTGGAGTTCTTGCAGCAGCAAAATATTGCTCCAAGTTACGAATCCATGATTCGAGGTCTTTTCCTTCAAACTCAGAGATGTTCAACTTAGCAGGTGCTTGACAAGAAGAACATTTCTTCTTCTATAATAATTCTCAGCCCCATCTTCCTCTTGTATTTCCTCCAACCGAACCACATCTCTCTGTCTTTGTTGAAAGTGTTCTTTTTCCTTGTTTTGCCCATAGTGTGGATGTCTGTAAGGAACTTTAGGAGTCCCATCCATGTTCAGTTCCTTACATGTCTGATCACCTTGAACAAATTTGTACCAATTGGCAAAGGAGCTCCTTTTTCAGGCATTGCGACAAAAGGAGGAGTAGGTGCTTGTAGTTGTTTGGCCGGCCAGGAGCCACTCGCGGTGAGTTGATCTGGTTGTCCTTCATCTGCACACTGCCTTGCCCTTCCACACCATCTTCTTGGGCTGGTTCAGGATCTAACAGCAGGCGTCGGAAGTTGTCTTGGATCTTGTCGAAGTTCTTCTGCATCGTAGCAAAATTTATGTTAACTGTCGCTTGAAATTGCTGGAACTCCTTGCGATCTTCCTCTCGGTCCCGCTGCAGTGTCTTGATGTCCAACTCGAGGGATTCGAGCTGCAGTTCCGCCGTAGAACCTGAATCCACATGGCCCGTCATGATTTCGCCGTCTGCGATCACCGCCATAGGGGGTTGGGAGGGTGGGATGGCTTTCTGTTAACTGCCGCTTGAAATTGCTGGAACTCCTTGCGATCTTCCTCTCGGTCCCGCTGCAGTGTCTTGATGTCCAACTCGAGGGATTCGAGCTGCAGTTCCGCCGTAGAACCTGAATCCACATGGCCCGTCATGATTTCGCCGTCTGCGATCACCACCATAGGGGGTTGGGAGGGTGGGATGGCTTGTCACCGCCGCCGACGCCCGCCTCCGATGGTGCACGGTCAGATCACATGAGCTGGAATTTTACCGCCAGAGAATTACTCTCGGGCAACCAGACTGTTTCTCTGACTGCACCCGAACGCTGCCACTCCGGCCGCCACCAACTGCCTCCGCCGCCAGATCAGAGCTCATAGAGGGATTTTACAGCCGGAGCCAACCTCTACAGCGCTCCAATCAACACCGCCGCCGAGGAAGGACTGGCCTCTGCTACCAATTGTCTGGACCAGAGTCCCAAACTACTGAATTTTAACAAAAACTAGCGGAACTAAGGCAGAAATTGGGCGAATCGAGCTAGGGTTTTCATTGCAAAAGGAAGGGGAAAGTATCTTCTGGACAGAGGGAAGTATCTTCTTCCATGGCATCCCGCAAAACCAAACACTTGGATGACCCAAAAAAGTTGGTTCCAGTTTGATGCGTGTCGCAAGACGAAACACATGGATGACCCAAAAGGTTGGAACAATTTACAATTGCGTTTCCACTTGCTTCCCGCGACAAAACACACACTTAAATTAGGACCAGGCTTAGGTATTTCTGCAAGTCCTCAAAATGGGATGACGGAAAAACTTTTTGATTAGGGTCAGGCCACATCTATATCTTTTCAGGT
Source organism: Aegilops bicornis (assembly GCA_021605145.1). Lineage (NCBI taxonomy): Eukaryota > Viridiplantae > Streptophyta > Magnoliopsida > Poales > Poaceae > Aegilops > Aegilops bicornis. The sequence continues at coordinate 578,986,479 of CM038675.1, forward strand.
GGACTCCATTCATTCATACTACTACTCCCTCCGTCCGGCTTTATTAAACCTCTCAGCATCACAAGCATGTCCCTTTTTATAAGGCCCGTTTTGAAAAGATGCATGCATGTAACCATTTCATTGGTTGCATTGAAAGCCATTGTTGTTGGTGTCATGGCTGAAAAATTAATACACTTCATGCGTGCTTTTTCATTGGCTGCATGCATGTGAGAGAATGCATTGGGAGTGGAATAGAAGAATTAATGTGAGCAAATTACTATGTGTCTTGGTCTAAAAGAAGTTGTCTTTAGGCCTAATAAACCCGGACGGAGGGAGTAGTTTCTAACAAAGTAATATCCTTTGGATTTGCAAGTACCAAACTGAAATCATCTGCAAAGTCAGACTCCCAATGCCGCAAACAACAGTAGGTAGTTCCCACTTTTAGCCTTTCAAGGCCACAAGAAAAACGGTTGCAGAAGTCACCATATAAAATAAGAAATTCAGAAAATTCACAGTTTTTCAGGCCTCATAGCAGACAGACAACCAAGAACTCCCTCTGACGAATTTTCTAGAAAACTTTCTATGAACAGAAAAAACAACACAGAATGCTACTTCTTCTTCTTATTTTTCTTGTTAGTAGTTGTAACTGATGGACCTGCCACTGGCTCCTGCTTCTTAGTCCTCCCATGATGCTTGGGGACCAGCTCTGCTATTTGGATCATTAGCTGCTTCTCTGCAATGCAAAGACCTGGTGTCAGTAGGACAGACAAAAACATGTTCAAAGACACGCATATCATGGGAAATATCCTTTCGCGCTATAAATATCTCAAGATTGCCAGATATATCAAAGTAACCCGAGAACATAATGCGTTGAGCAAATACAAGATTGCCAGACACGCATATCATTGGAAATATCCATGTTCAAAGTAACTAGGATTTATAACTGCAAGTCGTCTTTACTCCCCCCAAAAGGGAACAAAATGTGTTGTGCAAATTAAAAAGATAACATAAAAAATAACATTAAGCAACATTATAATTACCCCGCACTAAGCAACATTCTAATTAACCCCTGAATCCTCTAAAAGACTAGCAAAAATACGTCTTCAAATTATATGATGGATGGCCTTAGACACTACAAATCAACAGATAAAGGCTCTCTTAACAACTAACTTACATGCACACACAATTGTGAGGGGCAACAGGGAAAGCTTAACGGTTGCAGAGAATCTACAAAACTATAGAAGGCAACATTATACTAGAGGCAACATCCAGGTGAATACAGCCATGTTTATCCTATTAGACGATTTTGACCACCTTAAGAGCTACTCCCTCCGTTCACTATTATAAGATGTTTTGGATATTTCAATATGGACTACATATGGATTGAAATGAGTGAACAAACACACTAAAACGCATCTATATACATCCGATTCAGAAAAAAGGTTAGAACATCTTATAATAGTGAACGGAGGGAGTATATGTGATGGAAGTTTTCGCCAACAGTAAAAAGAAATTGAATTTGGAGGAAAGAAACTCAAGATTCCACTATCATGCATCAGTTCTACTTAACAGAGAATACAATTTTCAGATAAGAAATATCACTAACATGGTGCTGGGCTGCTGGCTAACAGAACTCAGATTCAACACAGATGCATAGGCATGGTCCCATATTACATAGAGATGGTATAATCAAACTAGCCATATTATACAGCATCAAGGATAACTTTAGATAAGTACATTCTTTTGATGCATTCTTGTCTATACCAAGATGGACTAAATAAAAGCACAATGCACAAGATTTGACGACACTACCAAGCAAAGCCAAACACATGATCCACATAGGGCAACACACTTTACTCCCTGGCCCTTTGATGCCACACAACATCCCAACTGAGAAGTATTTATGTGCCCTGTAGTGGACAAAGGGAGGTGCGCAAGGAGGCCTCAATGGCAGCCAGCCCAATTGCAGGCATCGCTCAGCTGAATAAGGATAAGGATGCTATTGTTGTAGGTGTATTCCTTAGGCATATGATACATATTAGTTTATATTGTTAGGAGTGGTCGCATCTCTTGATTGCCACGTTTCATTTGCAATTAAGCAGGAATTAATCAAAGAATGTCATTATCATATCAGTCCAGCCATCCTCTCGGTGATATTCATATACTGACAACACGACACAAGGATCATTAGGCCATGGCAAGTGAGAGAATTTCCCTTGTAATCTGAGCTAGGACCATGAGTTACCAGCCATTTTGTCCATACTGTTGCATGTAAGCTACAGTCTCATAGTACGAAGGACTAGTAAATCGGCTAAAATAACCATACTACAAACTGGAAATGGAACAATCATGACAAACACATGTAGGACCCAAGGGATCTCCTAAAGTATCTATCTACAAAAAAAATTGGACAAAAGAAATCCATGTCAACAATACTTTATTTCCTGATAGCACAAACAGGGAATACTTCGTTGCAAACATAATGGTTTAAGGTCCACGACGACTATAGCAGATCTCCTAATCCTTTGCAAGCATGGCCTTATATCTCCTATCTATGGGTTCGTTTATTCGCTATGCTCCAAAACTCATTTACCGAAAAAGTTTCCGCTTGTGTAAGCAGAAATTTCATTTGCATAAGGAAAATGGTAAAAAAGAACATTTTACTGTTTTACCAACTAACATCCAGGGAAGCATATCAAAATAAAGTGGTCCATGTAGTTTATCTCAACCTTGTCCCTTTCTTTTCAATCTCCAAACTTACCCTTTTTAGTTAGTCGTGCTATGTTGGACAAGGCTTCGCGAGAATTCATATACACGTCAAAACAAGCCAAGGCGCAGCCTTTGCTTCTTTTTTATGTCTGTGCACCATAACTCTATGAGCCCCGAGAGCTGGGTGGAAACATTTTTTTTTTGTGTGTGAATATTCTCATGGTTGTTTCCAAGTTTGCAGATCCTTGCACAGACATACTAAAACTAAACAGATTTGGAGAATGTTGAATGCTTAGTATGAAAAACTCTTGAATGTGACTTCACAGCGCAATATGGGCTAGGTAAGTTTGTTTAACCATTATTATGTTAAATGTGTGACCATCATTTATTTCATTTCAGCATAATTTCTTATTTATTCCTATGCCACCTAGTATGCCTTGCAATATGATTACTAAGTTTATTCACCCATATTTGCAACTTCAGTTCTCCTAGAAAGATAACTCTTGATAATCAATGTTGGTAATACTTATGTGTTGTTATTTGTTGATCCATTAAAATGGAAATATGCGTCAGGATGCTGAGATGGATCAGCCACACACATATCTGATTTGGGCAAAAGATTGTCTAACTAAGAGCAGAAAAAAAAATCAAGCCAAGACGAAAATATTAAAAGACTAGACATTGAATTCGTTGAATGTTACATTGTTTATTGCATTGTCCTGAACTACTAAATTTACAGAACATCCAGAACTTGATCAAACTTCACAGCATCACTATCTGACTATAATAGTTAATAGGGTAAACCTTATCCCGCAAAAAAAAGGTAAATCATCGCAAACCATGCGTAAGCAATTCATGATGATAGTATCAATATGAGCAATCAGGTAGGAATATATACTTAATTAAGATGGCCCATAGTTATAGCATACTAGTGTGGACTGTGGAGATTATCTTATGCTCATTTTAGAAGAGACTTCCTTGCCATTAACTTAGGAGCGACTATAGTCCAAAGCACTCATCTCGAAGAAACCAATCTTTGTAACTTATGATGATTATGATTGTAATCTCGTATCCACAACATTACACTGGTTAAATGAAGAGAGAATCACGTACAAAATGAACAACAGTTCTTCTACCATGCATCATCGATGTGCATTAAAATGTGGAGAATCGACATCTTAACGTACCAAGGGAATACTGATTTCACAAAACCTTGAAAACAGTACAACAAGGGTTGCATGGAACCAAAATTAAGTTCCTTCCAGGGAATTAACAGTGTGTATTTTAACAATAGCTCGTGATAAGTAACATCTTTAGGACTTAAAAGGACCGACCTTCCTTCATAGAAGCGAAGGAAACATTGAAATCGCAGAAATCTATTCCTGAAAGCTCTACTAGCTGCACTAGCAGGAATTGGGATAGCTTGAAAATGGTATGAACGTGTATAGAATTAGATGTCCTTGACCTTTTTTTACAGTGGATAGCTTCCATATTACCAAACAATGAGCAGTTTTAGTGCTTACTTGTTCTGATTGCAGGGTTGACTGGGGAGCCGTCATCATTGGTGAGCTGCACCCTCACTCTCCCCACCTGGAAGAAATCCCGCGGATATGCCTTATCCAACTGCATATACACCATAAGCAGTCCAAACATCAACGCCCGCATGAATCTAAGGAAGGCAAGGGGAATCCCGGACTGCAAAATTTCAACGAAAAGAAAGGGGGAAAACGATATGGGTACCTCGATGGCTCGAGGGATTTTGAGGTAGGCGCAGCTGTCGGCGATCTCGATGCAGGTGGGGTCGGGGCAGGCCTTGGCGGCAGCGATGCGGCGGCCCTCGGCGACCGTCTTCTTGGAGTTGAGGTACACCGGGTAGATGATCTTCCACTTCTTGATGCTGCTCCTCAGGTCGGCGCCGCCGCCGCTGCCGCCGGCGTCCATCTCCGCGCGATTCGGGTCGGGGGAAGGGGCAGATCCTGGTGCAAGAAGCAAAGAGGGACGGAGGCAGAGCGCGCAAGGTTAATGCGGTTCTCGGTCGTGGTCGGGTCAGGCCATGGAAGAAGGGAGCTCCGGTGCGTACCGGGAGATCTGGCGACTCGTGTTTCCCTTCGAAAGCCGAAACCAAGACACAGGGGTGGACGCGACCGTGATAACGATGATGAAGCGCACCGTCTCAAAGCGTAGGACTTTCGCTCTCAAAAAAAAAAATCGAAAACGTACAATTTTTCATGAAAAATATATTTCGAAAACGTACAAAATTTCATGAATATTCAGCTGTGCATCTGCGTACAAAAAACAAATTTTAATGTTACTTTCTAATACAACACCTAAATTTGTTTACCTATTCGAGAGAAAAAAAAGTAGGAGCTGAGTTGTTTCAGAAAAAAGTCAGGGGTGGGCCAATACTGAAAACTGTTCATATAATTATTATTATTTCATTTTCTAAAACCTTGCAACCTGAAGGGGCCCATCTTTGCGCTAAGCAAGCCTCACAATATCCCGTCAGGAAAAAAGGCAAGCCTCACTATATAGAATAAGGTGTTTATAGATTAATTATGTACCAAATTTCTTAGTCCCCAATTTGTTGAATGATTATAATCCAGTTTATTTAAACAGACTAGTAATAATGTACGTGCAATTTACATTTATATTAGGTAGGATATTAGTTGCACGTTATATATTTGGTAAGATATATATGTTGCACGTTGGTATTTGGTAAGACATGAATTACTTTTTCGCGGGAATGGTAGGATATTAATTACATGACAGATTTCAAGGGATAGCGTTGAGTCAAAACGTATTTATAACCAATGGCAGTGGTGGGTAATTAGAGCGTTAAACGTGTTTGGTGCTCAACATTGAAGCAATTTGAACCGCTACATAACATGATTTGACGGTCGAGATGGTTTGGATCTGCCCAATTGGGTCTTTTTATATTGGTATAGATATAGATGAAAGCATTAAGTTGCAAAAAAACATATAGTGGGTTGTGGCCCACCGGCCACCCGCCCTAGAGGCAGTAATAAAATTATTATTTTATATTTCCTTATATCATGATAAATTTTTATTATTCATGCTAGAATTGTATTAACCAGAAACTTGGTACATGTGTGGATACATAGACAAAACACCGTGTCCCTAGTAAGCCTCTACTTGATTAGCTCGTTAATCAAAGATGGTTAAGTTTCCTAACCATAGATGTGTTGTCATTTGATGAATGGGATCACATCATTAGGAGAATGATGTGATGGACAAGACCCATCCGTTAGTTTAGCATTATGATCATTCAGTTTTATTGCTATTGCTTTCTTCATGTCAAATACATATTCCTTCGACTATGAGATTATGCAACTCCCGGATACCGGAGGAATACCTTGTGTGCTATCAAACGTCACAACGTAACTGGTTGAACAGGTATCTCCGAAGGTGTTTGTTGGATTGGCATAGATCGAGATTAGGATTTGTCACTCCGAGTTTCGGAGAGGTATCTCTGAGCCCTTTCGGTAATATACATCATAAGAAGCCTTGCAAGGAAAGTGATTAATGAGTTAGTGTAGTATGATGTATTACGGAACGACTAAAGAGACTTGCCGGTAATGATATTGAACTAGGTATGAAGATACCGACGATCGAATCTCGGGCAAGTAACATGCCGATGACAAAGGGAATAACGTATGTTGACATAAACGGTTCGACCGATAAAGATCTTCGTAGAATATGTAGGAGCCAATATGAGCATCCAGGTTCTGCTATTGGTTATTGACCGGAGAGGTGTCTCGGTCATGCCTACATAGTTCTCGAAGTCGTAGGGTCTGCACGCTTAACATTCGATAACGATATAGTATTATATGAGTTATGTGATTTGGTAACCTAATGTTGTTCGGAGTCCTGGATGAGATCATGGACATGACGAGGAGTCTCGAAATGGTCGAGAGGTAAAGATTGATATATATATATATATATATATAGGACGTTGGTATTTAGACACCAGAAGTGTTCCGGAGGGTGTCGGGTCACCGGAATGTGTTTCGGATACCCCCAGCAATCCTATGGGCCATATGGGCCTTTACACACCAGCCCACAAGGGGCTGGTGCGCCCTGTAAGGCTATAGGAGGAGGAGAAGGAAAGGGGAGAAGGGAAAGGAAAGTGTGAATTAGGATTCTCACTTTCTTCCCTCACCCCCCCCCCCCCTTCTCTCTTTCCTTCCCCTTCATGCATACATGGAAAGGGGGAGGCCGAATTGGGAGGACCCCAAGTAGGATTCCTCCTACTTGGGGCGCCCCCTTGGCTGCCTCTCCTCCCCTCCAACCTATATATGTGGGGGGGCACCGCTAGAACACACAACATTAATTGTTAGCAGTGTGCGGTGATGAAGCTATGTACCTAGGGTAGGGTCATGGGCCTGTCCAAACTACCCTCCCCAAGGACATCTCTAGAAGGAACCACCTTTCAATCGACTCAGAAGTGTTCCACTCGACGGACTCAAGACACTTTCGACCATGAAGCCAACCACTCGACAAATGAGGAGATGATAAGTCACTCAGACGCATAAGCGGTCGATCATTAAGTAGCTTTCATGGTCATTATAGCACTTTATTAGTGGCGTTACCAAGAACGCCCGACCTTAATGTACCTTTAACCTCAAGATAATCGAGGGTCGGAGGGTGCAGCGGACTCTATATAAGCCACCCCCCTCCTCAGTGTAAAGGGTTCGCACCCTTGTAATCCATACACACATAATCCAGTCGACCGCCTCCGGGCTCCGAGACGTAGGGATGTTACTTCCTCTGAGAAGGGCATGGACTCGTAAACCTTGTGTGTATACAACTGCTCCATAGTTAGGATCTTGCCTCTCCATTCCTACCCCCCTACATTACTGTCAGACTTAGAACCACGACAGTTGGCGCCCACCATGGGGCAGGTGTCTTAGCGACTTGTTGGAGAAGTTGCAGTTTTTCCGATCCCCTTCATCATGGTTTCAGGCGGAGGTTTGGCTGAGGGCCGCGAGATCTGTCTCGGCGCGCTCGTGTTCGTCGCCGATGACTCCGCTTGGCTTCAGGAGGCATCACTCGACATCGACGCGCTTCCCATCCACGGGGCAACGCACTTTCGCGCGTGCATCCATGGCGTCCTTTTGCGACAGTCATCGACCCAGTATCGGTCGGCTCCCGTGGCGTCCTTCCTCCCCGTCGACCGCCGGCGCAAGCGTTCCGGTCGGTCGAGGCTTCAGCGGTGGGTGAGGCACGCGGTGGCTCGCCAGTCAGCCACCCCCAAGTCGCGGCGATCGAGCCCGACGAATCTCTCTACGGCTTGTTCGACCTGGCCGACCGGCTCCACGGAGATCGCATCCGAAAAGTGCGGCAATGATCCGGGGCGGAAGTCCTGATGGTCGATGGACCGCGCAGCAGTCCTCTCGGCTTTCCCCGTGCCGACGGTGGTGACGGAAAGGGTGATCCGTCGCAAGCCCATGAGGAGTACCTGCCCGAGCCACTCACTTCGTTGTAGAGGGAGGAACTTCGCCACCGGAACATGGATGCACTTCACACTCCTATCGTCGGAGAAACCCCCGAGGCCCGTGCCTTGGAAGACGCGCGCTTGGCCAACTTGGCTGAGCGCACTCGACTGGAGAATCTCCAGCGAGTACTCGACGAATGAGCGCGACAACGAGTCTCGTCATCTAGTCAACGTCGCCTCTTTCACCACCGACTCGTATATCGAACTCCGATTCAAAATTTAGCACCGCGCCCGTATAGCAGAGTCGATTCAGCCTTCCCAGTCCGAGGCTGGCAGAGGCTTGTTGCAGATCAGAGAATTACTCCGGGCAGCAGGAAACCAGAATTCAGCCGTATCACAGTCGCGGAAAGGGATCCACAGTAAATCCGTTGTTGCAGAAACAGTTCAATCGGCTCACAGCCCAAGATCGCCCCCGAGGCGTGAGGGACGTGAAGACCGGCGAGATCAGTATAGGAACCGTGAGCGGTATGATCACCGATTCGATCGCGATGATCGACGTCGAGTGCCCACCCTCCCCGAGGAGTGGGTCATACATGCCTCGGCGGCGGGATGACGAGACGCCCTCACGGTCTTTGGCGAAGGATTCGGTCGACCCGAAGAACCGAGGCTTTGATCGACATCCATTCTCGTTCAGGGTTTGGTCGACAGAACAGAGCTCACCGAGGAGGTCATGACAGAGATGCCCTTCCAAAGAAAGAGAGTGCACGACGGGACCGTGAGTGCTTCAAAGAGGCCATCGGGGCGCAGTGATTCCTCCCAACTTCAAAGTTGGCGATCGAGTCGATAAGTTCACCGGTGAGTCCAAACCTGATACTTGGCTTGAGGACTACCGAGTGGTTGTTCAGATTGGCGGCGGCAATGACGAAGTGGCCATGAAACACCTGCCTCTTATTATGGAGGGCTCGGCCAGAGCATGGCTTAACCAGTTAGCACCCAGCAACATTTACACTTGGGAAGATCTTTCCCGAGTGTTTGTCAAAACATTTGAAGGAACCTGCAAGCGACCAGCAGGTTGATGTAATTGCAAACCTGTGTGCAGAAGACAAATGAAACTTTGAGGATTACATCCAGAGATGGATCACATTGCATCACACAGTGGAAAACGTGTCGGATCACCAGGCAGTTTGTGCCTTCAAGGAAGGTGTTAAGTACAAAGAATTGAATCTGAAATTCGGTCGAACCGGAGACATGACTCTGAGTCGAATGATGGAGATTGCCACCAAGTACGCCAAATGGCGAAGAGGAGGATCGGCTCCGGAGTGGCAAGCACAAGTCAGTCGCCCATGAAACCGGAGAAAATTCCAATGGAAGCGAAGAGGAAAGCCGAGCCAGCTGCTCTGGAGAAGCCTTGGGCGTGACTCAAGGAAAGTTTAAGGGAAGCCTAAGGGGCCTTGGAACCCCAAAAAGTGAAGGATCAAGACGGAAATGATGTATTGGACTTGCCATGCCACGTTCACACAAAGAAAGATGAAGAGGGTAAGCTCATTTACCCAAGCATACCACTCGACAGATGTCGACTCTTGATCCAAAGTTAGCCTGTGGGGAAGCCGCCCAAGGATAAGGAAAAGGAGTCGGACAAAGTTGAGGACAAGGAAGATGGTGATGGTGGGTACCCCCAGGTCAATTCCACCCTGATGATTTTTGCTGATGTTGAAAGTAAAAGTCGATTGAAAATTATCAACCGAGAAGTGAATATGGTCGCTCCGGCGACACCCAGTTATTTGAAATGGTCTCAGACTGCCATCACATTCGACCAGTCTGACCACCAGACGCACATAGCCACCCCTGGGAGGCAAGCTTTGGTGGTCGAACCAGTCGTCGAAGGCACTCAACTAACTAAAGTGTTGATGGATGGTGGCAGTGGCCTGAATATACTGTATGCAGAGACGTTGAAAGGGATGGGCATTCCGATGTCCAGACTCAGTACAAACAACATGAGCTTCCATGGAGTCATTCCTGGAAAGAAGGTTGAGTCACTCGGCCAAATTGCTCTGGATGTGGTTTTCGGTGATTCCAAGAATTTTCGTAAAGAAAAGTTGCCGTTTGAGGTCGTGGATTTCCAAAGTGCTTATCACGCTTATTGCGGGAAGGCCAACAGATGCACGCTTTCATGGCCCGGCGATGTTTTGTATACAATAAGCTGAAGATGCCTGGCCCCTAAGGTGTGATCTCTGTCTCCGGCAATTGGAAGAAAGCGGAAGAGTGTTTCGAAAGGCTCAAGATCGCCGATGCTCGGATGGCGATGGTAGAGCTGCAGGAATACCGTAAAACTGCAGACCCGAGTGATTTGTTGCGAGCCAAGAAGCCCGCTACGGAATCAGCGTTTCAGTCGTCCGGTGAAACAAAGCCGATTCACATTCACCCGACCGACCCTGATGCTGCTCCGACTCATATCTCTACAACACTCGACTCCAAATAGGAAGAAGCGCTCATCCAGTTCCTCCGTGAGAATCGGGACATCTTCGCATGGAAGCCTTCTGACATGCCGGGTGTTCCCAGGGGGCTGGCTGAGCACCGTCTACGAGTCGACCCAAAAGTTAAACCTGTCAAAGAATATCTTCGATGGTCCGTCGTCCAGAAGAGAAAGGCCATTGGCGAGGAAGTGGCTCGACTCCTTGCAGCGGAGTTTATCCGAGAAATTTACCACTCTGAGTGGCTCGCCAATGTTGTCATGGTCCCCAAGAAGGACAAATCACTTCGCATGTGCATTAACTTCAAACATATCAATCGGGCCTGCCCGAAAGATCATTTTCCTCTCCCCCGCATCGACCAAATAGTCGACTCGACTGCGGGATGTGAGCTATCTTTTTAGACGCCTATTCCGGTTACCATCAGATTCGTCTGTATGGACCCGACGAAAGCAAAAGAGCTTTCATCACTCCATTCGGGTGCTTCTGCTATGTCACCATGCCATTCGGCCTCGAGAATGCTGGAGCCACGTTCATGAGGATGATTCAGAAGTGTTTGCTCACTCAAATCAGTCGGAATGTGGAAGCATACATGGATGATATTGTGGTCAAGTCACGGAAGGGTTCCGACCTGCTGACTCACCTTGCTGAGACATTTGCCAACCTCAGGAGGTATGATATCAATCTTAATCCATCAAAGTGCACATTCGGAGTTCCTGGCGGAAAGTTACTCGGTTTTCTTGTTTCCGAACGAGGAATCGACGCCAATCCGGAAAAATTTAATACTATACTTCGAATGAAATGTCCTGTGCGTGTGCATGATGCCCAGAAGCTTACTGGTTGCTTGGCCGCTTTAAGTCGATTGATCTCTCGACTCGGTGAAAAGGCATTGCCTCTTTACCGACTGATGAAGAAGTCAGACAAGTTCGAGTGGACTCCACGAAGTCGATGACATTTGCAGAGTTAAAAACTCGCTCTCCACCCACCGGTGCTTGCTGCCCCAATCAAGAAAGAGCCTTTGTCGCTTTACATTGCAGCCACATGACAAGTTGTCGACAAAGATTTACGGTCGAGCGGGAAGAAGAAGGAAAAGCCTTTAAAGTTCAGCGCCCAGTATATTATGTTTCTGAAGTTTTGACCCCATCAAAGCAAAGATACCCTCATTATCAGAAGCTTGTATATGGGATGTATATGACCACGAAGAAGGTTTCTCATTACTTCTCTGACCACTCCATTACAGTCGTCAGCGACGCTCCATTGTCAGAGATTCTGCACAACAGAGATGCAACTGGTCGAGTGGCAAAATGGGCGATTGAACTCCTACGCCTAGATATCAAGTTTGAGGCAAAGAAAGCCATCAAGTCCCAAGCAATAGCAGATTTCGTCACGAGTGGATTGAACAACAACCGCCGACTCAAGTTCACTCGAACCTTTGGACCATGTTCTTTGACGGTTCCAAGATGCTAAATGGTTCCGGTGCTGGGGTGGTGTTAGTTTCCCCCCGAGGAGATAAGCTCAGATATGTCCTCCAAATTCACTTTGATTCCTCCAACAACGAAGCAGAGTACGAAGCGCTTTTGTATGGGTTATGTATGGCCATTTCATTTCGGCGTTCGTCGCCTCATGGTCTATGGCGACTCAGATTTAGTGGTTAATCAAGTGATGAAGGAGTGGACGTCGAAGTCCGACCATGATTTGGTTCTGCAATGCGGTGAGAAAATTTGGAGAAGAAATTCGAGGGGTTAGAGCTTCATCATATACCCCGACTGAAAAATCAAGCAGCTGATGATTTAGCAAAATAGGTTCCAAGAGGGAATCCATTCCCACCAATGTGTTTTTGGAACACATCCACTCACCATCATTCAAGAGGATCCTTTCACTAAAGAAGTTCCGCAACCAAAAAGTGCCACGGATCCGACTGAGGTTGAGGTTCCAGCGGTGGTCGACCTGATCATGGAAGTCTTGGTCATCACTCCTGACTGGACGGTGCCGTACATCGCGTACATCCTAAGGAAAGAACTCCCAGAGAATGAAGAAGAGGATCGACAGATCGTCCGTCGATCCAAGGCCTTTACTGTGATAAAGGGACAGTTGTACAGAGAAAGCGCGACTCGAGTCGGACAGAAATGTATAACACCAGAAGAAGGTCAGATAATTCTTGATGATATCCACTCGGGGACCTGTGGTCATATGCGTCCTCTCGGACCATTGTGGCCAAAGCATACCGAGCGGGATTTTACTGGCCAAGAGCAAATGAAATGGCGAAAGAGATAGTCGACAAGTGTGAAGGATGTTAGTTTTACTCCAATATGTCACACAAACCCGCGTCAGCTTTGAAGACCATTCCACTCGTCTGGCCCTTCGCTGTTTGGGGATTGGATATGATTGGACCATCGAGAACCGGGCAGAGCGGCTTCACTCACATACTAGTGGCAATCGACAAATTTACTAAATGGATCGAAGCTAAGCCTATCAAGAATGTCGTCGCGCAAATCGCTATCGCTTTCATCGGAGAGTTGATATTCAGATATGGAGTCCCACATAGCATCATCATCGACAATGGGTCAAACTGATTCCGACAAATTCAAAGCCTTTTGCGCCTCTCAAGGCACACGAAGTCGACTACGCTTGATCGCTCACCCCGATCGAATGGACAAGCGGAAAGAGCAAACGGTCTAATTCTCAAAGGATGAAACCCCGATCGATGCGCGATCTCAAGCACGCAAAGCGCATGGGTCGATTTAACTTCCGCTTCTTTGGGGATTGAGGACTACCCTAATCGGGTCAACGGGACGAACTCGATTCTTTACGGTCTATGGAGCTGAAGCGATTCTGCCGAAAGTGACTTGCTTCACAATGCGCCCAGTCGAGCTCTACTCAAGATGAAGCGAACAAGCCCGGCAGGGATGCGATCGACCTCCTAGAAGAGGAAAGAGAGATGGCCCTGATCCGCTCGACTATCTATCGCCAAGACTTGCGTCGATTCCATGCCGTAAATGTGAAGAGTCGAGCCTTCCAAGAAGGAGACTTGGTCCTCCGAGTGGATCAACAGAAACCACACAAGCTCGCTCCCACTTGGGAAGGCCCCTTTATCGTCACCAGAGTTCTCCACAATGGAGCGTACCACCTTTACAACGTCGATCGCCAGATTGATGAGCCTCGATCTTGGAATGCGGAGCTGCTCCGCCCCTTTTATACTTAAGAACTCACTCGGATGAGATGTAATAAGAAATACCTTTGTAGTTTATTAATCAAAGACAAGAGTGTTATAATTTTCCCAGTGATTGTTGTTGCTTTTGTTTTCGTGGAGAAACTCCCCGATGGGTGGCTTGGTTGCGAATCCGTTTACTAAGTTTGTAAAAAATCCTACCGAGTGGTGAGCCAGCCTCTCACTCGGGGCTTAGCTTGATCCAAGATTACTCGCCTAAGTTTAAAAATCCTACCGAGTGAAGAGCAATCCTCTCACTGGGGCTTAGCTGCAGTCCAAGTACTCGCCTAAGTTTGAAAAAAAATCCTCACCGAAAGTGAAGAGCGATCCTCTCGGTCGGAGGCTTAGCTGCAGCCCAAGTGCTCGCCTAAGTTTAAAAATCCCACCGAGTGAAGAGCAATCCTCTCACTGGGGCTTAGCTGCAGTCCAAGACTCGCCTAAGTTTAAAAATCCCACCGAGTGAAGAGCAATCCTCTCACTCGAGGGCTTAAGCTTGCAGTCCAAGTACTCACCAAAGTTCGAAAATCCCACCGAGTGAAGAGCGATCCTCTCACTCGGAGGCTTAGCTGCTGATCCAAGACTACGCCTAAGTTTAAAAAATCCTACCGAGTGAAGAGCAATCCTCTCACTCGGGGGCTTAGCTGCAGTCCAAGTACTCGCCTAAGTTTGAAAATCCTACCGAGTGAAGAGCGATCCTCTCACTCGGAGGCTTAGCTGCAGTCCAGTACTCGCCTAAGTTTAAAAAAATCCTACCGAGTGAAGAGAAATCTTCTCGCTCGGGGGCTTAGCTGTAGTCCAAGTATTCGCCTAAGTTTGAAAAATCCTACCGAGTGAAGAGCAATCCTCTCACTCGGAGGCTTAGCTGCAGTCCAGTACTCGCCTAAGTTCGAAACCATCCTGATCCGCAAGGACGATGAGGTGCAGGTCGACTGCTACCTTCTCCTTTGGAGCTATGCTACAAGTACAACATATGCTCCATCCTGATCCGCAAGGACGACGAGGTGCAGGTCGACTGCTACCTTCTCCTTCGGAGCTACTCCACAAGTACAACGTGCGCTCCATCCCGATCCGCAAGGACGACGAGGTGCAGGTCGACTGCTACCTTCTCCTCGAGCTACGCCACAAGTACAACAACGTGCTATTCCGATCCGCAAGGATGACGAGGTGCAAGTCGATTTGGATCTTCCACCTCCGAGCTGCATCTCAAACACAAATACTATTCGGGTGAAGAGTAAAAAACCACTTTCGAAGGCAAATGCAAGCATATTCAGAAGTAAAGCAAGTTCAGATAAATCTCGAAGGTTCCAAACCGCAGATCAAAGTACTCGGGCTCTCAACACGAAAGAGTTTAACAGTTACAAAATCCACTCGGCATTCTGAGGCAAATTTAAGGTGGGGCATGAAAGTTTGTTCACTCCGCGGGAGGAGGACTGGCGTGCTCGATTTAACTTGTCCAGTCGACACCATCGGCGATCCGAAAGTGGCGGCAGCAATGGAAGTCTCCATAAAGGATCGGAAATCATACTTCTTGGTGTTGGCGACCTTGATAGCTGCCAACTTATATTCTCGCGCCTCCTTACAGTGGACACGAACCAAAGACAGAGCCACATCAGCACCGCACCAAGCAGAAGACTTCTTCCACTCCTGCACTCGACCAGGGATCTCGTTAAGTCGAGTCATCGTGGACTCAAGATCGTCGGAGTGTTGCCCTTGGCCAAAGTGCTGAGTCGATCCATAACGTGGCGACTTTCGGTCGAGCCAGATAGTCAACAACGCCGTCCGATGCGGGATTCGATCGAGCGAGTTCATAGCAGTTCGTCTTTCACGGGAGAATTGATAGGGTCCAAATTGGTTCGATCCGCTGATCTCCTCCTTGAAGTCTCGACAAAGCTCTGCATGCACAGTCCAAGGATGAGTCAATATTCGTATGCCGAGTCAACAAAGATGAACCAGTCGGAATGAGATATGTACCTTCAAGCTTGATGAATAACTTCTTGGCGAGGCTCCTCAGATAGCGTTCCAGATCGTCCCTCCGGCGAGCAATGCTGTCCATCTTCTCATTCAGGCTAACCTTGTCCTTCTTCAAGAGGGTTACCTCCTTGTTGGCCGTCAGAGCGGATTTCATCTTCGCATTCTCCTCCTCCAAGCAGCCGACCGGCTTACTGCTACGCCAGAGCAGCTTTGTTCGTCGGCCTTCTTTTGAAAGCAGCCAGATCTTGATCCTTCTTTGCTAGAGCTTGGTTCAGTTTTTTACGAAAAGAAACAAGGTTTCGATTCAGAAGAGCGAGAATGAAATCCAGATCTAAGGCGAACCAGTCAACAAAGCTTCCTTACCATTGGCGTCGTCTTTGGCCTTTGTAGCTCTGACTTGGCCAACTCCAGATCAAGATTGAGTTGAATTTTCTGCTTCTCCAAGTCGGCAAAGCGAGCTCCAAGGTCACAAGATTTCTGCAGACAGAGAGGATGGGTTATTTTTCAGAGAAAAACGACAAAGACAGTAAACACTAAGACTACGGTCGACTGCCCGCAGTCCACCATAGTCTCGGGGACTACACCCAGTGGGTGCACTTAGCGTGCCCCCACTGGTTCAGTTAGCACTCGACGAGACCTTTTCGGCGCGAGTGTGTGTGAAAAAAAAGAGACAGCAGCAAACAAGTTCTTCAGACCATAGTCGACTGCCAGCAGTCGACCACGGTTTCGGGGACTACACCCAGTGGGTGCACTTAGCGTGCCCCACTGAGCCTGGGCTTTTACACTCGACATGGCTGCACTGCATCGAGTGAAGGAATTAACATATCAAGACTACGATCGCCTGCATGATCCACCATAGTCTCGGGGACTACACCAAGTGGGTGCACTCAGCGTGCCCCCACTAGTCCAAAACTTCAATAACAAAATTTCAGCTCAAAGTATGGATTTGCTTAGTGACAAGTCGAAACACCCTGTGGGTGCACAGATGCAAAGATCTTTGGAAAGAGAGCTTTCAGGTAGCATATCCTAACAGAGCAAGCCAAGAAAATCAGTCGACGTGTTCTTGACTGAACATTGCTTTGGAGAGCCGAGCTGGCATCATAGGCGGCTTGACTGACATCCCGCACCATCTTCATCTTCTCCATCATGATACCTGCTTGGCGTATGGATTCCTTGGCAGCATTCACTTCGTCTTCTGGGATGTGGTGGGTAACAAAAAACCGAAGGTGGGTCGGCAGGAGCTTGAGTAGTCGATGAAGAAGGCCGAGCACTCGGGTGATGCACGGTGAAAGTAATGAAGCCGATTGGCGTCACCATTCTGAATGACTGGTTCAGCTATCGGCGTCGACTGTGGCACCTTGTCTGCATGAGTTTTCCTATTTTTCCTTGTCAAAGGCCTCTCGGGCTCTTCTTCGTCATCGTCGGGGAGGTCAATAATGTTAGGAGCTGCTCAAAGATCAGTCACCAAAATTTGCATCACCCAATGGTATATATTGCAGTTGAGTCGACCAAATAAAGACAGAACAACAGAAATCATACCCGGATTGGAGGTGACTGCATCGTCCATTGCCTCATCTTCATCCCTATAGGTCAAGTCCCGTAAGTAGCGATCTTGCCAGCCCAAAGTTTATCTGGTCAAATCAAGGAAAAATGAACAGTACAGAGCGTCGAGTGAATACAAAGGGAGGCACTCACGCAGAAGCAATGGGGATGTCAATCTTAATCTTCGGTAACGCCTTCCGAGGCCTTTGCACTGCAACTTTGGGTTGCTTTGACGCTTTTTCGGCACCGGAGAAGCCGTCCGAGGCGTTCGACGACGGCCTTATGAGCTCGATCACTTTGCCACAGCGCACTGCACGGGTCGTGGCTGAGCTTGGATCGCCTTTCCATGCAAGGAGGATCGACTTCCTCCTCCTCTTCCTCTCCACTGGAGCTGCCGTCATCCTCTTCCCCCTCACCATCAGATTGCCACTCTTCTTCACTTTCGCCTCCGCTCGCCTCTCCCTCCTCGGCCTGCTCTTGCACCCCGTTGGGCATCAAGTACATCTCGGTAATGGTCTAAAAGACAACAAACAAGACAAAAATCAGTCGACTGATTTTAAGCAGACAGAATGAAGAAAACAAGGTCATGGTCAGAGATGCAGAGTTGGACCTGGTCTACTTCGTATGATTGGTCGAGTGGAGGAATCCTCCTGGCTCCTCGGGGGTTGTCTTTGTTCCCTGTGATACTTGACAACCACCCCTCCAACGTAGCCTCGTCGACCTCCTCCGGGTGAATCCGAGTGGTGTCATCGAGACCCGAATACATCCACATCAGATGGTCACGAGCTTGGAGAAGTCGGATACGTCTCCGGAGGAAGACCTCTAGCAAATCCATACAGGTCACCCCGTCGCAGACAAGCTGCACCACTCGACCGACCAACACTTTGACTTGTGCCTTCTCTTCCGGTGTCACCTTCAGAGAAGAAGGTTTTTCTGCTCGGTTCAGGGAGAAAGGGGGAAGACCCGTCCGTCTCCGGAGTCGCCGGTCTCTGCAGAGAACCAGGTCGATCGCCACCATGGACCGAGTCAGGAAGAGTCATAGCTGGGAAAGAACTTTTGCTTCTCATCTGGATCCCGAGACCCCCGCACATCTGAATCACTTGCGTCTTATCGTCACTCGACTTAGCTTTCTTAACCGGCTGAGAACGACAAGTGAAAATGTGCTTGAAGAGGCCCCAATGAGGACGGCAACCCAAGAAATTCTCACATAAAGACACGAAGGCAGCAAGATACACGATGGAATTCGGGGTAAAGTGATGGAGTTGCGCTCCGAAAAAGTTCAAGAAACTCCGGAAAAAAGGATGAGGGGGCAGCGAGAATCCGCGATCGACGTGGGTGGCGACAAGGACGCACTCACCCTCGAGAGGCTGCGGCTCGATCTCGTTCCCCGGGAGGCGCGCAGATTTGTGAGGAATGAATCCCCCCTCGGTTAGGTCATCGATGTCGTCCTGTCGAATCGCCGAGGGCATCCAATCTCCCTGGATCCAGCCCGGCAACAAGGCAGACCTCGAGGAAGATCCGCCCCGACCGGACTTCTTCGCCTGCGCCGTCGCTTTTTTCGCGCGCTCCAGGGCCGCCGTCTTCTCCTTCACCATTGCCGCAGACGAAGCTCGAACTGACCGGCGGCACCGGGACGAGAGCAGAGGTGGTGGCGGAATGCGAGAAGAAAGGGGAAAAATGAAGGCGCACTGTTCAAAAAGCCCTGGGCTAGCGGCTTATATGGAGTCGCCTCCGAGTGACTAACCTGTAGGCCCAGACGATCCTATAAAATCCCGCAACAGTCACGCGCGCGATACGTGGCGAAAAAGGTGGTGCGGAGATCGAGGCGTCCCTGCCTTATCCCATCTGAGTACTGCGGCCTCCTCCGCCCCGTGCACTTCCCGAAATTCAAATCCCGTGAAATCCGCGGGCTGCAGAACAACTTGTCAGACGGAAGATCTCCTCTGCTCTGTCACTGGGAGCTCTTCAAGTAAAGAAACTCACTCGACGGGAACAAAGAATGGATCAAGGCGACTGAAAAAGAAGTTGGTATCGTCACCTAGGTTCATTGATCCAGAGCAAGCTATACTCGTAACACAAAAACGGGTCGGAAGTATGTTCAACTCTTTCCCCACTCAAACCTCGATCCATTCGGGGGCTAATGATGAAGCTATGTACCTAGGGTAGGGTCATGGGCCTGTCCAAACTACCCTCCCCAAGGACATCTCTAGAAGGAACCACCTTTCAATCGACTCAGAAGTGTTCCACTCGACGGACTCGAAGACACTCGACCATGATGCCAACCACTTTCGGCGGCGAGGAGATGATAAGTCACTCTGACGCATAAGCGGTCGGTCATTAAGTAGCTTTCATGGTCATTATAGCACTTTATTAGTGGCGTTACCCGAACGCCCGACCTTAATGTACCTTTAACCTGCATAACCGAGGGCGGAGGGTGCAGCGGACTCTATATAAGCCACCCCTCCTCGGTGTAAAGGGTTCGCACTTGTAATCCATACACACATAATCCAGTCGACCGCCTCCGGGCTCCGAGACGTAGGGCTGTTACTTCCTCTGAGAAGGGCCTGAACTCGTAAACCTCGTGTGTATACAACTGCTCCATAGCTAGGATCTTGCCTCTCCGTTCCTACCCCCTACATTACTGTCAGACTTAGGACCACGACATGCGGCGCTCCCCTTCACAGTTTACGCCTCCGGTCATATCTTCGTAGTGCTTAGGCGAAGCCCTGCGCGGATCACATCACCATCACCGTCACCACGCCGTTGTGCTGACGGAACTCATCTACTTCCTCGACACCTTGTTGGATCAAGAGGGCGAGGGATGTCATCGCGCTGAACATGTGTAGACCTCAGAGGTGTCGTACGTTCGGTACTTGATCGGTCGGAGCTAGAAGAAGTTCGACTACATCAACCGCGTTGTCAAACGCTTCCGCTTTCGGTCTACGAGTGTACGTGGACACACTCTTCCCCCCTCATTGCTATGCATCTCCTAGATAGATCTTGCATGAGCGTAGGATTTTTTTTGAAATTGCATGCTACATTTCCCAACAGTGGCATACGAGCCAGGTCTATGCGTAGATGATATGCATGAGTAGAACACAAAGAGTTGTGGGCGGTGATAGTCATACTGCTTACCACTAATGTCTTATTTTTATTCGGTGGTATTGTTGGATGAAGCGGCCTGGACCAACCTTACATGACCACGTTCATGAGATCGGTTCCATCGACAGCCATGCAACTAGTTTTGCATAAAGGTGGCTGGCGGGTGTCTGTTTCTCGTACATTAGTTGAATCGAATTTGACTTTGGCCGGTCCTTGTTGAATGTTAAAACAGCAAACTTCATAAATCACCGTACTGGTTTTGATGCGTAGGTAAGAATGGTTCTTGCTAGAAGCCCATAGCAGCCACGTAAAACTTGCAACAGCAAAGTAGAGGACATCTAACTTGTTTTTGCAGGGCATGTTGTGATGTGATATGGTCAAGACATGATGTGATATAAGTTGTTGTATGAGATGATCATGTTTTGTAAAAGTTATCGCAACCGGCAGGAGCCTTTTAGTTGTCTCTTTATTTTATGAAATGCAAACGTCATGTAATTTCTTTACTTTATTACTATGCGTTAGCGATAGTTGTAGAAGCAATAGTTGGCGAGATAACCACGACGCTACGATGGAGATCAAGGTGTCGAGCCGGTGACGATGGAGATCACGACGATGCTTTGGAGATGGAGATCATGAAGGAAATATGCCCTAGAGGCAATAATAAAGTTGTGATTTATATTTCCTTATATCATGATAAATGTTTATTATTCATGCTAGAATTGTATTAACCGAAAACCTGATACATGTGTGAATACATAGACAAATAAAAGTGTCCCTAGTATGCCTCTACTTGACTAGCTCGTTAATCAAAGATGGTTAAGTTTCCTGACCATAGACATGTGTTGTCATTTGATGAATTGGATCACATCATTAGAGAATGATCTGATGGACAAGACCCATCCGTTAGCTTAGCATAATGATCATTAAGTTTTATTGCTATTGTTTTCTTCATGACTTATACATGTTCCTCTGACTATGAGATTATGCAACTCCCGAATACCGGAGAAACACTTAGTGTGCTATCAAACGTCACAACGTAACTGGGTGATTATAAAGATGCTCTACATGTGTCTCCGATGGTGTTTGTTGAGTTGGCATAGATCGAGATTAGGATTTGTCACTCCAATTGTCGGAGAGGTATCGCTGGGCCCTCTCGGTAATGCACATCACTATAAGCCTTGCAAGCAATGTGACTAATGAGTTAGTTACGGGATAATGCATTAAGGAACGAGTAAAGAGACTTGCCGGTAACGAGATTGAACTAGGTATGATGATACCGACGATCGAATCTCGGGCAAGTAACATAAAGGAAACAATGTATGTTGTTATGCGGTTTGACCAATAAAGATCTTCATAGAATATGTAGGAACCAATATGAGCATCCAGG
The DNA here is from genome assembly GCA_021605145.1 of Aegilops bicornis. Lineage (NCBI taxonomy): Eukaryota > Viridiplantae > Streptophyta > Magnoliopsida > Poales > Poaceae > Aegilops > Aegilops bicornis. Next base: position 579,008,300 of record CM038675.1, read on the forward strand.
TTCCGCTATTGGTTATTGACCGGAGATGAGTCTCGGTCATGTCTACATAGCTCTCGAACCCGTAGGGTCCGCATGCTTAACGTTCGATGACGATCGGTATTATGAGTTTATGTGTTTTGATGTACCGAAGGTATTTCAGAGTTCCGGATGTGATCACGGACATGACGAGGAGTCTCGAAATGGTCGAGACATGAAGATTGATATACTGGAAGGTTATGTTTGGACACCAGAAGGTTTCAGATTAGTTGAGGCATTTTCCGGAGTACCGGGGGGTTACCGGAAACCCCCCGGGGGCTTAATGGGCCAACATGGGCTTTAGTGGAAGAGAGGAGAGGCAGCCAAGAGGTGGGGCCCCCCCAAGCCCAATCCGAATTGGGAGGGGGGGCGGCCCCCCTTTCCTTCCTCTCCCCCTTCCCTTCCTTCCCCTCCTAGTTGGACTAGGAAAGGGGGGAAACCTACTCCTAGTAGGAGTAGGATTCCCCCCTTGGGGGCGCACCATGAGGCCAGCCGGCCCCCTCCTCCCCTCCTTTATATACGGGGGCGGGGCACCCCATAGACACACAAGTTGATTGTTTTAGTCGTGTGCGGTGCCCCCCTCCACAGATTTCCACCTCGGTCATATTGTTGTAGCGCTTAGGCGAAGCCCTGCGTCGGCAACTTCATCGTCACCGTCATCACGCCGTCATGCTGATGAAACTCTCCCTCGGCCTCAGCTGGATCAAGAGTTCGAGGGACGTCACCGAGCTGAACGTATGCAGATCGCGGAGGTGCCGTGCGTTCAGTACTTGATCCGTTGGATTGCGAAGACGTTCGACTACATCAACCACGTTACTTAACGCTTCTGCTTTCGGTCTCCGAGGGTACGTGGACACACACTCCCGCTCGTTGTTATGCATCACATAGATAGATCATGCATGATCATAGGTAATTTTTTTGAAATACTGCGTTCCCCAACAGTGGCATCCGAGCCAGGTCTATGCGTAGATGTTATATGCACGAGTAGAACACAAAGAGTTGTGGGTGATTGATACGTCTCCGTCGTATCTATAATTTTTGATTGCTCCATGCCAATATTATTCAACTTTCATATACTTTGGCAACTTTTTATACTATTTTTGGGACTAACATATTGATCCAGTGCCCAGTGCGAGTTCCTCTTTGTTGCATGTTTTATGTTTCGCAGAATATCCATATCAAACGGAATCCAAACGGGATAAAAACAGACGGAGATTATTTTTGGAATATTTGGAAAATTCTGGAAGAAAAATCCACGCGAGACGGCGCCCGAGGTGGCCACGAGGCAGGGGCTGCGTCCCTGACCCTCGTGGGCCACTCGTAAGGCGGGTTGTAACACCCCAAAAATTTAGCCAAGTTTTCAATATTAAATTTTTTGCCAGGAGTTTTAATTTTTTATTTCTGTTGATTTCAGAACTCTTCTTTTAATTTTAAGGTGACTTTTCCTTGTGGAGCTTTCCAAAACATATTGGACTTCTATGCTCTCTGTATGACATTTCCAAATCAGTAGATTTATTTATTAAAATTATTTCACCCTGGGCTTTTTTTTCATTAAAATGAACTGTTTTAAATTTTGGAGCTCTTTTTGAACTACAACCATTTGATAGATTCTCTTAAAATTCCAACCAAAATTTGGAGATGTCATGTGATGTCTCTAAATCACTTGTGTGCATTAATATAATCATTTCATTGCATATTCTGAGTTTCACACCTGTTTTTCAAATCTGGTCCAGTGGACACTTTTGCACTATGGCCTAATTAAATATTTCCCTAGAACCTCCACCAAAATTATGGGATGTCAGTGGTAGCATGCCATTCAACTTTATGCAAAAACCTAGTGTTGTTCTTTGGAAAAATTGAGTGAATCATCCTCATCTTCATTCTGGTGCCATTTGGTGATTTGTACTGCAACCATCTCCTAACTTGCTTCTTTATCCATAATTCCTTTTCCTTCTTATAGTCCTCCTTGCCAAACCCTTAAGTCCAGAAGAGTGGACCCTTTGGAAGATTTTTTGTTCATAAAACAGTGCCACTCACTCCCTGTCCAGAAGTAAAGTTTTGCAAAACTTGCACTAGCAAGTTTCTCCTTTTTGCAAACCAACTCCACCACCCTCTCTTATATCCATAGAGACACTGATCTGCAGAATTTGGCCACTCCAAGAATTACCTAGGTGCCTTTGGCATTTTGTCAAACACCACGAGTGCGCAGCCGACTTGGCATGACTTCAGTTTACATGGTGAACTTGAGCCTGACCAATCCACCATGTCCCTTGATCCCCTTGCTAACCCTAGACTAGTTACATTTATTGCCACCTCAATCATGACCTCTAGGATGCCCCGGCATTTCGTCGAGCATGTCCGGGCGTGCTGCAGGTGCGCCAGGCGACGTTCGGCACCCACGTGCGCTGAGTCGCCACACACCGCAAGACTCAAATCCGGCCCGTGACCGACCCCAGCCAACACGCCGTGTCCCCTTGCACCGCCACACCACCCCGACCAACCTGGCACCCCACAGCGCCACCGTCAGGACTGCCGTGGCGGCTAGCTGACGGCCTCTTGCAGGCCCCGGCCGTGTCGGCGCCGCCCAAGCCGCCAACGCTTGCCACCTGCCTCCTGGAGCAGTGCGTGCTCATTCGCAAGCGTGTCCCCTAGCGCTCGTCGCCGCCACGTCGCCCAAGCTACAGCATGGCGGTTCGCCATCGTCCTTATCACCGGCCGCCTCGGAACCGACCTCCAGCGCCTATATAAGGAGGCCCCGAGCTCAAACCCGCACGCAGGCAGCCTCACACCATCCCACTCGTGCCCCCTTAGCCGTCAATTGAGAGGAGAGAGTCGTCTTCTTCCTCTCCGGCAACTCCAATCGCCACCATCGCCTGGCCCATTCCGGGCGCAACCAGGGCCTCCCCTCTCCACTCTCTTCACCGTGTTTCTCTTCCTCCCCTGAACCCTTCCCCCTACTCCATTTCGATCGGGAACCACCACGGCCCCAAAACCACTTTGCCCCCGAAGCTTTCCTCCGCCGCGGAGCTCGCCGCCGGTGATTTCCTCCATCCCTGTCACCCCCTCGACTACCGGAAGGACCGCCCCAGTCTTGCGGATCCATCCCCGCCCTCCAGAGGCCGCGAGGAGCCGCCGCTCGCCGGCGTTGGTCGCCGGAGCCCCCGCCTCTGTTCGGCCAGAGGAGGAAGGAGGCGAGGGAGACTAGTCAAACCTGACTAGTGGGCCCCCTGGACCCACTGTCAGTGACCCCCCGCGCGTCCACGCTGGATAAGTGGAGGCGTAATTTCAAAATACGCCTTCGACGTGGTCAGTAATCGAACCGTTTTTCTGTTTTTTTCTGTTTTATTTTAAAATCAGATTTTGACCAGGACTTTGACTGTCTATAACTTTTTAAATACAACTCCAAATGAATTGATTCTTTTTCCTACCTCTCTCAAATATTGTCTAGTTTATTTTAAGATTTATTTGAAAAAAATTCAAAGCAACTTTTTGTGCTGTTTTGTTTTTGTGTGTTAATTCATATATATTCTTTTAAATATGATTTTTGAAGATTTCAAGATGTTTTGGATGCACCCTTCTTTCCCATGACCTGAAGGCAAGCATTCTGAACCCTGGTAAATTTTTTGTGTGTGTTGCATAGCACGATGACAACGCCACCCCGACACGAGCATACGTCATTTTATGTGAGGATGTGTTCCTGCTCCTGAGTGCATGTTAATGAATTTCATGCAAATGGAGTTGACATGCTTGTGAAATGAATCACCGTCATATGCCTTTCATGCATACCGGGAGGAAAGCCGGGAAGACCTCTGTCTTGGGTAGACACGGTCTTGTCCCTAGACCTCCGTCAAGACGAACGTGTCCGGTATGGCATGAGGGGGTATGTCGCATGGTGTTTTTCTAACTGTTGTTTGAAGTATATGCATTGTTATACTAATCTTGCAGGGAACATTACAACCTCTTGAGTCGACCGTAGATCGAGTCTTGTGCCAGTAACCCCCATACTTGCCTCGTACTACCACTCGTCTCTACAACAAGTAGGGTACGGTTTAGTAAGTTGTCAACCCCTTTCCTAGCACACACCGTACAGAGAGGCCATGGTGGGAGATACTGGAGGCCTTCGGTAGTCATACCATCGGGTCCGGGAGCATGGGTGTTTCGGTTGTAGCCGAAGGGGGTAGCTCCCGGTTCTTGTGATGTATAAATTTTGTGATCCCATGTTACGTCGAGGTTGTAGCCTCCCACTTAGAGTTTTGCTTAACAGTGTCGTGGGTGATTCCAGACACATGTGAGTTAAGCTGGTGTGTGCAAGTTAGGTGTGTTTTCAACAAAAGACCAGAGACGGAATTAGTCCCGATGGACTAAAGGAATGCTACTCGTGGGTAAAGAGTACACCCTCTGCAGAGATTAAACCTATTCGAATAGCCGTGTCCATGGTTAAGGATTACAGTCTGGGATGGGTCAAGTGTCGGTCTTAGTGTCGATCTTCGGAGGTGAAACTGTTAAACCAGAACTGAATTTCAAAACTTGTGGATTGTTATAATCATGATTATTATTATTATTGTTGACTAACCCGTGATTTTATTGGTAGTATTGAATATCCCTGGGATGGTTCTACCTCCTGGATATTTACTGTGGCATTTCTTTTAAAGCCCTTTATGTGGTGTCGCTAAGACGCCCGACTGTGGCATTTCTTTTAAAGCCCTTTATGTGGTGTCGCTAAGACGCCTCGATCGTGGCATTTCTTTTAAAGCCCTTTATGTGGTGTCGCTAAGACGCCTCGACCGTGGCATTTCTTTTAAAGCCCTTTATGTCGTGTCGCTAAGACGCCTCGATCGTGGCATTTCTTTAAAGCCCTTTATGTGGTGTCGCTAAGACGCCCGACTATGGCATTTCTTTTAAAGCCCTTTATGCGGTGTCGCCAGACGCCCGACCGTGGCATTTCTTTTAAAGCCCTTTATGTGGTGTCGCTCGACACCGACCGCGGCATTTCTTTTAAAGCCCTTTATGTGGTGTCGCTCAGACGCCCGACTGTGGCATTTCTTTTAAAACCCTTTATGTGGTGTCGCTCAGACGCCCGACTGTGGCATATTGTTATTTACCTCATAATTTTTAATACTACCATGTTATTGCATATTCATAAATAACAAGCTTGCACGCAGCAGAGTTTTATTTATCTTTGGTGAGTGACATCATGAGCATAAAATATTTTTAACACATCATTGTTAAATTATGCCTGTGTTCATAATGTTTGCGAGTACATTCAAAGTACTCACTGGCTTGTCCCTGGCTATTGTCTTGGCCAGATTTCTTGCTTGGAGAGGAGCGTTGCTATGACATGACATGAACCTAGGCAATGGTGATAGCAGTCTCGCGAAGATAGGAGTTAACCTGGTCACCGTTCCTGTGGAAAATGGAGTTCCATGGACATGATGATCCATAAACCGCTTCTGCCATCAACCAGTAGAAACCATTTGTTGTACTCACAGACCAGAATGGTCTTGTACTACATATATTGTATTTTCCTTGGAATTTCTGTATCAAGTTGGTGCCTTATCAGCTAACAGTTATCCTGGGGATGGTAAGCACAAGGGCCATTTTTCTGGGATTAACACCCGGAGAATCGGTCGCCACAGACTTGGTATCAGAGCCAGGCTGACCATTGGCTAATCCTATCTTAGCCAGGTCGCAAAATTAGGTTAACAACCCGCCGAGCCATAACCAAAACCTCAGCCAAGCTTCTCGCACAAGATAGCCACACAGTGACCCGACGCTTTTGGCAGTCGGTGCCCAACCTATCAACCTATCCCGTCTATCACACACCAGTGACCAGCACCAAAGGCGTGCCTCATTCAAGAAGCGCATGCGAAGGAAGACTCCGTCCCTTTTTCTATAAAAAGGACACGCCGCCTCAACCCAGCCCAAAGACACGGCCGCTACCCCAAAACCAAGCCACAATGCCTAGTCCCGTAGTGCACCATGAGACTACAAAGAACCAACCTTGGAGGTTTTGTGACCATACTGCAAACCTCGCCTGGTCGTGCCTATGCGTTAGAAGAGCCACCCGAATATGTTGTGTACCAAGGACCCATAAGTGGTGAGAGCCGTCAATTCCGGGCCTTGTACATATATACGGTAGGGGTCTAGCACCAGCGCCTACTGAGTTCACCGGAAGAACAACTTCCTTTGAGCCACAAGCCATCCAACTAGCTGCTCGAGAGGCTATAGTTCATCTCGTGCACTGCCGCCCGAGTTAATCGTCAGCCGCTCCACTACTACCCCAGCGTGAAGGGTATGGTAGACCACCCCAAGTTGCCAACGGAGATCACGAGACGGATCCGCATTGCTGCACCTAGTGCGCTATGTAAGTGCATCGAGGACCTATTCGATCAAATCACCATTGATCTGATCGCAGCTCGTGGAGAGCTGGTTCGTCGAGCCCCAGCCGAGAGGAGATCGAGCCCAACGCCGACAACCCGGGCCGTGCTGTTTGGACAACCGATCGAGACCACGAGGTCAGCCCGGCCGTCACCAAGGTGCCTTGATGACCCCAAGTGCCGCCGCCTCGGAGCACACTCCAACGGGTTGTGGTCAACAATCCCGCGATGGTCATCATCACTACCCCGAGCCTGCAGCCCCTCAGCCTTCTCCAGCTAATTCCGACGATGAGAACCGTGGAGAAGCTTCGACATCCACAAGGGACGCCCGCTTGGATGTAAACGAAGTGGACTAAGTCACTCGAGCAGTGGCGAGTCCCGTGTATCCTCGCTTTGTAATCCTGTGATCCCTTAAATTAACGCAGCCTGGCATCATGCATCTGTTTTATATAGTAGTCTTGCATGGATGTATTAGCATGCAGTGTGTTTTCTCTATCCTTGGCGCAACCACCAAAAACCGGCCCGACAACATCCACAGTGATACGTCACTTTAGTAAGATGTGTGTACCTGTGGTTGACCCCGAGCTGAGCCAACCAATTCTTTACTTTTTACCACGGTAAATGACCCAACCACGGTGCTATAAAAAGGGCCACCAAGTGACCTTGCCAAGCACCCCTAACCTTGTGCACCATCCTCACAACCATTTCTTGCCATGCCAAGCCCTAGTATTTATCTGAGGACTCCAAATGCTACCCCAGGTAGTTTTGTTAAGATATTGTGGCATTTTACCCATGAAGACCATGGGCGCTACCCACCACCCCAAAGACGAGCTGTTCAAATCGAGGATCACCCTTCCACCTCGAGATATTGGGCAGCCGCACATCCCTACCAGAACCCAAACCAAGACCCAATGAAGTCTCCTTCGTGGGGAAATCTATGCCAACCCAAGCATATGGTCAGAGAAGCTCCTGCGTATGAAGCACTTGTTTCGCCGATTCGCGGTACCATATGCCAAATAACGAGGGTATTATTATTTTCCGAGCCGCAACACCCGGGAGTAACATCTTTTCCAGTGGACGTATTGAGAGAGACCAGTCTTGGACAACCTCGTCCAATACGTCATCGCTCAAGAACGTTTAACCCAACATGTGATGGGTTATCTACAGAGCCTCATGGATTTAAATCCTCGAGATCGCCATCGGCAGATCACCGAGGCCCGACCAGAGAGAGACACATTCATCGACTGGTCAATCCACTACCTCCGATAGAAGAAGAGTGTATCCCCGTACCTGAGACATTTTCTCAGGACCCCGTCCAGTTACCATTTTCAATTTAGATGCACCGCTGTTTTTATTACCGCAACGTTTATTTGTGTGTTGTAACTTATGCTTAGTACCCCGAGTTTCGCGGCGAGTAGATCATTCAAGTAAGTAGCTCTGTCGCGGTTTGACTCTAATGTATCACTGTTTTCTCTTGCGAGAAATCCTGGAGTGAGATTTCTTTTCCCTGAGTTGCCGCATCATATATTTTCTCACGACATAGATTCTTTTTATTTCGCGCAGCACCACGGCAGCAGACTCACAACCACAATTACTCGAAACCCATACACTGCTTGCAAAATTTTGCAACGGTGTTGCGTCTAACTAAGCACTTACCAACAACTGTTAACACCCGACACACCCCACCTACTCCTCGTGATCATCGCCACCGCGGAGAGCCAGCAACCGAGCAGCGGCATCGCGATGATCGTCGAGGATCATCGCGCACAGGAGCACGGAGAGCCCCATCACCGCTGCCAGCCCTCCGCACAGCAAGATCACGTACCAGTCCGACACCACCTCCGCCATTAGCGCCTCATCTCGAGCTCCGGGAAACGGAAACAGAGGAGAAGGAGAGAGAGAGAGAGGAACAAGGCCAGGTGTGAGGGAGAAGAGGAGAACGCCGCGGTCATTTTATAAGCCCGAGCTCGGTGTACGGTGGGCGAGGTCCACCAGCGCCGCTCGTCGCCCGACCGCCGGTGTTCGGAGGCGAATCCGCGAGCAGTGCCGACAGCGCACTGGCCCGCGAGGTGAGTGCATGCTGCACCGGCAGCTAGCGGCCACAAGACTACCGCTGTACGGGCCTAGGTGCCCTATGCGCTAAGCGTCGCCGGTGGAGAAAGCGCGGGAAAGCGCGTGGGAGAGAGGAAGAAGAGAGAGCCGGAGGAAGAAGAAGAGGCTGACCGTGGGCCCGGGTCCACCAGTCAGCCAGAGAGAGCACTGTGCTCTCGGGTGTCACCAGCGTATTTTAAGATTTAGAATTTATTCTAAATTTATGTCCAGTGTAGAAATCGCTAGTTTTCCCCAACACCGTGGATTTTTTCCCACACCGCGCCAGTATCCCACACTGTATTTTTGCACCACTTATTGCTCTCAGTGTAGCCACTTTCGTTTTAATGCAAATTTATTTAGAATTTAACTCTTAGCAAATCTCGAGGACGAGATTTTTCTTAAGGGGTTTAGTAATTGTAACACCCCAAAAATTTAGCCAAGTTTTCAATATTAAAATTTTTGCCAGGAGTTTTAAATTTTTTATTTCTGTTGATTTCAGAACTCTTCTTTTAATTTTAAGGCGTCTTTTCCTTGTGGAGCTTTCCAAAACATATTGGACTTCTATGCTCTTTGTATGACATTTCCAAATCAGTAGATTTATTTATTAAAATTATTTCACCCTGAGCTTTTTTTTTCATTAAAATGAACTATTTTAAATTTTGGAGCTCTTTTTGAACTACAACCATTTGATAGATTCTCTTAAAATTCCAACCAAAATTTGGAGATGTCATGTGATGTCTCTAAATCACTTGTGTGCATGAATATAATCATTTCATTGCATATTATGAGTTTCACACCTGTTTTTCAAATCTGGTCCAGTGGACACTTTTGCACTATGGCCTAATTAAATATTTCCCTAGAACCTCCACCAAAATGTGGTGTCGCTAAGACGCCCGACTGTGGCATTTCTTTTAAAGCCCTTTATGTGGTGTCGCTAAGACGCCCGACTGTGGCATATCTATTAAACCCCTGTATGTGGTGTCGCTCAGACGCCTCGACCGTGGCATTTCTTTTAAAGCCCTTTATGCGGTGTCGCTCAGACGCCCGATCGTGGCATTTCTTTTAAAGCCCTTTATGTGGTGTCGCTCGGATGCTGATTGTGGCATTTCTTTTAAAGCCCTTTATGTGGTGTCGCTCAGACGCCTTATCGTGGCATTTCTTTTAAAACCCTTTATGTGGTGTCGCCAGACGCCTGATCGTGTGGCATATTGTTATTTACCTCATAATTTTTAATACTACCATGTTATTGCATATTCATAAATAACAAGCTTGCAAGCAGAGTTTTATTTATCTTTGGTGACCGACATCATGAGCATAAAATATTTTCAACACATCATTGTTAAATTATGCCTGTGTTCATAATGTTTGCGAGTACATTCAAAGTACTCACTGGCTTGTCCCTGGCTATTGTCTTGGCCAGATTTCTTGCTTGGAGAGGAGCGTTGCGACGACAACCCCGGAACCTAGGCAATGGTGATAGCAGTCTCGTGAAGATAGGGGTTAACCTGGTCAGCTGTTCCTGTGGAAAATGGAGTTCCATGGACACAGATGATCCATAAACCGCTTCTGCCATCAACCACTAGAAACCATTTGTTGTACTCACAGAACAGAATGGTCTTGTACTACATATATTGTATTTTGCTTGGAATTTCTGTATCAAGTTGGTGCCTTATCAGCTAACAGTTATCCTGGGGCTGGTAAGCACAAGGGCCATTTTTCTGGGATTAACACCCGGAGAATCGGTCGCCACACTGTTGATGACCTTCTTTGGCCGCAAGAAAGCTAATTTTTGGTAAAAAAATCACGGCGAAGGTTTCAATCCAATCGGAGTTACGGATCTCCATATATACACGAAACAGTGAAAGGGCAGCGGACGAGAACGCAGAAATAGAGACAGACAGAGAGACAGATCCAATCTCGGAGGGGCTCTCTGAAAGTGCAAATATCCCTAGGTGGTTTTAGTAATTCATAACAACATATAGCTCATTGAGCTAATGCTATTCCAAGACTATTATTTCAGGAAAGCTCAATGAATGGCATGGCATGGATGATGAAAGTGGATCCCTCAAAATAATAAGGACAAAGGATTGGCTCAAGCTCAAAAGCTCAAGACTCTTACTTTTACTTTTTAGTGATCCAAGATCACATTGAGTCTATAGGAAAAGCCAATACTATCAAGAAGGGATGAGGTGTTGCTTAATGAGCCTCTTGCTTCATGTGCTTAGTGATATGCTCCAAAACCCTCAACTACTTTCCCACATCCACAAATGACCTAAACCTAAAGCCAAAATCGGTCACACCGATTCTTTCTATCCGGCGCCACCGATTCCAAAAGTCATAGCCACTACCACAAACCCTAAGCAAATCAGTCTTACCGATAGGGATCTCGGTCTCACCGAGATGGGGTTGCAATCTCTCTGTTTCCCTTCATAACGTTTCGGTCTAACCGAAGTGAGCGATCGGTCCCACCGAGATTGCAATGTAAACTCTCTGTTTCCTTTTTGTAACATTTCGGTCTCACCGAAAAGAGCAAATCGATCCCACCGATTTTACCTGACCAACTCTCTGGAAAGCTTATTACCAAATATGTCTCACCGAGTTTGTGTAATCGGTCTCACCGAGATTACGTTATGCCCTAACCCTAACCGTATCGGCCTCACCGACATGCATGTCAGTCCCACCGAAAATCACTAACGATCACTAGGTTTACTAAATCGGTCCGACCGAGTTTAATGATTCGGTCACCGAGTTTGGTAAATTGTGTGTAACGGTTAGATTTTGTGTGGAGGCTATATATACCCCTCCACCTCCTCTTCATTCGTGGAGAGAGCCATCGTAATCTAACCTACACTTCCAACTTACCATTTCCGAGAGAGAACCACCTACTCATGTGTTGAGGCCAAGATATTCCATTCCGACCATATGAATCTTGATCTCTAGCCTTCCCCAAGTTGCTTTCCACTCAAATCCTCTTTCCACGGATCCAAAACCTATGAGAGAGAGTTGAGTGTTGGGGAGACTATCATTTGAAGCACAAGAGCAAGGAGTTCATCATCAACACACCATTTGTTACTTCTTGGAGAGTGGTGTCTCCTAGATTGGCTAGGTGTCACTTGGGAGCCTCCGACAAGATTGTGGAGTTGAACCAAGGAGTTTGTAAGGGCAAGGAGATCGCCTACTCGTGAAGATCTACCGCTAGTGAGGCAAGTCCTTCGTGGGCGACAACCATGGTGGGATAGACAAGGTTGCTTCTTCGTGGACCCTTCGTGGGTGGAGCCCTCCGTGGACTCACGCAGCCGTTACCCTTCGTGGGTTGAAGTCTCCATCAACGTGGATGTACGATGGCACCACCTATCGGAACCATGCCAAAAACATCCGTGTCTCCAATTGTGTTTGAATCCTCCAAATCCTTCCCTTTACATTCTTGCAAGTTGCATGCTTTAATTTCCGCTGCCTATACACTCTTTGCATGCTTTCTTGAATTGTGTGATGATTGCTTGACTTGTCCTAAAATAGCTAAAATCTACCAAACTCTAAAATTGGGAAAAGGTTAAGTTTTTATTGGTCAAGTAGTCTAATCACCCACCCTCTAAACATACTTCAAGGTCCTACAAGTGGTATCAGAGCTTTGGTCTCCATTTGGTTTGATTTCCATAGCTTTTGGTGGTCATAGCCTTGGTTTCACAACCTAGGAGAGTATGGCGTCTAGCGAGGGAAATTATCACCGTAGAGGTCCTTACTTTGATGGTACTAATTTTGCTAGTTGGAAGCATAAGATGAAAATGCATATTCTTGGACATAACCCCGCCTGCTTGGGCAATTATTTGTATTGGCTTGCAAGGTGAATTCTTCGATGGGAGAGAACCGAACCGTGAAGCTAATGCGGAAGAATTGAAGATGCTACAATACAATGCTCAAGCATGTGACATCATCTTCAACGGATTGTGCCCCGAAGAATTCAACAAAATCAGCCGTGTTGAGAATGCAAAGGAAACTTGGGATACTTTGATTCATATGCATGGAGGTACCGAGTCCGTCAAGGAATCCAAGTTGGATGTGCTCCAAAGTCAGCTTGACAAGTTCAAAATGAAGGATGGTGAAGGTGTCGCTGAAATGTACTCTAGGCTTGCTCTTATCACAAATGAGATTGCCGGCTTAGGGAGTGAAGAGATGACCGACAAATTCATCATCAAGAAAATCCTAAGAGCATTGGATGGAAAGTATGATACCATGTGCACATTGATCCAAATGATGCCAAACTACAAAGATCTCAAGCCAACGGAAGTCATTGGAAGGATTGTTGCTCATGAGATGTCACTCAAGGATAAGGAGGAACTTCACAACAAGTCAAGTGGTGCTTACAAAGCCTCGGTGAAGCCCCCACATCATCAAGTGAGAAACCAACCTTCAATGAAGAATTGAGCTTAATGGTGAAGAACTTCAACAAATTCTACAAAAGCGAAGCAAAGAAAGAAGCTCCAAGTCAAGGTCTTACAATGACAAGAGATCTTCTAGTCGAGAGCATAATTGCTACAATTGTGGGAGACCGGACACTACTCCAATGAGTGTACGACACCCTACAAAAGAAGAGAAGATTCTCCAAGAAGAAGGGGCAAAAGAGAAGAATCACCACCAAGAGAGAGGAGGAGTAGAGATGATCGTTATGAACGAAGACCCTCACGGAGAAGTAAGGATTCAGAAAGAAAGGACAAGTCATCAAGGAGCTACACAAAATGAAGACATCAAGCTCATGTTGGTGAATGGGTTTCCGGCCCGACTCCGACAATCACTCCGAGAGAAGCTATCACTCCGACTCGAATATACTCAAGATGAAGGTGTTGCCGGTCTAGCACTTGTGTCAACCAACTCCTACGACATATTTGAATCACCAAATGAAGGAATTGGTAGATGCTTCATGGCCAAAGGTCCTAAGGTAACACATCCCGAGTATGTTGATTTTAATATTGATGAAGATGACTTGCTTGTGGATGATGATTTACTTGTTGACAACTCTAGTGATGAATACTATGATGAAATGTCAATTAATCATGCTAATCAAACTAATGACAATGATAAGGAGAAAATTGAGCTTCTAACTAAAGAACTAAACACTCTTAAGTTGGCTCATGAAACTATCTTCGAAGATCATCGAGAACTTTTAAGGGCTCATGAGAAGTTACGCTTTGAAAAGCTCAATCTTGAGCAAGAGCATGAGTTCTTAAAGGCAATCAATGATGATCTCCGCAAGAAAAGTTCTTCTTACATTGCCAAGCGTTTACTCTTATCTACTTACATGCCTCAAGTTAAGTCTAGTAACAAGTACAAGAAAGATACTTCCTCTAGTAGTAACAATAATAATGTCAAATCCAATGTTGTTGCTTCTAGTAGTTCTCTTGATTCCACTAATGATTCTCTTAGCCAAGTTAAACTTGAGCAAGAAAATAGTTTATTGAAGGAAATTATAGAGAAAGGTGTTTACAAGAGCCTTGCTGGGAGTAAGCAATTCGAGGAAATTGTACGCAAGCAAGGAAGGCACCGGAAGAATCAAGGTGTTGGTTTTGAACGAAAGTTCAACGCCAATGGAGTTGAGTGGGAAGAAGATCAATACCCCAAGACAAAGTTTGTTCCTCAACAAGAGAAGTATGATCCTACTTCCTTCAAGGGGACACAAGCTCAAGATGATCTTCCACCACAAGACCACAAGAACAAAGGCAAGGACAAGCTTCAAGAAGAGATTGATGCATTTGAAGAAGCACCTAAAGCCTCGCTCAAGTGGGTCCCCAAGACTACGCCAAGTTCTACTTCATCAAGTACAACTACAACTCCAAGGATTCCCATCAAGATGATGTGGATCCCGAAGAAGAAGAACTAGAGAGTTCTTGAGGGTGACTCCGCCAACATTCTTCACTCATATCATTTTGGCAAGAACAAGTGCAATCAACTTTCACATCTTGCACTAGTTCAAGGAGTCACAAACCCTCATGTTGGTAAGGCAAGGGACAAGGTAACCTAATGTTTTCATGGACATCATCTTGTGTGTGCATCACTCTATGTCTATGGATATTCTTGTTTGTTCCTTGTGGGACTAACCCATGTAGGCAAGTTGAAAGTGCAACTCACTCCAAAGGATTGCTCCAAATGATCCACATCAACATTGAGCATCTACATCTTCAACACCTACATGAAGTCATCATCGACAAAACCCAAGGTTAGTTCATCCCTCTAAGGGGGATCTCACATCTAGGGGAGCTTAACTCTAAGAATTGAGTCAAAGCAACTCTAATGGTGTGAACACATTAATGCATTATGTAAAAGTGGTAACCCCAGTTGAGCTTAAACGATGAGTATGACCTATGATCAAATGTTCTCATTTGACTCCTAAGTCAATATACTCATATATAGATGACCTAGTCATCGCCAATTGCTTGATAGTTGCTAAAATTGGTTGTGCATGCTTTGCCACATATTTCAATTGCCATCTTATTGTGTGAGCATGTTGGTGCATATTTTACTCATTCAAGGACATCCACTTGTTGTTTTGTTTGTTTGGATTCTTTTCTTTGTGCCAAGTGGATGGACAAGAATGCCTAAGAACCTTCTTTAGCTATCTATGCTTTTCTCGTCTCAAACTCTATTCATGCTACATCACAAAATTTGATCAAGTCGATTCGAACCACTGTGTGAGGAGCACTCGGAGTCCCCGATTCGTCATAGACTTAAACTTCCAAAACCTCTTAATGATTCTCGGTCTGACCGATCCTTCCATTTCGGTCCTACCGAGATCATCAAGTTGATCTGAGTTTTCAATCTCGGTGCAACCGATTTGAACTTTTCGGTCTCACCGATTTGCAGTAAATGAACACAGTTATGCATCTCGGTGCCACCGAGTTGTTCCACTCGGTCACACCGACAGGGTCGAGCTATATAGAGCCACGGGCAAAATTTTGGAAATTTCTCTGAAACCCTTAGCCCGCGCAACAGCTCGCTTTGCCATCGTGGTCTCCGGATCGTCTCCTTGTAGCCAGCAGCCTCCTGTCATTGGTCTCCGCCATTGTCAACGGATTTCGTCCCGCCGTTGTCAGCCGTAGCAAGTCCACCGCCAAGTTAGGGTATGGACTTAATCTTTGTGCTATCCATGTCCGATTCACGGCACATTGTTTTCATATTGATTCTTGCCACGATTGAAACTCTTACATCCCAGCCAAAGTAGTTGATGTGATTCAAATTTTTAGGTTTAGGTTTCACCAAACCATCTCGGACCCACCAAGTTGAAAAACTCGGTCTCACCGATTTGGCTTATGCCATTGCACTAGTGACTCTCGGTCTGACCGAGAATTACTAATCGGTGCAACCGATTTGAGGATTCTGTGAAACCCTAGCAGTCTCGGTACCACCAAACTGAAACTCGGTCCAACCGAGATCATTAGTTCAGGTTCCAAAACTGCTTCGGTATCACCGAGTTTGAAAATCGGTGGATCTGAAATGCTTTCTGTGAAAAACTAAGACTGAACTTTTGAGTCATTCTTTTGCAAAAACCTCTGCATTTTGTGATGCTCATCTTTTCTATCTCATCTATAACTCTTCACAGGGTCAGCAAGCTTTTTTGCGGTATGTCCGATCAAAGTGACAAATGTAATGTGTCGAAGAGCAGATGGACTTGATGAGGGCACTAGTCCCTCAACTTCAGATGAAGGGAGCAGAAGTACTCCTAGCAATTTGCCTAAGGCTGCAACTAGGCAAAGGAGGAAAAGAACTTGATTCAGAGGATGAAGATTACAAAGTCGAGGAAGATGAGGCAACTTCCAAGAAAGTGGTGCTCAAGAAGGAGTATGGCTCAAAGAAAGGATATAAAGCCGTGCATGAAGACCAAAAGGCCTGCAGGAAGACAACCAATGTCCAAAGCCGAGTGTCTACACAAGCCTCTTTGGAAACCCAACCCAAAGAACCAAATTACCGCAGAAGGGAAGAAAAGAAAGGAAAGGGTCAAGAAGACCATGGCCAGAGTTATTGGACAACCTTCCATGATGGAAGAGGAAGAGCTTGCTGCACTAGCTCCAAAGGCACCAAAGCTTATGGGTGATGCTATTAGATCAGGGGCTGCCACATCTAAGCCCAAGGAAGCACCCAAAGATGCCCCCAAGGCCAAGTCTGCACCTAAGAAGAATACCAGGAGTATTCCAGCTGCTGAGAAGAACAAGGCCCCAAAGTGCTCGAGGACGCCGATGAGGAAGATGAAGAAGGACAAGTTCGAGGAAGCTCAAGCCCAAGATAACAGACCACAATGATGCCCATCCCGTGGCTGAGGACATGAGAATCGTGAAGGATCTGAAATGAGGATATGGAGGATGGCAGATCCACATGCCACAAGGAGAAGAACTGCTGTTGACTACAGGTTCCACACAAAGGAACAACAGGACTTCTATCAAACAATTCTGTTGGACAAGAAGCCCATTGTCTGTGACATGAGGTGGGTTGACTGGAATTTCATCAAGGAGAATGAAGAGCACTATGCTGGAGTGCAAGATAGCTTTGTTGCTTGTGGAGTTGCAGATTTTGTTGGGCAAAAGCTCACAAATTGGAATGATGAACTTATCATGCAGTTCTACTCCACATCACATTTTTACCCAGATGGAAGAATTGTTTGGATGTCTGAAGGTACAAGGTACCAAATAACTGTTGAAGAATGGGCAAAGCTGATAAATGCCCCAGAGGAAAATGAGGATGACCTAGACATTTATGCAAATAAGAAGATGGGTCACAATTCAATGGCTCACATGTACAAGGAAATTCCAGACAAGGCATTAGGAACTCACAAGTTTGGATCAGTTCACTTTCTGCTGTCAGGGTTGCCAACCACAAATTGGATTCTGAGGCACACTTTGTTGCCCAAGTCCGGTGACCATAACATGATCAGAGGGCATGCCATCAACATGTTGCATGTGTTTGATGTGCCACAGAAGTTCAAAGTCATGAGCCTGATCATTGAAACAATCAAGAGGACTGCATCAGATCGTAAGAGGAGTTGTGGATATGCACCTCGATTCAAGAATTGATAAACTCAAAGATGGGCACAGGAAAATATCAGTTGGATAAGGAACACTTTCCACTTTATCCAGACTTTGAGGACAATGAGGTTGTCATGAATGAAGATGACCCACAATCAGTTCAAGCTCAGGAGAAGAAGGAGAAGGCAAAGAGGGAGAAGGCTGCCAAGATGCCAACTCAAGAGGAGGCATGTGAGTATTTCTTGAAGAACAAGCAGGAGCAGATCGGATACTTAATAGCATCAACTCTGAGGATTGAGAAGGGATTGGCCACCCTCACTCAAAATCAGGAGAGCTTGGAGAGAATCATAGAACAAAAGTTCTATAACTTAGATGTGAAAGTAACTGAGATTGATGCAGTGGAGGAACTACAAGATGACATGCAGGAGAGGAAGGGCAAGACTACCACCAATGTGTTTGCCAGAGTGCCCATAGCCCAGAGGTCATCTGCTGTGCCAGTTCCTGACACAAGAGCAACTTAATCTACACCAGCTTCAGCTCCAGTGCAACCAGCTACAGCATCAGCTCCAGCTCCATCTACTTCAACTGAAGCTTTCGTCCTCGGCGTTATCCGGACTCCACCACCTGAAGATCAAGCCTGAGAGTCGATCTGCACTATGCATTTTCTATGAACTTTTTGGTAACTTGTTGCCAAAGGGGAGAAAATGTATAGATCATAGGCTTCGAGAGAGAGAGAGAGTGTTACTTTTGTTCTCTCTTGCTTTATTTGATGGTTTTTCAATCTTTGTTTGCTTTTGGTTGAGATACTATGCTTGTGAGACATTGATGATCATGTGTTTGATCATAAGCTACACTTATGCATGCTTGATATTATCCTATCTATCTTATGTGATCACTCACTATGCTTGGTGATGAGTGCATGTATTCATTGTTTATTATTTTGAGCGCTCCACCAAGATGTATGTGACATGGAAGAGTAACCCATGAGCCTAATTCATTGTGCATTTGTAGTCCAAAGCAAATCTAAAACTATGCGACGATGTTATTTAAATTTTATTATCATTTGTCAAAGCAACAATGTTATTTAAATTTTATTATCATTTGTCGAAGCTTTGATCTATATGTTGTCATCAATTACCAAAAAGGGGGAGATTGAAAGTGCAACTATCCCTAGGTGGTTTTGGTAATTCATAACAAAATATAGCTCATTGAGCTAATGCTATTCCAAGACTATTATTTCAGGAAAGCTCAATGAATGGCATGGCATGGATGATGAAAGTGGATCCCTCAAAATACTAAGGACAAAGGATTGGCTCAAGCTCAAAAGCTCAAGACTCTTCATTTTACATTTTAGTGATCCAAGATCACATTGAGTCTATAGGAAAAGCCAATACTATCAAGAAGGGATGAGGTGTTGCTTAATGAGCCTCTTGCTTCATGTGCTTAGTGATATGCTCCAAAACCCTCAACTACTTTCCCACATCCACAAATGACCTAAACCTTAAAGCCAAAATCGGTCACACCGATTCTTTCTATCCAGCGCCACCGATTCCAAAAGTCATAGCCACCGCCACAAACCCTAAGCAAATCGGTCTTACCGATAGGGATCTCGGTCTCACTGAGATGGGGTTGCAATCTCTGCTTCCCTTCAGAACGCTTCGGTTCAATCAAGTGAGCGATCGGTCCCACCGAGATTGCAAAGTAAACTCTCTATTTCCTTTTTGTAACATTTCGGTCTCACCGAAAAGAGCAAATCAGTCCCACCGAGTTTACCTTACCAACTCTCTGGAAAGCTTATTACCAAATCGGTCTCACCGAGTTTGTGTAATCGGTCTCACCGAGATTACGTTATGCCCTAACCCTAACCGTATCGGCCTCACCGACATGCATGTCAGTCCCACCGAAAATCACTAACGGTCACTAGGTTTACTAAATCGGTCCGACCGAGTTTAACGATTCGGTCCCACCGAGTTTGGTAAATTGTGTGTAACGGTTAGATTTTGTGTGGAGGCTATATATACCCCTCCACCTCCTCTTCATTCGTGGAGAGAGCCATCAGAACGAACCTACACTTCCAACTTACCATTTCCGAGAGAGAACTACCTACTCATGTGTTGAGGCCAAGATATTCCATTCCTACCATATGAATCTTGATCTCTAGCCTTCCCCAAGTTGCTTTCCACTCAAATCCTCTTTCCACCAGATCCAAAACCTATGAGAGAGAGTTGAGTGTTGGGGAGACTATCATTTGAAGCACAAGAGCAAGGAGTTCATCATCAACACACCATTTGTTACTTCTTGGAGAGTGGTGTCTCCTAGATTGGCTAGGTGTCACTTGGGAGCCTCCGACAAGATTGTGGAGTTGAACCAAGGAGTTTGTAAGGGCAAGGAGATCGCCACTTCGTGAAGATCTACCGCTAGTGAGGCAAGTCATTCGTGGGCGACGGCCCCGGTGGGATAGACAAGGTTGCTTCTTCGTGGACCCTTCCCGGGTGGAGCCCTCCATGGACTCGCAGCTGCTACCCTTCGTGGGTTGAAGTCTCCATCAACGTGGATGTACGATAGCACCACCTATCGGAACCACGCCAAAAACATCCGTGTCTCCAATTGCGTTTGAATCCTCCAAACCCTTCCCTTTACATTCTTGCAAGTTGCATGCTTTAATTTCTGCTGCCTATACACTCTTTGCATGCTTGCTAGAATTGTGTGATGATTTCTTGACTTGTCCTAAAATAGCTAAAATCTACCAAATTCTAAAATTGGGAAAAGGTTAACTTTTTATTGGTCAAGCAGTCTAATCACCCCCCTCTAGACATACTTCAAGGTCCTACACTCTCGCCCCTCCCACGCCATGGAGGCCAAGGACCAGAGGGAAACCCTTCTCCCATCTAGGGAGGAGGTCAAGGAAGAAGAAGACGAAGGGCCCCGTCTCCCCTTTTCTTTCGGTGGCGCCGGAACGCTGCCATGGCCATCATCATCACCGCAATCTTCACCAACAACTTCACCGCCATCATCACCAACTCTTCCCTCCTCTATGCAGCGGTGTAACCTCTCTCTTACCCGCTGTAATCTCTACTTAAACATGGTGCTCAACACTATATATTATTTCCCAATGATGTATGGCTATCCTCACGATGTTTGAGTAGATCCGCTTTTGTCCTATGGGTTATTTGATGATCAAGATTGGTTTGAGTTGTATGTTTTATTATTGGTGCTGTCCTATGGTGCTCTCCGTGTCGCCAAGCGTGAGGGATCCCTCACTGTAGGGTTTGCAATATGTTCATGATTTGCTTATGGTGGGTGTATGGAGTGATGTAAGCACAGACCCGAGTAAGTTGGTTGTTTGCGTATGGGATAAAGAGGACTTGATGCTTTAATGCTATGGTTGGGTTTTACCTTAATGATCTTTAGTAGTTGCGGATGCTTGCTAGAGTTCCAATCATAAGTGCATATGATCCAAGTAGAGAAAGTATATTAGCTTATGCCTCTCCCTCAAATAAAATTGCAATAATGATTACCGGTCTAGTTATCGATTGCCTAGGGACAAATAACTTTCTCATAACAAGGAGCTCTCTACTAAAACTAATTTAGTTGTGTCTTCACCTAAACAGCCCCTAGCTTTTATTTACGTGCTCTTTATTTTCTTGCAAACCTATCCAAAAACACCTACAAAGTACTTCTAGTTTCATACTTGTTCTAGGTAAAGCGAACGTCAAGCGTGCGTAGAGTTGTATCGGTGGTCGATAGAACTTGAGGGAATATTTTTTCTACCTTTAGCTCCTCGTTGGGTTCGACACTCTTACTGATCGAAAGAGGCTACAATCGATCCCCTATACTTGTGGGTTATCAAGACCTTTTTCTGGCGCCGTTGCCGGGGAGTTATAGCGTGGGGTGAATATCCTCGTGTGTGCTTGTTTGCTTTATCACGAAGTAATTTTTATTTGCTGTTCTTAGTTGTTATCTATCTTTAGTTATGGATATGGAACACGAAATACCAAAAAAATTAGGTGTACTTGCTGCTCATGGAGATGGGGAACCTCCTAAAACCCTCAATGCTGGTTATGTGAAAGATATTATGTACTAATTTAATAATCCTGAGAAAACCCAATTCAATTATGTAATGGGAGTAACATTGGATCAACGTGAATACTTTAGGGATTATCGCTTGACACAAAAAGGGAAACTATTATGGGATCAAATTCATATATTGAAGTGGTATGCTCGGCAAGTATGCCTGAGTTATGATTATAGTTGTTGCTCTAAGATGAAGGTTCCACACCTTCCCTTTTCATGCAAATTTAATGATAATAAAACCTTAGCTTCTTATGCTAATGGTATATATGATTACTATGATGTGGAACAAATAGAAGAATTTGTTGATTTTATGGGTGCTTATGAAATTGAATCTATGTTTAAAGAGTTTGAAGATTTTGATGATCCTGTTTATAGACCTGAAAATTTAGCTATCCTCCAATATTTCTATGAGAATTATGAATAAAATTCCGATATTAATGCACTTATTGAGAAAGTCTCCGCTGTCCAAGAAGAGACTAATATTTTGCAGGAATCTATGGAAGAAGAAAATGATGAAACTGTGAGCTCATTGGATGAAAAAGATGAGGAGGAGAGCGAAGAACAAAAGGAGGAAGAGCGGATTGATCACCCGTGCCCAACTACTAATGAGAGTAACGCTTCAACTCAAACATTGTTTAATTCCCTTCGTGCTTATCAAGGATGATTGCTATGATGACTGTTATGATCCATTTGATTCTTTTGAAATATCCCTTTTTGATGATGCTTGCTATGCTTGTGGCCAAGATGCCAATATGAATTATGCTTATGGAGATGAACTTGATATAGTTCCTTATGTTAAACATGAAATTGCTGCTATTGCACCCACACCTGATAGCCCTATTATCTTTTTGAATTCTCTCGACTACACTATATCGGAGAAGTTTGCTTTTATTAAGGATTAGCTACCCGTGCCCACCTTTTAATGAGAGTAACCCTCCAACTCATACATTGTTTAATTTCCCTTCGTGCTTACCGAAGGATGATTGCTATGATCCCATTGACTCTTTTGAAATATCCCTTTTTGATGATGCTTGCTATGCTTATGGCCAAGATGCCAATATGAATTATGCTTATGGAGATGAACTTGCTATAGTTCCTTATGTTAAACATGAAGTTGTTGCTATTGCACCCGCATGATAGTCCTATTATCTTTTTGAATTCTCCTGATTATACTATATCGGAGAAGTTTGCTCTTATTCAGGATTATATTGATGGGTTGCCTTTTACCATAGCACATGATGATTTTGATGAATATAATATGCATGTGCTTGCTTCTCCTACTTGCAATTATTATGAGAGAGGAACTATATCTCCACCTCTCTTTGTTTCCAACACGATAAAATTGCAAGAAACTGTTTATACTATGCATTGGCCTTTACTTTGTGTGCATGAATTGTTCTTTTATGACATGCCGATGCATAGGAAGAGAGTTAGACTTCGTCATTACATGATATATGTTGCTTTGTGCTCACTACTAAATTACAAATCATTGTTGAGATTCAAATTGGCTTTGATATACCTTGGGATCTGGGTGGATTCGCTACTTGAGCACTATATGCCTAGCTTAATGGCTTTAAAGAAAGCGCTGCCAGGGAGACAACCCGGAAGTTTTAGAGAGTCATTTATTTCTGTTGAGTGCTTTCATATAGTTAAAAAAACAAAAATAAAGAGGGGAATCTAAAACTTTTTCAAAAAGAAAAGCGAAAGTGAGAAAGACGAGCATTGTTAAAGTGGGAGCTAGCCTTGAACTTTGTTCATGCTCACGGAAACTTTGTGAATCTTGATTGCAGAAATTTTTTAACAAAAATAATTATCCCCTTGTACAATTCCATTGTATTATAAAAATAGTGTGCTAAGGTTTGCCTTTAGGATGTTTACAATGCTTGTTGGTTTGTACGGTGCAGGACAGAAACCTTGTCTGTAGTGCTCGATTTTTAATTTTTTACTGGAATGTCAAATGGTTCTGATTCTTTTTTCACTATCTTTACATACAAATTGTTTATTTTTCCTAATTTTGGCATAATTTTTCAAGTATCATAAGTATGGTGAATGTTCATATTATTACAGACTGTTCTGTTTTAGACAGATTCTGTTTTTGATGCATAGTTTGCTTGTTTTGATGAAACTATCAATTTATGTCAGTGGATTAAGCCATGAAAAGGCTATATTAAAGTAGACACAATGCAAAACAAAATATGAATTGGTTTTCAACAGTACTTAGAGTGGTGATTTGCTTTATTATACTAACGGATCTTACCGAGTTTTTTGTTGAAGTTTTGTGTGGATGAAGTGTTCGATGATCGAGGAGGTCTCGATGTGAGAAGAAGGAAGAGAGGCAAGAGCTCAAGCTTGGGGATGCCCAAGGCACCCCAAGTAAATATTCAATGAGACTCAAGCGTCTAAGCTTGGGTATGCCCCGGAAGGCATCCCCTCTTTCTTCAACAAGTATCGGTATGTTTTCATATTCGTTTCATTCATGCAATATGTGCAATCTTGGAGCGTCTTTTGCATTTAGTTTTCATTTTTCTTTTACACACCATGCTGGTACGAGATGGTCCTTGGTTGATTTATAGAATGCTCTTTTCACTTCACTTATATCTTTTGAGTATGGCTTTATAGAATGCTTCATGTGCTTCACTTATATCATTTGAAGTTTGGATTGCCTGTTTCTCTTCACATAGACAACCGCCATTTGTAGAATGCTCTTTTGCTTCACTTATATTTGTTAGAGCGCGGGCATATCTTTTGTAGAAATAATTAAACTCTCTTGCTTCACTTATATCTATTTAGAGAGATGACAGAACTGGTCATTCACATGGTTAGTCATAAAATCCTACATAAAACTTGTAGATCACAGAATATGATATGTTTGATTCCTTGCAATAGTTTTGCGATATAAAGGTGGTGATATTAGAGTCGTGCTAGTTGAGTAATTGTGAAATTGAGGAATACTTGTGTTGAGGTTTGCAAGTCCCGTAGCATGCACGTATGGTGAACCGTTATGTAACGAAGTCGGAGCATGAGGTGTTCTTTCATTGCTTTCCTTATGAGTGGCGGTCGGGGACGAGCGATGGTCTTTTCCTACCAATCTATCTCCCTAGGGGCATGCGTAGTAGTACTTTGCTTCGAGGGCTAATAAACTTTTGCAATAAGTATATGAGTTCTTTATGACTAATGTGAGTCCATGGATTATATGCACTCTCACCCTTCCATCATTGCTAGCCTCTTCGGTACCGTGCATTGCCCTTTCTCACCTCGAGAGTTGGTGCAAACTTTGCCGGTGCATCCAAACCCCTTGATACGATATGCTCTATCACACATAAACCTCCTTTTATCTTCCTCAAAACAGCCACCATACCTACCTATTATGGCATTTCCATAGCCATTCCGAGATATATTGCCATGCAACTTCCATCATCATCATATACATGACTTGAGCATTTATCGTCATATTGCTTTGCATGATTGTAAGATATCTAGCATGATGTTTTCATGGCTTGTCCATTTTTTGATGTCATTGCTACGCTAGATCATTGCACATCCCGGTACACCGCCAGAGGCATTCATATAGAGTCATATCTTTGTTCTAGATATCGAGTTGTAAGTAAATAAAAGTGTGATGATCATCATTATTAGAGCATTGCCCCAGTGAGGAAAGGATGATGGAGACTATGATTCCCCCACAAGTCGGGATGAGACTCCGGATGAAAAAAAGAGAGAAAGGCCAAAAAAAGAGAAGGCCCAAAAAAAATAATGAGAGAAAAAGAGAGAAGGGGCAATGTTATATCCTTTTACCACACTTGTGCTTCAGAGTAGCACCATGTTCTTCATATAGAGAGTCTCTTGAGTTATCACTTTCATATACTAGTGGGAATTTTCATTATAGAACTTGGCTTGTATATTCCAACGATGGGCTTCCTCAAATGCCCTAGGTCTTCCTGAGCAAGCAAGTTGGATGCACACCCACTTAGTATCAGTTTGAGCTTTCATGTACTTATAGCTCTAGTGCATCCGTTGCATGGCAATCCCTACTCCTCACATTGACATCAATTGATGGGCATCTCCATAGCCCGTTGATTAGCCACGTCGATGTGAAACTTTCTCCCTTTTTGTCTTCTCAACATAACCCCCATCATCATATTCTATTCCACCTATAGTGCTATATCCATGGCTTGTGCTCATGTATTGCGTGAGGGTTGAAAAAGCTGAAGCGCATTAAAAAGTTTGAACTAATTGCTCGGCTTGTCATCGGGGTTGTGCATGATGTGAATATTTTGTGTGGTGAAGATGGAGCATAGCGAGACTATATTATTTTGTTGGGATGAGCTTTCTTTGGCTATGTTATTTCGATAAGACATAATTGCTTGGTTGGTATGCTTGAAGTATTATTGTTTTTATGTCAAATGATAGACTATTGCACTGAATCACTCGTGTCTTAATATTCATGCCACGATTAGACATATGATCAAGATTATGCTAGGTAGCATTCCACATCAAAAATTATCTTTTTTATCATTTACCTACTCGAGGACGAGCAGGAATTAAGCTTGGGGATGCTGATACGTCTCCGTCGTATCTATAATTTTTTATTGTTCCATGCCAATATTATTCAACTTTCATATACTTTTGGCAACTTTTTATACTATTTTTGGGACTAACATATTGATCCAGTGCCCAGTGCCAGTTCCTGTTTGTTGCATGTTTTATGTTTCGCAGAATATCCATATCAAACGGAATCCAAACAGGATAAAAATGGACGGAGATTATTTTTGGAATATTTGGAAAATTCCGGAAGAAAAATCCACGCGAGACGGTGCCCAAGGTGGCCACGAGGCAGGGGGCGCACCCTTGACCCTCGTGGGCCACCCGTAAGGCGGTTGAAGCCCTTCTTCGGCCGCAAGAAAGCTAATTTTTGGTAAAAAAACACGGTGAAGGTTTCAATCCAATCGGAGTTACGAATCTCCATATATACACGAAACGGTGAAAGGGCAGCGGACGAGAACGCAGAAACAGAGAGAGACAGAGAGCCAGATCCAATCTCGGAGGGGCTCTCGCCCTCCCGCGCCATGGAGGCCAAGGACCAGAGGGGAAACCCTTCTCCCATCTAGGGAGGAGGTCAAGGAAGAAGAAGACGAAGGGGCCCCCTCTCCCCTTCTGTTCCGGTGGCGCCGGAATGCTGCCGTGGCCATCACCATCACCGCAATCTTCACCAGCAACTTCACCGCCATCATCACCAACTCTTCGCCCCTCTATGAAGCGGTGTAACCTCTCTCTTACCCGCTGTAATCTCTACTTAAACGTTGTGCTCAACGCTATATATTATTTCCCAATGATGTATGGCTATCCTATGATGTTTGAGTAGATTCATTTTGTCCTATGGGTTATTTGATGATCAAGATTGGTTTGAGTTGTATGTTTTATTATTGGTGCTGTCCTATGGTGCTCTCCGTGTCGCGCAAGCATGAGGGATCCCCGCTGTAGGGTTTGCAATATGTTCATGATTTGCTTATGGTGGGTGGCGTGAGTGACAGAAGCACAGAGCCGAGTAAGTAGGTTGTTTGCGTATAGGATAAAGACGACTTGATGCTTTAATGTTATGGTTGGGTTTTACCTTAGTGATCTTTAGTAGTTGCGGATGCTTGCTAGAGTTCCAATCATAAGTGCATATGATCCAAGTAGAGAAAGTATGTTAGCTTATGCCTCTCCCTCAAATAAAATTGCAATAATGATTACCGGTCTAGTTATCGATTGCCTAGGGACAAATAACTTTATCGTAACAAAAAGCTCTCTACTAAAACTAATTTAGTTGTGTCTTCATCTAAACAGCCCCTAGCTTTTATTTACGTGCTCTTTATTTTCTTGCAAACCTATCCAAAAACACCTACAAAGTACTTCTAGTTTCATACTTGTTCTAGGTAGCGAGCGTCAAGCGTGCGTAGAGTTGTATCGGTGGTCGATAGAACTTGAGGGAATATTTTTTCTACCTTTAGCTCCTCGTTGGGTTCGACACTCTTACTTATCGAAAGAGGCTACAATTGATCCCCTGTACTTGTGGGTTATCAGTGATAATAGTCATACTGCTTACCAGCATGTCATACTTTGATTCAGCGGTATTGTTGGATGAAGCGGCCCAGACTGACATTACATGACCGCGTTCATGATACTGGTTCTACTATCGTGCTTCGCACACAGGTGGCCAGTGGGTGTCTATTTCTCCAACTTTAGTTGAATCGAGTGTGACTACGCCCGGTCCTTGTTGAAGGTTAAAACAGCACACTTGACGAAAAATCATTGTGGTTTTTGATGCGTAGGTAAGAACGGTTCTTGCTAAACATGTAGCAGCCACGTAAAATTTGCAACAACAAGTAGAGGACGTCTTACTTGTTTTTGCAGGGTATGTTGTGATGTGATATGGTCAAGATGTGATGATATATAAATTGTTGTATGAGATGATCATGTTTTGTAACAGTTATCGGCAACTGGCAGGTGCCTTATGGTTGTCGCTTTATTGTATGAAATGCGATCGCCATGTGATTGCTTTACTTTATCACTAAGCGGTAGCGATAGCCGTAGAAGCAATAGTTGGCGAGACGACAACGATGCTTCGATGGAGATCAAGGTGTCAAGCCGGTGACGATGGTGATCATGACGGTGCTTTGGAGATGGAGATCAAAGACACAAGATGATGATGGCCATATCATATCACTTATATTGATTTCATGTGATGTTTATCCTTTATGCATCTTATTATGCTTAGTTCGGCGGTAGCATTATAAGATGATCTCTCACTAAATTTCAAGGTATAAGTGTTCTCCCTGAGTATGCACCATTGCGACAGTTAAATGCGTCTTAGAGACACCACGTGATGATCGGGTGTGATAAGCTCTACGTTCACATACAATGGGTGCAAGCCAGTTCTGCACACGCAGAATACTTGGGTTAAACTTGACGAGCCTAGTATATGCAGATATGGCCTCGGAACACTGAGACCGAAAGGTCGAGCATGAATCATATAGTAGATATGATCAACATAGTGATGTTCACCATTGAAAACTACTCCATCTCACATGATGATCGGACATGGTTTAGTTGATTTGGATCACGTGATCACTTAGATGATTAGAGGGATGTCTATCTAAGTGGGAGTACTTAAGTAATATGATTAAATTGAACTTTAATTTATCATGAACTTAGTCCTGATAGTATTTGCATAACTATGTTGTAGATCAATAGCTCGCGATGTAGCTCCCCATTTATTTTTGATATATTCCAAGAGAAAAATAAGTTGAAAGATGATAGTAGCAATGATGCGGACTTGGTCCGTGATCTGAGGATTTTCCTCATTGCTGCACAAAAAAATTATGTCCTTGATGCACCGCTAGGAGCAGATGCAGATGTTATGAACTTTTGACAAAGCTCGGTATGATGACTACTTGATAGTTTAGTGCACCATGCTTTACGGCTTAGAACCGGGACTTCAAAAATGTTTTGAATGCCATGGAGCATATGAGATGTTCCAAGAGATGAAATTGGTATTTCAGTCTCATGCCCATGTTGAGAGATATGAGACCTCTGACAAGTACTTTGCCTACAAGATGGAGGAGAATAGCTCAACCAATGAGCATGTGCTCAGAATGTCTGAGTACTACAATCACTTGAATCAAGTGGGAGTTAATCTTCCAGATAAGATAGTGATTGACAGAGTTCTCTAGTCACTATCACCAAGTTACTAGAACTTCATGATGAACTATAATATGCAAGGGATAACGGAAACGATTCCCAAGATCTTCGTGATGCTGAAATTGGCGAAGGTAGAAATCAAGAAAAAACATCAAGTCTTGATGGTTGACAAGACCACTAGTTTCAAGTAAAAGGGCAAGGGAAATAAATGGAACTTCAAGAAGAATGGCAAGCAAGTTGCCACTCCGGTGAAGAATCCCAAAGCTAGACATAAGCCTGAAACTGAGTGCTTCTACTGCAAAGGGAATGGTCAGTGGAGGCGGAACTGATAATCCCCAAGTGCAAGGAATCATCGTAGCACTTTCCAAAGGTGGAAGTGATAAGTATGGAGTTTCGAACCCACAAGGAGCTAAAGGTAAGATCAATATTCTCTCAAGCCCTATCTGCCACTGACATGACTCTACGTGCACCGAACGTTTTACTTCCAACTAGAAACAGGAAATAAAACTACGTTGTGGGTATGAAGAGGATAACTTTGCATGATATCGGAGAGCTAAAATATAAAAGTAGGTGTTGTTATCATAAAGTTAGAACATATTACTAAATAATATAAATAGCGAGTGTGGAATAATGGTGGATCGGTGTGCGGAATTGTCCTAGGCAATTGTTAACAAGACCGGTAATCACTATTGCAGTTTCATATGAGGGAGAGGCATAAGCTAACATACTTTCTCTACTTGGATCATATGCACTTATGATTGGAACTCTAGCAAGCATCCGCAACTACTAAAGATCATTAAGGTAAAACCCAACCATAGAATTAAAGCATCAAGTCCTCTTTATTCACATACGCAACAATCTCTCTTACTCGGGTTTGTGTTTCAGTCACTCACCAACCCACTATAAGCGAATCATGAACATATTGCAACACCCTACAGAGGGAATCCCTCACGCTTGCGCGACACGGAGGGCACCATAGGACAGCACCGAAGTAAAACATACAACTCATACCAATCTAGATCATCAATCAACCCAAAGACAAAAGATATCTACTCAAAACATCATATGATGGCAACACATCATTGAATCATAATATCTGGCATAAAGCACCATGTTCAAGTAGGGATTACAGCGGGGTGCGGGAAAGTGGATCGCGTAAAAGAGATGGGGATGGTGATGATGATGGGGATGTTGATGAAGACGATCACCGTGGCGATGATTCCCCTCTCGATGGCACTCCGGTGCCACCAAGAGAGGAGGAGAGGTTCTCCCCTTGTGTTTCCTCCTCCATGGCCTCCACCCTCCGGGTCCTTGGCCTTCATGGTGATGATGGCCCCTCCGGGATACTCCTCCATGGCCACCGGTGATGATGGCCCCCTCCGGCAGGGTGCCAGAGAGGGCCTAGATTGATTTCTCGTGGCTACAGAGGTTTGTGGCAGCAGAACTCCCGATCTAGGTTAATTTTCTGAGGTTTCTGTATTTATAGGAATTTTTGGCGTCGGCCTCACGTCAAGGAGGTGCTCGAGGTGTCCACGAGGCAGGCCCATGCGCCTGGGGGGGGGGGGGGTGGGGGCGGACTCTCCTGGCCCAACTCTTTTACTCCGAGATCTTCTTTTGGTCCATAAAAAATCATAAAAATTGGCTCACAATTGGACTCCGTTTGGTATTCCTTTTTCGCAAAACTCTAAAACAAGGAGAAAAGCAGAACCGCCTTTGGGCTCTAGGTTAATAGGTTAGTGCCAAAAATCATATAAAAGTGTATAATAAAGCCCATTAAACATCCAAGATAGATAATATAACAGCATGAATACTCATAAATTATAGATACGTTGGAGACATATCAGCATCCCCAAGCTTAATTCCTGCTCGTCCTCGAGTAGGCAAATGATAAAAGAAATAATTTATGAAGTGTGAATGCTAGCAAGTGCTTAAGTTTGATCAATGATAATTCCAATCACTTTTTCTAGCATCATTATATGTCATAACAATAGCTCAACTCATAAAACTTTTCATGACAAAGTAACAAGCTAATCACATGTTAAAGTATAGATCATAAACTTTCTTGAAAACTAACAAACAATATTGTCAGTCATCAAACAATTGCAGTTCATCTTATTTTCAGGAAGAGTCTATGTCAGAGCTTTGATTTAGCAAACTCCACATACTCAACTATCATTTAGTCTTTCACAATTGCTAACACTCACGCATAATACTTGTGGTTATGGAGTTTTAATGGGACACAGAGAAAGATAGGGGCTTATAGTTTCGCCTCCCAACCTTTTACCTCAAGGGTAATGTCAACAATAATAGCTCATGCTAACTTACATCCAATTAGATATATATATATATATATATATATATATATATATATATATATATATATATATATCGGGATCTTTCCAACACCTGTGCTTGCCAAAGGATAAAATGTAAAAAGGAAAGGTGAAGATCACCATGACTCTTGCATAAGGTAGAAGATAATAATAAAAGATAGGCCCTTCGCAGAGGGAAGCGAGAGGTTGCCATGCGCTTTCAGGGTTGGATGCACAAAATCTTAATGCGAAAGAACGTCACTTTATATTGCCCTTGTGATATGAACCTTTATTATGCAGTCCGTCGCTTTTATTTCTTCCACATCACAAGATCGTATAAAGCTTATTTCCTCCACACCAATCAATCATACATATTTAGAGAGCAATTTTATTACTTGCACCGATGACAACTTACTTGAAGGATCTTACTCAATCCATAGGTAGATATGGTGGACTCTCATGGCAAAACTGGTTTAAGGGTTTTGGGAAGCACAAGTAGTATCTCTACTTGGTGCAAAGAATTTGGCTAGCATGAGGGGAAAGGCAAGCTCAACATGTTGGATGATCCATGACAATATACTTTATTTCAGATATAAGAAAACATAACCCATTACGTTGTCTTCCTTGTCCAACATCAACTCTTTAGCATGTCATATTTTAATGAGTGCTCCCAATCATAAAAGATGTCCCAGATAGTATATTTATATGTGAAACCTCTCTTCCTTCAATATTCTTTCATGAATTGTTCGAGTGACCAATTCTACGTTTGCTAACTTTCAATAAGTTTACTACATATATTTATTATGTGTGAAGTCATTACTCCCCATGCTATAAGTATATGAAACATATACTTATTCAGATTTATGACATTCGATTCATTCAACCATTTACTCATAGGATATACATGAAGCATGTGAGCAAATGACAAACTACTCCAAAAAGATAAGAGTGAAGAACACTGAGTAGTCAAATAATTAACTAGCCATGGGAGGATTATGTTTCATTCAATATTTCAGATCCAATGATTTTATTCAAACAGCAAGTAAAATCAAAAACACGCTCCAAGCAAAACACATATCATGTGACGAATAAAAATATAGCTCCGAGTAAGGTATACCGATAGTTTTTGAAGACGAAAGAGGGGATGCCTTCCGGGGCATCCCCAAGCTTAGGCGCTTGAGTCTTCCTTGAATATTACCTTGGGGTGCCTCGGGAATCCCCAAGCTTAGGATCTTTCCACTCCTTATTTTCCTCATATCGATATCTCACCCAAAGCTTGAAAACTTCAATCACACAAAACTTAACCAAACTTCGTGAGATAGGTTAGTATGATAAAGAGTAAACCATTCACTTTGGTACTGTCAAAGACAAGGTTCATAATTTTTCTCACACAATTCCTACTGTAACACGTCATTTCTACAATTTATATTGAGGAATATAAGCCATAGAAACTAGAAAACAAGCAAACTATGCAATGAAAACAGAATCTGTCAGAAACAGAACAGTCTGTAATGATCTGAACAATAACCATATTTCTGCTACTCCAAAAATTATGAAATAAATTGGTGGACGTGAGGAATTTGTCTATTAATCTTCTTCAAAAATAATCAACTCAAAAGCACTCTTCTGTAAAAAAATGACATCTATTCTCGTGAGCGCAAAGTTTCTGTTTTTTACAGCAAGATCACATTAACTTTCACACAAGTCTTCCCAAAGGTCCAACTTGGCACTTTATTGACCCAAAAGCTATAAAACATGATTACCACAGTAGCTTAATAATGTAAACACACAAAAACAGTAATGGTAAATATTGGGTTGTCTCCCAACAAGCACTTTTCTTTAATGCCTTTTAGCTAGGCATGATGATTTCAATGATGCTCACATAAAACGTAAGAATTGAAACATAAAGAGAGCATCATGAAGAATATGACTAGCACAATTGATTCTAACCAACTTCCTATGCCTAGGGATTTTGTGAGCACACAACTTATGGGAACAAGAATCAACTAGCATAGGAAAGCAAAACAAGTATAACTTCAAAACTTTAAGCACATAGGGAGGAAACTTGATATTATTGCAACTCCTACAAGCATGTATTCCTCCCTCATAATAATTTTCTGTAGCATCATGGATATCAACTTTGTTCTCATACTCAATTGGAACCTCTTCCGAAATAGTGGAGTCATTACTAGCTAAAGTTGACACTCTTCCAAATCCACTTTCATAAATATCACACTAAGATTCAACACCTCCAAAATAGTGGGATCACTAATTCCTAAAGTTGACACTCTTCCAAACCCACTTTTAAATGATATTATTACTCATACTACAAAGTATATAAGTGAAGTTCATGGAGCATTCTACAACTAACCAATATCCAAGCTCAAAATGTATAAGTGAAGCACATGAAGCATTCTATAAAACCATACTCAAAAGATTTAAGTGAAGCACAAAGAGCAATTCTATAAGATCATACTTAAAAGATTTAAGTGAAGCACATGAAGTATTCTATAAATCTATGAAGGGACATCTCATACTAGCATGGTTCTTAAAGGAAAAACAAAAACACAAAGGACACAAATCATGTGAACAAAGCAAAAACCGAGGTATACTGATATTTGTTGAAGAAGAAAGATGGGATACCAACTGGGGCATCCCCAAGCTTGGATGCTTGAGTATCCTTTGAAATATTTACTTGGGGTGCCTTAGGAATCCCCAAGCTTGAACTCTTGCCTCTCCTTATTCTTCTCATATTGATAGCTCCTCGACCTTCGAACACTTCATCCACACAAAACTTTAACAAAAACTTGTGAGAATCGTTAGTGTAATAAAGCAAATCACTACCTTTAGGTACTGTAATGAACTCATTCTTTATTTATATTGGTGTTAAACCTACTGTATTCCGACTTCTCTATGGTTCATACCCACCGATACTAGCCATAGATTCATTGAAATAAGCAAACAACACACGCAAAACAGAATCTGTTAAAAACAGAACAGTCTGTAGTAATCTGGAAGTTTGGCAAACTTCTGTAAATCCTAAAATTATGAAATAAATATGAAAATTTGAAAATTTTGTACAGAAGTAATGTGCAAAAAGTTTCAGACCAATCTGACTTTCCAATAAAAAATGTAAATTCACGCACTACAGCCAAAGTTTCTGTTTTTGTTCTGCACATAGTAAACAAGCAATCTAATCATCCTAAAACCAAAGCTTGGCACATTTATTTTTATAATACAATGGATATATACAAGGGGATATTTATTTACAGAGAAACTTCCATGAAAAATTCTACATTGTTTCCATGAGCATGAACACAAGTGCTCAAGGTCGACCCTCACTTCTTCAATGCATAACTTTCCAATCACTTCTCTTTTCGAAAAACTTTTTAGGCATGAAAAGAAAATATTTTTTTTGTATTTTCATTCTTTTAATTTTTTGGTATGTTTAACCAACAACTAAACAGAAACAAAAAGCAAAAAAATCTACTTAGTGAAGAAAGCAAACAAGCACACACGAGAATATCAACCCCATGCTATTGCTCCCCGGCAACGGCGCCAGAAAAGAGCTTGATAATCCCCAAGTGCAAGGAATCATCGTAGCACTTTCCAAAGGTGGAAGTGATAAGTATGGAGTGTCGAACCCACAAGGAGCTAAAGGTAATATCAATATTCTCTCAATCCCTATCTGCCACTGATACGACTCTACGTGCACCGAACGTTTTACTTCCAACTAGAAACGGGAAATAAAACTACATTGTGGGTATGAAGAGGATAACTTTGCATGATATCGGAGAGATAAAATATAAAAGTAGGTGCTGTTATCATAAAGTTAGAATATATTACTAAATAATATAAATAGCAAGTGTGGAATAATGGTGGATCGGTGTGCGGAATTGTCCTAGGCAATTGTTAACAAGACCGGTAATCACTATTGCAGTTTCATATGAGGGAGAGGCATAAGCTAACATACTTTCTCTACTTGGATCATATGCACTTATGATTGGAACTCTAGCAAGCATCCGCAACTACTAAAGATCATTAAGGTAAAACCCAACCATAGCATTAAATCATCAAGTCCTCTTTATTCCCATACGCAACAATCCCTCTTACTCGGGTTTGTGTTTCAGTCACTCACCAACCCACTATAAGCAAATCATGAACGTATTGCAACACCCTACAGCGGGAATCCCTCACGCTTGCGCGACACGGAGGGCACCATAGGACAGCACCGAAGTAAAACATACAACTCATACCAATCTAGATCATCAATCAACCCAAAGACAAAAGATATCTACTCAAAACATCATAGGATGGCAACACATCATTGGATCATAATATGTGGCATAAAGCACCATGTTCAAGTAGGGATTACAGCGGGGCGCGGGAGAGTAGACCGCGTAAAAGAGATGGGGATGGTGATGATGATGGTGATGTTGATGAAGACGATCACCGTGGCGATGATTCCCCTCTCGATGGCACTCTGGTGCCACCAAGAGAGAGGAGGAGAGGTTCTCCCCCTTGTGCTTCCTCCTCCATGGCCTCCACCCTCTGGTCCTTGGCATTCATGGTGATGATGGCCCCTCCGGGATACTCCTCCATGGCCACCGGTGATGATGGCCCCCTCCGGCAGGGTGCCACAGCGGACCTAGATTGATTTCTCGTGGCTACAGAGGCTTGCGACGGCGGAACTCCCGATCTAGGTTAATTTTCCGAGGTTTCAGTATTTATAGGAATTTTTGGCGTCGGTCTCACGTCAAGGAGGTGCCCGAGGTGTCCACGAGGCAGGCCCACGCTTTGGGGGGCACCCCACCCTCGTGGGCACCTCGAGACTCTCCTAGCCCAACTCTTTTACTCCGAGGTCTTCTTTTGGTCCATAAAAAATCATCAAAAATTGGCTCGGCAATTGAACTCCGTTTGGTATTCCTTTTCTGCAAAACTCTAA
Source organism: Aegilops bicornis (assembly GCA_021605145.1). Taxonomy (NCBI): domain Eukaryota; kingdom Viridiplantae; phylum Streptophyta; class Magnoliopsida; order Poales; family Poaceae; genus Aegilops; species Aegilops bicornis. The sequence goes on from CM038675.1 coordinate 579,044,799, forward strand.
AACAAGGAGAAAACAGAAACTGGCACTGGGCTCTAGGTTAATAGGTTAGTCCCAAAAATCATATAAAAGTGTATAATAAAGCCCATTAAACATCCAAGATAGATAATATAACAGCACAAATACTTCATAAATTATAGATACGTTGGAGACGTATCAGGAACTACCCCACATACTTGGCGGATAAGAAGGATGGCAAAGTGAACAAAGGTATATTTGATATACATGTTATTGATGTGTAATTTACTAGTGTTCATAGTAACCCCAGGGTATTTGATACCGGTTCAGTTGCAAAGATTTGTAACTCGAAAGAGGTGTTGCAAAATGAACAAATACGAGTTGAGGGCGAGGTGACGATGTGTGTTGGAAGTGATTCCAAGGTTGATAAGATCACCATCGCACACTCCCTTTACCTTCGGGATTAGTGATGAACGTAAAATAAATGTTATATGATGTTTGTGTTGAGCATGAATATGACTGGATCATGTTTATTGCAATACGGTTATTCATTTAAGTCAAAGAATAATTGTTGTTCTGTTTACATGAATAAAACCTTCTATGGTCATACACTTAATATAAATGGTTTACTGAATCTCGATCGTAGTGATACAAATATTCATAATATTGAAGCCAAAAGATGCAAAGTTAATAATGATAGTGCAACTTATTTGTGGCACTGCCGTTTAGGTCATATTGGTTAAAGCGTGTGAAGGAACTCCATGCTGATGGGCTTTTGGAATCACTTGATGCTTGCGAACCATGCCTCATGGGCAAGATGACTAAGACTCCGTTCTCCAGAACAATGGAGCGAGCAACTGACTTATTGGAAATAATACATGTTGACGTATGCGGTCTGATGAGTGTTGAGGCTCGCAGCGGGTATCGTTATTTTCTGACCTTCACAGATGATTTGAGCAGATATGGGTATAACTACTTGATGAAACATAAGTCAGAAACATTTGAAAAGTTCAAAGAATTTCAGAGTGAAGTGGAAAATCATCGTAACAAGAAAATAAAGTTTCTATGATCTGATCGTGGAGGTGAATATTTGAGTTATGAGTTTGGTATTCATTTGAAACAGTGTGGAATAGTTTTGGAACTCACGCCACCTGGAACAACACAGCGAAATGGTGTGTCCGAACATCGTAACCGTACTTTATTAGATATGGTGCGATCTATGATGTCTCTTACCGATTACCACTATCGTTTTGGGGTTATGCATTAGAGACAACTGCATTCACGTTAAATAGGGCACCATCTAAATATGTTGAGACGACAACTTATGAACTATGGTTTGGCAAGAAACCCAAGTTGTCATTTCTTAAAGTTTGGGGCTCCGATGCTTATGTGAAAAATCTTCAACCTGATAAGCTCGAACCCAAATCGGAGAAATGTGTCTTCATAGGATACCCAAAAGAGGCTGTTGGGTACACCTTCTATCACAGATCCGAAGGCAAGATATTCGTTGCTAAGAATGGATCCTTTCTAGAGAAGGAGTTTCTCTCAAAAGAAGTGAGTGGGAGGAAAGTAGAACTTGATGAGGTAACTGTACCTGCTCCCTTATTGGAAAGTAGTTCATCACAGAAATCAGTTCCTGTGACTCCTACACCAATTAGTGAGGAAGCTAATGATGATGATCATGTAACTTCAGATCAAGTTACTACCGAACCTCGTAGGTCAACCAGAGTAAGATCCGCACCAGAGTGGTATGGTAATCTTGTTCTGGAGGTCATGTTACTTGACCATGACGAACCTACGAACTATGAGGAAGCGATGATGAGCCCAGATTCCGTGAAATGGCTTGAGGCCATGAAATCTGAGGTGGGATCCATGTATGAGAACAAAGTGTGGACTTTGGTTGACTTGCCCGATGAAAGGCAAGCCATAGAGAATAAATGGATCTTCAAGAGGAAGACGAACGCTGATAGTAGTGTTACTTGAAGGAAATATGCCCTAGAGGCAATAATAAAATTGTTATTTACATTTACTTATATCATGATAAATGCTTATTATTCATGCTAGAGTTGTATTAACCGGAAACTTAGTACATGTGTGAATACATAGACAAACAGAGTGTCGCTAGTATGCCTCTACTTGACTAGCTTGTTGAATCAAAGATGGCTAAGTTTCCTGGCCATAGACATGAGATGCATTTGATTAACGGGATCACATCATTAGAGAATGATGTGATTGACTTGACCCATTCCGTTAGCTTAGCATTCGATCGTTTAGTATATTGCTATTTCTTTCTTCATGACTTATACATGTTCCTATGACTATGAGATTATGCAACTCCCGAATACCGGAGGAGCACTTTGTGTGCTACCAAACATCACAACATAACTGGGTGATTAGAAAGGTGCTCTATAGGTGTCTCCGATGGTACTTGTTGACTTGGCATAGATCGAGATTAGGATTTGTCACTCCGATTGTCGGAGAGGTATCTCTGGGCCCTCTCGGTAATGCACATCACTATAAGCCTTGCAAGCAATGCAACTAATGAGTTAGTTGCGAGATGATGTATTACGGAACGAGTAAAGAGACTTGTCAGTAACGAGATTGAACTAGGTATTGAGATACCGACGATCAAATCTCGGGCAAGTAACATACCGATGACAAAGGGAACAATGTATGTTGTTATGCGGTTTGACCGATAAAGATCTTCGTAGAATATGTAGGAGCCAATATGAGCATCCAGGTTCCGCTATTGGTTATTGGCCGGAGACGAGTCTCGGTCATGGTCTACATAGTTCTCGAACCCGTAGGGTCCGCACGCTTAATGTTTGGTGACGACCGGTAATATGAGTTTATGTGTTTTGATGTACCGAAGGTAGTTCAGAGTCCCGGATATGATCACGAACATGACGAGGAGTCTTGAAATGGTCGAGACATAAAGATCGATATATTGGATGACTATGTTTGGACTTCGGAAGGGTTCCGGGCAAGTTCGGACAAATACCGGAGTATCGGGGGGTTACCGGAACCCCCCGGGGAGTGTAATGGGCCTATTGGGCCTTAGTGGAGAAGAGGAGGGGCGGCCAGGGCAGGCCGCGCGCCCCTCTCCCTCTATTCCGAATTGAACAAGGAGGGGGGCGGCGCCCCCCTCTTCTTCCCCCTCTCTCCTCCTTCCCTCTCTCCTACTCCTACTCTTGGAAGGGTTGGAGTCCTACTCCCGGTGGGAGTAGGACTCCCCTTGGGGCGCGCCTAGGAGGGCCGAACCCTCCCCCTCCTCCACTCCTTTATATACGGGGGAGGGGGGCACCCCATAACACAAGTTGATCAGTTGATCTTTTAGCCGTGTGCGGTGCCCCCCTCCACCATAATCCACCTCGGTCATATCGTAGCGGTGCTTAGGCGAAGCCCTGCGTCGGTAGCATCATCATCACCGTAATCACACCGTCGTGCTGACGGAACTCTCCCTCGAAGCTCTGCTGGATCGTGAGTTCGAGGGACGTCATCGAGCTGAACGTGTGCTGAAATCGGAGGTGTCGTACGTTCGGTACTTGGATCAGTCGGATCTTGAAGATGTACGACTACATCAACCGCGTTGTCATAACGCTTTCGCTTTCGGTCTACGAGGGTACGTGGACTACACTCTCCCCTCTCGTTGCTATGCATCACCATGATCTTGTGTGTGGGTAGGAATTTTTTTGAAATTACTACGTTTCCCAACATTACTATCTACAAAGCTCGAATTGTCGCAAAAATGTTTTCGACAAAGTTCAAGGTGTTGATTACAATGAGATTTTCTCACTTGTATCGATGCTTAAAAGTTTGTCCGAATCATGTTAGCAATTGCCACATTTTATGAAATTTGGCAAATGGATGTCAAACCTGCATTCCTTAATGGATTTCTTAAAGAAGAGTTGTACATGATGCAACCAGAAGGTTTTGTCTATCCTAAAGGTGCTAACAAAGTGTGCAAAGCTCCAGCGATCCATCTATGGACTGGTGCAAGCATCTCGGAGTTGGAATATACGCTTTGATGAGTTGATCAAAGCATATAGTTTCATGCAAACTTGCGGTGAAGCATGTATTTACAAGAAAATGAGTGGGAGCACTACAGCCTTTCTGATAAGTATATGTGAATGACATATTATTGATCGGAAATGACGTAGAATTTTCTGGAAAGCATAAAGGAGTGTTTTAAAGGAGTTTTTCAAAGAAAGACCTCAGTGAAGTTGCTTACATATTGAGCATCAAGATCTATAGAGAGATAATGAAAGTCATTCCCTATGCCTCGACCATAGGTTCTATAAAGTATGCCATGTTGTGTACCAGACCTATTGTATACCCTTCCCAGAGTGATCTAGGAGTAGATCACTGGACATTGGTCAAAATTATCCTTAGAGGACTAAGGAAATATTTCTCGGTTATGGAGGTGATAAAGATTTTGTCATAAAGAGTTACATCGATGGAAGCTTTGACACCGATCTGGATGACTCTGAGTCTCGATCTAGATACATATTGAGAGTGGGAACATTTAGCTAGAGTACTCCTTGCAGAGCATTGTAGACATAGAAATTTGCAAAATACATACGGATCTGAATGTGGCAGACCCATTGACTAAACCTCTCTCACAATCAAAACATGATCACACCTTAGTAATCTTTGGGTGTTAATCACATGGCGATGTGATCTAGATTATTGACTCTAGTAAACCCTTTGGGTATTGGTCACATGGCGATGTGAACTATAGAGTGTTAAATCACATAACAATGTGAACTATTGGTGTTAAATCACATGGCGATGTGAACTAGATTATTGACTCTAGTGCAAGTGGGAGACTGAAGGAAATATGCTCTAGAGGCAATAATAAAGTTGTTATTTATATTTCCTTATATCATGATAAATTTTTATTATTCATGCTAGAATTGTATTAACCGGAAAGTTGATACATGTATGAATACATAGACAAAACAAAGTGTCCCTAGTATGCCTCTACTTGACTAGCTCGTTAATCAAATATGGTTAAGTTTCCTGACCATAGACATGTGTTGTCATTTGATGAACGGGATCACATCATTAGAGAATGATGTGATGGACAAGACCCATCAGTTGAGTTATACATGTTCCTCTGACTACGAGATTATGCAACTCCCGAATAACGGAGGAACACTTAGTGTGCTATAAAATGTCACAACGTAACTGGGTGATTATAAAGATGCTCTACAGGTGTCTCCGATGGTGTTTGTTGAGTTGGCATAGATCGAGATTAGGATTTGTCACTCCGATTCTCAGAGAGGTATCTCTGGGCCCTCTCGGTAATGCACATCACTATAAGCCTTACAAGCATTGTGCCTAATGAGTTAGTTATAGGATGATGCATTACGGAATGAGTAAAGAGACTTGTCGGTAACTAGATTGAACTAGGTATGATGATACCGACGATCGAATCTTGGGCAAGTAACATACCGATGACAAAGGGAACAACGTATGTTGTTATGCGGTTTGACCGATAAAGATCTTCGTAGAATATGTAGGAACCAATATGAGCGTCCAGATTCTGCTATTGGTTATTGACCGGAATGACTCTCGGTCATGTCTACATAGTTCTCGAACCCGTAGGGTCTGCACGCTTAACGTTCGATGACGATCGGTATTATGAGTTTATGTGTTTTGATGTACCGAAGGTTGTTCGGAGTCCTGGATGTGATCACGGACATGACGAGGAGTCTCAAAATGGTCGAGACATGAAGATTGATATATTGGAAGGTTATGTTTGGACACCGGAAAGGTTTCAGATTAGTTCGGGAATTTTCCGGAGTACCGGGGGGTTACCGGAACCCCCCCGGGGGCTTAATGGGCCTACATGGGCTTTAGTGGAAGAGAGGAGAGGCAACCAAGAGGTGGGACACCCCCAAGCCCAATCCAAATTGGGAGGGGGGCCGGCCCCCCTTTCCTTCCTCTCCCCCTTCCCTTCCTTCCCCTCCTAGTTGGACTAGGAAAGGGGGAAACCTACTCCTAGTAGGAGTAGGATTTCCCCCCTTGGGGGCGCACCATGAGGCCGACCGGCCCCCTCCTCCCCTCCTTTATATACGGGGGAGGGGCACCCCATAGACACACAATTTGATTGTTTTAGCCATGTGCGGTGCCCCCCTCCATAGATTTCCACCTCGGTCATATCGTTGTAGTGCTTAGGCGAAGCTCTGCGTCGGTAACTTCATCATCACCATCATCACGCCGTCATGCTGACGAAACTCTCCCTCGGCCTCAGCTGGATCAAGAGTTCGAGGGACGTCACCGAGCTGAACATGTGCAGATCGTGGAGGTGCCGTGCGTTCGGTACTTGATCAGTTGGATCGCGAAGACGTTCGACTACATCAACCGCGTTACTTAACGCTTCCGCTTTCGGTCTACGAGGGTATGTGGACACACTCTCCCGCTCATTGATATGCATCACATAGATAGATCTTGCGTGATCATAGGTAAATTTTGAAATACTGCGTTCCCCAACAGATCAAAAGCACAAGATGATGATGGCCATATCATGTCACATATTTTGATTGTATGTGATGTTTATCTTATTTAGATCTTATTTTGCTTAGTACGGCGCTAGCATTATAAGATGATCCCTTCACTAAATTTCAAGGTAGAAGTGTTCTCCCTGAGTATGCACCGTTGCTATAGTTCTTCGTTTCGAGACACCACGCGATGATCGGGTGTGATAGACTTTACGTTCACATACAACGGGTGCATGACAGTTTTGCACATGCGGAATACTTGGGTTAAACTTGACGAGCCTGGCATGTACAGACATGGCCTCGAAACACTGGAGACCGAAATGTCGAACGTGAATCATATAGTAGATATGATCAACATAGAGATGTTCACCATTGATGACTACTCCATCTCACGTGATGATCAGACATGGTTTAGTTGATTTGGATCATGTATCACTTAGATGACTTGAGGTATGTCTATCTAATTGGGAGTTCTTAAGTAATTTGATTAATTGAACTTAATTTATCATGAACTTAGTCCTGATAGTATTTGCATATCTGTGTTGTAGATCAATAGCTCGCGTAGTAGCTCCCCTATGTTTTTTTATATGTTCCTAGAGAAAACTAAGTTGAAAGAAGATAGTAGCAATGATGCGATCTGGGTCCGTGGTCTGAGGATTATCCTCATTGTTGCATAGAAGAATTATGTCCTCGATGCACCGCTAGGTGACAACCCTATTGCAGGAGCAGATGCAAACGTTGTGAATGTTTGGCAAGCTCGATATGGTGACTACTTGATAGTTTAGTGTGCCATACTTTATGGATTAGAACCGGGACTTCAAAAAGTTTTGAACGCCACAGAGCATATGAGATGTTCCAAGAGTTGAAATTGGTATTGCAGACTCATGCCCATGTCGAGAGGTATGAGACCTCTGACAAGTACTTTGCCTACAAGATGGAGGAGAATAGCTCAACCAGTGAGCATGTGCTCAGAATGTCTGGGTACTACAATCACTTGAATCAAGTAGGAGTTAATCTTCTAGATAAGGTAGTGATTGACAGAGTTCTCTAGTCACTATCAACAAGCTACTAGAACTTCATGATGAACTATAATGTGCAAGGGATAACGGAAAAGATTCCCGAACTCCTTGATGTCTACTACGCAACCTTCTTCTTGTAGACGTTGTTGGGCCTCCAAGTGCAGAGGTTTGTAGGACAGTAGCAAATTTTCCTCAAGTGGATGACCTAAGGTTTATCAATCCGTGGGAGGCGTAAGTTGAAGATGGTCTCTCTCAAGCAACCCTACAACCAAATAACAAAGAGTCTCTTGTGTTCCCAACACACCCAATACAATGGTAAATTGTATAGGTGCACTAGTTCGGCGAAGAGATGGTGATACAAGTGCAATATGGATGGTAGATATAGGTTTTTGTAATCTGAAAATATAAAAACAGCAAGGTAACAAGTGTTAAAGTGAGCGTAAATGGTATTGCAATGCTAGGAAACAAGGCCTAGGGTTCATACTTTCACTAGTGCAAGTTCTCTCAACAATAATAACATAATTGGATCATATAACTATCCCTCAACATGCAACAAAGAGTCACTCCAAAGTCACTAATAGTGGAGAACAAACGAAAAGATTATGGTAGGGTACGAAACCTCCTCAAAGTTATTCTTTCCAATCAATCTGTTGGGCTATTCCTATAAGTGCCACAAACAGCCCTAGAGTTCGTACTAGAATAACACCTTAAGACACAAATCAATCAAAACCCTAATTTCACCTAGATACTCCAATGTCACCTCAAGTATCCGTGGGTATGATTATACGATATGCATCACACAATCTCAGATTCATCTATTCAACCAACACATAGAACCTGAAAGAGTGCCCCAAAGTTTCTACAGGAGAATCACGACGAAAACATGTGCCAACCCCTATGCATAAGTTCATGGGCGGAACCCGCAAGTTGATCACCAAAACATACATCAAGTGAATCACGTGATATCCCATTGTCACCACAGACACGCATCAAGACATACATCAAGTGTTCTCAAATCTTTAAAGACTCAATCCAATACAATTACTTCAAGGGAAAACTCAATCCATTACAAGAGAGAAGAGGGGAGAAGAAACATAAGATCCAACTATAATAGCAAAGCTCGCGATACATCAAGATCGTGCCAAATCAAGAACACGAGAGAGAGAGAGAGAGATCAAACACATAGCTCTTGGTACATACCCTCAGCCCCGAGGGTGAACTACTCCCTCTTCGTCATGGAGAGCGCCGGATGATGAAGATGGCCACCGGTGAGGGTTCCCTCTCAGGTGGCAGTCTTAACAGGTCCCGATTGACTTTTGGTGGCTACAGAGGCTTGCGGCGGCGGAACTCCTGATCTATTCTCTTCTTCGGAAGTTCTAGGGTGCGTGGGTATATATGGGTGAAAGAAGTACGTTGGTGGACCTCCGGGGGGCCCACGAGGCAGGGGGCGCGCTCTAGGGGGGTGGGCGCGCCCCCCACCCTCGTGGCCACCTCCCTTCTTTCCTGACGTGCACTCCAAGCTTTTCCGGTAGCTTTCCTTCCAAAAATAACTTCTCCAGTTGGTTTCATTCCGTTTCAACTCCGTTTGATATTCCTTTTCTTCAAAACACTGAAATAAGCAAAAAACAGCAATTCTGGGTTGGGCCTCCGGTTAATAGGTTAGTCCCAAAAATAATATAAAAGTGGATAATAAAGCCCAATATTGTCCAAAACAATAGATAAAATAGCATGGAGCAATAAAAAATTATAGATACGTTGGAGACGTATCACTCCTCGCGATGCTGAAATCAGCGAAGGTAGAAATCAAGAAAGAGCATCAAGTGTTGTTGGTTAACAAGACCACTAGTTTCAAGAAAAAGGTCAAAGAAAAAGAAAGGGAACTTCAAGAAGAATGACAAGCAAGTTTCCACTCCCGTGAAGAAGCCCAGAGCTAGACCTAAGCCTGAAACTGAGTGCTTCTACTGCAAGGGGAATGGTCATTGGAAGTAGAACTACCCCAAATACTTGGCGGATAAGAAGGATGGCAAAGTGAACAAAGGTATATTTGATATACATGTTATTGATGTGTACTTTACTAGTATTCGTAGTAACCCCAGGGTATTTGATTCCAGTTCAGTTGCTAAGATTAGTAACTCAAAACAGGAGTTGCAAAATGAACAGAGACTAGTTAAGCATGAGATGACAATGTGTGTGATTCCAAGGTTGATAAGATCACCATCGCACACTCCCTCTACCTTCGGGATTAGTATTGGACCTAAATAAATGTTATTTGGTGTTTACATTAAGCATGAATATGATTGGACCATGTTTATTGCGATACGGTTATTCATTTAAGTCAGAGAACAATTATTGTTCTGTTTACATGAATAAAACCTTCTATGGTCATACACCCAATGTAAATGGTTTATTGAATCTCGATCGTAGTGATACACATATTCATAATATTGATGCCAAAAGATGCAAAGTTGATAATGATAGTGCAACATATTTTTGGCACTGCCATTTAGGTCATATTGGTGTAAAGCGCATGAAGAAACTCCATACGGATGGATTTTTGGAATCACTTGATACTTGTGGACCATGCCTCATGGGCAACATGACTAAAACTCCGTTATCCGGAACAATGGAGCACGCCAATGACTTATTTGAAATAATACATACCGATGTTGTAACATCCCAAATTTCCTATTTGGAATGTTTTACAATTATAGCTAAGCATCCTATGCATCCTGTTTGAATTTGAATGCCATTTGAAGTTTCAGAGAAATTTGAGTTTTGAATTTGAATTCAAACTTTGGCATGTGGGAAACATTTCAAAAGCTATGCCTGATAAATACTTGATCAAAAGTATGAGAGGAGCAAACATGACACTCCAAAAATATCAGAGGAAAACATTGCCAAAAGATTTGGATTCAAATCTGAAATTTATTTGAATTTGAAAAAAATAGATTTTTATGAAGTTTGGATTTTGCCTTTGGAAAAATGTTCAAATGAAAGGGAATATTCCCCTGATCATTTTGGTATATATATACCCTATATAAATTATTTCTAGATTTGTTTTTATTTTTGTTTTAGTTTTAATTAAAAAAATAAATAAAAGAAAACCCCTGGCGCCCGGCCACCCCAGCCCAGCCAGTAGCCGCCTCACCCTCAGGCCCCTGCGCTTTGGCCCAAGCTAACCAAGCCCAGCCGCCTTGACCAGGCCGACCACCAGCGCCCAACCGCCCTCGCCCCGCCTTGAAGGAGCTAGGCCTCGGCCACCCGATCCCTCGCCTCTCTCCTCTCGCTGACCCGTGGGCCCCGCCCTCTTCTTCCCCCTCGCCCATGCCACCGACTGGGAGATCCACTGGATCCAAGGATCCGGGATCCCCGACAGCCTCGATGCCCTTCCGAGGCAAGCCCGACCTCAGGGCTATAAAGGGCCGAGCCCCGCACCCCATTCCCCGAGCTCGCTGCACCCTCTTCCTCCTGCTCGACGTCAGCTGAGTCCCGAGCCCTCCCGCCGCCATTGTTGCCGCCACGACGCCTGGTCCACCCCGACCCCCAACACCACCGAACCTTTCCCCGACCTGCGGCGTCTTCCCGACGAGTCGCGAGCTCGCCGACGTCCGGACGCCCGAGCACTTTCGCCGCCGACCGGCCGTCGCCGAGTCCGTAAGTCACCGCAATCCCCCGTCCGATCTCAATCGAGCGGCCTAGATTAGAAGCCCCCGAAGGGGTAGGTTTTAGTTATAAAACCGGCCGGTCCGATCGGTTTAGTTTTTAGTTTAGGTTTTTATTTTTAGGCCAGTTCGTTTAGTTTAAACCTAGGGCCCGTTTAGACTAAACTACGCCTAGTGCACAGTATAGGCCCATTAGGCCTTTTTCTTTTATTTTGATTTTCTGTTTTAGCGAATAGTTTCAGTTTTCAAAAATGTATATCTTTTATTCTGTTTAATATTTTGAGTGATTCTTTTTTGTTGGATTGCAAATTTTATGTAGTTTCTGTAAAATATATATTTAGCTATGTCAAAAATAATTAAAATTGCTTTAATATTGTTTTAGCCAGAATAGCAAATCTGCTATAACTTTAGTTAGAAAAATTATTTTGCATGATTCTTTTTGTCACCACTTTATTTTGACATTGCCAAACCCTAGAAATTAATTTGGGTATTTTAGGATTAATAAATAATTAGTTTTAGACAGAATCCTATTAATCCTAATTAATTAACTAGTTCCTGTTTTCCTAATTAATTAATTAGTGAATTAATTTATTTTTAACTTGTGAATAGTTATTCTAGGTTAGTTTCTGTCACTCCATTAGATGAACTTTTATTTGTAATTAATAAAAGTTTTAAATTAATTTTCTTAATGGAAATTGGATTAGGCCTAAAATGAGTTTTATAATAGCTTTTTAATTAATTCTTTTTGCTCCTAATTGCTTAGTGAATCCTTTTCTGTTAAGTTAACCTAAAACCATGATTAGGTCATATTAAGGAATTTTTTTTGCTATATAAAAACTATTTTTTTGTTATTGTTTGGAGTAGGGAAAAACTTTGAATTGGTTTCTTTGAGTTTTTCTTTTTGAGTTGGTTTTGATTGTTTTGTTGTGTTATGTTACTATTGTTATCTTGTGTGATCCTCTTGCTTTGTGATTATTGTGTTATTGTTTGTCTCGGTAGAGTTTCCGGAGTGCGAAGCTTGCTACTACGACTCTTTAGCTTACGAGGATCATCAGCAAGGCAAGTTTTGATCATGTTATTTCTATACCTATGTTTTTGTGCATTAGTAGTTGTCACCACCCCACCATGCATGCAGTAGTGAATTCTTGAAGTCATTAAACTTGAGTAGTATCATGTGGTAGGATGAACCAATCCCTTGTTACCATGACCCCGGACGTAGTAGTTATTTTGCTATGCTCAGAGATCGGATTCGGGATGAGTGAAATTCATAAGCAAGATGTGAGAGTCAATGATGATGACAACCCATGGACTACAATGATCAAGATGGACTTCGAAAATCACTACTTTGGGTGGAGGACGGTCGACGGGCACCTGGAGCACCCAGTGGTGGCCGGGATGCATGGAGAAGCGCCATGACATCCTCATGGAAAGCTTCACCCAGCCACGAAGAGAAGGATGGATGCCCCATGACCGAAGCTTACTGTGCAGCCGCAAGCCATTATGGGCTCTGGCCGGTTGACCCTAGTAGTGACGCTGGCCGGACGGCACGAGAAGTAGACGAACGGTAGGATTGGATGGGTACCGCAGAAGGGCGGAAGAACTCTTTGGAAGACCCTGTTTATCTCGTCCCGCCTTCAAACACCATGAAGTGCGAAGACTCTAAAGGAGGGAATGATTCTTATGGGAAAGTGCGCAAACCTCTCGCAGAGAGTTATAACCTAATCGATTAGCCGTGTCCCCGTTACGGACATTTGAGCCTCTGGAACTTGGAAGTATTCGGATATCTCAACACTAAAACTAATGAATTAATTTGAGGGTTTATGACTTAATAATTTGGGAACGAGATTTTGGTTGGCGGAACCATCTCAATAACTACCAACAATTTGTAGTAATTTGCAAATAAGTCCACTGTAGTAGGATAAAATTGGTTTTATGCAAATTGATGAAACTTAGAGCTCCACAGCCAAAATGCATATAGAGTTAGTAACTTGATTATTGTTATTCTTCATGACTTGCCAGCTTATTCCAAAAGCTGACCTACATGGCTGCAACGTCTTATGTTGCAGAGGTATATTCCGGTCAGAGTGAGGCTACGCCCGCTTGGCGATTGCCCTTTGAGTCGGATGGACTCGCTTTACCTCGACGCTTCCGCAGCATTAGTAGTTTATTTCTCATGAGTTGGCCTTGAGCGAATTTATTCCCTTGTAATAAAGACTCTATATGAGAATCGTGTAATAAAATTCAGGTGTGATTGAACTTTGATTACTTTATCGATGTACCGTGAGTACCAAAGATGATCTTGGGATGGTATGCATACGTAGACTTGACCGATGTTGGGTCAGTCGCTCTGAGATGGTATCGAGCACACTGACCGTAGGATCGTAACCCCTAGGATCGGAAAGCCATAAGCAGCCCATTTACTTTGAACCCTTTTCATTCTATAATTCTTCCCTGCTCAATTCGACTCTTCTCCCTTTGCAACATTCTAGATGGTCACGAAGTTCACCCCAGCTTTTTCTACCGGAGTTCGCCAGCCCGATGAGACGATGCCCTTTGGAAGAAAGCTGGTCCAGATGGTGAAGCACCAAGATAGCTCGCCCTCGATCACCGGAAGCCAACCCCGACGGACACCCGCCACAGGATTGAGGTGCATATCCTGTGGAGAACCTTTGGAGGACACACGGAGCCTATCAACTTTGAGTTCACCGAGTTCAAGCTGGATCATCGGAAGGGACGTGGCGATCTACCGAGCACTTGGACATCTCCGAGAGGAGTACAGGCGAGCTCGATCACTCAGACCTCGCCATGGTTTCTCGCAGGCAAGGAATGGAGATATCATCCGTACCATTGAGGACGATTCCACTCTCTCGTACATCCAGGACTTGGAGTGTCTTCTCAGAAACGGAGATTCAGGCTCGCCGTAACTCAAGACACACCGGAAGCTTTTGTTCCGCCGAATTGAACCGGAGGAGAAGGCACGCGCAGACTTCCTTGGCCATGAGGAAGAAATCACGGACTTCATGGAGATAGTCGACGACCAAGATGAAGCTTGCCGCGATAGAGGAAAAGATGGACTTGGAGAGGACCTTTACCCGAGTGGAGACGAAGCACCCTCGTGAGCAATGATCAGGATTTCAAGGGAGTACCATCAAGGAAACCCCAAGAGGAGGCGCCACCGATGAAGACTTTTTAGTCGACCACCATGTTATCTTTTTACTTTTTCGTCGATCGCTTAGGCGATGTTTTTCCTTCGATTAGTCATGAGCTTTTGTAATCGAGTTTGAACCATGTTTGAGTGGAATGAATAAATGATTGGTGTGTTATGATTGTGCATTCATGTGGGTAGTGTTATTCCTTATAGACCATTGTTCTATTCTAATTTTCTCACCCACTCCAAAAACACCAGATGCCTCCGAGACGTGACACTGGTTTCCCGGGCCGGAGCTCACCCAAATGCTCCAGCAGCAGTAATGCACCGATGCAACTCCTTATTCAGAATCGTAACAACACCGCCAACAATCCACCGCCACCACCCACTGTGGACAACTTGACTCGATTTCTGAGGTTGAATCCGCCAGTGTTCTCTAGTAGCACTGAGCCGATTGTGGCTGATGATTGGCTCCGCAAAATCGGAAGGGAGCTAGTCACCATTGGATGCACTGATGCTGGATGGACCTGCAGCTTCTTGGTGGGAGAACTACACTGCCACTTTTCCCATGGGTGGCATCACTTGGGATCAATTCCAGCAGGACTTTCGCACTGCTCATGTCTCAGCTGGAGCCATGAGTCTGAAGAAGCGTGAGTTCCGCAACTTACGCCAGGGGAATCGTCTTGTGGCACAAGACGTGGATGAATTCAGCAAGCTTGCTCGCTATGCCCGATGATGTGGCCACAGATGCCGCCAAGCAGGAGAAGTTCCTTGAGGGACTCAATGATGAACTGAGCATGCAGCTTATTGTGGCTACTTTCAACAACTACCAGGAGCTGGTAGACAAGGCCACCATACTTGAAGGCAAGCAGCAGCAGATAGAAAGCCGCAAGCGGAAGTACAGCCAAGGGAAGCACAACCCAGGAACTCAGCAGAAGCCCCGCTATGCACCGTACTCAGGAGGGCACACCCATCATAACCATGGAGGTCATAACCATGGAGGAATTGGGAACAACCGCAACCAGGACAACAAGTCAGGCCATGGCAATGGCAATGGAAATGGTAATGGCAACCAAAGATCGTTTCGCCCCGGCTCAAGGATCTGAGCCACATCACCGCTTCAAGTGCCGTAAGATGTGGCACTATGCCACCGACGCCCGGAGGCCAAGCAGAGGAATGGTAATGGCAATGAAGGCTCGTGAAGAGGCCCAATCCGTTCCTCGTGCTCGGGTGAACCACATCGACGTGGAGGACGTCTATGATCAGCCGCATAATCGTGGTTGGTAAGTTTTTATTGAATTCACGTTCAGTTTTGGTTCTCTTTGATTCTGGTGCAACGCATTCATTCATATCAAGGGTAGTTGTGGAAAAATACGGGTTGCGCACTAGAACCCTTAGAAGCCCCCTTCGCGTCAGTTCTGCAGGAGGAGAAATGATGGTAGGCTTAGGCTGTCATGCAACCCTCAACATCGGGAACCATAAATTTCCCGCAGACCTCATAGTGTTGGAAACCCAGACCTTGGATGAATCAAGAGGTTTGGAGTCAAGGGAAAGTTAGCACCCGATTCATTGGCCCCTACAAAATCCTTGAACGTCGTGGAGAGGTTGCTTACAAGTTGGAATTGGGAAGGATTGTCCGGAGTTCATGATGTCTTCCATGTTTCTCGGTGAAGAAGTGTCATGCCGACATGGCCGATGTTCCGTTGAGAGACACAAAGGCCCCTAGAGGCCATACAGCTTGACAAAGGATTTGACTTACAAGGAGAAACCCGTCAATTCTCGAGACTGCAAGCGAGTCACCCGCAGCAAGGTCATCAAGTTTTGCAAGGTGCCGTGGAGTCACCACACCGAGGAAGAAGCCACTGGGAGCGCCAAGAAGACCTTCTTGAGACCACCCGCACCTATTTGTTAGCCAACCCGAATCTCGAGGGCTAGATTCATCTTAAGGTGGGTAGGTTTGTAACATCCCAAATTTCCTATTTGGAATGTTTTACAATTATAGCTAAGCATCCTATGCATCCTGTTTGAATTTGAATGCCATTTGAAGTTTCAGAGAAATTTGAGTTTTGAATTTGAATTCAAACTTTGGCATGTGGGAAACATTTCAAAAGCTATGCCTGATAAATACTTGATCAACAGTATGAGAGGAGCAAACATGACACTCCAAAAATATCAGAGGAAAACATTGCCAAAAGATTTGGATTCAAATCTGAAATTTATTTGAATTTGAAAAAATAGATTTTTATGAAGTTTGGATTTTGCCTTTGGAAAAATGTTCAAATGAAAGGGAATATTCCCCTGATCATTTTGGTATATATATACCCTATATAAATTATTTCTAGATTTGGTTTTATTTTTGTTTTAGTTTTAATTAAAAAAATAAATAAAAGAAAACCAGGCGCCAGAACCACCCCAGCCCGACCAGCCGCCTCACCCTCAGCCCCCGCGCTTTGGCCCAAGCCAACCATGAGGCAGCCCAGCCAGCCGCACCGCCTCGCCGCTCGCTTGAAGGAGCTAGAGCCTCGGCCACCCGATCCCTCGCCCCTCTCTCCCTCTCGTGACCCGTGGGCCCGCCCTCTTCTTCCCCCACGCCATACCGACCTCATGGGAGATCCACCGGATCTCAAGGATCCGGGATCCTCGACAGCCTCGATGCCCTTCCGAGGCAAGCCCGACCCTGTGGCTATAAAGGGCCGAGCCCCGCACCCCATTCCCCGAGAGCTCGCTGCACCCTCTTCCTCCTGCTCGACGCCGCCGAGTCCCTAGCCCTCCCGCCGCCATTGTTGCCTGCCGACGCCTGGTCCACCCCGACCCCCAACACCACCGAACCTTTCCCGACCCGTTGCGCGTCTTCCCGACGAGTCGCCGGAGTTTCGCCGACGTCCGGACGCCTCGAGCACTTTCGCCACACGCCGTCGCCGAGTCCGTAAGTCACCGCAATCCCCGTCCGATCTCAATCGAGCGGCCTAGATTAGAAGCCTCAGAAGGGGTAGGTTTTAGTTATAAAACCGGCCGGTCCGATCGGGTTTAGTTTTTAGTTTAGGTTTTTATTTTTAGGCGGTTCGCTTAGTTTAAACCTAGGGCCCGTTTAGACTAAACTACGCCTAGTGCATGTGATAGGCCCATTAGGCCTTTTTCTTTTATTTTGATTTTCTGTTTTAGCGAATAGTTTCAGTTTTCAAAAATGTATATCTTTTATTCTGTTTAATATTTTTGAGTGATTCTTTTTTTGTTGGATTGCAAATTTTATGTAGTTTCTGTAAAATATATATTTAGCTATGTCAAAAATAATTAAAATTGCTTTAATATTGTTTTAGCCAGAATAGCAAATCTGCTATAACTTTAGTTAGAAAAATTATTTTTGCATGATTCTTTTTGTCACCACTTTATTTTGACATTGCCAAACCCTAGAAATTAATTTGGGTATTTTAGGATTAATAAATAATTAGTTTTAGACAGAATCCTATTAATCCTAATCAATTAACTAGTTCCTGCTTTTCCTAATTAATTAATTAGTGAATTAATTTATTTTTAACTTGTGAATAGTTATTCTAGGTTAGTTTCTGTCACTCCATTAGATGAACTTTTATTTGTAATTAATAAAAGTTTTAAATTAATTTTCTTAATGGAAATTGGATTAGGCCTAAAATGAGTTTTATAATAGCTTTTAATTAATTCTTTTTGCTCCTAATTGCTTAGTGAATCCTTTTCTGTTAAGTTAACCTAAAACCATGATTAGGTCATATTAAGGAATTTTTTTTGCTATATAAAAACTTTTTTTTTTTGTTATTGTTTGGAGTAGGGAAAAACTTTGAATTGGTTTCTTTGAGTTTTTCTTTTTGAGTTGGTTTTGATTGTTTTGTTGTGTTATGTTACTATTGTTATCTTGTGTGATCCTCTTGCTTTGTGCTTATTGTGTTATTGTTTGTCTCGGTAGAGTTTCCGGAGTGCGAAGCTTGCTACTACGACTCTTTAGCTTACGAGGATCATCAGCAAGGCAAGTTTTGATCATGTTATTTCTATACCTATGTTTTTGTGCATTAGTAGTTGTCACCACCCCACCATGCATGCAGTAGTGAATTCTTGAAGTCATTAAACTTGAGTAGTATCATGTGGTAGGATGAACCAATCCCTTGTTACCATGACCCGGGACGTAGTAGTTATTTTGCTATGCTCGTAGACGGGATTCGGGATGAGTGAAATTCATAAGCAAGATGTGAGAGTCAATGATGATGACAACCCATGGACTACAATGATCAAGATGGACTTCGAAAATCACTACTTTGGGTGGAGGACGGTTGTGGGCACCTGGAGCACCCAGTGGTGGCGGGATGCATGGAGAAGCGCCATGACATCCTCGCGGAAAGCTTCACCCAGCCACGAAGAGAAGGATGGATGCCCCATGACCGGAAGCTTACTGCAGCCCGCAAGCCATTATGGGCTCTGGCTGGGTTGACCCTAGTAGTGACGCCGGCTGGACGGTACTACGAGAAGTAGACGAACGGTAGGATTGGATGGGTACCGGCGGTGGCGGAAGAACTCTTTGGAAGACCCTCGTTTCATTCTGTCCCGCTCTTCAAACACCATGAAGTGCGAAGACTCTAAAGGAGGGAATGATTCTTCTTGGGAAAGTGCGCAAACCTCTGCAGAGAGTTATAACCTAATCGATTAAGCCGTGTCCCCGATTACGGACATTTGAGCCTCACGGAACTTGGAAGTATTCGGATATCTCAACACTAAAACTAATGAATTAATTTGAGGGTTTATGACTTAATAATTTGGGAACGAGATTTTGGTTGGCGGAACCATCTCAATAACTACCAACAATTTGTAGTAATTTGCAAATAAGTCCACTTTGTAGTAGGATAAAATTGGCTTTACGCAAATTGATGAAACTTAGAGCTCCACACCAAAATGCATATAGAGTTAGTAACTTGATTATTGTTATTCTTCATGACTTGCCGCCTTATTCCAAAAGTCGACCTACATGGCTGCAACGTCTTATGTTGCGAGAGGTATATTCCGATCAGAGTGAGGCTACGCCCGCGCTTGGCGATTGCCCTTTGGAGTCGGATGGACTCGCTTTACCTCGACGCTTCGCAACATTAGTAGTTTATTTCTCATGAGTTGGCCTTGAGCCGAATTTATACCCTTGTAATAAAGACTCTATATGAGAATCGTGTAATAAAATTCAGGTGTGATTGAACTTTGATTACTTTATCGATGTACTGAGAGTACCAGCATGATCTTGGGATGGTACAGACACAGAGACTTGACCGATGTTGGGTCAGGTCGCTACAGATGTATGCGGTCCGATGAGTGTTGAGGCACGCGGAAGGTATCATTATTTTCTAACCTTCACAGATGATTTGAGCAGGTATGGGTATATCTACTTAATGAAACACAAGTCTGAAACATTTGAAAAGTTCAAAGAATTTCAGAGTGAAGTGGAGAATCATCGTAACAAGAAAATAAAGTGTTTACGATCTAATCACGGAGGCAAATATTTGAGTTACGAGTTTGGCCTTCATTTAAAACAATGTGGAATAGTTTCACAACTCAGGCCACCTGGAACACCACAGAGTAACACTACAAAAAAATACACTTTCGTGATGATACGTGTTTGTCACAGTAGGTCACGTTTTCTGTCATGCATGTACATCCATGACAATTTTATGACAGAACTAAGATAGTCATACATGTGCTGTCGTAGAAGTGTTCCATGACATTACCAAAATTATCATCGCGGAAGTGTCCACTTCCATGACGATAAATCGCGCGTCATAGAAGTGCTTTCGTCAAGGGTGACCGACACGTGGCATCGACCGTAACGGGTTGCCGTTAAGTTATCGGGTTCGGTTTTGGATCCGATAACCCGTTAACAGCCCGGACCAATGGGGATTTTCCACGTGTAAAATACTCATTGGTCGGAGGAAACACGTGTTTGCTCACCGTTGGGACATATGTCATCCACTCATTGGACAGGAGGCGCCTATGATACGTCGACACGTGGCACGGCCCAACAGAGGCCCATTCCGGTGAAAAGGCCCGCCCAGCTAAAGGCCCACCATGTTTTCTCAAACACTAGTGGGCCGGCCCGTTAATAGCCTGCCATGTTTTGGGCCAAATTGAGGCCCATACCAGATCAGGCCCATTCACAGCTTGCCGTGTTTTGGGCCAAATTACGGCCCATACCGGATCAGGCCCGTTAACATGCCACTGTTCTTTTGGGCCCATTCTAAGACAAGTTTGTATTTCAGCCTGTTAAATGCCCGTTTACCAGTTCGGCCCGATAATAGTTTCGGCCTGTTAGCGACCCGTGGTGCATCTGGGCCGCCGTCGGCCTGGTTTAACTTTAGGCCATTTAACGACCCATGCAGACACTAGGTTATTTCTTGTCTGAAGTAACTTTAGGCCTCTTAACGGCCCGTAGTATTTGTGGATAAATTTCGGCCCAACTGGCCTACCGGCCTGTTAATGGCCCATGTAAGAGTTGGGCCTAATTACAGCCCGCGTTGAATCCGGCCCGCTTATAGCCCATCTGATAATGGCCCGTGACACTTTTAGGCCTATGGCCTGCATAGATACCGGCCTGCTTAAAGCCCATAATTTTATTGGGCCAAACGGGCCCGAGATATATTTTGGCCTATTAACTGCTCATCCTATTTGGGCCAAACATGGGCCTTAGGAAGTTTCGGCCTGTATTGGCCCGTGAATTTTTTGGCTCAGCGCTAGCCCAATCTAGGTTTTAGCCTATTGAGAGCCCATGGTATTCTTCGCCCACCGGTGGCGTAACTTTACTCGACTTTGTTAAATGCGGGAAACAACTATAAGGTTTAGACCTGCTAATGGCCCAAGATGATTATAGGCCCATGTTTTGGCCCATATGAGTAATGGGCCAGCCAAGACCCACAACACCGAGATCCACTTGAACCTTCCTACTAAATTACAAAGATACCGACCAAGAATAAACCTAGACTATACAACAAAGAAATTACAACATATTACATCCCCTCGGCATCGAAGTTCGCCGCTAGTGATAATAAAGGGCAACCAGATGATACGTATCCAACGTATCTATAATTTATGAAGTCTTCATGCTATTATATTATCAATCTTAGAGGTTTTATATGCATTTATATGCTATTTTATATGATTTTTGGGACTAACCTATTAACCTAGAGCCTAGTGCCAGTTTCTGTTTTCTCCTTGTTTTAGAGTAACGCAGAAAAGGAAAACCAAACAGAGTCCAATTGATCTGAAACTTGACAGAGCTTATTTTTTGGACCATAAGAAGGCCAAGGAGTCAAAGAGTTGGGCCAGAAGAGTCCCGGGCTGCCCACGAGGGCGGGGGGTGCGCCCACCCCCTGGGCGCGCCTCCCTGCCTCGTGGACAGCCCGAAGACCCCCCTGACTGTTGGGGAACGTACTAATTTCAAAAAAATCCTACGCACACGCAAGATCATGGTGATGTATAGCAACGAGAGGGGAGAGTGTGTCCACGTACCCTCATAGACCGAAAGCGGAAGCGTTAGCACAACGCGGTTGATGTAGTCGTACGTCTTCACGATCCGACCGATCAAGTATCAACGTCACGGCACCTCCGAGTTCAGACACGCTCAACTCAATGACGCCCCTTGAACTCCGATCCAGCCGAGCTTTGAGGGAGAGTTCCGTCGACCTGACGGCGTGGTGGCGATGATGATGTTGCTACCAACGCAGGGCTTCGCCTAAGCTAATCGCTACGATATAATCGAGGTGGATTATGGTGGAGGGGTACCAGACACGGCTAAGAGATCAAGAGATCAATTGTTGTGTCTATGGGGTGCCCCCTCCTCCGTGAGATATATAAAGGAGGGAGGAGAGCGCCGACAAGGGAGGAGGCGGGGGGGGGAGTCCTACTCCCACCGGGAGTAGGACTCCTCCTTTTCCTATTTGGAGAGGGAGAGGGAAGGAAGAGGAAGGAGGGAGGACGGAAAGGGGGGGCCGGCCCCCCTCCCAATTCGGATTGGGCTTGGGGGGGGCGCCCCTCCCTTGCTCCTTTCCCCTCCTTTCCACTAAAGCCCATTAAGGCCCATATACCTCCCGGGGTGCTCCGGTATTATCCCGATCTCACCCGGAACCATTCCGGTGTCCAAATATAGTCGTCCAATATATCGATCTTTATGTCTCGACCATTTCGAGACTCCTCATCATTTCCGTGATCACATCCGGGACTCCGAACTACCTTCGGTACATCAAAACACAAAAACTCATAATACAACCGTCATCGAACTTTAAGCGTGCGGACCCTACGGGTTCGAGAACTATGTAGACATGACAGAGACACGTCTCCGGTCAATAACCAATAGCGGAACCTGCATGCTCATATTGGCTCCCACATATTCTACGAAGATCTTTACCGGTCAAACCGCATAACAACATACGTTGTTCCCTTTGTCATCGGTATGTTACTTGTCCAAGATTTGATCATCGGTATCTCAATACCTAGTTCAATATCGTTACCGGCAAGTCTCTTTACTCGTTCCGTAATACATCATCCCACAACTAACTCATTAGTTGTAATGCTTGCAAGGCTTATAGTGATGTGCATTCCCTAGTGGGCCCAGAGATACCTCTCCAACAGTCGGAGTGACAAATCCTAATCTCGAAATACGCCAACCCAACAAGTACCTTCGGACACACCTGTAGAGCACCATTATAATCACCCAGTTATGTTGTGACGTTTGGTAGCACACAAAGTGTTCCTCCGGTAAATGGGAGTTGCATAATCTCATAGTCATAGGAACATGTATAAGTCATGAAGAAAGTAATAGCAACATACTAAACGATCAAGTGCTAAGCTAACGGAATGGGTTAAGTCAATCACATCATTCTCCTAATGATGTGATCTCGTTAATCAAATCACAACTCATGTCTATGGCTAGGAAACATAACCATCTTTGATCAACAAGCTAGTCAAGTAGAGGCATACTAGTGACACTCGGTTTGTCTATTTATTCACACAAGTATTATGTTTGCGGTTAATACAATTCTAGCATGAATAATAAACATTTATCATGATATAAGGAAATAAATAATAACTTCATTATTGCCTCTAGGGCATATTTCCTTCAGTCTCCCACTTGAACTAGAGTCAATAATCTAGATTACACAGTAATGATTCTAACACCCATGGAGCCTTGGTGCTGATCATGTTTTGCTCGTGGAAGAGGCTTAGTCAACGGGTCTGCAACATTCAGATACGTATGTATTTTGCAAATCTCTATTTCTCGCACCTGGACTTGATCCTGGATGGAGTTGAAGCGTCTCTTTATGTGCTTGGTTCTCTTGTGAAATCTGGATTCCTTTGCCAAAGCAATTGCACCAGTATTGTCACAAAAGATTTTCATTGGACCCGATGCACTAGGTATGGCACCTAGATTGGATATGAACTCCTTCATCTAGACTCCTTCATTTGCTGCTTCCGAAGTAGCTATGTACTCCGCTTCACATGTAGATCCCGCCATGACGCTTTGTTTAGAACTGCACCAACTGACAGCTCCACCGTTCAATATAAACACGTATCCGGTTTGCGATTTAGAATCGTCCGGATGAGTGTCAAAGCTTGCATCGATGTAACCATTTACGACGAGCTCTTTGTCACCTCCATAAACGAGAAACATACCCTTAGTCCTTTTCAGGTATTTCAGGATGTTCTTGACCCCTATCCAATGATCCACTCTTGGATTACTTTGGTACCTCCCTGCTAGACTAATAGCAAGGCACACATCAGGTCTGGTACATAGCATTGCATACATGATAGAGCCTATGGCTGAAGCATAGGGAACATCTTTCATTTTCTCTCTTTCTTCTGTAGTTGTCCGGCATTTAGTCTTACTCTACTTCACAACTTGTAACACTTGCAAGAACCCTGTCTTTGCTTGACCCATTTTGAACTTCTTCAAAACTTTATGATTGTATGTGCTTTGTGAAAGTCCAATTAAGCCGCCTTGATCTATCTCTATAGATCTTGATGCCCAATATATAAGCAGCTTCACCAAGGTCCTTCATTGAAAAACTCTTATTCAAATATCCCTTTATGCTATCCAGAAATTCTATATCATTTCCAATCAACAATATGTCATCCACATATAATATCAGAAATGCTACAGAGCTCCCACTCACTTCATTGTAAATACAGGCTTCTCCAAAAGTCTGTATAAAACCATATGCTTTGATCACACTATCAAAATGTTTATTCCAACTCCGAGAGGCTTGCACCAGTCCATAAATAAATCGCTGGAGCTTGCAAACTTTGTTAGCTCCCTTTGGATTGACAAAACCTTCCGGTTGCATCATATGAACTCTTCTTCCAGAAATCCATTCAGGAATGCAGTTTTGACATCCATTTGCCAAATTTCATAATCATAGAATGCGGCAATTGCTAACATGATTCGGACAGACTTAAGCATCGCTACGGGTGAGAAGGTCTCATCGTAGTCAATCCCTTGAACTTGTCGAAAACCTTTTGCAACAAGTCGAGCTTTATAGATGATAACATTACCGTCGCCGTCGGTCTTCTTCTTGAAGATCCATTTATTCTCAATGGCTTGCCGATCATCGGGCAAGTCAACCAAAGTCCACACTTCGTTCTCATACATGGATCCCATCTCAGATTTCATGGCCTCAAACCATTTTGCGTAATCTGGGCTCACCATTGCTTCTTCATAGTTCGTACGTTCGTCATGGTCTAGTAACATAACCTCCAGAACAGGATTACCATACCACTCTGGTGCGGATCTTACTCTGGTTGACCTAGGAGGTTCGGTAACAACTTGATCTGAAGTTTCATGATCATCATCATTAACTTCCTCACTAATTGGTATAGACGTCACAGGAACCAGTTTCTGTGATGAACTACTTTCCAATAAGGGAGCAGGTATAGTTACCTCATCAAGTTCTACTTTCCTCCCACTCACTTCTTTCGAGAGAAACTCCTTCTCTAGAAAGGATCCATTCTTGGCAACGAATGTCTTGCCTTCGGATCTGTGATAGAAGGTGTACCCAACAGTTTCATTTGGGTATCCTATGAAGACACATTTCTCCAATTTGGATTCGAGCTTATCAGGTTGAAGCTTTTTCACATAAGCATCGCAGCCCCAAACTTTAAGAAACAACAACTTTGGTTTCTTGCCAAACCACAGTTCGTAAGGCGTCGTCTCAACAGATTTCGATGGTGCCCTATTTAACGTGAATGCAGCTGTCTCTAGAGCATAACCCCAAAATGATAGCGGTAAATCAGTAAGAGACATCATAGATCGCACCATATCTAGTAAAGTACGATTATGACGTTCAAACACACCATTACGCTATGGTGTTCCAGGTGGCGTGAGTTGCGAAACTATTCCACATTGCTTCAAATGTAGACCAAACTCGTAACTCAAATATTCTCCTCCACGATCACATCGTAGAAACTTTATTTTCTTGTTACAATGATTTTCAACTTCACTCTGAAATTGTTTGAACTTTTCAAATGTTTCAGACTTATGTTTCATTAAGTAGATATACCCATATCTGCTTAAATCATCTGTGAAGGTGAGAAAATAACGATACCGCCATGAGCCTCAACATTCATTGGACCACATACATCAAGATGTATGATCTCCAACAAATCAGTTGCTCGCTCCATAGTTCTGGAGAACGGCGTTTTAGTCATCTTGCCCATGAGGCACGGTTCGCAAGTACCAAGTGATTCATAATCAAGTGATTCCAAAAGTCCATCAATATGGAGTTTTTTCATGCGCTTTACACCAATATGACCTAAACGGCAGTGCCACAAATAAGTTGCACTATCATTATCAACTCTGCATCTTTTGGCTTCAACATTATGAATATGTGTATCACTACTATCGAGATTCAACAAAAATAGACCACTCTTCAAGGGTGCATGACCATAAAAGATATTACTCATATAAATAGAACAACCATTATTCTCAGATTTAAATGAATAACCGTCTCACATCAAACAAGATCCAGATATAATGTTCATGCTCAACGCTGGCACCAAATAACAATTATTTAGGTCTAAAACTAATCCCAAAGGTAGATGTAGAGGTAGAGTGCCGACGGCGACCACATCGACTTTGGAACCATTTCCCACGCGCATCGTCACCTTGTCCTTAGCCAGTCTTCGCTTAATCCATAGTCCCTGTTTCGAGTTACAAATATTAGCAATAGAACCAGTATCAAATACCCAAGTGCTACTGCAAGCTCAGGTAAGCTACACATCAATAACATGTATATCACATATACCTTTGTTCACCTTGCCATCCTTCTTATCCGCCAAATACTTGGGGCAGTTCCGCTTCCGATGACCACCGCTTGAGAAGCACTCGCCTCGGGCTTATGTCCAGACTTGGGTTTCTTCTCTTGAGCAGCAACTTGTTTGTCGTTCTTCTTGAAGTTCCCTTTTCTTCCCTTTGCCCTTTTTCTTGAAACTGTCGTCTTATTGACCATCAACACTTGATGCTCCTTCTTAATTTCTACCTCCGCAGCCTTTAGCATTGCGAAGAGCTCGGGAATCGTCTTATCCATCCCTTACATGTTATAGTTCATCACGAAGCTCTTGTAGCTTGGTGGCAGTGATTGAAGAATTCTGTCAATGACGCTATTATCCGGAAGATTAACTCCCAGTTGAATCAAGTGATAGTTATACCCAGACATTCTGAGTATATGCTCACCGTGAACTATTCTCCTCCATCTTGTTTGTAGAACTTATTGGAGACTTCATATCTCTCAATCCGGGCATTTGCTTGAAATATTAACTTCAACTCGTGGAACATCTCATATGCTCCATGACGTTCAAAATGTCATTGAAGTCCCGGTTCTAAGCCGTAAAGCGTGGCACACTCAACTATTGAGTAGTCATCAGCTTTGCTCTGCCAGACGTTCATAACATCTGGTGTTGCTCCTGCAGCAGTTCGCACCCAAAGAAGTGCTTCCGGGGCGTAATTCTTCTGTGCAGCAATGAGGATAATCCTCAAGTTACGGACCTAGTCCGTGTAATTGCTACCATCATCTTTCAACTTTACTTTCTCAAGGAACGCATTAAAATTCAACGGAACAACAACATGGGCCATCTATCTACAATCAACATAGACAAGCAAAATACTATCAGGTACTAAGTTCATGATAAATTTAAGTTCAATTGATCATATTACTTAAGAACTCCCACTTAGATAGACATCCCTCTAATCATCTAAGTGATCACGTGATCCAAATCAACTAAACCATGTCCGATCATCACGTGAGATGGAGTAGTTTTCAATGGTGAACATCACTATGTTGATCATATCTACTATATGATTCACGCTCGACCTTTTGGTCTCAGTGTTCCGAGGCCATATCTTCATATGCTAGGCTCGTCAAGTTTAACCCGAGTATTCTGCGTGTGCAAAACAGGCTTGCACCCGTTGTAGATGAACGTAGAGCTTATCACACCCGATCATCACGTGGTGTCTCGCCACGACGAACTTTGGCAATGGTGCATACTCAGGGGAACACTTTTATCTTGAAATTTAGTGAGAGATCATCTTATAATGCTACCGTCAATCAAAGCAAAATAAGATGCATAAAAGATAAACATCACATACAATGAATATAAGTGATATGATATGGCCATCATTATCTTGTGCTTGTGATCTCCATCTCCGAAGCACCGTCATGATCACCATCGTCACCGACGTGACACCTTGATCTCCATCGTAGCATCGTTGTCGTCTCGCCAACTATTGCTTCTACGACTATCGCTACCGCTTAGTGATAAAGTAAAGCAATTACAGGGCGATTGCATTGCATACAATAAAGCGACAACCATATGGCTCTCGCCGCTATCGATAACTCGGTTACAAAACATGATCATCTCATACAATAAAATATATCGTCATGTCTTGACCATATCACATCACAACATGCCCTGCAAAAACAAGTTAGACGTCCTCTACTTTGTTGTTGCAAGGTTTACGTGGCTGCTACGGGCTGAGCAAGAACCGTTCTTACCTAGGCATCAAAACCACTACGATAGTTCGTCAAGTTAGTGCTGTTTTAACCTTCTCAAGGACCGGGTGTAGCCACACTCGGTTCAACTAAAGTTGGAGAAACTGACACCTGCCATCCACCTGTGTGCAAAGCACGTCAGTAGAACCAGTGTCGCGTAAGCGTACGCGTAATGTCGGTCCGGGCCGCTTCATCCAACAATACCGCCGAACCAAAGTATACATGCTGGTAAGCAGTATGAGTTGTATCGCCCGCAACTCACTTGTGTTCTACTCGTGCAAATAACATCAATGCATAAAACGTGGCTCTGATACCACTGTTGGGGAACATAGTAATTTCAAAAAATTTCCTACGCACACGCAAGATCATGGTGATGTATAGCAACGAGAGGGAAGAGTGTGTCCACGTACCCTCGTAGACCGAAAGCGGAAGCGTTAGCACAACGCGGTTGATGTAGTCATACGTCTTCATGATCCAACCGATCAAGTACCGAACGTACCACACCTCTGAGTTCAGCACACGTTCAACTCAATGACGTCCCTCGAACTCCGATCCAGCCGAGCTTTGAGGGAGAGTTCCGTCAGCATGACGGCGTGGTGACGATGATGATGTTGCTACCGACGCAGGGCTTCACCTAAGCACCGCTACGATATAATCGAGGTGGATTATGGTGGAGGGGGGTACCGCACACGTCTAAGATATCAAGAGATCAATTGTTGTGTCTATGGGGTGCCCCCCTCCTCCGTATATAAAGGAGGGGAGGATAGGGCCGGCCAAGGGGAGGAGGCGCGCCCAAGGGGGGAGTCCTACTCCCACCGGGAGTAGGACTCCTCCTTTTCCTATTTGGAGAGGGAGAGGGAAGGAAGAGGAAGGAGGGAGGAAGCAAAGGGGGGCCGGCCCCCCTTCCAATTCGGATTGGGCTTGGGGGGGGGGTGTCCCCTCCCTTGCTCCTTTCCCCTCCTTTCCACTAAATCACATTAAGGCCCATATACCTCCCGGGGGGTTCCGATAACATCCCGGTGCTCCGATATTATCCCAATCTCACTCGGAACCATTCCGGTGTCCAAATATAGTCGTCGAATACATCGATATTTATGTATCAACCATTTCGAGACTCCTCGTCATGTCTGTGATCACATCTGGGACTCCGAACTACCTTCGGTACATCAAAACACAAAAACTCATAATACAACCGTCATCGAACTTTAAGCGTGCAGACCCTACGGGTTCGAGAACTATGTAAAGATGACCGAGACACGTCTCCGGTCAATAACCAATAGCGGAACCTGGATGCTCGTGTTGGCTCCCACATATTCTACGAAGATCTTTATCGGTCAAACCACATAACAACATACGTTGTTCCCTTTGTCATCGGTATGTTACTTGTCCGAGATTTGATCGTCGATATCTCAATACCTAGTTCAATCTTGTTACCGGCAAGTCTTTTTACTCGTTCCGTAATACAACATCCCGCAACTAACTCATTAGTTGTAATGCTTGCAAGGCTTATAGTTATGTGCATTATCGAGTGGGCCCAGAGATACCTCTCCGACAATCGGAGTGACAAATCCTAATCTCGAAATACGCCAACCCAACAAATACCTTCGGAGACACCTGTAGAGCACCTTTATAATCACTCGATTCACGTTGTAGACGTTTGGTAGCACACAAAGTGTTCCTCCGGTAAATGGGAGTTGCATAATCTCATAGTCATAGGAACATGTATAAGTCATGAAGAAAGCAATAGCAACATACTAAACAATCAAGTGCTAAGCTAACCGAATGGTTCAAGTCAATCACATCATTCTCCTAATGACATGATCTCATTAATCAAATGACAACTCATGTCTATAGCTAGGGAACATAACCATCTTTGATCAACAAGCTAGTCAAGTAGAGGCATACTAGTGACACTCTGTTTGTCTATGTATTCACACAAGTATTATGTTTCCAGTTAATACAATTCTAGCATGAATAATAAACATTTATCATGATATAAGGAAATAAATAACAACTTTATTATTGCCTCTAGGGCATATTTCCTTCACTGACTTGTTCTCGACACCAACACCTCTCATAAACACAGAAACCCCCAGAAAATAACCTAGATCGGAAGTTCCGCCGCCGCAAGCCTCTGTAGCCACGAGAAATCAATCTAGGCCATCTCCGGCACCCTGTCGGAGGGGACCATCATCACCAGTGGCCATGGAGGAGTATCTCAGAGAGGCCATCATCACCATGAAGGCCAATGACCAGAGGGAGAACCTTTCCCTATACAGGGGGAGGCCATGGAGGAGGAAGCACAAGGGGGAGAACCTCTCCTCCTCTCTCTTGGTGGCACCGGAGTGCCATCGAGAGGGGAATCATCGCCGCGGTGATCGTCTTCATCAACATCACCACCATCATCACCATCCTCATATCTTTTACGCGGTCCACTCTCCCGCACCCCGCTGTAATCCCTACTTGCACATGTTTCTTTATGCCACATTTTATGATCCAATGATGTGTTTTGCCATCCTATGATGTTTTGAGTAGATATCCTTTATCTTTGGGTTGATTGATGATCTAGATTGGTACGAGTTGTATGTTTTATTTTGGTGCTGTCCTATGGTGCACTCTGTGTCGCACAAGCGTGAGGGATTCCCGCTATAGGGTGTTGCAATACATTCATGATTCGCTTATAGTGGGTTGCTAGAGTGACAGAAGCTTAAACCCGAGTAAGGGGGTTGTTGCGTATGGGATAAAGGGGACTTGCTGCTTTAATGCTATGGTTGGATTTTACCTTAATGATCTTTAGTAGTTGCGGATGCTTGATAGAGTTCCAATCATAAGTGCATATGATCCAAGTAGAGAAAGTATGTTAGCTTATGCCTCTCCCTCATATGAAATTGCAATGACGACTACCGGTCTTGTTAACAATTGCCTAGGACAATTCCGCACACCGATCCATCATTATTACACACTCGCTATTTATAATATTTAGTAATATATTCTAACTTTAGGATAACAGCACCTACTTTTATATTTTAGCTCTCCGATATCATACAAAGTTATCCTCTTCATACCCACAACGTAGTTTTATTTCTCATTTCTAGTTGGCAGCAAACGTTGATTGTCGTGAAATTAAATGTCGATGTGAGATAGGTCTTGAGAGAATATTGATCTTACTTTTAGCTCCTTGTGGGTTCGACACTCCATACTTATCACTTCCACCTTTGGAAATTGCTACGATGATTCCCTGCACTTGGGGATTATCAAGCTCTTTTCTGGCGTCGTTCCCGGGGAGCAATAGTGTGGGGTTGATATTCTCGTGTGTGCTTGTTTGCTTTGTTCACTAAGTAGATTTTGTTTTTCCTTTCTGTTTCTGTTTAATTGTGGGTGAAACATACCAAAAAAATCTGAAAGAATGAAAATACAAAAAAATACTTGCCTCTCATGCCTAATTTTTTTTCAAAAGAGAAGTGATTGGAAAGTTATGCATTGAAGAAGTGAGGGTCGACCTTGAGCACTTGTGTTCATGCTCACGGAAACTATGTAGAATTTTTCATGGAATTTTCTCTGCAAATAATTACCCCCTTGTATATATCCATTGTATTATAAAAATAATGTGCCAAGCTTCGGTTTTGGGATGATTAGATTGCTTGTTTACTATGCGCAGAACAAAAACAGAAACTTTGGCTATAGTGCATGAATTTACATTTTTTACTGGAAGGTCAAATGGGTCTGAAACTTTTTGCACATTACTTATTTACAAATATTTCAAATTTTCAAATTTATTTCATAAGTTTAGGAGATACAGAAGTTTACTAAACTTCCAGATTACTACAGACTGTCCTGTTTTTGACAGATTCTGTTTTTCGTGTGTTGTTTGCTTATTTTGATGAATCTATGGCTAGTAATAGAGTTTATGAACCATAGAGAAGTTGGAATACAGTAGGTTTAACACGAATATAAATAGATAATGAGTTCATTACAGTACCTTAAAGTAGTAGTTTGCTTTATTACACTAACGGATCTCACAAAGTTTTTGTTAAAGTTTTGTGTGGATGAAGTGTTCGAAGAACGAGGACTTACCGATGTGAGAAGAATAAAGAGAGGCAAGAGTTCAAGATTGGGGATTCCCAAGGCACCCCAAGTAAATATTCCAAGGATACTCAAGCATCTAAGCTTGGGAATGCCCCGGTTGGCATCCCATCTTTCTTCTTCAACAATTATCGGTATACCTCGGTTTTTCTTTCGTTCACATGATTTGTGTCCTTTGTGTTTTTCTTTTTCTTAAAGAACCATGCTAGTATTAGATAGCCCTTCATTTATAGAATACTTCATGTGATTCACTTATATCTTTTAATTATGATCTTATAGAATTGCTCTTTGTGCTTCACTTAAATCGTTTGAGTATGGTTTTATAGAATGCTCTGTGTGCTTCACTTATATGTTTTTAGCTTGGATATTTGCTACTCGATATTAATCCTAGAATACTCCATGAAATTCACTTATATCTTTTGGAGTATGAATAATACTATCATCGAAAGTGGTTTTGGAAGAGTGTCAACTTTAGGAATTAGTGATCCCACTATTCCGAATGAGAAGAATTTTGCTTAGGTGGAAAGTAGAAAAAATTCTATGCTTATAGATCATGAAAAGAATGTTTTATGTGATGGTTACATTGATGAATTCATTCGTGATGCTACTGAAAAATATTATGAGGAAGGAATATATGCTTGTAGGAGTTGCAATAATATCAAGTTTCCTCTCTATGTGCTTAAAGTTTTGAAGTTATACTTGTTTTGCCTTCCTATGCTAGTTGATTCTTGTTCCTATAAATTATGTGCTCACAAAATCCCTAGGCATAGTAAGTGGGTTAGATTCAAATATGCTAGTCATATTCTTCATGATGCTCTCTTTATGTTTCAAATCTTATCTTCCATGGGAGCATCATTGGAATCATCATGCCTAGCTAAAAAGGCATTAAAGAAAAGCGCTTGTTGGGAGACAGCCCAATATTTACCCTTACTGTTTTTGTGTGCTTACATGATTAAGCTACTGTAGTAATCATGTTTTATAGCTTTTGTTTTAATAAAGTGCCAAGTAAGACCTTTGGGAAGACTTGGGTGAAAGTTAATGTGATCTTGCTGTAAAAAATAGAAACTTTGCGCTCACGAGATTAGCTGTCATTTTTTTACAGAAGAGCGCTTTTGAGTTGATTCTTTTTGCAGAAGATTAATAGACAAATTACTCAGGTCCACCAATTTATTTAATAATTTTTGGAGTAGCATAAGTACGGTTTATGTTCAGATCATTACATATTGTTCTGTTTCTGACAGATTCTGTTTTCATTGCATAGTTTGCTTGTTTTCTAGTTTCTATGGCTTATATTTCTCAATATAAATTGTAGAAATGATATGGTACAGTAGACATTATGTGGGAAAAATTATGAACCTTGTCTTAGACAGTACCAAAGTGGATGGTTTACTCTTTATCATACTAACCTATCTCATGAAGTTTTGTTAAGTTTTGTGTGATTGAAGTTTTCAAGCTTTGGGTGAGATACCGATATGAGGAGAATAAGGAGTGTAAAGACCCTAAGCTTGGGGATTCCCAAGGCACCCCAAGGTAATATTCAATGAATACTCAAGTACCTAAGCTTGGGCATGCCCCGGAAGGCATCCCCTCTTTCGTCTTCAAAACTATCGGTATACCTTACTCGGAACTATATTTTTATTTATCACATGATATGTGTTTTGCTTGGAGCGTATTTTCAATTTTACTTGCTGTTTGAATAAAATCATTGTATCTGAAATATTGAATGAAAAAGAATCCTCCCATGGCTAGTTAATTATTTGACTACTCAATGTTCTTCACTCATATCTTTTGGAGTAGTTTGTCATTTACTCATGTGCTTCACGTATATCCTATGAGTAAATGGTTGAATGAATTGAATGTTATAAATCTGAATTTATATATGTTTCATATGCTTATAACATGGGGAGTAATGACTTCACACATAATAAGTATAGGTAGTAAACTTATTGAAAGTTAGCAAACGAGAATTGGTCACTTGAACAATTCATGACAGAATATTGAAGGAAGAGGGATTTCACATATAAATATACTATCTTGGACATCTTTTGTAATTGTGAGCACTCATTAAAATATGACATGATAAAAGGTTGATGTTGGACAAGGAATACAACGTAATGGGTTATGTTTTCTTATATCCGAAATAAAGTACATTGTCTTGGATCATCCAACATGCTGAGCTTGCCTTTCCCCCTCATGCTAGCCAAATTCTTTGCACCAAGTAGAGATACTACTTGTGCTTCTGAATATCCCTTAAACTAGTTTTGCCATGAGAGTCCACCATACCTACCTATGGATTGAGTAAGATCCTTCAAGTAAGTTGTCATCGGTGCATGCAATAAAAGTTGCTCTCTAAATATGTATGATCTATTAGTGTGAAGAAAATAAGCTTTATACGAACTTGTGATAGGGAAGAAATAAAAGCGACGGACTGCATAATAAAGGTCTCTATCACAAGAGGCAATATAAAGTGACGTTCTTTTGCATTAAGATTTTGTGCATCCAACCATAAAAGCGCATGACAACCTCTGCTTCCCTCTGCGAAGGGCCTATCTTTTACTTTTATTCTTCTGCCTTATGCAAGAGTCATGGTGATCTTCACCTTTCCTTTTTTACATTTTATCCTTTGGCAAGCACATTATGTTGGAAAGATCCCGATATATATATATATATATATATATATATATATATATATATATATATATATATATATATATCCAATTGGATGTAAGGTTTCATGAACTATTATTGTTGACATTACCCTTGAGGTAAAAGGTTGGGAGGCAAAACTATAAGCCCCTACTTTCTCTGTGTCCGATTAAAACTTTGAACCCAGAAATATCACGTGAGTGTTAGCAATTGTGAAAGATTAAATGATAGTTGAGTATGTGGAGTTTGCTGAATCAAAGCTCTGACATAGACCCTTCCTGAAAATAAGATGAATTGCAATTGTTTGATGACTGAGAATATAGTTTGTTAGTTTCAAGAAAATTTATGATCTATACTTTAACATGTGAATAGCTTGTTACTTGATCATGAAAAGTTTTATGAGATGAGCTATTGTTATGACATATAATGATGCTAGAAAAAGTGATTGAAACTATCATTGATCAAACTTAAGCACTTGCTAGCATTCACACTTCATAAATTATTTCTTTTATCATTTACCTACTCGAGGACGAGCAGGAATTAAGCTTGGGGATGCTGATACGTCTCCAACGTATCTATAATTTATGAAGTCTTCATGCTCTTATATTATCAATCTTAGATGTTTTATATGCATTTATATGCTATTTTATATGATTTTTGGGACTAACCTATTAACCTAGAGCCCAATGCCAGTTTCTGTTTTCTTCTTGTTTTAGAGTGTCGCAGAAAAGGAAAACCAAACGGAGTCCAATTGACCTGAAACTTGACGGAGCTTATTTTTGGACCAGAAGAACGTCAAGGAGTCAAAGAGTGGGCCAGAAGAGTCTCGGGCTGCCCACGAGGGTGGGGGCGCGCCTCCCTGCCTCGTGGACAGCTCGGAGACCCCCCTGACTTGTTCTCGACGCCAACACCTCTCATAAATATAGAAACCCCCAGAAAATAACCTAGATCGGAAGTTCCGCCGCTGCAAGCCTCTGTAGCCACGAGAAATAAATCTAGGCCCTCTCCGGCACCCTGCCGGATGGGGCCATCATCACCGGTGTCCATGGAGGAGTATCCTGGAGTGGCCATCATGGCTATGAAGGCCAAGGACCAGAGGGAGAACCTTTCCCTATCCAGGGGGAGGCCATGTTGGAGGAAGCACAAGGGGGAGAACCTCTCCTCCTCTCTCTTGGTGGCGCCGGAGTGCCATCGAGAGGGGAATCATCACCGCGGTGATCGTCTTCATCAACATCACCACCATCATCACCATCCTCATCTCTTTTACGTGGTCCACTCTCCCGCGCCCCGCTGTAATCCCTACTTGAACATGGTGCTTTATGCCACATATTATGATCCAATGATGTGTTGCCATCCTATGATGTTTTGAGTAGATATCATTTGTCTTTGGGTTGATTGATGATCTAGATTGGTACGAGTTGTATGTTTTATTTTGGTGTTGTCTTATGGTGCCCTCCGTGTCGCGCAAGCGTGAGGGATTCCCACTGTAGGGTGTTGCAATACGTTCATGATTTGCTTATAGTGGGTTGCTAGAGTGACAGAAGCTTAAACCCGAGTAAGGGGGTTGTTGCGTATGGGATAAAGGGGACTTGATGCTTTAATGCTATGGTTGGGTTTTACCCTAATGATCTTTAGTAGTTGCGGATGCTTGCTAGAGTTCCAATCATAAGTGTATATGATCCAAGTAGAGAAAGTATGTTAGCTTATGCCTCTCCCTCATATGAAATTGCAATGACGACTACCGGTCTTGTTAACAATTGCCTAGGACAATTCCGCACACCGATCCATCATTATTCCACACTCGCTATTTATAATATTTAGCAATATATTCTAACTTTAGGATAACATGACCTACTTTTATATTTTAGCTCTCCGATATCATACAAAGTTATCCTCTTCATACCCACAACGTAGTTTTATTTCCCGTTTCTAGTTGGAAGTAAAACATTCGGTGCATGTAGAGTCGTATCAGTGGCAGGTAGGGCTTGAGAGAATATTGATCTTACCTTTAGCTCCTTGTGGGTTCGACACTCCATACTTATCACTTCCACCTTTGGAAATTGCTATGATGATTCCCTGCACTTGGGGATTATCACCAGACAACATATTACATAAACTGGGCAGGTCGCCACTAGTGGAAGTTAACAGGCAGACAAAATAATAGACAGAACCGACAACACTTCGACACAGTTCAAGAAAGGTTAGCCCGACCCAGGAGCTGCAGCGCAAGCATCTTAGCAACCTGATGAGACTGCGCTTCTTTGGCGCTCATATCCACCAACTTAAGCTGCATAGCATCAATAAACTTCCTGTACTTACGGTTAATCTTGCATAGAGATTGGAGTTCCAGTCGTATTTGAGCGGAAGCATGTACTTCTGCTTGAATTTCAGACTGAAGAAGTCGAATAGATTCAGGCGGCAACTTCATCAAGCTTGTTTCACTGAGTATGTTTGACACTATATCAAGATGTTACTTCGTGGTTGTATCCCTACCCTCAATATGGGTTGCCTTCTCCTCTGGAATATGTGTTAGAGGGACAAACAATGGGTTTGTCTCACTATCATTGTGGCAGTTCTTCCTAGCAGCAGTGTTGTCACCCTGAAAAAGAAACAAGTAGGTAGATAACAGGTTTTGCATTATAAGCATCATTGTCAATTCATCTCATTTCTTTGTCGTAAATAAAGAGACACGATTTAAAATAGCATTAACACAATAGGCATTGTTCATAGTTAAGACGACAGGAAATGGCATTGTGCATGAGCGGCCAGCTTCACCAGACGACTAGATTACAGATCAAGAACACAAGCATAGATGTAGTTCTAAACAACGTATAAGCATGAATGGTGAGTGTACTGTCAATTTATACCATTTCTGATTGGTAAATAAAGAGACATGATTTAAATAACATTAATATAATATGGCATTGTTCATAGTTGAGGCATAGCAGGATATGACATTGTGTTGTTGTAGGTAGTCTCACCACACCACTGGATTACAGATCAAGAACACAAGCATACACATAGTGCTAAAGAAGATAAATTGCTATCTTTAGTTTAATTTAATGTTACGAATAAGGAACTAGATTGTACAACTAAAGACTAAAATTGGGAAGGACAAACTTATGTTTATGTACTTCTACTGTATAAACTTTGAACAAGCAATTTGATGCAGATGACAAAAATAAACAGCATTTGCACTCATATCTATCCAAATATAAACAACAAAGTTTGAAGGCTCGAGGAGAACAAACTTACATTAGTAGTGAAGACATGCTCTATAAAGGCCTTGTCCATATTGATGGGGGCAATTCAAGAATTTTACCTCACACTCTTCTTCAAGAGTATTGCCTTTATTCTACATTTTGTTAAGAGTAAATATAGATGTGAAAATATAGGAACAAATGGCGATTATTTAACTTAAGATGCAGAGTACAAATGTAAATACAAGATACAAAAGTGTAAGGCAATCGACAAGAGCAATGCGGGAGCTAAACTTCTTCAGTAACATTGGTTCAATATTTTGGCAAGAGTACATGTAGATCTGATGTGTAGCACAATGGAGGACAAGGGAAAATAAGCTGCAAAGTGTACATGAAGAACTAGCTGACAAATATAAGTACAGTGATGAAGGACAACAGATACTTACAAGAACAATGCATAACTAAATTTCTTCATAGGCATTGCGTTTATTCTACATTAATTTAAGCATTAATATATATCTGATAATTTGGAGTGAACAGTTGATAAGCAAGCTATAATGTACAAGGATGTCACATAATCCACCAAGTATGAATGTAAGGACAGCGATAGGACAATAGGTACTCACAAGAGCAAAGCAGAGAACAACATAGTTGCGATATCCTAGGTTTTGCGGCACTGGTTCTATCACCAATATACGTCGGGTGCTATGTGATTTCTCCGGTAGCACCACCTTTTTCAAGGACTTTGCTTGTACTGCTTCAGGTTCTGCAATCACCCTCTTCCTTTTTGATGTATGAAACACAAGAAAAACATTTGAATGGAAAAACATGGTATGGCGACAAATGGAATAGGTGTTGATAATGGATGGGCATGGCATCTTCACATATATCATGAGTAAACTAAGCAGATGGCGGTGCAACGAAGCAAAATAAATGCAAGACACCTTATGCAAGATATGTGCAACCAATAAAACCTTGCCAAATTAGAACATGCACCTTATTGGGTGAACAGGATAGGCCATCTTCCTTTGACTCCTTGAGCTCAGAATAGTCATTAGGATCATATTCTGAATACGAATCTATAGGTCGGGAGCATGTGGGTTTCATTGCATTCACAATGGACCTCAATCCCTTGATGCCAAGTTTGTTACCCATTGAACTGTTCCGCAATATTTTTCTGATGTGCGCATTCTTATATTCATTATGATTACGTACAATATCTGTAAAGCATGAAAACACAAATAGTAGTGAGATTATCTTTGTAATGCAGAGGATATAGTAATATAATTGTGGCTCCCTGTAAACCCTTGTGTGCTATCACTGGATTCTAATGAGAGAGCCCATGTGTGCTGTAATATGGTGAGTAGATTAATATAATCTGGCACAACTACACAAAAAATAGGCTCCCTATTGGGGGCCCCCTATGTAAGGATAGTTGGCAGATGATAGGTTCATAATATACCGTATAGAAAGTTTATTGCCAAACCATGATAACGTGAGCGTAGAGCCAGTAGGCAGATCGTAGTGTAGATAATAGGCGTACACCATAACCACCATAAATAAATCGGGAAAGCAGAACTAGCTGGAAAACATAGGGTTTTGCCGCTACTAATATGCAGCCTATCGATCACCTACAAGCCAGCTCTATTCATCTGAAGGCGCACAACTGTTACTATCAGTTTATTCTATCAAAAACCGCGCGGCTCCCACCATTTACGGGGTAGTATGGCAGACCAACTCGAAGTGTGAAATCATTTAGCAGAACCGGCCCAATAGAGGTGTCGACTGCAGATGTCCCTGCTCCCCTTCCTGACAAGGAACATATTGTGCTTACTAAAGAAGAACAGAAGAGGAACATGTTAAAGAACAGAAGAGGAAGCATATTATTGAGATTCCCCTTCTTTCTATACAATGTTGGTTGCCCACCATGATGAATCAGAGCGCCCAAAGAAATGCAATTCCATGATGTCTCTCTATATGTGGCCACATGCATTTGGAAAATCAAGTGGGAGCATTACGACCAATTAAATGTGTGTACATTAACTAATGTCAAGATTATCATATCACAATGGTATTTGAAGTAGTAAGCTTTGGACTTATGATTGATGTGTTGTTTAGCTTCAAGAGTGGACTGCTGCTAGTGCGACACAAAGCAGCTACACAGATCATAGTGTAGATATAACGGGAAAACCGTAAGCATCAAGAGTAAAATCAGCAAAGTGGAACTTCCTGGAATATATGTGCTAGTACTGCCGGTACAGCTAGAAAGGCTTTGGACGCCAGCTCTCTTCAACTGAAGGTGCGGTACTGTTAATATCAGTGTAACTCTCAAAGGTGACACAACTCCCCGTATTTCCTTGCTAATCTTATAGGATTCAAGTTGGCAGGCCACTACAATTCCTATTCCAATGTTTACAAAATCCTACGAATCAAAGAGGCCCGAAGATTTCAAAGTGTCCATCACAACTGACCGTATAGACCTCTACACTGCAAATGTCCCTGCTCATCTTCACTACAAGGAACATACTGTACTACTATCATACTCCCTCCATTCCAAAATGTAAGTCTTTGTAGAGATTTCCACTATGGATCACATACAGATGTATACAGATACATTTTAGAGTGTAGATTCACTCATTTTGCTCCATATGTAGTCCATGGTGGAATCTATAAAAAGACTTGTATTTAGGAACGGAGAGAGTACTTATTAAAGAAGAATGTAAGAGGAACATGCTAAAGAAGAGCAATCAGATTTTGGATAATAAAATGTTAGATATGCGTAGTGCCCACACATGATGAATCGAGCGCATTAAGAATGCAACTCACGATGTCTCTCTATATGTGGTGCACGTGCTTTTCGAAATTAAAGTAGGAACATTAGCTGACCAATTAAACGTTATCTATTTTAGTAATATCAGCATCATATCAGATTCATATTTGAGCAACAAGTTTGGAATTATGAGTGGCACGTTGTTTAGCTTGATGGATTTAGGAGCAATGCTAAGCAGGTACGATGATGGTACTAAATATAAAGGCATGTCTGCATGCAAGTCGCGTGACTTTTGTCATTTGGGCCAGTCGACCATTTCAGGCGGTTGGATGAAGATCCTATGACTCCTAACCCTTCTTCTTCCTCGTCTCTGATTCTTCCCATACATAACACCGCACGGGCCGCCGGCCAAACCACCGGCCCCCACCGCCTGTGTTCCTCCGCCACCCCCACCCCCACCCCTGCCCCCAACCCTGTCGAGTTTTCTTCGTTCGGTGAGGCCCCACCACCGCCCCCACAACCATCGTCCCCACCCGAGCCCCTTCCTTCGCACTGGCGAACTCCGACGAGCTCTCAAAAATCGACTGACCCAATTTTGAAATTCAGTCTACTGTCATGTGGAATATAAAAGGGGAAAACCATAAGCATCGCGAGTATAGTGTTAAGCGTGCCATGGCGGATCTGAAGGTGCAAACTGGACAAAGGCAACTTTGCAACCAATGTTTGATTTCAACTAACAAGTAAGTGATGGCCAAGAAATTAGAGTAAAGCAGTGGCAATCTATTTTCTTGCTGTGATAAATAAGTTGAGCAGATACGAAAGAGTATCGCCTCTGGTATGGCGCCATGTATGCATCTGCTGAGAATTTGACGGTGCTGCATCAACGATGGCTGTCGGCGGCATGGAAGCAGATCTAGGAGGGTAGACAGTGGTGACGGGGCGGTGGACGAGACGCTTGTAGGAGCGACGCTAGCAAGGTGGACGACGGCGGGATGAAGCGAGAGGATCGGATGCAAGGATCCCGGTCCGAAGTCGTGGATGAGAGAGGTCGATCTCTTGTAATGGGCGACGGCGTCGGGGTATCAGCTCCGGCATGGTGGAGGAGGACAGCGGTGGATGGGGTGGCGGACGGAGGAGGCTGGAGTGGAGAGGGTGTTTTGGCGCCCACGGAGTACGAATCGGCAAATGGAGGGGGAGAGGAAGGGGGGAACCATGTCTTCAGGGCGCACTTGTCTCAAATGCGAAGAAATTTACAAACTTAGCCCCCGTTTAAAATTTCCTACATCACAACAATATTACACTACAAAAAAATACACTTCCGTGATGATA
This sequence comes from Aegilops bicornis, assembly GCA_021605145.1. Taxonomy (NCBI): domain Eukaryota; kingdom Viridiplantae; phylum Streptophyta; class Magnoliopsida; order Poales; family Poaceae; genus Aegilops; species Aegilops bicornis. Next base: position 579,087,153 of record CM038675.1, read on the forward strand.
CGTGTTTGTCACAGTAGGTCGCGTTTTTTGTCATGCATGTACATCCATGATGATTTTATGACAGAATCAAGATAGTCATACCTGTGTTGTCGTAGAAGTGTTCCATGACATTACCAAAATTATCATCACGGAAGTGTCCACTTCCATGACGATAAATCGCGCGTCACAAAAGTGCTTTTCGTCAAGGGTGACCGACACGTGGCATCCACCGTGAACGAACGCCGTTAAGCTATCGGGTCGGGTTTTGGATCCGATAACCGGTTAATACCTCGACCAATGGGGATTTTCCACGTGTAAAATCATCATTGGTCGGAGGAAACACATGTCGATTCATCATTGGGACAGATGTCATCCACTCACCGGATGTATACGCCTATGATACGTCCGACACGTGTACGGCCCAAAGAAGGGCCCATTCTCGTGAAAAGGCCAGCCCGTTTGACTTGGTCCAAAGCTGGCCGGCCGGCCCATGGAAAGCCTGTTAACGGCCTGTTAGCATATAGCCCATTTACAGCCCGCTAACCCAAGGCCCGTTACGCCCTATGGGAATTAGGCCCAGTAGCGTCATCTGGGCCATCCAATATGATTTCAACCCATTTTCACTTCTGGCCCATGTATGGCCTATGACGTCTTTCGGCCCATATGAGGCCCTTTGTAACTCTTGGCCCATTAGCGGCCCGTCGAAATCGGCCCGTAATGAACAAAGGTATTACTTTACACCCATTAACGGCTCATGGTGAAATCGGCCCGTAATGAATAGTGTAACACTTTATACCCATTAACGGGCCATTATTCCTAATGCTTCAGCCCAAGTTATCTTTCGCCTTCGAGGGCCCATTTATTCTTGGGCTCATTTGCAAGATTCGGTTACTTACGGCCCACATCGCTATTTTCGCTTGTGGGCCAAATTCAGCCCATCGTTACAGTCGGCCCGTTTGTGGTCCGTTAGTCTGTTGGTCCATTTTCATAGCATCACCAAATACGGCCTATTAATGGCATGTTATGGTCAGCCCATAAAACGTACGATTTCCATTATAGGCCCGTCTACGGCCCATTAAAGGCCCGTACAAGACCCATAAATGAGTCGGCGGCCCATGGATCCTATGTGACGTAGAAGGCCCATGGATCCTACGAGACGTAGAAGGCCCATGGATCCTATGAGATGTAGAAGGCCCATGGATCCTACGAGACGTAGAAGGCCCATGGATCCTACGAGACGTAGAAGGCCCATGGATCCTACGAGACGTAGAAGGCCCATGGATCCGACGGCCCGTGAAGGGCGATGGTCGGGCGAGTTGGCCCCCGTTTGAACGATATAGCATATTCAAAGAATTATTCTACTCAATACTATCACCTCTAAAAAGCATACACTTTACAACAAAGAGATCTAGGCATAGAAAGGTAGAATAATCCTACACTATACAATAAAGAAATTACAGCCGATTATACCCACTGGGCATTATGGTTCGGCACATGTGATAATAAAGCATACACAAACAACAAATTACATACACCGGCAAATACAACTCATACATCATGGACGCCAAGCATCAACTTAACTCCATTTGAACTATAATCTCTTGAGAGAAAATAGGATTGGCCGGATTCAGATAGCACAAATTTCAGTCTGCAAAATCTCCAATTCCTTCATGGTTACCTCGGTGTCTTGTTTCATTTTTTTGACTCTTGCATCTAATACCTGCATGTCCAGTCTCAACTTGTTGATTATACGTGACAATCATGTACACATTGTCTTGCCACCTCTAGTTGATGCTCGAGAACATCAGCACATTCCAATTCCAATCCATAATCATTCGGTAACAGCCATGCCGCATCGCCGCAGATTTTTGTGTTGATGTCACTTCATCCTGAAATGTTTCTGTAAGTACACATGACTAGGGCAAAAATATAGTTACAACAGTGAAGCGAACAAGACACTATTTTGTACTACATGGAAAAACAGGACTAACAATAATGTTACACGTCACTTCCACACAAAAAATGTTACACGTCATGAAGCATAAGCATGTGATATTTTAAAAATTATAAAAGATAGTGCATGCAGCCCGCATACAGAAATCCCTCTTAGCTCACTAGAGGAGCATGATGTTGGTGCCCAATCGAAAACACGAGACAAGTTACAAATTTATACAGCATGTTATATAAGTAAGCAAGCAGTTGGCCATTCTGTACCTCAATTAAAGTCTTAGGGAGCATAATGAACAGCAGAGGGTTTCATACAAACATACTACAAAGAGGCAAAACTATGCAATCATTAGCGTAGTATAAACTAGATTGTGAGCCTCATGCAATAATAGTTGGTTAATAGACTTCAAAGCTTCAGGCACACTTCGGCAGAGTAATTAAATGGTAAGGCCTTTAATTATGTCAACTAGTAGTGATACAAGTACCGAACATTAGGCATGATTATTTGGGCATCTCATTAAGTGAGAACAAACAAGCAATTGAAAAGAGAAAATTATCTATGCCTGAAACAAACAAGGAATTGAACTGTTGAGTTGCATACAGTGACTTACCTTAGCAGGTTGAAGAGGCTCAGCGTAGCTCCTACTTCTCTTGCAAGGCTCCTTCCTAACATCTTGTACTTGGAAATCCTCAATCTTATCTTCATTGCACCCCTCCGCAAGGTGACACAAACTAGTTACTCGTCTCCTTGGAAGATAAATATGCATACTTTCCAGTCTGTGAACACAAAAGATGAGATTATAACAAAACTACACCACATAATGAAACATGCCGCATCTCTTGCACTTGCACACAATGAAATGAGCATTTACTATATGCGCACTATGTAAAAACTAGGCATACCTTCGAACTGGATCTCCAGGTACTCTTGGAGAGCCTACTATAGTGTACAACCAAACCTTTATGTCACCTATGAGTTAGAAAAGGCCCCACTACAGAAGCCCTTAGTGTTTAAATCATTGACAAGCTCTGTTAGAGTGTTAGGTCAAGAATAGCAAGTAATCAAAGCAAACAATCCTAGTATGGTTGGCTGATGCAAACAAGCAATTGAACAGATGTGTGAGCAAATCTTACATATCAAGAAAAGAAGCAAAGAAGGAGGCTTAAAGACCATCACTTGGTCGACCAGATTTAAGGGGCATTTAAACATCATGTGCAACGATGAACTAACATAAACATTGCATATTCCTGATTCTACAATGGAATGCACATGTATTAGGTTATGCCATGTATGATGATGCCTAAATGTACAGATAAGTGCAGGAGTGATTCATCATTGCACGCACAATTGAATTGCGTGTTAAGGGCCGATTCGATTACGCCTTTTCAGGGCATATTGTCAAAATAAGCCATAAAAGTTGTAAAGAAATCATTTTTGAGTTATGGGCTTGGGCTTAACTAATTTCGCTTTGGAGGGAGGTGTTTCGGGTAGAACCTCACTAAAAATTGAAGGGAAGGGGAATAGTGAAATGATTCTGTTGTCTTCCTATATTACACTCAAAATGCAACTGCTGACGCCTGTGTAACACCTGACCCTCAAGTAAAAACAAACACGCAAGCATTCATTGCCATGCCCGCTTGCATCTCCTCTCCCCTTTCCCTCTACCTCGATCCCCTGCCTGCAGCACTAGGATTCCTCCAATGAGCCGCCGCCAATCGGGTCCCATCCGGCCCGGTCCTCGACGATGCTATGTTTAGCTAGGATACATGGCCATGGGTAGGGGAAAATCTCCCTGGCTGCTCCTCCTCTGGCGCCGCCTCATTCTCATGGTCTCCAAAGAATTGCTCCACTATGGTTCATCCGACGACTTTTCTCCGGGCGCGCACAACTACGGTTGATGCCACACTGCGGTAGAAGGCACCTTATTCCTCCCTCCTCCTGTGCCATGGGCTTGAGGTGTTGTTGAAGGATGAGCTCATCCAACAAGGTGAGGATCTCCTCTGATTTTTGGCCAAATTTTCATTCTGATCCACTATACGATGAATTGCTATGAGCTGCTTCTGCTGCTGCTATATGATGCATTGCTATGAGCTGCTCCTGCTGCTGCTGTATGATGAGTTGCTATGAGCTGTTGTTGCTGCTATATGATGATTTGCTATGAGCTGCTGCTGTTGCTATATGATGAGTTGCTACAAGCTGCTCCTATTGCTGCTATATGATGAATTGCTATGAGCTGCTCCTGCTGGTGCTATATGATGAATTGCTATGAGCTGCTCTTGCTGCTGCTATATGATGAATTGCTATGAGCTGCTGCTGGTATATGATGAATTGCGCACCGCTTTGTATGATGAGTTGCTATGAGCTGCTGCTGCTGCTATATGATGCTTTCAGGTGGTGCTGCTATATGATAATAACCAGCCACTTGGACCATCGAATTTCAATAAATAATTGTTCTTCATTTAAATGTGGGTCATGCGTTCTTCATTTAAATTAGGCAATGTGATCTCTATGGGAAACATTGACCAAAGTAGATTGTGCCAAGTAGATGGTATCTTTGTATTTGCATTTTGAGCAAATAGTGATGGTATGTTTTCCTATCATATTAATTACTGCACTGGTTTCAATTTGTGATGTTTGCAAGTCAAATCAATTTCCATATGGGCAGCAATGAAAAATATATAATGCAATCTAGACTTTCCACTGATCATACCAAAGATAAGCTGAAAACACAATGAAAAGAACTGGTTGGCTTATTACATGGAGCTAATATTCACAGGTGCTTATTTTCTTAGGATAACTCGTAATAATTGTCCCTAAGTAACTTGGCTAATAGAACTGGCATACAAATAACATGTCACGATGATTGCAATGGAGGAGTGACGTACCATAGCACTTGTATAGGCTCACCGCTGCCTCTCCTTTTTTGTGATGTTCCATGAAATTGCCACATACATCTTGTACTTTTTCATTGTGTAACCCTATCCGCAAGTTGACACGGCTAATTTGAGACATCTCTAAATGATACTACATTGCATATCCCTTGCATATTTAAACCACCAATTAATGATTGTGTGCGTACCATAAACTAGCCATGACTCAGTATCTTTGGACTAGCAGGAACTCTAAGGGAGCCTAATGTAGTGCCTTTGGAATTCCTACATGCCACCTACGATTTTGTGTAATGTACTGCCCCTGTTCCTAAATATATGTCTTTGTGGAGATTCCAGTATGGACCACATACAGATGTATATAGATGCATTTCCAAGTGTAGATTCACTCATTTTGCTCTGTATGTAGCCTATAGTGGAATCTCTAGAAAGACTTATATTTAGGAACGGAGGTACGAGGTAGTATCATGTATGACATCTACATATCTAATTTAGCAGCCAAGAGTAGAAATCATTATGCGCACAAAGGGATTATCGGTCGAAAATCCTAGCAAAGCACGGCGAGCCTGAGAACAATACAAGAGAGAGAGACACGCTTACAAGATCATAGCCATGCCTCGATCCGGGATCTTGGTTGGCCAAGTCGTTAGATCTAGAAGAATCATCGTCCATGTAGTTTTTGCCACCGCATAACAGTGTAACAAATGACCGTTAGTATATTTGAAGTACATCGGGCGGGTGATCTTTGGGCGGGTTTAAAGGTGACAAGTACCTAGGCCGTGGCGGCTGCTTGGCATCTCTCCAGACGGTGGGAATCAAGTTAGAAACGTCGAGGGTGATGACGCTGCGCTGGCTGTCGGGGTCCAGTAAGGAGATCTAGAACCGTCGAGTAGGGTGTTTGTGGAGTGGCTCCGGTAGGGTGGACTACGGTGTGGGCGAAGCGGATCTGTGGCCGTGGACGAGGGCGTAGGTGAAGCTGCTCCGGTGGTTGGGTTAAGGATGGTGTTGACGACGCGGATCTGCGGCCGTGGACGGGGCGTCAGAAGCTGCTCCGGTGGTTGGGTTAAGGATGGTGTCGATGATGCGGATCTGCGGCCGTGGACGGGGCGTCAGAAGCTGCTCCGGTGGTTGGGTTAAGGGTGGTGTCGACGATGCGGATCTGCGGCCGTGGACAGGGCGCCGGTTGCTCCGAGGTTGGATGAGGGTGCGAGGAAGCGGATCTCGAGGCTGTGGACTTCGAGTTGGCAAAGCAGCCCGGTAGGGTTGAGAATGGTATAGGCGGCTACTCCTGTAGGGTTGACGATGGTGTCGGGCGGGTTGCCCGGTAGGGTTGAGGAAGGTGTCGTGGCGGCTCCGGTAGGGTTGAGGAAGGTGTTGGCGAAGAGGATCGGAGGCCGTCGGCAGAAGCGTCGGTGGGCGACTCCGGGGGTGTGAACGGCGTCTCCGTGAAATCTGAATGAGCAGCTGCAGATGCACGGCGGTTGACGAGAGTACCGACGAAGCAGATCCGCGCCGTGGACAAGGCCGCAGATCGAATGGGCTGTGGCACAGTGGTGGATGAGCAGTCTACTTGTTTCTAGGGGAGGTGGGAGGGGTAGATGCGGCCGCAGAAGCAGATCCGGTGAGGTGGACACCGCTGGCAGTGAATGGGCTATGGTACGTCGGTGGATGAGCCGTCTAGGGTTTTGAGAGGGGAGGGGAGAAAGGGCGATGAAGTACGGACGGCGTGATGTAAGATGCTCTGGTGCTGTGGAGTTAGTCGTTTTTGCGGGAGGGGGAGAGGAAATAGGGGTGCCGTGTAGTGGGGGGAACCGCAAGTTACCAAAGCAGCCCCGACCTATCATGTAGATGAGGGCGGTATTGTAACTGTTGGTCTCCGTGCACCAAGGACAAAAGGGGGATTTCGCATGCTAAGGACTAAGGTGGTGGAAATTTTAGAAGGAGGCGGGAGATAGTGCCGCCCATGGATCGCTCGTATCCGGTTTCAACTAATTTTGGACCGTGCTAGCGGGAAGGTCATGCTAGACTGTGTACACAGTGGCACGCGTCGTGATTAATAACCGGTGTGAAGTCCACCCTAGAAAAAAGACAATAACTCGGGATGATGCGCCGATAACTTGGGCGTTCACACGGCACGGCCAATCGTGACGGTGTAGTGGCGCTGCTCACAAAAAAGGGATCAAACGCTCAGCCTATGTATTTCTCGTGTAAATAGATAATTTAGTGCCATTGGTTATTTACTTTAAACATAATGCATTGACGTGTTAGTGTAGAGGCGCACAAAAAGAAATGGATATTGTAGTTAGCTACTTAAAAGTGTTACCTCATATGATTACATAGCCTCCATTTCATAAATTGCGTACCCGTTGAATTCATATATGAATATTACATATATTACTTCAAAATAGAAACTTAAATCATCCAAGACTAATGAATTTGAATGCAAGAGTAACAGTATAGCTACATTGGTTGTTTGAAGAAACATCACTGTAACTTTGGCATGCACAACTAAAAAGGTTTATTTAAATAGAAAACATGTGATATGTGAGTGTCCAATCTTTATAGCGTTGAATCGATATTGTACATTTGGCCACGATACAAAGTAGATATTGACTTATGTTCAAGCGATGCACGTCCACGATCGCTAGATAGTGATACGTGAATGAATTGAGCAATCTCTCTCACACGCATACATATCTCATTTCCCTGTGGGCATCGGAATCACACACGCGCACTTCATGTATTTCTCTCCCTCCGTCAGGGTTAAATTTGTCTTTCTACCCCTGGCCCCTACAAGTCTTTCACATGTAAACACACACGCTCTCTATGTCTAACACGCCCACCCCTTTAATTCCGCCCACCCACAACCACTAATGTCTCAAAGTATAATAATGTCTCTCACACATATGCTATCTACCTATCCCTTAATATAGCTAGATATGTGTCACACAAACTCCTTCTCCCTACTAGCAAGATGCCCATGCGTTGCAACGGAACATCAAGATGCATTTGTATGAGAAGTTTATCTTGTGGGAGAAAAGGATGAACGAGGGAATGCCTTATTTGCAAATGCGGAGAGGGGTGTGGGTATCTTTTGCAAAATTGCCATATTTTCCTTCCTGTCCGTCGGATATAAATCGGATGGCCTATATTGCAGGATGGCAGGAACACCATCATCACCAACTCTGTTTTTTTATAAGAGTAGAGATATGTGAGTGTCACTGCCCCCCCCCCTCCCACACACACCCACAGTTCCCAACACCGAAGGAGTAGGGTGACACCTCGATCTTGATACTAATCTATCAACTGGCTTCTCTCTCAAACATACACACACACACACACACTACCCGACACCGAAGGAGTAGGGTGACACCTCGATCTTGATACTAATCTATCGACTGGATTCTCTCTCAAACATACACCCACACACTACCCGGCACCGAAGGAGTAGGGTGGCACATCGATCTTGATAATAATCTATCTACTCCTCTTTCAAACACACACACACACACACACACACACACACACGCTAGTTGTGCCTACCGCGTACACTCTCGATTCGTCTTTCTCTCCCTTACCCCAAACAATGACAGCAGAAGGGTGACAACTCGATCTGATCACAACTCGATCCATCTTTCTTCTTGCCTTCTGTAACCACCACTGCGATCGCATCATCGTGGCCTTAATTCTTATTGTGCTGTTGCATTCTCGTTCCAGTCAATACCGACATGTGCGATCCCTTTGCTTAATTATATGCATCACTGTAACTAGTACTCCATCCGTCAATTTATAAGTTGTGCTTATCTTTTCCATTAACTTCGTGCAACGCGCGGGCATCTTGCTAGAAACACTAGAATATGTCTATATAATCCGTATGTGATAGTCCATTTGAAATCTCAAAAAATACAAATATTTAGGTACGGAGGGAGTAATATGTTAGGAGTATATCAAAACAATAGTGATTTCTTTCAAGTTTGTGAACAAATACTACTATTCTACTACTTTGGATCCGTGCAGAACGCACGGGCACATTGCTAGTAAAAGGAAAAGGCTTGCAGCGTCAACGTCGCACCCCACACGCACGGGAATCGGGAGTACAACACGGCCCGTCCGGCACGACACATAGCTTAGGGAAGGCGTGTTGCCTAGCATTTTCACTTTCATGTGGGACCGCCGTTGAGCAAACCGACACCCCGCCCGCCGCCGGGTTGGAAACCAGAAACAAGGGGAAGATCTAGCTGTAGCACGGAAGCCAAGAAATTTTGTGTTAGACGGGGCTCGTTGATAGAGTAGGAGCATTCCATACTAGTACTACTCCTACTAGTACCAAGTGTGTACTCCTAATACTATATTACTAGTACTACCACTATACAACTAGTAGATACGTGCACGGCACAACATCACAAGAACAAAAAACGGGAAGATCTTGTTTTGGGTGATTTATCTTTTTTTCAATCAACGTAGTATGAATAATATGATGTGGGGGGGCACCCATGAAGCTTATGTGGCTTGATTGCATGGCTACGGAAGGTTAGAGAAAAATAAATAGATAATGTGTTTAGAGTGCACTCCACTAAATAGATATACTTTGGATCCATTGCAATGGACCGCACATCTATATCTATACCCCTATATAGTGTGTGAAAACTTTGAAAGTTGGTCGTTGGATGAAGCCAATCCGACGGTACAAAGATGGAAAATCCGAGCACTACTGGCCATTGGATATCATCCACCAGATTCTCGCCACATGTATTATCTAGAAGACTCCATGGTTGAACTTAATTCATGACTAACTTTGCCACAACTAAGCTTAGGCAAAGTTATTAGTTCTTCAAAATGAGAGCCACTAGTTGGCAAGCCTAAGGGGATCTTGCCACATTTTTTGTGTGTATGCCATGTGGGGCCTTAGTGTGGCTTGCCTAAGGTGTGGCTTGAACCAAACACTCACCTAAGTTAATCAAACTTGCCTAACCTTACATTCCACCAGATTTTGCCACATGTTAGAATCCGAAAACTCCACATGTAGAAGCATAATGCACAAACCACGAGAATCTCATGCGTAATGCACGTGTACCTTACTAGTACTAGTTGGTACTAGTAAGAAACAAATTCCAGTTTTGGCACGAGCTCGTCTGCGGGAGCACCACAAGGCCTGCCAGGGAGTTACATTTCCTCTGAGCCCACGGGACCGAACCCGGTGGCTTAGTGCCCGGCCTATGAGTCAATGACATGCGGACCTTAAATGCGGTTGGCCCACATGTCATTCTCATGGTGGTGATGTGGTTCGTGACTCACTCGTTCGATATGAACCGGCCAGTGGTGGCGTGGTCGTGGCGAGGGTGCCACATCTAGGCTCGGCGCGTTACGAGGCGTAGATGGCCACACCAGTGGGTAAGTACAGAAGTACTCCAGTTGAAGATTGATTCCCGGGACGAAATGTGTCACAAATTACCGGATGAAAATTCGATGGTGCGGGAGTACGGATCGGAGCACAAAGGCGTGAGCAGCAAGACACGTCCAATCGGGTGTGTCTGTGGTAGAAAGTTGATGGTCGCCACAGTTCAGCTGGCCCGCATGTCATGTACACAAAGGCATAGGAGCGGCGGGGCCGAGAGGGATGAGGGGCACGAACAATCCTACCATTACATCATCGACATGTGGGACCCATAAGCGTGGGTCCCACCCGCCGAAGGAAAGGTAGGGCAAGGCGATGATAGCCACGCCGGAGGATCCATGTCCACGTCGGGGACGCCGTGCCGTGGGTTGGAGCGGCGTCGTGGGAATCGGCGTGTGGGTGTGGCGATGGTAGAAACAAGAAACGTGATGGTCGCCGTGGTTCAACTTCCATGGACAAGCTGTCGTGTCTGCTAACACATGTATATCAAAACTAGAGTGTTTATATTTCAAGCACGTGAACAAGTATTATTCTACTAGTTTGGATCCATTGCAACGCACGGGCCAGCACATTGCTAGTAGTAGTGTCAGCAAGGTATTCTCTGCAAGTACTGAAATAAGTGGTAACAGATAGTTTTGTGATAAGATAAATTGTAATGAGCAACAAGAGTAAATAAAGTGCAGCAAGGTGACCCAATCCTTTTTGTAGCAAAGGACAAGCCTGGACAAACTCTTATAATAGGAAAAGCGCTCCCGAGGACACATGGTAATATCGTCAAGCTAGTTTTCATCAGGTTCATATGATTCGCGTTCGGTACTTTGATAATTTGATATGTGGGTGGACCGGTGCTTGGGTGCTGTTCTTACTTGAACAAACATCCCACTTAAGCATCCGCAACTACAACAAAAGTATTAAGGTAAACCTAACCATAGCATAAAACATATGGATCCAAATCAGCCCCTTACGAAGCAACGCATAAACTAGGGTTTAAGCTTCTGCCACTCTAACAACCCATCATCTACTTATTACTTCCCAATGCCTTCCTCTAGGCCCAAATAATGGTGAAGTTTTATGTAGTCGACGTTCACATAACACCACTAGAGGCTAGACAACATACATCTCATCAAAATATCAAACGAATACCAAATTCACATGACTACTAATAGCAAGACTTCTCCCGTGTCCTCAGGAACAAACGTAACTACTCACAAAGCATATTCATGTTCATAATCAGAGGGGTAATAATATTCATAAAGGATCTGAACATATGATCTTCCACCAAGTAAACCAACTAGCATCAACTACAAGGAGTAATCAACACTACTAGCAACCTACTAGCACCAATCCCGGACTTGGAGACAAGAATTGGATACAAGAGATGAACTAGGGTTTGCCTCTCCCTATGAGAGGAGCGTTGGTGATGATGATGGCGATGATTTCCCCCTCCCGGAGGGAAGTGTCCCCGGCAGAACAGCTCCGCCGGAGCCCTAGATTGGTTCCGCCAAGGTTCCGCCTCGTGGCGGCGGAGTTTCGTCCCGAAAGGTTGCTTAATGTTTTTTCTCATCGAAAGACTTCATATAGGATAAGATGGGCATCAGAGAGCCACCTGGGGGGCCACGAGGTAGGGGGGCGTGCCCCAGGGGGGCGCCCCCACCCTCGTGAGCAGGGTGTGGGCCCCCTAGCCTTCATCTTTGGCGATGATTTTTATTTATTTATTTTAAGATATTCCGTGGAGTTTCGGGACTTTTGGAGTTGCATGAATAGGTCTCCAATACTTGCTCCTTTTCCACTGCATCTCCAAATTTCCGAAGATTCTCCCTCTTCATGTAAACCTTGTAAAATAAGAGAGAATAGCCATAAGTATTGTGACATAACGTGAAATAACAGCCCATAATGCGATAAATATCGATATAAAAGCATGATGCAAAATGGACGTATCAACTCCCCCAAGCTTAGACCTTGCTTGTCCTCAAGCGAAAAGCCGATGACAATAACTATGTCCTCATGTTTAGAGGTAGAGGCGTCGATAAAAATAAGATACGGACATGAAGGCATCATGATTAATCTCATAATAGCAACATATATAGATTTTTGTCATATGATTACTTATGTTCAAGTGATGATCTTTTCACAATGCAAAAGTATGAATCAGAAACCTTATTGGGCACCAACAAATTATAACCTCAGTCATTGAAGCAATTGCAATTTATCATAACATCGGAAAGAGTCTATGTCAGAGCTTAAAAGCAAGTCCACATACTCAACTATGATTTAGTCCTTCATAATTGCTAACACTCACGCAATACTTGTGGTTACGGAGTTTTAATCGGACAGACAGAAAGATAGGGGCTTATAGTTTTGCCCCACAACTTTTTACCTCAAGGGTAATGTCAACAATAATAATTCATGCTCCCCTACATCTAATTAGATATGTATATCATGTTCTTTCCAACATACTGGGCTTGCCGAAGGATAAAATGAAAAAGGAAAGGTGAAGATCACCGTGACTCTTGCATAAGGTAGAGGATAATAATAAAAGGTAGGCCCTTCGCAGAGGGAAGCAGAGGTTGCCATGCGCTTTTATTGTTGATGCACAAAATCTTAATGCAAAAGAACGTCACTTTATATTTCCCCTTTTATGTGGAACTTTATTATGCAGTCCGTCGCTTTTATTACTTCCACAATAAGTTCGTACAAAGCTTATTTTCTCTGCACTAATAAGTCATGCATATTTAGAGAGCAATTTTTATTGCTTGCACCGACAACTTACTTGAAGGATCTTACTCAATCCATAGGTAGATATGGTGGACTCTCATGGCTAAACTGGTTTAAGGGTATTTGGAAGCACAAGTAGTATCTCTACTTGGTGCTGAGAATTTGGCTGACATGAGGGGGAAAGGCAAGCTCAACATGTTAGAGGATCCATGACAACATACTTTATCTCAGATATAAGAAAACATAACTCATCACGTTGTCTTCCTTGTCCAACATCAACTCTTTAGCATGTTGTATTTTAATGAGTGCTCCCAATCATAAAAGATGTCAATGATAATATATCTATATGTGAAACCTCTCTTTCTTTATTACTTCCTATTAATTGCAACGATGACCAAAGCTATATTTGCCAACTCCCAACAACTTTTAATCATCATACTCTTTCTATGTGAAGTCATTACTCTCAATAAGATCAATATGAACTCTTTGTTTCTTTTTACTCTTTTTCTTTTATTCACCCAAGATCATGGCAAAATAATCAAGCCCTTGACTCAACACTAATCTTTATTATATATAGCTCATGGACTCGATTACATAGAGGGATCATAAAGCAAAACTCAAGACTAGATCATGCCATAACCTTTATTCTACTAGATCAAGATACTACTAATAGGATCGAACGAAGAAAAACGGTAAAGATAGGAGTTGTGATGGTGATACGATACCGGGGCACCTCCCCCAAGCTTGGCAGTTGCCAAGGGGAGTGCCCATACCCATGTGATTATGTCTCCTTCTTGGTCGGTGAAGGTGGAGGTGTTGTTGATGATGCAGGCTTGTTGTCCACCTTCCATGGCATAGGCTCATCATCATAGAAGGATGATCGAGTCTCCGGAATCCTCAAATCTGCAGCCAAACTCATCCTTTTAAATCTATATTCATACTTTGATTTTGCATATCATAGATTTGGGCTTGGAGGTGCTCGATCTTCTCATGTAGCTTGAAGATGGCCTCCTCGGTGTTCTTGGCATCCGGCTCGTAGTTGTTGGTGAACTCCGCGAGCAACTTGTGGCTAGCGTTGATTCCACGCTCCACCATCCCCTGGCATTTGAAAACTTGTTGCTCCATTGCTTCGAGCCTCGCCTCCACTCTTCCGGTTCCCTTTGGTCCCTCAACATCGGGATGTGCAGCAACCCATCAAGCATCTCAATGGTTTGAGGGTGTCGCAGCACCTCCGCGAGGTAAGGGTTGATCACCTTCTCGAAGAACTTGTCCTTGGAAGCACTTGGGGACGTCATGATGATCTAGATATGTCAGAAAAACAGCTTGAAAGAAGAACATGAGATATTTGCGTGATACGGGAGTCAAAACCTTCGGGAGAATATATAATGAATTTTTACCGACCAAAATAAGTATCTTGCAAGAAAACGGAGTCCGGAGGGCACACGTGGTGCTCACGAGGTAGGGGGGCGCGCCCAGGGGGTAGGGCGCGCCCACCACCCTCGTGGATGCCTCGTGTCCTTCCCGGATTGCCACTTATTTTTCTATTTTTCTACATATTCCAAAATGGAGAAATATTGCCTTAAAAATTGTTTTGGAGTCGGTTTACTTACCGTACCACATACCTATTCCTTTTCGGAGTCTGAAACGGTCTGGAAAGTGTCCCGTATGTATTCCTCCGGGGTTACGGTTTCAATAATATTGGTTTAAACATTTATGGGATTACCTGAGATATAGTGTTTGATTCTTTGACCGTTTACCACCTTCAGATTTGTGCCTTCGAAGTTGTTGATTTTTATGGCACCGGAACGATAGACCTCCTCGATAACGTAGGGACCTTCCCATTTAGAGAGAAGTTTTCCTGCAATAAAATCTTAAACGAGAGTTGTATAGCAATACATAATCACCTGCATTAAACTCACGCTTTTGTATCCTTTTGTCATGCCATCTTTTAACTTTTTCTTTAAATAACTTGGCATTTTCATAGGCTTGGGTTCTCCATTCATCAAGTGAGCTAATATCAAATAACCTCTTCTCACCGGCAAGTTTGAAATCATAGGTGAGCTCTTTAATAGCCCAATATGCCTTATGTTCTAGTTCGAGAGGTAAGTGACATGCTTTTCCAGAAACCATTTTATACGGAGACATACCCATAGGATTCTTATATGCAGTTCTATAGGCCCATAATGCATCATCAAGTTTCTTGGACCAAATCTTTCTAGACCTATTAATAGTCTTTTGCAAAATTAATTTGAGCTCTCTATTGCTCAATTCTACTAGACCACTAGACTGTGGGTGATATGGAGATGCAATTCTATGATTAACATCATATTTAGCAAGCATTTTACGGAAAGCACCATGAATAAAGTGTGAACCTAAATATCTAGGGACTCCAAACCTCGGAAAAATAACTTCCTTAAGCATTTTAATAGAGGTATTGTGATCAGCACTACTAGTTGGAATAGCTTCTACCCACTTTGTAACGTAATCAACAAAGAACTAAAATATGTGTATATCCATTAGAGGCAGGAAAAGGTCCCATATAATCAAAGCCCCAAACATCAAATGGTTCAATAACAAGTGAATAATTCATAGGCATTTCTTGACGTCTACTAATATTACCAATTCTTTGACATTCATCGCATGACAAAACAAACTTACGGGCATCTTTGAAGAGAGTTGGCCAATAAAATCCGGATTGCAATACCTTATGTGCAGTTCTATCTCCAGCGTGGTGTCCTCCATAAGCTTCGGAGTGACACTTGCGTAGGATATGTTCCTGTTCATGCTCAGGCACACAACGTCTAATAACACCATCTACTCCTTCTTTATAAAGATGTGGGTCATCCCAAAAGTAATGTCGCAAATCATAAAAGAACTTTTTCTTTTGTTGGTATGTGAAGCTAGGTGGTATAAGTTTAGCAACAATATAATTAGCATAATCAGCATACCATGGAGTGCTACGAGAAGTGCTTATGACATTTAATTGTTCAGCAGGAAAGCTATCATCAATAGGTAGTGGGTCATCAAGAACATTCTCTAACCTAGATAAGTTATCTGCGACGGGGTTCTCAGCTCCTTTCCTGTCAACAATATGCAAATCAAATTCTTGCAGCAAGAGAACCCATCTAGTAAGTCTAGGTTTAGCATCTTTCTTTTCCATAAGATATTTAATAGCAGCATGATCAGTGTGAATAGTTACTTTAGAATCAACAATATTGGGTCTGAATTTATCACAAGAAAACACAACTGCTAAAAGTCCCTTTTCGGTAGTAGCATAGTTTCTTTGAGCATTGTCTAGAGTCTTACTAGCATAATGGATACCATTTAATTTCTTATCAACTCTTTGCCCTACAACAGCACCTACAACATAATCACTAGCATCACACATAATTTCAAAGGGTAAATTCCAATCAGGTGGCTGAACAACAGGTGCAGAGACTAATGCTTTCTTAAGTATTTCAAATGCTTCTATAGAATCATCATCAAAGACAAATGGTACATCTTTTTGTAATAAATAAGTCAGAGGCCGAGAAATTTTTGAGAAGTCCTTAATGAACCTCCTATAAAATCCAGCATGACCAAGGAAACTTCTTATACCTTTGATATCCTTGGGACATGGCATCTTTTCAATAGCATCAACCTTGGCTTTATCAACTTCAATACCTCTTTCAGAAACTTTGTACCCCAAGACAATACCTTCATTAACCATAAAGTGGCACTTTTACCAATTCAAGACAAGATTAGTTTCTTCACATCTCTGCAAAACTCGATCAAGATTTCTCAAGCAATCATCAAAAGAGGAACCATAGACGGAAAATTCGTCCATGAAAACCTCACAAATCTTTTCACAAAAGTCAGAGAATATAGCCATCATGCATCTTTGAAAAGTAGCAGGTGCATTACATAAGCCAAAAGGCATACGTCTATAAGCAAAAGTACCAAAAGGGCATGTAAAAGTAGTCTTTGATTGATCTTTAGCCGACACAGGTATTTGAGAGAAATCAGAATAGCCATCTAGAAAGCAATAATGTGTATGTTTGCATAGTCTTTCTAGCATTTGATCAATAAAAGGTAAGGGGTAATGATCTTTCTTAGTAGCTTTATTTAATTTGCGGAAATCAATTACCATCCTATAACCTGTGATAATTCTTTGCGGAATCAATTCATCTTTATCATTAGGGACAACGGTAATACCTCCCTTCTTAGGGACACAATGGACAGGAATTACCCACTGACTATCAGCAACGGGATAAGTTATACCTGCCTCCAAAAGCTTAAGTATTTCTTTTCTTACCACTTCTTTCATTTTAGGATTCAAACGTCGTTGAGGATCGCGAACTGGTTTGGCATCCGCTTCCAAATTTATTTTATGCTGACATAGAGTGGGACTAATGCCCTTAAGATCATCAAGATTATATCCAATAGCGGCACGGTGCTTCTTCAGAGTTTTCAATAATCTTTCTTCTTCATGCTCTGAAAGGTTAGCACTATAATAACAAGATATATTTTCTTTTCATCAAGATAAGCATATTTAAGATTATCAGGCAACGGCTTAAGCTCAAACACGGGATCACCCTTGGGTGGAGGAGGATCCCCTACGATTTCAACAGGCAAATTATGGTGCAGAATAGGTTCCTGTTTAAAGAATACTTCATCTATTTCCCTTCTTTCATTCATGAACATCTCATTTTCATGGTCTAGCAAATAGTGTTCTAAAGGATCACTAGGAGAATGCGACAATAGAAGCAAGACCAATAGTTTCATCCTTACTAGGAAATTCTTCCTCACGATGTTGTTTACTAAATTTAGAGAAATTAAACTCATGAACCATATCATCCAAGCCAATAGTAACAACATTCTTTTTGCAGTCTATCTTAGCATTAACAGTATTCAAGAAGGGTCTACCAAATATAATGGGACAAAAGCTATCTTGTGGAGAACCAAGAACAAGAAAATCAGCGGGATATTTGGTTTTTCCACACAAGACTTCAACATCTCTAACAATTCCCATTGCAGATATAGTATCTCTATTGGCAAGTTTAATTGTAACATCAATATCTTCTAACTCAGCAGGTGCAATATGATGCATAATTTCTTTATATAAGTCAATGGGTATAACACTAGCACTAGCACCCATATCACATAAGCCATGGTAACAGTGATCTCCTATTTTAACAGAAATAACAGGCACGCCTACCACGGGTCTATGTTTATCTTTAGCACAAGGTTTAGCAATTCTAGCAGTTTCACCACAGAATTGAATAACATGCCCATCAATATTATCAGACAAGAGATCTTTAACAATAGCAATATTAGGTTCTACTTTGACTTGCTCGGGAGGTGTATAAGTTCTAATATTGCTTTTTACTGAACAATAGTTGAAGCTTTAGCATGATCCTTTACTCTAACAGGGAAAGGTAGTTTCTCAACATAAGAGGTAGGAACAATAGGATCATTATAAGTGACAGTCTTTTCTTCAACTTTAATAGGTGCAGCTACTTTTACTTCTATGGGAGGATGATATTTAAACCACTTCTCCTTAGGGAGATCAACATAAGTAGCAAAAGATTCACAGAAAGAAGCTACTATCTCAGAGTCAAGTCCATATTTAGTGCTAAACTTACGGAAAATATCGGTATCCATAAAAGATTTAACACAATCAAACTTAGGTGTCATACCTGACTCCTTACCTTCGTCGAGGTCTCAATCCTCAGAGTTGCGTTTAATTCTATCCAATAAATTCCATTTAAATTCAATAGTCTTCATCATAAAAGAGCCAGCACAAGAAGTATCGAGCATGGTGCGATTTTTATGAGAAAGCCGAGCATAAAAACTTTGAATAATTATTTCTCTTGGGAGCTCATGATTGGGGCATGAATATAACATTGATTTAAGCCTCCCCCAAGCTTGAGCGATGCTTTCTCCTTCATGAGGCCAAAAATTGTATATATAATTGCGATCACGATGAACAAGATGCATAGGGTAATACTTTTGATGAAATTCCAATTTCAATCTTTTATAGTTCCATGATCTCATATCATCACATAGACTATACCATGTCAATGTGTCTCCCTTCAAAGATAAAGGGAAGACCTTCTTCTTAACAACATCATCGGGTATACCTGCAAGCTTAAATAGTCCACAAACTTCATCCACATAGAGTAGATGTTCATCAGGATGCTTTGTTCCATCTCTGTAAAAGTATTAGCTAGCAGTTTTTCCATCATACCGAAGGAATTTCAAAAGGAGTTTCATTTTCAATAGGTTCAGTAGGTTGAGGAGCAACTCTTTGCTCTACTTGACAGGTGAAGATACCAGAACAAGCCCCTCAGAGAATTACTTTCCATAGTAACAAGTGACAGAAAATTTCAGCACACTATATAAATTTTTCCTTACCAAATTCCACCTACCAAAGGCGCTACACTCCACGGCAACGGCACCAGAAAAGAGTCTTGATGACCCACAAGTATAGGGGATCTATCGTAATCCTTTCGATAAGTAAGAGTGTCAAACCAAACGAGGAGCAGAAGGAAATGATAAGCGGTTTTCAGCAAGGTATTCTCTGCAAGTACTGAAATAAGTGGTAACAGATAGTTTTGTGATAAGATAAATTGTAACGAACAACAAGAGTAAATAAAGTGCAGCAAGGTGGCCCAATCCTTTTTGTAGCAAAGGACAATCCTGGACAAACTCTTATAATAGGAAAAGCGCTCCCGAGGACACATGGGAATATCGTCAAGCTAGTTTTCATCACGTTCATATGATTCGCGTTCGGTACTTCGATAATTTGATATGTGGGTGGACCAGTTCTTGGGTGCTGTTCTTACTTGAACAAACATCCCACTTATGATTAACCTCTATTGTAAGCATCCGCAACTACAACAAACGTATTAAGGTAAACCTAACCATAGCATGAAACATATGAGTCAATGACATGCGGACCTTAAATGCGGCTGGCCCACATGTCATTCTCATGGTGGTGGCGTGGTTCGCGACTCACTCGTTCGAGATGAACTGGCCGGTGGTGGCGTGGTCGTGGCGAGGGTGCCACAGCTGGGCGTCGGGGTGTTACGAGGCGTAGATGGCCACACCTGCGGGTACTACCTGTAGTACATAAGTACTCTAGCTGAGGATTGATGCCCGGGACGAAATGTGTAACAGCCGCTGGATGAAAATTCGATGGTGTGGGAGTACGGATCGGAGCACAGCAGCGGAGTAGGCAAACCGCGTCCAATCGGGTGTGTCTATGGTAGAAAGTTGATGGTCGCCACAGTTCAGCTGGCCCGCATGTCATGTACACAAAGGCATAGGAGCGGCGGGGCCGAGAGGGATGAGGGGCACGAACAATCCTACCATTCTGTCACTGACATGTGGGACCCATAAGCGTGGGTCCCACATCAGCGAAGAAAAAATGAAGGCAAAGCGATGATAGCCACGTCGGAGGATCCATGTCCACGTCGGGGGCGTCGTGCCGTGGGTTAGCGGCGTCGTGGGAATCGGCGATGTGGGTGTGGCGATGGTAGAAACAAGAAGCGTGATGGTCGCCGTGGTTCAACTTCCATGGACAAGCTGTCGTATGCGCTAACACATGTATATCAAAACTAGAGTGTTTATATTTCAAGCACGTGAACAAGTATTATTCTACTAGTTTGGATCCATTGCAACGCATGCAGACTGACACATTGCTAGTAGTAGTGTCAGCAAGGTATTCTCTGCAAGTACTGAAATAAGTGGTAACAGATAGTTTTGTGATAAGATAAATTGTAACGAGCAACAAGAGTAAATAATGTGCAGCAAGGTGGCCCAATCCTTTTTGTAGCAAAGGACAAGCCTGGACAAACTCTTATAATAGGAAAAGCGCTCCTGAAGACACATGGTAATATCGCCAAGCTAGTTTTCATCACGTTCATATGATTCGCGTTCGGTACTTTGATAATTTGATATGTGGGTGGACCGGTGCTTGGGTGCTGTTCTTACTTGAACAAACATCCCACTTATGATTAACCTCTATTGTAAGCATCCTCAACTACAACAAAAGTATTAAGGTAAACCTAACCATAGCATAAAACATATGGATCCAAATCAGCCCCTTACGAAGCAACGCATAAACTAGGGTTTAAGCTTCTGCCACTCTAACAACCCATCATCTACTTATTACTTCCCAATGCCTTCCTGTAGGCCCAAATAATGGTGAAGTTTTATGTAGTCGACGTTCACATAACACCACTAGAGGCTATACAACATACATCTCATCAAAATATCAAACGAATACCAAATTCACATGACTACTAATAGCAAGACTTCTCCCGTGTCCTCAGGAACAAACATAACTACTCACAAAGCATATTCATGTTCATAATCAGAGGGGTAATAATATGCATAAAGGATCTGAACATACGATCTTCCACCAAGTAAGCCAACTAGCATCAACTACAAGGAGTAATCAACACTACTAGCAACCTACTAGCATCAATCCCGGACTTGGAGACAAGAATTGGATACAAGAGACGAACTAGGGTTTGGAGATGAGATGGTCTTTGGTGAAGATGTTGATGGAGATTGCCCTCTCCCGATGAGAGGGGCATTGGTGATGATGATGGCGATGATTTCCCCCTCCCGGAGGGAAGTATCCCCGGCAGAACAGCTCTGCAGGAGCCTTAGATTGGTTCCGCCAAGGTTCTGCCTCGTGGCGGCAGAATTTCGTCCCGAAAGGTTGCTTAATGTTTTTTCTCATCGAAAGACTTCATATAGGAGAAGATGGGCGTCGGAGAGCCACCAGGGGGCCCACGAGGTAGGGGGCGCGCCCCAGGGGGGGCGCCCCCACCCTCGTGAGCAGGGTGTGGGCCCCCTGGCCTTCATCTTTGGCGACGATTTTTCTTTATTTATTTTAAGATATTCCGTGGATTTTCAGGACTTTTGGAGTTGCACATAATAGGTCTCCAATACTTTCTCCTTTTCCAGCCGAATTCCATTACGGCATTCTCCCTCTTCATGTAAACCTTGTAAAATAAGAGAGAATAGCCATAAGTATTGTGACATAACGTGAAATAACAGCCCATAATGCGATAAATATCGATATAAAAGCATGATGCAAAATGGACGTATCAGTGTCCATCTCTATCTCTAGAGGCCTTCCCTCGTTCATCCTTTTCTCTCACAAGATAAACTATTCATACAAATGCATCTTGATGTTCGGTGGAACGCACGAGGATGTTTCCTTGGGGGTCTCTCCAACGTGGCGTGGCATAGTTGCAAGTTGACGCCCCTTGAGATGCCGACGTTGAGGGGCACTCGTATTTCCTCCGATGAGCAGGTAAGATGAGTTTGATCATGTAGTAAATGCATTCTAAAGACTACTTCCGTGTCCATTTCCTAATTCTCCCCACCTTGCTGTTACACGAGGCTAGGCTTGGTGCGAGTGGAGATTGGCTTGCATATGTAATGGGAGGGTACCTACATCAATTTGCACAACATTTACAACGGTGATACCGTTCCGTAGAACCTTTGTCCAACATTGGGATCAGCCATGCAACGGGCCACCGCATGAATTGGCAATGATGGAACCACGGTGAGATTGAATAAGATAGCACGAACCTTGCACATGGTGGTCAAAGGTGGACCATGCTGTCTGCAGCCGATTTGTTGCCGTACGAGTAGGAAGACGCTGTGCTCCTTTCTAACCGCATCTTCGCGGTGACAAGCCAGGGGACTTATTTTGTATGGGACACATCCTACGACATACTCCCTCTCTCCCAGTTTATTTGTTTTGAATCTTTTCGTTTTATAAGTTTCAAATTCAAATTTAGAGCTCCCCATCACATGTTGAGATTACAATGTCCATTAAATCATTGCGTGCATGTATAGTAAAGAAACAAATCTCGAGTTTGGCACGAGTTCGTGCTTGGAGCACCACAAGCCCTAGCGGGAGTTACATTTCCCTCTCGGGGCCGTCAGATCGAGCTTCAGCTTTACTACACCTACCTTTGAGTCAATAACATGTGGACCCGATAGGTGACTGGTCCACATGTAATGCTCTCGAAGGCAGAGGGGCAGTGGGGCCAAGAGGGGTGAGCCACAGGTCGGGGGACGTGTGGTTTCATGGGTTCGAGCGGCGTCGTGGGAATCGCGGGTGGCTGTGGTAGAAACTTGATGCTTGCCGCATTTTAGGTGGCCCACATGTCATGCACACAAAGGCAGAGGGGCGGTGCGGCCGAGAGGGGTGAGGCGCACGTCGGGGGGCGTGGTGCCGTGGGTTGGAGAGGTGTCGTGGGAATCGCGAGATGAAACGTGATGGTCGCCGTAGTTGAACTTCCATGGACAAGCTGTCATGTCTACGGACACATGCGCATACCGATCCTTTGGAAGGAGTAGCAGAAAGCTATATATGAGAATAAATAGTTCCTTATAGTCAAGCGGACCCATGCTACTACTCTGTTCCAAAGACATGCACACCATCGAAATAGTCCATCTATATCAATATACACCGAGAGGGAATAATTTTTTTACAAGAGAGGAAATAGTTCATCCATCCATAATGCCCTCCTGCTGGTGCTTCTTCTTCTTCTTCTTCTTCTTCTTCTTCTTCTTCTTCTTCTTCTTCTTCTTCTTCTTCTTCTTCTTCTTCTTCTTCTTCTTCTTCTTCTTCTTCTTCTTCTTCTTCTTCTCTTCTTCTTCTTCTTCTTCTCTCTGTGGGAGACGGCTTCAACAAGCTCTTTGGACCTTGCAGCTATCTCGAAACTCACACTGGCATCGAGGGCAGCATATTTTATCCGCTCGTATGTTAAGGGATAATTCTCCCATCGAGACGACCTTAATGCCACCGTCTCGTCACCCTTCTGAAGATTTGTACCGAGCACAAAATTTGCTACGTCGAATAGGGATGGTGTCTGTTTAGCACAATCTTCTACAGGAATTTTGATTCTGGTTTGTAGGTCAGTGATGCTTTTCAAATCAAGGTTGTACGGCTCCGACTTACGTTTGTCCCCTTCGATGGCTGCCCCACGTAAGTATACGCCTCCGAGACAAGAAATCGTGAAGCTCACTGGTATGGAGGGCGAGTGTATGATGTGGTACACCAAAACATCATCTTCGAGGCACGGTGAAGGACGGCGCACGCTGGATCTTCCTGTGGCACGCTCCGTGTACTCTGCGTCGAGACCGATGACCCTCGCTTCTACCTTTTGAGGGAGTTGGATACATTGTTGATCCATTGCCGAACAACCCTTGGGTGGACGGTGATGGTGGCAACTATGCGCATCGAGCCTTCGACGAGGACATGTTGGACGCTAAAAACCTGCATCTCGATCTCTTTCGCCATTTGGAACCGCTGGAACGGAGGGCTATGGTTTGGAGAATTAGGATTAGATGGATAGTCTAAGTGAAGTAGTAGATGATTATTTAAAGAGGTTAAAACAATGTGAACGCAGTGGGGTTTGGATGCAAATGAAGACGAAGGGGAGGTGAAGAAGCCGAGGCGAATCGGTTCCCGATGGAGAAGTAAATGGGAGAAGTGGCGCGTGACGATTGATTAGGCGGCTAGGTAGACTAAGCGAAAAGGCTATGCGGGTAGGCGAGGAGTCGTACCTGTTCGTGTAATGCGTGCCCATCCTTCACGATAGGTGGAACCTATGCAAACAGATAAAAAAATGTGTCGTAGCTTTTTTTTAGCGCGTGACTGGGAAACACAACATTCTCTGGTTAAGGAATACTCCATCCGTTTAGGTGAGTATAAGTCACCTTATGAAAATCAGGTTTTCCCAAAACCTTTAGGCGTGGAGCATTAACTTCCTGCTCGATCCTCCCAGCCCTCGTTAGCCAGCGTTCTCTTCCTCTGTTTGCCGCGTTCTACCTTTCTATTTTTCCTCTTCTCAAGTGTGGAACGATTCGCATGCCGTCCTTGATGCACTGAGCGACCATTGCATGCATCGCGGCAGGGCGTTGATTGGGCATGCACGAGAATTTGGTTATGCTCGCAATATGGATGATACCTGAACGATGAAGTGAACAGGCATGCTAGCACGGGAGACCTATTTCCGCTATACAATACTGGAGTACTCATGTTCCTACTAGCAGTAGTAGTAGTAGTAGTAGTAGTAGTAGTAGTAGTAGTAGTAGTAGTAGTAGTAGTAGTAGTAGTAGTAGTAGTAGTAGTACAAATGTGGTACACTTGATGGTCAAAATACTATTCATCCGGTCCTCACAGTGAAGTGACAATACCCTGCGCCTGACACTAGTCCAGGCGAGGCGGCGTGTTCGGGTAACCAAAGTCAGCCTCACCACATGCCTTTGCGGTCTGTCACCGCTTGTTGTACAGACACATTGGCGCCTCGCCTCGTCTCCCTCTCCGCTCCCATAGCACCACTCCATCTCCATCTCCTTCTCCGTCCCCGTCTCCATCTCCATCTCACTGTGCCCCCGTGTACCGTTGCCTCACTCGCCTCCCCCAATACCACTATTCCCTCGCTAGCCGCTCCAGCACTGACATCCTTCTCCCCCGTAAATCAAGCCCCCTTCCAAACTCCACCATGGCCGAACGCGAACCGCGCAGCATCCATATGAGCCGCGATTGGAGCAATCTAGCCAGTGACATCCTCGACCTGTTGTTCGTGTATGGATATGTTGACCGCCTCAAGGCTGGCTGCATGCTCGAGGGACATGCACACGGCCATCATTGAAGCGAGGCCTAAGCTTGCCCCGACACCCCGCTTGCTGCTCTCTGGTCTTGCGAGATTGGCTCACCATGATACGCAGGCGTGCATGATGCCCCTCGACTTCAATCCGGTCTCCATTAGCCGAAACTTCTTTGCAGGTATGTAGTGTGTCGCCGTACATCATTTCCCTCGACATCGATCCGATCACCGTCACCCGAAACTTCTTGGCAGGTATGTACTGGGTCGGCATGAACTTCCACTGGATGGCCTCCTTCAGAGAAGACGGTAAAAAGTTGGTGCTCGTGAACTTCCAAACCTCCCATGAGATTATCCTTCCTCCGTTGGATTATATAGAGTATTACCATCGTGGTCCAAGTCATCTAGATTACTACGTCAATTGGACGGTCCTTGTTTTGCAGAAGATTGTAATCTGCCAAGTGCCCACACGACATGCGAATTATGCAGACTTCAAGCTAATTGCCTTGTTCGACCACGGACTCGCCTATCTTTACGCCGGTGCCTTCTTTAGCTGGAGACAACTTTCATTTCGCATGATGGATCATCGTCAAAGCTGATACACACTACGTGATGCTATTGAACACAATGGCATCATCTACCACGATCAACAAAGCAGATGGCCCCACGTATTCTTTGGGACGGGCGCGTGTAAGTTGTTTCCATCTCATGTTAATAGCGATGCCATGACATTGTTTGAACTTCTTGTGATGATTGGCATATCCTGTTTGAGCAGAATTTGAGTAGAACTATGGCAATATATTAGAGACGCCAGTAAATCAGCTATATTTGGAATGAGTTAATTCATGCGATTGTGACCATGTCATTACAGCCAATTTGTACCCTGAATAATCAAGCGGTTAGGAATATATGGATATTATCCTTATTTTACGGTAATCTATATACTACTACTAAATATGAGTGTGTATCAATGGACATGTTAGTTTCCTCATTTTGATGATGTAGAAACATGCACCACAATCGTTGGTTTCATCTAACCATACATTAGGGAAGTAAATGTGCATATGGAGAACTCTATATTTGGAAGTAGTGAAATCCTGCAATGCTTACCATGTGTACATACCTATATTCGCCCTTCAGCAATCAATGGCTAGAATAATATCCTCGCAAAAATTTTGCCCACAGAACACGAGTATATAACAATGCATGGTCTGTTAGTTCCTTGAAGAATTTGTTTGTGAGGACAGAACATGATTACATAACATGCATGACATGGTAGTTTCCTGTGAAGAATCGATTCTTGAGATAACATGAGTATAACCATGCATGGCACTTCTATATTTTCGAACCCAGTATACATTTCCCTATATTTTCCTCCAGTTCAACGAGGACATATCAATGATGTTTCTTGCATTATCCTACTCATACTACGAACTATGCGATCTTACATTAACAATGCCTGTCCTTTTTGATATGATGCGGTGTCCCTACAAGCATCGCCCTTTGTAATCACACCACCTTTGCCAAAAACAGGGAAGCACAACTGGTTCCTCGCTCGATCAGACGACGGTAAAAGACTGATGATCATTCGGACACATGAGCCGGAAAAGTTATATTGCAAAAACCCCACTGTATACAAGCACCGTGTAATACGCGAGTATCCGAACAGTGGCTATTACGTCTATGAGCAGGATACCAGCTTGTTGGGGCCTTTAGGATTTTTTAGTTGGAGGCGGGTAAACAGCCTTGGTTCACACTCTCTGTTTCTCGGACTCAATTATCCGATTAACCAGGAGATCACCGTTGGCAAGGACCTTGATGGCAGAGAGGCTTTGTTTGCTATGGAAAACGTGTCTACACGGCGAGCCCTAGGAGTTCGGGAGCAAACTCCCCTGATTGTCAACGATCTGACTGCAGCCAAAAGAAGGTGAGAATGAAAAAGGCATCCGGATTAACTTTGATCCTTGGATGTCTCAATTCTGACAGCGATGATGTGGTTCAAGCCTTGAGGTTGATAGGTAATTGGGCTGTTGCATCGAAAGGGTGGAATCTTGGCGTCTCCGGATCCTTTGGTCATTTGAAGCGGGCTGCAAATTATGATGGTGTTGGATCATCTCTTCGAATGATTTTGTTGTCTTTGTTGTTGGTTCTGGATGGGTAGTTCTTTCTTTTGTTATGCATATTCCTTGTCATTTGGTCATCCTCGTCTATGTCACTCATTCTATGTAATAGTTGCTTCTGTTTAGAATGTCATTCTCGTCTAGATCCACGAGAGTCTGCCTTTGAGATGGGTGCGTTTTGGTGGTGTAGCAAGACTTCTTATGAACTATCATGTCTTGCTTTGTTTATGTCGATAGTAGTCACTAGTCGGTGTTTGAATGTTGTATATATCGTTGTTTCGAACTGTTCATTGTCTCGAACTACTAGTGGGCTAAATGAGGGCATCACCATTCTCCAAAGGTTCAGAGTATATCTCCTTTTTCAAGTTATATAATTTGAGCTCCTGTCTTTTCGATGATGTACACTTGTTTGGGCGGAGGTGTCGTTGAATATGGGCCGAGTAGTAACGCAATGCCAAACAGGTCAATTATGACTCTCAGGCCGGGCTCTCAAAAGATCCTGAAAAAAAGGCCGGGCTCTCCAAAAAAGAAAGAATAAGGACTCTTAGGCCGACATGTGGGCGCCACTGGTGTTTTCGTGCGCTTGCGCGCCGAGAGCATATTGGTGTGTGCTCGAAATTCATGCTACCTTTTCATCCCTAGTCTCCCGCCCCTCCCCCACCTCTGGAATCTCGATTCCTACTCCAGTTCCCCCAAATCCCACTCCTGTACTCCCTGTACTCAAGCGCACTATCATGTCGCCGGTCAATGCGGATCTCCGAGCCGGAGATCATGAGGTCCGTCCTGCCTTCGGTCGCTACGTGCTGTCGCTCAACAGTGGCATGGCGCCGCTTGACGACCAGTTTGCAGGCAAAGTGCTGATGGTAACCATCAGCGGCGACCGCCTCCCGTCTCGCCGGACGACCTTGTCAAAGCTCTTGGCATTGCGCGACGGCATCCAAATAAGTGACTTGCTCGTTGAAGTCCGTCCGCCACCGCTGATTTCTTTGTCGTGTTCCGGACAACTTTATTTCTTGTCATGTGTTAGAATCTTCCGGCGTTTGTTCTACGATGGCGTATTTGGTGAGCTTTGATCGGTCCAGGATGGGGCTCGGTGCCCTCTGAGCTTGAGTTTTTAACAAAGCTTACCTTCCACGGCATGCCTCGGCGTGCTTGGAACAGTGAGTCCATGAACGAGCTTATCAACGACCTTGGAGGTGAGCTCATAAGTATGTTTGTTCCTCCAGACAGCTGGGCTCTGACGGTTATGGCATGGATGAAGAAGCCGTCCACCATACCGAAGGTGATTGGTGTTGAGATACCGGTGCAGGAACCGGGGTTGTACTAATCGTCGCCACCAAGGACGCCGCGGACCACGTTAGGGATGTACCTGTATCGAGTGTTCGTGCATGTCGAAGAATTGGTCAATCCATCAATCGAAGTCCTGCCACCGCTTGTTGGTGCGGGGTCCGTCGACGGCGTCCATTACAGAGTCAACGTTAGACTTTCCCGTGTTGCTCGGAGCGATGGATGGCACAGGCCTACTCCATCGCGGCGGAGGCCACTGCTTCTTTGGGAGAAGAGGCGGTGGCTGGCTGCCTGGATGTGCTCTAATTTGAGGTAACAACTGAATCTTGTCAGATAGTACTAGTTAAATCCGAGCTGTGGGTCTGAAGCACTAATATGCCAGTACATTTGATTGTGACCTGTTCTAATTTTGTACCCGAACTTTTTTTACAAAGGGTTGTACCTCAACTTAATGTGCTAGCAGAACTTATTGTGTTGTCTGTCTGTTTTCTTTGCACAACATTCAAGATATTTCCCCGTCATTTATAAATAAGATGAACAATTATGTACGACTTCGTTGGTTTCAACATAGCCCTTCCCGTAGTGATCCACTGCTTCCATCCTGATTGTGCCGCCTGCGTGAAATTTTTGTATGCAAGTTCAGTGTGCTATGATGTTCTATATGATTGTGTCAACTATATAAGTTTTTACTGAGCATCAGCAATGCATATGGCTGAAAGATGTATTTACGAGCATCGGCCGATGGGTCTCTCTCTATCTCTCTCTCTCTCACACACACACACACACGCACACACACGCGCACATGCACAAGTGGGACCCGTTGAATTATTTATTTGCTCGTGACAACTTTTAATTAGGTTCCACTGTAATCTAACTTTTTTCTTAAGTTATTAATTGAGCTCAGTGACTTCAAAATCTTGTACATAAGCCTTGTTTGGGCCTTTCCGGCATCGCTGAATGTGGGCTGAGTAACCATGTTAGGTTGTCTTTGTACTACGGGCCTTTTTTTTAACATCAGCAATGCAACTGGGCCGACAGTTGTACATAATATCCGGGTCAACTTGTTATCCACCCCGCTGGGCTGCAAAGTTTCCTAGGAGGTATGCATTAGGCTTAATAAGAAAATGGACTTTAAGAAATAATAAATGGGATGTAATTATAATGACTGGGCAATTACTATGCACCAAACACGTAATTAGTTTGAAAAATATATTATTTTTGGAATTTGAAAATTTTAATTTCATTACTTGTTATGCGCATAATATTTAGATTGGATTTTAACGTAATACAACTTTATTTTGAAATTATATTTAACCTGACTAGAAATTTCGGACAAAAATATTTCGGATCCCATCAAAATGTGGGAATTTTCTTGAATTCTGTTTTGAGCGGTTGTTTGAAATTATTAATCGTTGTCCTAGCTAGAAGTTGGGCTGTACTTTTAACAAACTGTAAATGGGCTGTACTAAATTCCATTAGAATTAAAAAATGGGTTGTACATTCTTACGAATCACAAATGGGCTATATGTTCTCTGCCAAATCCGAGCTGTGGGCCTACTAAGTTGACGCGTACCAAGGGCTTTGTCAACTTAGTCAATATAAACGATTCTAGCTGCAGTGATCGTACGATGTCCATCCAACAGCCGTAGTGCTTCTTCAACCTCTAGTCTTCTTGCTCCAGCCGCACAAAGCAGCGCCGGTCGTGTCGCGTGCTCCTGCCTCCCGTGGCCGGCTGTGATGCCGCGGAGGCCTCACCGCCCCGTACTACTCCCACCGCTGGTCAGGACATCCCTCTAATCACCCACACCCCCTATTATTCTGCGGCGGCGGCAGCCTCACACCGCAGCCGAACCAGTGAACCCTCGTACTCCTCTCCGCACAGGCTTCCACTGCAGCGTCTTCCCCAGCTCCGCGTCGTCCCCTTCCTAGGCCTCACCGTCGTCCAGACCACCGCCCTGGTGCTCTCGGTGTGGCGTGGTCAACGTGGTCAACGACCGACTTCCATCGGAAGAGTATTGTACAAGGAGAGGCTGACAGCTGGGTCCAGGCGGCCGCAAGGAAGTGCCTCCTTATTGCACGCAAAATAATTATTCCTCCACCTGACAGCAGGGACCCACCGGACGGGCCACCTTATTTCGCAAAAAAAAACGTTTCCCCCCTGACTGCTGGGACCCACCGGACGGGCCAGCGTATTTCGTGAAAAAACGTTCCCCGCGCTGTCAGCTCGGACCCACCGGAAGTGCCTCCTTATTACGCACAAAAAATGAATACTCCCCCTGCTAGCTGGGACCCACCATGGTGGGAGGCTGACTTGTGGGCCTACTAAGTTGACTAGGACGGGGGCCTTTGTCAACTTTAGTTAATATGAACGATTCTAGCTCCAGTGATCGTACGATGTCCGTCCAACAGCCGTAGTGCTTCTTCAACCTCTGGTCTTCTTGCTCTAACCGCCCAAAGCAGCACTGGTCATGCCGCATGCTCCTGCCTCCCGTGGCCGGCTGTGCCACCGCAGAGGCCTCACCGCCCCCTACTATTCCCATCGGCTGGCCGGGCCCTACAGCGATGATGACCTCACCGCGCAGCCCGAACGGTGAACCCTCGTACTCCTCTCCGCGGGCTTCCACTGCCGCGTCTTCCCCGGCTCCCCGTCGTCCCCTTCCTAGGCCTCGCCATCGTCCACCGCCCTGGTGCTCTCGGCGCGGCGTGGTCAACGTGGTCAAGGAACGACTTCCATCGGACGTGGATTGTACGTGGAGAGGCTGGAAGCTGGGTCCATGGCTGCAGCAAGGAAGTGCCTCCTTATTATGCGGAAAATAATGATTCCTCCACCTGACAGCTGGGACCCACCGGACGGGCCACTGTATTTCGCGAAAAAAATGTTTCCCCCTGACTGCTGGGACCCACCAGCTACATCTTCGCATGCAAGGAAGTGCGTCCGGGCAAAAAAACAAAACGATTCGCCCCCCTGACTGCTGGGACCCACCAGCTACATCTTCAAACGCAAGGAAGTGCGTCCGGAAAAAAAATGTTTTGCCCCCCTGACTGTTGGGACCCACCAGCTACATCTTCGCACGCAAGGAAGTGCCTGACAGTCGGGACCCACCTGGTCGAAGCGTACGTAGCGTTGTCATTCTGGTCGCGAACATGTACGTACATATATACTTGTGGATGTAGAGGCACGCACGTGTCGTAGTAGAGGCGCGCACGTAGCATGTAAACGTACGTACAACGACGAGGGTGCAAGAAAAAAAATACAACCACGTACGTACATACGGGCAGGGTCTCGAACGCCTACTCGCGCATACGTACGGCCAGGGCTCGTGTACATGGCTGGGTCAGAACGGAGAAACAGCGTCGTCGTCGTGTTCATGGGGAGGCAATGGAATGCGTCGTGTTCATCGGGAGGCAACGGAATGCGTTGTGTTCATGGGGAGGCAACGGAATGCATCGTGTTCATCGGGAGGCAACGGAATGCGTCGTGTTCATCGGGAGGCAGCAGGCAGCGGAGCCAACCGCTTGGACGGAACAGGCGATGGAAGCGAGGCTCGGTGTACCGCTGACAACGGAGGAAGCGGACCTCCTATGTTGAACGGGTCCTGTTGATCGGGAGGGTGTGGCATACCGCAAAAATGGAGGAAACGGACCTCCTACTGTCGAAACGGGGGGTCCTGTTGATCGGGAGGGGTGTGGCGTACCGCAAAACGGAGGAAACGGACCTCCTACGGTCGAAATGGGGTTCCTGTTGATCGGGAGGGGTGTGGCGTACCGCAAAACGGACGAAACGGACCTCCTACGATCGAAACGGGGGTCTTGTTCATTGGGAGGGGTGTGGCGTACCGCAAAACGGGACTCCACGGGATATTGTTCATCTCCACCATCAACCTCCTCCAGCCTCCACGGGCTACCGTCGACCTCCTCCAGCCTCCACGGGCTCCTGTTAATCCAGCCTCCACCGCGCGCTACTCCACCGGCTACTGTTCAACCACCCCTCCACCGTCTACTGTTCATCCAGCCCTCCACACCACGAGGTCCTTGATACGTCTCCAACGCATCTATAATTTTGATTGCTCCATGCTACTTTATCTATTGTTTTGGACTATAATGGGCTTTATTTTCCACTTTTATATTACTTTTGGGACTAACCTATTAACCGGAGGCCCAGCCTGTAATTGTTTTATTTGCCTATTTCGGTGTTTCAAGAAAGCGGAATATCAAACGGAGTCCAAATGGAATGAAACCTTCGGGAACGTGATCTTCTCACCGAACATGATCCAGGAGACTTGGACCCTACTCCAAGGAGTGCCAGAGGCGGTCCCGAGGGTGGGGGGCGCGCCCTTCCCCCCTGGGCGTGCCCCCTGCCTCGTGGGCCCCCTGACGCTCCACCGACGTACTCCTTCCTCCTATATATACCTACATACCCCCAACAGATCAGAAGGGGAGCCAAAACCTAATTCCACCGCCTCAACTTTCTGTATCCACGAGATCCCATCTTGGGGCCTGTTCCGGAGCTCCGCCGGTGGGGGCATCCACCTCGGAGGGCTTCTACATCAACACCATAGCCCCTCCGATGAAGTGTGAGTAGTTTACTTCAGACCTTCGGGTCCATAGCTAGTAGCTAGATGGCTTCTTCTCTCTTTTTGGATCTCAATACAATGTTCCCCCCTCTCTCGTGCAGATCTATTCGATGTAATCTTCTTTTTGCGGTGTGTTTGTTGAGACCGATAAATTGTGGGTTTATGATCCAGCTTATCTATGGAAAATATTTGATTCTTCTCTGAATTCTTTTATGTATGATTAAGTTATCTTTGCAAGTCTCTTCGAATTATCCGTTTGGTTTGGCCAACTAGATTGGTAGTTCTTGCAATGGGAGAAGTGCTTAGCTTTGGGTTAAATCTTGTGGTGTCCTTACCTAGTGACAGAAGGGGTTGCAAGGCACGTATTGTATTGTTGCCATCGAGGATAACAAGATGGGGTATTTACCATATTGCATGAATTTATTCCTCTACATCATGTCATCTTGCTTAAGGCGTTACTCTGTTTTTAACTTAATACTCTAGATGCATGCTGGATAGCGGTCGATGAGTGGAGTAATAGTAGTAGATCTTGAGAATCGTTTCGGTCTACTTGTCACGGACGTGATGCCTATATACATGATCATTGCCTGGATAACCTCATAACTATGCTCAATTCTGTCAATTGCTCAACAGTAATTTGTTCGCCCACCGTAGAATACTTATGCTCTTGAGAGAAGCCACTAGTGAAACCTATGGCCCCCGGGTCTATTCTCATCATATCAATCTCTATCACTTTATTTACTTGCTTTGCTTTTACTGGATTGATACCTTGGTTCTCAAAAACTGAGGGAAATACTTACGCTACTTTGCTGCATCATCCTCTCCTCTCCGGGGAAATCCAACACAGTGCTCAAGAGGTAGCAAGAAGGATTTCTGGCGCTGTTGCCGGGGAGGTCTACGCAAAAGTCAACATACCAAGTACCCATCACAATCCCTATCTCTCGCATTACATTATTTGCCATTTGCCTCTCGTTTTCCTCTCCCCCACTTCACCCTTGCCATTTTATTCGCCCTCTCTTTCCCAATCTCCTCCTCTTTTTCCCTTTGCCTTTTGTTTGCTCGTGTGTTAGTTTGCTTGTTTGTCGCGATGGCTCAAGATGCAACCAAATTGTGTGACTTCACCAATACCAATAATAATGATTTCCTCAGCACTCCGATTGCTCCTCTTGCCAATACCGAATCTTGTGAAATCAATACTGCTTTGTTGAATCTTGTTATGAAAGATCAATTCGCCGGCCTTCCTAGCGAAAATGTCGCTACTCATCTGAATGGCTTCGTTGATTTATGTGATATGCAAAAGAAAAAAGATGCCGATAATGATGTCGCTAAATTGAAGCTATTTCCTTTTTCGCTTAGAGATCGTGCTAAAGCGTGGTTTTCATCTTTGCCTAAAAATAGTATTGATTCTTGTAACAAGTGCAAAGATGCTTTTATCTCTAAGTATTTTCCTCCCGCTAAGATTATCTCTCTTAGGAACGATATTATGAATTTTAAGCAACTTGGTCATGAACATGTTGCACAAGCTTGGAGAGAATGAAATTAATGATACGTAATTGTCCTACTCATGGTTTGAACTTGTGGATGATTATACAAAAAAATTATCTGGATTGAATTTTGCTTCTAGAAATCTTTTAGATTCGCCGCATGGAGGCACTTTTATGGAAATCACTTTAGGAGATGCTACTAAACTCCTAGATAATATTATGGTTAATTATTCTCAATGGCATCTTGAAAGATCTATTAATAAAAAGTGCATGCTATAGAAGAAATCAATGTTTTGAGTGGAAAGATGGATGAACTTATGAAGTTATTTACTAAGAGTGTTTCTTGACCCTAATGATATGCCTTTGTCTACCTTGATTGAGAATAATAATGAATCTATGGATGTGAATTTTGTTGGTAGGAATAGTTTTGGAAACAACGCGATAGAGGGAATTTTAATCCTAGGCCTTATCCTAGTAATCCTTCTAATAATTATGGAAATTCCTACAACAACTCTTATGGAAATTTTAATAAGATGCCCTCTGAATTTGGGAGTAGTGTTAAAGAGTTTATGAATTCACAAAAGAATTTTAAAGCTTTGCTTGAAGAGAAATTGCTTAAAATTGATGATTTGGCTAGGAACGTTGATAAAATTTCTCTTGAGGTTGATTCTTTAAAGCTTAGATCTATTCCTCCTAAGCATGATATCAATGAGTCTCTCAAAGCTATGAGAATTTCCATTGATGAGTGCAAAGAAAGAACCGCTAGGATGCGTGCTTCCAAAGATGCCTTTATGGAAGCGTGTTCTTCTAATTCCTATGAAAATCAAGATGAAGATCTAAAAGTTATTGATGTGTCCCCTATTAAATCTTTGTTTTGCAATATGAATCTTGATGAAACTGAATATTATCTTCCTTTACCTAGAAGGCGTTCTAAGAATTCTGAGTTTTTAGATCTTGATGATGGAATTGACAAAAGTGGGATTAAAGGAAATAAAAATCGAGATATTGCTAAACCCACTATATTGGATCTCAAGGAATTTAATTATGAAAATTGCTCTTTAATTGATTGTATTTCCTTGTTGCAATCCGTGCTAAATTCTCCTCATGTTTATAGTCAAAATAAGGCTTTTACCGAACACATTGTTGATGCCTTGATGCAATCTTATGAAGAAAAGCTTGAGTTGAAAATTTCTATCCCTAGGAAACTCCATGATGAGTGGGAACCTACTATTCAAATTAAAATTAAAAATTATGAGTTTCATGCTTTGTGTGATTTGGGTGCTAGTGTCTCTACTATTCCCAAAACTTTGTGTGATTTGCTAGATTTCCGTGATTTTGATGATTGCTCTCTAAACTTGCATCTTGCGGATTCCACTATTAAAAAGCATATGGGAAGAATTAATGATGTTCTTATTGTTGCAAATAGGAATTATGTGCCCTTTGATTTTATCGTTCTTGATATAGATTGCAATCCTTCATGTCCTATTATTCTTGGTAGACCTTTCCTTAGAACGATTGGTGCAATTATTGATATGAAGGAAGCAAATATTAGATTCCAATTCCCTTTAAAGAAGGGAATGGAACATTTTCCTAGAAAGAAAATAAAATTACCATATGAATCTATCATGAGAGCCACTTATGGATTGCCTACCAAAGATGGCAATACCTAGATCTATCCTTGTTTTTATGCCTAGCTAGGGGCGTTAAACGATAGCGCTTTTGGGAGGCAACCCAAATTTATTTTGTGAATTTTGTTTTTACTTCTGTTTAGGAATAAATAATCCATCTAGCCTCTGTTTAGATGTGGTTTTATCTTTTAATTAGTGTTTGTGCCAAGTTGAACCTATTGGATCTTCTTGGATGATAGTTATTTGATCTTGCTGTAATTTCCAGAATCTTTGTGCTCAGTGCCCGAATTGTTAAAAATCACCAGAACGTGATAAAATACTGATTCCAATTTCTGCTGATCAATAAAAAAATTGTCCAGGTCGTCTAATTTTGGTAGAATTTTTTGGGTTCCAGAAGTTTGAGTTAGTTACAGATTACTACAGACTGTTCTGTTTTTGACAGATTCTGTTTTGCGTGTGTTGTTTGCTTATTTTGATGAATCTATGGTTAGTAAAATAGTTTATAATCCATAGAGAAGTTGGAATACAGTAGGTTTAACAGCAATACAAATAAAGAATGAGTTCATTACAGTACCTTAAAGTAGTCTTTTGTTTTCTTTCTCTAACGGAGCTCACAAGATTTCTATTGAGTTTTGTGTTGTGAAGTTTTCAAGTTTTGGGTGAATTCTTTTGATGGATTATGGAACAAGGAGTGGCAAGAGCCTAAGCTTGGGGATGCCCATGGCACCCCCAAGATAATCCAAGGACACCATAAAGTCAAAGCTTGGGGATGCCCCGGAAGGCATCCCTCTTTAAATCCACTTCCATCGGTAATTTACTTGGAGCTATATTTTTATTCACCAACATGATATGTGTTTTGCTTGGAGCGTCTTGTATTATTTGTGTCTTTGCTTGTTAGTTTACCACAATCATCCTTGCTGTACACACCTTTTGATAGAGCCATACATGATTTGGAATTTGTTAGAATACTCTATGTGCTTCACTTATATCTTTTGAGCTTGATAGTTTGCTCATAGTGCTTCACTTATATCTTTTGAGCTTGATAGTTTTGCTCATAGTGCTTCACTTATATCTTTTGAGCGTGATAATTTTTGCTCTAGTGCTTCACTTATACCTTTTAAAGCACGGTGGTGGATTTGTTTAAAGAAACTTGATCTCTCATGCTTCACTTAGATTATTTTGAGAGTCGTTAATAGCATGGTAATTTGCTTAATGTTAATATACTTGGTATTCAAGATATGTGAAACTTTCTTTTGAGTCGTTGAATACTAAGATAAGTTTGATGCTTGATAATTGTTTTGAGATATGAAGATGGTGATATTAGAGTCATGCTAGTTGAGTAGTTGTGAATTTAAAGAATACTTGTGTTGAAGTTTGTGATTCCCGTAGCATGCACGTATGGTGAACCGTTATGATGAACTTGGAGCATGATTTATTTATTGATTGTCTTCCTTATGAGTGGCAGTCGGGGACGAGCGATGGTATTTTCCTACCAATCTATCCCCCTAGGAGCATGCGCGTAATACTTTGCTTTGATAACTTCTAGATTTTTGCAATAAGTATATGAGTTCTTTATGACTAATGTTGAGTCCATGGATTATACGCACTTCCCCCATCCTTCCACAATTGCTAGCCTCTCTAATACCGTGCACTTTTCGCCGGTATCATACACCCACCATATATCCTTCCTCAAAACAGCCACCATACCTACCTATTATGGCATTTCCATAGCCATTCCGAGATATATTGCCATGCAACTTTCCACTGTTCCGTTTATTATGACACGCTCCATCATTGTCATATTGCTAGCATGATGATGTAGTTGACATCGTATTTGTGGCAAAGCCACCTTTCATAATTCTTTCATACATGTCACTCTTGTTTCATTGCATATCCTGGTACACCGCCGGAGGCATTCATATAGAGTCATACTTTGTTCTAAGAATAGAGTTGTAATTGTTGAGTTGTAAGAAAAATAAAAGTGTGATGATCATCATTATTAGAGCATTGTCCCAAGTGAGGAAAGGATGATGGAGACTATGATTCCCCCACAAGTCGGGATGAGACTCCGGACGAAAAATAAAAGTAAAATAAAAAAAGAGGCCATAAAAAAGGAAAAGGCCCAAATAAAAAAAATAAAAATGAGAGAAAAAGAGAGAAGGGACAATGTTACTATACTTTTACCACACTTGTGCTTCAAAGTAGCACCATGATCTTCATGATAGAGAGTCTCTCATTTTGTCACTTTCATATACTAGTGGGAATTTTTCATTATAGAACTTGGCTTGTATATTCCAATGATGGGCTTCCTCAAAATGCCCTAGGTCTTCGTGGAGAAAGCGAGTTGGATGCACACCCACTTAGTTTCTTTTGTTGAGCTTTCATATACTTATAGCTCTAGTGCATCCGTTGCATGGCAATCCCTACTCACTCACATTGATATCTATTGATGGACATCTCCATAGCCCGTTAATACGCCTAGTTGATGTGAGATTATCTTCCCTCCTTTTGTTTTCTCCACAACCACCATTCTATTCCACATATAGTGTTATATCCATGGCTCACGCTCATGTATTGTGTGAAGATTGAAAAAGTTTTGAAAATGTTAAAGTATGAAACAATTGCTTGGCTTGTCATCGGGGTTGTGCATGATTTATATACTTTGTGTGGGGAAGATGGAGCATAGCCAGACTATATGATTTTGTAGGGATAACTTTCTTTGGCCATGTTATTTTGAGAAGACATAATTGCTTGGTTGGTATGCTTGAAGTATTATTATTTTTATGTCAATATGAACTTTTGTCTTGAATCTTTCGGATCTGAATATTCATACCATGATTAAGAAGATTTACATTGAAATTATGCCAAAGTATCACTCCGCATCAAAAATTCTCTTTTCTCATTTACCTACTCGAGGACGAGCAGGAATAAAGCTTGGGGATGCATGATACGTCTCCAACGTATCTATAATTTTTAATATCTCAATGCTACTTTATATAATGTTTTGGACTATAATGGGCTATATTTTACAATTTTAGAATACTTTTGGGACTAACCTATTAACCGGAGACCCAGCCCAGAATTGCTGTTTTTTGCCTATTTCAGTGTTTCGAAGAAACGGAATATCAAACGGAGTCCAAACGGAATGAAACCTTCGGGAACGTGATCTTCTCACTGAACATGATCCAGGAGACTTGGACCCTACTCCAAGGAGTGCCAGAGGCGATCACGAGGGTGGGGGCGCGCCCTTCCCACAGGCGCGCCCCACATCTCGTGGGCCCCTGACGCTCCACCGGCGTCTCCTTCCTCCTATATATACCTACGCACTTCAACAGATCAGAAGGGGAGCCAAAAACCTAATTCCACCGCCGCAACTTTCTGTATCCACGAGATCCCATCTTGGGGCATGTTCCGGAGCTCCGCCGGTGGGGGCATCCACCACGGAGGGCTTCTACATCAACACCATAGCCCCTCCGATGAAGTGTGAGTAGTTTACTTCAGACCTTCGGGTCCATAGCTAGTAGCTAGATGTCTTCTTCTCTCTTTTGGATCTCAATACAATGTTCTCCCCTCTCTCGTGGAGATCTATTCAATGTAATCTTCTTTTTGCGGTGTGTTTGTTGAGACCGATGAATTGTGGGTTTATGATCCGACTTATCTATGGAAAATATTTGATTCTACTCTGAATACTATTATGTATTATTAAGTTATCTTTGAAAGTCTCTTCGAATTATCAGTTTGGTTTGGCCAACTAGATTGGTAGTTCTTGTAATGGGAGAAGTGCTTAGCTTTTGGTTCAATCTTGCGGTGTCCTTACCCAGTGACTGAAGGGGTTGCAAGGCACGTACTGTATTGTTTCCATCGAGGATAACAAGATGGGGTATTTATCATATTGCATGAATTTATTCCTCTACATCATGCCATCTTGCTTAAGGCGTTACTGCTTTTTAACTTAATACTCTAGATGCATCTTTGGATAGCGGTCGATGAGTGGAGTAATAGTAGTAGATGCAGAATCGTTTACATCTACTTGTCACGGACGTGATGCCTATATGCATGATCATTTCCTGGATAACCTCATAACTATGCTCAATTCTGTCAATTGCTCAACGAGTAATTTGTTCACCCACCGTAGAATACTTATGCTCTTGAGAGAAGCCACTAGTGAAACCTATGGCCCCGGGTCTATTCCCATCATATCAATCTCCATCACTTTATTTACTTGCTTTGCTTTTACTTTTTACTTTGCATCTTTATACCAAAAATACCAAAAATATTATCTCTATCAGATCTCACTCGTAAGTGACCGTGAAGGGATTGACAACCCCTAATCGCGTTGGTTGCGAGTAGCTATCGCTTTGTGCAGGTACGAGGGACTTGCGTGGCCTCCTACTGGATTGATACCTTGGTTCTCAAAAACTGAGGGAAATACTTACGCTACTGTGCTGCATCATCCCCTCCTCTTCGGGGAAAACCAACGCAAGCTCGAGACGTAGCAGTCCTGTTCAACCACCCCTCCACGGCCACCCCTCCACCGTCTACTGTTCATCCAGCCCTCCACACCACGGGGTCCTGTTCATCCAGAGGCAACGCCACCGCTCACTGTTCATCCCCCCCGCAACGCTCACTGTTCATCCAATCGATCGGCTTCAGTTAGCAGCAGTAGCGAAGGAATCGCTCGGTCGGGTTCAGTTAACAGCCATCGGTCGATCGCTCGGGTTCAGTTAGAGCCCAACGCCTCGCTCGAGTTTAGTTAGAGCCAATGCCTCGCACACACGCGTGTACGTGTACGAGAGAAACGCGCATCGCTCGGCCCCCGACCTCCCACCGTAACCGGGAACTCCCTGAAATTTTCCTCCCTGTCGCTTCTACCATGGTTTTTTCCGTCATGGACGGCCCAAAGAATGTCATGCAGCTGCGTCTTCGGCCCGCCAGACGAAAATCCCATTTTCTGTCATGATTTTTTGTCATAGAAGTAGGAGCCCACCACATCTATGATGATACCGGGTTTTGTCACAATTATCGTCATAGAAGTGTCATATGTATGACAGAAAAAAATTTCATTCGGCCCAAAATGTCACGGATGTGTCTTTTTTTTGTAGTGTTAGTCGGTTGGGGATAGGACGGTAATCTCGCATACACCGAATATTTGCCGACGAGAGTTTGTTTTTGGTGCCCACCATGTATGAATCGGGGAGGGAGTCAATTTCGACCGAGGAGACACTGTGTTTTGGCGCCCACCGTGTATGAATCCGGGTGAGAGGCAGTTATGTCACGTTTGAGTGAAATTACAAAGCTACCCCTATCGAAACCTATAGAAATCGAGCCGATAGGCTTTGCGTGGCAGGGATAGGTAGTAATTTCCAACTTGCAGATTTTGGTTTAGGGCGGTTACTGCGACTTTCCCCGCTTCGTTCAAATTTTTGCAGCAAGAGTGCACGTTTACCGTGCCAACTCAATTTGAATCCAGCTTGTATTCTATTTTTGTTTGAGCAGGATCCATTTTCGATTGGAATAAAATTCTATATACATCATTTTTTATATATACTTTCAAAAGCACAACACCCTTCATACATAAATATGGTTTACAAATGGCATGATCTCAGATTCATAAGGTTGTATCCGTCTTAATTTGGATTTTCAAATATTTGAAACCACTTTATGTTGAAATCCAATGTATGCATTCCTCACTAACTGTCTCCAATTAGTGTGTATTTCATGCGAGTTTTTTTACTTCTCAAACATGTGTTATGTGTTTCACACACGCAACATATAGTGTAATCCTATTTAAACATTAATTGCATATAAACCATGCATTGTCTCTAATTAAAGAATCTATGGATCACTAATATTGATAAACTATATAACATTACACATGTCCCTGAATTCAAATGAATATGCATGTTTGATACACCAATTTGCGTTATGATATTATCGATGTCGTGATCTCCAGTTTAAATATTTGAATCCCCTTTAATCCAGATATTCGTCTCATATAGCTATCACTCATGCTTATATAGGAGTATCTCTCTAGACCTATACGTGTTCATCGTCTCTCGGGTATCTCTCGTGCTACCTGTATGTCGACAATGATCTTTTATCTTCGTAACACACTGACGGTACTCTCTCCCTTGACCTTCATCACTCTATCTCTCTCTAAGTATATCTCGCTCCCTGCTATGTGTCTCTAACTATGATTCTCCATGTGAAATCTCTTTCTCTCACACAAACACAAACTTCGTCTCTCGGGGTCTAATTTCTCTCTACTATTCCCCTGTGTGCCACTTGCACACCCCCTCTCACACAGAGATGTCTTTCGCTCCTTAGGTATGAGAAGCTACGACTCTTCCTCTTAAATATCTCTTTCTCACACACAAACACAAACTGTGTCTCCCAGGGTCTCATATCTCTCCACCATTCTCTTGTATGTCGCTCACACACACTCTCTCTCCCTAGAGATATCTTGCGTTCCCTCATATGTCTCTCTAGCTATCACTCTTGTTTTGAAATATCTTTCTCTCTCGCTGACACAAAACTCCGTCTCTCGGGATCTCAATTCTCTCTGATATTTGTTTGTATGTGACTCACATGCACCCTCTCCCTATCTCTCTCACACCCACACACATAACTCAGCCTTCTGATCCACTCAACTCCGATCTCTAACACACACTAGCTAGCATCTTTATCTTTCTATTTATCTGTTTCTCCATCAACCTTTTTCTCGCTCTCACTCTTGCTTCCTATCACGCACACTATATATGTTTCTCTCTACATGCAGTCAAGTGCTCTCTTTTTATCTTTCTCTCACACACAAATAACTTCACCCTCTGAACCACCCGGGAGTCATGTCCAACACTCAAACAAGCCGATGTCCCTCTAGCTAGCATCTCTATCTCTGTATCTATCTGTAGTTTCTCCGTCAACATTTATTTCTCGCATGCACTCTTGCTTCCTATCACCCACACTATATACGTCTCTCCATACATGCATTTATAGGTTGATCTCTTTTGCACAATCGTTGTGTCTCGCTCCCTCTGCTCGCCATAGATGCATGCTCCAGCCCACGCCACTATCTCTTAAAGACAAAAGCGCATGCTCTATTGTCGGGCCTTCTTCCCTGCACTCTCACATGCATGCATATTGTCATACCGATCCGTCTCTCCCATGTCGTTGATCTTATGGCTTATGTCTTCTTTCTTTTATCTTGATCATGCGCACGCGCACACACACACATCCCACGTATACATGTATACCTCTCACACATGCACGTTCAAGGTCTCTATGTCTCCATACGTAGTTAATTACCCTCAACCCTAACGCCACATCAAATCATTCTCTTCTTGTGTGCACATAACTTCTGCTTGGATGGTTAAAACACACACTCACACTTAACAATCTCCTTCTAGCTACCCCCCCCCCTCTCTCACTCTTCCCCTATATCCCCGAAACCAATAAGACCATCCCTTCGTTTAATTCCCGCCCACATGCATCATCGATATAGAGTAGTCTTCCTTGGTGTCTCTCGAACAAACACGTTCTCTCGATGTCGACTCCTGTCACCCGCACACACCTTCTCTTCCCTCTCTACGGGCCTTTTCTCTCTCGCACCCCCTCGTTGGTGGCCTCTACCATACACATCACCTCTGTATGATGAAGCCACACACACTTAAATTACATCCGCCATCGAGGACCCCGCGTCACACACACACACACACACACACACACACACACACCCACGCACGCACCCCCCCCCCATACACACACTAAGACTCCATCTCACACACACATGCTCTAGGTGGAGCATTTGTTCCTACCACCCTTCGTACAACCTTACCCGTATGATAAACAATCACCTTAATTTATTTGTATAACATGGAAAAATTCAACTTTACTTTAGTAGTTAGCAAACTTATCATCTCTACTCTTATAAAAAACAGATTTGGTGATGATGGTGTGCCTGCCATCTTGTAATATAGACCGTTCGATCTATATCTGA
This sequence comes from Aegilops bicornis, assembly GCA_021605145.1. Classification (NCBI taxonomy): domain Eukaryota; kingdom Viridiplantae; phylum Streptophyta; class Magnoliopsida; order Poales; family Poaceae; genus Aegilops; species Aegilops bicornis. Next base: position 579,131,793 of record CM038675.1, read on the forward strand.
CGGATAGAAAGCAAACTATGATAGTTATACAAAAGATACCCGCACCTCTCTCCACATCCTTATCTCCCACAACCTCATTGCTGAGCAATTAAAAAGGAAGTCTCTGGAACAATCTAGCATGGTGGCCGCTGCAGCCGGCACAAATCCATCCCCATGCCTCCGCCAGTCACCACCACCACCACCACGCCCACTCCTCCTCACCTTATCTCTCATCTTCCATTTTTTCGATGAAATTCTCGAGATACCATTTTTCTGATAAAATTCTCGAGATATCATTAGTTTTTACACATGGGATTACTCCTGCATGGGTCAATCACAATAGGTGTTTTGTAAAAAAATGCATATTGATGTTTCGTGCAATGCACGAGCATCTTGCTTGTAATTATATAATGCAAATCACGAGCAGGAAGTGACAATTTTTTTACACAACCACGTTAACATGGCCACGTAAATCACTAGCTAAAGTGTAATCTCTACTCTTATAAAAAACCGAGTTGGGGATGATGGTGTGCCTGCCATCTTATAATATAGACCGTCCGATCTATATCTGATGGATAGAAAGCAAACCATGACAATTTCACAAAAGATACCCACACCTCTCTCCACATTTACAGATAAGGCCTTGCCTCGTTCACCCTTATCTCCCATAACCTCATTGTTGAGCAATTAAAAAAGGAAGTCTCTGGAAGAATCTAGCATGGTGGCCGCTGCCACCTGCCGGCGCCATCCATCCCCATGCCTCCGCCCAGTCCGACCACCAGTCACCACCATGCTCCACTCCTCCTCACCTTATCTCTCATCTTTCATTTTTTTGATGAAATTCTCGAGATACCATTTTTCCGATAAAATTCTCGAGATATTATTAGTTTTTACATATGGGATTACTCCTGCATGGGTCAATCACAACAGGTGTTTTGTAAAAAATGCATCTTGATGTTACGTGCAATGCACGGGCATCTTGCTAGTACCATTATACTTATATCCCGATGCAAAAGGTTGAGTACATGTCCGAAGAGTAGAGTCGCACACACGCATTCTGTCTCTCAGAATCTCTCACACACACCAGTTACGTGACACCCACTTAAGCAGACACGTATGTTACAATTTGTGCACCCGTAGGTACATGTGATGGTGCGCATTTATTTAAGCCGGACGGCAAACCCAAACAGTAGCTGCATTCATTCCCCTCCCGCCGCCTCTTCTCTAGTCGTCGTCGCCCGGTAGCCATGGCCCGGCCGAAGGTAACGACATACTCCCGCCGGAGCGGCGCTTTAATCTGGAAATTTTAGTGGTCATGCATGCATCTTTTTGTGCTAGCACTCCTTTATAAGGGTTGACCAGTCGCTTCCCGCGGACGTGCGCGGGCGGTGGAAGAGGAAGGAGAAGGGAAGCGGGCTGTGGAGTAACACTTTTTACCCCAATTTCTTAGAAAACTGAGTGCAATAATTGAGTAGTTTTGCAAACTACCAGTACAACACCTGAAACGGTTCAAAACCAATACCACCACCACGCCCGCGTCTGACCGCCCTGGCCGACCCAACCCTCCTTCCTTGCCGGCGCACGCTTCCCGCGTGAAACGGTCAGCATCGCCTCGAAGCGTCAGTGCCGCATTAATGGCCGGCCAGAGCGGAGGTGACCTCTTACTGGCACCGGCTTTGAAGCAGCGCGACGACCAAGAGAGCGCCGCTTCTCGGTGCACGCGACTGCTCCGCGTCGAGGCTGTCCATAGTTTGGATGAGTCTCCATCGTGGGGAGCCACACTAAATGCGATGATATGGACTCCTGTTGCCCACAGTTATGGATCATTCCATCTATGAAGAACGCATGGGACTGGAACTACGAGACGGACGTGTACCCAGGAGTGGACGTATGAACCTGAGTAATGTAGCACGGTAAGTGAAGTAGAAAGGCACAAATAGTATGAACATGCGTGGCATATAGGCATTTGTCTCTTACTACCACTAAATGTTGTATGTGCAATGCACGGTGATGTTATGGAGTACGTGCCTAAGTACTCTACTACTACTATATTAATTGGAGGCACATATTAGGTTTTATATTTGTTTACGTGTATGCCCCGAGACCTTCCAATTAGACGTGTCTTTCTCTCCGGGTCGCACTTTGTATCGTTCATACCACTAGTACTAATACGTGTGGTCTCCGACCCAGAAGTGGAAGAAGTGGAGACGCTCTACCACGCTGTTCATGTCCCACTCCTTCCGCTGACGTGTGGGACATCCAACACGTGCCGTGTTTGGCACTCCTTCGTCATAAGAGTTGAAACACTAGCATGCATCAGAAACAAAAAATAAATATAAATCAGCAGTGATACTATAACACGCGGTTTCCTTGCTCCTCGATATCGGAAAGAATACTTCCATTCACCGACATGTGGGGCGTCGACCATCCTGGTCCACTTGCCATGCACGCAGAACTCCAAGGGAGAGTCACCCCGGTCATCGCGCTGCAGTAATAATGATCAATGAGCCGTCAAATCATAGGCCCAACCTTTCCCACTATGAAGTTGCTCGGACGAAGGAACCATCATGACTTCGTTGAATTCCGCTTCTTGAAGAAAACTACTGTACCAACAGTACTGCTAGCTACAGTAGTTACTCCAGCAGAGGCCCCCTTTCGTTCATAGGATAGGAATTTTATAGGAATATGAAAATCATAGGAAGTGAGATGACATGCATCTCAATTCCTATAATGAAAGAGATGCCATTTGATGCATATGATAGGAATTTTTCCATTGAGTCTAGGCTAATGTACTGGTAATTTGGTCTAAAAACTACAGTAGTAACTAGTACTGGTACATGCTCGTACTCAGACACAGACACACACACTAACTACTAGTACTACTACTTCTCACATGCTGGCCAGACACCGTCGTTCTCCTTCCCGTCTTTTTCGCCGACACCGTACCGTGCTTGGATCTCCGCCGACCTCTCCGCAGCAGCGCGTGCGTCCTCTTCTTTCTTGCGGCGGCGGGCCTCTCTTTTCTTGAGTGCTTTCTGACTTTTCCGCTCCCTCTGTGCGGCTTTGGCCGCCTCTTGCTCTACCGCCCATTCGGCCTTGGCAGCTTCAAATTCCGCCCACATAGATGTGAGGTCGGGAGCGGCGATGAACTCGACACAGCGGGATGCCATCGCTTCCCTACCATTTTGTGTGCGGTCGTGGGCGGCAAGGAAATCGGCACGGTGGGATGCCATCGCTTCATTACCGGTTAGTGTGCAGCGCTGTGGCATGAACAACGCTTGGTGACAGCTCTGGGGTGGAGTGGCCGGACAACCGTATAGTGCATTGGTTTGTCAAAAGCTCAAGGACAGTAGACAAAGGAAATTTGGATTCCCCTTCAATCCTGGTCATTTATTACCGAGTAAAATGCATTGGCGGTCATCGAACTTGTCTTGATAGCTCACTTTGATCATTGTATACGAGATATGGTGATTATCACGGTCCACCGCTCAACAGATAGCTCCGTATTTGTCTGGTTGACCAGTCAAACAGCCCGCATGCGCCTCATCAGCTCATGTTCTTTATCTATCTATCTATGCGGGCCTACCTGTCAGTGGAGAAAGAAATAAAAACCAAAATTATGCGTATGTGAGGAATCAAACCACGGACTCGTCGCTGCAAAGCACACTCGTTAGCCAAATGAAAATGAAATACTTTGTGTTAAATGCACAAACAAATTTTTTTATATTATACGTGATGCACACATTAGCGCACACTGTCCATAGAGGCAAGTAGCATGTACGCGTGCAGACACTCATGCTCACGCTGTCAAACCATGCTAATGCATGCACGTCCACCTCACAATCAAAGTCCTGCTCATGGCGAGCCCGTCACCTGCGCGCCCCGACGGTGCCTGACATTACTGTTTAGATGTTTGCTGGAGGCCTCCGCGAACACCGAGCATGTATTCACCTGGCTCAACACCAACGGTCATACTCAGGACTCGGCGCCTTGCTCATTTATATCGTCCATCACAACAACAATCTATAAAACAACCTAGCTAGAGAGGGTACAATGGTACGGAGTATGTACTACTGTGAGCGACCGAGCATGGTGCCACTGCACACGAGTGTGTGTCTGATCGATTCGTCCATTATTCGTAAGTTATGCATGATTGTGTGGTGTCTAATGGTGGTCGTCGAAGGCTAGCTGGCGACAAGAGCGGTTGCATGGACGCCTGGTTGTCAATACGTGTCGCATACGCTTCAAAGGCTCGTCATCCATGAGTTCACATTTTACCACCACGCCAACGTCTGACCGCCCTGGCCTATCGAAACCCCTTCCATCGCTAGTGTGCGCTTCCCACCTGAAACGGTCACCGTCTCTCCAGAACTTCAATGCCGCATTCACCGGACTTAACTGCAGGTGCAGTTGGTGTGTCACTGACATGCGGGCCAGGCGCCCTTTGGGCCCACATGTCGATGACCCAATGCACTGCAGTTAAGTCATCAAGCAATACCGCATTCATGCCCGACGCGACCTATCACTGGCGCCGGCATTGCAGCAGCGCGACGGCCGAGAGAGCGCCACCCGCGCGGCATCCCGGTGCAAGTGACTGCTCCATGTTAACGACACAACGGCCATCCTTCCATCCGCCGCCCACCTTAATGATGCGCAGCTACTGACAAACCTACTCCAGTGCCAGCCGTCCATCCATTTGCCGCGGCTCATTGCCATTCGTCCGCTATATTAACTTGAGCCCCAGCTCCCAGCCATAGCCAAAGACCCACACTCATTCTCCTCCGGTCCCTTCCTTCTGTCGGCACCAGTCCAACCATGGCCTCTGGCGCCCAAAGCTCTCTTGGACGTCTTGTCGCAGAGCAGACGGCGACATCGGCGGCTCCGCCCGAAAAGGCGCTCCAAAGCTCTCTTGGACATACTGTCGCAGGAGAAGACGAAGGAGATCGCTGGCTCCCCCCTGTCCGCCCTCCGCCGCCACGACCATGAAGCCGGCGCGTGTGCGCGGGCGCAGCCGGCAACGAGGAAGAGTAGTACACGGTAGGTCGCCGTTGCTCTGGTCCCGGGAAGGCCACCGCTCCTCCACTCAGTCGATGCCAAGCTTGGTGGGATAAGCATCGGCGGCTGATTAGCCGCTTGACGGTGATGTGGAGGAGGAAATCTTCATAACCTTGTGCTCCGGAGGAGGAGGTTATCGAGGAGGATGAGGAGGAGGCAAAGACAATGGCCGGCTTTCTCGGGTTCATGGCCGTACATGGTGGTCGGGCGCCGGCGATCATTTAGATTATGTTTACAGTAGGGTTTAGTACGGTTTGTGCGAAATATGTAATGAATTTCGTCTAGTTTATAGGAAAAGTTTTCGAAATGTAATGAATTTCATCCGGTTAATTTGAAATTTGCTTTGTTTGCACGAATTTTGTCCGGTTAGTTCATATAGTTGTCGAAAGGTATGCGGGCAGCATTGGATGGCATCCATCAGTGTCCTCGGACAGATGCCGGTGTAAATTTGTGGGCTAGCGCTAGAGATGCCCTAACTATCATGCTATAATCGCTAATAGTGCTCCATTATTTCGCAGGGAACAGTTTTCCCTCGATCAAAATCAGATCCTCCGTGTTTCGCACTCCTCCCACGTAAGAGTGTAAACTCTTGCTTACATGAAAATGGAGCAAGTGGATGGCACTATAGCACGTCATATCACTCAAACTAGCCTGCCTAACCACGGGAAAGCACCGCCCTCGTCATTTTGTTCTGGATTTCTATCGATTGATCGCACGAAAATATTACGCTTTGCAAGTTCAAAAGGAAAAGGCGGCACACTTACCACTAGTACGCATCGCACCCCCGACAGTCCGGCTCGCACGCCGCTCACCAGAGGGGACACACGTTGTCTTGCATTTTCACTGACATGTGGGATTGCAATTGAATAAACTGTCGATAGCCAAAATCTAATCGCTCGATGGGCGTTGGTTGAGAAGAGAGAGATGGGGGAGGGAGAAGAGATCGCCCGCCCGCCGCGCACGGACTCCAAGAAATATATGGTGATAATGTGAGGTGGGCCATGCGGGAGTCCGGGACGCTTCCAAGCCCGCTTCTGACCGCCCTGGCCCACCAGAACCCCCCCCCCCACCTCCCCGCGCGCGCTCCCCCCTCAGACGCCAGCTGCCCGCATTCATAGCAAGTAGTACCAGTAAAATACTAGGCTATAAGCCCGCTTATGTGGAGGAGAGAGAGGCATTGACAAAGTCAAGAAGTGGGCTCTGCAAGAGCCCGTCTCTACACGTGCTCATAGGTATAAAAAACTAATTCTAAAAAAGAGGCATAAAAACAATTGTGTCTAAAAAAAGAAAGGTAAAAAACATTTGAGAGGAAATAGATAGAGAGAAAGTGAGAAAAAGTTGTAATCTTATAGCCAACCTTATACTATAGTCAACATTATAGTAGTATTACATGAGGAAGGAGGGAGTGGTGCACATGCCAAGTTCACTGGGCTGCCGTGTTTCACACTCCTCCATCGTAACAGTGGAGACAATAGCTTTCATCAAAAATATACAATGAATACTCGTTGAGGGAGTCCTGGGTTAGGGGGTGTCCGGATAGCCGGACTATAGCCTTTTGCCGGACTCCTGGACTATGAAGATACAAGATTGAAGACTTCGTCCCGTGTCCGGATGGGACTTTCCTTGGCGTGGAAGGCAAGCTTGGCGATACGGATATGTAGATTTCCTACCATTGTAACCGACTATGTGTAACCCTAACCCTCTTCGGTGCCTATATAAACCGGAGGGTTTTAGTCAGAGGGGCGAAGAACAATCATACCATAGGCTAGCTTCTAGGGTTTAGCCTCTACGATCTCATGGTAGATCTACTCTTGTACTACCCATATCATCAATATTAATGAAGCAGGAGTAGGGTTTTACCTCCATCGAGAGGGCCCAACCTGGGTAAAAACATCGTGTCCCTTGTCTCATGTTACCATCCGCCTAGACGCACAGTTCGGGACCCCCTACCCGAGATCCGCCGGTTTTGACACCGACATTGGTGATTTCATTGAGAGTTCCTCTGTGTCGTTATCCGTAGGCCCGATGGCTCCTCCAATCGTCAACGACGATGCGGTCCAGGGTGAGGCTTTTTTCCTCGGACAGATCTTCGTATTCGGCGGCTTTGCACTGCGGGCAATTAAGCAGCCATCCGGAGCAGATTGAAAGCTACGCCCCAGCCACCAGGTCGATTAGGAAGTTTGAACTACACGGCCGACGTCCGTGGAGACTTAATCTTCGACGGTTCGAGCCACAGCCCAAGCGCGCCACCTTGTCATGAGGGGCATGATCTAGCTCACGCCGCGAGCAGTGTCACGGAGGCCGCACGGTGTCCGGCTCCGACCTTTAGCTCGGAGCCGACTACGCCGATCGAGGACGGGTGGCTGGACACCGCCTGGGGCCTGCGATCTCTACTGGCGATTGAGCCGTGCACCTACCGATCCTTTGCGAAGCTCGTGACTCCAAGGTGCGGACTCCTCTCCGGACTCCGAGCCTTCGCGCCCCGCCAATCGAATCCGATTGGGCGCCGATCATGGAAAATTCACTGCCGCGGACATCTTTTAGCACTTCGCCCTTTGGCGACATCTGAACTCACTAAAGTCTCTCTCTTTATCGGAGAGCCTGGCCGGATTATGGTCAGGAAGGTTGGGATGCGGACGATGAAGAAATTCAAAGCCCACCCACCACCCACTTCGTAGCCACTGTCGATGATTTAACCGACATGCTAGACTTCGACTCCGAAGACATCGACGGTATGGACGACGATGTAGGAGAGGAACATGAACCAGCACCTATAGGGCACTGGAGAACCACCTCATCTCATGATGTATACATGGTGGACACACCTAAAGGAAGCGACGACGAGGAACACCGAGATGCTACGAAGGATCATTCCCTCAAAAAGCAGTCAAAACGGCGACGTAAGCGCCGCTCAAAGTCCCGCCTCGACAAAGACAACAGCCACACAGACCCAGCCATAGAGCAGGGCGAACCGGTGGACGATGAACATGCTATCGAGCAGCCGTCCGAACAGGACAACCTGGATAAACAACCCGTCCCTGGCGAAGATAACAGTCCAGACGATCTCACGCCGGACAAGTTGCTGGAGCAGAAGAACCTCCACAAAAGGCTCATCGCCACTGCACGTAGCCTGAAAAAGCAGAAGCGGAAGCTCAAAACAACGGAAGATGCACTCAGAATCAGATGGAGCAAATTTCTCAACGCCATTGACAAATACGGCGACAGTCGCCGAACAAAGAGCTACCCAAAGCGAAAACTACTGCCTGAATTTGATGAGGAGGCCGTAGAGCCCCGCAATCAAAAAACAAAGAGGCCACTCGGTCGGATGGACGACCCCATGGCAAACAGAGAGCGGCAAACAGCATCGCACACAAGCCGGCACGTGATCCGCACAGGGATTCGCATCAAAAAGATGGCCCAGTTAGATCTATCTACGGGCCAAGAAAGCAAGCTCTAGTAAGCAATGCAACACATCAAGTATCTGAACATCACGGTACACCTAAATATAGGGGTGCCGCACACCCCCTATGTTTCACCGATGAGGTGCTGGATTATGAATTTCCAACGGGATTCAAGCCCGTAAACATAGAGGCATACGACGAAACAACATACCCTGGAGTCTGGATTGAGGATTACATCCTCCACATACACATGGCTAGAGGAGATGATCTCCACGCCATAAAATACTTACCCCTCAAGCTCAAAGGGCCAGACCGGCATTGGCTTAAAAGCCTTCCCGAAAACACCATTGGAAGTTGGGAAGAGCTCGAGGATGCTTTTCGGGCAAATTTTCAAGGGACCTATGTCCGACCTCCGGATGCAGACGATTTAAGTCACATAACTCAACAACCCGGAGAGTCAGCCCGGAAATTTTGGAGTAGATTCCTTACTAAAAAGAACCAAATAGTCGACTGTCCGGACGCCGAAGCCTTAGCAGCTTTCAACCACAACGTCCGAGACGAATGGCTCGCCAGACACCTCGGCCAAGAAAAGCCAAGAACAATGGCCGCATTAACAAGCCTCATGACTCGCTTTTAAGCATGAGAGGATAGCTGGCTGGCAAGATGCGATCAATGACCCAAGTACATCCAAGTCAGGGATGGAACGGAAACCACGACGCAAAGAAGGACCAAATCGGACCAAGGGAAACAGCCCAAGAGCACGCTACCAACGCCGGATTCAAAAGCTCTCGGTATAATCATAAAAAGCTGCCCTTAAGGATAACAGGACTAGCTATCTAACTTAAACAAAATCTTGGACAAGATATGCCAAATCCACAAGACTCCGGAAGCTCGCAAACCATACCCACAGAGATTGTTGGGTCTTCAAGCAGTCCGCAAACTCAACGCTGAACACAAGGGCTCGACACACCAAGCGAGGACGATGACGAACCCCAAAAGCAGAGCACCGGAAAACAAAAGAATTTCCCACAAGAAATCAAAACAGTAAACTCACTTCACGTGACAAAAGGGAAAAGTAGAGCGGCGCCCATAGAGGTACGCGCCATACGGCCTATCCCGGAGGTGTCCCGCCACTGGTTGTTAAAACCAATCACCTTCGACCATCAGGATTACTCTAGAAGTATACGGAATGCAGGTTGGACTGCCTTGATATTAGATCCGATAATTGGCGGACTCAATTTACACAAGTCCTAATGGACGGCAAAGATGATCTAAACCTGCTATATCGTGACAAAATCCATAAAATGGGCATAGACCCAACCAAATTTCGCCATAGCAACACTTCCTTTCAAGGGGTAATGCCAGCCCATATGCCCATTGTACGGGCTCTTCATCGCTAGAAGTTGTGTTCGCTCACCCGACAACTTCCGCCGTGAAAAGTTAACCTTCCACCTCGCCCCATTTACAAGTAGCTATCAAGCACTATTGGGACGTGAAGCTTTCGCCCGCTTTAACGCAATACCACATTATGCATCTCTTACACTTAAGATGCCCGATCCACGCGGCATCATCTCGTTAAAAGGAAACATCGAGGGTTCCTCGAGTCCGGAAAATCGTGCGGTTGCCTTGACAGCCACACAATAAACCGGCTTCACCAATAAAAGCACTTAGACAGGTCGTCCGGACCGGACACGGCCGGACGAGTCCGGCGTAAACATACAAGGGCTTACTAGACGCATACCCCCGCATAAGGGGTTTCTGCGATGAACAACAAGAGACAATAAAGCTCAATTTTATTCATTTTTTGAATTGTACTTCGTTTATTTAATATAACGTACATTTTCGCACGACCTTTTTCAACTAAGTTCCTCTCTTTTACAGATGAACACCGTGCTACACCCGTCCAGGATACGGCACAACGGAGACACACGCGCAGACATGCAGTAGGGACCCGTTGCAAGGATTCTTTTCAGATTAAGACCCTGCATAAACCTTTTTTACTGTCTCTTGTTGATACACATCCCCGATTTCTTGCTATAACCGAGGAGGAGGTCATGCTTTGGCATAGGCCACGCCAGAATTTCACGCGTGCACTGGACACCGTGGGCTTATTACCAAGGGCATTGTTCGCCCGCTTTCATAAAGACCGAATACCTTAGGGAGTGTTCGGCATCTCGAGTTAGGCCTTATATGCATCAGCTCGAATCATGTCTTTGGTCAAATGTTGGGTTTGCCCGGCTCACGTGTTTTGCTGCCTTACGTTCCGCTATATCGGCTAATGCGGCACCAGGAGAACTATCTGCGATTATGCCCGGTTGCTCGCCAGCGAGCACCTCAGTAGAGAAAGCCGAAAACTGACTGTCATGATATAGCGTGAGACTGGTCAACCACTCGATGACCTGCTGGAATCTTTAGAATTCCTCCGCGTTGACGAAGGGCCGTTTCCCGGTCAGGCACATACGCGCCCGAATTCGGGTGAGCGCGGTGCTCCTAGGGGCTATATAGTAGCCCCACTGTCAAACTCCTATGGCTAAGCGAAAGTGATAAAGCATTATAGTCCGGTTGCCTAGTTTTCTGCGCTATCACCTCCTTTGTAGGACCAAGACGTTGGATCAAGTGTGAAAAGGCGCTTTCTGCAGACACCCCTGCATTATATGCGTGGGGGCTGAAGCCAAAGACTGCCATCTTTCAGGTTATATACACATATACATTAACGGCCCTGACAGAGGTATTTAATTCTTGAAAGCACAAGTATAAAAAGCTTTTATATTCCATCGAAACATAGTTTCACAATAATACATGTTATTCAACATAATATCCTTCGAGCATCTGCGTCTCTATTAAACGAGCGCCTGAGAACTTCCCGAAAATAGTGCTCGATGGTACTCGGCTTCCGTCCGAATCTTGGGATGCAACATCGGTGGCCTTCATCTCCACCCAGTATGTCTTGACACGGGCAAGAGCCATCCATGCACCCTCTATGCATGCTGACCGCCTCATTGCTTTGATACCCGGCACCGCACCAAGGAACTGTTGCACCAAGCCAAAATAACTCTTCGGCTCTGGCCTTTCAGCCACAAATGAGTCACGACGTCCTTCATGGCAAGTCCGGACAACCTATTCAGCTCCGCCCATTCGGCCAAACGATCGGTTAATGGAAGTGGACGCTCTGGACTACGGAACTGCGACCAAAAAAGCTCTTCCATCTCGTGATCCTTTTAATCTCCGAAGCGTTTGGCGCGTCGCTGACTCGCCGCCAAGTCCGTAAGCATCCTCACTACTCCACACCGGGTCCAAGCGAGCATATTTAGGATCCGTGGAACTTCCTCCGCAGCGAAAGGGCTTTCCACCGATATCTCTCGCCCGACGTAGCACCTCTTTCATAGCCCTCATCGCAGAAGCGAGCATCCTTGGCCTCGGTGGTGGCCTTCTTCAGTCCTCTTGCTCCGCCGACCTTCTTTTTCAAGAAGCTCGCAGCAATCGGTAGCATTCTTCAACTTCACGGCCATCTCGGCCATTTCCTTCTTGCTTCGGGCAAAGGAGCAGCCTGTTCGCTTTTAGCTCTTCGGCCGCCTTTAAGGCAGCCACATCACTTTTTCTCGCCTGCTCCTTGGCTCGGGCAAGCTCACCGAAGGTTCTCCATGGCAGCGGCACCATCTGCATCAAGCATACATGTTGTAAGGCACGGGCATCAAGCTCCCTTACCAGGTGTCCGCGGAGAAACCGCATAACTTGTGACTCGTCAAGCCGCTTATTGACAAGCGCGATGTCGGCATCCACCACGTCAAGTTGCCGCTTTAGTTCGGCAAATTCATCAGTCCGGCTAGCCACCAGACGCTCCGCCACCTACATAGGAAGGGCGACATATTATAGCTGGGATTATGATCCTCGGCACGCTGTCATTTTTGACAACGCACCGAGTCTCAGGGGCTACTATCTACACAGGGCGCATCTTATATATGCGGAACCATCAAAAGGTACATCATTGCATGTACCTCAAAACCCGTCAGTAAACTCCTGGTGGCCTCGTACAACCCGCTTTCCGTGGACGAAATTTTTTCAATCACCGTACCCATCAATGCATGGTGATCCTCTGAGATAGACACTCGCCCGAGCAGATCCTTCAACCGTGCACCAGGAGGTGTCGGACTCGTCTGATGGCCTTTTCCGAAGGCCGGACACAGAGGGCTCTAGGGGGCCCTACGACCGCCCTCCGCCCCTGCCGGATTCGGAGAAACCCTCCGTGACGACACCTCAGGATCGTCCGCCTCGCTAGGCGGTACGGCAGGGGGAGGCGTTCCGCTCTCCATCATCTCCGGACGAAGATCCCCTGAAGATGAGCTCTGCTGAGAAGGGCTGGGATCCGAACTACAAGGTAAAATTTCGGTCATCTTCAGAAATAAAACAGGGATGTCTCTTATTTTAAAACTCCCCGCTCTACTTACGGCTCATTTGGAGGGCTGATCTCCTTGGGGAAATAATGCGGCGGGGCATCTCCCGGCCAAGAAGACCCTCTGGCGAAGATTTCTTCCCCGCTTTGAGTCCTTGGTCTCCGGATCTTGAGGCGGTCCTCTTCTCCCTTGGATGGAGGGATTCTCGATCCCTCCTTTCTTGATAACCTCCTTCACGGAGGCAAGAGCTTCCTTGTTCCCCCTTCGCCTTCTTCCAAAGGCGCAGCCTCCAGCATCTTGGTTAACACGGGATCCGGCGTGGTCTCAGGGAGGGGGGCCGGACACCTGATCAGTTTTGCTTTCGCTATCCACTCCTGTTTAAGGACAGCTCTTTTAAGGGCAACTTTATGATAAATATACGGATAGCGTGTCCGGGTACGGGACTACTTACTTGAGCATACCGGCGATTGCAGCTCAGACCTGCGTCCTCGGTCAAGTCCGGACACATTGCTTGTGATCCGAAGAATAGTTTGTACATCTCCACGGGCGTTGCGCCCATAAAATGTTGGAGAGCTCGTGGTCCCTCCGGATTGAACTCCCACAGGCGGAGGGGCGACGCTTTGCAGGCAGTGATGCGACGAATCAGCATGACTCGCGCTACTACGACCAGATTGATCTCTCTCTAGGAGGTCTCGACACGGCCGTCCAACAAGGGCACGCCCTGACGGCCCACGGTCATGCCCTTTATTGACCCACGACGCCCGGCTGCGGTGGAGGACCCGAGCGAAGGCAGGTGGCGCCACCCATTTGGTGCCCACAGGAGCTGTGATATAAAACCACTCTTGTTGCCATAGACCGAGCTCCTCTTGAAAAAGAGCCCTCGGGCCATGAAGCGTCAAAGATTCTTGCTTATAACAGCCCCTCTGCACTCTGCTGTTGCCCCTTGATCATCTTTGGCTCCACCTTGAAGGTCTTGAGCCACAATCCGAAGTGAGGGGTAATGCGGAGGAAGGCTTCAGACACTGACGATGAACGATGAGATGTGGAGGATGGACTCGGATCCAAGTCGTGAAATTCCAGCCCGTAATAAAACATGAGCCCCTCACGAAGGGGTCCGCTGGAAGCCTAGCCCCCGAAGGAAGTGAGACGCGAACACCATGCTTTCACCGTGCTTGGGAGTGGGAATAACCTGCCCTTGGGCAGGCAGCCTATGCGAGATTTCGCCGGTTAGATACCTGGCATCTCTTAGCTTCAGGACGTCTTCTTCCGTGACGGAGGAAGGCATCCACCAGCCTTCAAGGTCGGAGCCGGACATCATCGAAGGTCCGGCGCTGAATCTGGAGCTTTGGGTGTTGGAACTCAAGCGAGGGCGGATTCGATGGAGATTGAGAAAAAGGAGCGGGGCCTTGGTCTCTTTATAAAGAGGTTGAATACCAGGATCCCTCCCCGTGACCGTTCGGGACTCGCCTTCGATAGAGGAGGCGTGCCAACGGGCACGACTAGGTTACCCACGCCCGTATTAATGAGAATCCCGAAATAAGGGGACACGATCTCTGCTTTGACAAGACGTGCCAAGGAAACCGCCTCGCTAAACGCTACCAAGGGGGACAAGAAAAACGATTCAATAAAGGCTTGGCCGTAGGTGTGATGTCACGCTGGATTACGCCAAGCAGATTGAGTTTGTGTAAATAGTATTCTCTCTATGGTGGTATGTGGAACTTATTTTGCAGAGCCGGACACTATCCTTGTGTTCAAAATCTTCTATGAAGTATGCGGAGGAGGAACCCGCCTTGCAATGCCGAAGACAATATGTGCACCGGACTCGTCGTCATTGAAGCCTGGTCTGTGGGGCTACCGAGGAGTCTCGATTAGGGGTGTCCGGATAGTCGGACTATAGCCTTTGGCCGGACTCCTGGACTATGAAGATACAAGATTGAAGACTTCGTCCCTTGTCCGGATGGGACTTTCCCTGGCGTGGAAGGCAAGCTTGGCGAACGGATATGTAGATTTCCTACCATTGTAACTGACTCTGTGTAACCCTAACCCTCTTCGGTGCCTATATAAACCAGAGGGTTTTAGTCCGTAGGACGAAGAACAATCATACCATAGGCTAGCTTCTAGGGTTTAGCCTCTCTGATCTCGTGGTAGATCTACTCTTGTACTACCCATATCATCAATATTAATCAAGCAGGAGTAGCGTTTTACCTCCATCGAGAGGGCCCGAACCTGGGTAAAAACATCGTGTCCCTTGTCTCTTGTTACCATCCGCCTAGACGCACAGTTCGGGACCCCCTACCCGAGATCCGCCGGTCTTGACACCGACACTCGTTGCTCGTCCTCTATATCGGAAAGAATACTTTCATTCGCCGACATGTGGGGCGTCGACCATCCTGGTCCACCCCGGTCGTAGCGCAGGCCCAACCTTTCCCATTGTAAGTTGGTCGGATGAAGGAACCATCATGACTTCGTTGAATTCCGCTTCTTCAAGAAAACTTACTGTACCCGCAATACTGCTACCACACGCGAAGACTGGACGACACTGTACCACGTCATATCACTGAAACCCACTAGGCCAAACTAGCCCACCTAGGATTTGTACTCCCTCCGTTTCAAAGTTAGTAGTACAAAGTTGAGTCATCTATTTTGGAACGGAGGGAGTACGTCTCTGTACTGCTATGGTTTTGTGTTGTAAATCTATGTACTTTTTCTACGATTTTCCTACCCTATGAACCAAATGAGGCCTGAATGTATCCGTGTCTACTATTGTCTGTTCGATCGCTAAGCCTACAATTTTAGGAGCTTGCGCTATTGGCCGATCAACGACGGATAAGTATAAGTGTACCACGAGCTCATCAGCCCCAACTTTTCTGTTCGGTGAGTCTTTTGCAAGTACTATAGCTCGCACAATAGCTAGCCTACTAACACAAAGAATCATCAAACAAGCCCTGCTGATATGATAAACAGTTCAAACTTACATCTAAGCATGCCATATATTACATCAAAAGCTGGTGAGGATAGATCTGTTTCCATAACTTGGAGAGGGTTCACATGATTCACTATCAAACAAAAGTAGCAAGTACCGCCCACACAAGACAGTGCACTAGCCCTAAGATGGTTTGATAACACACATTGTTCTGGTAATTAAACACAATGCAAACTACCCTAAAGGATTAGCGCGACCAACTATTTCTTGTCATCGATCTCTCGGGCAATGACCACAGCACGGACATCGGCATGGGAATCGATCTCTGGGGTGATGTCCACAGGACTGACCGCGACATAAAAATCGATGTGACGCCCTCGATTCAGTTGTACACTAATCATACACGCAAATGTGTACGATCAAGATCAAGGACTCACGGGAAGATATCACAACACAACTCTAGACACAAATAAAATAATACAAGCTTTATATTACAAGCCAAGGGCCTCGAGGGCTCGAATACATAAGCTCGAAAACACAAGAGTCAGCGGAAGCAACAATATCTGAGTACATGCATGAGTTAGACAATATTGCCTTAAGAAGGCTAGCACAAAAGCAACAACGATCGAAAAGGCAAGGCCTCCTGCCTGGGAGCCTCCTAACTACTCCTGGTCGTCAGCGGACTCCACGTAGTAGTAGGCATCAACGGTGGCATCTGGCTCCTGGGCTCCGACATCTGGTTGCATCAACCGGAAAGAAGAAGAAAGGGGAAACAGGGGAGCAAAGCAACCGTGAGTACTCATCCAAAGTACTCGCAAGCAAGGATCTACACTGCATATGCAACATTATCAAAGGAAGGTCAGATATGTGGATCTGGGTCAGAAATGCCGTAATAGAGGGAGTACCTAGTCCTATCAAAGACTAGCATCTTACGTAAACCACCATCTTGCAAAGAACAGGAGGAAGTAGAGTAGCATAAAGTAAAGTAGTAGTAGTGTTATCAACCTCGGCCAGAGATCCTTTCTCGACTCCCTGCGAGAAAGCAATCCCAGAGCCATACTATCCAGTTCTCATCACAATCCATTTCTCATCACAAGTATACAGTTCTAGTTGAATCGATCGGGAAACAACTCCAAGTGTCCGTTAACATAGCACAGGCTATCGATAGATGTTTTCTTCCCTGCAGGGGTGCACCAACTTATCCACCACGCTCGATTAACTCCGGCCGGACACACTTTCCTGGGTCATGCCCGGCCTCGGCCAAACAATACGCCGCAACCCGACCTAGGCTTAATAGAGAGGTCAGCACGCCGGACTAAACCTATGCCCCCGGGGTCATGGGCCATCCCCCGGGAACTCCTGCATGTTGCGAGGGTGGTCGGTGAGCAGACCTAGCTACCCCCCTAAAAAGGCAGGAGCTTACCAGTCCAACCCGGTGCGCGCCGCTTAGTCGCTGACGTGTATTAAGCTTCGACTAATGTATACGACGCAGAACGCCCATACTATGCCCACGTGATGGTTAGTGCTATCAGGCCAGAGGCCCCTTAGATCAAATATCCAAATCGTAGTGGATTAGGAGCACGCGATAACAAGAAGAGACTCACAAAAGATGTGACCCCGTTGCCCCGTCCCGAGGACTTGCGGCAAGGACTAGGAATGCCCGGCCACACCTCGTAATTATCTCGCGGGCGCCCTCCAGGTCAACCCATCTCCACATCACTCGTGGGTACCCCTCAGGGTCGACCCGCCTTTCCAAGTAACAGTGGTAAAGTCCAAGTATCCGTGTGTCCAAACATCAAGGGGAAAACCCGAGGAATCACCCCCGGTGAATTCCACTCGATGTAATCATCATGGTGAACGTAAGAGGAACCATCCCCGAGGTTCACACTTGAGGGGTTGCACGACAGAGTCGTATCAGAAGTGGTTAAGGAGGAAATCACCCTCGATGACCACGACCGAATGACTACACTACAGGGTTAACATCAGAAGTGCTGAAGAGGTCTCACCCTCGGTACTCGATAGTAACCCAGTAGTGTCGAGCAACTAAGGGGAAAGTGATGTGCGGTGCCGGGGCCTGGTCTTCGATCCCATTGGTCAGGTCTTCAATGATGAAGCAGGGGCAACAAGGACAAGGTGGGGGTCACTGATGGATCACTAACCAACCTATACTAAGCAGTTTAGGATAAGGTGTAGGTAACAATGAGCAGGTTACAAAAGCAGGCTATGCATCGTAATAGGAGCAAACAATAACAAGAGTAAAATCTAATGCAAGCATGACAGAATGGAGTGGCCGATATCGGGATGATCAAATGGGGGCTTGCCCGGTTGCTCGGCAAGGAGGGGTCGCTGCCGACGTAGTCGATCATGTGGGCGACATCGGTCTCGGGTCTACCGGAGAGAAGAGGGGAAGAAACAGTAAATATAAAGCAAACATAGCATCACAAAGCATAACGTGGCAATATGTTGTGCCGGGTGTGACCTAACGTATGGCTACACGATATAGGTGAAGGGGAAATTCAACTGGGAATGTATTCCCGGTTCCGGACCTATGTCAGACAGATGACCGGAGGGGAAATGTTCCATGTTCAAATAGTTAGAGGCATCTGACAGGTATGTGGGTAGCATATTCGGGTTCGCCTCGTTTTTCTGAGCAACTTTCATATAGAAAACATTTTCATCGGAGTTACGGTTTAATTTCTATGAATTTTCAAAATTTAAACAATTTCTGGAATTAATTAAATTAACATAAAGGAATTACTACGTCAGCATGACATCACTGTGACGTCAGCAGTCAACAGGACGGCTGACCAGGTCAAACTGACCAGTGGGGCCACTGGGACCCACATGTCAGCCTCTGTTGGCTTAACAGTGGATTAACTAATCTAGCAGGGTCAATTAGGGGTGTGGGCCCCGGGTGTCAGTGAGTGTTTTAGGTTAAACTAATTACTTTTATTTGTAAAACGTTATTAGACTAATTAACAGTAGGGGGCCCACATGTCAGGTCAACCGTGCACAGTCAGCACAATTGACCCGGTCAACCAGTCAACTGGGCCCGCGGGACCCAGCTGCCAGTGACCCTGGGGGTGGCCCTTGGTCGGCCACGTCGGCGGCCGGCGCCAGAGTTGCGCTGGCGAGCTCTCCGCGGCGTCGAGTTCGCCGGAGATGCTCAGAAATTCGCTATGGGGCACCGTTTTGCACGGTTTTGCTTGCGTTCGAACACTGACGGTGCCGCGCGTCGACTGGTGGCGGTAGCGCAGCCGGGCTTGGCCGGAATCGGCGCCGGCGACGAGCAGAGGCGGCGGCGCGTACGGGTGCTCGACGGAGACGGCGCTACAGCATGAAGCAGCTTGAACGGAAGGGCTAGGCATTCTCTAAGCAGCGCAGCGAGCACGTTGGGCACTAGCCCGTGTCCAAAAGGTCACCAGAAGGACGCCGACAACGAGCTCGCGCGGCGTCGCGTTCGGCCACGGTGGGAGAGACGGCTAGGGACCGCGCAAGGGCAGGCGGGGAGAGGTACAAGGAAGGTGGTGGCTCACCGCGCGGCTACGGAAAGCCCTTGACGGCTTAGGAGCAGAAGCGCGCGCCGGAGAGGAGGAAGATTGCCGGCGACGAGGTGGAAGGGGGCAGCTTGATCCGTGGCCTGCGGTGCTCCTCGAGCTCGTATGGCGAGGCGTAGTCGAGGTAGACGTTGCCGGCGCGTCTCGTGGACGTGCTGGCGAGGCGCGGGGTGGCCGGTGGCCGCGGCTATGGCACAGCCATGGCGACGGTGGCGCTCGGTGGTGGACGGGGAACGAGGGGGAGGCGAGGAGGAATCTGGTGGGGGAGAGGGAGAGGCCGAGCGGGCCAAGTGGTGAGGTGAGTGGGAGAGGCGTCCGAGGCGTCCCCCTTATCCTCTCCCGGTGAGGCCGGCGAGGTGGTCCGGTGGAGACGTGCGCTCGCGGTCGCTCGCACAATGGGGAGGGGGAAGACGACAGGGGGGAAGCTGGTCGGCATGGGTCGGCCAGGTGGGCTGAGGCCCGGGGGGCGCGGTGGCCAGCTGGGCCAATCGGCCCAGTTGAGGGGGGGGCCTTTTCCTCTTTTTTTTTACTTTAAACAGATTTCTTTTTTTAAAGCTTTTCTGTTTTAGCTATTTTAGGCCACTTAGACATTTTGCAAAAAAGATGTTGGTTCACCACCAATATTGCCAAAAGAATACTTTCCACGTGATGAACATTTTAGTTTTCATGTTTGAGCATTTTTGAATTTCACACATAATTTGTAATTGAATTCAACTAGAATTTGAAAAGAAATATTGATCAAAGTGACTAAGCACTGTTATAGCAAAATGATTAGCTTGATCTCAGGGATTACTGTAGCATCAATACACCGAGGTGTTACAACTCTCCTCCTCTAAAAGAAATTCTCGTCCCGAGAATTAAGAGGTAGAGAGAACAGGTCGGGGTATTCATCCCGGAGGTTATCTTCACGTTCCCAAGTGGCTTCATCTTTATTATTATTCGACCATTGCACCTTGAGGAACTTGGTAACCTTCTGCCGAGTTCGACGTTCAGCTTCTTCAAGAATGCGGATCAGATGCTCTTTGTATGTGAGATCATCTTGAATTTCAATCAATTCTGGATCCACTTCACGTTCCGGATCCTGGAAGCATCGACGAAGTTGCGACACGTGGAAGACATCATGAACATGAGAGAACTGAGGTGGCAATTCCAATTGATAAGCCACCAGTCCACGACGGGAGAGAATGCGGAAAGGACCAATGTAGCGCGGAGCTAGCTTGCCCTTGACTCCAAACCGATGAGTGCCTCTCAAAGGAGTGACACGCAGATAAGCTTGTTCACCAGGTTGATAAGTTGAACCCTAGTGTTTCCGGTCATAGTTGCTCTTCCGGGCGGATCGGGCCGCTTTTGAGATTATCCTGCATAATGCAAACCTGCTCTTCAGCTTGTTGAATAATGTTTGGACCAATGAGCGTCCGTTCCCCAGTTTCTGACCAATTCAGAGGGGTTCGACACTTGCGTCCATAAAGCACTTCAAAGGGTGCCATTTTCAAGCTGGCTTGATAACTGTTGTTATAAGAGAACTCCGCATAAGGGAGAGATTCTTCCCACTTCTTGCCGAAAGAAATAACACAAGCCTGAAGCATGTCTTCAAGAATTTGATTGACTCGCTTGACTTGGCCTTGGGATTGGGGATGATAAGCGATGCTCCGTAATATGAGTTCCCATTGCCTCTTGGAAACTATCCTTAACTATGAAGTGAATATACCGCCGATCTAAACCGATCTCCTTCGAATGCCGTGGAGTGACACAATTCTGGAGATATACAAGTTTGCTAATTGACTAGCAGTGATAGTCTCCTTGACTGGCAGAAAGTGAGCAACCTTTGAGAATTGGTCGATGACGACAAAGATAGCATTGTTACCTTTCTGAGACTTTGGAAGGCCAGTGACGAAGTCAATTTGGATCTTATCCCACTTCCATTCAGGAATCAGAAGCGGTTGTAGAAGTCTAGCCGGTTTCTGATGTTCTGCTTTGACGCGACGACACACGTCACATTCTTCAATATATCGAGCAATGTCTTGCTTCATCTTAGACCACCGATTTCCGATTTAATGTCCAGATACATCTTGGTACTTCCCGGATGAATAGAGAGAGGGGTGTCATGCACTTCTTTCATCACCTTCTCTGTCATAAGCTTGAACCGGGGTACTACAATGCAATCTCGAAAGTACAAGGTTCCATCTTCACCAAGTGAGAAATCTCTGGATTTCTCTAAGGCAAGATCCTTTTTCATCAAATCAACGTGAGCATCTTTGGCTTGAGCAGTCTTAATTGATTTCAGCAGAGTTGGTTCCAGGACAAGGTTATTCAGAGAACCCTGTGGAACTAGTTGGAGGTTCAGCTTGCATAGCTCTTCATAAAGGCGGGGTTGAGCTTTGAAGACCATGTGATTGTTGTAATAAGACTTACGGCTCAGGGCATCGGCCATTACATTAGCCTTGCCAGGGGTATAGGATATACCGCAGTTGTAGTCAGCAATGGCTTCCATCCATCGTCACGACGGAGGTTCAGATCTGGCTGAGTAAACAGGTACTTCAGACTCTGATGATCGGTGAAGATCTCGCAACAATTACCGAGAAGGTATTGTTGCCATAGCTTCAGTGCAAAGATAACCGCAACAAGATCGAGGTCATGAACTAGGTAGTTCTCTTCGTGAGGACGTACTTGACGGGAGGCATAAGCAATCACTCTGCGCTCTTGCATTAGGACACAACCTAATCCTTTTTGTGAAGCATTGCAATAGATGACGAAGTCCTTGCGAGAATCAGGGGGAGCAAGCACTGGGGCAGAAGTCAGCTTGTCCTTGACTGCCTGGAAACTTTCCTAACACTTTTCAGTCCAATCAAACTTAACGCCTTTGTGTAGCAGATTGGTCAGTGGCTTGGCGATCTTGGAGAAGTTCTCGACAAAGCGGCGACAACAGCTGGCTAGTCCGAGAAAGCTTCTGACTTGCTTAATAGCCTTGGAGGGGTCCACCAAGAATAGCCTGAACTTCGCCTGGGTTGACTTCGCAACCGTAATTCACACTTGGAATACTTGGCATAAAGTTGATGTTCTCGAGCTTCTCCGAACAAGACGAAGATGTTCAAAGATGTTCTTCTTTATTCTTCGAATATACCAAAGATATCATCCAGATAGACTACGACTTAACTTGTCGAGGTAATCCATGAATATATAGTTCATCGAGGAGAGAATGTAATGGAGCATTGGTTAAGCCGAAAGACATAACGGTGTACTCGTAAGAACCGTAACGAGTCACGAATGCGGTCTTTGGAATATCCTCTTCACGAACACGGATGTGGTGGTAACCCAACCTCAAGTCGAGTTTAGAGAATATCGATGAACCAGCCAGTTGATCATACAGATCATTGATCCGAGGAAGGGGATATTTGTTCTGAATTGTAGCTTGGTTGATAGGCGATAGTCTTGGACCAAATGGTTCGTACCGTCCTTCTTCTTGACGAAGAGAGAAGGTGCTCCCCAAGTAGAGGAACTTGGTCGAATGAAACCCTTGCGAAGAGATTTGTCGATTTCATCCTTAAGTTCAAGGAGCTCATGAGGCGGCATCTTGTAGGGTCGTTTGGCAATAGGAACAGTGCCTGGTTTCAAGTTGATGGCGAACTCGACAGCCCGGGCAGGGGGTATTCCTGGAAGTTCTTCTGGAAATACGTCTTGGAAGTCGTGAACGACTGGAATCTTTTCAATTCCCTCAAGAGGTGATGCGTTCAACGCATTCAAAGCATAAAGTCGTGCTTCAGCGTTTTGAACCAGACGAGCATTGTAGCTTACTATCTCATCCGAAGGGTGCAGAAGGTGGACGGTTTTAGTGGCACAAACGATAGAAGCCGTATGTGCTTTCAACCAATCAATTCCCAGAATGAGGTCAATATTGGAAGACTTCAGAATAATGGGAGAGGCATGGAACTCTAATCCTTCAATCTCAATGACGATGTTGTGGCTAACCATGGTGGTTCGACATTGGCTGCTGGGGTTTTACCACTAGTGGAATGTGCATCTCTTCAGATTTAATGCCATGCATGAATGCAAAATCTTACGATATGAAAGAATGTGATGCTCCTCAGATCGAATAAAACAGCAGCTGGTACTGAATTAACAAGGAGAGTACCCATCACAGTAGCAGGCTGGTCTTGAGCTTCATTCAGATCAATGTTGTTAGCCTGCCCACGACCATAAGGTCTGGCATTGTTGTTATGGGGCTGATTGCTACGGCCAGTTGAAGGCAGAGCCAGCTGGCTCTTTTTTTGATTGCACTCTTTGGCAAGGTGACCTAGACGGCCACATCTGAAGCACATACCATTATTGGGATTGGGAGCAGGAGTTTGGGGTGGTACAACTCGAAGAGGCTGCCTCTACGGTGGAGGAGGCACGCGAGGTGGAGCATAGGACTGTCTTGGTGTAGGTGCAGTTGGACGATACATGTTTTGGGGAATCCATGTCCGACGCTTCTGCGCTGACGGGCCCGAAGATGAGCCAGCGTCACGGTTGCGCCTGAGGGATCCCTGATGTTCCTGCAGACCAGTTTCGACATGATTGTTCACCAAGGTGGCGAAGTCGGCAAAGTCATGAACGAGCAGTGCTAGCTTGATATCTGGGTGAAGTCTGTCACGAAACTTCTCTTGCTTACGAGCATCAGTTACAATGTCTTTTTCAGCATAACGTGACAAGTCAAGAAATTCCCGCTGATAAGCATCTAAGATGTGTTGCCTTCGGTGAGGTTATGGAAATCTCGCTTCTTCCTGTCCATGATTCCCTGAGGAATGAAGCGGGCACGGAAGGTAGCTTGGAAATATGGCCAAGTGATGACCGTTCCAGCAGGTAGGGTCCGCCTGTGGCTGTCCCACCATTCAGCAGCGAGACCCTTGAGGAAGAAGGATGCGAAGGTGACATAGCTGGCAGGGGCAACGCTAGCAGATTCCATTTCATATGTGATGTCGTGGAGCCAGTCATCAGCATCAAGGGGTTGAGTTGAGCTGCGGTAGATAGTTGGGTTGAGGCGCATGAAGTCCTGCAGAGTTATTGGGTTTGGCTGTTGATGCATGCTCGGACGAGGAAACTGAGCCATCATTCCTTCCATGAACTGGCGGTTCATCTCAAATTGTTGCATCATTCCAGCAAAGAATTCGGGCGGTGGTGGATCGTTGGCACCACGGCCACGACCAGCGGGTCTAACCATCCTGCTAACATGTAACATGGGGTAGTTCAACATTGAGCATTTGCAAAGACAAGGATCATTCATGATGAAACATGCATAATGAAAGAGGTACGATGGATACCACTTCGTAGTCAACACGATGTGTACTATTCAGAATACTATTCTAAGAACTAGGGCTTATCCAACTTTGGGGTGAATGTGGTCACGGGATCCTAATGTTAGAGTTATTAAAATCGTTTAAGCCCGAATGGAAGAGAGGTCAGAGTCCCAGAGTATAGACGACGAGTAAAAGATCCTAATACCACCCAATTGGTGACGTGGGCACGTAAGCCACACAACCAGTGTTAGTAAAAGTTTTTCAATGACTAGACTCAACTTCGGCCAAGGAGTTGAAAAGGGGGCTACCTACAGGCAGTCGGCTCTGATACCAACTTGTGACACCCTCGATTCAGTCGTACACAAATCATACACGCAAATGTATACGATCAAGATCTAGGACTCACGGGAAGATATCACAACACAACTCTAGACACAAATTAAAATAATACAAGCTTTATATTACAAGCCAGGGGGCTCGAGGGATCGAATACATAAGCTCGAAAACACAAGAGTCAGCGGAAGCAACAATATCTGAGTATAGACATGAGTTAGACAAGATTGCCTTAACAAGGCTAGCACAAAAGCAACAACGATCGAAAAGGCAAGGCCTCCTGCCTGGGAGCCTCCTAACTACTCCTGGTCGTCAGCGGTCTCCATGTAGTAGTAGGCATCGACGATGGCATCTGGCTCCTAGGCTCCGACATCTGGTTGCATCAACCGGAAAGAAGAAGAAAGGGGGAAAAGGGGTAGTAAAGCAACCGTGAGTACTCATCCAAAGTACTCGCAAGCAAGGATCTACACTACATATGCAACATTATCAAAGGAAGGTCAGATATGTGGATCGGGCTGCGTAAATGCCAGAATAGAGGGGAGAACCAAGTCCTATCGAAGACTAGCATCTTCTGTAAACCACCATCTTGCAGCAACAGGAGGAAGTAGAGTAGCATAAAGTAAAGTAGTAGTAGTGTTATCAACCTCGGCCAGAGATCCTTTCTAGACTCCCTGCAAGAAAGCAATCCCAGAGCCATACTATCCAGTTCTCATTACAATCCATTTCTCATCACAAGTATACAGTTCTAGTTGTATCGATCGGGATACAACTCCAAGTGTCCGTTACCGTAGGACAGGCTATTGATAGATGTTTTCTTCCCTGCAGGGGTGCACCAACTTACCCACCACGCTCGATTAACTCCGGCCGGACACACTTTCCTGGGTCATGCCCGACCTCGGCCAAACAATACGCCGCAACCCGACCTAGGCTTAATAGAAAGGTCAGCATGCCAGACTAAACCTATGCCCCCAGGGGTCATGGGCCATCTCCCTGGGAACTCCTGCACGTTGCGAGGGCGGCCGGTGAGCAGACCTAGCTACCTTCCTATAAAGGGAGGAGCTTACCAGTCCAACCCGGCGCGCGCCGCTCAGTCGTTGACGTCTATTAAGCTTTGGCTGATGTATAAGACGCAGAACGCCCATACTATGCCCACGTGATGGTTATGCTATCAGGCCAGAGGCCCCTCGGATCAAATATCCAAATCGTAGTGGATTAGGAGCACACGGTAACAAGCAGAGACTCACGAAAGATGTGACCCCGTTGCCCGCCTCGAGGACTTGCGGCAAGGGCTAGGAATGCCCGCCACACCTCGTAATTATCTCATGGCACCCTCCAGTCAACCCGTCTCCACATCACTCATGGTACCCTCAGGTTCGACCCGCCTTTCCAAGTAACGATGGTAAAGTCCAAGTATCCGTGTGTCCAAACATCAAGGAAAACCCGAGGAATCACCCCAGTGAATTCCACTCAATGTAATCATCAAGGTGAACGTAAGAGGAACCACCCCGAGGTTCACACTTGAGGGGTTGCACTGCAGTCGTATCGAAGTGGTTAAGGGGAAATCACCCTCGATGACCACTTAATCGAATGACTACACTCTGTGGTTAACATCATAAGTGCTTTGAAGAGGACTCACCCTCGGTACTCGATAGTAACCCAAAGAGTGTCGAGCAACTAAGGGAAAGTGATGTCTTTGTCCGGGCTCGGTATTCGATCCCGTTGGTCGGGTCTTCAATGATGAAGCAGGGCAACAAGGACAAGGTGGGGGTCATCGATGGATCACTAACCAACCTATACTAAGCGGTTTAGCATAAGCAGGTAGGTAACAATGAGCAGGTTACAAAAGCAGGCTATGCATCAGAATAGGAGCAAACAATAACAGTAGCAAAATCTAATGCAAGCATGAGAGAATGGAATGGGAGATATAGGGATGATCAAAGGGGGGGGCTTGCCTGGTTGCTCTGGCAAGGAGGGGTCGTCGTCGACGTAGTCGATCATAGGGGCGACATCGGTCTCAGGGTCTACCAGAGAGAAGAGGGGGAAGAAACAGTAAATATAAAGCAAACATAGCATCACAAAGCATAACGTGGCAATATGTTGTGCCGGGTGTGACCTAACGTATGGCTACACGATATAGGTGAAGGGGAAATTCAACCGGGAATGTATTCCCGGTTCCGGACCTGTGTTAGACAAATGACCGGAGGGGAAATGTTCCATGTTCAGATAGTTAGAGGCATCTGACAAGTATGTGGGTAGCGTATTCGGGTTTGCCTCATTTTTCTGAGCAACTTTCATATAGAAAACATTTTCATCGGAGTTACGGTTTAATTTCTATGAATTTTCAAAGTTTAAAAAATTTCTGAAATTAATTAAATTAACAGAAAGGAATTACTACGTCAGCATGACATCACTGTGACGTCAGCAGTCAACAGGACGGCTGACCAGGTCAAACTGACCAGTGGGGTCACTGGGACCCACATGCCAGCCTCGGTTGGCTTAACAGTGGATTAACTAATCTAGCAGGGTCAATTAGGGGTGTGGGCCCCAGGTGTCAGTGAGTGTTTTAGGTTAAACTAATTACTTTTATTTGTAAAACATTATTAGACTAATTAATGAGGCGGACCCACATGTCGTCAACTGCACACAAGACAATTGACCGGTCAGCCAATCGGCCCTGGGACCCAGCTGCCAGTGACCACAGGCGTGGCTCGTGTCGCCACGTCGGCCGACGCCGGAGTTGCGCCATGAAGCCTTCGGCGGCGAAGTTCACGGAGACGCCGAAAATTCGCCACGGGCACCGCTTATGCGCGGTTTTGCTTATGCGTCGAACACGGTGCTGGCCGAGTGGTGGCGGTAGCGCAACCGGACTTGGCCGGAATTGGCGCCGGTGACGAGCAGAGGCGGTGGCGCATACGGGTGCTCGACGGAGACGGCGCTACAGTGTGAAGCAGCTTGAACGGAAGGGCTAGGCGTTCTCTAAGGAGCGCGGCGAGCACGTTGGGTACTAGCCCGTGACCAAAAGGTCACCAGAAGGACGCTGGCGAGGAGCTCGTGCGGCGTCGCATTCAGCCACGGTGGGAGAGACAGCTAGGGACCGCGCAAGGGCAGGCGGGCAGAGGTACAAGGAAGGTGGTGGCTCACTGCGCGGCTACGGAAAGCCCTTGACGGCTTAGGAGCAAAAGCGCGCGCCGGAGAGGAGGAAGATTGCAGGCGACGAGGTGGAAGGGGGCAGCTCGATCTGTGGCCTGCGCTGCTTCTCGAGCTCGATGGCGAGGCGTAGTCGAGGTAGAGGTCGTCGGCGCGTCTCGTGGACGTGCTGGCGAGGCGCGGGGTGGCCGGTGGCCGTGGCTATGGCGCAGCCATGGCGACGGTGGCGCTCGGTGGTGGACGGGGAACGAGGGGGGAGGCGAGGAGGAATCTGGTGGGGGACAGGGAGAGGCCGAGCGGGCCAAGTGGTGAGGTGAGTGGGAGAGGCGTCCAAGGCATCGCCCTTATCCTCTCCTGGCGAGGCCGGCGAGGTGGTTCGGTGGAGACGTGCGCGCGCGGTCGCTCGGACAGTGGGGAGGGGGAAGACGACAGGGGGGAAGCTGGTCGGCCTGGGTCGGCCAGGTCGGCTGAGGCCCAAGGGGGGCGCGGTGGCCAGCTGGGCCAATCGGCCCAGTTGAGGGGGGGCTTTTCCTTTTTTTACTTTAAACAGTTTTCCTTTTTTAAAGCTTTTCTGTTTTAGCTATTTTAGGCCACTTAGACATTTTGCAAAAAAAATGTTGGTTCACCACCAATATTGCCAGAAGAATACTTTCCACGTGATGAACATTTTAGTTTTCATGTTTGAGCATTTTTGAAATTGAAATTGAATTCAACTGGAATTTGAAAAGAAATATTGATCAAAGTGACTAAGCACTGTTATAGCAAAATGATTAGCTTGATCTCAGGGATTACTGTAGCATCATTACACCGGGGTGTTACAATCGATCTCTGGGCGATGTCCACAGGATGGACAGCGGCATCGGAATCGATCTCCGGGGCGATGTCAACGGGACGGACCGTGACATCGAAAACGATCTCTGGGGCGTTGTCCACAGGACTGACCGCGACATCAAAATCGATCTCTGGGCGTGATGTCTACAGGATGGACAGCGGCATCGGAATCGATCTCCGGGGCGATGTCAACAGGACGGATTGCGGCATCGAAAACGAACTCTGGGGCGTTGTCCACAGGACGGGCCACGACATCGGAATCATCAAGGACGTCCACCGGCACCTGCACAACCCTAACATATTAGCAAGCACAAAACCACAACTATGGTAAGCCATTATTTTTTACCTTGTGCAGCTCACCGGGGGATCCCATCCTCCGGGGGCCATCTCCTCGTCCTCGATGGGGGCCATCACCTTGCCAAGGGAATACTGCTTCTCAACGGTGACTATCTCCTCAAACTCGGCCTTGAGCCTCGCATAGGTGGCCATTAGAGTTTCTGGGGTAGGCATGATGACCCACAAGTATAGGGGATCTATCGTAGTCCTTTCAATAAGTAAGAGTGTTGAACCCAACGAGGAGCAGAAGGAAATGATAAGCGGTTTTCAGCAAGGTATTCTCTGCAAGTACTGAAATAAGTGGTAACAGATAGTTTTGTGATAAGGTAAATTGTAACGAGCAACAAGTAACAAGAGTAAATAAAGTGCAGCAAGGTGGCCCAATCCTTTTTGTAGCAAAGGACAAGCCGGAACAAACTCTTATAATAGGAAAAGCGCTCCCGAGGACACATGGGAATATCGTCAAGCTAGTTTTCATCACGCTCATATGATTCGCGTTCGGTACTTTGATAATTTGATATGTGGGTGGACCGGTGCTTGGGTTCTGTTCTTACTTGAACAAGCATCCCACTTATGATTAACCTCTATTGCAAGCATCCGCAACTACAACAAAAGTATTAAGGTAAACCTAACCATAGCATGAAACATATGGATCCAAATCAGCCCCTTACGAAGCAACGCATAAACTAGGGTTTAACCTTCCGTCACTCTAGCAACCCATCATCTACTTATTACTTCCCAATGCCTTCCTCTAGGCCCAAATAATGGTGAAGTGTTATGTAGTCGACGCTCACATAACACAACTAGAGGCTAGACAACATACATCTCATCAAAATATCGAACGAATACCAAATTCACATGACTACTAATAGCAAGACTTCTCCCTTGTCCTCAGGAACAAACGTAACTACTCACAAAGCATATTCATGTCCATAATCAGGGGGGTAATAATATGCATAAAGGATTTGAACATATGATCTTCCACCAAATAAACCAATTAGTATCAACTACAAGGAGTAATCAACAATACTAGCAACCTACTAGCACCAATCCCGGACTTGGAGACAAGAATTGGATACAAGAGATGAACTAGGGTTTTGAGAGGAGATGGTGTCCGGTGAAGATGTTGATGGAGATTTCCCTCTCCGATGAGAGGAGCACCGATGATGACGATGGTGATGATTTCCTCCCGGAGGGAAGTGTCCCAGCAGAACAGCTCTGCTTGAGCCCTATATTGGTTCCGCCAAGGTTCCGCCTCGTGGGCGTGAGTCTCGGCCCCAAAGGTTGCTTCTTATTTTTTTCTTGACGAAAGACCTCATATAGGAGAAGATGGGCGTCGGAGAGCCACTGGGGGCGCCTCACCTCGTGAGTGGTGGTGTGGGCCCCCGGCCTTCATCTTTGGCGATGATTTTTCTTTATTTATTTTAAGATATTCCATGGAGTTTCAGGACTTTTGGAGTTGCGCAGAATAGGTCTCCAATATTTGCTCCTTTTCCAAATTAGAATTCCAAAGCCGCATTCTCCCTCTTCATGTAAACCTTGTAAAATAAAAGAGAATAGACATAAGTATTGTGACGTAATATGAAATAACAGCCCATAATGCGATAAATATCGATATAAAAGCATGATGCAAAATGGACGTATCAACTCGCCCAAGCTTAGACCTCGCTTGTCCTCAAGCGAAAAGCCGATAACAATAAATATGTCCTCATGTTTAGAGGTAGAGGCGTCGATAAAAATAAAATACGGACATGAAGGCATCATGATTATTCTCATAACAGCAACATATATAGTTTTTGTCATATGATTACTTATGTTCAAGTGATGATCTTCTCACAATGCAAAAGTATGAATCAGAAACCTTATTGAGCACCAACAAATTATAACCTCAGTCATTGAAGCAATTGCAATTTATCATAACATCGGAAAGAGTCTATGTCAGAGCTTAAAAGAAAGTCCACATACTCAACTATTACTTAGTCCTTCATAATTGCTAACACTCACGCAATACTTGTGGTTCTGAGTTTTAATCGGACACAGAGAAAGATAGGGGCTTATAGTTTTGCCCCACAACCTTTTACCTCAAGGGTAATGTCAACAATAATAATTCATGCTCCCCTACATCCAATTAGATATATATATATCATGTTCCTTCCAACATGTTGGGCTTGCCAAAGGATAAAATGAAAAAGGAAAGTTGAAGATCACCGTGACTCTTGCATAAGGTAGGGGATAATAATAAAATATAGGCCCTTCGCAGAGGGAAGCAGAGGTTGCCATGCGCTTTTATGGTTGGATGCACAAAATCTCAATGCGAAAGAACGTCACTTTATATTGCCCCTTGTGATATGAACCTTTATTATGCAGTCCGTCGCTTTTATTACTTCCACATCACAAGATCGTATAAAGCTTATTTCTCCCACACCAATCAATCATACATGTTTAGAGCAATTTTTATTGCTTTGCACAGATGACAACTTACTTGATGGATCTTACTCAATCCATAGGTAGATATGGTGGACTCTCATGGCTAAACTGGTTTAAGGGTATTTGGAAGCACAAGTAATATCTCTACTTGGTGCTGAGAATTTGGCTAGCTTGAGGGGTTAAGCCAATCTCAACATGTTAGATGATCCATGACAACATACTTTATCTCAGATATAAGAAAACATAACTCATCACGTTGTCTTCTTTGTCCAACATCAACTCTTTGGCATGTTATATTTTAGTGAGTGCTCCCAATCATAAAAGATGTCAATGATAATATATCTATATGTGAAACCTCTCTTTCCTTATTACTTCCTGTTAATTGCAACGATGACCAAAGCTATATTTCCCAACTCCCAACAACTTTTAATCATCATACTCTTTCTATGTGAAGTCATTACTCTCAATAAGATCAATATGAACTCTTTGTTTCTTTTTATTCTTTTTCTTCTTTCTTTCCTTTTATTTACCCAAGATCATGGCAAAATAATCAAGCCCTTGACTCAACTAACTTTATTATATATATAGCTCACGGAATCGATTACATAGAGAGATCATAAAGCAAAACTCAAAACTAGATCATGCCATAAACTTTATTCTACTATATCAAGATACTACTAAAAGGATCGAACTAAGAAAAACGGTAAAGATAGGAGTTGTGATGGTGATACGATACCGGGGCACCTCCCCCAAGCTTGGCAGTTGCCAAGGGGAGTGCCCATACCCATGTGATTATGTCTCCTTCTTCGGGGTTAGTGAAATATTCTTGGCGATGATGCCCTTTAGGATGCGATTCTCCTCTTCAAGCTTGTTGACTTGTCGCTTGAGGTCCATTATTTCCTTGAAGCTTTCCTCAGAATCGCTAAGGCTCCTTGCACCCAAGGGTGTTGCATAGCTGCGGGTGAACAAGTGACACTCCTCTTCATATTTTCATAAGAAAGAAATCTAACATTGGAAGGGATAACCGAGTTTGGAATAGCTGAGCTCTGTAGTTCCCCCATCGTGAACCCAGCTCGGAGGCGAGAGGTGACTTCTTGATCCTCCATGGCATCTACCCTCATCAAGTCGGCCTCCATCTCTGCCTCCGTTGCTGGCCCAAAGTGGTCCGCGTCGCTGTTTGCCCTTGGTTCCGGTCTTGCGGATTAGATACCCGCTCTAACCCGATCGACTCTTGAGAAGACATCTTGCTCTAATCAGAAAGAAAGAACAAACAAACAAAAACAGAGGATATTTGCGTGATACGGGAGTCAAAACCTTCGGGAGAATATATAATGAATTTTTATCAACCAAAATACGTATCATGCAAGAAAACAGAGTCCGGAGGGCACACGAGGTGCTCACGAGGTAGGGGGCGCGCCCAGGGGGTAGGGCGTGCCCACCACCCTCGTGGGGCCCTGGTGTCCTTCCCGGACTGCTACTTATTTTTCTATTTTTCTAAATATTCCAAAACGGAGAAATATTGCCTTAAAAATTGTTTTGGAGTCGGTTTTCTTACCGTACCACATACCTATTCCTTTTCGGAGTCCAAACGGTCCGGAAAGTGTCCCTTATGTATTCCTCCGGGTTACGGTTTCAATAATATTGGTTTCAACATTTATGGGATTACACGAGATATAATGTTTGATCCTTTGACCGCTTACCACATTCGATTTGTGCCTTGAAGTTGTTGATTTTATGGCACCTAACGATAGACCTCCTCGATAACGTAGGGACCTTACCATTTAGAGAGAAGTTTTCCTGCAAAAAATCTTAAACAAGAGTTGTATAGCAATACATAATCACCTACATTAAATTCACGCTTTTGTATCCTTTTTTCATGCCATCTTTTAACTTTTTCTTTAAACAACTTAGCATTTTCATAAGCTTGGGTTCTCCATTCATCAAGTGAGCTAATATAAAATAACCTTTTCTCACCGGCAAGTTTGAAATCATAGTTGAGCTCTTTAATAGCCCAATACGCCTTATGTTCTAGTTCGAGAGGTAAGTGACATGCTTTTACATAAACCATTTTATACGAAGACATACCCATAGGATTCTTATATGCAGTTCTATAGGCCCATAATGCATCATCAAGTTTCTTGGACCAATTCTTTCTAGACCTATTAACAGTCTTTCGCAAAATTAGTTTGAGCTCTCTATTACTCAATTCTACTTGACCACTAGACTGTGGGTGACATGGAGATGCAATTCTATGATTAACATCATATTTAGCAAGCATTTTACGGAAAGCACCATGAATAAAATGTGAACCATCATCAGTCATTAAATATCTAGGGACTCCAAACCTTGGAAAAATAACTTCCTTAAGCATTTTAATAGAAGTGTTATGATCAGCACTACTAGTTGGAATAGCTTCTACCCACTTAGTAACGTAATCAACATCAACCAAAATCTGTGTATATCCATTGGAGGCAGGAAAAGGTCCCATATAATCAAAGCCGCAAACATCAAATGGTTCAATGACAAGTGAATAATTCATAGGCATTTCTTGACGTCTACTAATACTACCAATTCTTTGACATTCATCACAAGACAAAACAAACATACGGGCATCTTTGAAGAGAGTGGGCCAATAAAAACCGGATTGCAATACCTTATGTGCAGTTCTGTCTCCAGCGTGGTGTCCTCCATAAGCCTCGGAGTGGCACTTGCATAGAATTTGTTCCTGTTCATGCTTAGGCACACAACGTCTAATAACACCATCTACTCCTTCTTTATAAAGATGTGGGTCATCCCAAAAGTAATGTCACAAATCATGGAAAAACTTTTTCTTTTGTTGGTATGTGAAGCTAGGTGGTATAAATTTAGCAACAATATAATTAGCATAATCAGCATACTATGCAGTGCTACGAGAAGTGCTTATGACATTTAATTGTTCATCAGGAAAGCTATCATCAATAGGTAGTGGGTCATCAAGAACATTCTCTAACCTAGATAAGTTATCTGCAACGGGGTTCTCAGCTCCCTTTCTATCAACAATATGCAAATCAAATTCTTGCAGCAAGAGAACCCATCTAATAAGTCTAGGTTTTGCATCTTTATTTTCCATAAGATATTTAATAGCAGCATGATCAGTGTGAATAGTTACTTTAGAATTAACAATATTGGGTCTGAATTTATCACAAGCAAATACAACTGCTAAAAGTTCCTTTTCGGTAGTAGCATAATTTATTTGAGCATTGTCTAGAGTCTTACTAGCATAATGGATAACATTTAATTTCTTATCAACTCTTTGCCCGAGAACAGCACCTACAAACATAATCACTAGCATCACACATAATTTCAAAGGGTAAATTCCAATCAAGTGGCTGAACAACAAGTGCAGAGACTAATGCTTTCTTAAGTATTTCAAATGCTTCTACACAATCATCATCAAAGACAAATGGTACATCTTTTTGTAATAAATTAGTCAGAGGCCGAGAAATTTTTGAGAAGTCCTTAATGAACCTCCTATAAAATCCAGCGTGACCAAGGAAACTTCTTATACCTTTGATGTCCTTGGGACATGGCATATTTTCAATAGCATCATCTTTGGCTTTATCAACTTCAATACCTCTTTCAGAAACTTTGTGCCCCAAGACAATACCTTCATTAACCATAAAGTGGCACTTTTCCCAATTCAGGACAAGATTAGTTTCTTCACATCTCTCAAGAAAACTCGATCTAGATTGCTCAAGCAATCATCAAAAGAGGAACCATAGACGGAAAAATTGTCCATGAAAACCTCACAAATTTTTTCACAAAAATCAGAGAATATAGCCATCATGCATCTTTGAAATGTAGCAGGTGCATTACATAAACCAAAAGGCATACGTCTATAAGCAAAAGTACCAAAAGGGCAAGTAAAAGTAGTCTTTGATTGATCTTTAGCCTAATACAGTATTTGAGAGAAACCAGAATAACCATCTAGAAATCAATAATGTGTATGTTTGCATAATCTTTCTAGCATTTGATCAAGAAAAGGTAAGCGGTAATGACCTTTCTTAGTAGCTTTATTTAATTTGCGGAAATCAATTACCATCCTATAACCTGTGATAATTCTTTGCGGGATCAATTCATCTTTATCATTAGGGACAATAGTAATACCTCCCTTCTTAGGGACACAATGAACAGGACTTACCCAATCGACTATCAAAGAACGGGATAAATTATACCTGCCTCCAGAAGCTTGAGTATTTCTTTTCTTACCACTTCTTTCATTTTAGGATTCAAACGTCGTTGAGGATCACGAACTGGTTTTGCGTCCGCCTCCAAATTTATTTTACGTTGACATAGAGTGGGACTAATGCCCTTAAGATCATCAAGAGTATATCCAACAGTAGCACGGTGCTTCTTCAGAGTTTTTAATAATCTTTCTTCTTCATGCTCTGAAAGGTTAGCACTAATAATAACAGGATATATTTTCTTCTCATCAAGATAAGCATATTTAAGATTATCGTGCAACGGTTTAAGCTCAAACACGGGATCACCCTTGGGTAGAGGAGGATCCCCGAGATTTCAACAGTAAATTGTGTTGCGTAATAGGTTCTGTTTAAAGAATACTTCATCTATTTCCCTTCTTTCATTCATGAACATATCATTTTCATGGTCTAGCGAGATAGTGTTATAAAGGATCACTAGGAGAATGCGGCTATAGAAGCAAGACCAATAATTTCATCTTTACTAGGCAGTTCTTCCTCACGATGTTGTTTACTAAATTTAGAGAAATTAAACTCATGAACCATATCATCCAAGCCAATAGTAACAACATTCTTTTTGCAGTCTATCTTAGCATTAATGTGTTCAAAAAGGGTCTACCAAATATAATGGGACAAAAGCTATCTTGTGGAGAACCGAGAACAAGAAAATCAGCAGGATATTTAGTTTTCCCACACAAGACTTCAACATCTCTAACAATTCCCATTGCGTATATAGTATCTCTATTGGCAAGTTTAATTGTAACATCAATATCTTCTAACTCAAAGGTGCAATTTCATGCTTAATTTCTTTATATAAATCATAAGGTATAACACTAGCACTAGCACCCATATCACATATGCCATGATAACAATGATCTCCTATTTTAATGTAAATAACAGGCACGCCTACCACATGTCTATGTTTATCTTTAGCACAAGGTTTAGCAATTCTAGCAGTTTCACCATTGAACTGAATAACATGCCCATCAATATTATCAGACAAGAGATCTTTAACAATAGAAATATTAGGTTCTATTTTGACTTGCTCGGGAGGTGTATAAGTTCTAATATTGCTTTTACTTAACCACGCTTGAAGCTTTAGCATGATCCTTTATTCTAACAGGGAAAGGTGGTTTCTCAACATAAGAAGTGGGAACAATAGGATCATTATAAGTGACAGTCTTTTCTTCAACTTTAATAGGTGCAGCTACTTTTACTTCTATGTGAGGATGATATTTAAACCACTTCTCCTTGGGGAGATCAACATAAGTAGCAAAAGATTCACATAAAGAAGCTACTATCTCAGAGTCAAGTCCATATTTAGTGCTAAACTTACGGAAAATATCGGTATCCATAAAATATTTAACACAATCAAACTTAGGTGTCATACATGACTCCTTACCTTCGGCGAGGTCCCAATCTTCAGATTGCGTTTAATTATATCCAATAAGTTCCATCTAAATTCAATAGTCTTCATCATAAAAGAGCCGGCACAAGAAGTATCGAGCATGGTTTGATTATTATGGGAAAGCCGAGCATAAAAACTTTGAATAATTATTTCTCTTGGGAGCTCATGATTGGGGCATGAATATAACATTGATTTAAGCCTCCCCCAAGCTTGAGCGATACTTTCTCCTTCGCGAGGCCAAAAATTATATATGTAATTGCGATCACGATGAACAAGATGCATAGGATAATATTTTTGATGAAATTCCAATTTCAATCTTTTGTAGTTCCATGATCTCGTATCATCACATAGCCTATACCATATCAATGCGTCTCCCTTCAAAGATAAAGGGAAGACCTTCTTCTTAGCAACATCATCGGGTATACCTGCAAGCTTAAATAATCCACAAACTTCATCCACATATATTAAGTGCTCATCAGGATGCTTTATTCCATCACCTGTAAAAGGATTAGCTAGCAGTTTTTCCATCATACCCGAAGGAAATTCAAAAGGAGTTTCACTTTCAATAGGTTCAGTAGGTTGAGGAGCAACTCTTTCCTCTACTGGACGGGGTGAAGATACCCCGAACAAGCCCCTCAGAGAATTACTTTCCATAGTAACAAGTGACAGTAAATTTCAGCACACTATATAAAATTTTCCTTACCAAATTCCACCTACCAAAGG
This sequence comes from Aegilops bicornis, assembly GCA_021605145.1. Lineage (NCBI taxonomy): Eukaryota > Viridiplantae > Streptophyta > Magnoliopsida > Poales > Poaceae > Aegilops > Aegilops bicornis. The sequence continues at coordinate 579,169,815 of CM038675.1, forward strand.
CGCTACACTCCGGCAACGGCGCTTTAAAAGAGTCTTGATGACCCGTAAGTATAGGGGATCTATCGTAGTCCTTTCGATAAGTAAGAGTGTCGAACCCAACGAGGAGCGTATGAAATGATAAGCGGTTTTCAGCAAGGTATTCTCTGCAAGTACTGAAATAAGTTGTAACAGATAGTTTTGTGATAAGGTAAATTCTAACGAGCAACAAGTAACAAGAGTAAATAAAGTACAGCAAGGTGGCCCAATCCTTTTTGTAGCAAAGGACAAGCCGGAACAAACTCTTATAATAGGAAAAGCGCTCCCGAGGACACATGGGAATATCGTCAAGCTAGTTTTCATCACGTTCATATGATTCGCATTTGGTACTTTGGTAATTTGATATGTGGGTGGACCGGTGCTTGGGTTCTGTTCTTACTTTAACAAGCATCCCACTTATGGTTAACCTCTATTGCAAGCATTCGCAACTACAACAAAAGTATTAAGCTAAACCTAACCATAGCATGAAACATATGGATCCAAATCAGCCCCTTACGAAGCAACGCATAAACTAGGGTTTAAGCTCATCACTCTAGCAGCCCATCATCTACTTATTACTTTCCAATGCCTTCCTCTAGGCCCAAATAATGGTGAAGTGTTATGTAGTCGACGTTCACATAACACCACTAGAGGCTAGACAACATACATCTCATCAAAATATCGAATCTAATACCAAATTCACGTGACTACTAATAGCAAGACTTCTCCCTTGTCCTCGTGAACAAACGTAACTACTCACAAAGCATATTCATGTTCATAATCAGAGGGTAATAATATGCATAAAGGATCTGAACATATGATCTTCCACCAAATAAACCAATTAGTATCATCTACAAGGAGTAATCAACACTACTAGCAACCTACTAGCACCAATCCCGGACTTGGAGACAAGAATTGGATACAAGAGATGAACTAGGGTTTTGAGAGGAGATGGTGCTGGTGAAGATGTTGATGGAGGTTGCCCTCTCCCGATGAGAGGAGCACTGATGATGACGATGGTGATGATTTCCCCCTCCCAGAGGGAAGTGTCGCCAGAGAACAGCCTCACGGAGCCCTAGATTGGTTCCGCCAAGGTTCCGCCTCGTGGCGGCGGAGTCTCGTCCCCGACAGGTTGCTTCTTATTTTTTTCTTGACGAAAGACCTCAGATAGGAGAAGATGGGCGCCGGAGAGCCACTGGGGGCCACGAGGTAGGGCGCGCTTAGGGGGCGCGCCCACCCTCGTGAGTGGTGTGGGCCCCGGCCTTCATCTTGGCGCATTTATTTTTCTTTATTTATTTTAAGATATTCCGTGGAGTTTCAGGACTTTTGGAGTTGCGCTGAATAGGTCTCCAATATTTGCTCCTTTTCCAGCCAGAATTCCAAATTGCCGGGCATTCTCCCTCTTCATGTAAACCTTGTAAAATAAAAGAGAATAGCTATAAGTATTGTGACATAATATGAAATAACAGCCCATAATGCGATAAATATCGATATAAAAGCATGATGCAAAATGGACATATCAAGGCACAGTGGGGCCCTTGCTGTTCTAGCAACTTTCTTTGAGGAGTTCGTCCACTAACATCATCAACTCCTTGGCCAGTGCTTGTTTCTTGGAGTTCTTCGTCTCCATGGGTTGGCCCGCCAACATGGTCAACTCGTTGGTCGGTGCTCGCTTCCTGGAGATCGCTGTCTCCAGTGGGTTGTCCGCCGGCAACTCTTTGCCTAGTGCTCCAGGATCCATCAATGGACTGAGAAACAAAAAGCAATCGAAAGGAAACCACAATCGCGATGAAAACAGGAAAAGAATAGGCTGTGAGAATCGGTCGGTGCTTCGCAAAAAGAAGATTCTTGGAATGAAATTATAGTAGCATCATTGATTCGCCCACCTTTCCTTCGTCGGTACAGAAGAAAAATGGCAGAAGTGAGTAGCCTGGAGTGAGGTTTTCTTCAAGAAAGGGGAGACGGGCTTTGATAACCCACAAGTATAGGGGATCGCAACAGTTTTCGAGGGTAGAGTTTCAACCCAATTTATTGATTCGACACAAGGGGAGCCAAAGAATATTCTCAAGTATTAGCAACTGAGTTGTCAATTCAGCCACACCTGGATAACTTAATATCTGCAGCAAAGTATTTAGTAGCAAAGTAGTATGATAGTAACGGTAACAGTAGCAAAAGTAATATTTTTGGGTTTTGTAGTGATTGTAACAATAGCAGCGGAAAAGTAAATAAGCAAAGAACAATATGTGAAAAGCTCGTAGGCATTGGATCGGTGATGAGAATTATGCCGGATGCGGTTCATCATGTAACAGTCATAACATATGGTGACACAGAAAAAGCTACAATTAATCAATGTAATGAAGGCATGTATTCCGAATATAGTCATACGTGCTTATGGAAAAGAACTTGCATGACATCTTTTGTCCTACCCTCCCATGGCAGCAGGGTCCTAGCGGAAACTAAGGGATATTAAGGCCTCCTTTTAATAGAGTACCATACCAAAGCATTAACACATAGTGAATACATGAACTCCTCAAACTATGGTCATCACCGGGAGTGGTCCCGATTATTGTCACTTCTGGGTTGCCGGATCATAACACATAGTAGGTGACTATAGACTTGCAAGATAGGATCAAGAACTCACATTTATTCATGAAAACATAATAAGTTCAGATCTGAAATCATGGCACTCGGGCCCTAGTGACAAGCATTAAGCATAGCAAAGTCATAGCAACATCAATCTCAGAACATAGTGGATACTAGGGATCAAACCCTAACAAAACTAACTCGATTACATGGTAGATCTCATCCAACCCATCACCGTCCCAGCAAGCCTATGATGGAATTACTCACGACAGCGGTGAGCATCACGTAAATTGGTGATGGAGGATGGTTGATGATGACGACGGCGACGGATTTCCCTCTCTGGAGCCTCGAACGGACTCCAGATCAGCCCTCCCGAGAGAGATTAGGGCTTCGCGGCGGCTCTGTATCGTAAAACGCGATGAATCCTTCTCTTTGATTTTTTTTCTCCCCAAACACGAATATATGGAGTTGGAGTTGAGGTCGGTGGAGCTCCAGGGGGCCCACGAGGCAGGGGGGCGTGCCCAGGGGGGCAGGCGCGCCCCCCACCCTAGTGGAAACACTACAAAAAAAGACACATCCATGACATTTTGGGCCGAATGCAATTTTTTTCTGTCATACATATGACACTTCTATGACGATAATTGTGACAAAACCCGGTATCATCATAGATGTGGTGGGCTCCTACTTCTATGACAAAAAATCATGATGTAAAATGGGCTTTTTTTTCCGGGCGGGCCGGAGACACCTGCATGACATTCTTTGGGCCGTCCCATGACGGAAAAACCGTGGTAGAAGCGAGGGGAGGAAAATTTCGGGAGTTCCCGTTACGGTGGGAGGTCGGGGCCGAGCGATGCGCTGCTTTCTCTTGTACATGTACGCTGCTGCGTGTGCGAGGTGTTGGCTCTAATCAACCCGAGCGAGGCGTTGGGCTCTAATCGAACCCGAGCGACAGATCAGAGGGCTACGCGTTACATTAAACCCGAGCGATCGATCGATGGCTGTTAACTGAACCCGATCGAGCGATTCCTTCGCTACTGCTGCTAACTGAAGCCGATCGATGCTGCCTCTGGGATGAACAGTGAGCGTTGCGAGGGGGGGGGGTTTGGATGAACAGTGAGCGGTGGCGTTGCCTCTGGATGAACAGGACCCCGTGGTGTGGTGGAGGGCTGGATGAACAGTAGACGGTGGAGGGGTGCTCGTGGAGGGGTGGTTGAAAAGGACCCCGTGGTGTTGAGGGTCGGATGAACAGAGACGGTGGAGGGGTGCCCGTGGAGGGTGGTTGAACAGGACCCGTGGTGTGGAGGGTTGGATGAACAGAGACGGTGGAGGGGTGGTTGAATAGTAGCCGGTGGAGTAGCGCAGCGGTGGAGGCCGGATGAACAGGAGCCCGTGGAGGCCGGAGGAGGTCGACGGTAGCCCGTGGAGGCCGGAGGAGGTCGACGATGGAGATGAACAGATCCCGTGGAGTCCTGCTTTGGCGGCACGCCACACCCTCCCGATGAACATGACCCCTGCTTTGACCGTAGCGCTCCAACACAAGTCCGTTTCGTCTGCTTTTGGCGACGCCACACCCTCCCGATCAACAGAACTCCCTGCTTTTGACCGTAGGAGGTCCGTTTCGTCTGCTTTGGCGGTATGCCACACCCTCCCGATCAACAGGACCCTGCTTTCGACCGTAGGGAGGTCCGCTTCCTCCGCTTACAGATGTACGCTACGCCTTGAGCTTGTGTTGGTTTTCCGGAAGAGGAGAGGATGATGCAGCAGAGTAGCGTAAGTATTTCCCGCTTTTGAGAACCAAGGTATCAATCCAAGAGGGAGGCCACGCGCAAGTCCCTCGTACCTACACAAAGCAAATAACTCCTCGCAACCAACGCGAATAGGGGTTGTCAATCCCTTCACGATCACTTACGAGAGTGAGATCTGATAGAGATGATAGATAATATTTTTGGTATTTTGGGTATTAAGATGCAAAGTAAAATAAAAGGAAAAGTAAAAAAACAAAGCAATAAGTAGGGATAGAATATGAGCGCGAGCCATGGACATAGCACTATGGGTGGAATAGAATATGATGATGGGAGTTATGTGGAGAAGACAAAAAAGGAGAAGGTCTTACATCAACGAGGCTAATCAATGGGCTATGGAGATGCCCATCAATTGATGTTAATGCAATGAGTAGGGATTGCCATGCAACGGATGCACTAGAGCTATAAATGTATGAAAGCTCAACAAAAGAAACTAAGTGGGTGTACATCCAACTTGCTTGCTCACGAATACCTAGGGCATTTGAGGAAGCCCATTGTTGGAATATAAAAGCCAAGTTCTATAATGATAAATTCCCACTAGTATATGAAAGTGACAAAACAAGAGACTCTCTATCATGATTATTATGGTGCTACTTTGAAGCACAAGTGTGGCAAAGGATAGTAACATTGTCCCTTCTATCTTTTTCTCTCATTTTTTTCTTTTCTTTTTTTTGGGCCTTCTCTTTTTTTATGGCCTTTCTTTTTTTATTCCTCACTTGGGACAATACTTTAGAAAATGATGATCATCACACTTCTATTTATTTACAACTCAATGATTACAACTTGATACTAGAACAAAGTATGACTCTATATGAATGCCTCCGGCGGTATACCGTGATATGCAATGAATCAAGAGTGACATGTATGAAAGAATTATGAACGGTGGCTTTGCCACAAATACTATGCCAACTACATGATCATGCTAAGCAATATGACAATGATGAATGTGTCATGAAGAACGGTATGGTGGAAAGTTGCATGGCAATATATCTCGGAATGGCTATGGAAATGCCATAATAGGTAGGTATGGTGGCTGTTTTGAGGAAGATATAATGAGGTTTATGTGTGAAAGAGCGTATCATATCACGGGTTTGGATGCACCGAAGTTTGCACCAACTCTCAATGTGAGAAAGGGCAATGCACTGCATCAAGAGGCTAGCAATGATGGAAGGGTGAGAGTGCGTATAATCCATGGACTCAACATTAGTCATAAAGAACTCACATACTTATTGCAAAAATCTACAAGCCATCAAAAACCAAAGCATTACGCTGCAGGCTCCTAGGGGATAGATTGGTAGGAAAAGACCATCGCCGTCTCCCCGACCGCCACTCATAAGGAGGACAATCAAATAACACCTCATGTTTCAAATTTGTTACATAACGCTTACCATATGTGCATGCTACGGGACTTGCAAACTTCAACACAAGCATTTCTCAAATTCACAACTACTCAACTAGCACGACTTTGATATTATCACCTCCATATCTCAAAACAATTATCAAGCATCAAACTTTTCTTAGCATTCAACACACTCATAAGAAAGTTTTAACTATTTTTGTATACCTAGCATATTATTATTAAGCAAATTATCATGCGATTTAAGACTCTCAAAATAATCTAAGTGAAGCGTGAGAGATCAATAGTTTCTATAAAATAAATCCACCACCGTGCTCTAAAATATATAAGCGAAGCACTAGAGCAAAACTATAAAACTCAAAAGATATAAATGAAGCACTAGAGTATTCTAACAAATTCCAATTCATGTATGGCTCTCTCAAAAGGTGTGTACAGCAAGGATGATTGTGGTAAACTAAAAAGCAAAGACGCAAATAATACAAGACGCTCCAAGCAAAACACATATCATGTAGTGAATAAAAATATAGCTCCAAGTAAAGTTACCGATGGAAGTGGATTTAAAGAGGGATGCCTTCCGGCATCCCCAAGCTTTGACTTTTGGTGTCCTTGGATTATCTTGGGGTGCCATGGGCATCCCCAAGCTTAGGCTCTTTCCACTCCTTGTTCCATAATCCATCAAAAGATTTCACCCAAAACTTGAAAACTTCACAACACAAAACTCAACAAAAATCTCGTGAGTCTCCGTTAGCGAAAAGAAAACAAAAGACCACTTCAAGGTACTGTAATGAACTCATTATTTATTTATATTTGTGTTAAACCTACTGTATTCCAACTTATCTATGGATTATAAACTATTTTACTAGCCATAGATTCATCAAAATAAGCAAACAACACACTTAAAAAACAGAATCACAAAAATGTAATACCAGATTAATCAGAATTAACGCAAACTTCTGGAACTCCAAAAATTCAGCCAAAATAGGAAGACCTAGGAATTTTTTTATTGATCATAAGCAATTGGAATCACTATTTTATCACGTCCTGGTGATTTTTAACAATTGTTTACGTGAACCGAAAGTTTCTGGAAATTATAGCAAAATCAAATAACTATCATCCAAGAAGATTCTATAGGTTTAACTTGGCACAAACACTAAATAAAACATAAAACCACATCTAAACAGAATGTAGATGGATTATTTATTCCTCAACAGAAACAAAAACAAAAAAACTAAAATAAAATTGGGTTGCCTCCCAACAAGCGCTATTGTTTAACGCCCCTAGCTAGGCATAAAAGCAAGGATAGATCTAGGTATTGCCATCTTTGGTAGGCAATCCATAAGTGGCTCTCATAATAGATTCATATGGTAATTTTATATTCTTCCTAGGGAAGTGTTCCATGCCTTTCTTTAATGGGAATTGGAATCTAATATTCCATTCCTTCATATCAATGATTGCACCAATTGTTCTAAGGAAAGGTCTATCAAGAATAATAGGACATGAAGGATTGCAATCTATATCAAGAATGATAAAATCTATGGGCACATAATTCCTATTTGCAACAATAAGAACATCATTAATTCTTCCCATAGGTTTCTTAATAGTGGAATCCGCAAGGTGCAAGTTTAAAGAGTAATCATCAAAATCACGGAAATCTAGCAAGTCACACAAAGTTTTGGGGATAGTGGAAACACTGGCACCCAAATCACATAAAGCATAAAATTCATGATCCTTAATCTTAATTTTAATAGTTGGTTACCACTCATCATAAAGTTTTCTAGGGATAGAGACTTCCAACTCAAGTTTTTCCTCATAAGATTGCATCAAGGCATCAACGATATATTTGGTAAACGCTTTATTTTGACTATAAGCATGCGGAGAATTTAGCACGGATTGCAACAAGGAAATACAATCAATTAAAGAGAAATTTTCATAATTAAATTCCTTGAAATCCAAAATAGCGGGTTTAGCAACATCTAGGGTTTTACTTTCTTCAATCCCACTTTTATCAATTTTAGTATCAAGATCTAAAAACTCCGAATTTTTGGAACGCCTTCTAGGTAAAGGTGGATCATATTCAGTCTCATCATTATCAAGTTCATATTGCAAAACAAAGATTTGATAGGGGACACATCAATAACTTTTAGATCTTCATCTTTATTTTCATGGAAATTGGAAGAACACGCTTTAATAAAGGCATCTTTCGTAGCACGCATCCTAGCGGTTCTTTCCTTGCACTCATCAATGAAAATTCTCATGGCTTTGAGAGTCTCATTGATACCTTGCTTAGGAGGAATAGATCTAAGCTTTAAAGAATCAACATCAAGAGAAATTCTATCAACGTTCCTAGCCAATTCATCAACTTTAAGCAATTTCTCTTCAAGCAAAGCATTAAAATTCTTTTGAGAATTCATAAACTCTTTAACACTAGTCTCAATTTCAGAGGGCATCTTATTAAAATTTCCATAAGAATTGTTGTAGGAATTTCCATAATTATTAGAGTAATTACTAGGATAAGGCCTAGGATTAAAGTTTCCTCTATATGTGTTGTTACCAAAAGTATTCTTACCAACAAAATTCACATCCATAGATTAATTATTATTCTCAATCAAAGTAGACAAAGGCATATCATTAGGATCAGAAGAAACACTCTTATTAGCAAATAATTTCATAAGTTCATCCATCTTTCCACTCAAAACATTAATTTCTTCTATCGCGTGCACTTTTTTATTAGTAGATCTTTCAAAGGTGCCATTGAGAATAATTAACCATAATATTATCTAGGACTTTAGTAGCATCTCCTAAACTGATTTCCATAAAAGTGCCTCCCGCGGCCGAATCTAAAAGATTTCTAGAAGCAAAATTCAATCCGGCATAAAAAATTGTATAATCATCCACAAGTTCAAACCATGAGTAGGGCAATTACGTATCATTAATTTCATCCTCTCCCAAGCTTGTGCAACATGTTCATGGTCAAGTTGCTTAAAATTCATAATATCATTTCTAAGAGAGATGATCTTAGCGGGAGGAAAATACTTAGAGATAAAAGCATCTTTGCACTTGTTCCAAGAATCAATACTATTTTTAGGCAAGGACGAAAACCAAGCTTTAGCACGATCTCTAAGCTTAAAAAGGAAATAGCTTCAATTTAACAACATCATTGTCAACAGCTTTTCTTCTTTTGCATATCACACAAATCCACGGGTTATTTAGATGAGTAGCGGCATCTTCACTAGGAAGGCCTCTAATTGATCTTTCATAACAAGATTCAATAAAGCAGCATTGATTTCACAAGATTCAGTATTGGCAAGAGGAGCAATCGGAGTGTTAAGGAAATCATTATTGTTGGTATTGGTAAAGTCACACAATTTGGTATTATCTTGAGCCATAGTGACAAGCAAGCAATCTGATACACGAGCAAAAAGCGAACGAGAAAAAGGCAAATGGGAAAGAGAGGGCGAATAAAACGGCAAGGGTGAAGTGGGGGAGAGGAAAACGAGAGGCAAATGGCAAATAATGTAATGCGGGAGACAAGGGATTGTGATGGGTACTTGGTATGTTGACTTTTATGAGACTCCCCAAGAACAGCCGTAAATCCTTCTTGCTATGTCTTGAGCTTGCGTTGGTTTTCCCCGAAGAGGAGAGGATGATGCAGCAGAGTAGCGTAAGTATTTCCCACAGTTTTTGAGAACCAAGGTATCAATCCAGTAGGAGGCCACGCGCAAGTCCCTCATACCTAAATAAAGCAAATAACTCCTCGCAACCAACGCGAATAGGGGTTCTCAATCCCTTCACGGTCACTTACGAGAGTGAGATCTGATAGAGATGATAGATAATATTTTTGGTATTTTTTGTATAAAGATGCAAAGTAAAATAAAAGGAAAAGTAAAAAAACAAAGCAATAATAAAGTGATGGAAGATTAATATGATGAGAATAGACCCGGGGGCTATAGATTTCACTAGTGGCTTCTCTCAAGAGCATAAGTATTTTGCGGTGGGTGAATGAATTACTGTTGAGCAATCGATGTAATTGAGCATAGTTATGAGAATATCTAGGTATGATCATGTATATAGGCATCACGTCCGAGACAAGTAGACCGACTCGCCTTTGCATCTACTACTATTACTCCACTCATCGACCGCTATCCAGCATGCATCTAGACTATTAAGTTAATGAAAACAGAGTAACACCTTAAGCAAGATGACATGATGTAGAGGGATAAATTCATGCAATATGATAAAAAAAACCATCTTGTTATCCTTGATGGCAACAATACAATACGTGCCTTGCTGCCCCTACTGTCACTGGGAAAGGACACCGCAAGATTGAACCCAAAGCTAAGCACTTCTTCCATTGCAAGAACTACCAATCTAGTTGGCCAAACCAAACGGATAATTTGAAGAGACTTGCAAAGATAACCAATCATACATAAAAGAATTCAGAGAAGATTCAAATATTGCTCATAGATAATCTTGATCATAAACCCACAATTCATCGATCTCAACAAACACACCGCAAAAAGAAGATTACATCAAATAGATCTCCACGAGAGAGGGGAGAACCTTGTATTGAGATCCAAAAAGAGAGAAGAAGCCATCTAGCTACTAACTATGGACCCAAGGTCTCAAGTAAACTACTCACACTTCATCGGAGAGGCTATGATGATGATGTAGAAGCCCTCCATGGTGGATTCCCTTCCCATGGAGCTCTGTAACAGGCCCCAAGATGGGATCTCGTGGATAAAGAAAGTTGCGGCGGTGGAATTAGGTTTTTGGCTCCGCCTCTACGATCTGTTGGGGGTACGAGGTATATATAGGAGGAAGAATGCGTCGGTGGAGCTTGGGGGCCCACGAGGCAGGGGCGCGCCTAGGGGGCGCCTCCACCTCGTGGCCGCCTCCCTCCTTTCTTGGCCGAGGGTCCAAGTCTCCTGGATCTTATCTCGATGAGAAAATCACGCTCCCAAGGTTTCATTCCGCTTTGGACTCTGCTTGATATTCCGCTTTCTTCAAACATCAAACAGCAAAAACAAAGAAATCTAGGCCGGGCCTCCGGCTAATAGGTTAGTCCCAAAAGTAATATAAAAGTGGAAAATAAAGCCCAATATGGTCCAAAACAGTAGATAATATAGCATGGAGCAATAAAAAATTATAGATACGTTGGAGACGTATCATACGCCACACCCCTCCGATCAACAGGACCCCGTTCCGAACGTAGGAGGTCTGTTTCCTCCGTTGTTGGGTACGCCAGGCCTCGTTTCCATCGCTTGTTCCGTCCAAGCCCTCCCGATGAACATGACTACGCATTCTGTTCCGACCTAGCCGGTTGGCTCCCACACGTTCCGTTGCCTCCCGATGAACACGACGCATCCCGTTGCCTCCCCATGAACACGACGCATTCCGTTGCCTCCCCGTGAACACGACGACGATGCTGTTTCTCCGTTCCGGCCCAGCCATGTCAACGAGCCCTCGCCAGACGTATGCGCGTAGTAGGCGTCGAGACTCACCGTATGTACACATACGTGGCCATATTTTCTTTCTTGCACTCGGCGGCATTTACGTGTACATGCTACGCGTGCACGCCTCTACATGGACCAAAGATGTACGCATACATTCGCGACCGTAATGACAATGCTACGTGACGCTTCAACCAGGTGGGTCTCGACCGCCGTGCACTTCCGTGCCTGCGAAGATGTAGCTGGTGGGTCCCAGCAGTCAGGGGGGCGAATCGTTTTTTTTTTGCCCGGATGCACTTCCTTGCGTGCGAAGATGTAGCTGGTGGGTCCCAGCAGTCAGGGGCAAACGTTTTTTTCGCGAAATACGATGGGCCGTCTGGTGGGTCCCCGCTGTCAGGTGGAGGAATAATCATTTTGCACGTAATAAGGAGGCACTTCCTTGCTGCGGCCGTGGACCCAACTGTCAGCCTCTCCACGTACAGTCCACGTCCGATGGAAGCCGTTCCTTGACCATGTTGACCACGCCGCGCCGAGAGCACCAGGGCGGTGGACGACGGCGAGGCCTAGGAAGTGGACAATGCGGAGCCGGGGAAGACGCGGCAGTGGATGCCCACGCGTAGAGGAGTACGAGGTTTCACTGGTTCGCTGTGGTGTGAGGCTACCGTCGCCGCAGAATAACAGGGGGTGTGGGTGAGTAGAGGGATGGCCTGGCCAGCGGTGGGAGTAGTAGGGGGCGGTGAGGCCTCCGCCGCATCGCAGCCGGCCACGGGAGGCAGGAGCACGAGGCACGACCGGCTACCGGGTTTGGGTGGTCAGGGGTAAGAAGACCAGAGGTTGAAGAAGCATTACGGCCATTGGATGGATATCGACGGCCATCGGAGCTAGAATCGTGCATATTGACTAAGTTGACAAAGCCCTCCGTCCTCGCCAACTTAGTAGGCCCACAAGTCAGCCTACCACTATACCGGGTCCCAGCTAATGGGGAGCATTCATTTTTTGTGCGTAATAAGGAGGCACTTCCTTGCGTGCGAAGATATAGCTGGTGGGTCCGAGCTGTCAGCGGCGGTAACATTTTTTTTCATGAAATACAGAGGCCCTTTCGGTGGGTCCCTGATGTCAGGTGGAGGAATCATTATTTTGCGCGTAATAAGGAGGCATTTCCTTGCGTGCGGCCGTGGACCCAAATTGCCGGCCTCTCCACGCATACCCACTTCAGATGCATGTCGGTCATCGACCACGCTGACCAGTGGCGCCGAGAGCACCAGAAGGTGGACGACGGCGAGGCCTAGGAAGGAACGATACAGAGGCAGGGAAGACTTCGGCAGTTGTTTCCACGCGAGGGGAGTACGATTGTACGAGGGTTTGCTGGTCTGCCCCGCCGTCACGGAGAATAACAACAGGTGTGGGTGAGTAGAGGGATGGCTAGGCCAGCGATGGGAGTACGGTGGGGCGGTGAGGCCTGCGTGGCAGCAGAGCCGGCCGCGGGGAGGAGGGAGTAGGCAGTCCCACCGACGCTTGTTTGAGCGGCTGAAGCAGGAAGAGCAGAGATTGAAGAAGCACGACGGCCGTTCGATGGCCATCCAACAGTCACTGCTTGTGCAACAACCTTTTTTTTAGGAAAGCCTCAAATCTGTGGAAAACAACATATAGCCCATCTGCCATTATTTCTAATAATTTACAGCCCATTTGCTAATTATTAAGTTTTTTTTGGAGCCCATATTCTTTTTGTTAGCCTTACAGCCCATATTGTGGCCACGGTTAAAAAATTATACGAAATTTTGCATATTTCAAAAGCGGTCCGAACTGTTTTTAATCCCAAATTTCACCCACATTCAAACTGATTTTAAAAATAAATGTATATCAATATAAACTCCAACAAATTCTCCACACATAAAATTAATGTAATTTAAAATCTCAAAATAAAAAAAGATATTTGAAACTAATTGCCGCTTTGATGTGTTTTAAAAATGTACAACCCATTTCTCATTATCGATGGGCTATTTTCTCGCCAAATTAATGAAAGCTCTCCTCGTCTTGAAAGATTTGCAGCCCAACAGCCCGACAAAGCGACTTACTTGGCAAATCACAAAAACTGGGTTGTGGTCAGGACCCGCTTGTCGCCTCTCCACGTGACAAGATTTCTTCCGATGGAATGTCGTTGACCACGTTGACCACGCCACCGAGAGCACCAAGGCGGTGGACGACGGCGAGGCCTAGGAAGGGATGACGCGGAGCCGGGAAGACGCTGCAGTGGATGCCCATGCGGAGAGGAGTACGAGGGTTCACCGGTTCGGCTGCAGTGAGGTTGCCGTCGCCGCCGCAGGCCTCGCTAGCGGTAGGAGTAGTAGGGGCGATGAGGCCTCAACGGCAGACAGCGGCCACCGGAGGCGAGTGCGCCTCCCCCGACGCCGGTTTGGGTGGCTGGTGCAAGAAGAGCAGCGATTGAAGAAGAAGAGGACTGCTCGATTCAAATCCATGTTATCGCTGCTAGAATCGCTTGTTGACTAAGTTGACAAGCCTCACAGACGCTGGCCAACTTAGTAGGCCCAGGTCAGCCTCCGACCGTGCGCCCGGATGTCGATGGGAGGAATCATTTTTTCGCGTAATAAGGAGGCAGTTGATTGCGTGCGGCCAGGCCAGCGGAGGGAGTAGGGTGGGCCGGGGAAACCTGCGTGGCATCGCAGCGATTCACAAGAGGAGGGAGCAGGCAGTCCCGCCGGCACTAGTTTAGGCGGCTGGAGCAGGAAGATCAGAGATTGAAGAATCACGTCGGGCGTTGGATGGACATCGAATAGTCACTGCTGCTAGAATCCTGTGTTCACTGACAAAGCCTTGCGTAAACAAGTCAGCCTCGAAATCAGTGGCGTGTACAGCCCATTTGCTATTATTTTTATAATTTTTACTAATTTTCTAATTCATATGGAAATTATTGCAGCCCGTTTTCCATTTTTAGAATTGTTGGCCATTTTCTGGTCAGTACCAGGGTCAAAAAATTAAATAAATATGTGGGAAATTTTGAAAATACGTAAATTTTTGCCGGGGAACGAAATATTCTTAATCCAAAAATTAATAACCATACTAAAACATACTTAAAAATAAATTAGTACTGTGTCATGTTAAATCCAATGAAATACGTATAAGATATCAGTGAAGAACAAAAACAAAAATAGAAACTTATATCCCATTTGCTATAATTTTTTTGGAATTTTCAACCCCTTTTGATATTACTTTTAACAGATATTGACCATACTCTTAAGCCAGGCCGGAATGCATCCCTCCTAGTCTTGAAAGATTTGCAGCCTAGTAATTTGGAGAAAACAAATAGGCCTAGCTTGGATATTCTTCAAAAAGAAATACTGGGCTACCTATTTTCCCAAAAAACTGGTGCATGAGCATTTAGCTTTATTTATTTATTTACTTATTTATGTTTAGGGGACCATGAGCATGTACCGGGCCAGATTCATGTGAGAGCCTCCCTTCCAGCTTAATTATGGGCTTCTCTATTGGGCCTTCATCGGTGGGCTGCATGTTGTCAACAAGTGGAAAATGTGTCTGCATTTAAAAATAGTATGCGCTACGCACGCACGGGGCACTAAAGGATAGAACCGCAACGACTTCCAAAACATTGTGTTTGTCGTTCTAACAACACATTTATTCAACCAATGTATTTAAATATACTACCGATTGTACATTGAAAACAAGAGCAGCAAAGAACTGTGGGGTGCAACAAAAGCAAGAAGGTGCCGTAAGAGTGAAGACGCAGCTCTCTCTTCCAAACCAAACATCAACCATCATTACAAAAGGGCTACCAAAAAAGAACAAGTGTATGCATCAAACTAAATAAAGATCCTACTACACCAAGTGTACGCATCTAACTAACTGGCTCAGTTAGACGTTACTATTTATTAAGTTGTGGATATTGGCTGACGGCTTCAACCAGATGGGTGCCTGACGGGGGAAACTCCAGCCAGCAGGTCGAAGTCTGATACTTGCGACCCTCTCTCCTACTTTGGGCTGCAGAGCGTGGTGGCACATATCAGGGTATGGTGCATGAAGAGACGCATGGTACTGTGGTACACACGCTTTGCTCGATGAACGAAACCGCTGCCATCATGATCCTTGCCGTCGGTTATCTCCTCGTTAATCGATAATTCAGTCCGACAAACAGAGAGCGTGTACCAAGGCTACTTACCAGCCTCCACCAAAAATTCTTGAAGGCCCAGAAGCTGGGATCTGCTCAAAGACCTTGCAAAGGATCGTGATTGTATTCCGAAACAACACGTCGCAGACGCGGCGAACGATCACCAATCTTCGCCTCATCCGATCGAGCCAGAACCACCTGCAGAATCGCCATGCCGCTTTTCTTTGAAAGGTTCTGGGATTAGGAAGGGTAGGGACACCAAAGTGCCTACAACATCATATCAAGTTGGAGTCAAATAAAAAGGGCTCTTGATTTATTCAATCTTAAAACAGCATGTTATGAGCATGAATATTTTTTCAGCAAATGTTGACAAGAATATAAGCAAGCCATCATGATATCATAGGAAAGTAACATACTGTTGTAACAGCTGCTTGTAGCGATGGATCGGAGTAGGCCAAATAATACGTCCAGCCATAGAAGGAGTCGACAACAGAAATGAAGCCCTTGTGTTCAATGGCATCAGAGAACCATGGAGGATGTATGATCCCACGATGGAGTGCAGATTTATCCACTTACCGCGATGACTGCCGATAGGCGAGACCGCGGTTGAAGAACGCAATTAGCCTCAAGTCTTTATAATTCGCAGATCTTGTGGGCACTTGGCAGATTACAACCTTGAGCAAATCAAACTTGGTATCATGTTGGCTACCGCAAGATTCCGAGTATTCCGGGCCACGGTGCCAAAGCAAAGGCAAAGTGTTAATCAAAGGAAGGGGGATCAATCACGGTGTAGACCTCCACGAGCATCCACCGCCGCGACCATCGACGCAGAACCATCCAAGACGTGTTCATGCCGACCCAAAGACATACCGTTAATGTAGTTGAGGCCGACGGGATCGAATCGCGATCAAGGGTTGATGCTCGCCACCACGATCGTTATCTTGTATGACACACCGCTTCTCAAGATCGGCGGCATCGAAGCAAGGAGCTGGCTTAAAAGCTCCGTCCCGAGGGCTTTGAGTAACGGTACAGCCCGACGAGCACGGGCGAAGCGGCATGGTATCGAGATTGTCCACACGCGAAACAATGAACTTGATTACCTCTGTGGGGAGCGAATTCCAGCCACTCTTTCGGCGGACGCTGCTCGGTTCTGCCATTGTTAGTGCTTGGGTTTCGGACGAGGGGGGAGGCGCCTTAGTTGGGATGGAAGATTGGACGAGATTATGTGCGGACAAAGATGGAGAAGCGAATATGTGCTGCGGGAAGTGGACAGGTGATGATGACTACAGCACGCCGCTTGACTTACAAGACACATACCAGCACCATAGGGTCATATCGAAGTCAGACAACTTGATTGAGTGATCACAGTACTGGTACTCCCTATAGTACCTGCTACTATGCCCTAACTTGCTTGAGTAGAGTAGTAGTGGAGTAGGACTCTGCTCTACTACTAGCACCGGAGGAGTAGTATGTTCTAATCTAAAATAGTTACAACCTTCAATGCCCGAGCATGGAACGACTACGAACCGCCATCGGTGCTAGCTCCTATCCTGCAAGTCATGGATTTGTTTCTTTTTAACTTTCTCAGACGAATCAGTAGCCACTGCAAGTCATGTACATCAGATTGACAAAGTGGAACCCATGAGTACTTAGAATACAAGATTAAGGATGCAATTAACTTTTTATAGAGGGAGAATCATACACGCAATTAACTCAAATGGATTGGACGTGACACTATTATTCTCCAGCCGCAACCGGCAATTTTCCTCTCGCGGGCCGGAGTAGGTTTCTCGGTTTGCATGCGGGTTTAACGGAGGGGTTTGATGGAGGCGAGGAGGCGTGTTCAGCCGGGCGTGCAGTGGACGGCGCAGTACTATTTGATTTGAAAACTACAACTAGTAAGTATATTATAAAACCCAAAGAAGAGTAGTAGAGATAGAGATAAGAATAGAGACTAGGGAGGAGCACCATCTACTGCTTCGTGCGCTACTCCTGCGCTCCATTCGGCGGCCGCAACATCCCCTACAACCACTCCCTCCTGCGCTCCATTCGGCGGGCACTGTTGAAATTTGGGGAGCGCACTCTCGCGGCTGCTAGCAGCGACGACTTCACCGAAGACGACTTCTTCCCCGACCTCGGTAACCTCTTCCTCAACGACATTGGCGACAACCTCAACGCCAACGGTGCTGCTTCCCTGCTGCACCGTATGTGTTTCTGTCCTTCCTATTCAAATCATGGTAGAATTCATGTTTCTACTCGTATCCTACTACTATGCTAGTCCACATGATTAGTTTCATCTCTCGTTATAGCCGTCATGATTTATTTTGTGCTTATTCGGATTAAATCTCGTAGTAACTTGCTCATATATTGAATCGGGCGCAACGCCCCTTACAGCCACTCCCGCTTTCATGGACGGCCCGGTCGATGCCTCCAAGGAGCCCTTCGCCCATCGCTATGAGTGCCCGATGCCGCTTTGTGGCTCACCGGCGGACATGGTGCATCACCACGGATGCGTGCAGCCATCCGCTGGCCCTTGGCGGAGAACATCGGCACGCAGACGTGCTACCCGCTCACCATGCCGGAGTCGCTGGAGGATCACCGCTGCTCGCTAGTCTCGAAGCGAGGACGGCAGCGTCTTCCTCTTGATCGTGGGCACCGACGAGGCCCGCGCAGCCGCCGCCCATCTCTCGTAATGTGCATCGTGGGCGACGCCACCGACGCCGATTAATCGACACGAGGCCGATGTGCGGTGCGTGGTCGGTGTTACTACCCCTCCGGGTCGCGTGGGCGGCGACACCGGCCTCATCAAACGGACTTGGACT
This sequence comes from Aegilops bicornis, assembly GCA_021605145.1. NCBI lineage: Eukaryota > Viridiplantae > Streptophyta > Magnoliopsida > Poales > Poaceae > Aegilops > Aegilops bicornis. The sequence continues at coordinate 579,187,985 of CM038675.1, forward strand.
CTGGGGAGCTGGGACTATCCCGCCAATGTGGACTTGGAAAACCCATGGCATCCTTTACCCGCCGACGCGGTGCACGGGGACTCCAAGGAGGTTCACCTGGACATACGCATTATCAAGTTAAATTTTGATCATTAGTCTTCGCCAATGTAATCCATTGTCTAAGCATGTGGAGACTTCCATGCAGGATCTTGCTCTATTGGAGTATCGTGCATGAATAAAAGTGTATCCGCTTTATGGTTTAGTCTAGAATCTTCCATGTGTGAATTTTTACTACAAGATCGGTGAAAAACTTACGATGAACCATTTCTTACATCTCCTCCGCCCGCTTGCAAGTCATCCCGATTTAATCCCTCCGCCTAGGTGTATAAGGGAATGGTTAATATTACTTAATAGTATAGCCAACTGTTGACTATAAGAAAGTGCCATGTCATATGTAGCCAACATGTATAACAATCAATACTCAAAAACTAATTCTTAAAGATCATTTCTTGCAAAGCACAATAAGTGTTATTTCTTCACAAGTTTTGGATGCAGGTTGAACAGTTGAATGCTTTTTTTGCAAAAGAAACATTTTTATCTATTTCACCCGGATGTTTGTGAGCTCTAGAGATGAAATAATATCTGAAGAAACCTATCGATACCCGTTACACATGAGATGGCCCCCACATCCTTTGCCAAAATAAACAACTCCCCGGTCAATGTATTTCACTCTTCGGTGCAACGCACGGGCACCTTACTACTATAGATTAGTATGACCAAAATTTGAACTAACATTATATATAGTACGATAAATGCTAATGCATGTCACCTAAAATTATATCATTCAAAACTATGTTCAAATACGAATCCAACGATATAGTTTTTGTTGACATGCACTAACATTTTGTCGCTTAAATCTTCACCAAATTCAATGGGGGACTAATAAACCACGACCGATGTAGTACAAGTGTAGAGGGCGGCGCTGCACGGGAGTCTCACCTCTCACCCCGCTGTGGCGCGGCAAAGAAGTCATTATACCACAAAACCCAACCACTCCCAAAGTAATAAGTGGCTGGTAAAATAAGCGGACAAGCAACCATCACATCCCTCCGTATTTTTTGCATTTCATCTCTCTGCATTTACTTTCTTGGTTCATCTCACACACTCGATCCCTAGCTACTACTCCTAGGGCCAGTTCTTTGGCGGCTTCCCAAATTTTTCCCACAAGAATAGTCACAGTGGAGAGTAACAATAAGGCGCCTCACTCATTTATTTGGGCTTCTAAACTACTACTCCGTCCTGGTTTATTCTTCACCATTGTAATTTGTGCTAAATTTTGACCAAAGATTTAACTGGTTTATTCCTCACCATTGTATTCCCTCCCTCTTACGAAAACCAAATAATTCCAAAACACTTAAGCGCGGTGCATTAACTTCTACCTCGTTTCTTGTTTCTTGACATATCAACCAATAAGAGATAAAGAGTGTGCATGCTTTTAATGACTTGAGATATGCAATGGTTAGTTCATTGCATGCAATACTATTAATTAGCAAATAAACATTAACGTTTCTCGTTTTCTCCTCCTCCTTGGTCACGGTCCACAGCCTAAGATGACTTACCCACCTAGACGGATGGAGTAGTGCATGTGACATGCACTGACATTTCATTAGTTAAATTTATGATCAAAATTTGACACAGATTACAATGGGGACCAATAAACCAGGACGGAGGTAGTAGTTATGGGATTACTAATCTAGAAGTCTAAAAGAATCGGCCCTGGTACTCCTACTAGTAGTAGTACTCAAGTTGGAATTCCAATTGCACGGCACAACTTGTTAGGCAAAAATTCGACATGTGGTGTAGGAAGCGGTTTGGGAATTTGCATGCCTTTCCAATCAGTGAGATACTCCGTACAAAGTACGACAGAGAAATAACCACAGAGAAGGAAGTTAAACAATCAAACGAGCATTTTTGCATTTGTTTTGCATTGAATCGTTTCACAAGCTTGACTAGTGTTGTTTTTCTACTTTTACAAAAACCGCATTGTAATGTTAAAACGTGCATTTGCACGTACATAAGTAATAGTAGTACTCCCTCCGTCTAGGTGTATAAGTCTTCCCTCCTTGGTCACGGTGCACAACCAAAGATGACTTATTGACCTGGACGGAGGTAGTAGCACAGTCTGCAAGCATATATCGAGAGAGATGTGTAGTGCGATAGTATATAGTAAAGCTTGTGCTATATGCACATACTTGCAAAATGCGTACGAATACACAATGTTCCCTTTACATACTTAATTAAGGACGCTAAAAATTCCTGAACGTTCGGGATTTATCATTTGCGTCCCAAAACTAATGAGATCGCCTTTACTTAAACAAACAAAAATTATACTCCTCCTAAAAGCCACGCCGAGGAGCGCTTGCGGCGTGCCACGAGTGCCCCGGGTGCGCGTCGCTTCCCAAAGACGCCGACACAACGCTTCTTCCTCAGCCTCGCAACTCGTGGAGGTGCTGATTGGCGGCTTGTCGGTGGGCGAGCGCGATCTCACCGTGTGGTGATCCAGCGCCAACAGGTACTCCTCCTTCGGAAGCATGCACTGGTCCACGCATCGCCAAGCGTAGATGAGGCGCTTTGGGCCCGACCGCACTCGTGGCGTCAGACGGGCGTCCTCCCCACCCTCACGGCCCTCGCAGACGAGCCTTCGCCAAAGAGCCAATTGCTCGACTCTCTGGACGCGACATAGGCCTCCTGTGCAGCTTGTTCCGTGGTGCGCTTCTCTTCCTCGGCCTTCTTTCTCCGCCTCTATTTTGGCGCTGCCTGGAGGCAAAGCCTCCCACAAGGCGACATCCATTTCTTTCCAAAGCTCCTCAAGGCTGGGGGCTCGGTGGGCGCGACGTTCTCCTCAGAAGGGGAGCCGACGCCTTCGGGCGCTGCAGCGTCGGGCGAGATTGGGAACGCCGACGCGTCCACCTCGACGCTGTCGCGGGCGAGCGGAACGCCGACGCTGCCCTCCTCGACTAGTGGCGGCGAGGAACGGAATGGCGACGCGTCGCGCCGTGGCGAGGGAGCGAACGCCGACGCGTCCTCCTCGACTAGTGGCGGCGAGGAACGGAACGGGCGACACAGAATCGGCCCAAGCGGTGCAGCGAGGGGCCTTAGGGCTTGGGAGGCGATGCCATGGTGGTCGACGTGAGAGGGAGGGGAGGAGAAAGCGATGAACGTGAACGTGAGGGGAGGAGATAGCGATGTCCCGGGAGGCGCAGATTTATAGCGCAGCAATGGCACACCTACGTAAGATATGGATCGAAGCTGCATCGACTTAACTACAGTTCAGCACGCCACCGACATGTGGGCTGCACCTGTTGGGCCCATATGTCGCTGACCCAATGCACCTGCAGTTAAGTAACAGCTACGTGGGCATATTTGTTGGAGTAAATTACGGGGGAGTGAAGGGGTAGAAATATTGCTGGTCACAACGAATTGGACGAGCGTGGGGGGAGGAGAGTCATGCATGCAGATTTTTTCACACGGGGTGGAGTGGTGGGACCACCGGAGGGAGAAGGAGAGTTTGGCAGGCATAGTGTTTCCACACATGGAGAGGAAAAGATTTGGAGACGAACGGGCTTCCTGTAGGTATGGGGAACGGTACATAATCAGTCATCTTGCATGCCGGGCTAGGTATAGTCTCAAGTCATTAAAAACATACACGCCCCACACATGTTCATATTTCAAGGTGCACTAAATTATTGCATGCGATTATTAAGGCTGGCCATAATGGTGGTATCTTAGCTGGTATCATGCACACGGAATAGCAAACATGCCGATGTGGCAAAGAATTAAAGAAGAGAGGGGGTTAGAGTAACTAGTGTTCATGCATGCATTGGTAAACACGCTTTTTTGTGAAGAACGACAAAGACTAGTTGAGTACTTTTGCAGACTTCAAAAACTATTCCACAGCCTCTACTATCTTGCTAAGTAGGTGAAAGTTTTGAATCGAGCCCTTTAAACTAGAAGGGAGGTAGTGGTACTCTAATAGCTAACCTTGTTGTGATGACAAGATAGGACATGGCACGCACCTGGACGGAGGAACTAGTCTGCATTGTGCATTTAAGTTTTGTCTGAAGTCAATGTATCTCTACTTTCACCAGACTTATAGAAAAATGTGTCAACATTCACAATGTCAAATCAATATTTTTACACTCATTATAATCAGTATTGTAGATATTGATATTTTTAGTATAAATTTGGTCGTGGGATTTCATTGATGCCTGTCAAAGCGTGGAGGAAGCGGAGCTTAGGGCTTGCATTGCCGGTCTCTACATAGGTATTTCTCTTCATAATCCTGTAATTTTAGAGACTGATTGCGCTTTTGTGGTAGCGTCTCTTGCATCGAGGGACTATGACAGGTCTGCTATGCGTGACCTGAAGATGAAAGCGTTGAGAATCTCGAAGTTGATCAACAATCTTCAATTGCCAAAGATTAGCCGTTCGGCCAATAAGGTGGCACACTTAATCGCTAAGTATAGCTTTGACAATAGATTAGATGGTATTCTTGTAAATAACGTACCACCATGTGTGGTGAATATTGTATCGAATGAGTGTACTGGTGTGGCTAGTTAATTCATATAAGGTGGTGTTCAAAAAAAGTATAAATTTGGTCAAACACTTTGCAAACGGTTGACAGGAGTAAAAAGGACCAGAGGGAGTATCATGCATGCGGAGTAGGAAAAAAATTGCTTGTCTAAAAAAGGAAAAAAAATGCTCATTTATAGCCGGTCGAAGTCTCCAAGGGCGCGACCGCGCGAGGGAGGCGAAGGTCGTGGGAGGCGCGACGTTTGACGGAATTAAGTGAAGTTACATCCATGCGCCGGCATGGCGTGCGAACAGGCAGAAGCTATACCGTCAGGCCTACAATATGGGTCTAGTAGACATGACATCTAGTGAGTCCCGCATAGTTCTCGAGAACTCTTTGGGGGCTTGCAGCCGTTTATCCACCGGGCAAGCCAGCAACCCCACGCCGTTCGCACACCCTACTCGTCCCCGTCTTCTACCTTACAACAGTTCGCTCCCAGTCGTCCGCCCTTTCACATTAGTTTGCTCCCAGTTTTTTTGTGGGGTACAACAGTTCAACTTCTCCTAACCCTCCTCCAAAATCCATGGCCTCCCAAATCTCCATGGTTGCCGCTGAGTACCAGGTTAGAGCCATCACCGGCGATCAGTTCATCGTCATCTACACACATGGATCCGAGACGATGAAAGCATGGCTTGCTCGCTTCCTACGCATGTTCAGCAGTTCAACGGATGAGTGGGTCGCTGGGCTAGATGTTGAGTACACCACAGTCCTGGAACGAGAGAAGGATCTAAAGGACGAAGAGAGGAAGAAGGCCATCGTGATCCAGGTTTGCGTACATAACGTTTTCTTGGTCTACCATATATGCCATGCCGACATTGAGTGCCAGGATTTTAAGAACTTCCTCAAGGACAAAAGAGTGAAATTCGTTACTGTAGGCTTTAAGAACGACAGGGATGTCCTGCGTCGGATAGGTTTCGTTGTAGGCCAGCCCTTCGATCTCCAGAAGGCAAGCCTGGTGTCCTCCTCTCAACCTTCAATGCTGACCCTACTACACGTGTGGGAGCAGGCGGGCGCCGGCATGCGCAACGGCAGCGGCGGCATATTGATGAGTGCGTGTGTGGGAACTTACTTTAATTTTACTAGCACAAATGCCCGTGCGTTGCAATGGGAGAGAAAATTAACGTGTGTCGCCTGCAAATTTTTTTTGCCATGTGTCCATCAAAAAGTCCACCAGGAAGGCACGACGGCATACATATATTGGCATCAACAGCAGCAAAGAGGCGCATGCCAAAGTTTGAAAGGAATACATTATCAATTGTGCATTAGTCATGAAAAAAGCTTTAATACTGGTGCTAAGGAACACTTATTTTTTTCATAATCTTGAAAACTCCTATCTCGCTTAGGGTTTTCACGCCTACCTCATGAATCTCGGCAATCAAGGCAGGCAAATAGCGATTGGATGGAATATCTTGCTTTTCTTAAAAAAAAATGATTAGAAAAAAATGTTGCATGAATGAAACACGCAACAACTTATGTCTTTCTACTGAGAAGGGTCTTTGTATCTCATGAAAGACCCACAACCCATAGTGCCAGTTAAATATTACTTTTTTTCTTTATCTCATGCAGTCTCCAATCTCCTTTCTTTATCTCATGCTGCAGCCACAGCCCACAATCAGATTTAAATCTCTCCCTCTCTAAATCTTTCTCTCTCTTTTTGATCTGGGTGTCTTTCGACCTATCTCATGGAGCCCAACAATCTCCTTTCTTTATGTCATGCAGCCCCCAATTGAATCTAGTTTAATTAGTCATAACTTTCTTTCCTGCACAAAGCGTGCATGTCTTGTGGATTACCGTTTGTTTATTGTTTCTCCATGTGGCCCGTTGTCTCTACAGGCAACTTGCTCAAGTATATAAGTTGGTCAGGTTTATGTAAAAAGGCAAGGTGGGATTATTTCTTTTGTAAACGAACCTCTTTCTCCCATAATCATGAGCTAGCAAAGTTGGCGGAGTTGTTTGGTTGTTACAAGCTTATCGATCATGAGATCGGCCCACCATGCAAGGGATAGTTTTTATTTTTATTTCATAAAGAAAGCACACCTTCATTCTCACGGCCCACAAGGAAAAATCCTGTCAGAAAGCCACTTGCTTGGCACCTAACCCAGCTGACGGAACAACGTATGAAGTCGCAGGTTGACAGACGAAATTTCGACGTACGAAGGGCAGGTGGAAGAACATAGGAAAATGGTCTGTGCGTTGTAATGGAATAAAAATTCATCGCACTCCCGCACTCCAAATTCTATCACTATGGCTTTCTCCATAAAAAAAATAGTATTGTCAAATATCCGTAACCTGAAGAAGAATTGTTCTTTCAAGCCGACCATCTTTGTAGAATTGTTTCTTTTCTTTTTGCGGGAAAATGTAGCATTGCTAGACTTGTGGGTGGTGCTTTGCTAATGAGTAAACACCAAAATGAGGGATAATCGGCTATAGTCCAATTCAATGTACATAATCCCATTTTAATTTAAGCTAACACACCTTTAATGCGTTGACCAGGTGATTTCATTGATTCTTCTAATAGTATATACTTTTATGCAGGCCTGTGTTGTAATTCGAGCTACTCACCATGTATAATAGGCAACGTGCATGTTAATTCGTCAAGGGCGCTCCCAGTATTTGTTGTGCACATAATAACATTTTAATTTAAAGTAACCACCTGTTCATTAAAAGGCCTGGACTGCTGGGGATTGCATTGGAGTTAGGCATCACCATATCAATCAAATCGACCTTGGACGTTGTCTGGGCCGGTTCGCTTGCGCTTGCTTTATTTCCCTCGCAGGAGTTAACGTATAAATAAAAGGCAACCCAATAATCTTCACACAAGGCCTCTTGTTCTATTGGTTGGGAAATATCCATAGCATGCTTGTGGTCTCAAGTTCCATGTCCCACAAAAGCACTAATGTTTTTATCTTTTTTTTTCGCTTCCAGCCAGCAGCCGCGAATCGTTATTCCAAGACGGACGAAAAATCATATGGATCCCACCATAAACAAAAAAAAGTGGAGAAACAATCTATCCTTTAATATTAGGTAAAGATATATAAGGTTGGTCAAACTTAAAAGAAAACCGTACTAGTACACGTAAACATTAGACTTAGGCAACGCTTTTATTAGTTAGTACCACAGCCACGATATGGAATCCTATGCAAGCGCGTGAACCGTGGCCGCGCGGTCGATCGAATGGTGCGTCACCGTGTCACGCTCGAAGGACATCCTCCAAACCTTTTTGTGTGTGTGAAAACAATCCTCGAAGATTACTCAACTTTTTTTTCCTGTGAAAGTTCTTGACGCTGCAATATTTCCATATATTTGAATTTAGCTCCAGTTCGTGTTTATTTGGATTTGGACGTTTTAGGTGCGCCTTAATTTTTTTTAATAATGATTTTGTGTGTGTGACTGAGAGAGAACGTGTGTATGTGTCCATATGTGTGTTGTGGCGGAAGGGGCAATGTGGAGACGGTGTGCGTGTGATACAGACATAGAGAGGTGTAAATGTGCAAATGATCATGCATTAGTGAGACATAAACAGATGCCGATACGTTGTGTATAGATGAGAGAACGGTCTTCTAGTTTACTTGTGTGAGAGAGAGAGAGAGGGAGAGAGAGACAGAGAGAGGAGCATCCGTAACACAACAACCATCTCTCTCGATTTGTCCGTCCCTCACACGGTCGCATGCAACACATGCATCAACGCACACATTTCGACACCCTCACCCGGCCCCTTCCCACCTCAAGGCCCGCACAATCTCTTCGTGAATACCCATTTCTCTCCTTAGGTTTGTTTTCTCTCAATATCTGATAGACACACACACAGACACATGCAGCACAACACACACACACTCCCCCGATCACACAATTCATCCCCATCCAAGGTTATACGGCGACCACTCTCGCTTGTGCTTCTTTGCACCCCCAACATGTACAACACCTCAATCTTCAAAGAGGGCATCGAGCAGATCGAAGACGGCGACCACACCGCGCTAGAGAATGCGGGGTCATTTGGAAGCAGGGTGATGTGACAACGGCCGATCGACTCCTCCCCCATCCTCTCTCTCTTGCACAAAATTACCAATCCCTCTCTCCCCGCACAAAATTGTCAATCCCTCAACCCACGAGATCCTTCCCTCTCGTCCATGTTTTTCCAGCTCTCTCATCAAACATGCTGTCTCTTCTCCTTCCACGATATGTAATCCAGATGCACACGCATCTCATGTATATTACATGTATCCATCTTTCTCACAGACCTAACTTCTTCCTCTCTCTTTCTCTCTCTCTGTCTCGTTAGGTTTGTCTCCTACTCTCTCGTCCACATACATACAATCTTTCCCGCCCTACCTGCTCCATCTTCAAAAGCTCTCTCTGCACGTTTCTTTCACACATTGGGATATGTCAAAATGTTGCTTCTATAATGGCTGATGTAGAGTTATGATTGTTTTTGTTGCATCCTACAAAGTAATAACTATGAAATGCGTTTAGATTTTCATTTGATTGGGATTATGTGAGTTTGAGCATGTTGTGAAGTACTGTAGACCTTGTATACATCTTTGGATTCGACAATGATTGTAACTATTGAATTGTATAGACCATTACATTCGAAGTCAATAGCCTAATATATTTATTTCACAATTTCAACAAATGATTAGTTCACTACAAACTAAGAAAACAAATGTGTACTCCCTCCGCTTTTTATTTAAGTCCGCCAGATTAGCATTGGTCAAAGTCAAGTTTTGTAAACTCTCGGAAAGCTTATAACAAAAATATTAACATATACGATAACAAATAAATACCATTAGATTCATTATTGAATGTACTTTCACATCATACATATTTGTTATGGTAAATGTTTATATTTTTCTATAAACTTGGTCAAACTTTAGGAAGTTTGACTTCGGGCAAACCTAATATGCAGAGTTTAGTACTACTACTCGCCAGTTGCTTAGCCGAATCACTCAACACGCCACACGGGAGTCCGGTGTCACAAAATTTTGAGGTCGGCGGAAAACTCCCGCGCCTTGATTCGAGCAAAGGGAAGTTACCATCATAGCCTTCGAACAGGCCTACGGATGACGCTTGGTAGGGGCTGTTTTCAGAATCTCGTGTTCACCCTACCCAGCCAACCCCACCCCGGCACCCAGAGTAGTACACCTGAATACTCCCCATTTTCTATCCCCACCGCAAAATAGACTTCTCCACGGCACCGCAGCCTTCGTGCTCCTCCCATTTACATCGGCGCACTCGTCCACCGCAACAAGATCCGCCTCATCGACGACCTCAGACACCAAGACTAGAGCCGGTCCGCCGTCATCGTCAGACACGGAGCCTCTTCCCGGCATCGCCTTCCACGGTCTCGGATCTGCTTTGAAGCCGACGCCAAGCGCAGAAGTACCACCGTCGTGGACAATGAATCGACTTCGCTGTCAATTATGACTCACAGAGGCCGCCACGACCATCGTTCTCCTCCTCGATTGGTAATGTGTATATTGAATCACTTAGCAGTACATGTGCAGTTCCAATTTTGTTCATACCTACCCTTCAAATTTCCGGGTGCTATTGTTCCGTAAAAGTAATTGGTTATAGCCTCCATTGTCCAACAGAATATCAGCTTGTAATTGTGCGTCGCTCATGTATCGCTACCGTGCTTGGGTAGGTTTTTCATCCGCAACCAAAGAGTGTGGCAAATGATGGAAAGGTTTTTAGAACTAGCAAGATGCCCATGCGTTGCACGCATCAGATGCATTTGTATGAGTAGTTTATCTTGTGGGAGAAAAGGATGAACGAGGGAAGACCTTATTTGCAAATCTGGAGAGGGGTATGGGTATCTTTTTGCAAAATTCCCATTTGTTTCCTTCCTATCTCACGATATAAATCAGACGGCCTATATTGCAATAAAAAAAGTATAGAGAAAAAAGTAGACAATAAAGGAAGTAGAGATAAATATTAAATATAAAATATAAAATAAATATAACATAAGAGAAGAGAGTAGAGATAGCAGAGATGTCAGGAAAGGATCGCGCGCGCGGGGGGAAAAGCGGCCGGGCGTGCGCTAGTTTTGGCGCGTGGCGTTCGACGCGCTTTATAAAATCCAACGCCCTCCCACCGCTCTGTGCCTTGCCACCGCTCTCTCCCTGCTCTGTGCCTCGCCACCGCTCTCTCCCCGCTCTTTTTCGCCTCGCCGCCGCCACCATGACGCCGCTGAAACTTGGGGATACCGCGACGTCATGGCGCTTCTTCGGCGGCTTCTCCGCCGAGATCCGGTTCATGAAGCGCCTCGCCTCGGCAATTTCGACACCGCCAACGAGGCCGCCACAGCGACGCGGGCGGTGTGGCGCCCGGTGGCCTCATAGAACATTGAAATTCCAACGTCCGACGCTGAGCGGGCGCAGAGTCAGCGCCTCTGCCGCGGCTTAGCACCGACGAGGATCGTCGCGACAACCGGAGGCGGGAGCACCGTCTCGGCATCACCGAGATGGACGAGGAAGCCATGGCGCTGTGGCGCCAACACTTCCCGCAGGACATCATCAACGAGCGCGAGTTCTACGCGCAAAGGAGGGCGGAGAGGGATAAGAGGAGGGCGGAGCGAGCCGCCTATCGCGAGGACATGCGCAGGCAAAAAGCGGACGCTCAATTCAACATGAGGCTAGGAGCAGCGTCGCCCTGGGAATCTGACGACGATCGGTATCTTCACGCCTCTGATCGGACGTCGGAGGAGGACATCACCGAGGAGGAGCTCGGACGACGAGGAGTAGTTGAATTATCTTTTTATCTATCTATGCCGAGAACTATCCTCTACTCTCTAGTATCTACTTCGATCTCAGATCAGAACGCTTTTTTAAAGCGCCGCGCGTTGCGATTCTGTTGGAGATGCTCTAACATGGCAGACGAGTGCTTTAATGTTGCCCACAAGATGCGCGAGTATTACTAGTAGTATATTTTTCTTGCCATGTTGAGATTCTAAACCACGAGTGCGAACATGCAGAGAAACAATGAAGACCAAACACGGGATATTCGGGACATCTTCAAGGAGCGTGGCAAGTTAAAGAGGAGCTGCACCGAACCTGTAAAAAGAGCTTTGGTAAGTAACACCCTTTCAATTACTTTCGTGTAGCCTCGTGTTCTTTGATGTGTATATGTTGTAGTTTCTGTTTCTCTTAAGCGTGGTGTTCTTCGATGTGTAATAAGAGAGTCTTAATCGTCCTAATGATTTTGTTTTTAGCTTGATGTAGGAAGTGGGTGTTCTCACCTTGTAGTCTGTTTTTATTTATTTTTTTCCTTTTGAATTCACTTCTCAAAGTTACATTTTATCCGGCTACTACTAAATGGATCTAGGTTGCTCGAGTATTGATCTAAAAATAAGTAACTTCATGTCGGGATGCGCCTCATGAGGAGGGAAGTATGGTCAACCTCGAGATCATGTTTCCAAAATGAGGTCGGATTACACACAAGGTGTCGGTTCCCTAATGATGCCGGATTAGACACAAGGTGCAAATTCCAGATGATGCGGGATTACACACAAGCCGTGTGGAGTCAAACTGTTCGTGTCCTCGTGGCATTAGTAAAGGCTGAAAGAAAGCGTCAAAGAGCCCTTGAGAATGTAGCTGAGTTCAGAAGAAGCTTAAAAGAGCAATCAGATGCTCTCTTCACCCAAGCCAAAGAAGAGATGGAAGAAGCCAGAAATAAGCTAGCAGAGGCAGAGCAGGCTAGGCATCTCTTGCTATCTAAAACTGTTGTCAATACAAATTTTCCTTCATAATAGCTAGGTTCAAATGTTTATCCAGTCAGCATGCCTGTTGTGATGTTCGTGCATCTACTGATGTGGCACAAAATGTTTTTTTCCGGCTCATGTAATAACAGTAATAACTTTCCAAACAATAACAGACGAAGCATTGGACATGGTATAGTTCAAGCGCAAGCCCGACATTCCAAGTTCAGCTTCCACATCAAACTCATGTTCACAGATATCTGCACATTCATACATAATGTCCACAACTATGATTCACTTCAAAGCCAAAAAATGTGAGGAGAGTTATAAATAAAGAAAATCCTCTACTAGTTCCTCGCTACCGGTGCGAGCACAACAAGTCAAGACCATGCGTAAATTAATTATATTTTAGTCATTTTTGTGTTCTAAAATGCCTGCCGCTCATGGAAGGGCGTGTTGCCGCACACGCACGGATTCAACGAAGGCAAAGCGGGCAGTCTTAAGCTGGTTGCACGCTGGCGAGGAGGCGTTTCACTGGGCCCGCACGCCCCTTCTTAAGGCGCGCGGTTCAATGCCTGCGCTTATGAGAGGTCGCGTCTGTCGTGAGCAATCACTCCCTCCAAATTCTTTTTTGTTTGGGTATAACAAAATCTCATTTTCCATTCACATTTTACAAGTAAAATTCATGGACAAACTTTGACCCAAAGTACGATGGGGACTAGTAAATCGTAATGGAGGTAGTAGTTTTTTAATCAAAGAAGGGTTTCCTTCCGATTTTCATTATCGAAAACCAGCATCTAAATCTAAACCATAGTATTTGCCCTAGAACTACCAGGTTCAACATCTCACAACATAAACCCATACAACCTCCATCGCAAAAAAAAACCACACAACCATACGCCAAGGAGGTACGTAGTACTATGAATTCCATTTTCGCTCCATACCAATCGTTCTAAAAACTACTTACTACTTATAACGCGCCATTGAAAATAGGAACTCTTAACCCCGCTAAAAAACGATATTTTAAACGTGGCTACTCGATCTGTGGCAACTGGTGAGCCACCGCGCTCCAAGTCGTTCACCTGTGGTCCCGACCATCAACTCCTACGGATCAAATTATCACGCCGAAATGACTATTCCTACAAAGGTGCTCCACCACGCACTCTGCACCCTTCGAATGCAGCAATCGTGCACCTAGGGTTTTAGGGTTTATTTGTTAACGCCGCTTTACGTAACACTCATGTGTGCGAGACAATGAGAGGCCCATTGTGCGTGCGCCTCTTCTCTTCGTATATGTACTCCACCGTTTGTCTGGTGTCCAAAAAATTATAATAACTACTAGCAATGTGCCAATGCGTTGCCACACGATCAAAGTAGATTAATACATTTCACTTATTTGATAAAAAAAAGTCTAGTTTTGAAATACTTATATCACTAAAAATATGTTATGTTTCACTCAAAATATATTCCTTTGGCGGTTTTTATGAGATAAGGGAGGAATGTTGTTGGTTTCAAGATTCGAGAAGTGGTATATGTCTAATTTCTACTCTTACTAGCAAGATGCCCGTGCTGTACGGAACATCAAGATCTTGTGGGAGAAAAGGATGAATGAGGGAAGGCCTTATCTGCAAATGTGATGAAGAGTGCGGGTAAATTGCCATATTTTCCTTCCTATCCGTCAGATATAAATCGGACGACCTACATTGCAGGATGGCAGGCCCACCATCATCACAAACTCTATTTTTTATCCCTACTCTTATAAAAAGCATTGTCGGTGATGATCGTGTGCCTGCCATCTGCAACATAGGTCGTCCGATCTATATCTGACGGATAGGAAGGAAACTATGGCAATTTTGCAAAAAGATACCCACACCCCTCTCCACATTTGCAAATAAGGCCTTCCCTCGTTCATCCTTTTCCCCACAAGATAAACTACTCATACAAATGCATCTTGATGTTCAGGTAACGCATGGGCATCTTGCTAGTTGTTGCAAAAAGCCCATGTGTGTGTGAGAGAGAGGGAGAGTGGAGGAGGACGGAGTGCATGTGTGACAAAGACACAAGGAGTGTGTGTGCGATAGGTATCACTTAAAATGAGGCGATAGTGTGTGTGTGTGCACGATCGAGAGGGCGTGTCTCAAGAAGGGAAGAAAAATCTACATAGATACAAGGAGCGGGAGAGAGACATGTATGCGATGGTGGAAGCACGAGTCTCATGGGTGTATAAACCTATCTAGAGGCTAGCTAGTCGATAAATGTTTGTGAGAGAAATACGAGTCGGGGTGCGAAAGCGAGAGTTTTGTGTGTGTGAGAGAGAGACGGTAGTCGGGAAGGGGAGTGGAAGCAGGAGTTGTGTGTGTGTCTGTGAGAGAGAGAGAGAGGAGACGGTAGTCGGGGTTGTCTGGTCGGTAAACAAATGAATAATGTCAGTCTGCGATGGAGACGAAAAGGAGACCCCAACAAATGTTGTGTCTACAGGAGAGAGAGAGAGAGAGAGAGAGAGAGAGAGTAATTTTAGTGGTATGAGTCATATGTAGAGACATATAAGGTGTGTGAGAGAATCCCATAGAGAGAAAGACAAAGTGAAAGACGAGTGGAGACTGTGTGTGTGGCGGTGAAAAAGAAAGCTTAGGTACCGAGTGATACCAGAGAATAGTAGAGACGTGAGAGATAATGAAAACCGTGTAATGTATAATGATAGGGAGAGTGTGACACTTCTCAAGGGAGACGTCGAGAGACCATGTTTGCGAGGATAGGAGAAACATGAAGTGAGCGTGCGGGTGAGCTGGAGAAAAGAGAGTGATAGCTACTGAAGGAGCATGCATGCGAGATAGATGGGCGTGAAAGGTGTTTACAAAAATGGGATTCAAATATTTGAAGTCGAGATGATGATACATGTTATCCATTCTCGTACCAAAATTGATCTATCAAACATGAATACTCATATGATTTCACGCACATCTATGTTATTTAATATGTAGATATTCTTGATCCATACATTTTAGTAGAACATAATTTGGTTAAATTTTTTCAATTCAACCTTAAGATTTCGAGATCGTTGTATTTGTAAATCATATTATACATATAAAGGAGCAGAATTCTTTGTTGTGCTTTTGAAAGTATATATAAAAAATGATGTATATAGAATGTAATTCCAATTGAAAATGGATCCCGCCCGAAAAAAAATAGAATACAAACGGGATTTGAATTGAGTTGGCACGGTAAACGTGCACTCTGCAAAATTTGAACGAAGCGGGGAAAGTCGCAGTAACCGCCCGAAACCAAAATCTGCGAGATGGAAATCACTATCGCATATCCTCGCCACGCAAAGCCTATCTGCTGGATTTCTATAGGTTTCGATAGGGGTAGGTTTGTAATTTCACCCAAACGTGACGTAACCACCTCTCACCTGGATTCATACACGGTGGGCGCCAAAACACAGTGTGTCCTCGGCCGAAAATGACTCCCTCCCCGATTCATATTCATACACGATGGGCGCCAAAAACAAACTCTCGTCGGCAAATATTCAGTGTATGCGAGATTACCGTCCTATCCCCAGCCGACTAATGTTGTTGTGATGTAGTAGAAATTTGAAACGGGGGCTAAGTTTGTAAATTTCCTCGCATTTGAGACAAGCGCCTGAATACATGGTTCCCCCCTTCCTCTCTACCTCCCTTTTCCCCATTCGTACTCCGTGGGCGCCAAAAAACCCTCTCCACTCCACCCTCCTCCGTCCGCCGCCGTCCGCCACCCCATCCACCGCCGTCCTCCTCCACCATGCCGGAGCTGATACCCCAACGCCACCATCCATTACAAGAGATCGACCTCTTTCATCCACGGCTTTGGACCGGGATCCTTGCATCCCGTCCTCTTGCTTCATCCCCGCCGTCGTCCACCTTGCCGGCGCCGCTCCTACGACCGTCTCGTCCACCGCGCCCCGCCGCCACCGTCTACCCTCATAGATCTGCTTCCATGCCGCCGACAAATTATCGCCATCGCAACACCGACAAATTTCGAGCAGATGCGACACGGCGCCGCACTGCAGGGCGGTACTATTTCGTACTGCTCAACTTATTTATCGCAGCAAGAAAATAGATCGCCACCGCTTTACTCGATTTCTTGTCTTGGTTGCGGTTGCCTTTGTCCGGTTTGCACCTTCAGATCCGCCATGGCACGCTCAACACTATACTCGCAATGCTTATGGTTTTCCCCTTTTATATTCCACACTAGTTAAATCACAGTAGACTAAATTTCAAAATTGGGTCAGTCGATTTTTGAGAGCTCACCGGAGTTCGCCGGTGCGAAGGAAGCGGCTCGGGTGGGGACGGTGGTTGTGGGGGCGATGGTGGGGCCTTGTCGAATGAAGAAAACTCGACGCGGGTGGGGCGGGGGTGGGGGTGGCGGAGGAACACAGGCGGTGGGGCCGGTGGTTCGGCCGGCGGCCCGTGCGGTGTTTTGTATGGGAAGCATAGTATGTTCCTTGTCAGGAAGGGGAGCAGGGACATCTGCAGTCAACAGCTGATAGAGCTGACCTGTACGTGATCGATAGGCTTTCAATTAGTAGCGCAATACAACACTGTAATTTCCAGCCAGTTCCACTTTCCCGATTTATATATCCTGGTTATGGTGTAGCCCTTTTATGTACACTACGATCTGCCTAGTTGTTGTGTGCTCTTGTTATCATGGTTTGGCAATAAACTCTATACAAAGATATTATGAACCTATCATCCGCCAACTATCCTTACTGAGCCTAATTTTTTTGTACTTGTGCCAGATTATATTAATGCACACACCATATTACACCACACATGGGCTCTCTCATCGTAATCCGTGATAGCACACAAGGGTTTACAGGCGCCCTATATTAGAATATCCTCTGCATTACAAAGATAATCTCACTACTATTTATGTTTTCATGCTTCTCGATATTATACGTAATCATAGTGAATATCGAATTCGCGCATCGTAAGAATATTGTGGAACACCGCAACGACTTACAAAATTGGCACCAAGGCATTGAGTGCCATTCGATGCAATGAAACTCATACACTCCCCACTGTTGATTCTTGTTCGTAATATGATCCTAATGACTATTCTAACCTCGAGGAGTCAAAGGCGTATGGCATGTCCTGTTCACCCATCAAGGTGCCTGTTCTAATTTGGCAATGTTTTATTGATTGCGGTATCTTGCATATGTTGTCTTGCATTTCTTCTACTTTGTTGCACCGCCATCCGCTTAGTTTACTCATCATATATGTCGAGATGCCATGCCCATCCATTATCAATACATATTCCATCTGTCATCATACCATGTTTTTCCACTCAAATGTTGTTCTTGTGCATCAGACATCAAAAAGGAAGAGGGTGATTGCCGAACCTGAAGGAGCACCAGCTAAGTCCTTGAAAAACATGGTGGTGCCGGAGAAATCAGACAGCACCCCATTTATATTGGTTGTACAAGAAGTGACACAAAACGTAGGACCGACTCCAGCAGACTGTACCCATACTTCACTGGCCACACCACTAGCCCCACCACACAGGACCTACACTCTAGCAAAAGGTATACCGATTTCATTTGCCATAGCACCAGCTGTACCACAAAAAAATCCCACTCCAAAGAAAAAGTACAAAGAAGTCCACCGGCGAAGACCTATCCCAACCGCAGAGACGGCCAATTCCTGCAGATTGGAACTCCATTCCATTTATTCCCATTTTAAAAGACAATGCTTTCAATGTTGTTAGGGACTACGTGCATATATCCCCATCATGGGAAGATTATTGTGAAGACAAACACCATTTTCACATCTTCCTGTTCAACTTACGTGTAAGTGCTATTATTCATGGTTATTATTTTCCTGCTTTTCTCACGATTGAACACATCAATGATTTACATTACATTGTTGTAACTAGGCGAGGGTCAATCTGGATAGTCATGACGAGCAAAGCTTGCTTGTGCTTTTCAAGGAAGCATTGCAACAGTATCGGTGTTACCTGAGGAAATCACACTTTGATGGCAAGTCTATAAACGAATTTCGGTGAAGTCTCCTGCTAAATTTAGAAGACATTGAATGGAAAAACCTTGTTATGCACTAGTCTCGTTCCTGTGGATGAGGTAATCGCCTATGAAATCACATGACAATTTGAACTTCTACTTTTCCGCATGTGCCTTACAGATCTTTTTTGCGTGAAATCTTCTCGAAGAAGAATTCGGTTTGATAAGAACGACGTGATATCGCAAATATGTTGCCCGCTGCTTTGCTCTTGTTAGTACCGTTGTCCTGTATCACTGCATTTGCATACATACCTGGTTCATTATGTGACAAAGGTATGCATGATAGCTTGCTTATCAATTGTTCGCCCAAATTATCTCGATCTGTATGAATGGTTACATTAGTGTAGAATATATCCAATGCCAATGTTTTTTAGCTCGCATTGTTCTTGTAAGTACATGATGTCCTTTATCGGTGTACTTATAATGACAGTAGTTGTTCATGTACCATCAGTCTCTGACTTATTTTCCTTTGCCCTCCATTTTCTACACATCGATCTATATTTACTCTTACCATAAGGTTGGTCTTGAAGAAGTTTAGCTGTGCATTGCTCTTGGCTGTACCTTTTGCCTGTGATTCAAGCACTTACATTTATAGCTACTTGGTTATGTAGCATCACTCTTCATCTTATCTTAAATATTCTCCATTTTTCGTATATTATCACATCTATATTTACTCTTAACAAAATGTAGAATAAAGGCAATGCTTTTGAAGAAGATTTTGTGGTAAACTTCTTGAGTTGCCTCCCCCATCAAGATGGACAAGGCCTTTATAGAGACTGTCTTCACCAATAATGTAAGTTTGTCCATCTCAAGCCTTCAAACTTTGTTGTATATATTTGGTTAGGCATGACTGCAACAGCTGTTTATTTTTGGTGTTTGCATCAAATTGCTGGTTCAAAGTTTATTATGTAGTTCATAAACAAAAGTTTTTCCTTTCTCAATTTAAGTTTTCAGTTGTACAACCAAGTTCCTTCTTCATACCATGTAAATTAAACTTTACAGAGCAAGTGATCTTCTTTTGCACTGCATGTATGCTTCTGTTCTTCATCCGTAATCCAGTGGTATGGTGAACCTACCCACTATAGCACAATGGCATATTCTGCAATGTCTTAACTATGAACAATGCCATATCATTCTACTATTATTTAAACAGTCTCTTTATTTGCCAATCTGAAATGGTATAAATTGACAGCACACTAACCATTGATACTTATGAGTTCTTGATCTGTAATCCAGTGGTGTCGTGAAGCTGCCAACTGCTTCACAATGTCATTTCCTGCCATGTCTTGACCTGAGCAGTACCATATTGTGTTAATGCAATTTTAAACTGTGTCACTTTATTCGTTAGTAAGAATGTGATGAATTGTCAGCACTGATACTTTTATGTGCAAATCCTGTCATCTGTCTGCTTGTTTATCTTTCAGAGTGAGGAAGATATAAGTGTTGAACAAGCATAGTCTCATCATCTTGCTCACCGCTATACCGCAGCCTCCCCAACAGGGCTAACCTTTCTTGAACTCTATTGAAGTGCTGTCGGTTTGTATATTATTTTGTCGGCATGTTTATTTGCACTGGTGGCGATCTTTGATGCCCAGTGTATGTAATATGTTGTCTGCTTGTGCTTTATTATCATAGTGGCGAACTTTGATGCCCAGTGGATGTAATATGCCGTAATTTATTTATTGTATAGTCTAGGTTTTTTCTTATTCACGATGCTGCAATTATTTTACTGTATATATATCATGTCTTCGCAGTAAACCGGCCAACAGCTCACGGGCCGGCAGCAGCCCGAAATGAACCCCGGCCCATGATTGTGCGAATCAAATCACGGGCTTTTAACAGGCCAAAATTGTCTCGGTCCTTGTTTGGCCCAATCAGATATCGGTCGCGAAAGGTGCGGATGCAAACCGGTCGTAGTTAGGCCCAACTATATGACGGGCTTTAACAGGCGAAATTAATATAGGCGAGAAATGTTAAACGGGCCCTTAATGTGCCAAACTAATATTAGACCGAATTACTAAGTGGGCCTTTAGCAAGTGGGCCCAAAAGCATAGTGTCCGGTTGATGTCGAATCGATATGGGCCATAATTGAGCCCAAAGCCTCTTAAAGGGTCGGACCTGATCCGGGCCGTAATTTGGCCTGTAACGTGGTAGGCTTTTAATGGGTTTGGATCTCATATGGGCCACTATTAGGCTCGGAGCGTGGCGAGCCATTAATGGACCGGATCAAATATGGGCGGCATTTGGCCCAAAACATGGCAGCCAGTTAATGGCCGGCCTACTAGGGTCCTCAAAATCTTGTGGGCCTTGGTGGGCTGGCCCATTAATGTCGGCGAAATCTCGTGGGCCTTTAGCTGGGCCGACCCATTATGATCCGCAAGAATCTTGTGGGCCTTTACCTGGGCCGGCCCATTATGGCACACAAAAATCTTGTGGGCCTTTACCTGGGCCGGCCCATTATGGCCCGCAAAATCTTGTGGGCCTTTAGTTGGGCCAGCCCATTATGGCCTGCAAAATCTCGTGGGCCTTTAGCTGGGCCGGCCCATTATGGTCCACAAAATCTTGTGGGCCTTCAGTTGGGCCGGCCCATTTAAACTTGATGGGCCGGTCCACGTGTCAACATATCATAGGCGCGTCCCGGACCTGACACGTGTCTCCTCCAGCCAATGATGATTTTACACGTGAAAATCCCCATTGGTCGGGGCTGTTAACGGGTTATCGGATCCAAACCCGACCTGATAGCTTAACGGCGTTCCGTTACGGTGGATGCCACGTGTCGGTCACCCTTGACGAAAGCACTTCTGTGACGCGGGATTTATCGTCATGGAAGTGGACACTTCCGTGATGATAATTTCGGTAATGTCATGGAACACTTCTACGACAGCACAGGTATGACTATCTTGATTGTGTCATAAATTTGTCATGGATGTACATGCATGACAAAAAACGCGACCTACTATGACAAACACGTATCATCACGGAAGTGTATTTTTTTGTAGTAAAAGGGTGTGGGCCCCCTGGCCTTGATTCTTTCACCTGTATTTTTATTATTTCCGAAAATAATCTCCGTGAAGTTTCAGGTCATTCCGAGAACTTTTGTTTCTGCACATACATAACACCATGGCAATTCTGCTGAAAACAGCGTCAGTCCGGGTTAGTTCCATTCAAATCATGCAAGTTAGAGTCCAAAACAAGGGCAAAAGTGTTTGGAAAAGTAGATACGACGGAGACGTATCAACTCCCCCAAGCTTAAACCTTCGCTTGTCCTCAAGCAATTTAGTTGATAAACTGAAAGTGATAAAGAAAAACTTTTACAAACTCTGTTTGCTCTTGTTGTTGTAAATATGTAAAGCCAACATTCAAGTTTTTAGCAAAGATTATGAACTAACCATATTCACAATAACACTTAGGTCTCATGTTTACTTATATCAATGGCATAATCAACTAGCGAGCAATAATAATAAATCTCGGATGACAACACTTTCTCAAAACAATCATAATATGATATAACAAGATGGTATCTCGCCAGCCCTTTCTGAGACCACAAAACATAAATGCAGATCACCTTTAAAGATCAAGGACTGACTAGACATTGTAATTCATGGTAAAAGAGATCCAGTCATAGTCATACCCAATATAAATTAACAGTAATGAATGCAAATGACAGCGGTGCTCTCCACCGGTGCTTTTTAATAAGAGGGTGATGACTCAACATAAAAGTAAATAGATAGGCCCTTCGCAGAGGGAATCAGGGATTTGTAGAGGTGCCAGAGCTCGATTTTGAAATAGAGATAAATAATATTTTGAGCGGTATACTTTCATTGTCAACATAACAACCAAGAGATGGAGATATCTTCCATGCTACACACATTAGAGGCGGTTCCCAAACAGAATGGTAAAGTTTATACTCCCCCACCACCAACAAGCATCAATCCATGGCTTGCTCGAAACAACGAGTGCCTCCAACTAACAACAGTCCCAGGGGGAGTTTTGTTTCCAATTATTTTGATTTGATTTGCATAAAGCATGGGACTGGGCATCCCGGTGACCAGCCATTTTCTCGTGAGTGAGGAGCGGAGTCCACTCCTCTTGAGAATAACCCGCCTAACATGGAAGATACAGACAGCCCTAGTTGATACATGAGCTATTCGAGCATACAAAACAAAATTTCATTTGAAGGTTTAGAGTTTGGCACATACAAATTTACTTGGAACGGCAGGTAGATACCGCATATAGGAAGATATAGTGGACTCATATGGAATAACTTTGGGGTTTCAGGGATTGGATGCACAAGCAGTATTCCCGCTTAGTACAAGTGAAGGCTAGAAAAAGACTGGGAAGCGACCAACTAGAGAGCGACAACAGTCATGAACATGCATTAAAATTAATAAACATTGAGTGCAAGCATGAGTAGGATATAATCCACCATGAACGTAAATATCGTGGAGGCTATGTTGATTTTGTTTCAACTACATGTGTGAACATGTGCCAAGTCAAGTCACTTAAATCATTCAAAGGAGGATACCACCCTATCATACCACATCACAACCATTTTAACAGCATGTTGGCACGCAAGGTAAACCATTATAAACTCCTAGCTAATTAAGCATGGCATAAGTAACTATAATCTCTAATTATCATTGCAAACATGTTTATTCATAATAGGCTGAATCAGGAACGATGAACTAATCATATTTACAAAAACAAGAGAGGTCGAGTTCATACCAGCATTTCTCATCTCAATCAGTCCATCATATATCGTCATAATTGCCTTTCACTTGCACGACCGAACGATGTGAATAATAATAATAGTGCACGTGCATTGGACTAAGCTGGAATTTGCAGGCATTCAATAAACAGGAGAAGACAAGGCAATATGGGCTCTTGGTTAAATCAACAATAATGCATATAGGAGCCACTTCAACAATTTCATTATGGTCTTCTCCTATCGACCCCCAAAGGAAAGAAAAGAAATAAAACTATTTACACGGGAAAGCTCCCAACAAGCAAAAGAAGAACAGGAAATCTTTTTGGGTTTTCTCTTAATGAATACTAATTATTTTGGTTTTTCTTAAGATTTATCGAACACACAAGAAGAAAGCATAAAAAAATAAACTAGCATGGATAGTACAATGAAAAAGTATGAACACCAACAACTAGCATGAGTGTGTGAATATAAATGTAATGTCGGTGAGAAATACGTACTCCCCCAAGCTTAGACTTTTGGCTTAAGTTGGTCTTATTGCCACGGCTGGCCTGGCGGATATCCAAATTTGTAGTCAATCGTCTTGAGATGCAGTGATTATTGCATCATGGGTTGCAGCTTGGAGGCGAGCTATCTCAGCCCTCCTCTCGTACTCATTCGCCTCTTGCCTGGTTATAAAGTGTCTCCCTTTCGCCTGAAAGTCAAAGAAAGTAGAAGCAGGGAGAGCGACGTGATAGGTGTGTCGTCTGTCAAAGATTAGTCGGTACTGGATGAACTGATCGTTCCTCTCAACAAAACGATGACGAACCATAGCCTCATAATCTAAATAAGCAGGAGGCAACTCAATATCCTGCTCACGTATAGTTACACCAAGAAAATTAGCTAAACGGGTTGCATAAATTCCACCAAAGAAATCTCCACTAAATCTATTGTTGTCGGATGTGGGGTTCCGGCAAACCCTTAAGGTTCAAACATTGGGGTGCGCGCAAAGTCTTTCCCTCCTACCGATCTACGCCCTAGCTCTCTAAGATCTCGCGGGCGAACTCGACGAACTCGCAACACAGAAAGACACGAGATTTATACTGGTTCGGGCCACCTTTGTGGTGTAATACCCTACTCCAGTGTGGTGGTGGTGGATTGCCTCTTGGGTTGATGATCAACAGTACAAGGGAAGAACAGCCTCCTAAGGTTGAGGTGTTCTTGTGGCTAGGCTCTCAATCGGGTTGGATCAAGCTCAGATCTGATCGTCCCTACTATGGTGGCTAGCTCTATTTATAGAGGCCCTGGTCCTCTTCCCAAATAACGAGCGGGAAGGGAGCCAACAACGGTGGGCAAATTTGAAGGGGGGAAGCTAGTACAAGCTATCCTGACAAAAGTGGTCTTCGCCTGCGAAAAGCTCTGGTGGTGACGCCGTCTTGGGCTCCACGATGACCTCCATCTTGCCGTCCTCCTGGTCTTGGTCTCATTGCACCAATATAGCAACCTTTGCCTGATGCCTCGGTACTCTTCGCCTACGCTGGCCTCCTTAGCACCAAAGTGGAAATAAGGACGCCACGCTACCGGGCGCTCGCCGGTGTCGTTAAATCACGGCTCACGTCACGAGAGCCTCGTGAGGTTTGCCCCGCCTTGATATCTCCGCTCCTCGTGAGCCTGCCTGGCTAGGCTGCTCCAGAGGAGGTCTTCCGTCGTCCGCCTCGCGAGGCTTGGGCCCTCGCGAGGGTCTTGGATGCCTTGTTAATGAAGATGGGTCATACGGCTCTTTGGCTTAGCCACGCCAGGCCGCAGTGTAAGTCCGGGGACCCCGTTCCCGTAACGCCGACAAGAGCTCCCCGGGCCCAAGGTGCGCTCGGGCTTGGCTTCGCGGCAAAGCCAAGGGTCAAGTTCGGAGCACCGCGGGCCCCAAAAGCTTGCGGCCTCGGTCGACGCGTGGCGGTTGATTGGACGTGGGCGCCTTTGCTTCCCCATGTTGCCTCGGCAACTGCACGACTTGACAATTCCCTGCGACATGCAAGGAAAACCATCATTACCTGCGGCCGTGGGAGATGCCGGTTGGCCTTCTCTTGCTATAAATGGGGAGGGGGGCGGAGCCCCCGTTGCCCATCTCTTCCTTGCTTGCTTTCTCCTTCCTCCTCGCTCCATCGCTTGCAGCGACACCCATGGCACCACGAAGGAAGTTCTCCGCCGCCGAGAAGGGGAAGGCCCCTCGCGAGGGACCCGGCTCCCCGGCGCCCAAGCGCGGCCGTGGCCGCCCACGCAAGCATGCCGCGACCCCCGCCATGGCCCATCGTCGAGACGGCGCCACGGCACGCGGAGTGGGTCATCCCAGCCATGGCGGTCCAGTTGGTGAGGGAAGGCGGGCTATGGTGGCGCGGCCTCCACGTCCGCGCTTCCACACGGCGGAGGTGTCCCCGGAGTTTGTCGTCTGGTCGGAGAACCTGGCCGGCAACTAGCTCCAACTTCCGCGCTTCTTTGCCGGTGAACTGCTGGCCTCTGGTCCAGGAGGACTCTGGCTGCAGGCGGATGGATGCTGCAGCAAGGCCTCTTGGGTTGCGGTCAAGATTTCCGCCATGGCGACATAGCTCGCCCATGGTCGGCAGAGACCATTCGCCGCAAGAAGCGGTGCACCCTTCACTTCAGGTACGATGGTGGATCGACCCTCTATGTGAGGGTGTTTGGGGAAGATGGTCGCCGCGCCGGGTGCTTCCCCGAGGCGAACGATGGTGAGGAGGTACTTGGCCTTGGGGACGGTCGCGACAAGGACGAGGGCGAGCCCGCCCTCGGCGGCGACCGCGTCTCATCCAGCTACGGCGGCTCTTCCTCCGGCAACAGCTCCAGCAGTGGGGGCTATGACCAGCTGTCGCGCCCGTTTTGAAGGCGGCAGTGGGTCGTCTCGTCGCTGCACCTCCGTGAAGCGTGAGGAAGGATCCGGCTAGGCTCGGGGTAGCGCTAGGGGCCTGTCTTCATGGATCGCTGCAGCGCTACTTTTGTTTTACTTTTTTCCTGCATCAAGAATGAAACCAGTATGGGCCCAGGGGGGGCGTGTATCGAACTATGGTTCCTCGGTTATAACAGTATGTGTGTTGTTCCCGTGTTGTGTTGTTATTTTGCGCAAAGATAACTTAACCTGGTATACTCAGGACGCCCTCTTCCTCGCGATGCGTTTATTTTCTCGCATCCACCTTGCCTTGGTGGCCTGCATTCGCTCAGGAACTGCGAAAAACTCGTTAGGAAGTGTGTTAAAAGATTTGCCGTTCATCCTGGCCTGACCCCGTGGCTTTGTGTCATGGGTACCGAGGGGCACGGACTAGGAGAGGTGCGCCAGCTTTTGGGCTCGAACGAGGGTGGCTCGCGAGAAGGCAGAAAGGAGAAAAATGCTCGCAAGGGCACCTGCCTAGCCCCCTCGTGAGGCATGCGAGAGAGAGAGAACACAAGCAAATTCGAGCCGGAAAAAATGCAGTGAGAGGTGAGGGAACCAAATCAGCAAGGAACGGCAAAGGCAAACTTTGATTAAAGAAAAGCAAGCCAATTACGGAAGGCAAATGAAAAGCCGCGTCCGGCACCTAATCTAGTCTTCAAGTCTTCTCACCAGCGCGGAGCTAAGTGATGTCCACTAAGCGTGGGAGGGAGCCCCAGGGCCTGAGGCCGACGCTCCTGAGACTCCGGGGCGTGTACAGCCCCACTCATTATTACGTGAGAGTGTCACGGGCGGCGATTCTTCAAAGGCACCGGGCCTTCTTGACAGGCTCTGGGCCTTTCTTCTCAGGCTCCGGGCCTTGCTTCTCAGGCTCTGGGCCTTGCTTCATGGATAGAACTTCCAGAGGTGCTGGATGTTCCAGGCGTTCTGGATGGTATCCCGTCCTGCGTCTCGGTAGCGCACCGACACAGAGACATGGACGACCCTGAACGGGCCCTCCCACATGGGCGAAAGCTTGTGCAGCCCTTCTCTGGAGAGGACCTGCCTCAGGACGAGGTCGCCCACCTCGAGCATCCTGGAGTGGATGTTGCGGCAGTGGTATCGCCGCAGCGCTTGTTGGTACCTTGCCGCCCTCAATGCAGCTTCGCGACGATGTTCCTCCCCCAGCACGAGATCCATCCCCCGCATGGCGTCCTGCTGCGTTTCATCGAACGCTAGGACCCGTGCGGAGTGATGCTTGACCTCGTGAGGAAGGACTGCTTCAGCTCCGTAGACGAGGAAGAATGGAGTCTCGCCCGTTGTCTTGGTGGCGGTGGTGCGGATGGACCACAGCACGGACTGAAGCTCGTCGTGCCAGCCCCTGCCACATGCCTCTAGCTTCTTCTAGAAGGTCCTGGTCTTGAGGCCCCTCAGGACCTCCGCATTGGCGCGTTCGGCCTGGCCATTACTCCTGGGGTGCGCCACCGAAGCATAGCAGATCCGCGTTCCAAGGTTAGCACAGTAGGTTTTAAAGAGGTTACTAGTAAACTGCGAGCCATTATCTGTGATGATACGATTGGGGACCCCGAAGCGGCTCACGAGGCCCTTGATGAACTTGACAGCAGAGCCGGCTGGGATGGTACACACGGCTTCCACTTCCGCCCATTTGGTGAACTTGTCGATGGCGACATAGAGATAGCGGTAGCCCCCTGGCGCCCAGGGGAAGCGGCCTAGGATGTCCAGCCCCCAGACCGCAAACGGCCACGTGAGCGGGATGGTTTGGAGGCCCTGAGTAGGTTGATGGATTTGCTTGGCGTGGAATTGGCAAGCTTCACAGGACTTCACCAGCTCGGTCGCGTTGTTGAGTCCTGTGGGCCAATAGAACCCACTGCGGAACACCTTGCCGACGATGGTCCGTGACGACGAGTGGTGTCCGCAGGCACCGCCGTGTATGTCAATCAACAACTCCCTTCCTTGATCACTGGAAATGCAGCACAGCATGACATCGTTCGGTCGTTTCCTGTATAACTCACCGTCTTGGATACAATATGTTGTGGCTTGCCGGGCCACGCGGTCCGCGTCCTCTTCCTTCTCCGGCAGCGTCCCGTGCATCAGGTACTCTTTGAATTCCTTAGTCTAGCATTCCTCCTGGGGCTCGAGCGCTAAGAGCAGCCGGGCTCCTGAGGTCGGGCCATAGGCTGGGGCTCCCGTGGCCGGAGGCTGTGGGAGCTCCTCCCGAGGCTGAGTCGTGCTTGAAAGAGGTGGCGTAGCTGATGGCTTGAAGAGCCGCTCCTCAAAGACGCCGGGCTCCTACGGTTGCTGCTTGGATGCTCTCCTGGAGACGTCGGCGGCTTCCTTGTTGGTGCCCCGGGGCATGTGCTGCAGCTCCAGGCCCGAGAACTGCTTCTCCATCTTGCGCACCTCCGCGAGGTACGCCTCCATATGCTCGTCCTTTGGCTCGTACACCTTGTTGGAAAAGTTGACGAGGAGTTGCAAGTCGCCTCTGACGGTGAGGCGCTTCACCCCTATAGCTGCCGCAGCCTTCAGGCCAGGTATGAGGCCTTCGTATTCTGCGATATTGTTGGAGACCTTCTCGCCGTGCTGAAAGCAAAGTTGCACGGCGTAGTAGAGCTTGTCCTGAGTGGGCGAATGAGCACTGCTCCAGCCCCCGCGCCTTGGTGCGCGAAGGCGCCATCAAAATACATGACCAGCTATCTGGAGCCTCGCTCCCTGGAGAGGTGGATCGGTCTTCTCCTTCCTCAAGAGCCGGGCATCTGTCAATTCTGCCAAAAAATCGATGAGCGCGGCTCCCTTGATGACCCTGGTAGTGCTGAACTCCAACTGGAATGCTTGCAACTCGACGTTCCACTCAGCGACCCTTCCGGCTGAGTTAGGGCTCCTAAGAATTCTCTCCAATGGGTAGGCTGAGACGACCTTGATGGGGTGGCCCTGGAAGTAGTGCCGCAGCTTGCACGAGGCCACCAAGAGTGCGAAAGGTGAGCTTTGCGGCATGGGGTAGCGCCCCTCGTGTCCCGCAAAGATGGTGCCGATGTGACACCGGTGCTCGACGAGGGCTGGCACACTGGCGAGGCTAGGGTCATGCGGAGATTGTGGCATATCCTGAGTTGGTGGGTTTCCTGAGACATGACCGTCCTCAGGAGCTTCTGCGATGTTGCCCTGCTGAGCTTGGTCTTCCGCCACTGATGGCTTTTCTGCACCTTCCTGACCGAGCGCTGCATCAGCTCTGGCTTGGCGCGGCACACCCTTGTCTTGGCGTTCCTCCCGACCCGCCACTAGCGCCGCACTGGCGGAGTACGGGGTGGCAGCAAGGTAGAGTACCAGAGGCTCGAGAGGTCATGTGCCACCATCACCGGGCTGGTGAGGTATTTCTTGAGGTCTTGGAAGGCCCGGTCGGCCTCCGGGGTCCACTCGAACGGGCCCTTCTTCTTCATGAGCTTAAAGAAGGGTAAGGCGCGCTCTCCTAGCTTGGAGATGAAATGCCCTAACGCGGTTGTCGGCATTCTGGGAACGGGGGTCCCCAGACTTGACTGCCTGCGGCCCACAACGTGGCTAAGCAGCAGGCCGTACGACCCATCTTCGTCAACAAGGCACCCAAGACCCTCGCGAGGGTCCAAGCCTCGCGAGGAGGACGACGCAAGACCTCCTCTGGAGAGGCCTAGCCAGGCAAGCTCACGAGGAGCGTAGATATCAAGGCGAGGCAAACCTCGCGAGGCTCTCGTGACGTGAGCCATGACGAACGGCACTGTGCAGGTGTGCCGTGAGCGCCCGGTCTGCAGCGTCTCTATTTCCTCTTTGGTGCTAAGGAGGCCAGCGCAGGCGAAGAGTACCGAGGCATCAGGCAAAGGTTGCCATATTGGTGCAACAAGAACAAGACCGGAGGACGGCAAGGCGGAGGTCATCGTGGAGCCCAAGGCGGCGTCACCCCAGAGCTTTTCACAGGCGAAGACCGCTTTTGTCAGGATAGCTTGTACTATCTGTCCCCCTTCAAATTTACCCGCCGTTGTTGGCTCCCTTCCTGCTCAATATTTGGGAAGAGGACCAGGGCCTATATAAGTAGAGCTAGCCACCACATTAGAGGCATCGAATCCTGACGCCACAAGTTCATACGCACAAGAACACCTCAACCTCAGGAGGATGTTCTTCCCTTGTACTGTTCATCATCAGGCCAAGAGGCAATCCACCACCACCACACTGGAGTAGGGTATTACACCACAACGGTGGCCCAAACCAATATAAACCCCGTGTCTTTCTGTGTCGCAAGTTCGTCGAGTTCATCCGCGAGATCTTAGCGAGCTAGAGCGTAGATCGGTAGGAGGAAGAGACTTCGCGCGCATCCCAGTGTTTGAACCTTAAGGGTTTGCCGGAACCCCACATCCGACATTTGGCACGCCAGGTAGGGGTGTGCCGGAGCTTATTCTCCGCCAGTCAGCTCTCCGACGCTCCCCATCCATGATGTCTGGCGATTCAAGGGCCGGCTCATCAATAACTGGCCCGGCCAGGCGTGCCTTTGCGCCCATGAAGGTGAAGGAAATATGCCCTAGAGGCAATAATAAAGTTATTATTTATTTCCTTATATCATGATAAATGTTTATTATTCATGCTAGAATTGTATTAACCGGAAACATAATACATGTGTGAATACATAGACAAACAGTGTCACTAGTATGCCTCTACTTGACTAGCTCGTTAATCAAAGATGGTTATGTTTACTAACCATAGACATGAGTTGTCATTTGATTAACGGGATCACATCATTAGGAGAATGATCGATTGACATGACCCATTCCGTTAGCCTAGCACTTGATCGTTTAGTATGTTGCTATTGCTTTCTTCATGACTTATACATGTTCCTATAACTATGAGATTATGCAACTCCCGTTCTGGGAGGAACACTTTGGGTACTACCAAACGTCACAACGTGAATCGGGTGATTATAAAGGAGTACTACAGGTGTCTCCAAAGGTACTTGTTGGGTTGGCGTATTTCGAGATTAGGTTTTGTCACTCCGATTGTCGGAGAGGTATCTTGTGCCTTCTCGGTAATGCACATCACTTAAGCCTTGCAAGCGTTGCCATAACTAATGAGTTAGTTGTGAGATGATGTATTACGGAACGAGTAAAGAGACTTACCAAGAACGAGATTGAACTAGGTATTGGATACCGACGATCGAATCTCGGGTAAGTAACATACCGATGACAAAGGGAACAACGATGTCGTTATGCGGTTTGACCGATAAAGATCTTCGTAGAATATGTAGGAACCAATATGGGCATCCAGTTCCGCTATTGGTTATTGACCGAGAATGGTTCTAGGTCATGCCTACATAGTTCTCGAACCCGTAGGGTCCGCACGCTAACGCTTCGATGACAGTTCATAATGAGTTTATAAGTATTGATGCACGAAGTTTGTTCGAGTCCGGATGTGATCACGGACATGACGAGGAGTCTCGAAATGGTCGAGACATAAAGATTGATATATTGGAAGCCTATGTTTGGACTTCGGAAGGGTTCCGAGTGAAAACAGGATATTACCAGAACACCGGGGGGTTACCGGAACCCCTGGGGTATATGGGCCCTCATGGGCCTTGAGGGAGAAGGAGAAGGGCCCGGCCGGTGGGCTGCGCGCCCCTCCCCTTCCGGTCGAATAGGACAAGGAGAAGGGGCGGCGCCCTTCCCCTTTCCCCTCCCCAATCCTACTCCAACTAGGAGAAGGAGAGTCCTACTCGGTGGGAGTAGGACTCCTCCTTGCGCGCCTCCTATAGGGCGGCCACCTCCCCTTGTCTCCTTTATATCTGAGGCAGGGGGCACCCCAAGACACACAAGTTGATCTACGGATCTTTCCTTAGCCGTGTGCGGTGCCCCTTCCACCATATTCCACTTCGGTCATATCGTCAGAGAGCTTAGGCGAAGCCTGCGCACGGAGAAGTCATATCCTCGCTGAGCTTAGGCGAAGCCCTGCGTCGGTGGAGCATCTACATCGTCACCACGCCGTCAGGTCTTGTGGAACTCATCCCGACACTTTCTTTGGATCGAGTCCGGGATCGCCATCGAGCTGAACGATGTGCGTAACTTCCGGAGGTGCCGTGACGTTCGGTGCTTGGATCGGTCGGATCGTGAAGACGTACGACTACATCAACCGCGTTGTTATAACGCTTCCGCTTTCGGTCTACGAGGGTACGTGGACGGACACTCTTCCCTCTCGTTGCTATGCCATCACCATGGTCTTGCGTGATCGTAGGAAAATTTTTAAAATTACTACGTTCCCCAACAGTGGCATCCGAGCCAGGTTTTATGCGTTGATGTCATATGCACGAGTAGAACACAAGTGAGTTGTGGACGATACAAGTCATACCGCCTACCAAAGCATGTCATACTTTGGTTCAGCGGTATTGTTGGACGAGACGATCCGGACCAACCTTACGCCAGACGCTTACGCCGAGACCGGTTCCCTCGACGTGCTTTGCACATAGATGGCTTAGGAAGACCTGTCTCTCCAACTTTAGTTGAACCGAGTGTAGCTACGCCCGGTCCTTGAGAAGGTTAAAACGGAGTCTATTTGACAAACTATCGTTGTGGTTTTGATGCGTAGGTAAGAACGGTTCTTGCTCAGCCCGTAGCAGCCACGTAAAACTTGCAACAACAAAGTAGAGAACGTCTAACTTGTTTTTGCGGGGCATGTTGTGATGTGATATGGTCAAGACGTGATGCTATATTTTATTGTATGAGATGATCATGTTTTGTAACCGAGTTATCGGCAATGGCGTGGAGCCATATGGTTGTCGTTTTATTGTATGCAATGCAATCGCGATGTAATGCTTTACTTTATTACTAAGCGGTAGTGATAGTCGTGGAAGCATAAGATTGGCGAGACGACAACGATGCTACGATGGAGATCAAGGTGTCGCGCGGTGACGATGGTGATCATGGCGGTGCTTGGCGATGGAGATCACAAGCACAAGATGATGATGACCATATCATATCACTTATATTGATTGCATGTGATGTTTATCCTTTATGCATCTTATCTTGCTTTGATTGACGGTAGCATTATAAGATGATCTCTCACTAAAAATTATCAAGAAGTGTTCTCCTCGAGTATGCACCGTTGCCAAAGTTCGTAGTACCCGGACACCACGTGATGATCGGGTGTGATAAGTTCTACGTCCATCTACAACGGGTGCAAAACAGCTTGCACACGCGGAATACTCAGTTAAACTTGACGAGCCTAGCATATAACAGATATGGCCTCGGAACACGGAGACCGAAAGGTCGAGCGTGAATCATATAGTAGATATGATCAACATAGTGATGTTCACCGTTGAAACTACTCCGCCTCACGTGATGATCGGACACGGTTTAGTTGATATGGATCACGTGATCACTTAGATGACTAGAGAGATGTCTGTCTAAGTGGGAGTTTTTTAATATGATTAATTGAACTTTAATTTATCATGAACTTAGTCCTGGTAGTATTTTGCAAATTATGTTGTAAATCAATAGCTCGCGTTGTTGCTTCCCTATGTTTTTATATGTGTTCCTAGAGAAAATTGTATTGAAAAATGTTAGTAGCAATGATGCGGATTGGATCCGTGATCCGAGGTTTATCCTCATTGCTGCCTGAAGAATTATGTCCTTGATGCACCGCTAGGTGACAGACCTAATGCAGGAGCGTATGCGGGCGTTATGAACGTTTGGCTAGCTCAATATGATGACTACTTGATAGTTTAGTGCACCATGCTTAACGGCTTAGAATCGGGACTTCAAAGACGTTTTGAACGTCATGGACCATATGGAGATGTTCCAGGAATTGAAGTTAATATTTCAAGCAAATACCCGAGTTGAGAGATATGAAGTCTCCAACAAGTTCTATAGCTAAAAGATGGAGGAGAATCGCTCAACTAGTGAGCATG
Organism: Aegilops bicornis; assembly: GCA_021605145.1. Classification (NCBI taxonomy): domain Eukaryota; kingdom Viridiplantae; phylum Streptophyta; class Magnoliopsida; order Poales; family Poaceae; genus Aegilops; species Aegilops bicornis. The sequence continues at coordinate 579,221,870 of CM038675.1, forward strand.
TGCTCAGATTGTCTGAATACTTCAATCGCTTGAATCAAGTGGGAGTTATTCTTCCAGATAAGATAGTGATTGACAGAATTCTCTAGTCACCATCACTAAGTTACTAGAACTTCGTGATGAACTATAGTATGCAAGGGATGACGAAAACGATTCCCGAGCTCTTCTGATGTTGAAATCAACGAAAGTAGAAATCAAGAAAGAGCATCAAGTGTTGATGATTGACAAGACCACTAGTCTCAAGGAAAAGGGCAAAGGGAAGAAGGGGAACTTCAAGAAGAACGGCAAGCAAGTTCTTTGCTCAAGTGAAGAAGCCCAAGTCCGGACCTAAGCACGAGACTAAGTGCTTTTATGCAATGGAACCCGGTCACTAGAAGCGGAACTACCCCAAGTATTTGGCGGATAAGAAGGATGGCAAAATGAGCAAAGGTATATTTGATATATGATTATTGATGTGTATTTTACTAGTGTTCATAGCAACCTCTCGGTATTTGATCTTGGTATAGTTGCTAAGAGTAGTAACTTGAAACGGAAGTTCTGAGAATGAACAGAAACTAGTTGAAGGGAAGTGACGATGAGTGTTGGAAGTAGTTCCAAGATTGATATGATCATCATCGCACACTCCCTATATTTTCGGGATTAGTGTGGAACCTAAATAGGTGTTATTTGGTGTTGAGCATAAATATGATTTGATCATGTTTATTGCAATACGATTATTCATTTAAGTAAGAGAATAAATTGTTGTTCTGTTAACATGAATAAAACCTTATATGGTTACACACCCAATGAAAATGGTTCATTGGATCTCGATCATAGTGATACACATATTCATAATATTGAAACCAAAAGATGCAAAGTTAATAATGATAGTGCAACTTATTTGTGGCAATCGCCGTTTAGGTCATATTGGTGTAAAGCGCATGAAGAAACTCCATGTCGATGGATTTTGGAATCACTTGATTATGAATCATTTGATGCTTCATGAACCGTGCTTTTGGGCAAGATGACTAAAACTCCGTTCTCGGAACAATGGAACAAGCTCTTGACTTATTGGAAATAATACATACCGATGTATGCGATCCAATGAGTGTTGATGCTCGTGGCAAGTATCGTTATTCTTGACCTTCACAAAGATGATTTGAGCAGATATGGGTATATCTACTTGATGAAACACAAGTGCGAAACATTTGAAAAGTTCAAAGAATTTCAGAGTGAAGTGAAGAATCATCGTAACAAGAAAATAAAAGTTTCTACGATATGATCGCAGAGGAAAAATATTTGAGATTCTGAGTTTGGCCTTGATTAAAACAATGTGAAATAGTTTCACTACTCACGCCACCTGGAACACCACAGCATAATGGTGTGTCCGAACGTCGTAACCGCACTTTATTGGATATGATGCGATCTATGATGTCTCTTATCGGTTTACCACTATCATTTTGAGGTTATGCATTAGAGACAGCTGCATTCACGTTTAAAAAGGGCACCATCTAAATCCGTTGAAGCGACACCGTATGAACTATGGTTTAACAGTAAACCTAAGCTGTCGTTTCTTAAAAGTTTGGAGTTGTGATGCTTATGTGAAAAGTTTTCACCTGATAAGCTCGAACCCAAATCGGAGAAGTGCGTCTTCATAGAATACCCAAAGGTAACTATTGGGTACACCTTCTATCACAAGATCCGAAGGCAAGTTATTCGTTGCTAAGGTGGATCCTTTCTAGAGAAGAAGTTTCTCTTGAAAGAAGTGAGTGGGAGGAAAGTAGAACTTGATGAGGTAATTGTACCTTCTCCCTTATTGGAAAGTAGTTCATCACGTAAATCAGTTCCCAAAGTGATTCCTACACCAATTAGTGAGGAAGTTAATGATGATGATCATAAAACTTCAGATCAAGTTGCTACCAAACCTCGTAGGTCTTCCAGAGCAAAATCCGCACAGAGTGGTACGGTAATCGTGTTCGGAAGTCATGTTACTAGACCATGATGAACCTACGAACTATGAGGAAGCGATGATGAGCCCAGATTCCGTAAATGGCTTGAAGCCATAAAATCCGAGATAGGATCCATATATGAGAACAAAGTGTGGACTTTGGTTGAATTGCTCGATGATCGACAAGTCAAGTTAAATAAATGGATCTTCAAGAGGAAGACAGATGATGATAGTAGTGTTACTATCTACAAAGCTCGACTTGTCGCAAAAAGGTTTTCGACAAATTCAAAGTGTTGACTACAATGAGATTTTCTCAAATCAGTAGCGATTCTTAAGTCTGTCCGAATCATGTTAGCAATTGTCACATTTTATGAAATCGGCAAATGGATGTCAAAACTACATTCTTTAATGGATTTATTAAAGAAGAGTTGTATATGATGCAACCAGAAGGTTTTGTCAATCCTAAAGGAGCTAACAAGATGTGCAAGCTCCAAGCGATCCATCTATGGACTGGTGCAAGCATCTCGGAGTTGGAATAAACGCTTTGATAGTGTGATCAAAGCATATGGTTTTATGCAGACTTTTGGAAAAGCCTGTATTTACAAGAAAGTGAGTGGGAGCACTACAACATTTTACGATAAGTATATGTGAATGACATATTGTTGATCGGAAATAATGTAGAATTATTCGCAAAGCATAAAGGAGTATTTGAAAGAAGTTTTTCAAAGAAGGACCTCGGTGAAGCTGCGTACAAATTGAGCATCAAGATCTATTGAGATAGATCCAAAACGCTTGATGAGTTTTTCAATAAGAACATACCTTGTCAAGATTTTGAAGTAGTTCAAAATGGAACAGTCAAAGAAAAGTTCTTGCCTGTGTTGCAAAGGTGTGAAATTGAGTAAGACTCAAATCCCGACCACGTGAGAAAATAGAAAAGAGAATGAAAGTCATTCCCTATGCCTCGATCATAGGTTCTATAAAGTATGCTATGCTATGTACCGGACCTATTATATACCTTGCTCTGAATTTTGCAAGGAGTACAATAGTGATCTAGGAGTAGATCACTGGACATTGGTCAATAACATCCTTAGTGAGGACTAAGGAAATATTTCTCGATTATGGAGGTGATAAAAGAGCCCGTCGTAAAAGAGTTACATCGATGCAAGCTTTTTACACTGATCCAGATGACTCTAAATCTCAATCTGGATACATATTGTAAGTGGGAGCAATTAGCTAGAGTAGCTCCGTGCAGAGCATTGTAGACATAGAAAATTGCAAAATACATAACGGATCTGAATATGAAAGACCCGTTGACTAAGATTCTCTCACAAGCAAAACATGATCACACCTTAGTACTCTTTGGGTGTTAATCACATAACGATGTGAACTAGATTACTGAATCTAGTAAACCCTTTGGGTGTTGGTCACATGTCGATGTGAACTATGGGTGTTAACCACATATAGATGTGAACTATTGATGTTAAATCACATGGCGATGTGAACTAGATTATTGACTCTAGTGCAAGTGGGAGATCAAGGAAATATGCCCTAGAGGCAATAATAAAGTTATTATTTATTTCCTTATATCATGATAAATGTTTATTATTCATGCTAGAATTGTATTAACGGAAACATAATACATGTGTGAATACATAGACAAACAGAGTGTCACTAGTATGCCTCTACTTGACTAGCTCGTTAATCAAAGATGGTTATGTTTCCTAACCATAGACATGAGTTGTCATTTGATTAACGGGATCACATCATTAGGAGAATGATCGATTGACATGACCCATTCCGTTAGCCTAGCACTTGATCGTTTAGTATGTTGCTATTGCTTTCTTCATGACTTATACATGTTCCTATAACTATGAGATTATGCAACTCCCGTTCTGGAGGAACACTTTGGTACTACCAAACGTCACAACGAATCGGGTGATTATAAAGGAGTACTACTGGGGTCTCCATATGTTCTTGTTGTGTTGTCGTATTTCGAGATTTGGTTTTGTCACTCCGATTGTAGGAGAGGTATCTCGAGCCTTCTCGGTAATGCACATCACTTAAGCCTTGCAAGCGTTACAACTAATGAGTTAGTTGTGAGATGATGTATTACGGAACGAGTAAAGAGACTTACCAAGAATCTAGATTGAACTAGGTATTGGATACCGACGATCGAATCTCGGGTAAGTAACATACCGATGACAAAGGGAACAACGTATGTCGTTATGCGGTTTGACCGATAAAGATCTTCAGTAGAATATGTAGGAACCAATATGGGCATCCAGGTTCCGCTATTGGTTATTGACCGAGAATGGTTCTAGGTCATGTCTACATAGTTCTCGAACCCGTAGGGTCCGCACGCTTAACGCTTCGATGACAGTTCATAATGAGTTTATAAGTATTGATGCAAGAAGTTTGTTCGAGTCCGGATGTGATCACGGACATGACGAGGAGTCTCGAAATGGTCGAGACATAAAGATTGATATATTGGAAGCCTATGTTTGGACTTGGAAGGGTTCCGAGTGAAAACAGGATATTACCTAACACCGAGGGGTTCTGGAACCCCTGGGGTATATGGGCCCTCATGGGCCTTGAGGGAGAAGGAGAAGGCCGGCCGGTGGGCTGCGCGCCCCTCCCCTTCCGGTCCGAATAGGACAAGGAGAAGGGGCGGCGCCTTCCCCTTTCCCTCCCCAATCCTACTCCAACTAGGAGAGGGGAGAGTCCTACTCCGGTGGGAGTAGGACTCCTCCTTGCGCGCCTCCTATAGGGCCGCCACCTCCCCTTGTCTCCTTTATATCTGAGGCGGGGCACCCAAGACACACAAGTTGATCTACGGATCTTTCCTTAGCCGTGTGCGGTGCCCCTTCCACCATATTCCACTTGGTCATATCGTCGTAGAGCTTAGGCGAAGCCCTTGGGAGAAGTCATATCCTCGCGGAGCTTAGGCGAAGCCTGCGTCAGTGGAGCATCTACATCGTCACCACGCCGTCGTCTTGACGGAACTCATCCCCGACACTTTCTTTGGATCGAGTCCGGGATCGCCATCGAGTGAACGCAGCGTAACTCGGAGGTGCCAGACGTTCGGTGCTTGGATCGGTCGGATCGTGAAGACGCACGACTACATCAACCGCGTTGTTATAACGCTTCGCTTTCGGTCACGAGGGTACGTGGACGGACACTCTTCCCTCTCGTTGCTATGCCATCACCATGGTCTTGCGTGATCGTAGGAAATTTTTTAAAATTACTACGTTCCCCAACAGAAGGTCTCGACCTTGCACTCCAAGCGGCACGGGCTCCGCCAAACCCCGCCGGGCGCGGGCCGTGCGGCCAGCGTCATCCACCCTCACCCCACGACAGGTACGAGCCGCGGCGAGAGCGGCGAGTCATGTCGCAGCAACGGCACCGCACTCACGGCGGGAGCAAGCGAACATGCGGGTAGCGCTCACCGTGGCAAGGGAGCTGCTGCGATGCAGGCTGATGGAGAGCGGCCGGGACACGCTGCTTGAGCGTGTTGCCGAGCTGCTGGACGCAGCAGCGTCAGGAGCACCACCCTTCTGCTATCGACTTCCTCCCCGGGCCACTGCAGGGCCGCGCGACGAACCTCAACACGTCCGCGCGTCGTCGACTATGCCCGGGGGCTTCATCAACATCAGCACGGCCGACGGCGTAGGGGGCTTCAACTCCCCCACGCCGCCCTCGACAAGCGCAAGCGCAAGCATCGCCCCCCATGGTCTCGGCCGGATGCCTTATTGTCATCCCCAGAACGCCGTCATGGGCGGGGCAACATGGAGCGTGGGGCACCACGGCGAGGTGTTCGGGGTGACGGCCCCGGAAGCCTACGTGCCCTGCATGATGGACCAAGGGTACGCACCAGAGGACGACCTCGGCCCATTCACTAGAGAAGATTGGGGAGAGGGGGCGTTAGGAGCCGAAGCCTTCCAAGAACCGACAGAGAACCACAATGATCGCGCCGGCAGCGGCAACTACAGGGTACCGCTAGTCTCTCAGGAACAGGCTTATGCTAACCATGGACTATAGATGAATCAGGTTGCAGCATCGATCGACGACCCAGGCACGGTGGCACCCGTCCCAACAAGGGAGACACACTGGGGGCCACTGAGAGGGAGCCAGGAGCAAGGCCCCTCCCCGTGGCGCGCGACGCCTGATGACACCCGGAGGTAGGCCCTCTGCCGGGGAGTCCTCGACAACCTTTCCCCCGGCGGAGGACCGATGGTCGCCGAGGGAACCGCTGGCGTCCTCTTTCCCTCCTCTGTGTTGTCCTGGTGACCGATCGGCTCAGAGGAGGTCAAGAGTGGCGCAAGGAGGGGCCCTCGTCTGGCAATATGAAGCAAGGTCGGTACCTGTGAAGAAGGCCCGGTGCCTGTGAAGCTTGCCACCCGTGACACTCTCACGTAATAATGAGTTGGGGCTGTACACGCCCCGGAGTCTCAGGGGTGCCGGCCTCAGGCCCTGGGGCTCCCTCCCACGCCTAGTGGCAGCACTTAGCTCCGCACTGGTGAGAAGACTTGAAGACCAGAAGACTAGACTAGGTGCCGACCACGGCCTTTCGCTTTGGATCTCTCTTTCTGTAGCTTTGCTTTCTGGATCTGGATTTGAGTTGAAGCTAAGTTTTTATCGATGCACGCGGCGGGAGCCTTTTCTCGTTTGAGCAATTTCTTGCCTTCTGGATCTCGTTTTGTTTGGGACTCATGTCCGTCGCCTTTCCCCCATGAGCTCCTCGTGGGCGGGCCTGCGCGAAGCACGCGCACGCCAAGCGCGCGCTAACGCTACAACTGGTGCTCACCTCACGTGGGCCCCTTCCAACGGGGCGACGAGCTTTGCAAGGTTCTCAGGAAATCGACACATCGCAGCCCAGCTCAAAGCTGGTGCTGACTAAGGTAAACCAAGACAGAAAACTCGCATAAGGATTCACAAGTTCACGAGGACACAAACTCACATCGCATGGAAAAGTAAACTGCAGTTTGCTTACATGAGGGGCTCCCCCTCTCAAAATGCTCTCACAAGTTTTTCAAGGGCCACGCCCGAGTTTGTGCGCAGGGTGAAATGACAGGAGAACAAGGGATTAGCCAGAAATGTCGCTCGCTGCATCACCCGTGGATGCGTCACTCGCATCGTCATCGTCTTCATCGGCATTGTCGCCGCCATCAGCGACGCCCCCGACGCCGTCGTCAACCACGGCGCCTTCGTCTACGGCGACCACCACCGCGTGGTCCTCGGAAGTGAAGGCCCTGACCAACGCATCCACATCGTCCTCAACCCAACGCGCTAGGTCACCCCGGACGGCCGTGGGTACGGGGGCGATGGCGGCGTCGAAATCAAAGTTAGGGCTGGCGTTCAAGAGGTGGCTGAAGACGCGGGAGAAAGCGCGCTCGAGCAGGCCACGACCCCTTTCCTCCACAAGCTGGCGAGCTCTGGAAGATCGAGCCTCCAGGCGCGTGACCACCTCGGTGAAAAAGGTCAGGTGGCTAGCATAATGATTTGAGTGAGGGGTCGACGCCTCCACGACGCAAATATAGCCCAGGGCGATATTGGCCCTGTTCCAGAGATCCTAAAGCATAGGGGCATGCTCGCGCTCTAGCGTTCGACGTTGGAGCACCTCCACCGTGTATTGCCTTGTGACGGCCTTTGTGTCATCAACCCGCCTTCGGAGGGAACGCAGCTCGGCGCGGGCGCATGCCAAGTCCGCCTGCGCCATGACCAGGGCGGCGGCCGTGGCTTCCGCGCGCCTCTCAGCCTCGTCCAACCTGGGCCTGAGGGCAGCGGCCCTGCCCTCGTCCTCCACGCCCGCGAGCTTCAGCTTCAGGTCGTACCTCCCCACCAGGTCCGCTCGAACCTCGGCCACCCGATGGTTCACCTCCTCCTCAACTCCATCCTCGCGAGCCCCGACGGCGTCTTCTGCTTGGGAAACTTGACGCTCCCTCGTCTCCAGTTGCTCGAGCTCGCGGCTACGCTCCATGGCCTCGGGGCGGCGCCTCCTCACGCTTCGAGACCTCCTCTTCCTCATGGCGTCCCCTCAATGACGCAAGAGCGCCCTGCCGCCCACTTGTCGCTCAAGAGACGCGCTCCAGGCCTGGAGCTCCCACGCACGCTTCTCCGCAGCCTCGCGGCAGCGATCAGCCTCGCGAGCCTCTTCCAAGGCTCGTGAGCGGGCTTCATGGGAAACCTTGAGAGACGCCTCGGCCTTCGTGTTCTCAAAATCACGCTGATAGCGGCCGAGGTTGATGGCCACCTTCAGCTTGCGCCGCTCCTCCGCCAGCCGGAGACCTTCAGCCTCAAGACACGAATCGACACTCGCGAGCTTTTCACCAAGTCGGCTCATCGTGTTCATTGCTTCCTGGAAGAGCTCATGGCGAACCATGCTCCGCCCGCGCTCAAGCTCGAACGCCCGGTCTTCTTCGTGCTCCACCTTGGGGGCTGCGGGCAGGGCGCCAAGCGGCGCACCACCCCTCGGCAGGGGGCTAGGGGCTGGTGCCACACCCGACACCAGCCCGTCCTCACGAGAAGCCCAAGCCGGCTGGGGCTCGCTGCTCGAAGAGGAGCCGAATATCGAAGCCAACAATTTGCCGTCAAAGACCAGCGAAGGAGTCCTGGGCACGCCTGCCAAGCTCCACGCTGCACCAAGGGGAGGAGCGACGAGGCCGCAGTGTTCAACAAGGCCAGAAGGCAGGAGTGCCCCTTCAACCAACCCTGCTCCAGGGGCAACCAGCGGACTTGGAGCGCTCAAGGCCGGCGGAAGAGTTAAGGGAGAGGCAGGCTGTTTCTCAGGAGACTCGGCAGCCTCAGTGGAAGGAGCCCTGAAAGACTAGCGTTAGAAGAATAAAGCAGCATACAGAGAGCCACAACGGTACGATACTTACATGTCGACGGCGATGTACTTCCTCCGCTTCAGCGGTCCAAAGATGTTGCTGCCGCTGGGAGATCATTTCCTCTTGCGGAGATCCTCGAAGTCCACACAAAGACGACCGAAACGCTGGACGTGACGGCCGGTGCACAGCGGGGCCGAACAAGAGCTTGGAAGAGTATCTTCAGGGGTGCCCGGTTGCGGCGAACAGCTGGGCACCGTTTCACCACGACCTCCCGAGGCTCCTGGAGCCTTGGCCTCGGGAGTCGCATGCAAGGTCTCCTCAGCAACCGACGCCTTAGGAGGGGAGTGGCAGGCTCCTGAGGACGATGCCCCAGGATCACCACCCGGCACGTGCTCCTCAGCACTCGAGACGCCGGCCTCCTCCTGAGTTCGCCCACCTGCACCGTCACTTGGGACGAGCTCAGCATCAGGAGCAAGGAAGGGAATCACGAGGACGGGGTTCTCACGAGGCCCCTCCAGGCCGATCGGTCGTGGCCCCCATTCATCGAAGAGAGGCATGTCCTTTACAAATTCATCCTTATTCTTGCAGCGGTACATCAAATAGTTCTTCCCATGCAGTTCGGCCGGCAGAAAGACACCCGTTAGGACCTTGAGCAATGTTCGCCGCGTCCCGAGGAGGAGCCCGGACTCCCGAAACCTCATGTGGTCCTGGCTGCTGAGCAAGGTCCACATTGGGCGAGAATGGCGCTAAAGCGGAGTGACCCGGCGTTGGACGAATTCCTTCACCACCATCGGTGCAGTTATGCCTCGATCCTTCAAAGAACCTCAACCTAAGCGGACGCTGGCAAGGCCGGGCTCATGAAGCTTCTTGATGGCTCCGGCCGGGGTTAGGAACGGCGGCCCCGATGGAGCCTGAAGCAGAGGACTGAGCACACCGGCATCGACGAACACCCATCGTGTCCGGAATTCGCTCGTGGATGGAGGAAGCTCGAAATCAATCCCCTCGCCCACCCTCGCAGCCACAGCCTGGAAGCTCACGCACCCCGAGCATTGCTGAGGGTCAGCCAGATGCAATGAGAAGAAGTGACGAAGGAGAGCCACCAAAGGAGCGACGCCCGCCATGGCTTCGCACATGAAGGCGAAGACAACAAGCAAAGTCACGGACTGAGGGTCAAGATGCAGCATGTGGATCTGATAATGCTCAAGCACCGCATTGAAGAAGGCGGAGAAGGGAGGAATCAGGCCTGCCCAGAGGGCATCTATGAAGATTGGGACCTCAGTGGCCGTCTGAGCCATGCGAGTGCGAGATGCGGGCCAAGCCACCGTCTCCCCCCACTCATTGAAGCTGGAAGCAAGCATCGGGCGCACCTTGTCCATGGCCTCGTCGTTGAGCACCCGAGACCGGCCGAGCACCGACGCAAAGGACGGAGGCGCGGCTGGAAGAGATAGAGTACTCTTCCCCTTCTCAGCTTGTTTCGGCGCCATGGCGATGGAGCAGGCGGAGCGCAAGTCAGATTGGAGAAGAGAAGCAAAGCCAAAAGGAAGCAGGGGAATTGGGGAAGCAAGGCGCAGGAGGCGGAGGAATAACTGTGTAGGCCACAGGGGCCGCATAGCCAGGCGGATTCAAAGGCAGCATGGGGAAGCGGAGACGGCCACGTCCAATCAACCGCCACGCGTCGACCGAGGCCGCGGGCTTTTGGGGCCCGCGGTGCTCCGAACTTGACCCTTCGCTTCACCGCGAAGCCAAGCCCGAGCGCACCTTGGGCCCGGCTTACTGCCGTTTCAGGAACGGGGTCCCAGACTTTGCACACTGCGGCCGACAGCGTGGCTAAGCAGCAGGCCGTCTGGCCCAGCTTCGTCAACAAGGCACCCAAGACCCTCGCGAGGGTCCAAGCCTCACGAGGAGGACAACGCACGACCTCCTGCAGGTAGCCTAGCTTGAGCAGGCTCACGAGGAGCGGAGATATCAAGGCGAGGCAAACCTCGCGAGGCTCTTCTGACGTGAGCCATGACGAACGGTACCAGGCAGGTGCCAGGCGGGCGCCAGTGCGCGCAGCGTCTCTATTTCCTCTTGGGTGCTAAGGAGGCCAGTGCAGGCGAAGAGTACCGAGGCATCAGGCAAAGGTTGCCATATTGGTGCAACGAGACCAAGGCGGGAGGACGGCAAGGCGGAGGTCGTGTGGATCCCAAGGCGGCGTCACCTGCTACCTCTTGAGCACTACGTTGGATTTCCCCGAAGAGGAGAGGATGATGCAGTAAAGTAGCGTAAGTATTTCCCTCAGTTTTTGAGAACCAAGGTATCAAGAGGTAGTTGGCCATGGTGGTGCTCGACGCGGCGGTGCGGCCGTTGGCCGTAAGGCGTGATGGCTGGTTGGCGCCCAGCCTAGATCTGGGCCCTTGGGCCCCATCTAGGTTTGGGTGGGCCGGTGGCTCGGTGTTCTGCGACATCGTTTCCTGGTGATGGCATGGTGGCGGCGGTCTCGGGTGGTGAGGATTTCGTCGGTCGGCGAGCTGTAGCGTGGCGCCAGGATTGTCCGGGTCCAAGTGGACCCGGACGGGCCGTCGAGGCCCGGCAAGTCCTCGTCTCCGCGTCCGGTCGGCTCCGCTGCAGCGGTGGAGGTTGTCCCCTCCCCCGTCTGAAGTTGTGCTCGCTCCGTGGCGGGGTCTCCTTACTGAAGCTAGGCCTCGTGTTGGCAGCTCAGAGAGGTGGCGGGGTGTCCGGTAAGTGTGGTGGCACAGCTGGTGGGCGTTGTTGTGGTGGTGCATCTCGAAGTGCCTCGGGTGATGGTGGTGGTTGTGGATTGGGAGAAATCCTTGTCGGCTTGTCTCAAGACCGGCGTGGTGACGCTTATGGGCGCCATTGGACCCTCCCGAGGGCGTCGGATATATCTCTTCCCCACCATCCCTCACGCGTCTGGGAAACCCTAGAACTTGTTCGGGCGGCAATGACGGCGTTGTCGCATTCCTTCTTGAAGGTGTTGCTTGGTGCGAGGCGCTTCGAGATGTTGGGAGCGCGGTGGCACTTCGTCGGAGGGTGCAGCGGTTGCCGGTCTTCCTTTCGTCGTTGATCTGTCGGTGTCGGCATTCATTTCTCTTTCATTTTCTTTTGTTTTCTTTTGGGCTTATCTGTGCTGCGGCCCCAGCGTGCTGGATGTATCGGAGATTTGCTTTATAATATAAAGCGGGGGAAACCCTTTTTCTCAAACCAAGGTATCAATCCAGTAGGAGGCCACGCACAAGTCCCTCGTACCTGCACAAAACGATAGCTACTCGCAACCAACGCGATTAGGGGTTGTCAATCCCTTCACGGTCACTTATGAGAGTGAGATCTGATAGAGATGATAGATAATATTTTTGGTATTTTTGGTATATAGATGCAAAGTGAAAAGTAAAAAGCAAAGTAAAAAACAAAGCAAGTATAAAAGTGATGGAGATTGATATGATGAGAATAGACCCGGGGGCCATAGGTTTCACTAGTGGCTTCTCTCAAGAGCATAAGTATTCTACGGTGGGTGAACAAATTACTGTTGAGCAATTGATGAATTGAGCATAGTTATGAGTATATCTAGGTATGATCATGTATATAGGCATCACGTCCGTGACAAGTAGATCAAAACGATTATGCATCTACTACTATTACTCCGGACATCGGCCGCTATCCAAAGATGCATCTAGAGTATTAAGTTAAAAACAGAGTAATGCCTTAAGCAAGATGACATGATGTAGAGGAATAAATTCATGCAATATGATAAATACCCCATCTTGTTATACTCGATGGCAACAATACAATACGTGCCTTGCAACCCCTTTCTGTCACTGGGTAAAGACACTGCAAGATTAAACCTAAAGCTATGCACTTCTCCCATTGCAAGAACTACCAATCTAGTTGGCCAAACCAAACGGATAATTCAAAGAGACTTACAAAGATAACCAATCATACATAAAAGAATTCAGAGAATATTCGAATTTAAAATATAAAAGAGGCTAGCCAACTCGCTCTCACAAGACTCCCCTGATGGCATCCTTCGTTGGTCGTTCGATGGGGTTGACCGGGTCTTTTTCGAGCGCTGGCCGTTCGATCGTCGCTGGAATTCAGCGTGCTCGTTTTTACCGATCGGTCTATCGTGCCGAGGAATGACGTGTGGGCCGGCGCTGTGGCCACTTGGATGAAAACGGCTGGGTCATTTTCGGCCGGGTGAGCCTTTCCTCGCGCGCCCCGCGTCGCGCGTCCCGTGGCTTGCCAACCCTAGCTCCCTAGCTCCCCATTGGGCACGACCGCACCAACCCTAGCTCCCCATCCACAGCCACGCACTCCTCCCTCCTCCCTCTCACAGCCGCCACACCCCATTCCTCTCTTCCTCCTCCCTCCTCCTTCCTGGATCCCTGCCACCGCCACACCGGAGGCTGCACTCCACCTCTTCCTTGCGGTCGTGCGGCCGACGGCGGCTCTTGCGGTCGTGCGGCCGACGGCGGCCTCAGCGGGCTCTCGATCCCCGCTCCTCATTCGGCTCCTCTTCTCCATGCCACCGCCGCCTCCTCCTTTTCCCCGTCCCTCACGGCCGCCTCGCCCCCTCCGCCTTCAGCACCTCCTCCTCCCCTTCCTCTCCTCCTTCCCTGCCTCTGGATCCAGCCAGTTAACTCTGGAGGGGAACCGACCTACAGGTAAAGGGCGACGGCGGCGGCGCTCGAGCAGATGAGAGGGAGAGAGAAGGACATGGCGGCAGATGAGAGGGGGCGTGCGGCGCGGCGGTGAGCGTCTCCGGCAGCGGCCGCGACCTGTGGGCAAAGGGTGACGGCTGGGGTGCTCGATTCGATCCAGCGCCATGAGCCTGTACTTTACTTGCTGGAGAGAGAGAGCAGATGAGGGAAAGAGAGAAGGAGAGGAGGGAGAAAGGCAGAGGAAAGAGGAGAGGGAGCCGCAACGGCAGATGGGAGATGAACATGGTCTGGGGCCGGCCATTCGCATCTCTCCTCCTCTCCTGCTCTTGACCACCATCGTGCCCCTCCTCCACTTCGCTTCTAGGAGTAGCTATTTTCCTCGCTCGTACTGCTGTTTGGCTCGAGTGTTTCTCCTTCCCAAATCTGGTAAATCGTTCTTTCTTTTGCTTCTCTGAACATTGAGTGTTTCTTGCTTGCATCTTCATCATTGCCTGCCGTGGTTGTGTACTGACGGATTCAATTCTATATTTCACAGGTTGTCATGTGTTGTTCGGTCTCATGTGCCTTATATTTTGTGCTTGCCTGTGGGCCGGATGTGAGCAAGCATTTCTTGTTGGTATGTAGGATTACTTGCGAAAATGCAGCATGGCCATTCAATGTTTCCCGAATTAATTTCTTGGTAGATTTCCAGGGAAATATAAGTTAATTCAGTAAGGCTATAATTCTCTTATGATCATGGGTCAATGCTGAGGAAGACGGGGAAGTCAGAGATGGTCACTTCCTCGGGCACCGTCTGTTCTTCCTTCTTCCTGATCTGAAGCTCTAGGAAGAATACAATGCTAAATTGCTCTGAAATACATTGCTGAAGCTAGGTCAGCCAAGTGTTCTTCTGGGTCTGCCTTTGTGTAATGTATAACTGAAGTACGATCATTTTCTTGCATACACTAAGCATACTAGGAAGAATACAATGCCAAAATATCTGTTAAAATTTTGTGTGCGGACCTTAAGAGTTGATTGCCTTTTCTGTACTTTCATGTTGCTTCATGCATTAATTATTTATTAACATGTTTACGCTTCTCTGTTAATGTATGGTTGTTGGATTCCGGCACAGCTCGAAATACTCAGGTGGTCAATTAGAAGCCCCTTTATTTATATATTTTGGGATTGCTAATTGATAAATCTCGATTTGAAATGTTAGTTGCGAGTTCATTCTTTTGCTCATGATGCGATATCTTTTGCTAGGAAAAATTAGGCCTCGGCCAATGGTGGAGAAGACAGACTACAGGGACGAGCCGCTGGAGCACGTGTTCATGGGATGTTCGCGCGCAAGATGCAGAAGTTCGCCGGAAGGAACAAGAGCTGGCCGGCGAGGATGAGGAGAAGGTGGGATGCGAGGTGCTTGCACGCGCAGCAGCAGGAGGCCGTCCGTGAGGTGCTCCTCTGGATGCTCCCTTCCGGCGTTGGGCCTAGGTGTTCAACGCTGTCCTCACCATCCCCTTCTTCCATTGGCTCATCGGCCCGTCAGAGGTCAGAAATCTAATACTCCACACTGCCTCCCATCAATTTTTAGATATATACAAGGTTTATCATCACCCCATGGATCATGTGTTGTTGATTAACCAGGTTATTGAGCTGGAGGTCAACGGTGTGAGGCGGAGAAGTGGAGTGCTTATAAAGAAACACAGGTATGTATGAATATGATGGATGCTTCCATTGCCAACTGATGAAATGCATGTCTCGTGTTTGCGCAGCTGCTGCCTGGATTCGCCGCTGCCGCCTCCAGTCGCTTCCTCCTGGGCATCCCGTCTCTAGAAAGGTAGTTCCGTTCCGGTCCCAGCTGTTCTCCTAACCTCCGTGCTTGATTGCTACGAGTTCTTGTTGTGTGTGCTTGCTGGCTTAGTGATGTGTGTGTCCAGGCACCCATTGTATTTTTTTGCTGGCTTGCTGCTACGTGCATGATTGTTGTGGCTAGATTGGTGGTAGCATCATACATACTGTTCTGGTTGGTTAGCTTCACGCTCTAAAGCTAGGATTTTAATTCTCTAAGTGTAAGTAATGTATTGTTATACCAGATGAAATATATGCAGGCACTGCTAACATGATTTTGCTTATGGGCGGAAGTATATTTTTTAAATCCATCTGTTCAATTCTTAGGACCATTCTTTACTAGAAGTCCAGAACTATGTAATTTGGTAATTGTGTCAAAGCTCGCCTGGTTGTGCCGTATTGCATTGTGAATGCTATGTTGTTGGGGAATCAGCGAGCTTGGTTATATTTCTGTGGCCGTCATGTTAACTGGTGGCCATAGCGCTCGCTTGCTAGCTACGAGTTCTTCTTGTGTGTTTGCTTAGTGGCTTAGTTATGTGTGTGTGTGTCCGGGCACCTGTTGTGTTTTTTGCTGGCTTGTTGGTGCGTGCATGATTGTTGTGACTGGGCGCTGGCTATTCGGTGATGGGCTGCTGATGGCATGCTACCTGCTTCGGAAAAGGAATGAAAGGAAGCATTTGTTCATAGAACAAATGTATTTTAAAATTTTCCATGGAAAGCCTGCATATTTAGCAAGGAAAAGGAGTCTAGAGAGCCTTAGGTTCTTGTTATGTGTCGATTTTGCAAAATTTCTGCAGCTATATATTTGCTCAATCCAAAAGACAAATTGTACTCAACCTTCAGTATAATGTATTTCTAATTGTTCATAACTACTTAATTTTTTGTTGTGATTTTGCAAGATATTGAAATTATTGTATTTCGAAATTGTTATTCTGATTCCTCGATGCTCTGTTCATGGCTTTTTCCTTATTTTATCCTTCTTTGCTTTTTTTCCTTTCCTACAAGAAGATGTCGAGTCATGTAATATGTTCAAAGAAGAGAGAATCTGCATTTTATGAATCCTTTCTTCTTTCTTCATTTTTACTTCAAGTTAGTGAATTCATTTAAGTTGTATTGAGCAGCTTCATGTGATGGTTTCTTCATCTACACATCTTATTCAGTCATGAGGCCAGTAAGATCTTTTGCCTTTTAGAAAAAGGGAGATGCCATTTAAACCTTACTCTTCCAACTTGATCTTTAACTTGCTACTGCTGTTTCTAAGCATTTTCCCAAGCATTTTTTATTTGCTTCAGAGAATGAGCTCACTGGTTCTTTTAGTTCCACTCTTAAATGTTTTGGTTCTTGAAGGCCTGCACTTTCCTGGTGGAGTAGGAGCAAAATAATTCAGAGGCTTTAAAGCTGCTGCACTTTAGTAGTTAGGATCAATTCTTTGTTTTGGTTTGAAATGCTCCTCAATTCCTCCTATTTGATTGTATCCTACGGACATGAAATATATTCAGAAAGCGTCAGTTTTGTATTCTGTGTGTGCTTTCAGTTAATCCTTAAAAATTTCATGATACATCGGGTTTACAAAGGGTTATCTCACAAGCACTTTATAGCAAGAGAATTACTCCATGACATTGCCTCAATTGCATGTAATGGTTATTCTCCAAAGTAAGATTGTTTCTTACTCTGCTTACCACCTTCTCATTCCAGGCCCTCTAGCTATAGTCATGGAAAAGATGGTGTTCGGAGCTATATCTTGGAAAATGATTCTTGTCATTCCATTAAAATTCTGAGGTAACAATTTTCCATCGCTTCTAGACCATAGTGCGTTCCATAGATAGCTTGCGTATAGTATTATAAATGTACTCTTTTCCTTTATTTAGATAAGGTATTTTAATATTTCCTGTTCTCCATATGCAGTTAGTGTATAATAGCTGCTAATTTTTGCCTTCTGTACTTTAGAAAATGCTGCTGAAGGTAAGAGTAGGACAATGCTAGATATAACTGATGCTAATATGCTGCTGAAGGTAGGAATACGATGGCATGCCCATAATTTCAGGATGATTAAGAGGCTGGTTAAGGCCGGAAATAAATTGACCAGGTAACTAAATTAAGAAGTACTATCAACCTATTCTCCTTTAGGCTATCCTCTTTCTTCTGTTGGAAATTATCGTCTCCTTTAGGCTATCCTCTTTCTTCTGTTGGAAATTATTGTCTCCTATTCATTCTGTGAACTTCCGCACATATGACACTTAGTTTTCAAGTTGTTCTTTCCATTTTTTTAAGGAGCTCCTTCAGTTAGTATGCTTGAATATTACAAATCTTTAAATTTGCACTTTGTTTGTATATGTCCGACATGCCTTAAAGTTCTTGCTAGAAGGTTAGAAATGGAAGAGTTGGACATGGATGGCGAGAAGGCGTCCAGACCCGAGTTTGCCTACCCCTACTGCTATGAGGACCATGAGGTCGCCTCCTTGTGCGCGCATGTAGAAGAGGAGCACCCATTGGAGTGGAGATATAGTTTGCACAATGTTCTGGTCCAGCAAAGTATTTTTGATGTGCAAAAGAGTAGTAGGGTTTTTGGCATGTCTTGGGGTAGAAAATTAATATTGATCTATCATCATATCAGCACACATAATCTATTCTATGATTGTTTAGCTCTTTAGTCTACTGTTGTTAGATGATGAACTTATGCTATTTTATGCCAAGTAGTTAAATTTGTGCGCATCTTCTCATGGATCATACTTAGATTTTGCAATTGTGGCCCATAGGGCCATGCTAATTAGTGCTGGCCATGATCAGGAGTAAATTTGTACAGATTTTGATTTGCATGTTATTTTGTCCAGCATGGAAGGCACAAATGGTGCTAATGTTATGCTTATTTTCTTTGATAAAAAATTATACGTACAAAATCTGCTTGAAGTTTAACTGTAACTGTATGTCTGCATTGGATAATTTATTGGACTCATGTACAGTAGCTTGCATGATCTTTTCTTGGCATGCCAGGAAAAATTCGTTTCAAAACAAGCCCATAGGAAGTATAATCAGGCATCTTCAGCTGCAAAAGTTTCTTTCAGCAGGCTTTTCCATGTTGATATATCTGGATGGTCCGAGTTTCAAAAGATTTTCTTAGAGACGTTAGGTAAATCTGGCTATAATGGCCCTCCAGATTGTAGGAATGATCCTGCAAAATTCCTATGTATGCTTGCCTATGTCTCAGTTTCACATGAATTTATACATATCTTCTAGCTCAATTTTTGTGCCTTTTTTTTGGAATGCCTATGCATTTATGACCTATATGGTTTTTCTCTTATAATTTGAAGAGTCCTTAAAATTATTGATATATTATAAATGACTAATTGATAATAGAAGAGTTCTAGGGTTTATTACGTTCTACAATTAGCATTCATTAGGAACCAAGACGGCAATCCTCCAAACATTTCAGCAGCTTCCTTTGTTCTTTTTGCACGTAGGCACAATAAAAAGTTTATAGAAACACTACTTTAAAAAAATTAAAGGCCTCTTAGCTGGTCCACACCAAAGTATATGTTTTTTCACCCATAAGGATCTAAATTCTTAGTGTCGGTATTAGCTCAAACACGAGATTACTAAAAAAATACACTTATTTTCAAGGTGGCATAATTTTGAATGGGGCTCTGCGCTACCAAATTAAAAGGTCTAGATACAGCTCAGGTAGACGACAAGCCACCATTTTTTCTTCTATCAAAGGAAATTAAATTTGCCCAAAACTAATAAGCCAACTAAATCATGGATTTTGTTTCGGATGCAACTCTGTGCAACCAAATTAAAATGTGCATATACGTCTCATTGTAGATAGAAGCCACCTTTTTTTCTTGAAGGAGATTAAATTTTTTGCCATATGTGCTTGTCCACAACTAAACCAACAAACTACAGATTTTCTTTTCAATGTCCACATGGATTTAACGGGTCTCTTCGCCATCTGAGACATTATACAACCAAATAAGAATGTGTATATATAATCTCATTGTACACAGCAACACACCATTTATGGGGCTAAAGAATATTTCATTTATTATCACACGTGCTTGCCTAGACATATTCTTTTAAATGAGACTCTATACTATCAAGTTGAAATGTGTACATTCATCTCATTGTACATAACAATCCACCGTGTTTCCTATTAAAGGAGATTAAACCATGCAATTGTTTTTCATCGCGGACATGGCTTTAGCGTGCCTCTACTAATTTGTGACCACTCTATGATTTTTGTGAAGTTTGCAACTAAGAGAGATTAAATTTGTTGTCATGTGTGCTTACCCGTAACAAAATCAACTGAACCATGTATTTCTTTTCATCGCTAACATGGAATCAACAGGTCTCTGCGTCATTTGGTGTAACAAAATCAACTAAACCATGTTTTTTTCCTTAGGTTTCTTATCCTTTTCCCTCTTTTTTTGCAGGAAAATATGCATGCCTGTGTTTCTCATCATGATAACCATGTTTTCAAACTTGCTAAAAAATACAACCATGCCAACTTTACTCTCTCATCATAGTGCCCATATTTTCAAACTGACCATATTCATATTATGCAAAGTTCCCCTTTTCCCAGACTATTATTTAACAACGTAATAAACATGTTTAAAAAATAGCATGATTTAGTTGAAGGTTCTTGCAGCATGAAACTATTTTCATCGACAACATGTCTTCAGTAGGTCTCTGCGCCATTTGGCGCAACGGGTCAACTAGTATTATTCATAGATAAGTTGGATCATAAACCCACAATTCATAGGTATCAAAAGTTGACACCGCAAAAAGAAGATTACATCGAATAGATCTCCACGAGAGAGGGGGAAACCAATGTATTGAGATCCAAAAAGAGAGAAGAAGCCATCTAGCTACTAGCTATGGACCCGAAGGTGCAAGTAAACTACTCACACTTCATCGGAGGGGCTATGGTGATGATGTAGAAGCCCTCCGTGGTGGATGCCCCCTCCGTGAGTCAGAGCAGTGCCCCAAGATGGGATCTCATGGATACAGGAAGTTGCGGCGGTGGAATTAGGTTTTTGGCTCCTGTTCTGATCGTTTTGGGGTACGTAGGTATATATAGGAGGAAGGAGTACGTCGGTGGTGCGACAGGGGGCCCACGAGGCCGGGGGCGCGCCCTAGGGAGGGGCGCCCCCCACCCTCGTGACCGCCTCTCTCGTTCCTTGGAGTAGGGTCTAAGTCTCCTGGATCACGTTTGGTGAGAAAATCACGTTTCCGAAGGTTTCATTCCGTTTGGACTCCGTTTGATATTCCGTTTCTTTGAAATACTGAAATAGGCAAAAAACGGCAATTCTGGGCTGGGCCTCCGGTTAATAGGTAGTCCCAAAATTAATATAAAAGTGGAAAATAAAGCCCAATATAGTCCAAAATAGTAGATAAAGTAGCATAGAGCAATCAAAAATTATAGATACGTTGGAGACGTGTCAGGCATCTAAGCTTAATTCCTGCTCGTCCTCGAGTAGGTAAATGATAAAAGAGAATTTTTATGCGGAGTGATACTTTGGCATAATTTCAATGTAAATCTTCTTAATTGTGGTATGAATATTCAGATCCGAAAGATTCAAGACAAAAGTTCATATTGACATAAAAATAATAATACTTGAGCATACTAACTAAGCAATTATGTCTTCTCAAAATAACATGGCCAAAGAAAGTTATCCCTACAAAATCATATAGCCTGGCTATGCTCCATCTTCCCCACATAAAATATTTAAATCATGCACAACCCCGATGACAAGCCAAGCAATTGTTTCATACTTTAACATTTTCAAAACTTTTTCAATCTTCACGCAATACATGAGCGTGAGCCATGGATATAGCACTATATGTGGAATAGAATGGTGGTTGTGGAGAAGACAAAAAGGGAGAAGATAGTCTCACATCAACTAGGCGTATCAACGGGCTATGGAGATGCCCATCAATAGATATCAATGTGAGTGAGTAGGGATTGCCATGCAACGGATGCACTAGAGCTATAAGTATATGAAAGCTCAACAAAAGAAACTAAGTGGGTGTGCATCCAACTCGCTTGCTCACGAAGACCTGGGGCAATTTGAGGAAGCCCATCATTGGAATATACAAGCCAAGTTCTATAATGAAAAATTCCCACTAGTATATGAAAGTGACAAAATGAGAGACTCTCTATCATGAAGATCTTGGTGCTACTTTGAAGCACAAGTGTGGTAAAAGGATAGTAACATTGTCCCTTCTCTCTTTTTCTTTCATTTTTTATTTGGGCCTTTTTTATGTCCTCTTTTTTCTTTTTTCTTTTTTTATTTTTCGTCTGGAGTCTCAACCCGACTTGTGGGGGAATCATAGTCTCCATCATCCTTTCCTCACCGGGACAATGCTCTAATAATGATGATCATCACACTTTTATTTACTTACAACTCGACAATTACAACTCGATTCTTAGAAAAAGTATGACTCTATATGAATGCCTCCGGCGGTGTATCGGGATATGCAATGAAACATGACTGACATGTATGAAAGGATTATGAAAGGTGGCTTTGCCACAAATACGATGTCAACTACATGATCATGCTAGCAATATGACAATAATGGAGCGTGTCATAATAAACGGGACAGTGGAAAGTTGCATGGCAATATATCTCGGAATGGCTATGGAAATGCCATGATAGATAGGTATGGTGGCTGTTTTGAGGAAGATATATGGTGGGTGTATGATACCGGCAAAAAGTGCGCGTTATTAGAGAGGCTAGCAATGTTGGAAGGATGGGAAAAAGTGCGTATAATCCATGGACTCAACATTAGTCCTAAAGAACTCATATACTTATTGCAAAAATCTAGAAGTTATCAAAGCAAAGTATTACGCGCATGCTCCTAGGGGGATAGATTGGTAGGAAAAGACCATCGCTCGTCCCCGACCGCCACTCATAAGGAAGACAATCAATAAATAAATCATGCTGTGAGTTCATCACATAACGGTTCACCATACGTGCATGCTACGGGAATCACAAACTTCAACACAAGTATTCTTTAAATTCATAACTAATCAACTAGCATGACTCTAATATCACCATCTTCATATCTCAAAACAATTATCAAGCATCAAACTTTTCTTAGTATTCAACGCACTCAAAACAAAGTTTCACATATCTTGAATACCAAGTATATTAACATTAAGCAAATTACCATGCTATTAACGACTCTCAAAATAATCTAAGTGAAGCAGGAGAGATCAATAGTTTCTTTAAAACAAATCCATCACCGTGCTCTAAAAGATCTAAGTGAAGCACTAGAGCAAAAATTATCACGCTCAAAAGATATAAGTGAAGCACTATGAGCAAAACTATCAAGCTCAAAAGATATAAGTGAAGCACATAGAGTATTCTATCATATTCCAATTCAGGTATGGCTCTATCAAAAGGTGTGTACAGCAAGGATGATTGTGGTAAACTAACAAGCAAAGACGCAAATAATACAAGATGCTCCAAGCAAAACACATATCATGTGGTGAATAAAAATATAGCTCCAAGTAAATTACCGATGGAAGTGGGCCGAAAGAGGGGATGCCTTCAGGGCATCCCCAAGCTTTGACTTTTTGGTGTCCATGGATTATCTTGGGGGTGCCATGGGCATCCCCAAGCTTAGGTCTTGCCACTCCTTGTTCCATAATCCATCAAAAGAATTCACCCAAAACTTGAAAACTTCACAACACAAAACTCAATAGAAATCTCGTGAGCTCCGTTAGAGAAAGAAAACAAAAGACTACTTTAAGGTACTGTAATAAACTCATTCTTTATTTATATTGGTGTTAAACCTACTGTATTCCAACTTCTCTATGGATTATAAACTATTTTACTAGACATAGATTGACATAGATTCATCAAAATAAGCAAACAACACACGCAAAACAGAATCTGTTAAAAACAGAATAGTCTGTAGTAATCTGTAACTAACGTAAACTTCTGGAACTCAAAACATTCTACCAAAATTAGACGACCTAGAAAATTTGTTTATTGATCAGCAGCAACTGGAATCAGTATTTTATCACGTTCTGGTGATTTTTAATAATTCCGGCACTGAGCGCAAAGTTTCTGGAAATTACAGCAAGATCAAATAACTATCATCCAAGAAGATCCAATAGGTCTAGCTTGGCACAAACACTAATTAAACATAAAACCACATCTAAACAGAGGCTAGATGGATTATTTATTCCTAAACATAAGCAAAAACAAAAAACTAAAAATAAAATTGGGTTGCCTCCCAACAAGCGCTATCGTTTAACGCCCCTAGCTAGGCATAAAAGCAAGGATAGATCTAGGTATTGCCATCTTTGGTAGGCAATCCATAAGTGGCTCTCATGATAGATTCATATGGTAATTTTATTTCTTTCTAGGAAAGTGTTCCATGCCTTTCTTTAATGGAAATTGGAATCTAATATTCCCTTCCTTCATATCAATAATTGCACCAATCGTTCTAAGGAAAGGTCTACCAAGAATAATAGGACATGAAGGATTGCAATTTATATCAAGAACGATAAAATCTATGGGCACATAATTCCTATTTGAAACAATAAGAACATCATTAATTCTTCCCATAGGCTTTTTAATAGTGGAATCCGCAAGATGCAAGTTTAGAGAGCAATCATCAAAGTCATGGAAATCTAGCAAATCACACAAAGTTTTGGGAATAGTGGAGACACTAGCACCCAAATCACACAAGGCATGAAACTCATAATCTTTAATTTTAATTTTAATAGTAGGTTCCCACTCATCATAGAGCTTTCTAGGGATAGAAACTTTCAACTCAAGTTTTTCTTCATAAGATTGCATCAAGGCATCAACAATGTGTTCGGTAAAGGCCTTATTTTGACTATAAGCATGAGGAGAATTTAGCACGGATTGCAACAAGGAAATACAATCAATTAAAGAGCAATTTTCATAATTAAATTCCTTGAGATACAATATAGTGGTTTAGCAACATCTAGGTTTTTATTTCTTTCAATCCCACTTTTATCAATTTCATCATCAAGATCTAAAAACTTCGAATTCTTACAACGCCTTCTAGGTAAAGGAAGATCATATTCAGTTTCATCAAGATTCATATTGCAAAACAAAGATTTAATGGGGGACACATCAATAACTTTTAGATCTTCATCTTGATTTTCATGGGAATTCGGTTTTGCAGCCATCTTATTAACTAAGGTAGCTTGCATATCCGAAATTTTAGCGGTCAACTTTTCAAGACGAGCAATTTGGGATCTTATACCATCAAATTCTTTAGACATATCATCGAGCTCTTTATTCATATAACTCATAAAACTCTTTTGTTCCTTAAGCTCGTTTCTAAAGAAATTATTATGCTCAAATTGCAAAACCATAAACTTTACGACATTGTTTTCGATCTCCTCTAGCCTTTTAAGGTGAAGATCACCAAATCTAGGTAGAGCCATCGCGACAAACAAGCAATCCAACACACGAACAAACAAGCGGACAAAGAAAAGGCAACGGGAAAAAGAGGAGGAGATTGGGAAAGAGAGGGCGAATAAAACGGCAAGGGTGAAGTGGGGGAGAGGAAAACGAGAGGCAAATGGAAAATAATGTAATGCGAGAGATAGGGATTGTGATGGGTACTTGGTATGTTGAATTTTGCGTAGACTCCCGACAGAACGGCGCGAAATCCTTCTTGCTACCTCTTGAGCACTTGCGTTGGTTTTCCCCGAAGAGGAGAGGATGATGCAGCAGAGTAGCGTAAGTATTTCCCTCGGTTTTGAGAACCAAGGTATCAATCCAGTAGGAGGCCACGCACAAGTCCCTCGTACCTGCACAAAACGATAGCTACTCGCAACCAACGCGATTAGGGGTTGTCAATCCCTTCACGGTCACTTACTTACGAGTGAGATCTGATAGAGATGATAGATAATATTTTTGGTATTTTTGGTATATAGATGCAAAGTGAAAAGTAAAAAGCAAAGTAAAAACAAAGCAAGTATAAAAGTGATGGATATTGATATGATGAGAATAGACCTGGGGGCCATAGGTTTCACTAGTGGCTTCTCTCAAGAGCATAAGTATTCTACGGTGGGTGAACAAATTACTGTTGAGAAATTGATGAATTGAGCATAGTTATGAGTATATCTAGGTATGATCATGTATATAGGCATCACGTCCGTGACAAGTAGACCAAAGCGATTACGCATCTACTACTATTACTCCACTCATCGACCGCTATCCAGCATCTAGAGTATTAAGTTAAAAACAGAGTAACGCCTTAAGCAAGATGACATGATGTAGAGGAATAAATTCATGCAATATGATAAATACCCCATCTTGTTATTCTCGATGGAAACAATACAATACGTGCCTTGCAACCCTTTACATCCTTTGGGTAAGGACACCGCAAGATTGAACCCAAAGCTATGCACTTCTCCCATTGCAAGAACTACCAATCTAGTTGGCCAAACCAAGCGGATAATTGAAGAGACTTGCAAAGATAACCAATCATACATAAAAGAATTCAGAGAAGATTCAAATATTATTCATAGATAAGATGGATCATAAACCCACAATTCATCGGTCTCAACAAACACACTGCGCAAAAAGAAGATTACATCGAATAGATCTCCACGAGAGAGGGAGAACATTGTATTGAGATCCAAAAGAGAGAAGAAGCCATCTAGCTACTAGCTATGGACCCGAAGGTCAAAGTAAACTACTCACACTTCATCGGAGGGCTATGGTGATGATGTAGAATCCCTCCATGGTGGATGCCCCCTCCGTGAGCTTCTAACAGGCCCCAAGATGGGATCTCGTGGATACAGGAAGTTGCAGCGGTGGAATTAGGTTTTTGGCTCCTGTTCTGATCGTTTGGGGGTACGTAGGTATATATAGGAGGAAGGAGTACGTCGGTGGAGCGACAGGGAGCCCACGAGGCAGGGGGCGCCCTAGGGGGCGCGCCCCCACCCTTGTGACCGCCTCTCTCGTTCCATGGAGTAGGGTCCAAGTCTCCAGGATCACGTTCGGTGAGAAAATCCCGTTTCCGAAGGTTTCATTCCGTTTGGACTCCGTTTGATATTCCGTTTCTTCGAAATACTGAAATAGGCAAAAAACAACAATTCTGGGTTGGGCCTCCGGTTAATAGGTTAGTCCCAAAAATAATATAAAAGTGGAAAATAAAGCCCAATATAGTCCAAAACAGTAGATAAAGTAGCATGGAGCAATAAAAAATTATAGATACGTTGGAGACGTATCATCACCCCAGAGCTTTTCGCACGCGAAGACCGCTTTTGTCAGGATAGCTTGTACTAGTTGTCCCCCTTCAAATTTGCCCGCCGTTGTTGGCTCCCTTCCCGCTCGATATTTGGGAAGAGGACCAGGGCCTATATAAGTAGAGCTAGCCACCACAGTAGAGGCATCGAATCCTCACGCCACAAGTTCATACGCACAAGAACACCTCAACCTCAGGAGGCTGTTCTTCCCCTGTACTGTTCATCATCAGCCCAAGAGGCAATCCACCACCACCACACTGGAGTAGGGTATTACACCACAATGGTGGCCCGAACCAGTATAAACCCCGTGTCTTTCTGTGTTGCAAGTTCGTCAAGTTCCGCGAGATCTTAGCGAGCTAGAGCGTAGATCGGTAGGAAGGAGAGACTTCAGGCGCACCCCAGTGTTCGAACCTTAATGGTTTGCCGGAACCCCACATCCGACAGCGGTCACCCGCCCTGATAGCTTCTGCATCTCCTTGAGGGTCTGTGGTGGGCTCATGTCTTCGATGGCTTTGATCTTCTCCGGGTTCGCCTCGATCCCTCTGTGGGATACGAGGAACCCCAGTAGCTTGCCGGAGGGGACGCCAAACACGCACTTCTCCGGGTTAAGCCTCAAGTTCACTTGGCGCAAGCTCTCAAAGCTCTCCTCCAGGTCTTGAATCAATGTTCTCGCCTCGTGAGACTTGACCACTATGTCGTCGACGTAGGCCTCTGTGTTTCTGCCGAGCTGCCGCCGCAAGGCGCTGTGCATCAACCGCTGAAAGGTTGCGCCCGCGTTGCGTGGCCCGAAGGGCATGCAGGTGTAGCAATACACCCCGCATGGTGTCAGGAACACTATCTTCTCCACATCCTCCACCGCCATCTTGATTTGGTGGTATCCTGAGAATGCATCCAGGAAACATAGCAAGTCGCACTCGGCGGTGGAGTCGACGATTTGATCGATGCGTGGAAGCGGGAACGGATCTTGGGGGCAAGCTTTGTTAAGGTTGGTGAAGTCGACGCACATCCGTTCCTTCCCGCCTTTCTTAGGTACCACGATGGGGTTCGTCAGCCATCCGGGGTATCGAACTTCTCAGATGGTACCTGCCGCCTCCAGCTTGCGTGTCTCTTGGACGATGAAGGCCTACTTCTCAGTGGACTGTCGCCTTGCTCGCTGCTTCACGGGGCGTACGTTGGGGCACACCCTTAGGTGATGCTGGATCACCTCTCTCGGGACCCCTACCAATTGATTGGTCTCCCACGCGAATATCTCCTTGTTGACGCGCAAAAACCTCACCAAAGCTTCTTCTTGTCCCGGGTCAAGGCCGGTTCCTATGGTGAAGGTGGCTCCTGAAGACCCATCCTTGTTGACCGGCACCTGCTTAGTCTCCGCCTAGTCTTGGGTGAACAACTGCTTCTTCTTGGTGGGCGCGGTCTCCTTGGCCTTGGGGGTACCGGCGCCGGGCTGTCTTCTTGCCGCCATGATCTGAAGGCGAGCCTGAGCACCGTCACGGCCTCCTTAGTGTCTCCCTTGATGGTGAGGACGCCCTTGCTCCCTGGCATCTTCATGAGGTTGTAGGCTGGGTGAGTCGCCGCCATGAACTGAGCGAGAGCCGGGTACCCGAGGATGGCGTTGTACAGGAGACCGATGCGGGCAATGTCAAAGTCCACCAGCTCGGTGCGGTAGTTGTCGCGCGTGCCGAAGGTGACAGGGAGGCGGATCTGTCCCAAAGAGTGGGCAGCTCCACCACCAACTCCCGAAAAGGGCTTGCTGAGGTTGAGCCGCTCGAGCGACACGTGGAGAAGGCTGGAGGCTTCTACAGAGCAAGTTGAGGCCGGCACCGCCGTCGATGAGGGTCTTGGTGAAGTCCATGTTGCAGATGGTGGGCGTGTAGAGCATCGGGAGCATGTCGGAGCCGGCAGTAGAGTCGGGGTGGTCTTCTAAGCCGAAGGTGAGGTCGGCCTCTGGGGCAGCCCAACCTGGCGGAGCCCCCGGGCGCTTGGAGGCGGCCCTGATCTGATAGAGGAATGGTTTGACGTGACGATCTGAAGGCGGTGCTTGAGAGCCGCTCAGCAGGGCCGCGACCGCATAGTGCGCCAGCACCACGTAGCGATCGATGACAAGGTCACGGAGTTCCCCCCAGGAGGCCACTGTGGATCCCGGGAGGTTGAGCAACCAGGCGCGCGGCTCGCCGGCGAGGGCCATGGGGAACCAGTTGGCCATGATCTTGTCGTCGCCTCCGGCTTCAAGGACGGCCTCCTCGACGCCTTGGCGAGGCAGCGCCCGGGTCGGCCAGCGCCGTCGTAACGCGGCGGCATCTCCGGCTTGAACTTGGTTGGCCACTGCACTCGCCGAGGGCGGGGGCCAGGGCTCGGTACCCAGACTCCCCGCTGTCGACGTGGGTCGCGGAGGTGGATGGCGGGGCACCCACCATGGGAGCGAAGTGCGGCGGCACGGGGCGCAGGTTGTTGGAGAGGAGCTCCGGTGCACCCCTACCTGGCGCGCCAAATGTCGGATGTGGGGTTCCGGCAAACCCTTAAGGTTCGAACACTGGGGTGCGCGTGAAGTCTTTCCCTCCTACCGATCTACGCCCTAGCTCTCTTAGATCTCGCGGACGAACTTGACGAACTCGCAACATAGAAAGACACGAGATTTATACTGGTTCGGGCCACCGTTGTGGTGTAATACCCTACTCAAGTGTGGTGGTGGTGGATTGCCTCTTGGGCTGATGATGAACAGTACAAGGGAAGAACAGCCTCCTGAGGTTGAGGTGTTCTTGTGGCTAGGCTCTCGGTCGGGTTGGATCAAGCTCAGATCTGATCGTCCCTACTATGGTGGCTAGCTCTATTTATAGAGGCCCTGGTCCTCTTCCCAAATATCGAGCGGGAAGGGAGCCAACAACGGCGGGCAAATTTGAAGGGGGGGGCAGCTAGTACAAGCTATCCTGACAAAAGTGGTCTTCGCCTGCGAAAAGCTCTGGTGGTGACGCCGTCTTGGGCTCCACGATGACCTCCGTCTTGCCGTCCTCCTGGTCTTGGTCTCGTTGCACCAATATAGCAACCTTTGCATGATGCCTCGGTACTCTTCGCTGCCGGCCTCCTTAGCACCAAAGAGGAAATAAGGGCCTTCTGGCGCTAAGCGCTGCCAGTGCCGTTCGTCATGGCTCACGTCACGAGAGCCTCGTGAGGTTTGCCCCGCCTTGATATCTCCGCTCCTCGTGAGCCTGCCTGGCTAGGCTGCTCCAGAGGAGGTCTTGCGTCATCCGCCTCGCGAGGCTTGGGCCCTCGCGAGGGTCTTGGATGCCTTGTTGATGAAGATGGGCCGTACGGCCTGCTGGCTTAGCCACGCTGTGGGCCGCAGGTAGGCAAGTCTGGGGACCCCCGTTCCCGGAACACCGACAATTGTGATGCAACCTGCGTGCAACAATGGCTCCCAAATTATAATGTTTATCTCCTAACACAGCACTCCTGAGAACACTGAGGTCAGGGACACACATATGACATGCTCCATCCTTACCATTTATGCACCTACCTATGAAGAGAGCAAAATAATGTATAGCAGGAAAATGAATGCTCCCTATGGTAGCTTGTGTTATATCTCTAGACTCCCCCACAGTTATACTAGCAAGAAAATCTCTAAATTCAGATTTGCGAGGTTCACTAGGACTACCCCATTGTGGAAGTTTGCAAGCAGTATTAAAATCCTCTAAGTCCATGGTATAAGAATTTTTGTAAAGATCAAATAGGACAGTTTGAGAATTGCATGAAGATGAAAATTCAAACCTTCTCACAAAGGAATCAGTTAGATAGTGGTACTGACGACACTTATCTGCCTCGAAGCTCACAAGATCAGCGTTACGCACATATGCGTTAAATTCTTCCTTGATTCCCGCTCAATCCATAAAGTCTTCTGAAGGCCATTCACAAGCCCGCACTGGAGCTTCTCTCGGTGGTTCCCCGTCAGCATCGCGCATTGCGAGCCTAGGTCCTTGCTTCCTTGAAGAACCCCCTTGGTACATTTTCCTAAACATATTTCTTCCTCTGAAAAATTCTGAAAATTTTAGTAAATTCAAAATAAAAGTAAACCAAACTCAATAAAATTGATAGAAACTACTCCTACAAGTGCCTAGAGAATATATCATGCATTAGAACTACTTGGGACCATATGAATTTGACATGCAAGCTCAAGAACCTGGTCACCTAAGCAGCAAAAATTTGCAATAAATAAAGCACTAGAGCAAAAACTAATTGGACCATTGGAGGAGTCACATACCAAGGAACAATCCCCAAAGTAGTTTTGCGAGAGGTGCTTTGAGCAAGGAGATCGAAAATCGCAGCAAAATGAGCTAGAACTCGTGCTTGAGCTGGCTGGTGATTTTTTTGGGAGGAAGAAGGAGTGTGTGGTGGCTGGAATAAGTGGAGGGGAGCCACCATGGGCCCATGAGGCAGGGGGTGCGCCCTGGACCCTCGTGGCCAGGTGCTTGCTCCCCCTGATGTGTTCTTAGTGCCAGATAGTCTCAAATATTCTAGAAAAAATCATATTTCAATTTCGGGGCATTTGGAGAACTTTTATTTCCAGGGTATTTTTTTATTGCACGGATAAATCAGTAAACAGACAGAAAATACTATTTTTACTTTATTTCAACTAAATAACAGAAAGTAAAAGGATGGTACAGAAGGTTGTGCTCTCTAACTTCATCCATCTCATGCTCATCAAAAGGAATCCACTAACAAGGTTGATCAGGTCTTGTTAACAAACTCATTCCGAATTGCATGAAACCGGAGAATTTTCGAACAACACTATGTTACCTCAACGGGGATATGCACATCCCCAATAATAAGAATGTCATATCTCTTTTTGACAGTAGGAAGAGGAAATTCAAAACCTCCAAAAATAATCGATGGAATTTTTCCAATAGAGTTGATACTATGAACTTGAGGTTGTTTCCTTGGAAAGTGTACCGTATGCTCATTACCATTAACATGAAAAGTGACATTGCCTTTGTTGCAATCAATAACAGCGCCTGCAGTATTAAAAAAGGGTCTTCCAAGAATAATAGACATACTATCATCCTCGGGAATATCAAGAATAACAAAGTCTGTTAAAATAGTAACATTTGCAACCACAACAGGCACGTCCTCACAGATTCCGACATGTATAGCAGTTGATTTATCAGTCATTTGCAAAGATATTTCAGTAGGTGTCAACTTATTCAAGTCAAGTCTATGATATAAAGAGAGAGGCATAACACTAACACCGACTCCAAGATCACATAAAGCGGTTCTAACATAATTGCTTTTAATGGAGCATGGTATAGTTTTTTTTTTGACACTGAAAACAACAGGAGAAGCTCCTACTGTTACTTTTATTAAACTGTTAATCGAAGGTTAACATGAACACCTCAAAGGGGTTTTACAAAAGTCATTTACAACAGAATTAGGGCTAGCCACTTTGGGCATCCCCTAGAAGAAAATTACAAAGACAGCTAGGAGGATGTGTGATCTACTAATGTGAGAGAATTCTTGTATCCTTCCAGGATGACAGGTAGGGCCAGAAGATTATTTTAATAAAAAAAACTTCGAGACGGCCCCATAGCATGGAGCCGACCCCAACGATTTTAAGCTTACAAGCACGGTACACACTATCCTAGACTACTCTACACATGAAACTACCACACGAGCGTCCGGGCTGCGCTTGGCTCTTCACCTCTTCGGGAAGTCGAACAATGATGGAGTACTACTGCAGTGGAGGAGTACTACAGTATGCTTGTGGCCATCTGACACCGATTGAACCGCTACATGTCCACCGCGTGCGGGAGGGAGAGCGTGTAGCAAAAGCTTCTCCTAGTCCTGCCAGCCACCACGCTCATGGGCGAGGGAGGACGCAGCTTCATTGACTCACTGCTCCTACCTTTGCGTGTATGACAGGTGGGTGGCCCACCTATCATTCACCAAAGGCAGGTGTAGTTAAGGCACCGGAGCTCACTCCGCGAGGGAGAGGGTGTTGTAGTAATCAAACTTCTCGGTCTTGTACGAGTTGACGCGACACATCAAAGCATTGCACTCGATATATTTCAATAATTTGCGTTTACCGAGTACAACGCATGCATGCATGTCGTGACTTTCCTTTTGATACTTGCATGTGTTGATTTAATGCACCTTGCAAAATTTTGACTCTAAATTTAACTAACCAAATGTTCATGCATGTCACAAAAAATTACATCATTGAAAACCATGTTCAAATACGAATCAAACAATATAGTTTTTGTTAACATGCACTAACATTTTGTGAGTTAAATCTTTGGTCAAAATTTAGCACCAATTACAAAGGGGCCCAATAAATATTGTACTCTCACATTTTGTTTTGAGGATACTCCCACATACTCCCTCCATTCCCAAATATAAGTTTTTTTAGAGATTCTAACAAGTGACTACATACGGAGCAAAATGAACGAATCCATACTTTAAAATATGTCTACATACATCCATATGTTGTAGTCCATTTGAAATGTCTAAAAAGACTTATATTTAGGAACAGAGGGAGTAGAAAATATAAATAATAATGCATGTTTGGGCAGCCCATGTTTCCGATAATTTTAGCCGTGGGCTTGTTCACAAATTTTACGAGGGGGTGGTTGTTCATTTAATGGAGGGTCTTGTACCAGACTTGAACGATACAAAGTGCGACCTGGCACACCGTAACACCACTTGGAATAAGCGGGTAACTATCTCAGAAAAGAATCAACAACTAAAAACGGCAACCTAGCACGTACACAGTTTTAAATGATTATTTTGATGGAGTGAAAAAGGAAAACTACCCCACTACGTATATACAGGCCGGAGCCTCCGCGCTTGCTTGCTAGGGTTGCTCTATTCACACACTCTCATCCTCTCCAGATCTAAACAAGATAGCGGTGGTAACACTGTCTTTCTATCCTCACCGCTGGTTACAGATCCGGATGTATCCCCCTTCGCCGATGAAGGGGAGGAGGGGCGACGTTTAGGCCATCGTCAACAGCGAGGGAGGAGACCCACTGCCGGCCGCACCATTATCTCTGGCTGAGCGCTGGCGCGGGAGGTCCTTTGATCCCTTCATCGTTGCCCTAGTGTGGGCAGATCCGGCCTCTCACCGCCCACCTATCCACATCCCGACGACCTTCAGGTATATCTTCCTTCGAAACCACCCTAGATCTACTTCCCCAGCTCGCTACGTCGTTGCATGTGCATCATTTTCTACCTCTCAGCCCCTCTCGATCGGATGGTCCAACGTCACCTATTTTTTTCTTCTATTGTTAGAGGTAATGCTACTTCATGGAGTCGAATCTTGTACTTGGTTCAAACAAGAAATGAAGTGGGGTGGGGGAATTTAGTATGTACATCGGACTTGGTACAAACAGGAATGAAAGGGGGTGGAAGTAG
Organism: Aegilops bicornis; assembly: GCA_021605145.1. Lineage (NCBI taxonomy): Eukaryota > Viridiplantae > Streptophyta > Magnoliopsida > Poales > Poaceae > Aegilops > Aegilops bicornis. The sequence goes on from CM038675.1 coordinate 579,255,749, forward strand.
TATAGACTGGTCATCCAACCGGTCTCTTGGTCGAAAAGGGAAATATAGGGGTAACGCCTGCATTACAGTGGTATGACCAGGACTAGATTTGCTATCCACACATAGGAGTAGGTGGCTAGAGTGAACAAAAATGGGACCAACCCACATATGTTTCTTGGATGTTTGTTTCTCGGGGCAACAAACTCTGAATCACCACTTTATGCCCCTATTTAGGTACATGGTGCTGGACTGCTGGTGCACCCACTGTCCCATGCCCTTATACCAAATATTTAGTTGCTCTTAATCTAACGCCCCTGGTAAAATGAAGCCATGCCACTTTTATAAGCCATGACAAGTTTAGCCAAATGTTTTTGCCTGTAATTGTTTGAGACTTTGACTGTTTCCTCTGTAGCTTTTTGTGCAAACAGGGATATCCATTTCACACAGTTCTTTGTTGTGACCTTTTGGTGCACTGCACAAAACAATTCTTAAAAGAAGTGACTTTTGTGCTGTTTAACTCGAATGTCAGAATGGAACAGTTGGTTCATTTCGGTGGAACTACACAAAGGGAGATCTGTGTTCCAATTCTCATCATCCATATTGGCACCATAACCTTCCTTTAGGTAAGAATAATATTTAATGCATGTGTTCATATCTATTTTGCGACTGCCATGAGTAAATAATGCTATTGTTTACTAGTACACTTGTACTCCCTCACTGACAAAACCAATTCTGAAATAGAAGGCCAATCATGTACTTGGTTTCACCAACTGGTGAGGAGAAAGAGAAATAGAGCATGAAGAGGAGGAAGAAGAAGAAGAATAAACAGTGCCAAGGTGATCTTACTGAAGCCAGAGGCCTCGGTCGGCCATTCAAGGGCTCCGGCAAAGTCTACCTTACATGTGAGACGATCCTCTAGGGAGCCCTTCCACTTCTGCTGTCTCTCATGCAAGGTCACTTAATTAATTAGGAGTAGTTAAGTACCACTAATTTATTGCTGCCTAATTTTCCTGTCGAAGTTAAACAAATCTTTAGTAGCACCCTATGCTGAATCATGTACGTGTGTATGTTTGTCTATGGAGGTGAATCATGTGGCGGAGCAGGGAGGGAATGTTGGTAGTGTCATGACATAATAGTGCTATTTTTTTGCATGTCAATTTATTGCCGTTGGTTCAATGAGGCAATGTTTTGTGTATTGTCCATCATGAATTTGATGCTACTATTAGAGTAATATGCTAATGTCTTTCTATCCTTTCTCACTAAGCTAATGAAGGTTTCACCTTGTTCCTACTTGTGCAAACAGGGATCATGTTGTGCCAATCATACATTTTAGTGGAATTACACAAGACAATACAATGAAGCTGTATCCCAACCCGATGCTTTAACTTTCTGCTTTGGAAGTCTTTTATAATCTTTGGATATAATCTCAGCACTGGTAAACAAGAGTGATTTCAACCATAAATTTGAAGGGCACAAAAATATATACTATTGAGTGATTCCAGTGAGTGCTTTATCATCTCTTCTGGGACTACATGAATAAGCTTTTTTGCTCAGGTTGGTACCAGCCTAAGGCCTTCATCCATATTAGTTTGTTGTCATCTATATTTGTATCGTGCTACTATCATGAGAAACTCCTTTATCTTTGCACGTTAAAGTTTTGCAACCTATGATACATGGCAATGCTTTGAGTGTTGAGCTAATTGGCACGGATTAAATAAACTAATACCTCTCTTTAAGTAAGAGTACTATGTTGCTAACTTTACCCATTAAGATAATGAGGGTGCTTCTATTTGTTAGTGTATGTTTCATCAACTAGTCCCATTATTATAGTAATCTCACTCTCTCAATATATGTGCCAACAGGGATGCTCGATTTTGGTGGAACTACACAAAAACTTTGGGTGCTTCATTGCCTCGACGGCTTTCTTCCTTTACTGTCAGTCACTAATTTGGGCTTGCTTCCTTCCTTTGTTGTCAGTCGCTAGGCTTATCTCGGCTTCTAGTCAAAGAAAATAGTAATTGATATGCTACCTCACACAGGTTGGTACTCGTCTTTATCCTGATTATTGTGCTTGTCATATGTGTTGGTAATTTGGTATTGTGCTACTGTTTGCTGATTTTATAAAGGAGTGACTTGGAGCCTGAACTTCATGAGCAAATCATTACATTGGGTGATTTCAGTAGAACTGCACAAAAAGATCAGATGGACAGATACTTATGTTGCTGCTATGTACTCCAAAGTTCACTCAGACAAGCATCAATGTTGACAAGAAGAAGTGCATATATTCATTCGAGTATCAACTGGCGTCAACCAATTGTCACACTCCAAGTATTAGGAGAGTGAACGCCAAAAATATTGCTTGGCGCATAGCCCCAAAAAAACGCGGTCCAGTCTTTGGTCCCAACTTGTGCCTTTTGGTTATCGGCACATATGGTAGCGAACTGTATGGCATGGAGTCTAAAGATTCCAGACAAGTTGGTTGACGCGTATATTCATTTGGCACTTAATCAGTCTGCACGCCAGCGATGCTCCATTTCAGTTGAACTGCACAAAAAAATTGGGTGGTTCATTTTCTCAACCGCCTCTTTTCTTGTCTGCAATGTAGAATTTTGGCAAGCTACAGGACCAAGATGAGCCAGTAAACTAGTTGGATGAAAGTAGTGGCCAAGTTGCTCAAACCTCCCTCAGCACGAGGCCACTATTTGAGGATAAACCTACAAGCAAAGTTCAAATTGTCTGTGTTGCCTCTAATGTACTCGAAAGTTTACTCGTACAAGCATTAATTTTAGCAAAAAGTACCTCCGACTGAACACCATTTACCAGTCTGTACCCTAGGTAATTAAAGTTCGTCCATGGATGATATTGGCTGTGATCTCAATCATTTGGATGCATAAACATAATGAACATGTGTATATCTGAATCTTTTTGTGAATTATCTATGAATATTGGCATGTGATCTATCAATCATTTGGATGCATAGACATGCTGAACTTGTGTATATACGAATCTTTTGAGTTGTTGATTGTGAATGTTGGCTATGAATATGAACGTGTCCTGTGAACCTGAGTTTGATACTAATGTTTACCTTTTCTGTTGTACTTGTGTGTGAACTTGTTAGTATGTCTACTGTGGAATTTGTGATGTGTGGGTGTCAATGGCACACCTTCTTCCCGAGAAGAATTGCACCTGCTTCGTTAGGGTAGCAACGGCACATCAGCTCTTTTTAATCTTGTTGCTCTGTCTTCCCCCCTCCCCTGCTCAACCCTTGATGTAATGTTTTCGGCCTCACTACTGCGTTGTTTCTGGGGCTTGATGAAAAATTGAGTGCTGGTTTCTGTAGGTTGGCCTGCCCAGCAAATGGGCTGCTGGTCCACCACGGACTGGGAGGCTAAAAATACAAGTTGTATGGTGCAGAGGCAAGTAAAAACGCCATCGAGAGCCATCCACTAAAAAAATTGCTCCTGATGTGCTTCTTCAGTCGCGCCGCCAGCCCCCTCTTTAATCCAGTTCACTCGGGGATCTAGATGGTATCATTTTTTCCAAAGGCCGAACAAGAATCAGCTAGGCCTAGGTTTTGTTTTTTAACATGCGTAGCCCACAACATACGGAGACAGTGGTTTCAACTTATTTTTTGAGGTCCATACCGGCCTATGGGCTTTTTCTTAAAGATCGGCAGCCCAATGTATTTTTTTAATAAAACGCATATCTACATTACATTTATCTATATATAAGAATAATAATGTTGTGTCCAATTTATGTTTTCCCTTCTAACCACATTATATATATTTATATTATTACTATTATCATATATTTTATAGAGACTTATATATACATTATAAAAACATCCCACGTGTTATTAACGTTATAAAAGTAAATGTGTAACAGAAGTTGGCAAAGAAAATCCTGGTTGTTTTTGACTCACAGGCAATGAAAATCCTAGTGAGTGCGTACAAAAGCTTGTGAAGATTTTAAGGACCAATGTAATAATAACGTGCTTATTTTTATTTTGAGCAATAACTCGCTAATTTGTTAATTTTATATATGAAAAATGTGTCGCTCTGGTTTATTTTTTGATATTAATTGCTCCTTCTAACCTAACATTATATATAGAACGAGCCCAACTAATTTGTGTATTTCAAGAAAGTGCAAATGGGCTGGGATTTCTTAGAAAATATTAAATGGGCCGCATTGACGCGAAATTATTTGTTCACCCAGCCCAGCAAATGGACTGTATATTCCAGAAAACATGGGTTAAATATATGCCACATTTTTGCAGGCTGACATGTGGGCCAATAGGTCGAAGCATACGCAGGGCGTTGTCAACTTGCTCAACAAATGATTATGATATCCACAGCCATTGGATTTATATCCAACGGCCGACATGCACCTTCAATCTCTTGTCTTCTTCCTCCAGCATCGCCAGGACCGCCAGGTCTGGCCTCCGGCGGCTAGCGGTTCTGCTTAGCACGCGTTGCTGCAAAGCGCTACCCCACTGTTGGCCAAGCTATCCCTCCACCCCTCCACACTTCCTGTTATTCTCCACCGACTGCAGCCCCACGCCGCACCAGAACTAGTTATAACCCTTGTACTCCTCTCAATCTGCGACTCCAATGCCGCGTCTTCCCATCTCCGGGACGTTCCTGTCCGGGGCCTCGCCGTCGTCCACCGCCTCATGGCGCCCGGCGCGGCGTGGTCAACAAACGAGAGTCATCGGAAGAGGACTGTACATGGAGAGCCTGACAGCTGGGACCCACGAGGTCCATGGTCACATGCAAGGAAAGTTCCTCCTTATTAAGCTGAAAAAATGTTTCCTCCCCCTAACAGTTGGGACCCACCGGCTGTATCTTCGCACAGAAGGAAGTGCATCCTTGTTATGCGAAAAAAATTATTCCTCCCATTGATAGCTGGGACCCGTCAGATTTGTCGGCTGACTTGTGTGCCTACTAAGCGGACGTGTACGTAGGGCTTTGCCAACTTAATCAACAAATGATTCTAGCAGCTGGACCATTGGATGTTAATCCAACAGCCGTGCTCCTTCTTCAACCTCTGTTCTTGCTCCACATCTCCGTGGTAGCGGTCTTTGCCAGCACCGAACCAGTCAAGTTTCCCACTCCTCTCCATCTACGACTCCACTATCGCGTCTTCCCTGGCTCCGCGTCATCCCCTTCCTAGGCCTCGCCGTCGTCCACCGCCCTGGTGCTCTCGGCGCGGTGTGGTCAACGTGGTGAAGGAACGACTTCCATCCGAAGAGTACTGTACATGGAGAGGCTGACAGCTGGGTCCACGACCGCAGCAAGGAAGTGCCTCCTTATTACACGGAAAATAATGATTCCTCCACCTAGCAGCAGGGACCCACCGGACGGGCCACCGTATTTCACAAAAAAAATTCCCCCCTGACTGCTGGGACCCACTAGCTACATCTTCGCACGCAAGGAAGTGTGTCCATATTACAGGCAAAAAAAATGATTCGCCCCCCTGACTGCTGGGACCCACCTGCTATATCTTTGCACGCAAGGAAGTGCCTGACAGTCGGGACCCACCCGGTTGAAGCGTACGTAGCATTGTCATTACATGACGTGTATGCATTACATACGGTCGGTCTGTCTGCAGGCTACAGCGATGAACCGTGGCCGTGTAAGGAAGGGCATGTGTCGTAGTAGAGGTGCGCACGTAGCATGTACACGTACGTACAACAGCCAGGGTGCAAGAAAGTAAATACTGCCACATACGTACATACGGGCGGGGTCTCGAACGCCTACTCACGCATACATACAGCCAGGGCTCCTGTACATGGCTGGGTCGGAATGGAGAAACTGCGTCGTCGTCGTGTTCATGGGGAGGTAACAGAATGCATCGTGTTCATCGGGAGGCAACGAAACACGTGCTATTCATCGGGAGCCAACCGGCTTGGACGGAACAACCGATGGAAACGAGGCATGGCGTACCGCAGAACGGAGGAAATAGCCTTGTGTTCGACCGGCCACGGTCGAAACGGGATCCTGTTCATCGAGATGGGTCTGGCGTACCGCAAAACGGAGGAAAAGAACTTCTCCTGGACCTCCTACGGTCGAAACGGGGTCCTGTTGAACGGGAGGGGTGTGGCGTACCGCAAAACGAAGGAAACGGACTTGTGTTGGAGTGCTACGGTCGAAACGGGAGTCCTGTTCATCGGGAGGGGTGTGGCGTACCGCAGAACGGGACTCCACGGGATACTATTCATCTCCACCATCGACCTCCTCCGGCCTCCACGGGCTACTGTTCATCCACCATCGACCTCCTCTAGCCTCCACTGCATTTGTTCATCCACGGGCTCCTGTTCATCCAGCCTCCACCGCGCGCTCCTCCACCGGCTACTGTTCAACCAGCCCTCTCCATGGGGTCCTGTTCAACCACCCCTCTACGGGCTACTCTTCATCCAGTCCTCCACCGGCTACTGTTCAACCAGCCCTCCACGGGGTCTTGTTCATCCAGCCCTCCACGGGGTCCTGTTCATCCAGCCCTCCACCGGCTCGATCAATCGGCGTACTGTTCATCCAACGGTAACGGCCTCTACTACCACGGGGTCCTGTTCATCCAACCCCCCACCGGGAACTGTTCATCCAAACCCCCCAACAACGCTCACTGTTCATCAAGGGAAGGAGGCAGCAGTGTTCGATCGGCTTCAGTTAGCAGCAGTAGCGAAGGAATCGCTTAATCGGGTTCAGTTAATAGCCATTGATCGATCGCTCGGGTTCAATAACGCGTAGCCTGCAGTGCAATCGCTCGGGTTCAGTAGGCGAACGCCTCGCTCGGGTTAAGTTAGAGCCCAACGCCGCACTCGCACGCTGCGTAATGCGTGTCACGAGAAAGCAGCGCATCGCTTCGGCCCCGACCACCCACCGTAACCGGAACTCCCGATATTTTCCTCGCCCTCACTTCGATGACCCACAAGTATAGGGGATCTATCATAGTCCTTCGATAAGTAAGATTGTCGAACCCAACGAGGAGCGAAGGAAATGACAAGCGGTTTTCGATGAAGGTATTCTCTGCAAGCACTTAAATTATCGGTAACAGATAGTTTTGTGATAAGGTAATTTGTAACGGGTAACAAGTAATAAAAGTAAATAAGGTGCAGCAAGATAGCCCAATCCTTTTTTTAGCAAAGGACAAGCCTGGACAAATTCTTATATAAAGGAAAACGCTCCTGAGGACACATGGGATTTATCGTCAAGCTAGTTTTCATCACGCTCATATGATTCGCGTCCATTACTTTGATAATTTGATATGTGGGTGGACCGGTGCTTGGGTGCTGCCCTTCCTTGGACAAGCATCCCACTTATGATTAACTCCTATTGCAAGCATCCGCAACTACAAAAGAAGTATTAAGGTAAACCTAACCATAGCATGAAACATATGGATCCAAATTAGCCCCTTACGAAGCAACGCATAAACTAGGGTTTAAGCTTCTATCACTCTAGCAACCCATCATCTACTTATTACTTCCCAATGCCTCCCTCTAGGCCCAAACAATGGTGAAGTGTCATGTAGTCGACGTTCACATAACACCACTAGAGGAAAGACAACATACATCTCATCAAAATATCGAACGAATACCAAATTCACATGACTACTTATAGCAAGACTTCTCCCATGTCCTCGGGAACAAACGTAACTACTCACAAATCATATTCATGTTCATAATCGAGGGGTATTAATATGCATAAAGGATCTGAACATATGATCTTCCACCAAATAAACCAACTAGCATCAATTACAAGGAGTAATCAACACTCATCGGCAACCTCACGGGTACCAATCTGAGGTTTTGAGACAAAGATTGGATACAAGAGATGAACTAGGGTTTGAGAGGAGATGGTGCTGGTGAAGATGTTGATGGATATTGACCCCCTCCTGATGAGAGGATCGATGGTGATGACGATGGTGATGATCCCCCTCCCGGAGGGATGTTTCCCGGCGAGCAGCTCATGGGAGCCCTAGATTGGTTCCGCCAAGGTTTCGCCTCGTGGCGGCGGTGTTTCGTCCCGAAAGCTTCCTTCTGATTTTTTTTCAGGGTAAAAGACTTCATATAGCAGAAGATGGGCACCGGAGGCCTGCTAGGGGGCCCACGAGGTAGGGGGTGCGCCCAGGGGGTAGGGCGCGCCCCCACCCTCGTGGATGGTGCGTGGCCCCCCTCTGGTTAATTCTTTTGCCAATATTTTTTATTAATTCCAAAAACTGCCTCCGTGAAGTTTCAGGACTTTTGGAGCTATGCAGAATAGGTCTCTAATATTTGCTCCTTTTCCATTGAGAATTCCAGCCGGCATTCTCCCTCTTTATGTAAACCTTGTAAAATAAGAGAGAATAGGCATAAGTATTGTGACATAATGTGTAATAACAACCCATAATGCAATAAATATCAATATAAAAGCATGATGCAAAATGGACGTATCAGCTTCTACCACGGTTTTCTCCGTCATGGACGGCCCAAAGAATGTCATGCAGCTGCGTCTCCGGCCCGCCCAGGACGAAAAGCCCATTTTCTGTCATGATTTTTTGTCATAGAAGTAGGAGCCCGCCACATCTATGATGATACCGGGTTTTGTCACAATTATCGTCATAGAAGTGTCATAAGCATGACAGAAAAAAATTCATTCGGCCCAAAATGTCACGGATGTCTTTTTTTGTAGTGTAATGGTGTGTCCGAATGTCGTAACCGTACTTTATTAGATATGGTGCAATCTATGATGTCTCTTACCGATTTACCACTATCATTTTGGGGTTATGCATTAGAGACAGTTGTATCCACGTTAAGTAGGGCACCGTCTAAATCCGTTGAGACGACATTGTATGAACTGTGGTTTGGCAAGAAACTTAAGTTGTCGTTTCTTAAAGTTTGGGGTTGCAACACTTGTGTCAAAAGGCATCAGCCTGATAAGCTCGAACCCAAATCGGAGAAGTGCGTCTTCATAGGATACCCTAAGGAAACAATTGGGTATACCTTCTACAACATATCCGAAGGCAAGATCTTTGTTGCCAAGAATGGAAACTTTCTAGAGAAGGAGTTTCTCTCGAAAGAAGTGAGTGGGAGGAAAGTAGAACTTGATGAGGTAATTGTATCCTCTCTCGAATTGGAAAGTAGCTCATCATAGAAAACTGTTCCCGTGATGCCTACACCAACTAGAGAGGAAGCTAATGATGATGATCATGAAACTTCAGATCAATTTACTACCAAACCTCGTAGGTCAACCAAAGCACGTTCCGCACCAGAGTGGTACGGTAGTCCTGTTCTGGAAGTCATGTTACTAGACCATGATGAACCTACGAACTACGAAGAAGTTATGATGAGCCCAGATTCCGACAGATGGCTTGAGGCCATGAAATCTGAGATAGGATCCATGTATGACAACAAAGTGTGCACTTTGGTGGACTCGCCCAATGATCGGCAAGCCATTGAGAATAGATGGATCTTCAAGAGGAAGACGGACACTGATGGTAGTGTTACTATCTACTAAGCTCGACTTGTCGCAAAAGGTTTTCTACAAGTTCAAGGTGTTGACTATGATGAGATTTTCTCACTCGCAGTGATGCTTAAGTCTGTCCGAATCATGTTAGCAATTGCCGCATTTTATGAAATCTCACAAATGGATGTCAAAACTGCATTCCTTAATGGATTTCTTAAAGAAGAGTTGTATACCAAAAGGTTTTGTCAATCCTAAAGGTGCTAACAAAGTGTGCAAACTCCAGCAATCCATCTATGGACTGGTGCAAGCATCTCGGAGTTGGAATATACGCTTTGATGAGTTGATCAAAGCATATAGTTTTATACAGACTTGAAGTGAAGCCTGTATTTACAAGAAAGTGAGTGGGAGCACTACATCCTTTCTGATAAGTATATGTGAATGACATATTGTTGATCAGGAATGATGTAGAATTTTCTGGAAAGCATAAAGGAGTGTCTGAAAGGAGTTTTTCAAAGAAAGACATCGGTGAAGCTGCTTACATATTGGGCATCAAGATCTATAGAGATAGATCAAGACGCTTGATAAGACTTTCGATGAGTACATACCTTGATAAGATTTTGAAGGAGTTCAAAATGGATCAGTCAAAGAATGAGTTCTTGCCTGAGTTGTAAGGTATGAAGTTGAGTAAGACTCAAAACCTTACCACGGTAGAAGATAGAGAGAGAATGAAAGTCATTCCCTATGCCTCAGCCATGGGTTCTATAAAGTATGCCATGTTGTATACCAGGCCTATTGTGTACCTTGCCATGAGTTTGGCAAGGGGGTACAATAGTGATCCAGGAGTAGATCACTGGTGAAAGGGCATGTAGCCCCTAAGTGTGGTTTTGGTAATTAATGACAATCTCTATGGACTAATGTTTTCATTGAGATTTATTTGAAGGGATTGTCCATAGATGGTGCATCAAGGATATTAGATGGAATCAAGGATAAAGTCCATATATATGAAGATATGGTTGCTCTAATCGTTGGTATTAATTGAAAAATTCCTATGGAGCATCAAGTGCATTGAATCCTATATGAAGAAATGTTCCATAGTGATGCATGAAGCATGTTGGATTTATGTGGGAAGAATGCCATCAAAACATTCGAATAAGTCCTCATGGTATCCCTCTCTGGATACCCAGTGCGCACGGGCCTCCTGACCCCCGTGCGCACGGGGTTGAGTTTCAACTCTCTGGATACCCCGTATGCATGGGGTCCCTGACCCCCGTGCACACGGGGCCTAGGTTTTGGCACTCGAGGTCACATATCTAGTAAGGTTTCAAGTTGGTCTCTGGGGATTTATGTTGAATCCATCAAGATTGATTTTAATGTCTAACCAACTATATTCAAGGTGGAGTTCGTTAGAGGATCTCAAAGATTGACATATGTGGGCTTTTAAGGATCAAGAGCTTGAGAGTATAATCAAATAGAAGAATTCAAGTTATGGTTTCAAGACAAGATCATGGTAAGCTCATATGTTGGGTTTTCGGTTGATCAAGTCTTGAAGCAAGCAACCAGAGTGAAGAATTCATTTTGCCTCTCAAGAGATTATGATGGAGTTTTTAGAGAGCAAATGATGACCAATATGATATTCATAGTGAAACTTGATATGGTCATGAAAGAGTCTTTGGTGATCTCTTTCTTGAAGCAATGAAGGGAAATTAAGAGTTCATTATGCTTTCAAGAAACCAACATAGGACATGAAGTAAAGATGTTGGTTGACCAAGATGAAGCTCGAACATTATCTAGATAGTCAACTCTCAAAGCGCAATCTTTGTACCATGTGAGATCAAGTGATATAGTGGTACGGTAAGTAATTGTGAATTGTGCTTTGCTACTGATGTCGCTTGAAGCTGCGTCAGTATTTCCCCAAAGAGGAAGGGATGATGCAGCACAGGGGCGGTAGATATTTCCCTCAGATATGAAACCAAGGTTATCGAACCAGTAGGAGAACCAAGAAACACAATGTAAACAGCCCCTGCACACAAATAACAACCACTCGCAACCCGACGTGTTAAAGGGGTTGTCAACCCCTTTCGGGTAACGGCGCCTCAAGATGATGCGTGAACGAGAGAAAGTTGTAATAGATTGCATAAATATATCACAAATAAAATAAAGTGCAGCAAAGTATTTTTGTATTTTTGGTTTAATAGATCTGAAAATAACTGCAAAGGAAAAGTAGACCGCAAAGGCAAATATATGAGAAAGAGACCCGGGGGCTGTAGGTTTCACTGGTGACTTCTCTCAAGAAAAATAGCAAACGGTGGGTAAACAAATTACTGTTGGGAAATTGATAGAACTTCAAATAATCATGACGATATCCAGGCAATGATCATTATATAGGCATCACGTCCAATATTAGTAGACCGACTCCTGCCTGCATCTACTACTATTACTCCACACATCGACCACTATCCAGCATGCATCTAGTGTATTAAGTTCATGGAAAATGGAGTAATGCAATAAGATCGATGACATGATGTAGACAAGATCTATCTATGTAGAGATAGACCCCATCGTTTTATCCTTAGTAGCAACGATACATACGTGTCGGTTCCCATACATCCTTTGGGATCAAGCACCGTAAGATCGAACCCACTACAAAGCACCTCTTCCCATCGCAAGATAAATAGATCAAGTTGGCCAAACAAAACCCAAATATCGGAGAAGAAATACGAGGCTATAAGCAATCACGCATATAAGAGACCAAAGAAACTCAAATAACTTTCATGGATATAAAAAGATATAACTGATCATAAACTCAAAGTTCATCAGATCTCAACAAACACACCACAAAAGAGTTACATCATATGGATCTCCAAGAGACCATTGTATTGAGAATTCAGCGAGAGAGAGGAAGCCATCTAGCTACTAACTACGGACTCGAAGGTCTACAAAGAACTACTCATGCATCATCGGAGAGGCACCAATGGAGGCGGTGAACCCCATCCGAGATGGTGTCTAGATTGGATCTGGTTGTTCTGGACTCTGCGACGGCTGGATCAATATTTCGTCGACTCCCCTAGGGTTTTGGGAATATTGGGGTATTTATAGAGCAAAGAGGTGGTCCGGGGGGCACCCGAGGTGGGCACAACCCAGCAGGGCGCGCCTGGGCCTCCTGGCGTGCCCTGGTGGGTTGTGCCCTCCTCGGGGCACCCCCAGGTGCAACCAGGGCCCATTATGTTCCTTCTAGTCCAAAAACAATCTCTGTGAAGTTTCGTTGCATTTGGACTCCATATGATATTGATTTCCTGCGATGTAAAAAACATGCAGAAAACAACAACTGGCACTTGACACTATGTCAATAGGTTAGTACCAAAAAATGATATAAAATGATTATAAAACATCCAAGATTGATAATATACCAGCATGGAACAATAAAAAATTATAGATACGTTGGAGACGTATCACCATCCCCAAGCTTAACTCCTACTCGTCCTCGAGTAGGTAAGTGATAAAACAGAATTTTTGATGTGGAATGCTGCCTAACATGTCATATCATATTCTTTTCTTTATAGCATGGAAATTTGGACTTTTATGTGATTCAAAGCAATAGTCTAGTTTTGACATGATAATTTAAATACTCAAGCATATCAACAAGCAACCATGTCTTTCAAAATATCAACGCTAAAATAATTTATCCCTAGCCCATCATGCTCAACCATTGATCCATTCATGAAACACACTCGCATATTAGCTACACCCAATACTCAAGTACGATCATATTGCCTCTTAGTTGGTGCTTTTATAAGAGAAGATGGAGACTCAAATTCAAAAATAAAAATTGCATAAAGTAAAAGAAAGGCCATTCGCAGAGGGAAGTAGGGATTTGTAGAGGTGCGAGAGCTCAAAGTGAAAAACTTAGAGATAAAAACATTTTGGGAGGTGTATCCATCCCACCAATGAAAACGACTTAGAGTTACCAACACTTTCCATGCTAGATATATCATAGGCGGTTCCCAAATAGAAAATAAAGTTTATTCCTTTTTCCACCATACTTTCACTTTCCATGGCTAGTCGTATCCACGATTGCCCTCCATACCAACACTTTCCAAGCAATTTATTATTTTTCAACATAAAGTAAATTCATTTTTTTCAATTCGGGACTAGGCATCCCGAAAACCTTTGCCTTACTATCGTGCAATGACAAGTGAATAAACACTCATCGTGAGAATAACACATCCAGCGTGGAAAATATTAGCCACCCCCACCGCTCCGCGAGCGAAACAAACACACAAAAGAGAAGTTTATTTTGAAAATTAGAGATGGCACATGCAAATTTGCTTAGAACAGCAAAAGAATACCGCATATAGGTAGATATAGTGGACTCATGTGGCAAAACTGGTTTAAAGGATTTTGGATGCACAAGTAGAGATCATACTTAGTGCAAAATGAAGGGTAGCGAAAGATTGAGAAGCGACCAACCAAGAAACGAATAATCTCATAAGCAAGCATTAAGCATAATTAACACCGAATAATGCACCACAAGTAGGATATAATTTGATTGCATGACTATTGACTTTCGTGCTTGCATAGGGAATCGCAAACCTTAACACCAATATTCTTACTAAGGCATAATTACTCATCAACATAACTCACATATCACATCATCATATCTCAAAACTATTACTAAGAATCAAGTTTGTTTTGTCCAATGATCTTCATGAAAGTTTTTATTATATCCTTCTTGGATATCTATCACTTTGGGACTAATTTTCATGTGTTGCTTTTCATAAGCTCAAACAAATATAAATGAAGATCATGAGCATAAATTTTTCTTTCTCTCAAAATAATTTAAGTGAAGCAAGAGAGAATTTCTTGAAAATTTTACTAACTCTCAAATAAATCTAAGTGAAGCAAGAGAGCATTTCTTCAAAAATACTAAAGCACACTATGCTCAAAAAGCTATAAGTGAAGCACTAGAGCAAGTCCATAGCTCATAAAAGATTTAAGTGAAGCATATAGAGCAATTCTAACAAGTCATGACATATTTTGGCTCTCTCAAATAGGTGTGTCCAGCAAGGATTGATGACTTAAAACACAAACTAAAACAAGCAAAGACTCATATCATACAAGACGCTCCAAGCAAAACACATAGTATGTGACGAATAAAAATATAGCTTCGAGTAAAATACCGATGGTCGTTAGAAGAAAGAGGGGATGCCACTCGGGGGCATTCCCAAGCTTAGTTGGTCGCTCATTTTTGGATAATAGCTTGGGATGACGGGGCATCCCCAAGCTTAGGCTCTTCTATCCTTCCTTGATCCATCATAAGATAACCCAAAACTTGAAAACTTCAATCACACAAAACTCAACAAAACCTTCGTGAGACCCGTTAGTATTAGAAAGCAAACCACTACTATAAGAAATGTATCAAACCAATTCATATTTTCTTTTTGAATTATATCTACTGTATTCCAACTTTTATATGGCAAAAACTCATCAAAGAAAACCATACAGCTATCAAAATAAGCACACAACACAAAGAAAACAGAATTTGTCAAAACAGAACAGTCTGTAGCAATTTGACTATTTTGAGTACTTATGTAACTTTAAAAATTCTAAAAAATTATGACGACCAGGGTAATTTGTATATTAATCTTCTGCAAAAATAATTGGCATTTTATCATGTTTTGGTGATTTTTAACAATTGTTTTCGTGAGCACATAAGTTACTGTTTTTCAGCAAGATCAAACAACTATCACCCAAGAAGATCCTAAAGGCTTTACTTGGCACAAACACTAATTAAAACACAAAACACACAATCATAACAGTAGAATAATTGTGCAAACACTCAAGAACAGAAAGCAAAAAGCAAAAATAAATTTTATTCATTGGGTTGCCTCCCAACAAGCACTATAGTTTTATGCCCTTAGCTAGGCATAAGGCAAGGATCTAAGTTTTGTCATACTTGTCCAACTCTTCAATAAAACACTTAGAATCCTTCAAAGATTTAGCATAAAGATCTTCAATAACAATACTCCTAGGAATAATTTTAAATAATTCATTCGTGCAAAAAGGGTATCTTATCACTTCAACAAAATCCGGGTGAATACTAATCATCTTAAGATCTTCTTTACTTTTACGAAAGTAATCACTAGAGAACGCTTTTTCTAAAAATTCTCTTTTAGCTCTAAGCATAGCGGTTCTTTTCTTACTTTCATCCATAGAAACATAAAGAGCTTTAATTGATTCATCAACCTTAGGCACAAAAATTTTCATCTTGAGATTTTCCACATCATGAGCAATTCTATCAACACTTCTAGACAAATCATCAATCTTACTCAACTTTTCTTCTATGGAAGTGTTGAAATTTTTTTGCGTGTTGATAAATTCTTTAATAGTATTCTCAAGATCATAGGTGTTCCTATTATTATTGTAAGATTGATTTCCATAGGAATTACCATAATTATTAGAGGAATTACTAGGAAAAGGCCTAGGATTAAAATTACCTCTATAAGCATTGTTATTGAAATTATTCCGAGAGATAAAATTCACATCTATGGCATCACTATTTTTTCTCAATCAAAGTATACAAAGGAATATCATTTAAATCAATAGGAGCACTTTTACTAGCAACCAATTTCATAAGAGCATCAACTTTTTCACTCAAAGAAGAAATTTCTTCAACCGAATTAACTTTTTTACTAGTAGGAGCTCTTTCGGTATGCCATTGCGAATAATTTGCCATGATATTATCAAGAAATTTGGTGGCTTCACCCAAAGTAATTCCCATAAAAGTACCACTCGCGGCGGAATCTAAAAGATTACGAGAAACAAAATTCAACCCCGCATAAAATTTTTGTATGATCATCAAAAGATTTAACCCATGAGTTGGGCAATTCCTTAGCATCATTTTCATCCTTTCCCAAGATTGTGCAACATGCTCATGTTCAAGTTGCTTGAAATTCATGATCTGGGTTCTAAGGGAAATAATTTTTGCGGGCGGAAAATACTTAGTGATGAAAGCATCTTTGCACTTATTCCAAGAATTGATACTATTGCGATTCAAAGAAGAGAACCAATTTTTTGCAGAATCATGCAAAGAAAACAGAAATAATTTCATCTTCACAACATCATTGTCCACATCTTTTTTCTTTTGCATATCGCATAATTCCATGAAGGTATTAAGATGGGACGCGACATCCTCATTAGGAGTACCAGAAAATTGATCTTTCATAACAAGATTCAGCAAAGCAGTATTAATATCACAAGACTCAGCACTAGTGGCGGGAGGAGCAATCGGAGTGCCAATAAAATCATTGTTGTTGGTATCTGAGAAATCACATAGCTGGTGTTCTCTTGAGTCATGATGACTACACAGCAAGATTGCACTCAAAAACAGATCCGGCAAGAAAACGGTGAACGGAAAAAGAGAGCGAATAAAATGGCAAATTTTTGTGAAGTGGGGGAGAGGAAAATGAGAGGCAAATGGAAAATAATGTAAATTACAAGGAGATGAGATTTGTGATTAGGAACCTGGTATATGTTGAAGATCCTCCCCGGCAACGACGCCAGAAATTCCTTTTGATGTCGCTTGAAGCTATGTCGATATTTCCCCAAAGAGGAAGGGATGATGCAGCACAGCGGCAGTAGGTATTTCCCTCAGATATGAAACCAAGGTTATCGAACCAGTAGGAGAACCAAGCAACACAACGTAAACAACCCCTGCACACAAATAACAACCACTCACAACCCAACGTGTTAAAGGGGTTGTCAAGCCCTTTCGGGTAACGGCGCCTCAAGATGGTGCGTCGACGAGAGAAAGTTGTAATAGATTGAATAAATAGATCACAAATAAAATAAAGTGCAGCAAAGTTTTTTGTATTTTTGGTTTAATAGATCTGAAAATAACTGCAAAGGAAAAGTAGATCTCAAAGGCAAATATATGAGAAAGAGACCCGGGAGCCGTAGGTTTCACTAGTGGCTTCTCTCGAGAAAAATAGCAAATGGTGGGTAAACAAATTACTATTGGGCAATTGATAGAACTTCAAATAATCATGACGATATCCAGGCAATGATCATTATATAGGCATCATGTCCAAGATTAGTAGACCGACTCCTGCCTACATCTACTACTATTACTCCACACATTGACTGCTATCCAGCATGCATCTAGTGTCTTAAGTTCATGGAAAATGGAGTACTGCAATAAGAATGATGACATGATGTAGACAAGATCTATGTATGTAGAGATAACCCCATCGTTTTATCCTTAGTAGCAACGATACATACGTGTCGGTTCCCCATACATCGGGATCAAGCACTGTAAGATCGAACCCACTACAAAGCACCTCTTCCCATTGCAAGATAAATAGATCAAGTTGGCCAAACAAAACCCAAATATCGGAGAATAAATACGAGGCTATAAGCAATCATGCATATAAGAAAGAAACTCAAATAACTTTCATGGATATAAAAAGATATAATTGATCATAAACTCAAAGTTCATCAGATCCCAACAAACACACTGCAAAAGAGTTACATCATATGGATCTCTAAGGAACCATTGTATTGACAATTCAGCGAGAGAGAGGAAGCCATGTAGCTACTAACTACGGACCCGAATGTCTACAAAGAACTACTCACGCATCATCGGAGAGGCACCAATGGAGGTGGTGAACCCCATCCGAGATGGTGTCTAGATTGGATCTGGTAGTTCTGGACTCTGCTGCGGCTGGATCAATATTTCATCGACTCCCCTAGGGTTTTGGGAATATTGGGGTATTTATAGAGCAAAGAGGCGGTCCGGGGGGCACCCGAGGTGGGCACAACCCACCATGGCACGCCTGGGCCTCCTGGCGCGCCCTGGTGCGTTGTGCCCTCCTCGGGGCACCCCTAGGCGCAGCCAGGGCCCATTATGTTCATTCTGGTCCAAAAAAATCTCCGTGAAGTTTCGTTGCATTTGGACTCCGTCTGATATTGATTTCCTGTGATGTAAAAAACATGCAAAAAACAACAACTGGCACTTGGCACTATGTCAATAGGTTAGTACCAAAAAATGATATAAAATGACTATAAAATGATTATAAAACATCCAAGATTGATAATATAACAGAATGGAACAATAAAAAATTATAGATACGTTGAAGACGTATCAACTACCTAACCCATGCTATGTGCTTTCTATGTCTATGTGGGTTAGGTGTTTCTCATGGGCTTGCATCAAAAGAAAGGTTTCAAGTAGCCTATGTGTGTATGACATCAAGTGGTGATGGTCATCGGGTTCGAGGAGTCCAAGTGCAAGATGAGATGCCGGAGGTTATATCCTTTTAAGCTTGCGGTCCACATCATGATAATGTGCATGTGAAGATGGGCTTAAGTTAAGGCTTCCCTCATTACAATATGAGGAAGCATTTCGAGTATCTTCACCAAGTGATTGTGGACAAGAAAAAGATTCCAACTTGAGGAAAGCACCAAAGTCATAACCAAGCTCAAGTTGAATGTGCAAGGCAAAGGTATAGCTTAGTTAGGTTTTCCTAGTTTTTCCGATCTCATGGTGCTTGGAGGGATACCGGATTATAGGTTTGATAGTCGTACTATCAAGAGGGACTTTCGGGCGAGTAGCTTGATAACGTTGCATGTAGAGAGCTCAAACCTTTGCATTACTTGCATCATTCTTTCTTATTTATCTTGGGCGGTTCTCTATGTGAGGACCTTGGGCTTTTCCATAGCTTCAAAACGAGCCCAAGATCATCGAACTCGGAGTTCGTATGCCAAAGTTATCACTGTTTTGGTGGGCTGCTGCAGGCTGTTCTGGGTACCCCGTGGACATGGGTTTTTTGACCCCCATGGGCATGGGGCCCCATGCACACGGGCTTGTACCATGCACACGGGATCTTGTGGGCATGTAGCGACCCGACCTCAGACGGTCAAGCCTCTGTGTTTCTATGCCATCCCTGGATCAGTATGCTGGCACACACAGTACATCAATGTATATATCAAAGTGCAATCACATGCATAAATAACGTAAAACTGATATATACCTCATAATACTCAACGGAAACAATCAAGCGGGTGTGGAGTCCCATCAACGCCATCGGCAGGTTGAGTGTAGACCGTAACCTGTATCGTAACCTTACTCGTCGGAAGAAAATATACGCAACATGATACGTTGCAGCCGTGTAGGTCAAGACATTGAATGTACCGGCAAGATCACAATAAGAGAAAACAGATGATAAACTATACTATATGCAGTATGGCTTTATGGCTCTGTATCTGAATTTTGTTTGCGTAAAAGCTGGTTTTATTTTACCTACACCAAAGGAATAAATGAAGTCTGTACTATGGAGTTTTCTATCATGACATGGTTCCGCCAACCGATGTCTCATAGCCCAAAATCATCATATGTTGCCCACAATTAAGTTATCAATCCGGTGTTGAGAGTTAGAGATAGATCCAAGTCCAGATGCTCAAATTGTCCGTAACCGGGGACACGGCTAATCGATTAGGTTTGAACCCTCTGCAGAGGTTTGTACACTTTACCCGCAAGATTCGATCCCTCTTTTTACGTTCTCGCACTTCAGAGTGTTTGAGAACAAGATGACCAAAACATGGTCTTCCAAAGAGTCCCTCGACCACCGTCCGTACCCATCCGATCCTACCGTTCTTCTACATCTGCTAGTACCGTCCCAGCCGAGTCACAACCAAGGTCAACCAAGCGAGCCCATAATGACTTGCGGTTGCAGGTAAGCTTCCGGCGTGAAGTATTCTTCCGTCTCTTTGAGTCTGGGTGAAGCTTTCCGCGAGATGTCATGGCGCTTCTCCATGCATCCCGCCAACCACTGGTTTCTCCAGGCTGCCCGTCAACCGTCCTTCACCCAAAGAGTGTGTATTGCAATCCTGTCTCGAGTCTTGAAGTCTTGAGGTCTTGAAGATGCAGTCCTTGCAGATTCCATCATGGAGTTGTCGTCATTGACGTAGAATCCTCCATTCTCACACCACTCCTGCACTCATACCAAACCCCGTCTACTATAGCGTAGCATTAAAAGAAATAACGTCCGGGCTTGGTAACAGGGTGATGGGTTCCTACCTCATGCATACTACTCAACTACAGGGATTCAATAACACTACTGAGGGGTGGTTACCAAGGTGCCACTAAATGCAATAAAACATAGGTAAGAAAAAGCATGGTCAAAGTGAACTTGCCTGGTAATACTTGATGAAGATAACAACGCTGTCAGAAAATGACTTGGTAGAACTAATCGTCACTCCGTTGAAAATCTATATAGTCAAACATAGCATTCACATAAGCAAACATCCTAGCAAACAATTTTAGCACTCGAAATAACAATCAAAACAGCAAGGAAAATCGATAATAAAACTCAAACAAAATCAAAAGAAACTTCAAATAAAACTACAAAGAAAAACTACTAACGAAGATCTATGACTTTGCTACAAACATCTAATATAGTTTTGCCGTAAGTAAAAACTTAACAACAATTAAAATACTAAACTAATAAATTAACAGAAAATAAAATGTAAAATAACTAATTCAACAGAAAGTATTTTTTCCATAAAATTTTATTTGCAAAAGAAACAAATAAAAAGCTTTTATAAAACTCTAACTATGACCTATAGAAGGTTTCATATAAAACTAAGGAAATTTTTTTAAAATAAAAATAAATTTTCTCCTGTTGTCTAACAGAAACACAACTAATTTTGTCAAAAGTGACAAAAAGAAATAATTTAAAACTAATAAAAACAATAAATAAAAAGCTAAAACAGAACTAATATTAAAACAGTACTGTTTTGCTAAAAACCTAATTTAAATTAACCTGAAAATAAAATACTAAATACTACTGGATAAACAAAGGTCCTAGAGACCAGGAGCAAAAAGAATTAATTAAAACCTATTTTAAACTCCCGGAATAAGCAAAACAAGCTTTAATTCAAATCTGATCTAACTCAATTTTATATAAATCCAAACATAGAGAAATTATATATTTTTGGAAACTACAAGAAAATTGTGATCTAACGCAAAAAGAATCAGCATCATTGGACTTCTAGATCAAAAGTTATAAGCTAAACAAGAACGGAACTAAATCTGTTACGGAAATAAATCTGAAAACGAAAAAAAAAAACAACAAGGGAGTTACCTGTACGTGAGGCAGAGATGGCAGGAAGGAGACGGCGATGTGGAGGGCTGCTCCGGCGAGGGGGCGAGGTCGGCGAGGGTGGGGGTGGCGGAGGAGGAGTCGGCGCTTGGGGAGGTTCAGGAGAGCTCTGGTGAGCGTTCTAGGCGGGAAAAGGAGGACGGTGGCGAGGAGGCTACAGGCGGAGGAGGCGTGGTGATGGGAAAAATGGAGCGAGGAGAGGGAGGGGTTTTATAGGCGGTCTCGGGAGGCGCTGGGATGGAAAGACGAGGGAGATCGGGAAGGTGGAGATTTCATGTCTCCATGGACATGGAAAGCTTCTGTAACGTGAGAGGAAACAGAGGAAGGAGATGATCTCTTGTTGGGCTAGAATAGGAAAGTGCTT
Source organism: Aegilops bicornis (assembly GCA_021605145.1). Taxonomy (NCBI): domain Eukaryota; kingdom Viridiplantae; phylum Streptophyta; class Magnoliopsida; order Poales; family Poaceae; genus Aegilops; species Aegilops bicornis. The sequence goes on from CM038675.1 coordinate 579,277,690, forward strand.
AATGGGCCAGCAGGTTTTCATAATAAAAACGATTCCATTACTATTATTAAAATTAGGAAACTAAAACAATAAAAACGAAAAAAAATCAATTCGGAATAAAGAGTTTTTATATACTAAAATTATCAGAAAAATAAAATTTAGATGATGAGCATTATTCCACGGCCAAAATAAAAACTAAAAAAAATTGTTTTTTCAGAAAATCCCTAAAGGCTTTATTTCTTTTTGCAAATAATTTTTAAATAAAAACTTTGGTTTTTCTTGGCTCAAATATTTGCAAAAATGCCCCTGATTTTGGAGGGTCATTCTCCTCCGCTCTTTCTTGCTTGCAAGAATTTATTTTCGGGTATTTCTCGGGGAAGAAAAATAGAGAAGCAAGTGCAAATATTTGAAAGAATTAAATTGCAAAACTCGTTCAAATTCTTTATAGTTGAAGAAGTCATGTCATCTTCTCTCATTGATTTTAATAGGATGAATTTGAATTTACGGAGAAGGGAAAGTCATTTTATTCCCTCTCATTCAAAAGTTTTTGAAAAGGTTCAAATTTCACTCAAGTTTAATTCACTCAAGCAAACAAACAAACAATTCAATTAATTATATTAACATTCCAAAATTTGGGATGTTACAGGGCACGGGGTCTGAACCCCCGTGGGCACGGGGTGTCCAGGAACTGCCTGTTGAGCCCCAGCGGCTAGTTTTGGGTTTTGGCTATTTAAGGGCTTCTTCCTCTCACCGGTTGGGGGGCTGTTGATACACTTCCCTAACACCATTTTGAGCCTCTTACCACCTCTCCCAAATACCTATCTCCCCTCTAAGTGAAGGGGGGGTTTGTGGATGGATCTTGGAGTCATTTGTTGATTTCCTTCATTGCATCCCTTCTCTTCAATCTCCTACTTTCTTGAGTTGCATCTTGCGAGATTGAGAGAGTGAGTTGAGCATTTGTTGCTTGACCTTGCATTGCATTTGGTGCATTGGTTTGAGCTCCCCGCATCGATTTGTTCGCGTGAGAGCCCGTGAGTTTATTACTCTTGGAGGCTTCACCTCCTAGATGGTTTGATTATACATTGAGAAGATTGTGAAGAGGCCTATGTGGACAAGGTTCCCCCGAAAGCTTCCCTTTGTGGTCTGCTCCTGGGAAGGGTGTTGAAGTGGCCTAGGTGGTCAAGTTCCTCCGGAAGCTTCCGTGGTTGTGGTGTGCTCCGGAGAAGTTTGTAAAGGTGTGGTGGTCGCCTTCAAGACCAACCCCGAGTGAACCGATGCTCATCCGTCGGGGGTGACTCGGAAGGGAGAATACGGTGAGTTACTTGGTGACACCCCGGAGCTTTGGCTTCGGCACCGCTCTAACGGAGATTAGCACTCTCACGAGTGTGAACTTCGGGATAAATCCGCGTCCCCGACTCACTTGTGGTTATCTCATACCCACACCCTTTACTTTTCGCAATTCATACTTGCTCATATTGATATATCTTGTGTTAGTTGAATTGCTTAGTTGTTCCTACTTTTACATATCTTGTGATATAGTTTGTGCTTGCTACTTTCCTTAAGTTCCTATCTTGTTTAGCATAGGTTGTTGGTGCACTTAGTTGAGCCTAGCATATTTAGGATTTGTGCTTGAAAAGTATCTGTTAGTTTAATTCCGCATTAGGATAAAGCCAAATCCGTAAAAGTTTTAAAACGCCTATTCACCCCCCCTCTAGTCGTCATCTAGATCATTTCAATTGGTATCGGAGCTTTGGTCTCTCCTTGGTAGGCTTCACCGCCTAGAGAGTAAATATGTCGACTAGTGGTATAGTGCACGATGACACTTTTTGTTTTAGTGGCACAAACTATCACTTGTGGAAAATTTGCATGCTTTGTCATTTCCGGACCATGGGTCCAAATTTTGTGCGAATCGTTCTTGTAGGGTCTTATCCATGGAAGGATGAACTTTTTTCAACTATTGAGGAAAATTATGATATGCTTTGTCGGTATGATGCTAAAAATGCCATAATCCGGTCTATATCCCTCGAAGTGTTTGAGTCAATCATGACTTGTGTGACGGCTCATGATATGTCGACCAAACTTGAAGAAATATATGGTGGGTCCAATCTTATTGATATTCATCATATGTCGGAGGAGCAATTGAGGAGTTCTCCACATCTTCAAATCATGAAGAACTCCATAATGCTTCTTCATCCATGTGCTTGGACATTTCTACTTCTTCCACCTCACCATCATATGGCATGTCCCGAGGTAATGACATGGTGAGTGGAAATATCATTTGTCATGATGATGTTGTGCTAAACATTGATTATGTTTCATGTATACATGCTAGTGTTGTAGATTCTATGGACTTGAGCATATCTAGCAAAATTGACTTACATTCTTGTGTTGATAGTCCATGCATATCATTTTGAGATTCCTTGAATAACTTTTGTGATGATATGCTTGATACTCCTTGTTTCCATTATCTCTATGCTTCTATTTTCTCTAGTTGTTGTTTGACTAACCATGTAGAGGAAACAAGAGAAAATAGTGCACACATCATTAATGAGGAAATTGCTAGAGGAGCAAAGAAGGACATCACCTCATTGGAGAGGAAATTCCATGTGTCAAGAGGATGGACATGGATATCCTACTCTTGATGATAAAGAAACTCCCTATCCAAAAGAATCATCATCAACCTCCGATGTTCACATGTGCCTCATGGCAAGAGGTAACACCAAGGTATCATCTACTCTTTGTAATGATATTGATGAGAGTGATGATGAATGTGACAGGGATATGAGTCAAGAAATATATGAAATTGGTAATTCTCTTCGTGGGGTAAATAAGAACACTTATGAGATGTTTAAAGATCCTATCACTCATTTTGGAAAGTGTAATGATTTACTTCATGAAGAGCAAGAACAAAATGAAAAACTTGATTGTAACCTCTTGGTGCTCTAGAAACTCTTAGAGACTTAAAATGTTCTAAATAAGATATTGAAGTTGCTCATGATCAACTTAAAGAGGATTTTGAGCACCTTGACCTTGTCTACAAGAATGTCAAAGGAGAGCTCACCAAACTCTCTAAGTCTTTATGAGGAACTTCAAGCTACTCATGTGAAGTCTCTAGTTTCTTCTATCTCCTCTCATATTGTCAATGATGCTTGTGCTACTAACTCTACTCCTTGTGAAGCCTCTATCTTGAAGGAGAATGTTGAGCTAAGGGATGTTTTGCTAACTAGCAATTATGGGAAATTAGAAGAAAGTCATATAGTGGTGTTTGTAGGCTTGAGCCTTATTTATCATATTTGACTCTTGCTTGGCTTTTGTGAGATATTGGTGGATCATCACATTATGGGGGAGTGTTATGTTTTGTGCACATCACAAACCCGAATTGTGAATATGAGAAATACCACGTAGTATTGATATTCAATATTATCTAGTCACTATGTGGTATGTCAGGCTCATTTGAAATTCAAATTCTCAAAGTATCCATTAATTATATCTTGTTGGTGTTTATTTTTCCTTCGTAGTGAGCGTCACCGAGGTGTCCTTAGAGTTTCACAAAATCCGCTGGACACCCCATGCGCATGCGGTCTTTGACCCCCATGCTAACAGGGTGCCGCGTAACTCTCTGGACACCACATTACATGCAGTGCTGTTGACCCCGTCTTGCGCAGTGGGGTTCGATCTCTGAGTACAGCGTCTTCTTGAAGGAAATATACCCTAGAGGCAATAATAAAGTTGTTATTTATATTTCCTTATATCATGATAAATGTTTATTATTCATGCTAGAATTGTATTAACCGAAAACTTGATACATGTGTGAATACATAGACAAAACAAAATGTCCCTAGTATGTCTCTACTAGACTAGCTCGATAATCAAAGATGGTTAAGTTTCCTAACCATAGACATGTATTGTCATTTGATGAACGGGATCACATCATTAGGAGAATGATGTGATGGACAAGACCCATCGGTTAGCTTAGCATAATGATCGTTACATTTTATTGCTATTGCTTTCTTCATGACTTATACGTATTCCTCTGACTATGAGATTATGCAACTCCCGAATACCGGAGGAACACCTTGTGTGCTATCAAACATCACAACGTAACTGGGTGATTATAAAGATGCTCTACAGGTGTCTCCGAAGGTGTTTGTTGGGTTGGCATAGATCAAGATTAGGATTTGTCACTCCGTGTATCGGAGAGGTATATCTCGGCCCTCTCGGTAATGCACATCACTATAAGCCTTGCAAGCAATGTGACTAATGAGTTAGTTACAGGATGATGCATTACGGAACGAGTAAAGAGACTTGCCGGTAATGAGATTGAACTAGGTATGAGGATACCGATGATCGAATCTCGGGCAAGTAACATACCGATGACAAAGGGAATGACGTATGTTGTTACTGCGGTTTGACCGATAAAGATCTTCTCAGAATATGTAGGAACCAATATGAGCATCCAGGTTCCGCTGTTGGTTATTGGTCGGAGATGTGTCTCGGTCATGTCTACATAGTTCTCGAACCTGTAGGGTCCACACGCTTAACGTTCGATGACGATTTGTATTATGAATTATGTGTTTTGGTGACCGAAGATTGTTCGGAGTCCTGGATGAGATCACGGACATGATGAGGAGTCTCAAAATAGTCGAGAGGTAAAGATTGATATATTGGACGATAGTATTTGGACACCGGAATGGTTTCAGGACATTTCGGATATTTATCAGAGTACCGAGGGGTTACCGGAACCCCTCGGGGAAGTAATGGGCCAACATGGGCCATAGGGGAGAGAGGGGGGAGCCCACAAGGGGTGCCCCCCCATGGGCTGCCCGAATTGGGCAAGGGGAAGGGGGCGCGGCCCCCCTTTCCTTTCCCCCTCTCCCTCTCCTTCCCTCTTTCCCCCTCCATGAGAAGGAAAGGGGGGCGAATCCTACTAGGACTGGAGTCCTAGGAGGACTCCCCCCCCTCATGGCGCGCCCCCTGGTGGCCGGCCTCCTCCTCTCCCTCCTTTATATACGTGGGCAGGGCATCCCTTGGAGACACACCAATTGTTCCAAGCCATGTGCGGCGTCTCTCTCCACGGTTTACTCCTCCGTTCATATTCACGTAGTGCTTAGGCAAAGCCCTGCGCGGATCACATCACCATCACCGTCACCATGCCGTCGTGCTGACGAAACTCTCCCTCGACCCTCTGTTGGATCAACAGTTCAAGGGACGTCATCGAGCTGAACGTGTGCTAAACTCGGAGGTGCCGTACATTCAGTACTTGATCGGTTGGATCGCGGAGACGTTCGACTACGTCAACCGCGTTGACCTAACGCTTCCGCTTTCGGTCTACTAGGGTATGTGGACACACTCTCCCCCTCTCGTTGCTATGCATCTCCTAGATAGATCTTGCGTGATCATAGGATTTTTTTTTTGAAATTGCATGATACGTTCCCCAACACACATGGGGCTGACTTAGCTCGTGCGCACGGGGTCCAATGGGCAGAAATGCCCACCCGACCAAGAACACTATGATTCTCTCTTATACTTTGGTATATGATTTTGATCTTGTGCATCTTCGGAATCTACCACTGAGTGTTAATTCCAAATACCATTGTTATTCTCTTACAATTGGTATTTCTTCTTGTGGTAGAACTTTATGATCATCTTCTTCTCGGCTCGTGCTTCAACTTGCCTTATCTCACTACTTGCACAATCTATGATCTACTTGAGTGATATAAACCTTTGAGTATATGTGTAGTGTATATCCTATGCTCATTGGTTTTTGCTCAGTTCATATGTTGTTCTTCGTGTGCGGTCTTGTGTAGATTCATCACTTTGATATAATTTGGAAAACTTGAGTGCTTTGTGATTTTATTGGTGCATCGTGTATGTGTTCTCTTGTCCAAATTGTATCTCTTTGGATCTTGGTAGGCTTGTGCATGTATATTTATTTATATACTTCTTCATGCCTTTCTTGCTCTACTTGGTCGTCTCTATAGGGTAAACTCCATCATATCCTTAATGGTTAAAAATGTGCATGAATTTCGAGTTCATATCCATATGCACATATTTGATGTGGAGTTTGCCCTATGTATTGTAGTTGGACTAACTACTTCGGACCCAATATGTTTGGGGACCAAATTGTACCTTAATGTGTTTTAGGTACTTTGGAGAAGCATTGGGTGGCTTATTCGTGAGGAAGGTGGAGACACCGTGGGAAATTACTAGAGCCAAGCTTGGTTAATTATTTGATTTGAAGGAGAAGATAATTGAAAACTCGGTTCGGTTGTAAGTGTTTCATTCTCATCATGAAAACCCAGTTAACTAAAATTTGGGTCAATTTGTTGGATATGCATCAAACTCCCACATTCACCGTGCGGTGAATGTGGAGTGTGATGAGAATAACGTTTTCCATGTGGAGCAATTTGTTTCGAGTGTTGTAGGTGATGAGCTCCTTCCCAAGCTACAATTACAATGGGGATCGATCATATTCTTCCACAAGAAACACCCCATGTCCATGTAGAAGAAGGATTAAGAGTCCCTCTTGTGGATCCACCACAAGGGAAGTCATCATCCCCAACACAAGAGCAAGATGCTATGGGAGATCATGTACCTATCCAAGATCAAGATCAAGTCCATCATGTTCGCATACTAGATCAATGGCCCCTTGAACCAAGGCTCTCTCGGTAACAAGTACTCACTTCATGCATTTATTTAAATTAGAGTCAACATTGTGTATGTTGCATCTTGGCATGATTAGTACTTGTTGAGTTTGTGTTTCTTGCAAAATCTTAAACCTCCTTTTTGCAGCAATTTGAGAAGGAGCATATCATGGGGATCTCTAAAACCATGCTCATGGTTCACTTATCCCAAATATGCCAATTAAGCAATGTATTGCATACCAATTCCTCAAAGTGCTCTTATGTGCAATATTGATAAATTCGCAAAAAAAACTCTTTTTTGGTTGTGGTATTATCTCTCATGCTTAGTTATTCATTTTTATGCAAATGAGATCAATTTATGCCATGTGCATTGTGCCATGTGCCATATGACAAAGCTCTTATGCTAAAGATCAAGTTTGTATAATAATGGATTCATTCATGGATATCAAGTTCTTATCTTTTGTACCTTTTTGTGTGTGCAAGTTTCTTTGTGGATGCTCATCTTGATGATTATTTGCCACATAATAAACTTTTACACATGAGAAAGTGCATATCTTTCTTTGATATCTATTCGTTTACTACTGGTCCTTGGGATTGTCTCTTTTTGATTCTTGGATGGATCCGGTAAGAGGATGAGTAGTGAGTGCTTGTATGTATATCTTTGCACTCATGAGTTTTTGGATGTATTTTGGACCCATTATTAGCATGATGATCCTATTGGATACTTCTCGTATATCTTGTCCAAAATACGTTCTTTGGATCTTTTGAATATGTGCTTGTTTATCTTCTTGTCGCATTCTATGGATCCCCAATATAGTTTGAGCTCCTCCATTTATACATAAATGGGCATGTGCATTTGATTCCACTCACATTTGAGAAATGCACAAATTAAGGAGGAACTCATATTATATTGGCCTTCTAGATTTCTTCCATTTTGGCATTTGACGCCAATGGGGGAGAAGTTTAGAGGGTTTAGGAGAAGTGTGTTGGTTCTTATCATTCATGCATATCTATATTCGGTGTGTTTGCTTGTTGCATGAATGTGTATATAGAGAAAACTCCACCAAGTTATTTCATGTGCATATATTATGGGGGAGTTTGCTCTATATAGTATGGTTCTACTGGCATCAAATTCTTGTGTAGAACTTCGATGCTAGTACAACCAGTTTTGATAACGTCAACTATCTTTGTGATATTTGAGGCTATCAAAACCACCGCAAGTATACAATTTATTCTCGAATAGATTGCATACTTGTTTTAAATTCATTGTATAAACCCTCTTGTTGAGGTTGTCATCAATTACCAAAATGGGGGAGATTGAAAGGGCGTGTAGCCCCTAAGTGTGGTTTTGGTAATTAATGACAATCTCTATGGACTAATGTTTTCATTGAGATATATTTGAATGGATTTTCCGTAGATGGTGCATCAAAGATATTAGATGGAATCAAGGATAAAGTCCATATATATGAATATATGGTTGCTCTAAGCATTGGTATTAATTGACAAATTCCTATGGAGCATCAAGTGCATTGAATCCTATATGAAGAAATGTTCCATAGTGATGCATGAAGCATGTTGGATTTATGTGGGAAGAATGCCATCAAAACATTCGAATAAGTCCTCATGGTATCCTCTCTGGATACCCCGTGCGCACGGGCCTCCAGACCCCCGTGCGCACGGGGTCGAGTGTCAACTCTCTGGATACCCCGTGCACATGGGGTCCTGGCCCCCGTGCACACGAGGCCTAGGTTTTGGCACTCGAGGTCACATATCTAGTAAGGTTTCAAGTTGGTCTCTAGGGATTTATGTTGAAGCCATTAAGATTGACTTTAATGTCTAACCAACTATATTCAAGGTGGAGTTCATTAGAGGATCTCAAAGATTGACATATGTGGGCTTTTAAGGATCAAGAGCTTGAGAGTATAATCAAATATAAGAATTCAAGTTATGGTTTCAAGACAAGATCAGGGTAAGCTCATATCACTAATACATCGAGCTCCTAAACAAACGGTTTTTAACCCCTTTCCGCGACGGCATTTGGATCCGTCGCCAAGTGAGTGTGGGCGATAGGGGGGTCCTCCCCACACGACCTAGAAACCGTCGGGGATATGCCCTCCTGGCACACACGTTCGGCAAAATGAGGTCATGTGCGACCGGCGAGCACTCAAATACGGAAATACGTACAGTAGAGCAAAAAAATACAATTATATGGCAAAATTGTTTCCGGTCGCAAGTACATCCCACACAGTCAGTCCCCGCTAAACGTTTCATTTCGTGTGTACATTCCACACAGTCGCTCCAAGGAAAACATCTCCATTCACAGGTACATCACACACAATTTTCCCGTAAAATCACTTGCGTTATTGAATATATCACACACGGTCCATGGAAGAAACTGTGTGGCAAAGGCTGTCCATCACACACAGTTTTCATGTGGTAAACATTTGCGCAAGGTGGCCTAACGCAAACAGTTTTCAAGAGAAAGTCGTGTATGATTGTTCATTGATCCAACACGGTTTATTCCTAGAAACTGTGTGTGTTGCCTGAGCTCATCGCCCACGGTATTTTTTTCAACAACCGTTTGCAATAGCAAAACCCAATTAGCAGGCTAATTCGCCACTAGCAGGCTAATTATCTGATTATTCATAATCCATTTATTAATCTAATTGACAGTTCATATTAAGCACACAATATTTTTCATTTTCATAATTGAAATACATCAGAGTACAACATCATATAGCTTCAGCACTCAGCTACCCCATTACACAACTACACCAGGACCAAGTTTCATATGCAACATCTATAACCTTTCAAAATTAGCATTATAGACGGTACATAGACAGATGTATCTCATCTGGAAAACTGCTGCTTTGAAGCGAAAGCGAATATTGAGCCTTCATTGATGTTGAAGGTCTTTGTAACTTTAGGCCAGTGCCTGTGGATGATTGACCGTCCATCATTCGTCCTCTTCAGGAACACTTCAATATTGAATCGTGGGCGTTGTATGAATACTTTCCTCGCCTCCTGACCATACAGGTGGTTTGAGAGGTAATCATCAGTGAACTGCTTTGGAAAGGCCTGAAAACAAGGATGTGCATAAATATCTTCTCTATATTGGAAATGGGGCAAAGGAATGAAAAAGGCAAGGTATAATAGTTAGTACCATCCTGTAGTGAACTGATGTCTTCTTCATTGTGCAGACAATGATCTTGTTGTTTTTTGTCGCTAATTTCTTTATCCTAACAATCTTTCTGAGTTTCTTGACTTGACTGATATTCATGGACAACTCATTTCCCCATATGCAAAAAGGGTCGAACAGTGGGTCAAAACCTCTGACAGCAGGACCTACATGTGCAAGACCAAATTGTTAAAAACCTAAATATTAGAATGGTTCCTGCAATTGCACAATAATGTGCTATTAGAAAACGGACCATGCACGTGCTAACCTCGATTGTAAACCTCAGTGCTTCCCATTGTTTCCTTGCAACACATATAAGGTAGTTAGTCATCAGGTTAAGTAAGGGTTCACATGCTATCAATAAAATATGTTGATGAAAAATAATCACATTGCAGATTCATCAGATTAATTCAAGCCACACGGAAAACCCATTTATCCAAAGAAGCATGATTAAGAAATAGGAAATATAGCACTTGTATATGTTTCTCATGTATTAAGTGCAGCCAAATTCGATTTATTCCTCACATGCACAACAATACAAAATTCTACCCATGACAATTGGACATCGCATTGCAGAATTTTAACCAAGCAGTTAACTAAACACCACAACAAATGAACCAAACATTAACTGAGCACCACATTGCACAATATAACATACTCCTAATAGAAGATCAGAAAGTTAACCAAACAGTTAACTACAGCCAATTGTAGCAATTGTGTTCGTTTCTCATGTATTTACTATAGCCAAATTCAATTTATTCCTCACATGGTATAGAATAACAGAATGCACCCACAATTTTGTAAAGATAAATTCGATTTATTTCTCACATGGAAGACGGTACAAAATTGCAGCCTGAAGAATTGAACATCGCATTTGCAGAATTGAACCAAACAGTTAACTGAAGACGACAACTAATTAACAAAACAGTTAATAAGTGAGCACCACACTGCACGACATATAAAACATATACACTAGAGCAATTGATTGCATGGTAAAGTTAGATAGCACAATTCACTAGAATTTGTGAAGGAAAGGCAGGAGCAACACACGCACCGGGTAAACCGAGCATGCTTAACCGGCGTAGCTAGCAAATGGCAAGGTGCTCCTTCAAGATCTGGGGGTCGGCACGAATGGCAGCCATCGCGACCTCATCCGCGCGTGTGGCTGCGATTTGCTTCTCCGCTGCCAAATGCTCCTTGAGGTCCTAGCTATACTGCGTGCACCATGGCTTAGGCCGGAGCTTATTTGGTGGAGGGGTCGGTGATTTGGGTGGAAGGTGTCGCACTCGCGCCGGCGGTAGGGGCATGTGGGATGTGGAAGGAGGAGGAGAATGGGGGTCGGGTGTGGATTACCTGCCTAGATAGGCGAGGCCGAGGAGCGTGAAGGAGGGTCGTCGGCGAGGAGGCGGCGGCGCTGCAAGCAAGGAGTGAAGGTTTCAACTTGGAAAGGAAGGTGGAAAGAGGGGAAATGTGGCTTTTGGTAGGGGGGAGGGGCGGGGAGGTAGATATTTCTGGGGAAGCCGAAAATTTGGAATCGCTTCAGCCAAAAAACTGGTGCGCAAAGTGTCATCAGACACGGTCCCTTATTCAGAACTGTGTACGATATGTGAACATCACAAACAATTCAGATAGCTTAACCCGTGTGTGTTGAGTTTGAACGTCAAAAATTTTGGTTAGAATTTCCCTGGTTACAGTGGTCATCCACGTCATTGCATAATTTGGGTACACAAAGAAGACTAACTTCTTAATCGAGCAAGTTCAGCAATTAAACAGAGCTAGCTGACCTAAACATTACTCTAACAAATTAAAGACCGGTGCTCTTAATTAAACAAAACAAAGAGTACTACTACGGCTGGTGCTCGTCGATCTCCGCCGCCACCTCCATGTCCAGCTCACGCCCGACGGTCTCCTAGGGAAGGGGCTCCATGACATCAATTGCACCATACTCGGCAAGCATCTCGCCATCCGTGTCCGCCATATCTTTGGAAAAGGCCACCACGAGCTGGCCGTGGGCGGACGCCATCTGGGCTCTGGCGGCCTCCGTCGTGTCAAGGTATGCCGCACAGGAACGGACGGCTTCTTGAACTCTCTCGGCGATTGCCAGCTCTTCGGCTGTGGGTTGCCGACCGTTGTCGGAGAAGCTTCGTTCGATTTGTGCGGTGACCGCCATAAGCTGGGCGTGGATGGCCTTGACATGGTAGTGGGCGGCCTCCAACAGGGCTAAGGCCGCTGCTGCGGAACAGACAGCTGCTATGCCGCTCTCGCCAGTTGCTATCCCCGAGGCAGATGCTGCCGCCGCCGCCTGAGAAGCAACAGCGGCCGTTTGGGCTGCCTTGGCCGCCCGAACGCAGACTGCGGTCTCCCTCACGAAGCTTGTTAGCACGCGCCTGGTGGCTGCGGCCGTGCTCTCGCCGGAGTGGGCCACCGAAGTTACCCTCACGACGTGGGTCCACGTCCCCATCTTTCACCGGCGATGAATGAACAGTGAAATGATATTTGGGGAGTGAGCTAGTGTGCTTGACATGCCGGCTGTGGGCTGTAGCCGACACACCTTCTCTCGTAAGCCATGGGCGTACTATACACTGACGGTGCTCCAAGATATTTTGTGTTGCATCTCACACGTTTGGTGATAATAAACTGTGTGTGGTGACCTTGATTTATCGTCTTGATCATTTGAATTACGTAATGGGGTCACAGCTAAAAAGGATAGTGTTCGAATTGTTAGAACTTTTATCTGCAGTGAACATGCAACTATAGGAGTGTCGTCAAAAAATTGGAATTATTGAGGGTTCGTTTGTACATTTTTATACATTAACTGGGTTTTCCAGGCATTTTATGCGCATAATTCAAATTTCAACTACATGCGCATGCTCCAGTGCATATAAACTTATTGAAAAATCAAATATGTGTCCTTGGTTGCATGCTTAGGTCCCATGCAAGAAATGAGAATGAATTTCAAACACCCTGCCACCATCACTCGACCGCAAACATTGAGATACATGGTTTTTAAATTCTATTAAATCCAAAACTCGTCTGAAATTCATGACTTGGCATGGTATCATGTAGCGGCATCAACATGTCGTGGTAAAAAAATTGTCCCATTTGGGGCAGGTTTGGGTATAAGCTTCTCACAAACGAGAGCTTCTCGCAACAAGCATGTTGGTTTCGGTAGGGAACGTGCCACCTTTGGGGACGAAACGATATCCGTTGCCTCTTATTTCTTTCAAATTTTTTTTGAGTGTCAACATAGAACAACAAGAGTGTTGTGTTCAATTTTGGAATTTTCAGGGTTCGTTTGGACATTTTTATGCATTAACTGAGTTTCCAATGCATTTATGTGCATAATTCAAATTTGAACTACATGCACATGCTCCAGTGCATATAAATTGGTTGAAAAATCAAATATGTGTCCTTGGGTGCATGCTTAGGTCCATGCAAGAAATGGGAATGAATTTCAAACACCAGGGCACCGTTGATTGTCGGAAAAACATTGAGATGCCTGGTTTTTAAATTCTAGTAAATCCAAAACTCGTCTGTAATTCACGAAACTTGGCATGCTATCATGGAGCGGCATCAACATGCCGTGGTAAAAATTTTGTCCCATTTGGGGCAGGTTTGGGTATATGCTTCTCACAAATCGGAGCTTCTCACAACAAGCATGATGGTTTTCGGTAGGGAACGTCCCACCTTTGGGGACGAAACGATATCCATTGCCTCTTATTGCTTTTAAATTTTTCTCTCGTGTCAACATAGAAGAACAAGAGTGTTGTGTGAATTTTTGTGATTTTTCGGGGTTCGTTTGGACATTTTTATGCATTAACTGAGTTTTCAATGCATTTATGTGCATAATTCAAATTTGAACTACATGCACATGCTCCAAAGGTGCATATAAATTGGTTGAAAAATCAAATCTGTGTCCTTGGGTGCATGCTTAGGTCCCATGCAAGAAATGTGAATGAATTTCAAACACTGTGGCACCGATTGATTGCCGGCAAAACATTGAGATGCGTGGTTTTTAAATTCTAGTAAATCCAAAACTCGTCTGAAATTCATGAAACTTGGCATGCTATCATGGAGCGGCATCAACATGCCGTGATACAAATTTTGTCCCATTTGAGGCAGGTTTGAGTATATGCTTCTCACAAACCGGAGCTTCTCATAACAAGCATGATGGTTTTCGGTAGGGAACGTGCCACCTTTGGGGACGAAACGATATCCATTGCCTCTTATTACTTTCAAATTTTTTCTCGTGTCAACATAGAACAACAAGAGTGTTGTGTGAATTTTTGTGATTTTTCGGGGTTCGTTTGGACATTTTTATGCATTAACTGAGTTTTCAATGCATTTATGTGCATAATTCAAATTTGAACTACCTGCACATGCTCCAATGCATATAAATTGGTTGAAAAATCAAATCTATGTCCTTGCGTGCATGCTTAGGTCCCATGCAAGAAATGGGAATGAATTTCAAACACCAGGGCATCGTTGATTGCCGGCAAAACATTGAGATGCCTGGTTTTTAAATTCTAGTAAATCCAAAACTCGTCTGAAATTTATGAAACTTGGCATGCTATCATGGAGCGGCATCAACATGCCGTGGTACAAATTTTGTCCCATTTGGGGCAGGTTTGGGTATATGCTTCTCACAAACCGGAGCTTCTCACAACAAGCATGATGGTTTTCGGTAAGGAACATCCCACCTTTGGGGACGAAACGATATCCATTGCCTCTTATTGCTTTTAAATTTTTCTCTCGTGTCAACATAGAAAACAAGAGTGTTGTGTGAATTTTTGTGATTTTTTGGGGTTCGTTTGGACATTTTTATGCATTAACTGAGTTTTCAATGCATTTATGTGCATAATTCAAATTTGAACTACATGCACATGCTATAGTGCATATAAATTGGTTGAAAAATCAAATATGTGTCCTTGGGTGCATGCTTAGGTCCCATGCAAGAAATGTGAATGAATTTCAAACACCAGGGCACCGTTGATTGCCGGCAAAACATTGAGATGTGTGGTTTTTAAATTCTAGTAAATCCAAATTTCGTCTGAAATTCATGAAACTTGGCATGCTATCATGGAGCGGCATCAACATGTCATGGTACAAATTTTATCCCATTTGGGGCAGGTTTGGGTATATGATTCTCACAAACCGGAGCTTCTCACAACAAGCATGATGGTTTTCGGTAGGGAACGTCCCACCTTTGGGGACGAAACGATATCCCTTGCCTCTTATTACTTTCAATTTTTTTTCTCGTGTCAACATAGAACAACAGGAGTGTTGTGTGAATTTTTGTGATTTTTCGGGGTTCGTTTGGACATTTTTATGCATTAACTGAGTTTTCAATGCATTTATGTGCATAATTCAAATTTGAACTACATGCACATGCTCCAAAGGTGCATATAAATTGGTTGAAAAATCAAATCTGTGTCCTTGGGTGCATGCTTAGGTCCCATGCAAGAAATGGGAATGAATTTCAAACACCGTGGCACCGTTGATTGCTTAAACAAAACATTGAGATGTGTGGTTTTTAAATTCTAGTAAATCCAAAATTCTGTTAACCATTCACGTGAAACCACGTGTCTTGGTTTTAATGGCTGTAGGAGGTGCCGTGCGGACAGTTGCTTGACCTTGACTGAACGGGAGGCGCACGAGCACCGTCCGGTCTTGTGGTGACCGAGAGCCGCATAAGCTGTCCTCGAGTGCACAGGCTCACGGGAAGCGTCTGAGTATGTGTTCTTGTGAGCTCACTGGGAAGCGAGCCCTTTGACTTTCATGGGCGCCAACCTTGCTCGCATCCTCTCCATTAATCACAAACGTTTTAGTTATAACACCCATATGAAAACCAACAGCTTCCCCAGGAAGCCAAGAGAAAATGTGCCGAGCAGGATTTCTGCAGCTCGATCGCAAACGATTTAGATAGAACACCCGTATGCAAAGTGAGAGCAGCGCAGGATTTGTGCATCCCTTCAACGCAAACAGTTGTTTTGGATGACCCGTGTGCAACCACGTACAAACAATTTGGTAAGATTTGCATCTGTCATATTGGGTATGTTGCCATTTGTCAAACTGGAAAGGTTTACATTTGTTGATCTAGTAACGTTGCCATTTGTCAATCCTTTTAACACCGCGATTTGTCAAATATGCAGCTAGAAATCATTAGCACTATGTAATTTTTGCAACTAAAATTCAGTAATTAAGCATATATTTCATTCATAGATTAAGCAATCGTTCTTAATTTGTACAAACAGTTCAACTCGACGGTGAGCCGATTTAAACTTCTCCCCAATTGTTTGCCAACCACGTCTTTGAAATAGCTAGTTCAACCATATATACTAGCTAATTTTAAGTACGTTGTACAGTTCAACCACACATCTATAGTCAGATGAACTGAATAAAATAGCCCCTAAATACTACTACTACCACGGAGGGGTTTTGTGCTACTTTCGGCAGCCTCTCCTCTGCCGAGCGCGCTCATTAAGAGGCAGAGGAGGAGGAGGAGCCTACTGACGAGATGGAAAAATGCAATACGATGCCTGCCGCTGCTGCACGTTCAGCGACGCTCGCCAGCTCGAACGCCCACTGCCGCTCCAGACGATCCCTCTTGAAGCGGCCGGACTGCTCGTAGATCTCCTGATTCCTCGCCTCTGTGTCGGCGTGTGCTGCGGCCACGGCTGCGGTAAGGCTCTTTGCGTGCTCGACGAGGCGCTCCTCCTCCTCCCGCAGGAACTTGATGTAGCGCGCAAGGTCGCTGACGCACGTGCGGGCCTCCACCTCCGCCTCCCTCCTTCGGGCGGCGGTGGCGGAGCGGGTGATGATCCCGGCGGTCGACGGTGGGCTGGTGGCCACGGCGGCCGACAATGGGGTGGCGGCCACGACCACCACCTCCCGCCTTTGAGCTACGATGGCGGAGCGGGTGATGGCCACAGTGGCCAGCAGTGGGGTGGCGGCCATGACGGCCACCTCCCGCCTTCGGGCCGCGGCGGCGGAGCGGGAGATGGCCCTAGCTTTCGATGGTGGTGTGGCGGCAACGGCTGCCGGCAACAGCTGCCGACGGGCAGCGGCGGCGGAGCGTGTGGTGGGTGTTCTACTCACAACCAACAGGGATGCCACGCGCACTACACTACGCCGGGACTGCGCCGCCGCCGCGGTGTAGCCTCCCAGCTGGAGCTGTCCTCTAATGACGGCGGAGTGGCTGAGCAACGATGACAGACCGGTGCCATTGCCGATTGTGGGAGAAGCAGACGAGATAAGCTACAGGGAGGGAGGGGAAAATGCGATGCAGGACTCGCCGGCCGTGAGAGTTTTTATAGCAGGCCGGTAAGCATTGGGATTTTGGGGATTTCAAATGAGTCGGGCGGGAAGCTTGCGGGAACCTGCGAGGTTGTGTGGAACGGGCTCACCGATGATTCATTGGCGCCACCGTTGGCCAAAAGAACGCCCAACACAAGCAAGAAGTCAAGGCCAGAAGCCGCTCATGGCAGCGGGGTGACAAGACGTGCGGGAGGAGGACGAGAGGACACGTACACATACAGTTAATAAAAAAAATGTTTGCAATTTAATTACCTACTATACCCCCGTCCTGGTTTATAAGTAGGATTTAACTAATAAAATACGAATGCATGTCGCCATAGATTATATCGTTGGAGTCGTATTTGAACATACTTTCCAGCTATACAATTTTTGTAACATGCATTAACACTTTTTTGGTTAAATTTAAGGTTATACACCAGCAAGCGTTTGCCCGCAACACACACGGCTTATTCCATCACAAACAGCTCTGATGGATCAACTGTCTGCCACATCGCACACGCAACTCAAATCTGATTCGTGCTTGATGTCTCCAACATCGCTCGCACAGTTCGTCTTATTTGCCACGTATCACTGTGTCGTCCTCTGCTCGCGTCCCTCGGCAAGCTCTGCTCGCCGTTAGGCGCCACGGCGCGCTTTGTCGCGTCCGTTGGCGCGCTCAGCTTGTGTACAGCTTTTCCTTGAGGCGACCGTGGAGCGCTCTGCTCCGTCCCTCCGCGCGCGCTCTGCCAGCGGTTAGGCGTGCGCACGATCATGTCGGGGGCCCCATATGCATGCGGTTGCACCGCGCGCGTTGTCACGCGATGCAGTTACGTGTGGCGCGATGGAGTTACGCGCTGCAAATTAGAACTGCCATCAGGGCCTGCCGATATTCCTAGCCGTACGGCTTCCCCTTTAATTCTCGCGGCCATTATAACCTTAGTCTCTTCAACCTTTCGATCGCGCCCCACAACACAACAAGCACACCCACGATGACACATAGAGAGGGGATGTCCGACGGCGCTCCAATGGAATTCGGCGAGCATAGAGTGGAGACCCACGCGAGGGAGACGGATCTCTCGGTGGTCTACACCATCGACCCGGCCGTGGTGGACGACTACATCAACAATGTTGAGCAGTTGCTTGCTGGAGACAAGTACAAGGTGGTTGGCATCGACCTCCAATACACCGCCGGTTGTCCCGGCATAGATCAGAAGGTTGTCGTCGCCCAGTTGTGCATGTGCCATCATGTCCTCATCTACCACTACTGCATGGCCACAGAGCCTTGCGACCGTTTCAACAGGTTTGTCAACAACACTGACTACAAGTTCGCCACGGTGGATACCACCAACGATGTAAAAGCGCTCAGTGTTACGGGCTTGGCCTGCAAGAACCTTGTCGAAATCCGTGACCACTACACGGTCTGGGGCAGCACGAAGAAGGACTCCCTGGTCGAACTCGCCTCGGCCATCATCGACCCCTACTACGAAAAGATGAAGCAGGATGCCCAGAGAACAAGTCCCGTATCTTGGCGGGGGGCCTGGATGCGGCAACTGGATGAACCTCACCTCAAGTTTGCGACCAAGAGCGTGTACACATGCTACGAGATGCACAGGCGGATCGTTGACATGAGGAAGTGCCTCGTTGCCCAAATCGACGAGCCCGGATCGAGCCACAAGCAGAGCAAGCGTCACAAGAAGTAGATGATGATCAGATGATCGTTTATGCTAGTTAATCATGCATGTAATATATAGTTTACTTTATTGGTGTGTGTGGAAATGTCATGTGTGTAGTAGGCACCTATGTAATTATGCATGTAATGGTTTACTTTGGTGTGTGCAAATGCCATGGTTGTAGCAGCCACCTATGTAAGTGGATGTTTAATTTGGTTATGCAAGCATGTCCTTATAAGTGTGTGTGTATATATGTGTTGTTTTTCTGTATGCAATCCCATTGCACAACGCACACGTCTTATTAGCAGCAACCGTCTGTGTTATTATCGGTCTTCACACACATTTCTGACTACATACCTGTTTGCCGCGTATCACACACATCTTGTTAAGTTGAACCGTTTCTGTTCTCATGTCTCAACGCAAACAGTTCATCCGAGTGAGCCGCATGTCGTATATCGCTTTACACCTTGATCTGGTATTTGTTTCTTTTGTGTTGCCTAATCACAAACAGTTCATCCGAGTGAACCGTATGCTGTGTATCGCACACGCCTTCATCTGGCTGCCCGTTTCTTTTGTTCCTCCTCATCGCAAACAGTTAATTGAACTGAACCGTATGCCCTTCATTGCACACGCAACTAAAACCTGAACCATGTTTGATGCATCCGTCATCGCAAACGTTTTATACATTTCTGGCGGTTTTCATACAACACCGTTTGCGATTATTGCATCGCACACAGTTTCTTGAAGGGTCTCTGATCGTAGTGTCGCGTTAGCAGCACCCTGCAGTAGTGTATGTTGGGTTTTCGGTTGATCAAGTCTTGAAGCAAGCAACTGGAGTGAAGAATTCATTGTGCCTCTCAAGAGATTATGATGGAGTTTTTAGAGAGCAAATGATGACCAATATGATATTCATAGTGAAACTTGATATGGTCATGAAAGAGTCTTTGGTGATCTCTTTCTTGAAGCAATGAAGGGAAATGAAGAGTTCATTGTGGCTTTCAAGAAACCAATATGGGACATGAAGTAAAGATCTTGGTTGACCAAGATGAAGCTCGAAGATTATCTAGATAGTCAACTCTCAAAGCGCAATCTTTGTACCACGTGAGATCAAGTGATATAGTGGTATGGTAAGTAATTGTGAATTGTGCTTTGCTACCTAACCCATGCTATGTGCTTTCTATGTCTATGTGGGTTAGGTGTTTCTCATGGGCTTGCATCAAAAGAGAGGTTTCAAGTAGCCTATGTGTGGATGACATCAAGTGGTGATGGTCATCGGGTTCGAGGAGTCCTAGTGCATGATGAGAAGCCGGAGGTTATATCCTTTGAAGCTTGCAGTCCACATCATGATAATGTGCATGTGAAGATGGGCTTAAGTTAAGGATTCCCTCATTACAATATGAGGAAGCATTTCGAGTATCTTCACCAAGTGATTGTGGATACGAAAAATATTCCAACTTGAAGCAAGCATCAAAGTCATCACCAAGATCAAGTTGAATGGCAAGGCAAAGGTATACCTTAGCTAGGTTTTCCTACTTTTTCCGGTCTCATGGTGCTTGAAGGGAGACCGGATTATAGGTTTGATAGCCGTACTATCAAGAGGGACTTTCGGGCGAGTAGCTTGATCACGTCGCATGTAGAGAGCTCAAACCTTTGCATTACTTGCATCATTCTTTCTTATTTATCTTTGTTGGTTCTCTATGTGAGGACCTTGGTCTTTTCCATAGCTTCAAAACAATCCCAAGATCATCAAATCCGGAGTGCGTATGCCAAAGTTATCACTGTTTTAGTGGGCTGCTGCAGGCTGTTCTGGGTACCCCGTGGACACGGGGTTTTTGACCCCGTGGGCACGGGGCCCCGTGCCCACGGGCTTGTACTGTGCGCACGGGACCTCGTGGGCACGAGGTGTCCAGGAACTGCCCGTTGAGCCCCAAAGGCTAGTTTTGGATTTTGGCTATTTAAGGGCTCCTTCCTCCCACCGGTTGGGGGGCTGTTGATACACTTTCCTAACACCATTTTGAGCCCTATCTCCCCTCTAAGTGAAGGGGGATTTGTGGATGGATCTTGGAGTAATTTGTTGATCTCTTCCATTGCATCCCTTCTCTTCAATCTCCTACTTTCTTGAGTTGCATCTTGTGAGATTGAGAGAGTGAGTTGAGCATTTGTTGCTTGACCTTGCATTGCATTTGGTGCATTGGTTTGAGCTCCCCGC
Organism: Aegilops bicornis; assembly: GCA_021605145.1. Taxonomy (NCBI): domain Eukaryota; kingdom Viridiplantae; phylum Streptophyta; class Magnoliopsida; order Poales; family Poaceae; genus Aegilops; species Aegilops bicornis. Next base: position 579,298,666 of record CM038675.1, read on the forward strand.
ATCGATTTGTTCGAGTGAGAGCCCGTGAGTTTATTACTCTTGGAGGCTTCGCCTCCTAGATGGTTTGATTATACATTGAGAAGATTGTGAAGAGGCCTATGTGGACAAGGTTCCCCCGGAAGCTTCCCTTTGTGGTCTGCTCCTGGGAAGGGTGTTGAAGTGGCCTAGGTGGTCAAGTTCCTCCGGAAGCTTCCGTGGTTGTGGTGTGCTCTGGAGAAGTTTGTAAAGGTGTGGTGGTCGCCTTCAAGACCAACCCCGAGTGAACCGATGCTCATCCGTCGGGGGTGACTCGGAAGGGAGAATACGGTGAGTTACTTGGTGACGCCCCGGAGCTTTGGCTTCGGCACCGCTCTAACGGAGATTAGCACTCTCATGAGTGTGAACTTCGGGATAAATCTGCGTCCCCGACTCACGTGTGGTTATCTCATATCCACACCCTTTACTTTTCGCAATTCATACTTGCTCATATTGATATATCTTGTGTTAGTTGAATTGCTTAGTTGTTCCTACTTTTACATATCTTGTGATATAGTTTGTGCTTGCTACTTTCCTTAAGTGCCTATCTTGTTTAGCATAGGTTGTTGGTGCACTTAGTTGAGCCTAGCATATTTAGGATTTGTGCTTGAAAAGTATCCATTAGTTTAATTCCGCATTAGGATAAAGCCAAGTACGTAAAAGTTTTAAAACACCTATTCACCCCCCCCCTCTAGTCGTCATCTAGATCATTTCTACTAGACAACAGTCAAAAATATCCTTAAGTACCTAAAGAGGACTAAGGAAATGCTTCTCAGTTATTGAGGTGACAAAGAGTTTGTCGTAAAGGGTTACATCGATGCAAGCTTTGACACTGATCTAGATGACTCTAAGTCTCAATCTAGATACGTATTGAACGTTGGAGCAATTAGCTAGAGTATCTCCATGCGGAGCATTGTAGACATAGAAATTTGCAAAATACATACGGATCTGAATGTGGCAGACCCGTTGACTAAACTTCTCTCACAAGCAAAACATGACCACACATTAGTACTCTTTGGGTGGTAATCACATAGCGATGTGAACTAGATTATTGACTCTAGTAAACCTTTTGGGTGTTGGTCACATGGCGATGTGGATTATGGGTGTTAATCACATAAAGATGTGAACTATTAGTGTTAAATCACATGGCGATGTGAACTAGATTATTGACTCTAGTGCAAGTGGGAGACTAAAGGAAATATGCCCTAGAGGCAATAATAAAGTTGTTATTTTATATTTCCTTATATCATGATAAATTTTTATTATTCATGCTAGAATTGTATTAACCGGAAACTTGATACATGTGTGGATACATAGACAAAACACCGTGTCCCTAGTAAGCCTCTACTAGACTAGCTCGTTAATTAAAGATGGTTAAGTTTCCTAACCATAGACATGTGTTGTCATTTGATGAACGCGATCACATCATTAGGAGAATGGTGTGATGGAAAAGACCCATTCGTTAGCTTAGCATTATGATCGTTCAGTTTTATTGCTATTGCTTTCTTCATGGCAAATACATATTCCTTCGACTATGGGATTATGCAACTCCCGGATACCGGAGGAATACCTTGTGTGCTATCAAACATCGCAATGTAACTGGGTGATTATAAAGATGCTCTACAGGTATCTCCAAAGGTGTTTGTTGGGTTGGCATAGACTGAGATTAGGATTTGTCACTTCGAGTTTCCGAGAGGTATCTCTGGGCCCTCTCGGTAATACACATCATAAGAAGCCTTGCGAGCAAAGTGACTAATGAGTTAGTTGCAAGATGATGTGTTACAGAACGAGTAAAGAGACTTGTCGGTAACGAGATTGAACTAGGTATGAAGATACCGACGATTGAATCTCGGGCAAGTAACATATTGGTGACAAAGGGAATAACGTATGTTGACATAAACGGTTTGACCGATAAAGATTTTCATAGAATATGTAGGAGACAATATGAGCATCCAGGTTTCGCTATTAGTTATTTACCAAAGAGGTGTCTCGGTCATGTCTACATAGTTCTCGAAGCCGCAGGGTCCGCACGCTTAACGTTTGATGATGATATAGTATTATATGTGTTATGTGATTTGGTAACCAAATGTTGTTTGGAGTCCCGGATGAGATCATGGACATGACGAGGAGTCTCGAAATGGTCGAGAGGTAAAGATTGATATATATGACGATGGTATTCGGACACCGCAAGTGTTCCGGAGGGTATCGGGTACTTATCGGGTCACTGGAATGTGTTTCGAGTACCCCCGGCAATCCTATGGGCCATATGGGCCTTTACACACCAGCCCACAAGGGGCTGGTGCGCCCTATAAAGCTATAGGAGGAGGAGAAGGAAAGGGGAGAAGGGAAAGGAAAGTGTGAATTAGGATTCCCACTTCCTTCCCTCACCCCCCCCCCCCTCTTTCCTTCCCCATCATGCATACATGGAAAGGGGGGAGGCCGAATTGGGAGGACCCCAAGTAGGATTCCTCCTACTTGGGGCGCCCCCTTGGCTGCCTCTCCTCCCCTCCAACCTATATATATGTGGGGGGGGGGGGGCGCTAAAACACATAACATCAATTGTTAGTCGTGTGGGGCGCTCCCCTCCACAATTTACGCCTCCGGTTATATCTTCATAGTGCTTAGGCGAAGCCCTGCGTGGATCACATCACCATCACCGTCACCACGCCGTTGTGCTGACGGAACTCATCTACTTCCTCGACACCTTGCTGGATCAAGAGGGCGAGGGGTGTCATCGCGTTGAACGTGTGCAGAACTCGGAGGTGCCGTACGTTCGATACTTGATCGGTCGGAGCTGGAAGAAGTTCGACTACATCAACTGCGTTGTCGAACGTTTCCGCTTTCGGTCTACGAGGGTACGTTGACACACTCTTCCCCCCTCGTTGCTATGCATCTCCTAGATAGATATTGCGTGAGCGTAGGATTTTTTTTGAAATTGCATGCTACGTTTCCTAACAGACCTCCACTAGGATGTTTTTCTTTTGTCTTTTACGAAAAGAACAATAAGCATATCTCCAAATAGACGCCTGAGACAATGTCTATTTGAAAAGAGTACGCACCTATCTCCTAGCAACTGCAACAAGAGCGTGTCCGTCCCTCCCTCGTACCCTTTCATTTTCTCGCTCTTGTTTATAGCATAAAAAAGATGATCAAGAATCAAAAATCACTTCAAGAGGACCCCGCATCGTTCGCTCATGTGACATGGGAGGCAACTAGGGTTTCCTCTTATTTCGTCACCCCTTTTTGAAAGTGCGTTTATCTCTAAATGGGTTTTTTATGTGAAGACAATGTGTTTAGTAGAACTAATGATGGTTATTAAGTTTTATCTCATGTCATTGATTCCTCAGATACCGAATGTGGAAATGGTTGACCCCTTAATTCAATATCAAAGGCATAGTGTCTAGCGAATCGAAGCTTTTGTTTTGGTTTTATTGAGTTATAGGACAACCGCAATACCAAGAGGGTCAAGGTGATTTAGTGATGGTGTGAGAACACTCCAACATAAAACACTAGCCTTCCTACACCTACCATAAAAAAGAGATCTTCATTCTAACCCAATGGACGGGCACCTAACCCAGTGGCAAGAGCATAGTTGTGTGCCTTGGCAGACCCAAGTTCGGATCCCGTGGAGCGGAATCTATTTTGTGGATATATCTCACACCTTCCTTCTTAATAATAATGTCGCGGGTCTCCTCCCTCGTTGGTCTAATATACCCTCAGTGCCGAGATGGATGTGTCCAAAGTTTTTGGACACCCCATGTGCACGGAGTCCGTTGTCAGGCAACGTAATTTTGTGAGGGGCACCCATCTTCCACCTTCAACCCTAACACTTTTGCCTTGAGAGCTGCCATCGTTTTCAAACCTTCATTTTGCTCTTATCTCCCTGGGTCCCTCTACCCAAACACTTTGATACTTTGAGGATTGAGGGAGCAAATCCGATTTACAACTTGCCAAACCAATTCGTGTTACCCTTAAGATTTCTTTATCAACAACTTGTTACTCTTGGAGCTTGGGCTCCTAGTTAGTTATGATTCCTCTAAAAGCTACCTCGCTTGTGGTGTGGCCGGGAGACGTATGTAAAGGCATGGTGGTCATCTTCAAGACCAATCACGAGTAATTCGAGGCTCGTCTGTTAGGGTGACTCGAGGAGAATACAGTGAGTCACTTGATGACGTTCTGGAGCCTTGGCACCTACAATGCTCCAACGGAGACTAGCACTTTTCTCAAGGAAGTGTGAACTTCGGGATAAAATCCGCGTGGCTCACCTATGGTTATTCTTTGTCTGCACTTTACTTTGCATTGTATAGTTGTGGGCTTACTGTTGTACAACCCAAATTGCTTTGAACTTGCTTGTGATATAGTTTGTGTTTGCGTTTCTATAGAACCTTAGTTGTTCACAAATCCCTAAACTGATAATTGAGCTCAAAATTTGCAACCTCCTATTCACCATCCTCCCCCTCCCCTCTAGTGGACCATATCGGCCGTTTCACCTTCCCCTCCTCTCCGTCGCCGCCACCAGAGGAGGTCATCGGCAACACAACGGGTCGCATATGACAGGACGCCGATAATCATGTCACTTTGTCCCGTCATTATGTTTGAAACTCATATGTGAACATTAGCAGATGTGAAGATAAAACTCAGAGGTGGGAGCAACATAACTCGGAGTAATATACAGGATTACCATTATATTTGAAATTTACCCTAAAAATGATACGTGGACTTGGTCAACTATTATGACTTCCTTCGTCAGCGTGGGCTTTGCTAGTAACACGTATACAGTACTTGGATTCGTTTGCCTTTCCTGTTGTAGCAGTTTTCTTCTCTTTTTGCTACTCAACAGGGGTTGGATTCTATTCCAAAAATCGAAAAGAAAAGCAGGGGTTTGATTCCTTGAGCACTACTCAACCAGACGGAGGATTGGATTCCAAGTTCCAAAATCCCGATCCCCGTCGATCCCCACTTCCCAGAGTCCTCGTGTCCACCCACGAACCCCTCCCCTCTTCGGAGGCCCACCCGCACACGGCACCCCAGAGCCGAATCGCCCCCGTCCATCCCTCCCAACCCTAAATCTGGCGGCCAGGACTCCTCCACGCATCCCCTCATCGCCCCCCAGCCCCCTCCACCTATATATTCCGACCCGCAAGCCCAACCCGAGCCCAGAAACCGCAGACCGCACCCCACCGTTCCCCATCTCGATCTAAAACCGAGGGTTTCGTCTAGCTCCGTCGCCGCGACCCAAGCCAGAGCCAACCAAGCCAGCCAGCCATGCCGAAGAACAAGGGTAAGGGAGGCAAGAACCGCAAGAGGGGCAAGAACGAGGCCGACGACGACAAGCGCGAGCTGGTGTTCAAGGAGGACGGGCAGGAGTACGCGCAGGTGACGCGGATGCTCGGCAACGGGCGCTGCGAGGCCATCTGCGTCGACGGCACCAAGCGCCTCTGCCACATCCGGGGCAAGATGCACAAGAAGGTCTGGATCGCCGCCGGGGACATCGTCCTCGTCGGCCTGCGCGACTACCAGGACGACAAGGCCGACGTCATCCTCAAGTACATGAACGACGAGGCCCGCCTGCTCAAGGCCTACGGGGAGCTCCCCGACACGCTACGCCTCAACGAGGGCGTCGACGTCGACGGCCCCGAGGAGGGCGAGGGCGACAGCGACTACATCCAGTTCGAGGACGAGGACATCGACAAGATCTAAGCTTTTTCTCCTCCTCCTCATCCCTCGCTCGATATACTTGTGTTCTATTCTGTTCTAATAGCGTCCGTGTCTGTCTGTGTCGGTCGGTGGGCTGTTGTGGATTGATGGATTTGGTAACGAGAAATCGTTGTGATTTGAGGTGCTTAAATAATTGTCGGATTATAGTGTTCGTCGTATTATTATGCTTTGCAACAAGCCATCTGATGATTATTATGCTATTGATATTGATGTGATCTCCTTTATTGGTTTGCCGTAATCTGGGAAACTTCCTGAGATTGGCACGACTCTACTTCACTAATCTGGTTGCACATTAGCGTCCTTTATTTACTTCTTCCTCTTCAAAAGAAGAATGATGATCATGCTACTAGTTATATGCTTTGTGTTCTTTCTGCTAATTGTGCCCAACGGATTGGCAAAGGCAAAAGAGTAGGATCAGCAATCACCTGTGATTTTCATTTAATCCTAGCGGGTGTCCAAAATATGGCTTCATATATCTCGAAGCACGGATATACCTGTACAAAAGGACAATTGATGTTCTGTTTACTGATTGACGGTCAGGGGACAAAGGTCTTGTTATCAATATCGTGTTGCTGATGCCATTATGTGACGATGATCATGCTGCTATTTTTATGTCTGCCTTGCGTTCTTTGTGCAGTTGGATTTGCTATTCATTCATAACAATTCAGTTCTTAGGACCTTCCTAATCGTAAAGAGACAGTGTGATGCTTCTCTATCTTCTATCGAAGATTTGAACTAACTTATGATACTATCATGTTGCTGATGCCATGATGATATGTTACTAGATTTCTGTTTTGTTCTTCTTTCTTTGTGCCCACGGATTGGCAAACGCAAAAGAGTAGGATCGGCAATATAGGGTAGTACATGTCTCAAAACAGGGATATACCAGTACTTGTCAAAAGGACAATTGATGTTCTGTTTACTGATTGAAATTCAGGTAACAAAGGATATTTACTATGCTGTTACTGATGCCATTATGTGACGATGATCATGCTGCTATTTTTATGCCTGCGGTCCGTTCTTTGTGCAGTTGGATTTGCTACAGGGTATTGTACGATGGTTGACAAGGCAGTTTTCAATTTTAGCTTAATCCTGCCACGTAATCTAGAGATGACAAAAAAAATGGTGTGCAATGGGTTGTCTCTTAACTTACCTTTATTAACTAGATAGATATTCCTCAAATTGAGAGATTTGTTGTTAAGAGATCCTCTTAATTAAGAGAAGCCATAGCCTTTCTTCAGGTTTCTCTTTCTCCACCTCAGCATTATCCTATGTGCCACTGCTAAGATAGTACCACCTACATGCCTTAACAATCCACTCCTATATATCAAAACAGGATACCTGTACAGGTGTACTTGTCAAAAAGACATTGATGTTTTGTTTGCTGATTTATGTGACGATCTTGTTACAGTTGTGCGGTTGGATTGGCTTTCTCATTCAAAAATTACTCCTTCCGTCCCAAATTATAAGATGTTCAGACTTTTTTCTGAATCAGATGTATATTGATGTGTTTATCAGATGTATATTGATGTGTTTTTTAGTATGTTTCTTCACTCATGTCTGTCCGCATGTAGATTTCATATTGAAATCTCCTTCCAAAAACAGGAAGTAGCATCCCTGTACAGGTTTAATGTTACTAACTTACTAAATTAAAGGAAAAGGGAATTTTTGTGCATGTTGAAAGAACAATGCTTACTGGAAAGGTTTAATGTTACCCTCACTCTATGTGATACTATGATGTTGCTGATGCTATTATGTGACGATTGGTCATGTTACGGTTGGATTGGCGAATAATTCGAGGGCTGGTAGCCTGAGTATATAACAATTTCAGTCCCTAGTAGCGACAAGGGCATGCCGAAAGGAAGGCTGAGTTACAAATAGAGGGTTAATGGATTTGCATTGTGATACGATCAAACCTCACTCCACTCCAATGTTGTCGATAAATGTTTATAATCCGGAGATGTTGTGTACTTCATTGTGCTTGTGAATTGTGATACACATTGCTCGGCACAAATACAGCACTTCAACTCCATATAAATATGGAAGTAATGCAGTCATTAAGTTTCAGGTAGAACAGTCAAATACAGCATCGATAGCCTCAAAGCAGTCTTGGATTAACAAAAACCAGTGCTTCGTAGGTAACTAGGACCTGCTGGGCATAGATGTCAAAAAAAAGGGACCTTCTGGATACATGGTGAATCGAATCGATACATATAACCAATATCCACTTCTAACACAATTTGCTCTACTTCCAGAATATCATATGCCTTGAAGGCTTCAATCAACCAGCAGTTTAAAATATTTTCTTATCATTAACACATGAGTGCACAGAGAAGGTACCCATCTCGGGTTACATTGGACGAAAGCACCCAGTCTGCACTTGCTAGCATCAGAGGAAGGATGAAGTCGTACTACTGGAAAGAGGTGTAGAAGTAATCTCCATGGTGTTTCTTAGGCTACTTAATGTGAGAAAGATAAAGTACATTTGTAATACAACATAACAGCTTGAATAGGTAAAGATCAGAGAATATCATACACGAACACTTTACAAATAAAGACACAGGGCTTGATCAGGGTAAATGCATACAACTGGAGAGAGATACACTCGAGCATTCCATCTAAAGTACACAGGCGATTCCTGGAAACAAGAATTAGACAATTGGCGCCTATTGAGCACGCGATGGGTAAGACGTGTAATGTCTTCATTAGCCCGAAGGAATGTCGTCTTGGACTGGGCAAGCGGAAAGGGGACAAGCGTTCAGTATTTCAGAGTGCAGATGATGAATGGATAATCTCAGAGAGGATGCAAAAAAATACTCATAGAGTGGGAAGGGGCGAGAGAGACTCACTGCTAAGTATGAACCCCTGGAGCAAGCTCTGAGCTTTGTCGGCCTGCTCGGGGGTACCAGATATTCGAACAACTTTTTCCATGACTCCAGGTCTATCTTCAGCAAGCGTGACGGATGCACCGGACATCTGTTACCAACAGAGTTTAGAAAGTGAGAATGGTGTAGATCTGTCATATCCGTAGCTTGCTTAAAAATTTCAGGATATACAGCACCTCGCTTATTTGGGCAAGCTTGCTTCCAGCCCTCATGCTGAGGCTTGCAACTGCACTCTGGGGTATGACAACTTCTAATGTGCTTCTAGTCACTAGGGGGACAGCAAATCTGATGGGCAGAAAAGTAAGGTGGCCATGATTAAACAAAGCAGAGAAATTGACAACGATGATACTGACTTGCCGCTTTGTAAATTAGCAAAAAAAAAACTTACCGCTTTGTATTAGTTTGTCTTATATCATCATTAATGCTGCTCCCTTGCTCAAACGACCCACTTGCACTAAGTCCACTGTCCTGCGATTGAAAATTTCATAATCATCAGAATGCAGGCATAGGAACAAACTAGAAGAGGAATACACACACTAGCTATTGCACACAGTACAAATATTCACATCATATAGCACAAAATTCCCTATGATTATTAGTCATTTAGGTAACTGTTTTGCTCTGCCATGAAGAATGCAAGGTTGTACAACCCTAGTCAACTTAACAGTAAATTGATGTGGGACGCACAACAAAACCCATTTTGAAATACGCGGATAGAATATAACCATAACTGAAAGACGGGAGATCCATACAGTAGAAAAGAAGAGACATCAGGGGGAAATCATCATTTGTTGCATGAGTTTCAGAGATACCTTTGAGTGCCACGAAGTTGCCATTTGTGGTGCCTGTTGGTAGATAGGCATTGGAAGGTCATTTCCAGCATATAGTCCTCGAGGTGAGCCTTTTGCTGGAGAAATGGATCCATGTACATTAATGCTGCCCATTTGGATGGGAGCAGACATCTCACGGTATATGTAACTTCGTAGTTTCGAAGTTACTTGCATGAGAGCATTCCGAGCAGCTCGAATCTCTCCTACAATCTGTAAAAACATAATGTGGTGAGCCTTGCTAATAAATGGCCAATGAACTTTCAAACTCAAGTATTGTAAATTTTACATTCAAGGAGGAAATAAACAACATTAGCATCAAACTTCATCATTCCTCATGAGCAAGAAGCAAGTGAAAAACAGAACAATTCCAGCTTGGTTCAGAAAACGAAGAACGACAAGATCCGGCTGTATTTCAGCAAAGTTTGCTCTTAACTTATTGACAGAGAAAGTCCATCCCTCCCAAATAATTAACATGCACTAAAAAAAATACATTTATATACAGCCATGCAGGTGTTTGTACATGGATCCGCGCTACCTGGTTAAATTCTCAAATATAGCACAAGTGATGTGCACTGCCCATGAATACCAACCTGTATGAGCTCATCAGATTCCAGGGCGCAAGAAGGAAGTTCTTCTCTTGGTAATATCTGTATATTTGCGCTAGTTTGTCTCTGTATATCAGATAATGATCCATCCCTCCCCTCAAAGCAAGCAATTTCACTTGAAGGGACAAGTAACCTCGTTGTGATAATGTTATCCTTGTCAGGGCCAAGATCCACGATAAAGGTTTGGATGTGCAGCAATGCTTCTTGAGCTGGGAAAAGCTCATGGTCTGGGCCCTATATATGCAAAAAAAGACACGTTAAGAATATCACAATGAAAGCCACGAGGGAAACAAGCGATCCCCCAAATTTCAGTTACAGATGATGGTTGATACAAACTGTCAGGCATTCCCTTGTATCCATGCTAGCACATAATACTTCAACTAAAATAACTTTTAGTATTCAGAATGAACAGAGATTAAAGTATACATGCATCACGACAGAAGGCCAAACTAAGGTTACACGCAAGCAGATACTGTTGTCATGGGCGGAGCTACACTAGGAAATGGGTGTACATATGTACACCCATTAATTTTGGTTTTCACTCGAAGAACATGTAGATACAAGCGTAACAAGAGTACTTTGCATATATCAGTTAGTTCTAATTAAGTAAGATAACATTGATCTTGAATTATGTACACTCACTTTTGTAAACGTGGCTCCGCCACTGACTGTTGTGACCATTAGGCAAAGATACGAGGTGCCTTTTTTTCAACTCGAGTTGCGCTGCAGCTCTGAAGATTGGTAACATAATAGATAAGGAAAACGTTTAAAACCAACCAAGTGATTTTTGGTTGCCGTAAACCGCGTCGCGACGCGTCCGATCGACTCGATCGTGCGGTGCTCGTCTCTCGCGCAACTCGCGTCAGTCACCAACCACCCAACCTTATTTCCTTATCTTCCGCGAGCGTAAGCCACCCATTCTTCTCTCCAAAACGTGATCCACTTTCTTCGTCTCTAACCTCTTGTTCTTCTCCCTGTGAGCTTTGCTGCCCAAGCTGCTAAAAAATATACTATTCAAAGACGGCGGCCATGTTGAAACACAACACATCGGACGTTGTGATGAAACACTCGCGACGCTGCAGAGATGCTCTGATGCTGCGACGCTGCACCCGTCGACGGTTGCTGGTGCTGTGATGCAGCGTTCGGCGGTGCTGTGACACGGCGCTCGTCATCGGCCGCCGGCGCTGCAATGCAGCCCTCGCCGGTGTTGCGCTGCTATGCGGCCTGTGGTGGTTGCCGGTGCTGCAATGCAGCGTTCGACGGTGCTGTGACGCGATGGTCGTCGGCTGCTGGTGCTGCAATGCAGCCCTCGCCGGCGCTGCCAGTGCTGTCGGCAGTGGCGGCGCCAGGGGTCTTCCCTGGACTTCCATGGAATACCAAAGAATTGCTGATCCATTGATATACTGCTGCTAGCTAGCTGTATATTTGTTGTCATATTGCTCTAAAATTGCACAAACGAATACCAATGAATACCAAGGAAGAATTCCTCGCTCCGCCACTGGCTGTCAGCGCCCCAACGATGCTCCATCGCAGGAGCGAGGACCCCCCAGCGATGTTGCATTGCAGATCCACCGCGGCACCGGCTCTATCGCAGCAGCGCGGCCACCGGCGATGTTTCATTGCAGCTCCACTGCGACACCGACTGTGCTACATGCGGCCACCGGCAATCGCCGCTCGCCGGATCTATGATGACGTCTTCTGCGATGGAGCGGTCTTTGTCTGTGTTGCAAAAGATGCTGCGGAGGCGACAAGCATGCTGTGATGTGGGGGAGGAACTGACGACCTTGATTAAGCGTATCTAACGGCAGATAAGGCGGCTGATAACTGCAAGTTATCAGCAGGTTGATGGGTAGCAGCCACCAATAGATAATTGAACAACCTAATTAGCTAACATATCATAGTATGATTTAAACTAGACGACTTCTCAACTCCCATAACTGGAGGAAAACACGAATTACACGAGTTGACTAATAGCTGACCCTCGAACTCTCACCAGGTAATACTAAAAAGTCAAAGAATGTTCAAGCAAGGTACTCCCTCCGTTCCAAATTACTCGTCGCAAAAATGAATGTATCTAGAACTAAAATACATCTAGATACATCCATACTTGCGACAAGTAATTCGGAACAGAGGGAGTAATTCCCAATTAGTAACCCAGTAACTAACGTTACTTTTGATCAGCTAGCTAGCCATGTATGAGAATTGAACATGTTGTGTTGTGCAGGAGTAATTTAACCACAAAACCTGCTTAGTCCAACTGACATGTGAAGTACTAATTAACTAACACGGATCAAATGGATTTTTTATCGGAAATTGGCTATGGCTCCTAGGTGCATATGCACCCATTGTCTAAATACAAATTTTGAAAAGTTGAAAAATTCCGAACAAAAATCCTGCGTGTATATATCCGGACATTCTATGTGCGTGCACAAAGTTTTCGGTGAAAAACGAGGTTTTTGTAGCTTGTGTAAAAAAGACAATTTCTGATGCTTCATTATAACTAGTCACGAGGCATTTCTTTATCTTTTTTACACAAGCCACAAAAATCATCGTTTTTCACCGAAACTTTGTGCACGCACATAGAATGTATGGATATACCCGCGGGATTTTTGTTTCAAAATTTTCAACTTTTCAAAATGTGTAATTAGACAATGGGTGCATATGCACCTAGGAGCCAAAACACCGCGTCATTTTTTTTATTTCATTTAATTATTATTAATGTGCATCAAAAAGAACAACAAGTCAACAAGTATAATGGAACTATGCAAATTTCCTGACGTAGACTTCAACACATAGTGATAATATAGTACAGCCTTATCGTGAACTCGAATGCACGGATACTTCAGCCTTATCGTGAACTCGAATGCACGGATACTTCAGCCGACCAGCGAATCCGTATCGGATACCGTATCCGATACCGATACTCCTCCGATACGCCCCCGATACGTATCGCTGGAGTATCCGAGAATAAATGATTTAAAACAATTACGATACTCTAAGGATACTTCGCCAGTACGTTTTGGATACTTTTCCAGCCCAGGTAACAGCCCGCTCAGCCCAGTTAAGAAGCAACCGGCAACCCTAGTGCCCCGATGCCCCCATCCTTTCCCTCACAGCGACTTTCCTCCCTCCCATGCTCACATCAGGCAGCGGCTGTGTCGCCAGCAGCTACTCACCCAGGTCCCAGGGCCAGCAGCAGTGGCGGCTAGCCGGCGACGAGCTCCTCCTCCTACTCACCAACGTCCCCTCTCATGCAACAGCCATGTATGGACACTTCTCTTCTCCATTTCTCCTGCCCAGCCAAGCTCATCTCCTCTTCTTTCTTCTCTGATCTGTGAAGATCTATCATTCTCATCTCCTCCAGATGGCTTTGAGTACCTACAACGTATCCGTATTGGCACTTTTTGAAAATGACGAATTTACGTATCCGTATTGGCCCGATACTGATACCCGTATCCGTATCGGTGCATTCAACGTGAACCATGAAACAATTTACTTCCGCCAGTCCAAGAGAGATCCCGCTTCTGTAAGTATGCTAGTTCAGTTCTTTGACATCTGATCATTGTTAGTTTACACCCACTTGAAAACACAATGGTTGTGAAAGTAATGATTCTCAGAACCTTGTAATCTTATAGTTGTATAGACATACTGTATAACAAAAGAACTAATAGTTGCACAGGTCCAAAATGATGTAAAATTTTAAGTTCATAATCATGCCTTCTGTTCCAGCATTTCTATAAATCACTTTGGAGGCAGAGATAGGCGAAAGAATATTAGATGATGCATCTGTGCATGGCACCCCCACGACGAGGTGAATCACCGGAAAGGCAGATGAAGTGATGGCTGGTGGTCTTTTGTTTGCACTGCCCATGTTGGATTTGGATGGATGATGCTGTGGCCGTTTTAGTTTCTGCTCTTGTTCTGTATTTGCCAGTTCGGCCTTTGGATCTATATTTCTATCAGTACTTCTTTCTAGTCTAGGCATTGCTATGTTGTTGTCAGGTTTTTTCACCATAATCAATATTTTGATTGCAAGCATAGATAGTGGGTTTCCGGGCGATGCCCGAGCCCGCTACTTCCCCTCTCTGCTCCCTCCTGTTATCTCTATCTGTGGAACTGTGTATTTCCGTTATGAAAATTAATGGTAAGGGGAGTAGCCCGGTTAAAAAAAGGCGAAAGAATATTACATGGTATTTTGTACCTCTGAAGTCAGCATGTTCACTTATCATGGTGGGCTAATCTGAGGATGTCATGTGTTAACATTTGGCTAAGGCCTATTCTATGATTTTTTTTTCTCCACAAAATATGCATAAATTTTGTCCAATAATATCTTGAGATCTTTGATTAAATCTTGCATTTTCTAAAAGCAAGGGAGTAATGATCCAACAGCTTTCCACACCTCTAAAATGATTTCTAGCAAGCAAAGTGAAATTGTGTTGTTTCAGGAGATACCAGGATCATACCCTGATACCCATTTGGCAATGGTGCATTGAATATCAGATGATATATTGAGTGCAAAATTCCACTAGCAGTTTAGGATTGGATGGACATGGTTGTTTTCAAGTCATTTTTAGTGTGAAAGCACCATAGAATATAGTTTTGAAGATACTTAGCATCATGATATCAACAAAGTTTAAGAATCTAGCAGTTTAGCACAGATCTTTTTTGTCAGGATTAAAAGAATGCCAATGAGTTCATTTCTAGAGTGATCAAACCAAGTCCATATGTTGATAGAGTTGTAACTTCTCTGCCTGGAAAAAATGTGCCAGTTTTTAACACAACAGATTCTGTTGGATGTCCCGGCCGAGGTCCAGTGCCCTGAGATTAGGACGCAGGTTGGTGATGTTTCAGCGGTTGAACCAAGGACAGAGTGTTATTCAGAGGGCTTGACCAGGAGAGGAGGAAGATTGGAGATAACTTTTGAATTGCCGTTTAACATACCATTATAATAAAGGGAACGCCTAACAGATTGAACTAGAGATATGATGCAAACTCACTCTTTTAAAGTAAAAGAACTTATGTCCTAACTTAAACCTAACCTAAATTCTTATGTCAGGCTGACCCTGACCAGTGCACTGGCCGTTACAGCCCTGGCCAGAATGATCCAAGTGAACTATCGGCTGATATGTTCGAAAATGCTACTTTCAAGTTTCACCTTTCCACGGCGACATTATCTTGGTATCTTTTAGGTACTGACACAACCAAACCACATGTGGTGTCTAGTAGCACGGGTAGTATACGAAAACAGTCAAACACCCTCATTAACTATTAAAATTTCAGAACAATACGTAGGGTAATAAATTAGAGGGAAATAAGCAGTGCCATTTACCTCTCTCGATGTAATGATTAGAGTCCTTTCGTCAGATCCAGCAATAAGATCAGTAAGCCTAACATCAACACCAACTTCAGCCTGTAACATATCTATTATTCCATCTCGTGATCCAACCAAACTGCTAGCCTTGTCATTCGGGCAAAGGATTCGAAATATGATTTCATCGAATGGAATCTCTGGATGTTCATTGAACTTGCTACCATTTGAATCAAACTCATATCCTGGTGGCTCCATGCTACCATTATTTCTAATTTGATCAAATCGGGGATAAGGTTCTTCAAATGCAGGCATCTGCTGACCACCACCCAGGTATTCATCAGCCTGAGAAATACGATGCTCGGGTGAATTTCGTCCACGAAGAAAGGGACCACGATCACGGTGTAAGCTTTCCTTTAAACGGTCAGAGATGATCGCTACAGCCTTTTTAACGCAATTTCCTTCTCCAACAACCTGTAACAACATATCATGAGCACAATACACATGACAATGACAGCTTACAGTGAAAACAAAGACCGGGAACCAAAAAAGTAATTCAACCTGCCATTCATCTAAAATTACAATCATAATCTCAATATGATGTTTTCCTCTCGAGAAAATACAAAGGTTGCGCCTCGATGCATTGATAGATTGATAAGTGTTGGACTGTACAAGCCTAAAACTAGGCCAAACACATGGCCACTCAAGACAAGACCACAACCAACGGTAGCAAGACAGGCATTACAACCGACGCCACCAAACAACCCTAGCCTAGATGCCATGTACACAAGTGCACGGAACGCAGCCCCCGCCACAGGGAGAGGGGATCCTACTCTACGAAGAAGGGCAGAATTGGGCCGCTCCTGCTTTGGAGAAGACAATAAGTCGATGGCATTAAGAAACATATGATGTCCATATAGTTCTCCACCAAGCAACCAGCAGACTAGAGTCACTTATTTAAATTTTACGTGTGAGGATTCAAACCTATTTCAAGTAAGATAAATCTTCAGCCAGTGATTATCTGGAACAGTTAGTGGGTGGATGTGTCATGTTTAAGCCAGCATTAGAAGTTTAATAACCAGAAAAGGATCCAGAATGAATACATAACTACCAGAAGACAACAATTCTTGAGCAGGACACGTCTTGGGAATGGGTGGTCAGTCAATGGAATTGTGAGAGCTATAAACAAAAAGGTCAAAGGTCACTATGAAAACCTAATTTCGAGGTACATAGCAGATGACACATTCACCCCTAACTTATGAGGGGAGTTGAAAACTCATTTGTTTGATTAGTGTTTGGTATTGTGCTTCTTATATTGCTTGCACAAGAGGAATATTCAGGCTTGTTTGGGAAATGAACGAATTCACTCTTTCCATGTACTAAGCCAGTGATTATCCCCATACCACTGCAATGTCACTGTACATAGAAGCAAACCAACTTGAGATATCTTAACTAACTCGGGAGAAGGAATAAACACGCAGGATGGTAGATGAGAATGGCTCCTAGCAGAATAACAAGATTGCAAACAATATTCTCCTTCTTTTATCTCCCCACATGATTGTTTTCTCCTGAGTGATTCAATGCGGCAATGCCCATGGAGAAAGACATTCACAACTTATCTACAATCTGAATAGCACTCGACCAACTATGAAACTGAATCTTGATTTTTAATTTTTTTTTGCAGGGTCAGAATCTTGGTTGATATCTCTTCAGTCTCAAGTACTTGAAAACATGGATGCAGAAATTTGTGCACTGGCTTACTTCCCGCGCCTCCTCACACAGAACCAATACTTTTCAATGGAAGGGCAACCATGGCACTACAAGCCACATAAAAATGTCATCATGGAAACCAAATCTCAAGGTACACAGCATGAGGCATTACCCACTAACTTAAGAGTAGTTGAACATTCATATGTTTGATTTGTCTTCGGTCCAAGTCTTCTCCAACACTTAACATAATTGTTAACCCACATTTGTTTCCTTTTTTTAGTTCAGCTAATAGTTTCGAATGGTGCAGTGCTAATACCAATGCTATATCCAATCAAAACACCAACTGTTAATGCTCTCTTATCAGAAGAAGAATTGAAATATTTTACAACATTGTGGCAGGCACCATACCTGCACAACCTCCTCCGACAACGATACACATCGCGGCATGTTCTGCTCGCGAGGCAGGATCCTGATGTGCGTCTTGGTCTCGGACCTCATCTGCTCGATGATCTTGCCACCCTTGCCAAGCAGGCACCCCACATGCTGCCGTGGAACGATGAGCCGGGTGGTCACCTTGCCCCGGTCCCGGGCGTCCTTGCCCCTGGGCCCGTACTCGCCGTCCTCATCCCCGTCGTCAGGCTGCGTCTCCAGGATCCGTCGGTGCACCATGAGGAGCGCCTCCTGCGCCGGCGAGAACATCGGCGGGCGGCCATCCGCCTCGCGTGGCACACCATCGGCCGTCTCGATGACGCGGACAGGGTCCCCGGGGAAGGGCGGGTGGATAGTGATGATCGCGCCGCTGTCATCCTGGGCGTTGTTAATGAAGCTGGCGGGGAAGCCGTAGGTCTTGGACTCGGGGCACAGGATGCGGAAGGAGGTGGTCTGGCCGGGACCCCCGCCCCCCGCCGCCGCGGAGGAAGCGGGCGGCGGCGGGGGCGGGAGAGGGGGCGGTGCGGTGTCCGGGGGGAGGAAGCCGCCGCGGCGGTCGGAGGCGCCGCCGCCGCCGCCTCCGGGGGGTCCGCGGCGGTGGTAGTTGGCGTTAGGGTTCGGGCCGCCGCCCCCGCCGCGGCGGTCGAAGCGGGGCTTGGAGCGGGGCGGCGGCGAGTCCTGGTCGTAGTGGTACCCGCGCTTCGAGCGGGAGCGATCCATTGCTGGGATTCCGGAGCTTCGCGTTCGTTTTTCTATTCTCGTTCGATTTGATTTGAATCCCGTTGGATCGACGCGATGCGATGTGATTCGGATTTAGGGTTTAGAGAGGTTGGGGAAGTGAGGGGAGTTGGCTGACAGGGAACGCGCCATGGGATGGTAGGCAGAGGATGGGAGCGGTGCGCGGTCGGATCCAGACATCCGGATTCCCTACACAAGCTCACTATACTATACTGTATAAATTTAGTGCTATTTTTATTGTCTTTTAGAAAACTTTGATCTGTTCAATCAACTTGGTAGCATATAAGTAGATCACTAAATGAGAAGTTTTACAATATGTGGAGCGGCGCTTACATTTTCAATAGTGATGGTAGTTTGTGTTATTATGTCTGACTAGCTAAATTGTCATGTGTTGCCATTGAGTAAAAAAAATACGAATCATCCAGATATATGTTATACTCCATCCGTCCCAAAATAAGTGTCTCAAGTTTAATACACTTATTTTGGGATGGAAGGAGTATGTTATTTTATGATGACACGTGTTTTCCAATTTGTACGACGACAACATTGATTCTCTCCCGCTTCTTTAATGCTTGAAAATCACCATGGGCGTGTTTGGTTGCCTGCATGAGGCCCAACCAGGCCCGCGCGGGAAGAAAACGGGCTGTCTGATTGGCTGCATACACTGTTGGGCTTGCATGGCACGATGTTTAAAGCACTCCTGGCCCTGGCTCCCTGGGAAGGCTTGAATCGGCAGCTTCCAGAGCTGCCCGAAGTGC
Source organism: Aegilops bicornis (assembly GCA_021605145.1). Classification (NCBI taxonomy): domain Eukaryota; kingdom Viridiplantae; phylum Streptophyta; class Magnoliopsida; order Poales; family Poaceae; genus Aegilops; species Aegilops bicornis. Next base: position 579,317,662 of record CM038675.1, read on the forward strand.
ATCGTGGGCGGCGGCTGCAGACGCTGGTACACGCCGAGAAGCACGCGTTGCTTCCCGAAGCGCCAACAGTTATTAGCCTCACCGCTCCCTCTCCCCACTCTCCCCTACTCTCCCAACTCTCACCGGCGGCGGCGGATCGAAGGAGAGCAAGAAGACCACCGGACTCCATCACCGACGAGCGGATCATCACCTGGCCCGCGGCAATGGCGGTAATCACTTTTCTTTTCGTCATGTACTATTTTTCTCGTTCGATCCGGTGGTAGATTCGATCCACGGCTAAGGGGGAATGGGGAATAGAGGTAGATAAGCATGGCAGTTCATACTAGTTCATGCAAGATCGGAAATAGAGGTAGATGCGGATGGAGTAAAAGGGGGATTGGGGGTACACAATAGGCACTGGCTAACCGCGGCGGCCGTTGAGGCGTGCGGAGCGGCGGGTCGAGTGGCTGGCCTTCATCTTCTTGTCCATCGCCGTGCGGGGGCGGCGGGTCGTCGTCATCCTCGGCGGAGTCGAGGTCGATCTGCCAGGTACGACGGCCTGGCTCCGGCATCTGCATCGATTCTTCCTCCTCCTTAGGCTCCCCACCGATGACCGCCGGCGGCACGATTGCCGTCTCCCGGTACACTGCGGCTCGGCGGTCATTAGGAGCCCAGTAGTTCTTGTACTTGGACCACCTCTTCCTCTGTTTAGCATCGTCGGAGACGGCCTGATTCATGGCCCAGCGAATGATGTCGACTGCCATCACGCCCTTCGATGGGTTAGGAATCAGCGTCTTCAACTCTTGTGCAGTGGCCCACATGAGCACTGCATCAGATTCCTTCTACATGTCAGGCATGGAGCCGAAGTTCGAGCACACCTCCATGGTGTTCTCGAACTTGGTGCGGTCACCGGCCGACCACCCGAGGAAGAAGGCCCTCCAGCCAATACCCCAAGGGAAGGGGTTGGCATTGGAGCTAGAGCTGGAGCTCATGGCGATGGAGAGGAGGAAGGTTGATAGTGAGAGAAGGGAGGGGGTGGGTAAGTAGTGGTGGTCAGGGTGAGTAAATATAGGCGCGGTGGAGAGGAGGAAGAGTGACAGTCATGCCGTTTTAACTACATGCTCTTCAACAAGCCATGAACTCTATGTTGTGCCTGACTCCATGAATTGTGTGCAGACCGAGGAGAGCAATGAGATGGGCGCGGAGGTGCTCCCGGCCGTTGACAAGAAGGGCAAGGAGGCGGTTCATCCAATGCCCGAGGTGGTGGTGCCGCCCACCGCCGAGGAAGAACCGAAGACGCCAACAGTTGGCGATGACGAGCGCATGGAGGAGCCCCCAGCAGAAAGCACCGCAACTACGACCACTACCATGAGGAGGGTGGCCCAACTCACTTCTGCAAGGCCATCCTTGCACCGAAGCTTGAGTGCATCCCCATGCCCCTGGACTTCACCAAGCACTTCGCCGCGGTGCCGACGGAGTTCAGGCTGAGGAACAACACCGGCTGCTCCTGGAGGGTGATGATGAAGCTGATGAACGGCAGGGTGACCCTGGGATCAGTGTTGGGCCACCTTCGTCGTTGTTCATCAGATCAAGATCAGCTACATGGTGACGTCCAAGCTCCTGACTCCTGACACTCTCAAGGTCATCATCTTCGACGACGATGGCATTGAGGTGGTCAACAAGTGCGGGAAGCACGACGAAGCCTTCGCCGCCAGGGACTAGGAGCGGGGCACCTCCTTCCTAAGTACTATCGAGTCTGCTTTATGGTTTATGCGTTGAACTGTTTGAACTATCGTTATGATGTGTGGTACTATGTTATCTGAACTATGTTGTTAAGTAGTTGATGCTCTGTTTATGCCCTGCTCTGCTTATAATGTGTGGTATATGATTGTGCCGAAGTGTGCTAGTAACCTCACCAACTAGCCAAAGAGGTTACCACACACCAGGCGTTGCATACAACCAATCACCATGCCTTGGGTTTGTCCACTAACATGCAGGCAACCAAACAGCAGGCAGTGTGGTTCAGCCCATGCATGCAAGAGGGCATGCAGGAAACCAAACAACTTGCAGATGGTGCATTTGAGGCTGCATTAGCATAGCCAGGCTGAGTTGAGAAGGCTATGCAATGCAGTTACTATATACTACGGCAACCAAACACGCCCCATGTCTCCTTACCCCTATTCTTTCCCTGCGAAAAGATAAAGCAATATCTTTCGCTTGGCCCCTCTTACCCCTCAGACTGCCATTGCCTTTTGTTGGGGAACGTAGTAATTTAAAAAAAATTCCTACGCACACGCAAGATCATGGTGATGCATAGCAACGAGAGGGGAGAGTGTTGTCCACGTACCCTCGTAGACCGAAAGCGGAAGCGTTTAGCACAACACGGTTGTGTAGGATCTTGAGAATAGGTGTCTAGAGGGGGGGTGATTAGACACTAAGTACCAAAGTTGCAGTTTTTAATTTCTTTTAGGTTTAAGTGGAGTTTAGGCACAAGTTTAACATTCTCAATACATAATAAGCAAGCATGCAAAGAGTATGTAGGCAGTGGAAAATAAAGCATGCAACTTGCAAGAATGTAAAGGGAAGGGTTTGGAGAAATCAAACGCAATTGGAGACACGGATGTTTTTGTCGTGGTTCCGATAGGTGGTGCTATCGTACATCCACGTTGGTGGAGACTTCAACCCACGTAGGGTAACGGTTGCGCGAGTCCACGGAGGGCTCCTGTTGGGGAACGTAGTAATTTCAAAAATATTCCTACGCACACGCAATATCATGGTGATGCATAGCAACGAGAGGGGAGAGTGTTGTCTACGTACCCTCGTAGACCGAAAGCGGAAGCGTTATAACAACGCGGTTGATGTAGTCAGACGCCTTCACGATCCGACCGATCCAAGTACCGAACGACGGCACCTCCGAGTTCTCGCACATCGCTCAGCTCGATGACGATCCCGGACTCCGATCCAAAGAAAGCTCCGGGGAGAGAGAGTTCCACAAGACGACGGCGCAGGACGATATTGATGTTCTATCGACGCAGGCTTCGCCTAAGCACCGCCACGATATGACCGAGGTGGAATATAGTGGGGGCACCGACACGGCTAAGAGATCCAAGAGATCAATTGTTGTGTCTTTGGTGCTAGCCCCGCCTCTATTTATATGTTGAGCCCGGTCGAAACTTGGAGCAAAAAGCCTCCTCAAAGTCGGTTTTGCCCGAAAGGCAAGAGTCCCACTCGGACTCCAGGACCAAACGCCACAAACCTTGGCGTCTGCCCAGACGCCATGGGCCTCGGCGTCTAGCCCAGGCGACGCCAGTGGTCTCCGGCGTTTGGCCTCGGCCTCATAAAACTCCTTTTGCACCAACCTAAAGCCTCATGGGCTTGACCCCTTAGCCTAAACATATCATCCAATATATGAATCTTTATGTCTCGACCATTTCGAGACTCCTCGTCATGTCCCCGATCTCATCCGGACTCAAATCCTTCGGTACATCAAAACATGTAAACTCATAATATAATCATCGAAACCTTAAGCGTGCGGACCCTACGGGTTCGAGAACTATGTAGACATGACCTAGAATTATTCTCGGTCAATAACCAATAGCGGGACCTGGATGCCCATATTGGCTCCTACATATTCTACGAAGATCTTTATCGGTCAAACCGCATAACAACATACGTTGTTCCCTTTGTCATCGGTATGTTACTTGCCCGAGATTCGATCGTCGGTATCCAATACCTAGTTCAATCTCGCCACCGCAAGTCTCTTTACTCGCTCTGTAATGCTTCATCCCGTAACCAACTCATTGGTCACATTACTTGCAAGGCTTATAATGATGTGCATTACCGAGAGGGCCCAGAGATACCTCTCCGACAATCGGAGTGACAAAACCTAATCTCGAATACGCCAACTCAACATGTACCTTCGGAGACACCGTAGTACTCCTTTATAATCACCCGATTACGTTGTGACGCTTTGGTAGTACCAAAGTGTTCCTCCGTAAACGGAGTTGCATAATCTCATAGTTACAGGAACATGTATAAGTCATGAAGAAAGCAATAGCAACATACTAAATGATCAAGTGCTAGGCTAACGGAATGGGTCATGTCAATCAGATCATTCTCCTAATGATGTGATCCCGTTAATCAAATGACAACTCATGTCTATGGTTAGGAAACATAACCATCTTTGATTAACGAGCTAGTCAAGTAGAGGCATACTAGTGTCACTGCTTGTCTATGTATTCACACATGTATTATGTTTCCGGTTAATACAATTCTAGCATGAATAATAAACATTTATCATGATATAAGGAAATAAATAATAACTTTATTATTGCCTCTAGGGCATATTTCCTTGATCTCCCACTTGCACTAGAGTCAATAATCTAGATCACATCACCATGTGATTAACATCGATAGTTCACATCATCATGTGATTAACACCCATAGTTCACATCGCCATGTGACCAACACCCAAAGGGTTTACTAGATTCAGTAATCTAGTTCACATCGCTATGTGATTAACACCCAAAGAGTACTAAGGTGTGATCATGTTTTGCTTGTGAGAGAATCTTAGTCAACGGGTCTTTCATATTCAGATCCGTTATGTATTTTGCAATTTTCTATGTCTACAATGCTCGCACGGAGCTACTCTAGCTAATTGCTCCCACTTTCAATATGTATCTAGATCGAGACTTAGAGTCATCCAGATCGGTGTCAAAACTTGCATCGACGTAACCCTTTACTTATTTAACCTTTGTCACTTCCATAATCGAGAAACATATCCTTATTCTACTAAGGATAATTTTGACCATTGTCGATGATCTACTCCTAGATCACTATTGTACTCCTTGCCAAACTCAAAGTAGGGTATACAATAGATCTGGTACACAAAGATGGCATACTTTATAGAATCTATGGCCAAGGCATAGGGAATGACTTTCATTCTCTTTCTATCTTCTGCCGTGGTCGGGTTTTGAGTCTTACTCAATTTCACACCTTGTAACACGTGCAAGAACTCTTTCTTTGATCGCTCCATTTTGAACTACTTCAAAATCTTGTCAAGGTATGTACTCATTGAAAAAACTTATCAAGCGTCTTGATCTATCTCTATAGATCTTGATGCTCAATATGTAAGCAACTTCACCGAGGTCTTTCTTTGAAAAACTCCTTTCAAACACTCCTTTATGCTTTGCAGAATAATTCTACATTATTTCCGATCTACAGTATGTCATTCACATATACTTATCGTAAATGTAGTGCTCCCACTCACTTTCTAGTAATTACGGGCTTCACCGCAAGTCTCAGATAAAACTATATGCTATGATCAACTTATCAAAGCATGTATTCCAACTCTGAGATGCTTGCACCACCATAGATGGATCCTTGGAGCTTGCATATTTTGTTAGCACCTTTAGGATTTACAAAACCTTCCGGTTGCATCATATACAACTCTTCTTTAATAAATCCATTAAGGAATGCAGTTTTGTTTATCCATTTGCCAGATTTCATAAAATGCGCAAATGCTAACATGATTCGGACAGACTTAAGCATAGATACGAGTGAGAAACTCTCATCGTAGTCAACATCTTGAACTTGTCGAAAACCTTTATGCGACAATTCTAGCTTTGTAGACAAGAACACTACTATCATCGTCCGTCTTCCTCTTGAAGATCCATTTATTTTCTATGGTTTGCCGATCATCGGGCAAATCCATCAAAGTCCATACTTTGTTCTCATACATGGATCATATCTCGATTTCATGGCCTCAAACCATTTTGCGGAATCTGGGCTCATCATCGCTTCCTCATAGTTCGTAGGTTCGTCATGGTCAAGTAACCTGACCTCCGTAATGGGATTACCGTACCACTGCAGTGCGGATCTCACTCTGGTTGACCCACGAGGTTCGGTAGTAACTTGATCTGAAGTTACATGATCATCATCATTAGCTTCCTCACTAATTGGTGTAGTAGTCACGAGAACTGATTTATGTGATAAACTACTTTCCAATAAGGGAGAAGGTACAATTACCTCATCAAGTTCTACTTTCCTCCCACTCACTTCTTTCGAGAGAAACTCCTTCTCTAGAAAGGATCCATTCTTGACAACGAATGTCTTGCCTTTCGGATCTGTGATAGAAGGTGTACCCAACATTTTGGGTATCCTATGAAGACGCATTTCTCCGATTTGGGTTCGAGCTTATCAGGATGAAACTTTTCATATAAGCATAGCAACTCCAAACTTCAATAAACAACAACTTTGGTTTCTTGCCAAACCACGATTCATACGGTGTCGTCTCAACGGATTTAGATGGTGCCCTTTTAACGTGAATGCATTTGTCTCTAATGCATAGCCCCAAAACTATAACGGTAAATCGGTAAGAAACATCATAGTTGCACTATATCCAATAAAGTACGGTTATGATGTTCGGACACACCATTATCCGTGGTGTTCTGTGTGGCATGAATTTGTGAAACTATTTCACATTGTTTTAATTGAAGACCAAACTCGTAACTCAAATATTTTACATCTACGATCATATCGTAGAAACTTTTATTTTCTTGTTACGATGATTTTTCCACTTCACTCACGAAATTCTTTGAACCTTTCAACTATTTCAGGACTTATGTTTCATCAAGTAGATATACCCATATCTGCTCAAATCATCTTGTGAAAGTCAGAAAATAACGATACTTGCCACGATCATCAACACTCATTGGATCGCATACATCGGTATGTATTATTTTCAATAAGTCAGTAGCTTGTTCCATTGTTCCGGAGAACGGAGTTTTAGTCATCTTGCCCAAACGGCACGGTTCGCAAGCATCAAATGATTCATAATCAAGTGATTCCAAAAATCCATCAAAGATGGAGTTTTCTTCATGCGCTTTACACCAATATGACCTAAACGGCGATTACACAAATAAGTTGCACTATCATTATTAACTTTGCATCTTTTGGTTTCAATATTATGAATATGTGTATCACTATGATCGAGATCTAATGAACCATTTTCATTAGGTGTGTAACCATATAAGGTTTTATTCATGTAAACAGAACAACAATTTATTCTCTTACTTAAATGAATAACCGTATTGCAATAAACATGATCAAATCATATTTATGCTTAACACCAAATAACACTTATTTAGGTTCCACACTAATTCCAAAAGTATAGGGAGTGTGCGATGATGATCATATCAATCTTGGAACTACTTCCAACACTCATCGTCACTTCCCCTTCAACTAGTTTCTGTTCATTCTGCAACTCCCGTTTCAAGTTACTACTCTTAGCAACCGAACCAAAGATCAAATACCGAGGGGTTGCTACGAACACTAGTAAAATACACATCAATAATCTGTATATCAAATATACATTTGTTCACTTTGCCATCCTTCTTATTCGCCAAATACTTGGGGTAGTTCCGCTTCTAGTGACCAGTTCCATTGCAAAAAAGCACTTAGTCTCGGGCTTAGGTCCAGACTTGGGTTTCTTCACTTGAGCAAAGCAACTTGCTTGCCGCTCTTCTTGAAGTTCCCCTTCTTCCGCTTGCCCTTTTCCTTGAGACTAGTGGTCTTGTCAATCATCAACACTTGATGCTCTTTCTTGATTTCTACCTTCACGATTTCAACATCACGAAGAGCTCGGGAATCGTTTTCGTCATCCCTTGCATACTATAGTTCATCACGAAGTTCTAGTAACTTAGTGTTGGTGACTAGAGAATTACATCAATCACTATCTTATCCGGAAGATTAACTCCCACTTGATTCAAGCGATTGAAGTACCTGCATTAACCGAGAACATGCTCACTAGTTGAGCGATTCTCTTCCATCTTTTAGCTATAGAACTTGTTGGAGATTTCATATCTCTCAACTCGGTATTTGCTTGAAATATTAACTTCAATTCTGGAACATCTCATATGGTCCATGACGCTCAAAACGCCTTTGAAGTCCCGATTCTAAGCTGTTAAGTATGGTGCACTAAACTATCAAGTAGTCATCATATTGAGCTAGCCAAACGCTCATAACGTCTACATTTGCTCCTCGCAATAGGTCCATCACCTAGCGGTGCATTAAGGACATAATTCTTACGTGCGCAATGAGGGTAAACCTCAGATCACGGATCCAATCCGCATCATTGCTACTAACATTTTTCAATACAATTTTCTCTAGGAACACATATAAAAACATAGGGAAGCAACAACGCGAGCTATTGATCTACAACATAATTTGCAAAATACTACCGGGACTAAGTTCATGATAAATTAAAGTTCAATTAATCATATTACTTAAGAACTCCCACTTAGGCAGACATCTCTCTAGTCATCTAAGTGATCACGTGATCCAAATCAACTAAACCATAACCGATCATCACGTGAGATGGAGTAGTTTTCAATGGTGAACATCTTATGTTGATCATATCTACTATATGATTCACGCCGACCTTTCGGTCTCCGTGTTCCGAGGCCATATCTCGCATATGCTAGGCTCGTCAAGTATAACTTTGAGTATTCTGCGGCGTGCAAAACCGGCTTGCACCCGTTGTAGATGGACGAGAGCTTATCACACCCGATCATCACGTGGTGTCTGGGCACGACGAACTTTGGCAACGGTGCATACTCCGGGAGAACACTTCTTGATAATTAGTGAGAGATCATCTTAAAATGCTACCGTCAATCAAAGCAAGATAAGATGCATAAAAGATAAACATCACATGCAATCAAAATATGTGACATGATATGGCCATCATCATCTTGTGCCTTTGATCTCCATCTCCAAAGCATCGTCATGATTTCCATCGTCACCGCATGACACCATGATCTCCATCATCTTGATCTATATCAATGTGTCGTCACATGGTCGCGTCTCGCCAACTATTGCTCTTGCAACTATTGCTATCGCATAGCGATAAAGTAAAGCAATTATTTAGCGTTTGCATCTTATGCAATAAAGAGACAACCATAAGGCTTACGCGATTGCCGATAACTTCAACAAAACATGATCATCTCATACAACAACTTATATCTCATCACGTCTTGACCATATCACATCACAACATGCCCCGCAAAAACAAGTTAGACGTCCTCTACTTTGTTGTTGCAAATTTTACGTGGCTGCTATGGGCTTAAGTAAGAACCAATCTCACCTACGCATCAAGACCACAACGATACTTCGTCAATTAGACTCCGCTTTAACCTTCTCAAGGACCGGGCGTAGCCACACAGTTCAACTAAAGTGAGAGAGACAGACACCCGCCAGCCACCTTTAAGCACGAGTGCTCGTAGCAGTGAAACCGGTCTCGCCAGAAGCGTCACGCGTAATGTCGGTCCGGCCGCTTCATCTCACAATACCGCTGAACCAAAGTATGACATGTCGGTAGGCAAGATGACTTGTATCGCCCACAACTCACTTGTGTTCTACTCGTGCAAAACATCAAACCATAAAACCTAGGCTCGATACCACCGTTGGGGAACGTAGTAATTTCAAAAATATTCCTACGCATTAACGCAAGATCATGGTGATGCATAGCAACGAGAGGGAGAGTGTTGTCTACGCACTCAGAGACCGAAAGCGGAAGCGTTATAACAACGCGGTTGATGTAGTCGACGCCTTCACGATCCGACCGATCCAAGTACCGAACAACGGCACCTCAAAGTTACGCACACGTTCAGCTCGATGACGATCCCGGACTCCGATCCAAAGAAAGCTCCGGGAGAGAGAGTTCCACAAGACGACGGGCGCAGGACGATCTTGATGTTCTATCGACGCAGGCTTCGCCTAAGCACCGCCACGATATGACCGAGGTGGAATATAGTGGAGGGGGCACCGACACGGCTAAGAGATCCAAGAGATCAATTGTTGTGTCTTTGGTGCTAGCCCCGCCTCTATTTATATGTTGAGCCGGGGTCGAAACTTGGAGCAAAAGCCTCCTCAAAGTCGGTTTTGCCGAAAGGCAAGAGTCCCACTCGGACTCCGTGACCAAACGCCACAAACCTTGGCGTCGGCCCCGACGCCATGGGCCTCGGCGTCTAGCCAGGGCAGACGCCTTGAGGGTCTCCGGCGTTTGGCCCCTCGCCTCCATAAAACTCCTTTTGCACCAACCTAAAGCCTCATGGGCTTGACCCCTTGGCCTAAACATATCATCCAATATATGAATCTTTACGTCTCGACCATTTCGAGACTCCTCGTCATGTCCCCGATCTCATCCGGGACTCCGAACTCCTTCGGTACATCAAAACATGTAAACTCATAATATAACTATCATCGAAACCTTGTTGCGGACCCTACGGGTTCGAGAACTATGTAGACATGACCTAGAACTATTCTCACCAATAACCAATAGCGGGACCTGGATGCCCATATTGGCTCCTACATATTCTACGAAGATCTTTATCGGTCAAACCGCATAACAACATACGTTGTTCCCTTTGTCAGCGGTATGTTACTTGCCCGAGATTCGATCGTCGGTATCCAATACCTAGTTCAATCTAAATCGTCAAGGCAAGTCTCTTTACTCGCTACGTAATGCTTCATCCCGTAACCAACTCATTGGTCACATTGCTTGCAAGGCTTATAATGATGTGCATTACCGAGAGGGCCCAGAGATACCTCTCCGACAATCGGAGTGACAAAACCTAATCTCGAAATACGCCAACTCAACATGTACCTTCAGAGACACCTGTAGTACTCCTTTATAATCACCCAGTTACGTTGTGACGCTTTGGTAGTACCCAAAGTGTTCCTCCCAGAACGGGAGTTGCATAATCTCATAGTTACAGGAACATGTATAAGTCATGAAGAAAGCAATAGCAACATACTAAACGATCAAGTGCTAGGCCAACGGAATGGGTCATGTCAATCGATCATTCTCCTAATGATGTGATCCCGTTAATCAAATGACAACTCATGTCTATGGTTAGGAAACATAACCATCTTTGATTAACGAGCTAGTCAAGTAGAGGCATACTAGTGACACTCTGTTTGTCTATGTATTCACACATGTATTATGTTTCCGGTTAATACAATTCTAGCATGAATAATAAACATTTATCATGATATAAGGAAATAAATAATAACTTTATTATTGCCTCTAGGGCATATTTCCTTCAGCTCCACCCACGAAGGGTCCACGAAGAAGCAACCTTGTCTATCCCACCATGGCCGTCGCCCATGAAGGACTTGCCTCACTAGCGGTAGATCTTCACGAAGTAGGCGATCTCCTTGCCCTTACAAACTCCTTGGTTCAACTCCACAATCTTGTCGGAGGCTCCCAAGTGACACCTAGCCAATCTAGGAGACACCACTCTCCAAGAAGTAACAAATGGTGTGTTGATGATGAACTCCTTGCTCTTGTGCTTCAAATGATAGACTCCCCAACACTCAACTCTCTCTCATAGGATTTGGATCTGGTGGAAAGAAGATTTGAGTGGAAAGCAGCTTGGGAAGGCTAGAGATCAAGATTCATATGGTAGGAATGGAATATCTTAGCCTCAACACATGAGTAGGTAGTTCTCTCTCAGAAATAGGATGCTGGAAGTGCAGGCTTGTTCTGATGGCTCTCTCCACGAATGAAGAGGAGGTGGAGGGGTATATATAGCCTCCACACAAAATCTAACCGTTACACACAATTTACCAAACTCGGTGGGACCGAATCAACAAACTCGGTCGGACCGATTTAGTAAACCTAGCGACCGTTAGGATTTTCGGTGGGACCGATATGCATCTCGGTAGGACCAATTTGGTTAGGGTTAGGGCATAACGTAATCTCGGTGAGACTGATTACACAAACTCGGTGAGACCGAATTCGGTAACTAGCTAACCAGAGAGTTGGTCAGGCAAACTCGGTGAGACCGATTACTCAAACTCGGTGAGACCGATTTGGGTAATAAGTTAACCAGAAAGTTTGCATTGTAATCTCGGTAGTACCGATTGCACAAACTTCGGTGAGACCGATTTTGGTAATGGACATACACAGAGATTACAATCCCATCTCGGTGAGACCGAGATCCCTATCGGTGAAACCGATTTGCCTAGGGTTTGTGGCGGTGGCTATGACATCCGAACTTCGGTGGCGCCGGATAGAAAGAATCGGTAGGGCCGAGTTTGACTTTGGGTTTAGGTCATATGTGGATGTGAGAAAGTAGTGGAGGGTTTTGGAGCATATCACTAAGCACATGGAGCAAAAGGCTCATTAAGCAACATCTCATCCCTCCTTGATAGTATTGGCTTTTCCTATAGACTCAATGTGATCTTGGATCACTAAAATGTAAAATGAAGAGTCTTGAGCTTGAAGCTTGAGCCAATCCTTTGTCCTTAGCATCTTGAAGGAGTTCCCACATCCTTTAGTCCATGCCACTCCATTGTTGAACTTATCTGAAACATACTAGATAAAGGTGTTAGTCCAACAAGAGATATGTTGACATTAATTACGAAAACCACCTAGGGAGCACTTGTGCTTTCAGGTTGATGTAGTCGTACGTCTTCACGATCCGACCGATCAAGTACCGAACGTACGACACCTCCGAGTTCAGCACACGTTCACCCCGATGACATCCCTCGAACTCCGATCCAGCCGAGTGTTGAGGGAGAGTTTTGTCAGCACGACGGCGGCGTGGTAGCGATGATGATGTTCTACCGACGCAGGGCTTCGCCTAAGCACCGCTTCTGATGTGCTCGAGGTGGACTATGGTGGAGGGGCACCGCGACACGGCTAAAAGATCAAACGATCAATTGTTGTGTCTCTAGGGTGCCCCCGCCTGATATATAAAGGAGCAAGGGGGGTGCGGCCGGCCAGGAGAGGGCTGGGAGGAGTCCTACTCCCACCGGAGTAGGACTTCCCCCTTTCCTAGTTGGATTAGGACTTGGGAGGGGGAAAGAGTGGAGGAGAAGAAGGAAGGGGGCGCCACCCCCCTCTCCTTGTCCTATTCAGACTGGGGGGGGGGCGGCCCAGCCCTAGCCGCCTCTCCTCTCTTCCACCTAGGCCCACTAAGGCCCATTAAGTTCCCGGGGGGTTCCGATAACCTTCGGTACTCCGGTAAAATCCCGATTTCACCCGGGACACTTCCGATATCCAAACATAGGCTTCCAATATATCAATCTTCATGTCTCGACCATTTCGAGACTCCTCGTCATGTCCGTGATCACATCCGGGATTCCGAACAACCTTCGGTACATCAAAACATATAAACTCATAATATAACTGTCATCATAAACGTTAAGCGTGCAGTCCCTACAGGTTCGAGAACTATGTAGACATGACGGAGACACGTCTCTGGTCAATAACCAATAGCGGAACCTGGATGCTCATATTGGCTCCCACATATTCTACGAAGATCTTTTATCGGTCAGACCGCATAACAACATACATTGTTCCCTTTGTCATCGGTATGTTACTTGCCCGAGATTCGATGTCGGTATCTCAATACCTAGTTCAATCTCGTTACGGCAAGTCTCTTTACTCGCATCGTAATAAATCATCCCGCAACTAACTCATTAGTTGCAATGCTTGCAAGGCTTAAGTGATGTGCATTACCGAGAGGGCCCAGAGATACCGTCCGACAATCGGAGTGACAAATCCTAATCTCGAAATACGCCAACCCAACATGTACCTTCGGAGACACCTGTAGAGCACCTTTATAATCACCCGATTCACGTTTGACGTTTGGTAGAACACAAAGTGTTCCTCCCGTAAACAGGAGTTGCATAATCTCATAGTCATAGGAACATGTATAAGTCATGAAGAAAGCAATAGCAACATACTAAACGATCGTGTGCTAAGCTAACGGAATGGGTCATGTCAATCACATCATTCTTCTAATGATGTGATCCCATTAATCAAATGACAACCCATGTCAATGGCTAGGAAACATAACCATCTTTGATCAACGAGCTAGTCAAGTAGAGGCATACTAGTGACTCTCTGTTTGTCTATGTATTCACCCATGTATCATGTTTCCGGTTAATACAATTCTAGCATGAATAATAAACATTTATCATGATATAAGAAAATAAATAATAACTTTATTATTGCCTCTAGGGCATATTTCCTTCACCTTTACCCCTTGCTCTAGCATTGGCATCGCTTCAAATTCTATCATCTTGCGAGAGATGATAGTGTGTTCTAGTATCTCTGATTAATAAATGAGATGCTTCTAACTAATCACGAGAGGTAATGGCATATTGAATAAGAGCAGTTCGATGCAAAAGGTTGACAATGCTGGCTAGTGATTGGTTATCAATTTTCTTCCTGGCCTAAAAAATGTCAAGGTTGCCAAATATTGGTGATACTAAATGTTGGCATCAAACCAATTAGGCTCCCAATGTCAATGCTCATCTCTCCGTATTCTCAACGGCAACAAAGACAACACTTTTAAATGTAAAGAAAAAAAGGAATATAGCTGAGAAAATCAAACGGAAACAAGCCATGCTTAACTAAAATGACCCTTTTCTTAAACTTCTATGTGTTATTATGCTATGCACACAAGCTGACTCGCAATGTACAAATCTAACTGCGGCACATGGTTAATAAAACTCACAATCATGTCCACTTACTTAGTCCAAGTCCCTTCACAGGATATCTCACACACTAATTCACCTTACGAGCAATTGTCCTCAGTTTGGCTCTAGCTAATCGGGGCAAACCTCGAGCACTCCCCTTGGCTCCTTGAGTTGGCACACAATTAAACCGCAAATTGCGTTGTTATCTACGTCGGGAGGAAAATGGCCTTTCGACAGGGGCCACAAAGGGCCTAACTGCAGGGTCACGCTCTAGAGTCATGTGGCGGTGAACCCCGGGGCCGCGACACCGACGAGGATCTTTGGAGAGGAAGTGTAAAGATACCTCGAAGCCCATCCCCTCCAATATCTTTATCTTCTTCACCATCGCCGTTGCGACCTTCTCGCCGGTCATGCGACGGGATGCCAGGATGTGGAGGTGGTGACCCCGGGCAGGGGGCTCCACGAGGAAGAAGACATCTACAATGACAAATTCAAAAGTCGAGGTCTACCCTAGGCAGTGGCGGTTCTCGATGCCAAAGGCATCGTAAGTTGAAATTTATCTCTGTCTTTTCTTTTGTTGAAGAAGTTTTCCTCGGGGACTGAACCGAGCATGTTTTGAATGTCTTTAAATTTCACAAGAAGGTCAATACCACCCCAAGCAGTAAGGGCGCGCCAGAAGCCTAGGAGCACGCAGAGCCCGAGGAGCTTGCGGCGATAGAGCCTGAGAAGGTGTTGGTGCAAAGGCCATTTGAGGGGCCTTCAATGGAACTTGGGGTGATGCGGGTTTTCGATGGATCTAAGGGAGCCCCACTTCAGCAACTTAAGCGCTACTTAGCGAGTTGGCGCTCACGCGCATGCCGTGGGCCAACACCCATTGGATTTGACATTTGTTGTCTCGGTTATCTTGCCACGTTTGCTCGTTTCCATGAAAAAAACATGATCCGGATTTTTATAGATTAAAACATGTAAAAATAAAAAAATCCACAAAAGTTCAAGAATTTTAAAAAAATACATATAATATATTATAATATCATGAATATGAAAAAGTTCTCAAGTTTTAAGAAAGTACATGAATTCGAAAACTGTTTTGCAAGCTTGAAAATAAGAGCTCGCATATTATTAGAAAGTGCACAAATTTTAAAAACCTTGCGAATTTCAAAAATGAGTTCAAAAAAACTTCATGAATTTTTAAAAAATGTTCATGAATTTGGAAAAGGTTCATGAATTTTAAAAATTTAACAATTTTGAAAAATGTCATGAATTTGAGAATGTCATGTGGAAGTGAAAGTGTTTGCAAATAAAAAATAATGGAAAACAGAAAAGATCCCGGAAGGAAAACCAACAAAGCGAGTAAACGGTTAGATAAAAACATAGGGAAAAAACCAAAAAACCGGATGAACGAACAATCTAGAATGTTCCCAAAACCAGAAAAATCAAACACTGTTTGCGTGTTACTAGGCAGGCCCATTCGCCTCCCTTCAACATATGAGCGCAGGCAAAACGACTCCACTTCGAAATCAGCCTTTCCTTCATGTTCGTGCTTCAAGTCAGTTCGTACTTCTCAATATATAAGAGAATGAGTGAAGCACCAACACACATGCGAGACCTCCTAATCGGCGCCTAATGCGCCAGTTAGGGGTTCCATCGCACACGTGCCAGCATATATCGTTCAGCACATCACGTGGCGACGCGATCGGTCCTCGAGGCGCACCAGGTTTGCTTGGTCAACGGTTGGCCAGTTGACCGGTCACCTATTGACTTCTCAAAAAAGTAAACCCCCCCAAAAAAATTGAAAAAGTTCATGAATGCAAAAAGTTCACATATTTATTTATTGTTGCAAATTCAAAAATATGATTTTTGAAAAAAATGCATATTTAAAAAATAAATCAAGCATTTGATTTTTTTATCGGTTTTGGAAAAAAACCAAATTTGAACAAAGTTCATAGTTTTTTGAAAACACACAAATTTTGATATAAAATCATGGATTTGAAAAAAAGTTGAATGAGTTTGAAACAAAAGTTCATGAATTTGAAAAGTGGATTTTTTTCATAATTTAGGATTGTTTAATATGAATTTGAATATATTCGTGCACTTGGAAAAACATTATGGGTAAAAATTTAACATGTTTTTCAAAAGGTTCATGAATTTGAAGAAACCTAAACTTGCGCATGTAAAGAAAAAACAAAATAAAATAAAAGAGTGAAAAAGGAAAATTAATAATAAAAAGGAAAAAAGACAAAGAAAAAGAGAAAGAGAAAAAAAGAATAAAAACCTGTCCAGAAAAAATGGCTGGAAGCTTCCTGAAACCGACCTGGGAATCTTTCGGAAGCTTCACAAAATCAAGAGAGCTTTCTGCGGAAAAACTGCCTAAGTCGCAAACGCAATCGAAGGGCATGCGTCGATTTGCGAAAACAACTAAAACTTGCATAAGGCGCCAAATAAGAGTCGGACACACTTGCACCGAGATGAAAAGAGAGGGACATGTGGTTAGCAAACTCAAAATTCATAAAGCTCTTTTTTTGTGAGACAAATCAGTCAAACTCTTGGGTTAATAGCACAAGCTTTTGTGATCCTGATCAAGCAGCTCCCCGGGGTTGTGAGAGCCGGTCAGTTGGATATGCTTATCGCTGCCTTGCACAGTCACGCCCACCGCCACCGGTCACCATGACCGACGCCTATTCTATAGGCATTGTTTGCCCTGCGCGATATTGACATCACATTGGTCCAATTTTCGACATGTGCAAGGGGTTCATGCGGGGTTGTGTAGACATCTCACGCCTGAACTTTGGGGTTCTCTCCCTGATCCCCAAAGTTCAGGGTGCGGACTGTATTAGACAATTTAGACCCATAGCGCTCATTAACGTTCCGTTCAAAATCTGATCTAAGGCTTGTTCCACGTGTCTCTCTCCGGTAGCTCATCGTATCATTAGTAGGAGTCAGTCGGCATTCCGCGGTCGCAATATTTTGGAGGGGCCGCTCGCCCTCCAGGAGATAGTCCACTCGCTTAAACGCTCTCGTCAGCCAGCCATCTTACTGAAAGTGGATTTCGAGAAGGCGTATGACCGAGTGAACTGGGACTTTCTCCGACAAGTCCTCCTGGACTGGGGTTTCTCGTCGGTGTGGGTTCACCGCATGATGCAATTGGTCTCGGGGGGCCAAACGAACGGAGAAGTAGGGAACTTCTTCCGCAATAAGCGTGGGCTTCGTCAAGGGGACCCGGCTTCCCCGCTGCTTTTTAATTTCGTAGCTGATGGCGTGGGCGCCATGTTAGATAAAGCCCGTGGCGCTGGCCACATTAGGGGAGTGGTCGGTAACTTGATCCCGGGGGGAGTGTCGCACCTATAGTACGCGGACGACACACTCCTTCTTTTTGAGCCGGACCTGCACGGTATCGCAATGGTTAAGGCCATACTTCTGTGTTTTGAGCTTATGTTCGGGTTAAAAATAAACTTCCACAAGTATGAAGTGGTGTCCATAGGGATGGACGCGGCCGAAAGTTTACGTGTAGCTAACCTGCTCAATTGCAAGCTTGGGAAACTACCATTTACTTATCTAGGCCTCCCGATCGCCGAGAAAAAGTGCTTGATCTCAGATTGGGAACCTCTCTGCAATAAGGTAGTAGGCAGAGTCTGCCCGTGGAGAGGGAGATTTATGTATTCAGGGGCAAGACTAATCTTAACCAACTCCAGCCTATCGTCCCTGTCTATGTTTGTTATGGGACTGTTTCTGCTGGCTGATGGGGTACACTCCAAGCTTGACACCCCTAGAGCCCGCCGCTTCTTTTGGGAAGAGGCGGGACCAAAGCGCAAATACCATATGGTTAAATGGTAGGCCGTATGTCGGCCCAAAGTCCAGGGGGGCCTTGGGATCATCAACTCTAAGTTGATGAACATTACACTCATGTGCAAATGGATTTGGAAGCTGTCTCAGGGCGATACTGGTCTCTGGATGGATCTCCTGCGCGCCAAATACTTCCCTAATGGGAATTTTTTTGAGGCCGCAACCCATGGGTCACCTTTCTGGAACTCCATCCAATCCTTAAAACTGTACTTTGCCAGAGGGGCAAAATTTACGGTTAATAACGGCCGCTCCACGCGATTCTGGCTTGACTTATGGATCGGCCATCAACCCCTTTGGTCGGAGTTTCGTGATCTCTATTCCATCACAGTGGATCCCAACCAATTGGTTGCCACGACCTTTAGTTCCTCCCCGCCCTCTATTTTCTTTAGAAGGGAGCTCATGGGGCCTGAGGCGATTAGTTGGGATCGCCTGCGGGCTCTGATTGCCGACGTGCATCTGTCGACTATCGTGGATTCGGTGTCATGGAGGCTCACGGGCTCTGGCAAGTTCTCTGTCAACTCTCTTTATAGAGAGCTGGTTCGTGGCCCTTCCCTACAAGCTGCCTCGGGGCTCTGGAAGGCACGAATTTCACTTAAAATCAAGGTTTTCCTCTGGCAATTATGCCAAGACCGCCTTCCTACCTCCATCAATGTAGCTAAGCGCAATGGGCCGGCCACCGGGCCATGCGCTCTGTGTGGTGTCCCGGAAGACGCGGATCACGTATTCTTCCGGTGCCCTCTGGCGCACTTTGCTTGGAGCACGGTCCGCGAGGCCGCGGGCGTGGATTGGGATCCACGCTCCCGCTCCACGCTGGTGTCGTCTCTTTCCTCGGTTCAGGGCTCCTCACGCCGTATTATGTGGACTTGCACGGCTGCAATGTTGTGGGCCCTTTGGCGTACTCGAAACAAGTTTACTATTGAGGGCGTTTTCCCATCTCACCCCGCTGGCGTAATCTACAAATGTATCATTTTCTTATAGCAGTGGGCACTGTTGGAAAGACATCAGGACGTTGATCTACATCGTCATGCTCTAGACCGCCTCCGCCTCGTCTACTCGGTGTCTCGAGCTCCGTCTTCTACCTCGGCTACCTAGGGATGAGTAGCTCCTTTTGGAAGTGTTCTCTCCGAGCCCGCGCGCTCTTTTGCTAGCTGAGAACGCCTTGTACCGCACTTTGATCTCTCGGCCGGTCGTCTTTGTGTTGTGTTTCGGTTCCTGGAGTTTGGTTTCTTCTTATGTGCACACGCTGCCTATGTTGTGGGCTTTATTAATTTAAAGCCGGACGCCCCTGGCGTCTTTGTTCTAAAAAAATGTATTAAAAAAATAAGATGTTTTCTGACATTGTCGTCTTATATTTTGATACTGAGGGAGTAGTAAAGATAGATTATCCTTTTATCGTCTTATATTTCCTGACATTGGCGTGGACATTATCTTATCTTATCCTTTTAGAATTTTCCAGCTTACTTCTTACTTTATCTATTATTTGTGAAATACTCCTTGCAGTTTACCAGAAAACTATTGCCACGTGAGCGGTTTACCCATTGTCTCTGGTTTTGGACGAAACTTGTCCGTTTTTGAAACATGAGGGACAAAATGTTGTCAGAAATAAGACGAGGGATCAAATATCTACTTGTAAACTCAAGTGACAAAAAATATACTTTTCTCTAAAACATAAGACATTTCCTGACACGGTCATAGTGTGAGAAAACGTCTTATATTTTGATACGGATGGAGTACTAAAGATTGATTTAGGTACACAATGAACACATCCTCATCTATTTGTGTAATGATTATTATCGAGGTATATGATTATTAAAGCATCAGTGGATCACTACATTTCCACCTTCATCCCGAAGATTGGCAACAAATCAAGGGGCATATTAGTGATGAAGGGTTCTATTAGAAAACAAATACAATATATATATTTTTAGGTGCAATTCAAGACATTTTTTGTATACTAGGGCCCTGGTTCTAGTTTCATCTTTGGCCCTCGAAATACCACTGTTAGGGTTCACGTAAAATCCATGACATGAGAGTTGGAGGAAGGTGCTAACACACTAGCTAGAGTGTCAAAATAAAGGTCAATCTATAGAATAGCTGACTTGTACGCAAAGTCAAGCCAGTATTGTTGAAAAAAAAATCAAGATGCAATTTAATTTTCTAAGTGCACGCAAATAGATGCCCAAGCGGATCAAACACTTCCCCATCGATGTGTACCAGCTAAAGTTAGTGACAGATCTCCTTTTCGTGGGCTGTTTGTTTGGTCTTGGAGTACCTTTAAAACCAAAGGTTCACCTACTACAGAGTTGCAAAAAAAAAAAAAAGTTCACCTACCACACTTGAGCAGACACCCGAAGGTGATGTTGCTCCGACCATTCACTTGACAAAAGGAAATATAGCCTCATAGATAGGTCTTCAGATATTGAAAAGTATTGTTTTTTTTCTTTCCGTGTATAGCCACATATCTTGGGAGTGGTTCAGAATTAAGTAGGAGTAGAAATGTTCGTAGAGCTTTGACTGATATGTCCCCTTTGCCCAAGTAAGGTTTTTTTTTCCTTCCGTTTTTACTGTGCCCTTCTTTTGAGCACTATATAAGTGGCACGACATGGCCGTTTCACTGAAAAGGGATATGCAGCAGTATTTTTTTTGCGATGAATGCAGCAGTATTTTTCTAAAACTGTACACTAGGACAGGTAGTAGGACAGTATTTTTTAGATGATTTCTCGTAATTTCAGTCATCCGACGTACACGGCGATCGATGCATGGACGGAGATGGGCAACCTGCCTAGAGATCGTGATTGGGTAGCTAACAGGTACGATTGAGCAACGACATGAGATCAGTGAAACTAGTCCTCCTATCTTTAGGTTTAGGTTTGTATGTCAGTTCGTTGGTTAGCATGTCGCCGTATATGCTCGATTGATCTGCATGCACGCCGATGATATTCTGAGTAGTTGTTCCATATGATAAGTGCATCCTTTTTTTCTAAAAAAATGATCCATTATATATTTTTAATTTTTTTTGTGAGAACATATTTTTTTTACGAGAAAATTTTCAATCTATTCATTTTCAATCATGGCAATACAACGAACATCAGAAATGATAAAAATTACATCCAGGTTCATAGACCACCTAACGGCGACTACAAGATCAAGAAGTCGAAGGCCGTCATCGGCCTCCTCACGGAGCAAAAACTTCATATAATATATAAGTCGTCGATCCACTATATAACTACGCTAGCTAGCTACCTCTTGATAAATACACGTATTATTCCCAGAATTTTACGTCATCTGCACGTCATGCTTCCTTCTGACCGTCCAAGATCTCACCTGCTTCCTTTTCTTTTAGCCTGATGATGTATCTGGATTATACTTTTCGCAAATAAAAAGTAAATCTGGATTATACTTCAGAGAAACGAGTACAGACGGAATATCCATATCTTATGGCCGTTGTCCCCACTTTTACAGAATAGAACTGGAGAAACCTTACAAGTACGTCTAAGCTCCCAAGAAAATACTTCGGACCTGCGCTTGATCGTGTGGCATCGCCGTAGGAGAGAACGAAAATGAGAAGGCCATCAATTGTGGCACCCACACAAACTGTAGTGGGAAAGTCCTCGTTCATGTCGCCTCAGTAGCCACACGCCGCGTATGACATGACATAGGGGAAGAAGCTATATTGGCAGGGGTCGCAACCCAATCTCTGTCAAGGGTTAGGCTAGTATCACTGACGGGAAGTGGTGGCCTGGCCCGCGATCTCCCGCGGTGAGAACAACCTGCACATAACGCCAACACCGACACCAAGCCAACGACCAAACCAACACTACACAACACCGGCCCTGTTTGGATCCCTAAGTTAAAGTTAGTTTTGGTTAGTTGGGCTCAAATAACCCAAAAGTATCCAAACATGATGGGTTAGTTTGGGTTAGTTGGATCTAACCCATCCAAAAAACTAGCCCACACTAGAGGAGCTTATTTGGGTTAGTTCTCTTGGGCCCACTAAAAAAATAGTAAAAAAAGTTTTCCCTCCCATCCAAACATGGTCTAAAGTAGTCAAATGATTGAGGAAGAATATTTATTGTCAATCTAACCCTACCATCCAAACAGCTCTTTGGTTAGAGTTAGTCTAGGGTTGGTTCAGGCTCAGAATCTAACTCTAACCTCTAACTGAGTTAGAGTATCCAAACAGGGCCACCGAAGCACAAGATCAACGCAGGTTCCTCGACGTCGTCAAACACGATACCACTACTTGACGCAACGCCTCCACCATCATCTGGCGCCACCACAAAACCAAAATCTAACTCGTCACCGCCTACAACTGTGGGGGCTTGCTCGACGCAGCGAACGCGAGGACGGTGGGAGGAGGACCATCGGGGGAGCGGTATAGAATCAGCGCGTAGGGTTCATCCCCGAGAAAGGCTTGGAAACAATGAAAGGTAGCCATGATCTGACCTTTAGGTCCGTGCATCCATGAACTACCCGACTGACCCCTTTGTCTTCTAAGTTGGGCTTTGCACTTATTTTGCTGGAATTTGGGCTTTTCCTACAATCTTTTGTAAATGGGTTGAGCACGGGACTCTGGAGGGTCTCATGCAACCACAAAAGGTAGCCATGACCCGACCAATGGGGGTGTGCATCCCTAAACTACTAGGAGATCCCTTTGTCTTATACATTGGGATATGCATTTTCTTTTGCTTGAATTTGGTATTTTCCTACAGTCTGTTCTAAATGGGTTGGCCACGTTCGAGGGACCGGGGAGGGGGGAGGGCAAGTCCAAGAGTGGTCGTGAAGTATAATAGGTATCAAGAGGAAACAACGTCTTATGGACGATCTCGCCCCCCTCCCCCCACCACCAATCCATCTCTGCATCATTTAAAAAAAGCCAATGCTCCTTCTCAAGCTTGACATCAAAAAGGCATTCGACTCCGTTAGGTGGGACTACCTCATAGACATGCTCAATCACCACGGCTTCCCTGCTCGCTTCCGCGGATGAATATCGCCCCTTCTCTCATCGGCATCCTCTCGGGTGTTGCTAAATGGGATTGTGGGAGACCCGATTAAGCATGGATGTGGCCTTAGGCAGGGAGACCCGCTATCCCCGCGTCTATTCGTCCTAGCCATCGACCCGCTGCACCACATTCTTAGCAAGAGGCTGCTGATCAGGGGAAACTTCACCCGCTGGGAGGACGACAGACGACCATTAGAGCTTCTCTCTACACCGACGACGCGGCTGTTTTCTGCGCCCCTATCAAGGAGGATGTTCAATTCCTTGTCGCCACACTTGCCTCCTTTGGGGAAGCTACATGCCTAGTCACAAACGGCGCCAAGAGTCTGGTTGCTCCTATCAGATGTGGGAATATTGACCTCGATGACACTCTACAATCTTTTCCAGCCTGTCGGTTCTCCTTCCCCATTCGATACCTGGGCCTTCCGCTCGCGATCAAGAGGCTGCGAAGGGTTCACCTTCAACATTTGGAGGACAAAACATCGGGGAAGCTTGCACCGTGGCGGGGGAGGCATGTGACCACTGCGGGACGTATGACTCTTGCCAAGGCGGTCCTCACGACAGTGACCATATATCATCTCACGCCTCTCGACCTCCCAGCTGAGGTGCTTAGGAAAATTGATCGTTTGCAGCGCGCCTATCTTTGGGCCGGCTTAGACACAGTGACCAGCAGGAAGTGCAAGATAAATTGGGAGAAAGTGTGTCGGCCTAAAGAGTTCGGAGGCCTAGGAATTTTAAACCTCAAGAAGTTTGCATCTGCACTCCAGCTGAGATGGCTATGGATGGAATGGGACACCCCCTCGAGATCTTGGTTTGGCTTGGGGACACCGTGCAACAAGCACGACCGCAATCTTTTCACGGTGGATACTAAGGTCAAAATTGGAGATGGAACAGTTGCAAAATTCTGGGAATCCTCATGGCTGGAAGGAATGAGACCCAAGGACATAGCGCCAAAAATCTTTGAGATATCTAGAAAAAAGGGACGACAGTTAGCAAGGCGATGGGGGGCAATGCTTGGGTTAATAACATCAACACCCGACAGGGGATGACACTAGAGCACATTCAACAATTCGCCGCTCTCTGGGGTAAGCTGGCCAATGTCACCTTGCAAACTGGGACTCAAGATAGTACTATTCTGTGGAAGGACTTGCAATTTGTAGAAATTTTCAAGTAGTACTTTCTTCGGATTCCGATCCAGAGTATGTTCCCAGTGTCATTAGCCTAGGACTTACCCTTTTAATCATAGGTAATCTTTGTGGAGTAGTATGGGCTAATGAGGTCACGGATGGAGGGGAATACAGTGCATCATCGACTTACAAAGCCCAGTTTGCAGGTCTTGTGCTCTCGAACTTACATGACTTGGTTTGGAAGGTTTGGGTACCCCCAAAATGCAATTTTTTGCCTAGCTTGTCACCCAAAACAGAATCTGGACAGCGGACAGACTACAACCACGAGGGTGGCCCAACTGTGATCGATGCCCCATTTGCAGCCAAGTGCAGGAAACGGCGGCCCACATCCTTTTCAAGTGTCGATTTTCTCAGAGAGTTTGGCACAAAAATTTTGCTTGGCTGGATCTCAATGCCAACATGGCAGCCTGGAATGGCTTCCAAACAGTTCGAGAATGGTGGGAAGGGGTCATTACTCTAGCTCATCAAAAGAAGGCTTGTTCCTCCCTGATCCATCTTGTGGTTTGGGAAATCTGGAAGGAAAAAAATGTTTGGGCTTTCAGAAATAAAGTGCCGACGGTGGCGTTGGTGTTGAGGACTATTCAAGAGGAGGCGTCGCTTTGGGTCCTAGCGGGTGCCAAGCATTTGAGTAATGTGATGCCGCGAGAGTAGGCTCTTATGTTGTACCGCTAAGGCGGTGTCCGTAACCAAACTCTCTTCTTAATTAATGAAATGGCAATTTTTTTGCCTTGTTTCAATTTATTAAAGAGCATATGATATCTAATATTTATCAAGTAAAATAGTGGACAGTACAATGAAGGACAAGATGAAACAAAGTGACAAATAAAATATAAAATTGCATCGAAAACCATATTAACTGTCTTCTTCCTTGGCTTATTTGCGTCCGTCAGAGTTTGGAAAATACACTGAACATGCAGTAAGAATATGAACACCTACGAACACACTTGCCATAGAAGATTTTGACGACCACAATAGCCACTCGCCGCTAACTATGAGACGGGTACCGAGAAAACATGTTGCTTACTAGTATGCACTATGAACATAGAGATTAGAGAGTAGAGAAAACATAGCCATATTTAATAATATATGTGGTTTTCAGGGTTAGTAATGATATATTTTTACCATAAAAATAATGATATTTAATTAGTCTAAACGCACATCATCAAAAGGCCTAAAATAAATCTAGAAAAATGTGACCGCCAATGCTAAGTCTTGAAGTTAAACCCCGGTGGGTTGGTTCCACCACAAGAAATCTAACCATATGAGATTTGCTCAATTTGTAATAACAATGACATTTTTTTTAATGTTTGTTCTATGAAAGAAATCCAGGACCAAAACGTTTTCTCTATGCACGGTGCATGAGTGAGACTGGAATCTCGTTTTGTACAGTACCTGTGGTAGGTGGCTACTGTAAGGTAATAATAGAGACAATGTCGATTTGTTTTCAGTTTTAGAAAAAGATGTTTCTTTACGTTAAAAGATGTGTTGACCAACTCAAAATAAGAAAGATGTGTTTTTTTAGCTGAAATAAAAAGGATTTGTTGATGGGAGTTTGTGAGTGACCGCGGTGCCATGTCCATTAGTTTCTCCACTCACATTGTCAAGGTGCGTGGGTCCCCTTGTTGGACAACAAAGTCTCTCACAGGCAGTGGGAGTACCGGAGCAGCCCACCAACCCGAGAATCACGTATCCACGTGTCACATCTGCCATCTGCACACAACTCAAGTCCTTCGTAAGAATTTAGAATGCATTTGATACTCTATTTGTATATATTTATTTATTTTATGAAAAATTTTCAATCTATTTATCATCAAACATGCTCACCAAAAATAATAAAAATTATATCCACATCTGTAGACCACCTAAGGACGACTACAATCATTGAAGCGAGCCGAAGACGCGCCGCCGTAATTATTCCTCGCATGTCAGAGCTAGGCAAAACTTTTTGTAGTAGACAATCAGGAAGTCTTCATTGTGCTAAGGCCCCATAGGATCAGCGCAACAGAACAGCAATCGTTGCCGATAAAGAGAAGTGTAGATCGAAAATATACAATCTGAAGACACACTAACGTAGACTGGATCATAGGGGATCCACCAAAGACAAGAATCGAATGAATCCTGCGAGATCTGCCGGTACACACCTCCACACGACAATGCTAGAGGCACCACCGGGTCGTGGGCTAGGCAGGGGGAACCTTATTCATCTTCAGGAAGTCGTCGTCGTCTCGTCTTCCTAAACAGGACACAAACCCTAACAAAACTCAAAGAAACATATAAAAATACAGCCCTCTCGCCGGCCGGGATCCATGGCGCCCTATGACCCTAAGGCCACATGAGACGAGGTAGACCGGCGGCGCCGCTGATGAGAGGCAGAAACCCTAGGCGCCTGTTCGCTTGGAGAAGAGGCATAGGGGTAAGTCGCGTGAGCGTCAACAACCATTGTTCGTTGTGAGTTGTTGATTATTTGCCCTGTATGGCCGGGTTGGGCCTGACCGAGTAAACATAGACAAAAAATCGATAATTCAAAATGATGACCAGGCTCATTTACATCTAGAGAACAGTAATTTTTAAAAAATGATAAAACAACAAAAAATCTAAAAAAATTAGGCATCCAAGATGCTCACGTGCGCAAGGTGCGTGCATTTTTTGTGGTATTTGGACATTTGAGGAACTCGTACAAACTCCTCGGACGTCCAAACACCACCGAAATTTGCATGCACCTCGCGCACATAAGCATCTTGGATGCCTATAAATTTCATTTTTTAAGTTATTTACTATTTTCTGAATTTACTATTAATGCATGGGGTGTAGATGAGCCTAGGTGCAAAATCGCCGCTCTATAAAACAATGTGCTCCTCATAGTTTAGTAGCATGTATTGCACCACTGAACAGTTTAATACCTGGCATTGGTTGGCAACAATTGTGGGCTACGACTCAACATGCAAAATATGACGTGCACGACGTATGTTGTGATGACCCCTTCTTACCAGTGATGACCTTACTACTACACATTACACTACATATGTTGTACCAAATAAAATCATTTCGGTCCTAACGAGTAAGCAAATGCCGGTCCATCCTGACTACTAAAAAATTATACAAATGGACAATCATATGGCTTAATAAGGGACGATGTCAAACTAGGAGAAAGTTCATCCTCGTCTTCTACTTTTTCTTCCATTTCTTCCTCCGTTGTTGCTTCTTTTTCTTCATATCCTCGTGTTGCATTGCTACCTCTTGAGCATGCATTGATTTTCCCTTGAAGAGAAAATGATGATGCAGCAAAGTAGCGTAAGTATTTTCCTCAATTTTTGAGAACCAAGGTATCAATCCAGTAGGAGCCTACACGCAAGTCACCTAGTACCTGCACAAATAATCAAGAACCTTGCAACCAACGCGATAAAGGGGGTGTCAATCCCTTCACGCCACTTGCAAAAGTGAGATTTGATAAAAATAATAAGATAATATTTTTGGTATTTTTGTTGTATAGATTGAAAAGTAAAGATTGCAAAATAAAATAGATACTAAACTAGAATTGTAGATCAGAAACTTATATGATGTAAAGTAGACCCGGGGGCCATAGGTTTCACTAGTGGCTTCTCTCGTAATATCATCTATTACGGTGGGTGAACAAATTACTGCCGAGCAATTGATAAAAAAGCGCATAGTTATGAGAATATCTAGGCATGATCATGAATATAGGCATCACGTCCGCGTCAAGTAGACCGAAACGATTCTGCATCTACTACTATTACTCCACACATCAACCGCTATCCAAAGATGCATCTAGAGTATTAAGTTCATAAGAACGAGTAACGCATTAGGCAAGATGACATGATGTAGAGGGATAAACTCAAGCAATATGATATAAACCCCATCTTTTTATCCTCGATGGCAACAATACAATACGTGCCTTGCTGCCCCTCATCCTTTGGGAAAGGACACCGCAAGATTGAACCCAAAGCTAAGCATTTCTCCCATTGCAAGAAAGATCAATCTAGTAGGCCAAACTAAACCGATAATTCGAAGAGACTTGCAAAGATATCAAATCATGCATATTAGTATTCATAGAAGAACCAAATATTGTTCATAGATAATCTTGATCATAAACCCACAATTCATAAGGAAGGCGATCAAAGAACACCTCATGCCTCAAATTTGTCACACAACGGTCACCATACGTGCATGCTACGGGACTTGCAAACCTCAACACAAGTATTTCTCAATTTCACAATTACTCAACTAGCACGACTCTAATATTACCATCTTTATATCTCAAAACAATTATCAAGTATCAAACTTCACATAGAATTTAATGCTCTTTATATGAATGTTTTTATTATACCCATCTTGGATGCCTATCATATTAGGACTAATTTTATAGCCAAAGCAAATTACCATGCTGTTCTAAAAGACTCTCAAAATGATATAAGTGAAGCATGAGAGATCAATAATTTCTATAAAATAAAACCATCACCATGCTCTAAAAAGATATAAGTGAAGTAGTAGAGCAAAATTATCTAGCTCAAAAAATATAAGTGAAGCACATAGAGTATTCTAATAAATTCCGATTCATGTGTGTCTCTCCCAAAAGGTGTGTAAAGCAAGGATGATTGTGGTAAACTAAAAATCAAAGACTCAAATCATACAAGACGCTCCAAGCAAAACACATGTCATGTGGTGAATAAAAATATAGCCTCAAGTAAAGTTCTGAGATAGACGAAGACGAAAGAGGGGATGCCTTCTGGGGCATCCCCAAGCTTAGGCTTTTGGTTGTCCTTGAATTTTACCTTGGGGTGCCTTGGGAATCCCCAAGCTTAGGCTCTTGCCGCTCCTTGTTCCAAAATCCATCAAATCTTTACCCAAAAACTTGAAAACTTCACAACACAAAACTTAACAGAAAATCTCATGAGCTCCGTTAGTATAAGAAACAAAATCACCACTTTAAGGTACTGTAATGAACTCATTCTTTATTTATATTGGTGTTAAACCTACTTTATTCCAACTTCTCTATGGTTCATACCCCCCGATACTAGCCATAGATTCATCAAAATAAGCTAACAACACACGAAAAACAGAATTTGTCAAAAACAGAACAGTCTGTAGCAATCTGTATCAAACAAATACTTCTGGAACTCCAAAATTCTGAAATAAATTGGTGGACGTGAGTAATTTGTCTATTAATCATCTGCAAAAATAATCAACCTAAAAGCACTCTCCAGTAAAAAATGGCATCTAATCTCGTGAGCGCAAAAGTTTCTATTTTTTACAGCAAGATTGCAAAGACTTCACCCATGTCTTCCCAGAGGTTGTACTTGACACAAACAGTAATTAAAACATAAAACCACATCTAAACATAGGCTAGATGAATTATTTATTACTAAACAGGAACAAAAAGCAAGGAACAAAAACAAAATTGGGTTGCCTCCCAACAAGCGCTATCGTTTAACGCCCCTAGCTAGGCATTGGGATTTCGATGATGGTCACATGAAAGACAAGAATTGAAGCACAAGGAGAGCATCATAGAACATGTGACAAACACACTTAAGTGTAACATACTTCCTATGCGTAGGTATTTTATAAGCAAACAACTTATCAAGGCAAGCAAAAACTAGCATATGCAAGGAAGAAGAAAGAGACGATAGCAATCTCAACATGAAGAGAGGTAATTTAGTAACATGAAAATTTCTACAACCATATTTTCCTCTCTCATAATAATTACATGTAAGATCATAAGCAAATTCAACAATATAGCTATCACAGAACATATTCTTAACACGATCCACATGTATGCAAAGTTGACACTCTTCCAAAATAGTGGGATTAACATTAACTAAAGTCATGACCTCTCCAAACCCACTTCCAATATTATTGCAAATATTATTATCAATCTCATATTCATCATGGAACTTAAATAAATTTTCAAGATCATAAGAAGGATCACCCCAATCATGATCATTGCAACAAGTAGTAGACATAGCAAAACTAGCATCCCCAAGCTTAGGGTTTTGCATATTATTAGCACAATTGACATGAAGAGAATTTATAATAACATCATTGCAATCATGCTTTTCATCGAATGAACTACCAAGTATGGGTGCAATAGCAACGATCTCATGTTTAACATAAGGAACTATAGAAAATTCATCTTCATAAATATTGGCATCATGGCCACAAGAATAGCAAGCATCATGTTCATCAAGGGATATTTCAATCAAATCATCGGAATCATCATTATCTATAGATTCATGCATATAATTATTTTCTTCCAAAGCAACGGTCATTCTCTCAATAAATTCTTTGACATAGACATTATGAGCATAGTTTTCATAGCAATATTTAATTATGTCAAAATTTTCAGATTCGTAGAGAGTAATATCATACTTTTTAATCAAAGAAGCAACTTCATAAGAACCCTTAAAAGCAACAAATTCTTCAATTTTTTCGATATCATAGTAACTATAAACACCCTTTGCATAAGAATATAAGATTTCATTTTCATTAAACTCGCATAGGTAGGGAAGGTGTTTTTAGGATTCTTAGAGCAACAAGTAAAATCATAAATTTCACAAAGATTCCAAGCATGACACAGCAATCTGTTTATTTGATCCCATAAGAGTCTCCCTTTGCGCATAAACGGTGACGCACAAAATGAGCATGCTCATCTAAAGATTTCCCATCAACTAGGCTAGTTGGGGTTTCAGCACGAGCGCTTAAGGATCGAAGATGATCCAAGTAGAACACTTTAAGAGGATCCATATCAATAGATTTTTAGCAAGCAAAGATGCAAGCAAATAGAAGGCACGTGGAAACACAAACAAAAAGACATACGGGAAGAAGGCGAAACAAAGGCAAAGGGTTTTCGAAAATCGTTTTAGAAGTGGGGGAGAGGAAAACGAGAGGCGAATGGCAAATAATGTAATGCGAGGGAGAAGAGTTTGTGATGGGTACTTGATATGTCTTGACTTGAGCGTAGATCTCCCCGGCAACGGCGCCAGAAATCCTTCTTGCTACCTCTTGAGCATGCGTTGGTTTTCCCTTGAAGAGCAAAGGGTGATGCATCAAAGTAGCGTAAGTATTTCCCTCAGTTTTTGAGAACCAAGGTATCAATCCAAAGAGGAGACTACACGCAAGTCACCTAGTACCTGCACAAACAATCAAGAACCTTGCAACCAACACGATAAAGGGGTTGTCAATCCCTTCACGCCACTTGCAAAAGTGAGATTTGATAAAGATAATAAGATAATATTTTTGGTATTTTTGTTGTATAGATTGGAAAGTAAAGATTGCAAAATAAAATAGATATTAAACTAGAATTGTAGATCAGAAACTTATATGATGTAAAGTAGACCCGGGGGCCATAGGTTTCAATAGTGGCTTCTCTCATGGTAGCATCTATTACGGTGGGTGAACAAATTACTGCCGAGCAATTGATAGAAAAGCGCATAGTTATGAGAATATCTAGGCATGATCATGAATATAGGCATCACGTCCGCGTCAAGTAGACCGAAACGATTCTGCATCTACTACTATTACTCCACACATCAACCGCTATCCAGCATGCATCTAGAGTATTAAGTTCATAAGAATAGAGTAACGCATTAGGCAAGATGACATGATGTAGAGGGATAAACTCAAGCAATATGATATAAACCCCATCTTTTTATCCTCGATAGCAACAATACAATACGTGCCTTACTGCCCCTACTGTCATGGGAAAGGACACCGCAAGATTGAACCCAAAGCTAAGCACTTCTCCTATTGCAAGAAATATCAATCTAGTAGGCCAAACTAAACCGATAATTCGAAGAGACTTGCAAAGATATCAAATCATGCATATAAGAATTCATAGAAGAACCAAATATTGTTCATAGATAATCTTGATCATAAACCCACAATTCATCGGATCTCGGCAAACACACCACAAAAGAATATTACATCGAATAGATCTCCAAGAACATCGAGGAGAACTTTGTATTGAGAACCAAAGAGAGAGAAGAAGCCATCTAGCTAATAACTATGGACCCGAAGGTCTGAGGTAAACTACTCACACATCATCGGAGAGGCTATGGTGTTGATGTAGAAGCCCTCCGTGATCGAATCCCCCTCCGGCAGATCACCGAAAAAGGCCCCAGATGGGATCTCACGGGTACGAAAGGTTGCGGCGGTGGAAAAGTGGTTTTGTGGCTCCCCTGGATGTTTTCAGGGTATGAGAGTATATATAGGCGAAAGAAGTACGTCGGTGGAGCTACGAGGGGCCCACGAGGGTGGGGGGCGCGCCCTCCTACCTTGTGGCCGCCTCGTTGCGTCTCTGACTTCCACTCCAAGTCTCGTGGATTGCGTTTGTTCCAAGAAAGATCCTCGCGAAGGTTTCGTTCCGTTTGGATTTCGTTTGATATTCCTTTTCTACGAAACACTGAAATAGGAAAAAAACAACAACTGGCACTGGGCCTCCGGTTAATAGGTTAGTCCCAAAAATAATATAAAAAGCATATTAAAGCCCAGTAAACATCCAAAACAGATAATATAATAGCATGGAACGATAAAAAATTATAGATACGTTGGAGACGTATCATACCTCTGTTTGTCCATATTGCCTCAACCCACTTTAATCTTTTGCTCTTCCAAGCTTCATTTTCATATTCGTCCACACCATGTTTAGAGTTATCAACATCAATAGCTGTCACATCTTCATCCTCTAGCACAAGCTCATCACAACTCCATTCTAAGATCTAGTTATAGAGAATCCAACATGCAAGAACAAGCCTGACTTGGGTGGGGAAAGGGTGAAACGTTTTCTGTTCAGGATCTTAAATCTATCTTCAGAGCTCCAAATGCCCTCTTAGGTGTAACTCTAAGGCTAGAGTGACTTAAGGATGAAAAAATTGTAGCAGTCCTAGGATGGTTGCTAGAAGAGAACTCGTTCAGATGGTACCTGGTTCTCCTGAAGGGTGGATGAACACAAGGCCGATATGCATATCTAACATCTCCTAGGTAAAACTTACCATTGGGGATACTGATCCCATCAGGTCTGGACATGTTGTCAATAAGAATGTTAGCTTCATGGGCTAATCCTTCCTAGCAAGCAAACACATATGTTAACTTCAGATCGAAGTCAACAACAGCAAGCGCATTCTGGCATGTGTTGTGTTTTCTACCCCATTATGTTGCATCCTATGACCTCAACACTTTAGCAGTCACAAGAGTATCATATATTGCGCCAATACAATCATGTGATGCCGTGAAAACATATGGGATGGATCTGTCAGAATAATACAAGCATGTCAAGTCATGAACTATGGGTAATGCCTACCTTGAAATATGGATACCATCTAGGGCTCATGCAAATTTTGGTAGGAGTTTGCTTCCCAATAGCATGCAAGACTTGCTTGGAAAACCTGGAAATGGTCTAGTTGGATCTCATGAATGTGTTGTGAATAACTCTGAACCTCTGATTATGACCTACAACATGAAGGAACATGACTAACTTGCTCTTCCATAGAGGTATGGATTCCATCTTCTAGCAGACCCTGCTCCGAAATGTATCCACAAGCTTGGCAAAAGTTGCTCTTCACATTTGAATCATGTTCACGGCCTCTGTGTCCTTTCACTTGTAGATATAGTTCATATTTTCCATCCTCTCCCTATCTCGGGTTAACAGATTACGATAACAAATCACATGCTTATCACTCTGACGAACCTCTCTCTTCTGGACTGATAACCCATATGCGTAAGAGTGTCGAACCCAATTAGGAGCTAAATGTAGGATTTGTATTCTCTAAGGTTCTATCAACTACTGATACAACCCTATGTAAACCGAACATTCACTTTACCTAGGAAACAAGAAGTAAAACTACTTTGTGTGTAAAAGGAGGATAATTTAAAATAAAAACAAAAAATTGGGAATAAAGGTTAGTTGCTACAAAGTAAATGAATAAGAAAGTAAAAGATAGCAACCATGGAGTAGAGGTTATAGGAGGTGCATAATTCTCCCTAGGTAATTGGCTACGATACTAGACCAGTAATCACCTTTGCAGTTTTATATGTGAGAAAGGCCACCGCTAACATGCCACAAAATCCATTGGTGGGTACTTATGATTGAAACCCCTAGCATGGATCTGGAAATAGTAAAGATTCATTAAGACAAAACTCAACCATAGCATCAAGATCAATGGGTCCGGATGACGATGATCCAGATGATACAGTCAACAATCCAAAGAAGAAGGGTAGAGGAGAAAGCTTCAACATGCAGGAGAACGAGTTGTTGTGTGATGCGTGATTGGCCACTAGCATTGATCTGATCCATGGCACGGAGCAAAATGGCACAATCTTTTGGAGGAATATTCACAGAGTAAAATGCAAGCGCGGTCCTAATTCTTTCCCAAAAGTGTCGACTGGGTCCTAATTCTTTCAAAATGCACATCTAGGTCCTAAATCTTTCTAAGTTGTTCACCCGAGGTCCTAATTTCGCCTGTCCGCCACTGACCAGCTCGTGTGGCGCTTTGACCGCTGCCACGTCGACTCGAGGGCCCACGCGGGATAACGACCAGCCGTGCATTTTTTCAAAAGAGCCCCCCAACCCTAATCTCTCTGCAGCCATAGTCCTTTCCTCTCCTCTTCCCCACCTCTCTCTGCTCTGGCGAAACAGGGGAGATCGACGGCGGCGGTCCGGTGAGAAGAGGCAGGCGGCCATCGTAGGCGCTTGTCCAGCGGCGGCGCCGCTAGGATGGCGCCCGTGCATCGGCGACCTGGAGATCCTCCTCCACGATACGGTCAGTGTGTTGCCCATAACCCTAACCCTCGATCCTCTTTTTCCGTGGATTTCGATTTAGCTCGAATCGATGGTAGTATTTGACTGAATCCCTCGATACCTAGGAGCACAAGAGGAGGTTTTTACCGTAGAAATCAACTATGGTGGATTTTTCTGCGGATTTGGCCGATCAAAGACGTATGTCGATGGGAAAGTTGCTCTGTTCGATGGTTGCGAAGTACATACATGGTCTCCTCTACGGCTCACCGATTTTATGCAAAGAATCGGGATATAGTGACCAATCTAAGCATGTTATTTACTGGTTATGCTGGAAAGAATTTAGCCGACGGATCATGGATTGTGGACTGTGACACTAACACTTTGCACATGACAATGATTGTTCCAAAATTCCAAAGATTTTCAGTTGTTTGTTGATCACAAAGATATGGCCTTTGACAATGTAATGGATGATATTCATGTTAGTGGTACACCTGAGCTACCTCTTGTACTAAGCCCTAAATCTCATGGGTTTAGCAAAGGAATAAGAGGAAGTCCTGTGTTTAAGGTGAAAGCTCACAAAGGCAAACTGAATCAATGTCATGCAAAAGCAAAGAATGAAGGGAGTAGTGATGTTCCACGGTGGGACTAAATGTTGGACATGAGCTTAGAAGAAGCAGGAGGAAACTTGTGGTAGAAGAAGAATTCCCCAATGAAAATGACAGTGACAGTGATAGTGATGACAGTGAATGGGATTCAGACTGGGTAGACTCTGACAATGAAGTAGGCAAAGATGATGATGATCTATATGAAGAATGGGTTGATGAAAAATTTGAGAAGAAAAAAAGAAGAAATCTGAATTGGAGCAGATAAAGTGACTATGATACAGATGAACTGCAGGAGCTACAAGGTTCAGAGCTTGAAGATAGTGATTCAATAGAGGAAGTGGAAGTAGTAGATGCACAAGGAAGGAAAAAATGAAAAAGAAAGTGAAGCTGAAAAGGTGGAGGCCTGAGAACATGA
The DNA here is from genome assembly GCA_021605145.1 of Aegilops bicornis. Classification (NCBI taxonomy): domain Eukaryota; kingdom Viridiplantae; phylum Streptophyta; class Magnoliopsida; order Poales; family Poaceae; genus Aegilops; species Aegilops bicornis. The sequence continues at coordinate 579,353,930 of CM038675.1, forward strand.
AAGAAGTCAATTTTCACATAGGCATGGTGTTCTTGTCTGTCATTGAACTAAGAGCAGCAATTCAGAGTACACTGTGAAGCAAAGAGTGCAAATTCATTACATAAAGAATGATAAGCAGAGGATAAGGGCAGGTTGTGTTGGAGATTGTCCCTGGTTCTTATTTGCTGCACCTGACAGCAGGACCAAAGCATGGGTTGTGAAGAAGTATGTGGGTGAGCATACATGTGAAAGAGAGTGGGCACTCAAGCAATTTACAGCAAGATATTTGTTGGCAAGTATGTGGAAACATTTAGAGCAGATGAGAAGATGACACTTCAAAACTTTGGCAGACTTGTTCAATTGGACTACAACATGCAACCTACTAGAAGTAAGCTAGCTAGAGCAAGGAGGATTGCACTAAAGATAATTCATGGAGATGAACTTGAGCAGTATAATTTACTGTGGGACTTTGCAGCTGAAATCATAAGATCAAATCCTGGCAGTACCATGCTTGTGCATGCAAACAATGGAAAGTTTGATAACTGCTACATGTCCTTAAATGCATGCAAAAGGGGTTTTCTTCTAGCTTGTAGGCCCATTATATGCATTGATGGGTGTCACATTAAGAACAAGTATGGTAGAGTGATGTCGACAAATTGTTGGAGTTGATCCTAACGATTGTATCTTTCCCATTGCAATTGCCATAGTAGAAGTGGAAGATCTTGTCACATGGAAGTGGTTCTTGAACACAATCAAGGAGGATCTGAACATACAAAACACAGCACCATGGACATTGATGAGTGATAGGCAAGGTAGTAAGAACATTGCAGCATTTCATCTTGTAGCATTTCATCTTGTAGCATTTCATATTATCATCTTGTAGCATTTCATTTGTTTGTTCTACAATGTATGTAGGGCTTGATCAATCTTGTCAATGCAATGTTTCCTGATGCACAACATAGATTTTGTGTGAGGCATCTGCATCAAAACTTTGCAAAAAACTAGAAAGGTGATGTATTCAAGAATAAATTGTGGCAAATTGCAAGAGCTACACATGAGGCGGTGGAAGAAGTACATGCAAGAGATGAAAGAGCTGGACCGGGGGCCTATGAGTACTTGGATGCAATTGACCCAAGGCAGTGGTGCAAGGCCTATTTCCATGAACTCCCAAAGTGTGATTTGCTTCTTAACAACAGTTGTGAAGTGTTCAACAAGTAAGTTGTCAGTACTGTAGCATTTCAGCTGTGAAGTGATTTCATATTGTCAGTACTGTAGCATTATCTAACTGTAGTTATTTCATAGGTATATACTTGATGCCAGAGAAATGCCTATAGTTACTTGTCTTAAGAAGATCAAGGACCAATTAATGACTAGGTTTTATAGCAAGAATCTGGAATCTGAGGAGATGTGTGGTCAAATTTGTCCAAAAATTAGAAAAAAACTGGACAAAAATATTAACATGTCCAACAAGTGCCTTTGCATTACTAATTGGACAACACATATTTCATGTTAAAGGCATGGTTGGGGAGTATGATGTGAACATACAGAAGGAGGAGTGCTCTTGTAGGGCATGGCAGTTCTCTGGAATTCCATGTAGGCATGGAGTTGCATGTTTAAGACATGAAAGAATTAAACCAGAGGATGTTGTCAACAAGTACTACAAAGATAGATGCTTTCAAAGCTGCTTATGGCAAGATCATAATGCCATGTAGTGATCCTAGAGTGTGGCCTAAAACTAATGGGCCTCAAATGCTGCCACCACACTATGAGAAGAAAGTTGGTAGGCCTGGAAAGAAGAGAAAGAAGAACCCACTAGAGGAGGACAATGGAACTAGGATGAGCAGACATGGCATTATTGGACACTGCAGTGTGTGCAATCAACCAGGACACAACAAAAGAAAGTGCCCTGAACTAGGTAGAGGACAACCAACAGCAGCACATGAGGCAGGAGCAGAACAAGAGCCAGCAGCAGAAGAGGCAGGAGCAGAACAAGATCCAGCAGCAGAACAATATCCAACAACAGAAGAGGAAGCAGCAGAACATGTGCAAACAACAGAACATGTGCCAATTCAGGTTGTGCTTCCAAACACAACAAAGAACTAAACTACCAGTCAAGAGAAGGCCCAGTTGCAAGGTGCATTTCCCTTAAATGTTTCCCTTAAATGCTGTTGAAAACTAAAATTGCAATAGTCAACAACATTTCTGATTTTTTTTGCAGAAAAAGGCATGTCCACAAGTGGGCAGAAGTACATCTAATATGATATCTTCTTCTATGAATTATGATCTTGCTTCATCTACTGTGATTGAGATTTTACAGGACCAAGTGAGAGCTTTTTATTTAAATACAATGTTAATAAATGCAATGCCATCTGTTCTTCCAGAAATTCACCTACATTACTAAATACATGTTTGGTTGGTTTGTAGGCTATAGCTACTCAACAATCTCAAACAGCAGTGCCAGCTCCTCTACCAGAAAGCCAGTTCATTGCAAATTGCAGAGATGCCCTGCCAGCTCCAAGAAGCCACACTACTGCTACACTAGGTTTGAAGAGAAGGAAGAAAGTGAAAAAAACTAAGGAGAACAAAGCCCCAACAACTCAGAAGTGAAGAGCTACAAAGATGTTATGGAAAGAAGCAGTGTAGGATGTTTTTCTTTTTCTTAGGAAACAAGGTGGTTTGTAATGAAACCTCATGCTGAGATGTGGCTTTGGGTTTCACACAAACCATGGAAATGTAATACTTTTGTTGCAAAACTTCAAGACCTTGTAATGTTGGGTCCATCTATCTATCTTTCAGACTACTTTGAAGTTCAGTTAGTAAAAGAATGGCCTTGCATATTACTGTTTATTTGTGCTGTCAATGCTAGTAAAAAAAATGGTGCCAAAGTACAGAAAAACAACCAAAATGCTGCCAAATTTTAGTTCAATTTCATTGCAACAAGAAATCATCAACATCTGGATACACCAACAAGCATTGATCACTGGATACATCATACTAACACATCACTTCTTAAATCCTACATACACCACAACTACAATCGGTACAACAAGTGCAATCGAGAATACTCCTACTGAGAAAAATGAGCTCATTCATCTTCGCATTGCTTACGCATATGCCACAGCCTCGACAAGGTGCTATGCATTGCTCCTGCACAATCATCTTGCACCTATGTTTCTTCACTTGCAATGACACCAGCAGAATCTAAACTGCTCAATCCACGGCTGACATACCCAGCTCTCACCAAAAAATCAAAATAGTTGTCTACTCCATCTTCCCAATAATAATGTTGGCAAGGATTTGGTTGAATCTGATAGAAATTGAGCAAAAAAAATTCAGTCAAAAAGAAACACTGAAACATCAAATCGATTGGGCACTTGTAAAAGATCTTACATGGTGATTGGGGCACTTGTAGAAAATCCCGCCAGATTTGCCTTCGATTTTGACACAAGACGAATTGTAGATCGAATGCGGCAGCTAGGGCATGGTACCAACGGCAAGATACCCGGCAGCCGATGGCGAGATGGGCGGCGAGAAAAGGGCTAATGCCGGAGGTGGAGCAGCGCTTGGGCAGCCTTCTTCCCGCGGTGCTTCACAGCGAACGAGCTAGCGGCGGCGGACATGGCGGCGGCCAATGGCGCCGAGAGGGAGAGAGCAAGCGAAGACCTAGGGACCGGGAATGAAGAGAGGACAAACTCAGGGCCAAACCGCTTAAATTACCAACCTCCAACATGGGAACTATCCAGCGTGGGCCCTCGAGTCGACGTGGCAGCGGTCAAAGCGCCACGCGAAATGGTCAAGTGATGCATTTAAATTAGGACCTCGAGTGAACAACTTAGAAAGATTTAGGACCCAGATGTGCATTTTGAAAGAATTAGAACCCAGTCGACACTTTTGGGAAAGAATTAGGACCGCGCTTGCATTTTACTCAATATTCACATATGGTTCCATGAACATAAGCATTTTGCGCCCTCATACGTCTCCAACGCATCTATAATTTTTGTTATTTCATGTTATTATATTATCCATCTTGGATACTTTACATGCATTTTTGTGCTATTTATATCATTTTTTGGGAATAACCTATTAACCTAGTGCCTACTGTCACTTGTTGTTTTCTGCTTGCTTTGGTTTTCCAGAAAATCAGTACAAAACGGAGTCCAAACGCTACGAAACTTTTTGATGATTTTTTTCTGGACATAAGAGACTCTAGAAGCTTTGGGAGGAGACCAGACAATGAACGAGGAGATGGAATATCAGTACCAAATGAAGTCCAAATGCAACAATTTTTTTTGAGATTTTTACTTGGGAGCCAAGGAAGTACCAAAGGGGAGGCCCATGGGGCCCACAAGACACCAGGGCACTCCAGAGGCCCTGGCGCGCCCAGGTGGGTAGTGGGGCCCATGGGAGTCCTCTCCACCGCCTCTCAGCTCAATAAATACCAAAATATTCCAGAAACCCTAGGGGAGTCAACGAAAAACAATTCCAGCCGCCGCAAGTTCCAGAACCACGAGATCCAATCTAGAGCCCTTTTTCGGCACCTTGCCGGAGGGGAACACGATCACGGAGGGGTTCATCATCCTCATTGGTGCTCCTCCAATGATGCGTGAGTAGTTTACCATAGACCTACGGGTCCGTAGGCAGTAGCTAGATGGCTTCTTCTCTCTTTTTGATTCTCAATACAATGTTCTCCTCGATGTTCTTGGAGATCTATTTGATGTAATGACTTTTTCTGTGTGTTTGTTGGGATCCGATGAATTAAGATTTTATGATTAGATCTATCTATTAATATTATTCGAGTCTTCTTTGATCTCTTATATACATGATTATTATAGCCTCGTATTTCTTCTCCGAAACTTTGGTTTGGTTTGGCCAACTAAATTGATTTTTCTTGCAATGGGAAGAGGTGCTTTGTGATGGGTTCAATCTTGCGGGGTCCTCACCCAGTGGTAGAAGGGGTAGCGAGGCACGCATGTATCATTGCTATTAAGGATAAAAAGATGGGGTCTATTCCTACATGAATAGATCTTGTCTACATCATGTCATCGTTCTTATTGCATTACTCTGTTTCTCCATGAACTTAATACACTAGATCCATGCTGGATAGCGGTTGATGTGGAGTAATAGTAGTAGATGCAGGCATGAGTTGGTCTACTAATCTTGGATGTGATGCCTATATTCATGATTATTGCCTTGGATATCATCATAATTATTATTTGTTCTTCTATCAATTGCCCAACAGTAATTTGTTTACCTCCCGTAAGCTATTTTCTCGAGAGAAGCCACTAGTGAAATCTACGGCCCCCAAGTCTACCTTTTATCATATTGTTTTCAGATCTATTATTCCAAAAACCCAAAAATACCTTGCTGCACTTTTTATTTACTTATTTTATTTTGTGTTTTCGCTAGATCTGTTTATCCAATCTCATACAATTTAATCTATCTTTTTACCGAGGAGGGATTGACAACCCCTCTTACGCGTTGGGTTGCAAGTATTTGTTCTTTGTGTGCAGGTACTGTTTACATAGTGTTGCTTGGTTCTCCTACTGGATTGGTAACCTTGATTTCATAACTGAGGGAAATACTTACCATTGTTGTGCTGCACTATCTTGTTGGGGAACGTAGCATGCAATTTCAAAAAAATTCCTACGATCATGCAAGATCTATCTAGGAGATGCATAGCAATGAGAGGGGGAGAGTGTGTCCACGTACCCTCGTAGACCGAAAGCTGAAGCATTAGGTTAACGCGGTTGATGTAGTCAAACATCTTCATGATCCAACCGATCTAGTACCGAACATACGGCACCTCCGAGTTCAGCACACGTTCAGATCGATGATGTCCCTCAAACTCTTGATCCAGCAGAGGGTCGAGGGAGAGTTTCGTTAGCATGACAGCGTCGTGACGGTGATGGTGATGTGATCCGCGCAGGGCTTCGCCTAAGCACTCCGATGCTATGACTGGAGGAGTAAACTGTGGAGGGGGGCACCGCACACGGCTAAGAGAACAACTGTTGTGCTTTGGGGTGCTCCCTGCCCCCGTATATAAAGGAGGGGAGGAGGAGGCCGGCCACCAAGGGGGCACACCAAGGGGGGGAGTCCTACTAGGACTCCACTCCTAGTAGGATTCGGCCCCCCCTCTTTTTCCTTTCTCATCGGAGGGGAAAAGGGAGGAGAGGAGAGGAGAGGAAAGAGGAAGGGGCCGCGCCCCTCCCCCTTCAATTTGGACTCCACAGGGGGCGCCACCGCTGGCTCCCTCTCTTTCTCCTCTATGGCCCAGGAAGGCCCATTACTTCCCCGGGGGGTTCCGGTAACCCCTCGGTACTCCGACAAATATCTGAAACGTCCTGAAACCATTCCGGTGTCTGAATACTATCGTCCAATATATCAATCTTCACCTCTCAACCATTTCGAGACTCCTCGTCATGTCCGTGATCTCATCCGGGACTCCGAACAAACTTCGGTCACCAAAACACATAACTCATAATACAAATCATCATCAAACGTTAAGCGTGCGGACCCTACGGGTTCGAGAACTATGTAGACATGACCAAGACACATCTCTGGTCAATAACCAACAACGGAACCTAGATGCTCATATTGTTTTCTACATATTCTACGAAGATATTTATCGGTCAAACCGCAATAATAACATACGTTATTCCCTTTATCATCGGTATGTTACTTGCCCGAGATTCGATCGTCGGTATCATCATACCTAGTTCAATCTCGTTACCGGCAAGTCTCTTTACTCGTTCCATAATGTATCATCCCGTAACTAACTCATTACTCACATTGCTTGCAAGGCTATAGTGATGTGCATTACTGAGAGGCCCAGAGATACCTCTCCGATACTCGGAGTGACAAATCCTTATCTTGATCTATGCCAACCCAACAAACACCTTTGGAGACACATGTAGAGCATCTTTATAATCACCCAGTTACGTTGTGACGTTTGATAGCACGTATATGCCTCCGGTATTTGGGAGTTGCATAATCTCATAGTCAGAGGAATATGTATAAGTCATGAAGAAAGCAATAGCAATAAAACTTAACGATCATTATGATAAGCTAACGGATGGGCCTTGTCCATCACATCATTCTCTAATGATGTGATACCGTTCATCAAATGACAACACATGTCTATGGTCAGGAAACTTAACCATCTTTGATTAACGAGCTAGTCAAGTAGAGGCATAATAGGGACACTCTGTTTTGTCTATGTATTCACACATGTACTAAGTTTCTGGTTAATACAATTCTAGCATGAATAATAAACATTTATCATGATATAAGGAAATATAAATAACAACTTTATTATTGCCTCTAGGGCATATTTCCTTCAGTCTCCCACTTGCACTAGAGCCAATAATCTAGATTACATAGTAATGATTCTAACACCCATGGAGTCTTGGTGCTGATCATGTTTTACTCGTGGAAGAGGCTTAATCAATGGTTTTGCAACATTTAGATCCGTATGTATTTTGCAAATCTCTATGTCTCCCTCCTTGACTTGATCGCGGATGAAGTTGAAGCGTCTCTTGATGTGTTTGGTTCTCTTGTGAAATCTGGATTCCTTCACTAAGGAAATTGCTCTAGTATCATCACAAAAGATTTTCGTTGGACCCGGTGCACTAGGTATTACACCTAGATCGGATATGAACTCCTTCATCGAGACTCCTTCATTTGCTGCTTCCGAAGCAGCAATGTACTCCGCTTCACACGTAGATCCCGCCACGACGCTCTGCTTGGAGCTGCACCAACTGACAGCCCCACCATTCAATATAAATACATATCCGGATTGTGACTTAGAGTCATCCTTATCTGTCTCAAAGCTTACATCGACGTAACCATTTACGACAAGCTCTTTGTCACCTTCATAAATGAGAAACATATCCTTAGTCCTTTTCAGGTATTTCAGGATGTTCTTGACCACTGTCCAGTGATCCACTCCTGGATTACTTTGGTACCTCCCTGCTAAACTTATAGCAAGGCACACAACAGGTCTGGTACACAGCATTGCATACATGATAGAACCTATGGCAGAGGCATATGGAATGACTTTCATTTCTCTCTATCTTCTGCAGTGGTCGGGCATTGAGTCTGACTCAACTTCGCACCTTGTAACACAGGCAAGAACCCTTTCTTTGACTGATCCAATTTGAATTTCTTCAAAACATTATCAAGGTATGTGCTTTGTGAAAGTCCAATTAAGCATCTTAATCTATCTCTACAGATCTTGATGCCTTATATATAAGCAGCTTCACCGAGGTCTTTCATTGAAAAATTCTTATTCAAGTATCCTTTTATGCTATCCAGAAATTTCAGATTATTTCCAATCAACAATATGTCATCCACATATAATATCAGAAATGCTACAGAGCTCCTACTCACTTTCTTGTAAATACAGGATTCTCCAAAAGTCTGTATAAAACCATATGCTTTGATCATACTATCAAAGCGTATATTCCAACTCCGAGAGGCTTGCACCAGTCCTGTGATGCCCCCGATTTAATCATACAGTAATCATACACACAAACATGTACGATCAAGATCAGGGATTCACGGGAAGATATCAGAACACAACTCTAAGAATAAAATAAGTCATACAAGCATCATAATACAAGCCAGGGGCCTCGAGGGCTCGAATACAAGTGCTCGATCATAGACGAGTCAGCGGAAGCAACAATATCTGAGTACAGACATAAGTTAAACAAGTTGCCATAAGATGGCTAGCACAACTGGGATACAGATCGAAAGAGGCGCAGGCCTCCTGCCTGGGATCCTCCTAAAATACTCCCCGGTCGCCGCCGCCTGCGTGATAGTAGGCACCTCCGTGTAGTAGGAGTCATCGTCGACGGTGGCGTCAAGCTCTGAGCTCCAAAGATCTGGTTGTGACAACCAGGTAGAATGGAAAGGGGAAAAGAGGGAGAAAAGCAACCGTGAGTACTCATCCAAAGTACTCGCAAGCAAGGATCTACACTACATATGCATGGGTATCTGTGTAAAGGGGCAATATCGGTGGACTGAACTGCAGAATGCCAGAATAAGAGGGGGATAGCTAGTCCTGTCGAAGACTACGCTTCTGGCAGCCTCCATCTTGCAGCATGTAGAAGAGAGTAGATGGTAAGTTCACCAAGTAGCATCGCATAGCATAATCCTACCCGGCGATCCCCTCCTCATCGCCCTGTTAGAGAGCGATCGCCGGGTTGTATCTGGAACTTGGAAGGGTGTGTTTTATTAAGTATCCGGTTCTAGTTGTCATAAGGTCAAGGTACAACTCCGGGTCGTCCTTTTACCGAGGGACACGACTATTCGAATAGATAAACTTCCCTGCAGGGGTGCACCACATAACCCAACACGCTCGATCTCATTTGGCCGGACACACTTTCCTGGGTCATGCCCGGCCTCGGAAGATCAACATGTCGCAGCCCTACCTAGGCACAACAGAGAGGTCAGCACGCCGGTCTAAATCCGATGGCGCAGGGGTCTAGGCCCATCGCCCATTGCACACACAAGACGCTATGCGTGGCCGGAAGCGTAACTAGCCCCTTAACACAAGAGCAGGCTTACGTTCCAATCCAGCGCGCACCGCTCAGTCGCTGACGTCACGAAGGCTTCGGGTGATACCTCGACGTCAAGTGCCCATAACTGTTCCCGCGTAGTTGGTTAGTGCGTATAGGCGGTGGCGGAACTCGAGATCAAATACCAAGATCTCGTTAAGCGTGTTATTTTAAAGTAATCATGAACGCCGACCAGGGCAGCCCACCTCTCTCCTAGGTGGTCTCAACCTGCCTGTTGTTCCGCCTCAAAGTAATGGGGCCGGGACCGTCGGGAACCTAGGCCCACCTCTACCGGGATGGAGCCACCTACCCCTTCAAATTTCATCTTGAACAGTATCATAAGTAATGTAACAAGATAAAGTACATAGCATATGCCCGTGATCACCTCGAAGTGATCACAGCCCAAAGAGTATAGCATGGCAGACGGACAAGAGTGTAGGGCCACTGATGAAATACTAGCATCCTATACTAAGCATTTAGGATTGCAGGTAAGGAACAACTGTAGCAACAATGACAGGCTATGCAGCAGAATAGGATTAACCGAAAGCAGTAACATGCTATACTACTCTAATGCAAGCAGTAGAGAGAAGGAATAGGCATCTGGTGATCAAAGGGGGGGGGGCTTGCCTGGTTGCTCTGGCAAGAAGAAGGGGCCGTCGTCGATGTAGTCGACCATGGGGGTAACGACAGCGGTCTCGGGGTCTGCCGGAAAGAAGTAATGGACGGGGAACACAATAAATAGCAGAGCAATCAAAGCAGCACAAAATATAACAAGGCAATACGCAGTGCCAGGGGTGATCTATCGCAGGGATAGGTGATGCCGGCGAAGGGGGAAAACATCCGGGAAAGTATTCCTGGTGTTTGATGTTTTCTGGTAGATGAAATGGATGTGGATTGTTGCATGTTCACTATGCTAGGGATGTGCGGTGGATGAATGTACAGTTTATTTGGGTTCGTATCGTTGTTCTGAGCAACTTTCATGTACAAAGTATTTTCATCCGAGTTACGGTTTATTTTCTATTAATTTTCAAAGTATAAACAATTTCTACAATTTCCTGATCTATTATTAATTCGAAATTGAAATGTAAAAGCTACGTGTACCCATTGTGTGCACAGCCAGAGGGGCTTACAGGTGGGCCAGGGGGTTGCTGACCCAGTAGGTCAACATGTCAATGTTGACCAGTCAAACTGGCAGGTGGGGACCACCTGTCAGTGACACATGTTTTTAACAGGTTAAATAAACTAGTTTAATTAGTAGTTGGCCCCACTATCATGGACTATACTAATCAAAACATTAAACTAATTCCTAAAACTAATCCTACTTAATTACCTAATCTAATCTAAATGGAGGCCAGGCCCCGCATGGCAGTGGGCCAACCGGAGCAGACACGGCCGGGCACGCACGAACGCCCAAGGCGTCGGCGGCCACTGCCAGAAGCCGGGGGGGCAGGGAGCGGCCGGTAGCGGGCGGCATCGGCACGAGGCTGGGCGTGGCCGACGATGGCCGGCGCCGGCGCGGCAGTAGCAGAGAACCGCGCAGAAGTAGACGACGGAGGCGAGCAAGCAGAGCAGCCGAACAACGACAACAATTAGCAGCACAGCAACAAACTCATCGCAGTAGCAGCGATAGCAGTAGCAGCGATAGCAGCGCAGGGGTTAGCGGGCACGGCGGCGAGCATGTGCGGTAGTGTAGGGGCGCGGTCAGGGAAAACGGGCGCGATGCAGGCGGCGAGCAGTGATGTCTACTACGCAACCTTCTTCTTGTAGACGTTGTTGGGCCTGCAAGTGCACATGTTTGTAGGACAGTAGCAAATTTCCCTCAAGTGGATGACCTAAGGTTTATCAATCCGTGGGAGGCGAGGGATGAAGATGGTCTCTCTCAAGCAACCCTGCAACCAAATAACAAAGAGTCTCTTGTCTCCCCAACACACCCAATACAATGGTAAATTGTATAGGTGCACTAGTTCGGCGAAGAGATGGTGATACAAGTGCAATATGGATGGTAGATATAAGTTTTTGTAATCTGAAAATATAAAAACAGCAAGGTAACAAGTGGCAAAATTGAGCACAAACGGTATTGCAATGAATTGAAACAAGGCCTAGGGTTCATACTTTCACTAGTGCAAGTTCTCTCAACAATAATAACATAGTTGAATCACATAACTATCCCTCAACATGCAACAAAGAGTCACTCCAAAGTCACTAATAGCGGAGAACAAACGAAGAGATTATGGTAGGGTACGAAACCACCTCAAAGTTATTCTTTCCAATCAATCCGCTGGGCTATTCCTATAAGTGTCACAAACAGCCCTAGAGTTCGTACTAGAATAACACCTTAAGATACAAATCAACCAAAACCCTAATGTCACCTAGATACTCCAATGTCACCTCAAGTATCTGTGGGTATGATTATATGATATGCATCACACAATCTAAGATTCATCTATTCAACCAACACATAGAACCTCAAAGAGTGCCCCAAAGTTTCTATCGGAGAATCACGACGAAAACGTGTGCCAACCCCTATGCATAGGTTCATTGGCGGAACCCGCAAGTTGATCACCAAAACATACATCAAGTGGCACGTGATATACCATTGTCACCACAGATACGCACGGCAAGACATACATCAAGTGTTCTCAAGTCTTTAAAGACTCAATCCGATAAGATCACTTCAAGGGGAAAACTCAATCCATTACAAGAGAGTAGAGGGGGAGAAGAAACATAAGATCCAACTATATTAGCAAAGCTCGCGATACATCAAGATCGTGCCATAGAGGGAACACGAGAGAGAGAGATCAAACACATAGCTACTGGTACATACCCTCAGCCCCGAGGGTGAACTACTCCCTCCTCGTCATGGAGAGCGCCGGGATGATGAAGATGGCCACAGGTGAGGGTTCCCTCCGGCAGGTGCTTAACAGGGTCCCGATTGTTTTTGGTGGCTCGGAGGTTTTGGCGGCGCGGAACTCCCGATCAATCTTCTGTTCTGGAAGTTTTACGATACATAGGTATATATGGGTGCAAGGGGTACGTCGGTGGAGCTTCGGGGGCCCCACGAGGCAGGGGGGCGCGCCCTAGGGGGGTGGGCGCTCCCCCACCCTCGTGAGCACCTCCCTCATCTCCTTACGTAGGGTCCAAGTCTATCTGGTAGGTTTCCTTCCAAAAATAACTTCTCCAGTTGATTTCGTTCCATTTCGACTCCGTCTGATATTCCTTTTCCTCGAAACCTTTGAAATAGGCATAAAACAAAGAAATCTGGGCTGGGCCTCCGGTTAATAGGTTAGTCCCAAAAATAATATAAAAGTGGATAATAAAGCCCAATATTGCCTAAAACAGTAGATAATATAGAATGGAGCAATCAAAAATTATAGATACGTTGGAGACATATCAAGCATCCCCATGCTTAATTCCTGCTCGTCCTCGAGTAGGTAAATGATAAAAAGATAATTTTTGATGTGGAATGCTAGTTGGCATAATTTCAATGTAATTCTTCTTACTTGTGATATGAATATTCATTTCCGAAAGATTCAAGACAAAAGTTCATATTGACATAAAAATAATAATACTTCAAGCATACTAACGAAGCAATTATGTCTTCTCAAAATAACATGGCCAAAGAAAGTTATCCCTACAAAATCATATAGTCTGGCTATGCTCTATCTTCACCACACAAAGTATTTAAATCATGCACAACCCCGATGACAATCCAAGCAATTGTTTCATACTTTAACATTTTCAAAAAAAATTCAATCTTCACGCAATACATGAGCGTGAGCCATGGACATAGCACTTTAGGTGGAATAGAATGGTGGTTGTGGAGAATACAAAAAGGGAGAAGATAGTCTCACATCAACTAGGCGTATCAACGGGCTATGGAGATGCCCATCAATAGATATCAATGTGAGTGAGTAGGGATTGCCATGCAACGGATGCACTAGAGCTATAAGTATATGAAAGCTGAACAAAAGAAACTAAGTGGGTGTGCATCCAACTCGCTTGCTCACGAAGACCTAGGGCATTTTGAGGAAGCCCATCATTGGAATATACAAGCCAAGTTCTATAATGAAAATTCCCACTGGTGTATGAAAGTGACAACATAGGAGACTCTCTATCATGAAGATCATGGTGCTACTTTGAAGCACAAGTGTGGTAAAAGGATAGTAACATTGTCCCTTCTCTCTTTTTCTCTCATTTTTTTATTTTTTTATTTTTTTATTTGGGCCTTTTCTCTTTTTTTATGGCCTTTTTTTTCGTCTGGAGTCTCATCCCGACTTATGGGGTAATCATAGTCTCCATCATCCTTTCCTCACTTGGGACAATGCTCTAAAAATGATGATCATCACACTTTTATTTACATACAACTCAACAATTACAACTTGATACTTAGAACAAAATATGACTCTATGTGTATGCCTCCGGTGGTGTACCGAGATATGCAATGTATCAAGAGTGACATGTATGAAAGAATTATGAATGGTGGCTTTGCCACAAATACGATGTCAACTACATGATCATGCTAGCAATATGACAATGATGGAGCATGTCATAATAAACGGAACGGTGGAAAGTTGCATGGCAATATATCTCGGAATGGCTATGGAAATGCCATGATAGGTAGGTATGGTAGCTGTTTTGAGGAAGGTTTATGGTGGGTCTATGATACCGGCGAAAAGTGCGCGGTATTAGAGAGGCTAGCAATGATGGAAGAATGAGAAAAAATGCGTATAATCCATGGACTCAACATTAGTTATAAAGAACTCATATACTTATTGCAAAAATCTAGAAGTTATCAAAGCAAAGTATTACGCGCATGCTCCTAGGGGGATAGATTGGTAGGAAAAGACCATCACTCGTCCCCGACCGCCACTCATAAGGAAGACAATCAAAAAATAAATCATGCTCCGACTTCATCACATAACGGTTCACCATACGTGCATGCTACGGGAATCACAAACTTTAACACAAGTATCTCTCAAATTCACAACTACTCAACTAGCATGACTCTAATATCATCATCTCCATATCTCAAAACAATTATCAAGCATCAAACTTTTCTTAGTATTCAACACACTCATAAGAATTCTTACAAATCTTGTATGCTTAGCATATTAGGATTATTTAAGAAAATTACCATGCTATTTAAGACTCTCAAAATGATATAAGTGAAGCATGAGAGTTCATCTATTTCTTCAAAATAAATCCACCGCCGTGCTCTAAAAGATATAAGTGAAGCACTAGAGCAAATGACAAACTACTCCGAAAGATATAAGTGAAGATCAATGAGTAGTCGAATAATTATACAACTATGTGAAGACTCACTAACATTAAGGAATTTCAGATCTTGGTATTGTCTTCAAACAATAAGCAAAACAAAATAAAATGACATTGCAAGGATAGCACAACTCATGTGAAGAAGCAAAAACTTAGGCTCAACCGATACTAACCGATAGTTGTTGAAGAAGAAAGGTGGGATGCCTACCGGGGTATCCCCAAGCTTAGATGCTTGAGAATTCTTGAAATATTAACTTGGGGTGCCTTGGGCATCCCCAAGGTTGAGCTTTTGTGTCTCCTTAATTCCTCTCATATCATGGTTTCTCTTTTTATCAAAAGCTTCATTCACAACAAACTCAACAAGAACTCGTGAGATAGGTTAGTATAAACCAATGCAAAACCTTATCATTTTCTACTGTAACAAATCACTAACATTATTATTCAACATTGCATACTAAATGACTCTTCATATTTAATACTCCTATCCTTAAATAGAACCATTAAACAAGCAAACATATGCAAATAATGCAAACATAACAGCAATCTGCCAAAACAGTACAGTCTGTAAAGAATGCAAGATTCATCATACTTCCCTAACTCCAAAAATTATGAACTAAAATTACCACTGTAATAAATTTATCATATCTCAATATGAAAAAATATTCAACATTATACCACTCTCTGACTTTTCTAGGGAATTTTTGCAACAGCGGTAAACTTTCTGTTTTCAAACAGCAACATGTAAAGCAGCAAAATAAGCATGGCAAAGGCTATCCTTGACTTTTTTATTGAAACTAAAGGTGCAAAACATTATTCTAAATAACATGAAGCAAATACTAACAAAATAAAATGACGCTCCAAGCAAAACACATATCATGTGGTGAATAAAAATATAGCTCCAAGTAATGTTACCGATGAACGAAGACGAAAGAGGGGATGCCTTCCGAGGCATCCCCAAGCTTAGGCTCTTGGTTGTCCTTGAATATTACCTTTGGGTGCCTTGGGAATCCCCAAGCTCAGGCTATTGCCACTCCTTATTCCATAGTCCATCGAATCTTTACCCAAAACTTGAAAACTTCAGAACACAAAACTTAACAGAAAACTCATAAGCTCCGTTAGCGAAAGAAAACAAAACACCACTTCAAGGTACTGTAATGAACTCATTATTTATTTATATTGGTGTTAAACCTACTGTATTCCAACTTCTATATGGTTTATAAACTATTTTACTAGCCATAGAGTCATCAAAATAAGCAAACAACACAATGAAAACAGAATCTGTCAAAAACAGAACAGTCTGTAGTATCTGTAACTAACGCAAACTTATGGAACTCCAAAAATTCTAAAATAAATTGGTGGACCTGAGGAATTTTTCCAGTAAACATCTGCAAAAATAATCAACTAAATATCACTCTCCAGTAAAAAGTTGAAGCTAATCTCGTGAGCGCTAAAGTTTCTGTTTTTTACAGCATGATCATAAAGACTTCACCCAAGTCTTCCCAAAGGTTCTACTTGGCACAAACACTAATTAAAACACAAAACCACATCTTAACAGAGGCTAGATGGATTATTTATTCCTAAACATAAAAAAAGTAAGAAACTAAAATAAAATTGGGTTGCCTCCCAACAAGCGCTAACGTTTAAAGCCCCTAGCTAGGCATGATGATTTCAATGATGCTCACATAAAAGATAAGAATTGAAACATAAAGAGAGCATAATGAATAATATGACTAGAACATTTAAGTCTAACCCACTTCCTATGCATAGGAATTTTGTGAGCAAACAACTTATGGGAACAAGAATCAACTTGCATAGGGTTGTAAAACAAGCATAACTTCAAAACTTTAAGCACATAGAGAGGAAACTTGATATTATTGAAATTCCTACAAGCATATATTCCTCCATCATAATATTTTTCAGTAGCATCATGAATGAATTCAACAATATAACCAGCACCTAAAGCATTCTTTTCATGATCTACAAGCATAGAATTTTTATTACTCTCCACATAAGCAAATTTCTTCTCATGAATAGTAGTGGGAGCAAACTCAACAAATAACTATCATATGATTGAAAATTAAGATCAAGATGACAAGTTTCATGGTTATCATTATTATTTAAAGCATACGTGTCATCACAATAATCATCATAGATAGGAGGCATGCTTTCATCATAGTAAATTTGCTCATCAAAGCTTGGGGGACAAAAAATATCATCTTCAACAAACATAGCTTCCCCAAGCTTGTGGCTTTGCATATCATTAGCATCATGGATATTCAAGGAATTCATACTAAAACATTGAAATCATGCTCATCATTCACATATTTAGTGCAAAATATTTTAATGCATTCTTCTTATAACACTTTGGCACAATTTTCCTTTCCATCACACTCACGAAAGATATTAAAAAAATGAAGCGTATGAGACAAAATCAATTCCAATTTTTTTGTAATTTCCTTTTATAAACTAAACTAGTGATAAAACAAGAAACAAAAAGATTCAATTGCAAGATCTAAAGATATACCTTCACTTACCTAGCCTCCCCGGCAACGGCGCCAGAAAAGAGCTTGATGTTTACTACGCAACCATCTTCTTGTAGACGTTGTTGGGCCTGCAAGTGCACAGGTTTGTAGGACAGTAGCAAATTTCCCTCAAGTGGATGACCTAAGGTTTATCAATCCGTGGGAGGCGTAGGATGAAGATGGTCTCTCTCAAGCAACCCTGCAACCAAATAACAAAGAGTCTCTTGTGTCCCCAACACACCCAATACAATGGTAAATTGTATAGGTGCACTACTTCGGCGAAGAGAAGGTGATACAAGTGCAATGTGGATGGTAGATATAAGTTTTTTAATCTGAAAATATAAAAACAGCAAGGTAACAAGTGGTAAAAGTGAGCACAAACGGTATTGCAATGAGTTGAAACAAGGCCTAGGGTTCATACTTTCACTAGTGCAAGTTCTCTCAACAATAATAACATAGTTGAATCACATAACTATACCTCAACATGCAACAACGAGTCACTTCAAAGTCACTAATAGCGGAGAACAAACGAAGAGATTATGGTAGGGTACGAAACCACCTCAAAGTTATTCTTTCCAATCAATCCGTTGGGCTATTCCTATAAGTGTCACAAACAGCCCTAGAGTTCGTACTAGAATAACACCTTAAGATACAAATCAACCAAAACCCTAATGTCACCTAGATACTCCAATGTCACCTCAAGTATCCGTGGGTATGATTATACGATATGCATCACACAATCTCAGATTCATCTATTCAACCAACACATAGAACCTCAAAGAGTGCCCCAAAGTTTCTACCGGAGAATCACGACGAAAACGTGTGCCAACCCCTATGCATAGATTCATGGGCGAAACCCGCAAGTTGATCACCAAAACATACATCAAGTGGCACGTGATATCCCATTGTCACCATAGATACGCACGAGAAGACATACATCAAGTGTTCTCAAGTCTTTAAAGACCCAATTCGATAAGATTACTTCAAGGGGAAAACTCAATCCATTACAAGAGAGTAGAGGGGGAGAAGAAATATAAGATCCAACTATAATAGCAAAGCTCGCGATACATCAAGATCGTGCCATAGAGGGAACACGAGAGAGAGAGAGAGATCAAACACATAGCTACTGGTACATACCCTCAGCCCCAAGGGTGAACTACTCCCTCCTCGTCATGGAGAGCGTCGGGATGATGAAGATGGCCACCGGTGAGGGTTCCCCCCTCCGGCAGGGTGCCGGAACAGGGTCCCGATCGGTTTTTGGTGGCTCTGGAGGTTTTGCGGCGGCGGAACTCCCGATCTAATCTTATGTTCTGGAAGTTTTACGATACGTAGGTATATATGGGTGCAAGGAGTACGTCGGTGGAGCTTCGGGGGCCCCACGAGGCAGGGGGGCGTGCCCCCACCCTCGTGAGCACCTCCCTCATCTCCTGACATAGGGTCCAAGTCTATCTGGTAGGTTTCCTTCCGAAAATAACTTCTCCAGTTGATTGCCTGCTTTAATTCACTCGATATTCCTTTTCCTCGAAACACTTTGAAATAGGCATAAAACAAAGAATTGGCTGGGCCTCCGGTTAATAGGTTAGTCCCAAAAATAATATAAAAGTGGATAATAAAGCCCAATATTGCCTAAAACAGTAGATAATATAGCATGGAGCAATAAAAAATTAAATATTGGTTTTTTCTACTGTTTTATTCACCTTAGAGTATTTAAACATTTTATAAAAGTGGGGTTCCTTCACCTAATTACGTACGCATTATTTGGCACAACCCGAACATTTTAGTTTTAAAGTTTGAAAACTTTTGATGTTTGCTTTTAATTCAATTTTTAATTTGAATCGGTTTTGAACTAACGCGAGATTATCAACAGTAATCGAGGTGACGTGGCATCATTAGCAGGGAATTACTATAGTCTAATTATCCGGGCATCACAATTCTCCTCCACTACAAGAAATCTCGTCCCGAGATTTAAGAGGTGGAGTAAGGGGGAAAGTCTAGGTTACGAAATTCTAACGAATCTTCCCAATCTTGGTTGCTCTTCTTGATGAGGTCGATCCATTACGTTGATGTCTTAATTTCTCTGCTTCATGTCATCATGATGAAGTCGACATCCTTTCTTCGGGAACTCCATTGTACTTACGAAAGAATAAAGGGTGGGTATTCCAGGAGAACGGACTTCTGCAATGTTGACTATCTGGTCGATATCATCGGGGAAGGTGGCGGAAAGTAACTCTTGAATTGAAACTTAAGAAATTATCAAGAGCAAAGTGAGGAGGTATCATGAGAAGTTTCGAGCAGATAGACAATCGCTCGTTTCCTGAAACAGAGTGTGAAAGGGGTTCAAGGCAACGGGAATAAGTATTGTGTCTAATACCATAATTGATGATCACATGGAAGGTGGCTCGTGAATTACATACGAAGCCAAGCATGAGGAATAACTTTGGAAACAGGGGTGTATAGGAGAGTCAGGTTTCGATTCTATGGAACTATGGGTTATGAGCCCACCATGTGGGTTAAAAGTAGGAGGACCGGTGACATCTTGCATGGTCATGATAGGAAGGCATGTCAGAGGATAGCATGTCGATTATGTCGGCAACAACGTCGGTACCAAGGGCGAGGGACGAATAGAACCATTTTCCTGCTCATTGAACGAGGCAGACCAATAGGCAAAGTTCTCGTCCATCGGCGGCTACCGGAATGTCATCAACAATAGTAACATGGTCTTGCTGACGGAATTGTACACCGAGGTGTTTACATAAGCAGTGAATCTTTACTGCTTAGATTATATAGATCACAAGAAAGGTCAAACAAACCAATGGAAAGGAAAATGTGATCATCAGGTTAAACAAAACAATGGAAAGGGAAATGTGTTTAAACACATATTCCAGGGGTATATCTTTCCCAAGGACAAGCAGAGCATGATATCCATGACAGGATAGAAAGCAGAAAACCCTTTAGGTAAGGGGAGAGAAATTTCATGACATTACCCATACAACAGTGTTTGGATAATTGATAAAGAGAATTTAGCATTGTGCTTCAAATGCTCTTATTGAAAATCGGAGTACCACAGACATGCTTCGGGATAGCATTGACATGGTCTTCAAGCAAAGGTCGGACTTCGGATACACGAAGGATCCATCAGGATAAACTTATTAAACAAGGCATTCAATTTCCTCATGGAAAAATGGTTAACCTTGTTAAAAAGGAAACTATAACAATAGGTCCTCCGGTCAGGTGTGCTAGGCATGACATCACCTTACCGAGTCATATAAAGACCAATGTTATAACTCTTGGAAATATGTTCCAACCATCATATCTGACTGAGGTTCAGATCCGATTGGTGTCAGGATACCTCCGACATAGGATGCCTGAGAAGAGAAGGTGCAACAAAATTTGATGAGATGACACTGTGAGATTCTCGGAAATGATCTATGGAAGCGAGTTCCAAAACAAGAGTTCATCATTAAACCAAGGAGAGGATGAGGGGGTGGCTGATGAACTAAACGACAATTCATCGAGATTTCCAAAAGATGGATTTCCACAATCATGTGAACAAAGAGATAACATTTGTCAGATCAAATGATAAAATGAGGTATGCTCGAGGAAAACATACTCAATTAAACATTGGTGGAAAGCTGCACCCAAGATATGGGCTTAGGTAGCATGATTAATGTGGAACGGTGATTCGATAACCAATAGTCTAAGAATGAACTATCGACCATTAACTCCAAAGCAATATGATTGCTAGAAGTTCTGAATTCACGGATCATAGTTCAATTGTCGGTATTCAGGTTAGAAACAACACGGGGATCAGAAAATGAATGGAGATGGCGAGAAGTATTACTATACCAAGAATTCTCAAGAGGTGGAACAATTCTCACAATATCCTTGACATAAAAGATGGTAATACTCCAAGGTAGAACATAACATAAGCTGGTTAGCAAGGAGCTCCATAACATGATCAAGTTTGTGATGAAAGGAAGGTAAGGATGTTGTCGATGGTAACTCAAATTACCAAGGAACGAGGATGGCACTTATCATCAAGAATTCCATTGATATCCTGGAAGGAGTCAAAATGTTGATGATGATCACGACAATTTGTTGTCGAGAGGATCCACGAAGAAGCAATTGATCAGCGACTGCATCAAGCAAAAGGACTGATGCAACAAAAGATTATTGGAGCCACAGATACTACACAAACTCGGGGTCAAGTTTGTTGTTCGAGGTGAAACGATAAGACGAGGAAATTGAAGAAAGCTTAGTTCATCGCCGAAAGTTGTGCTCCGGGAATAAGGACCAGGTAGCACAGTTAAAATTTAGCACAATAAGGATATAACCAATCAGGCTAGGAATGACTTGAAGGATTATTAAACTCATAAGCAACGAAAATTACTTAGGGTATTGAATCGGCGTGCGGAATCGATACACTTATCGGTGTTCTCGAGTGACTAATAACTCAAAACTCGAGGGGGATTGGAATCGGCGAGAATAATAGTTGATGAAGAACTCATAAGAAGTTATGTAGTTCCGTGATATTCTCGAGGTACCAGAGGGTATACTCGAAGGTAGAGCAGAATAGAGGTTGGACAGGTGTATTGTCCTGCAGAAGTCAAGTACTTGAACTTGTCCGAGAATGGGATCAAAGAAGAACAATATGATCGGAACCACGATCGCAAAGGACCAAACATAGATATAGGACGAACCTATAACAAGGGGATTATTATCATTACAAGAAGCTTCGATGATAAGTTTCACATCGGGTCCATGGGCATGAACACAAAGGCTCAAGGTCGACCCCCACTTCTTCAATGCATAACCTTTCATTTTACTTCTCGCTTTTGATGAAGCTGTAGTGTAGAAATTTTATCTGGCGAAACAACAGAAGAGTATGACTCTGAAAACTTTCGGGTTCATACGGTTTGGGGAAGGCATAGGTTCAACCCATCGGAGCATCTTAGGATCATATACCACAAATTTCAAGAATAAATAACACAAGATCGATAGTAGAGCATGCTTGAGCAAGCAGGGGATACAATTTACCAAAGGCATTACGTTTCCAAGGAAAGGCTCACAAGATTATTGAATATGAAGGACGTTGTCGGATAAAACACGACAAAGGGTCTGGTGGTTCACAAGGGATCTGATGTGAGCACCGTTACTCAACTAGAGGAAGAAAGAATGCAAGGAGATCAGATTATAGGAACAACTGACTAATTCAAAGATCAAATTTAAAGGAATTATGATTTCTCACCAAGGGATCAGAAGCAAACGCTCTGATTAAGAATGGAGAAGTTGAATAGACTTAGGGGTACATTCGACGACAACTTGATTGGTCGAGGACCAGCTCATGTTCAATATGACGTCTGAGCCGGAAGGATGAATTCTAGGATCTGATTGAGGATTGCGAGCATTCGCAACATATCGAATCAAGTGACTCGAAATGATAGTGACAGAGGATGTCAACGGAGATTACTAGAAGTATGGAATTAACCATAATGTAGGAAGGCAAGGAAATCAAGAGCAATGGGCTGCTGAGGATTTTCAGAAAATCGAATGGTATTTCGAGGACTTATGTGAAACACATGAACGGCTAGGGATGAGCGGATACTCGCCAAGTGCGAGGAATTATCCGTAGGGGTATTTATGTGGCTAGTAAATCGCAAGGCAAGAGGCACAAAGTATTCTCGAAATATCCAAGTATTTCAGGTATCTTGTAATAACAAGAACAATTGGAAGTGAAGCTATGGACGACAAGTGTATGTAGTTATCCATAAGGGTTTATTGATGGTCGGGAATAGCAAAAGCGGTGGGCACAAAGTCTCGAGAGAATATGGAAGAGTATCTTTAGAATCTTCTGGTGAAGCAGGCGGTCATCGGTAACACGGGGCTCTCCGGGTGGAAGTGATCATGAGATCCTAATGTTAGAGTTAGCAAAATTCATTTAACCCAAATAGAAGAGAGATCAGAGCCCTAGAGTATAGACGAGGAGTAAAAGATCCTAATATTACCCAATGGCGATGTGGGCTCATAAGCCGCACAACCATGTTAGTAAAAGTTTTTCAATGACTAGACTCGACTTCGGCCAAGGAGTTGGAAAGGGGGATTCCTACAGGTAGTTGGCTCTGATACCAACTTGTGACGCCCCCGATTCAATCGTACACTAATCATACACACAAACGTGTATGATCAAGATCAGGGATTCACGGGAAGATATCACAACACAACTCTAAAAATAAAATAAGTCATACAAGCATCATAATACAAGCCAGGGGACTCGAGGGCTCGAATACAAGTGCTCGATCATAGACGAGTCAGCGGAAGCAACAATATCTGAGTACATACATAAGTTAAACAAGTTGCCATAAGATGGCTTGCACAAACTGGGATACAGATCGAAAGAGGCGCATGCCTCCTGCCTGGGATCCTCCTAAACTACTCCCGGTCGTCGTCAGCGGCTTGCACGTAGTAGTAGGCACCTCCGGTGTAGTAGGAGTCGTCGTTGACGGTGGTGTCAAGCTCTGGTTCAAAGATCCGGTTGCGACAACCAGGTAGAATGGAAAGGGGGAAAAGAGGGAGAAAAGCAACCGTGAGTACTCATCCAAAGTACTCGCAAGCAAGGATCTACACTACATATGCATGGGTATCTGTGTAAAGGGGCAATATCGATGGACCGAATTGCAGAATGCCAGAAAAAAGAGAGGGATAGCTAGTCCTGTCGAAGACTATAATTCTGGCAGTCTCCATCTTTGCAGCATGTAGAAGAGAGTAGAAGGTAAGTTCACCAAGTAGCATCGCATAGCATAGTCCTACCCGGCGATTCCCTCTTCGTCGCCATGTTAGAGAGCGACCACCGGGTTGTATCTGGAACTTGGAAGGGTGTGTTTTATTAAGTATCCGGTTCTAGTTGTCATAAGGTCAAGGTACAACTCCGGGTCGTCCTTTTACCGAGGAACACGACTATTCGAATAGATAAACTTCCGCAGGGTGCACCACATAACCCAACACGCCGATCTCATTTGGCGGACACACTTTCTGGGTCATGCCCGCCTCGGAAGATCAACACGTCGCAGCCCTACCTAGGCACAACAGAGAGGTCAGCACGCCGGTCTAAATCCTATGGCGCAGGGGTCTGGGCCCATCGCCCATTGCACACCTGCATGTTGCATGGGCGGCCGGAAGGAGAACTAGCCCCCTTAACACAAGAGCAGGTTTACGTTCCAATCTGGCGCGCGCCGCTCAGTCGCTGACGTCACGAAGGCTTCGGCTGATACCATGACGTCGAGTGCCCATAACTGTTCCCGCGTAGTTGGTTAGTGCGTATAGGCCATTGGCCAGACTCAGATCAAATACTAAGATCTCGTTAAGCGTGTTATTTTAAAGTAACTGCGAATGCCGACCAGGGCCAGGCCCACCTCTCTCCTAGGTGGTATCAACCTGCCCTGTCGCTCCGCCCCCAGGCCCACCTCTACTGGGATGGAGCCACCTGCCCCTTCAGCCCCCATTTCCGAACAGTGTCATAAGTAATGTAACAGTATAAAGTATATATCATATTGATACGTCTCCAACGTATCTATAATTTTTGATTGCTCCATGCTTCTTTATCTATTGTTTTGGACTATAATGGGCTTTATTTTCCACTTATATATTATTTAGGAACTAACCTATTAATCGGAGGCCCAGCCCAGAATTGCTGTTTTTTTTTGCCTATTTCAGTGTTTTGAAGAAACGGAATATCAAACGGAGTCCAAACGGAATGAAACCTTCGGGAATGTGATTTTCTCACCGAACGTGATCCAGGAGACTTGGACCCTACTCCAAGGAGTGTCAGAGGCGGTCACGAGGGTGGGGGGCGCGCCCCTCCCCCTGGGCGCGCCCCCTTGTCTCGTGGGCCCCCTGACGCTCCACCGACGTACTCCTTCCTCCTATATATACCTATGTATCCCCAAACGATCAAAACAGGAGCCAAAAACCTAATTCCACCGCCGTAACTTCCTGTATCCACGAGATCCCATCTTGGGGCCTGTTAGAGTTCACGAGGGGGGCATCCACCACGGAGGGCTTCTACATCAACACCATAGCCCCTCCGATGAAGTGTGAGTAGTTTACTTCAGACCTTCGGGTCCATAGTTAGTAGCTAGATGGCTTCTTATCTCTTTTTGGATCTCAATACAATGTTCTCCCCCTCTCTCGTGGAGATCTATTCGATGTAATCTTCTTTTTGCCATGTGTTTGTTGAGACCGATGAATTGTGGGTTTATGATCCAGCTTATCTATGGAAAATATTTGATTCTTCTCTGAATTCTTTTATGTATGATTAAGTTATCTTTGCAAGTCTCTTCGAATTATCCGCTTGGTTTGGCCAACTAGATTGGTAGTTCTTGCAATGGGAGAAGTGCTTAGCTTTGGGTTCAATCTTGCGGTGACCTTACCCAAAGGATGTAAAGGGTTGCAAGGCACGTATTGTATTGTTGCCATCGAGGATAACAAGATGGGGTATTTATCATATTGCATGAATTTATTCCTCTACATCATGTCATCTTGCTTAATGCGTTACTCGCTTTTTAACTTAATACTCTAGATGCATGCTGGATAGTGTCGATGAGTGGAGTAATAGTAGTAGATGCAGAATCGTTTGGTCTACTTGTCACGGACGTGATGCCTATATACATGATCATTGCTGGATAACCTCATAACTATGCTCAATTCTATCAATTGCTCAACAAAGAATTTGTTCACCCACCGTAGAATACTTATGCTCTTGAGAGAAGCCACTAGTGAAACCTATGGCCCCGGGTCTATTCTCATCATATCAATCTCCATCACTTTATTTACTTGCTTTGCTTTTTACTTTTTACTTTGCATCTTTATACCAAAAATACCAAAAATATTATCTCTATCAGATCTCACCCTCGTAAGTGACCGTGAAGGGATTGACAACCCCTAAGCATTGGTTGCAGTAGCTATCGCTTTGTACAGGTGCACGAGGGACTTGCGCGTAGCCTCCTACTGGATTGATACCTTGGTTCTCAAAAACTGAGGGAAATACTTACGCTACTTTGCTGCATCATCCTCTCCTCTTCGGGGAAATCCAACGCAGTGCTCAAGAGGTAGCAAGAAGAATTTCTGGCGCCGTTGCCGGGGAGGCTTACGCAAAAGTCAACATACCAAGTACCCATCACAATCCCTATCTCTCGCATTACATTATTTGCCATTTGCCTCTCGTTTTCCTCTCCCCCACTTCACCTTTGTCGTTTTATTCGCCCTCTCTTTCCCAATCTCCTCCTCTTTTTTCCTCGTCCTTTTGTTTGCTCGTGTGTTAGTTTGCTTGTTCGTCGCGATGGCCCAAGATGCCACCAAATTGTGTGATTTCACCAATACCAATAATAATGATTTCCTTAGCACTCTGATTGCTCCTCTTGCCAATACTGAATCTTGTGAAATCAATACTGCTTTTGTTGAATCTTGTTATGAAAGATCAATTCGCCTGCCTTCCTAGCGAAGATGCCGCTACTCATCTGAATGGCTTCGTTGATTTATGTGATATGCAAAAGAAAAAAGATGTCGATAATGATGTCGTTAAATTGAAGCTATTTCCTTTTTCGCTTAGAGATCGTGCTAAAGCGTGGTTTTCATCTTTGCCTAAAAATAGTGTTGATTCTTGGAACAAGTGCAAAGATGCTTTTATCTTTAAGTATTTTCCTCCCGCTAAGATTATCTCTCTTAGGAACGATATTATGAATTTTAAGCAACTTGATCATGAACATGTTGCACAAGCTTGGGAGAGAATGAAATTAATGCTACGTAATTGTCCTACTCATGGTTTGAACTTATGGATGATTATACAAAAAATTTATGCCGGATTGAATTTTGCTTCTAGAAATCTTTTAGATTCGGCCGCAGGAGGCACTTTTATGGAAATCACTTTAGGAGATGCTACTAAACTCCTAGATAATATTATGGTTAATTATTCTCAATGGCATACTGAAAGATCTACTAATAAAAAGGTGCATGCTATCGAAGAAATCAATGTTTTGAGTGGAAAGATGGATGAACTTATGAATTTATTTGCTAAGAGTGTTTCTTCTGATCCTAATAATATGCCTTTATCTACCTTGATTGAGAATAATAATGAATCTATGGATGTGAATTTTGTTGGTAGGAATTGTTTTGGAAACAACGCGTATAGAGGGAATTTTAATCCTAGGCCTTATCCTAGTAATCCTTCTAATAATTATGGAAATTCCTACAACAACTCTTATGGAAATTTTAATAAGATGCCCTCTGAATTTGAGAGTAGTGTTAAAGAGTTTATGAATTCACAAAAGAATTTTAATGCTTAGCTTGAAGAGAAATTGCTTAAAGTTGATGATTTGGCTAGGAAAGTTGATAGAATTTCTCTTGATGTTGATTCTTTAAAGCTTAGATCTATTCCTCCTAAGCATGATATCAATGAGTCTCTCAAAGCTATGAGAATTTCCATTGATGAGTGCAAAGAAAGAACCGCTAGGATGCGTGCTTCCAAAGATGCCTTTATTAAAGCGTGTTCTTCTAATTCCTATGAAAATCAAGGTGAAGATCTAAAAGTTACTGATACGTCCCCTATTAAATCTTTGTTTTGCAATATGAATCTTGATGAAACTGAATATGATCTTCCTTTACCTAGAAGGCGTTCTAAGAATTCAGAGTTTTTAGATCTTGATGATGAAATTGATAAAAGTGGGATTGAAAGAAATAAAAATCGATATATTGCTAAACCCACTATTTTGGATCTCAAGGAATTTAATTATGAAAATTGCTCTTTAATTGATTGTATTTCCTGTTGCAATCCGTGCTAAATTCTCCTCATGCTTATAGTCAAAATAAGGCTTTTACCGAACACATTGTTGATGCCTTGATGCAATCTTATGAAGAAAAGCTTGAGTTGAAAATTTCTATCCCTAGGAAACTCCATGATGAGTGGGAACCTACTATTAAAATTAAAATTAAAAATTATGAGTTTCATGCTTTGTGTGATTTGGGTGCTAGTGTCTCTACTATTATCAAAACTTTGTGTGATTTGCTAGATTTCCGTGATTTTGATGATTGCTCTCTAAACTTGCATCTTATGGATTCCACTATTAAAAAGCCTATGGGAAGAATTAATGATGTTCTTATTGTTTCAAATAGGAATTATGTGCCCGTAGATTTTATCGTTCTTGATATAGATTACAATCCTTCATGTCCTATTATTCTTGGTAGACCTTTCCTTAGAACGATTGGTGCAATTATTGATATGAAGGAAGGAAATATTAGATTCCAATTTCCATTAAAGAAAGGCATGGAACACTTTCCTAGAAAGAAAATAAAATTACCATATGAATCTATCATGAGAGCCACTTATGGATTGCCTACCAAAGATGGCAATACCTAGATCTATCCTTGCTTTTATGCCTAGCTAGGGGCGTTAAACGATAGCGCTTGTTGGGAGGCAACCCAATTTTATTTTGTGTTTTTGTTTTTGGTTCTGTTTAGGAATAAAATAATCCATCTAGTCTCTGTTTAGATGTGGTTTTATCTTTTAATTAGTGTTTGTGCCAAGTTGGACCTATTGGATCTTCTTGGATGATAGTTATTTGATCTTGCTGTAATTTCCAGAATCTTTGTGCTCAGTGCCCGAATTGTTAAAAATCACCAGAACGTGATAAAATAGTGATTCCAATTTATGATGATCAATAAACAAATTTTCCAGGTCTTCTAATTTTTGTAGAATTTTTTTGGGTTCCAGAAGTTTGCGTTAGTTACAGATTACTACAGACTGTTCTGTTTTTGACAGATTCTGTTTTGCGTGTGTTGTTTGCTTATTTTGATGAATCTATGGCTAGTAAAATAGCTTATGAACCATAGAGAAGTTGGAATACAGTAGGTTTAACACCAATATAAATAAAGAATGAGTTCATTACAGTACCTTAAAGTATTCTTTTGTTTTCTTTCTCTAACGGAGCTCACGAGATTCCCATTGAGTTTTGTG
Organism: Aegilops bicornis; assembly: GCA_021605145.1. Lineage (NCBI taxonomy): Eukaryota > Viridiplantae > Streptophyta > Magnoliopsida > Poales > Poaceae > Aegilops > Aegilops bicornis. The sequence goes on from CM038675.1 coordinate 579,383,266, forward strand.
TTGTGAAGTTTTCAAGTTTTGGGTGAATTCTTTTGATGGATTATGGAACAAGGAGTGGAAATAGCCTAAGCTTGGGGATGCCCATGGCACCCCCAAGATAATCCAAGGACACCAAAAAGTCAAAGCTTGGGGATGCCCTGAAGGCATCCCTCTTTAAATCCACTTCCATCGGTAATTTACTTGGAGCTATATTTTTATTCACCAACATGATATGTGTTTTGCTTGGAGCGTCTTGTATTATTTGTGTCTTTGCTTGTTAGTTTACCACAATCATCCTTGCTGTACACACCTTTTGAGAGAGCCATACATGATTTGGAATTTGTTAGAATACTCTATGTGCTTCACTTATATCTTTTGAGCTTGATAGTTTGCTCATAGTGCTTCACTTATATCTTTTGAGCTTGATAGTTTTGCTCATAGTGCTTCACTTATATCTTTTGAGCGTGATAATTTTTGCTCTAGTGCTTCACTTATACCTTTTAGAGCACGGTGGTGGATTTGTTTAAAGAAACTTGATCTCTCATGCTTCACTTAGATTACTTTGAGAGTCGTTAATAGCATGGTAATTTGCTTAATGTTAATATACTTGGTATTCAAGATATGTGAAACTTTATTTTGAGTGCGTTGAATACTAAGATAAGTTTGATGCTTGATAATTGTTTTGAGATATGAAGATGGTGATATTAGAGTCATGCTAGTTGAGTAGTTGTGAATTTAAAGAATACTTGTGTTGAAGTTTGTGATTCCCGTAGCATGCACGTATGGTGAACCGTTATGTGATGAACTTGGAGCATGTTTTATTTATTGATTGTCTTCCTTATGAGTGGTAGTCGGGGACGAGCGATGGTCTTTTCCTACCAATCTATCCCCCTAGGAGCATGCACGTAATACTTTGCTTTGATAACTTCTAGATTTTTGCAATAAGTATATGAGTTCTTTATGACTAATGTTGAGTCCATGGATTATACGCACTTTTTCCCATCCTTCCACCATTGCTAGCCTCTCTAATACCGCACACTTTTCGCCAGTATCAAACACCCACCATAAACCTTCCACAAAACAGCCACCAAAACTACCAATCATCGCATAACCTAGCCATTCCGAGATATATTGCCATGCAACTTTCCAATTCCGCTTATTATGACACGCTCCATCATTGTCATATTGCTAGCATGATCATGTAGTTGACATCGTATTTGTGGCAAAGCCACCGCTCATAATTCTTTCATACATGTCACTCATGTTTCATTGCATATCCCGTACCTTCACGGAGGCATTTATATAGAGTCATATTTTGTTCTAAGTATCGAGTTGTAATTGTTGAGTTGTAAGTAAAATAAAAGTGTGATGATCATCATTATTAGAGCATTGTCCCAAGTGAGGAAAGGATGATGGAGAGTATGATTCCCCCACAAGTCGGGATGAGACTCCGGACGAAAAATAAAAATAAATAAAATAAAAAAGAGGCCATAAAAAAAAGAGAAAAGGCCCAAATAAAAAAATGAGAGAAAAAGAGAGAAGGGACAATGTTACTATCCTTTTACCACACTTGTGCTTCAAAGTAGCACCATGATCTTCATGATAGAGAGTCTGTCGTTTTGTCAATTTCATATACTAGTGGGAATTTTTCATTATACAACTTGGCTTGTATATTCCAATGATGGGCTTCCTCAAAATGCCCTAGGTCTTCATGAGCAAGCGAGTTGGATGCACACCCACTTAGTTTCTTTTGTTGAGCTTTCATATACTTATAGCTCTAGTGCATCCGTTGCATGGCAATCCCTACTCACTCACATTGATATCTATTGATGGGCATCTCCATAGCCCGTTAATACGCCTAGTTGATGTGAGACTATCTTCCCTCTTTTTGTCTTCTCCACAACCACCATTATATTCCACATATAGTGCTATATCCATGGCTTACGCTCATGTATTGCGTGAAGATTGAAAAAGTTTTGAAAATGTTAAAGTATGAAACAATTGCTTGGCTTGTCATCGGGTTGTGCATGATTTAAATACTTTGTGTGGGGAAGATGGAGCATAGCCAGACCATATGATTTTGTAGGGATAACTTTCTTTGGCCATGTTATTTTGAGAAGACATAATTGCTTTGTTAGTATGTTTGAAGTATTATTATTTTTATGTCAATATGAACTTTTGTCTTGAATCTTTCGGATGTGAATATTCATACCATGATTAAGAAGATTTACATTGAAATTGTGCCAAAGCATCACTCCGCATAAAAAATTCTCTTTTTATCATTTACCTACTCAAGGATGAGCAGGAATTAAGCTTGGGGATGCCTGTTACGTCTTCAACGTATCTATAATTTTTGATTGCTCCATGCTACTTTATCTATTGTTTTGGACTATAATGGGCTTTATTTGCCAATTTTATATTATTTTTGGGACTAACCTATTAACCGGAGGTCCAGCCCAGAATTGCTGTTTTTTTTGCCTATTTCAGTGTTTCGAAGAAACGGAATATCAAACGGAGTCCAAACGGAATGAAACCTTCGGGAATGTGATTTTCTCACCGAACGTGATCCAGGAGACTTGGACCCTACTCCAAGGAGTGCCAGAGGCGGTCACGAGGGTGGGGGCGCGCCCCTCCCCCCTGGGCGCGCCCCCTGCCTCGTGGGCCCCCTGACGCTCCACCGACGTACTCCTTCCTCCTATATATACCTACGTATCCCCAAACGATCAAAACAGGAGACAAAAACCTAATTCCACCGCCGTAACTTCCTGTATCCACGAGATCCCATCTTGGGTCCTATTAGGAGCTCACGAGGGGGCATCCACCACGGAGGGCTTCTACATCAACACCATAGCCCCTCCGATGAAGTGTGAGTAGTTTACTTCAGACCTTGGGTCCATAGTTAGTAGCTAGATGGCTTCTTCTCTCTTTTGGATCTCAATACAATGTTCTCCCCTCTCTCATGGAGATCTATTCGATGTAATCTTCTTTTATGCGGTGTGTTTGTTGAGATCGATGAATTGTGGGTTTATGATCCAGCTTATCTATGGAAAATATTTGATTCTTCTCTGAATTCTTTTATGTATGATTAAGTTATCTTTGCAAGTCTCTTGAATTATCCGCTTGGTTTGGCCAACTAGATTGGTAGTTCTTGCAATGGGAGAAGTGCTTAGTTTTGGGTTCAATCTTGCGGTGACCTTAGCCAAAGGATGTAAAGGGTTGCAAGGCACGTATTGTATTGTTGCCATCAAGGATAACAAGATGGGGTATTTATCATATTGCATGAATTTATTCCTCTACATCATGTCATCTTGCTTAATGCATTACTCTGTTTTTAACTTAATACTCTAGATGCATGCTGGATAGCTGTCGATGAGTGGAGTAATAGTAGTAGATGCAGAATCGTTTCGGTCTACTTGTCACGGACGTGATGCCTATATACATGATCATTGCCTGGATAACCTCATAACTATGCTCAATTCTATCAATTGCTCAACAGTAATTTGTTCACCCACCGTAGAATACTTATGCTCTTGAGAGAAGCCACTAGTGAAACCTATGGCCCCGGGTCTATTCTCATCATATCAATCTCCATCACTTTATTTACTTGCTTTGCTTTTACTTTTTACTTTGCATCTTTATACCAAAAATACCAAAAATATTATCTCTATCAGATCTCACCCTCGTAAGTGACCGTGAAGGGATTGACAACCCCTAAGCGTTGGTTGCGAGTAGCTATCGTTTTGTGCAGGTACGAGGGACTTGCGCGTAGCCTCCTACTGGATTGATACCTCGGTTCTCAAAAACTGAGGAAAATACTTACGCTACTTTGCTGCATCATCCTCTCCTCTTCGGGGAAATCCAACGCAGTGCTCAAGAGGTAGCACATATGCCCGTGATCATCTCCCGAAGTGATCACGGCCCAGTAGTCTAGCATGGCAGACGGACAAGAGTGTAGGGCCACTGATGGAATACTAGCATCCTATACTAAGCATTTAGGATTGCAGGTAAGGGTAACAACTGTAGCAACAATGACAGGCTATGCAGCAGAATAGGATTAACCGAAAGCAGTAACATGCTACACTACTCTAATGCAAGCAGTAGAGAGAAGGAATAGGCGATATCTGGTGATCAAAGGGGGGGCTTGCCTGGTTGCTCTGGCCAGAAGAAGGGGCCGTCGTCGATGTAGTCAACCATGGGGGTAACGACAACGGTCTCGGGGTCTACCGGAAAGAAGTAACAGAGGGGGAACACAATAAATAGCAGAGCAATCAAAGCAACACAAATATAACAAGGCAATACGCAGTGCTAGGGGTGATCTAACGCAGGGATAGGTGATACTGGCGAAGGGGGGAAACATCCGGGAAAGTATTCCTGGTGTTTGACGTTTTCTCGCAGATGAAACGGATGTGGATTGTTGCATGTTCACTATTCTAGGGATGTGCGGCGGACGAACGGACTGCGTATTCGGGTTCGCCTCGTTGTTCTGAGCAACTTTCATGTACAAAGTATTTTCATCCGAGTTACGGTTTATTTTCTATTAATTTTCAAAGTATAAACAATTTCTAGAATTTCCTGATCTATTATTAATTCGAAATTTAAATGTAAAAGCTACGTGTACCCATTGTGTGCACAGCCAGAGAGGCTTACAGGTGGGCCAGGGGGTTGCTGACCTGGTAGGTCAACAGGTCAATGTTGACTAGTCAAACTGGCAGGTGGGGACCAGCTGTCAGTGACACATGTTTTTAACAGGTTAAATAAACTAGTTTAATTAGTAGTTGGCCCCACTATCATGGACTATACTAATCAAAACATTAAACTAATTCCTAAAACTAATCCTACTTAATTACCTAATCTAATCTAAATGGGGGCCAGGCCCCGCATGGCAGTGGGCCAACCGGAGCGGACACAGCCGGGCACGCACGAACGCCCAAGGCGTCGGTGGCTGAGGGAGTCCTGGATTAGGGGGTATCCGGACAGCCGGACTGTGTACAACGTCCGGACTATTGAAGCGTGAAGATACAAGACTCAAGACTTCGGCCCGTGTCCGGATGGGATTTTCCTTGGCGTGGAAGGCAAGCTTGGCGATCCGGATATTATATTTCCTTCCTTGTAACCAACTCCATGTAACCCTAGCCCTCTCTGGTGCTTATATAAACCGGAGAGGTTGGTCCTTAGAAGGCCGATCACAATTACAATCATACCATCATAGGATAGCTCTTAGGGTTTAGCCTCTACGATCTCGTGGTAGATCTACTCTTGTACTACCCATATCATCAATATTAATCAAGCAGGAAGTAGGGTTTTACCCCCATCGAGAGGGCGAACACAGGTAAACATCTGTGTCCCTTGCTTCCTGTTACCATCAGCCTTGACGCAGATCGGGACCCCCTACCGAGATCCGCCGGTTTTGACATCGACATTGGTGCTTTCCTTGAGATTTCCTGTGTGTCGTCGCCGTCAGGCTCGATGGCTCGTCTCATTGTCAAGGACGACATTACTTCGGAGGGGGCTCTGGCTGTAGGCCAGACGCTCCGGCTCGGCGGCTTTATCATGGCCGCCCCATCGGCGGTGGCGCCGACGATGACTTCTCGGGTCATCAATCATAACCTTCGCATCAGTTCGGAACTGGCCGAAGAGATGGATCCAGTGGAGCTTTCCTCCCTTAACAAACTCTTGGATCGCATCGCCACTCTGGGAGTCGCTACAGACTACGACCGGATTGGGCTTAAACCCGACCAAAGGGACATCAGGTCCCTGCCGGCCACCCATGAGATAGCGGTAGTGGAGGAACGCGGATCGCCCCTCAACTTTGAGGACAAGTTGTGTTCGAATCACCGAACTCCTTGAGCCAAAGACCTGCTCAAAGGAAAACCTGACCCAGGTCCCGGACTTAGAATCGGGCATCGGGCCGAAGAAATTGGGCACCCCGGATCCTGAGCTGTTTAGCTCGGGACCGCCCGCGCCCTTGGACATTAGATCGGATCAAAATCCTGACTCTAAACCAGACCTAAACTGCCTCTCCCGCATCAGGCAAGAGCCCCAGGAAACCGTACATCGCTACTGGGCCAGATTCCTCCTTGCGCTTAACAAGGTCAGGGACTACCGCGAAGAGAACATGGTCTCACTTTTGCAAAACTGCGCAGACGAAGGACTCCTCAATGCAATAAGCCGCTTGTGACGTAGTACGCTCAGCGGACTTGGCGAACATAATCTGGAAATCTTGGCGATGGAGAGCGCTTGGAAGACCCAAACAGAATTTTTGGATAGTACTGCTCTCGCCAAAACCTTTGTCTGAACTAAACGGACAGACTCTCGTAAGTCGTCCGACCCAACCCTCAAGAAACCAAAGTTCACTCCAGGGCGGAGATCCGTATTGGAAGGATGGCTCGACAGGCCATGTAAGCTCCACAGTACTCCGGATACAACACCTACTCATAGCCTTAAGGCATGTTGGATACTCCGGCAGGTGGCAAAAAGTGGCGAGGATCTTCTTATGGGCCATAAAGCAGAACAACATCCCGCCAGCGAACACAATACGGTACTAACAGTCTTCGTGACTTTCGCCTCAAACAATATGCGCAAGCGAGCTCGCCGAAGCTCCGCTGAAATTTACCGTGTGGCAAAAATAAACCCTTGGAACGACACTGCTATAACTTTTAATGCCAGTGATGAACCTCGATCCCGGGCTGTCCGGGTACCAGCCCCTCTGGTCCTTAGTACGGTCATAGATGGCTTTCGGCTCACCAAAGTACTCATGGACGGCGGAAGCGGATTAAAGCTGATTTATGAAGAAACGCTCAACAAGATGGAGATTGATAAAAGCCGCATTGAACGAAGCGGCACGGCCTTCAGGGGAATTATCCCTACCCGGGAAGCGCGGTGCGCGGGAAAAACCACACTCGATGTGGTATTCGGTACCCCGGAGAATTGTAGATCCGAGGAAATCACATTCTAGGTGGCTCCTTTTAACAGCGGATACCACACCCTTCTAGGGCGGGACGCGTTTACAAGCTTTCAAGCCGTACCCCATTATGGGTACATGAAGCTTAAAATGCCCAGACCCAATGGAATCATCACTCTAGCCAGTGATCCGGACGTTGCACTTCGCGCCGAAAATAAAACCGCAGCTCTAGCCCTGGAGGCATTATCTAAAGCCCTAGCAGCCGAAGAGTTAACAACACTACGGGCCACTGTGGACAGGGACGACGTGATACTAGACAAACGACCCAAGTCCACCTCATTCAAACCTGCAGACGAGATAGTCAAATTCCAGGTCTACCCAACGGACCCCAAAAAGACAGCTTCCATCGGGACACAACTGAGCCCCACGATTGACGCCACACTACGAGATTTCCTACGCGAGAATTGGGACATTTTCTCCTGGCACCCATCGGACATGCCGGGCATCCCACGCAGACTGGCCGAACACACCCTCAATATTCTAAAAGGATATAAACCAGTCAAGCAAACCCTAAGGCGATTCTCAGAGCCCAAACGACAGGCAATGGGGGAAGAGTTAGCCAAGCTACTCGAGGCCGGATTTATCAGAGATATCAAACATCCGGATTGGCTGGCAAATTTGGTGATGGTGCCAAAGAAGGATAAATCCTGGCGCCTATGTGTCGATTTCAAAGACCTCAACAAGGCTTGCCCCAAGGTTCCCTTTCCCCTCCCTTGCATCGATCAAATCATCGATGCCACAGTACTGACACGACTCATTTGTGTTTCCTCGACGATACTCTAGATACCATCAAATAAAGATGGCAGAGTCCACCAAGCTGCAACAACTTTCATAACGCCATATGGCCCTTTCTGCTTCAACACTATGCCTTTCGGGCTCAAGAACGCCGGTGCAACCTACCAACGCATGATTCAAACATGCCTGGAAAAGAAAATCGGCAAAACAGTGGAGGCATACATGGACGACGTGGTCATAAAAACAAGACACGTCGAAACCCTAATAGACGACTTGAGGCTTACATTTGACAATCTCCGGACATACGACATCAAGCTGAATCTGGAAAACTACGTTTTTGGCATCCCCTCGGGGAAGCTACTCGGCTTCATCGTTTCCAACAGAGGAATTAAAGCGAATCCGGCAAATCCGAGCTTTGTCACAGTTGGCTATACCAACAGACCTCAAACACATCCACAAACTAGCCGGATGCATGGCTGCTCTCACCCGCTTTATCTCCAGGTTAGGAGAAAAGGCACTACCGCTTTATCGCCTTCTTCGGTGCACCGAACACTTCGTATGGATGGATGCAGCCGCGGCCAGACTGGATGAAATAAAGACCTTATTGGCCAATAATCCAGTATTAACAGTGCCAAATATCGACGAATCTATGCTGTTGTACATAGCTGCAACACATCAAGTCGTAAGCGCAGTGCTCGTCGTTGAACAAGAGTCCGACAGATACAAATACCCGCTCCAGAAGCCGGTCTACTACGTGTCCACGGTCCTAACCCCATGCAAATCCCGATACCCACACTATCAAAAAATAGCATACGCGGTGTTCATGGCATCCCGGAAGCTACGACACTACTTTCAAGAGTGTTCGATTACGGTGGCCTCCGAAGTACCACTCAATGACATACTCCCTCCGTTGCTTGATGTAAGGCGTATAGATTTTTGAGAAAAAATCCGAAATATAAGGTGTATTGCATTGCACCACTCATGTAGATAATGTTTTTAGGGATTTGATTACATTTCCTTATATTAGGCTAGCTCCTCTATTTTCTCATGTCAATTAGTTAGGTGTAATCTCGCCCAAAACTTGTGAAATTTTCTCTCCATGTGCGTTCTTTAATTTCCATGCCAAAAACTATACACCCTATATTTAGGAATGGAGGGAGTAATAAATAACCGCGATGCCACGGGCCGGATTGCCAAATGGGCTATTGAGCTCCTCCCATTCGACATAACGTACAAACCACGGCGGGCCATCAAGTCGCAAGTGTTGGCTGACTTCGTCGCCTAATGGACAGAAGCCGAACTCCCTAAAGAGTACGACGCATACTCAAACTGGATCATGCACTTCGACGGCTCTAAAATGCTGGCCGGATTGGGAGCAGGTGTAGTCCTGACATCTCCCACCGGTGACACTGTCCAGTACGTTCTCCAAATATTATACACAGACTCCAACAATGCAGCCGAATATGAAGCTCTGTTGCACGGTCTTCGGATGGCAGTCTCTATGGGCATTCAACGCCTAGAAGTACGCGGGGACTCAAACCTTGCAATATCACAGATAAACGGAGATTTTGATGCCAAGGACCCGAAAATGGCGGCCTACCGTAATGCCGTTCTCAAAATGTCAGCTCGGTTCGAGGGGCTCGAATTCCACCATGTGGCTCGAGAAAACAATCAAGCGGCGGATGTCCTCGCTCGCATCAGCGCTAAACGCGACCCTGTCCCACCTAATATATTCTTGGAACGGCTGTTCAAGCCATCCGTAGTATGGGAAGGGGAGTCCGGCAATACTAGCACGGATCCGAATACATCCCCAGATTCCGAACCATTAGACATAGTCCGAGGTTCTACACCCGAAATAACGTCCTCTGCCCATGAAGTCATGGCTGTAATCGCCCCGTGGACCGAGCCCTTCTTGGCCTACCTAAATAGTGTTGGAAATATGCCCTAGAGGCAATAGTAAATTAGTTATTATTATTATATTTCCTTGTTCATGATAATCGTTTATTATCCATGCTATAATTGTATTGATAGGAAACTCAGATACATGTGTGGGTACATAGACAACACCATGTCCCTAGTAAGCCTCTAGTTGACTAGCTCGTTGATCAATAGATGCTTACGGTTTCCTGACCATGGACATTGGATGTTGTTGATAACGGGATCACATCATTAGGAGAATGATGTGATGGACAAGACCCAATCCTAAGCCTAGCACAAAGATCGTGTAGTTCGTATGCTAAAACTTTTCTAATGTCAAGTATCATTTCCTTAGACCATGAGATTGTGCAACTCCCGGATACCGTAGGAATGCATTGGGTGTACCAAATGTCACAACGTAACTGGGTGGCTATAAAGGTGCACTACGGGTATCTCCAAAAAGTGTCTGTTGGGTTGGCACGAATCGAGACTGGGATTTGTCACTCCGTGTGACGGAGAGGTATCTCTGGGCCCACTCGGTAGGACATCATCATAATGTGCACAATGTGACCAAGGGGTTGATCATGGGATGATGTGTTACGGAACGAGTAAAGAGACTTTCCAGTAACGAGATTGAACAAGGTATCGGCATACCGACGATCGAATCTCGGGCAAGTACAATACCGCTAGACAAAGGGAGTTGTATACGGGATTGATTGAATCCTCGACATCGTGGTTCATTCGATGAGATCATCATGGAACATGTGGGAGCCAACATGGGTATCCAGATCCCGCTGTTGGTTATTGACCGGAGAACGTCTCGGTCATGTCTGCATGGTTCCCGAACCCGTAGGGTCTACACACTTAAGGTTCGGTGACGCAAGAGTTGTTATGGGAAATAGTATGTGGTTACTGAAGGTTGTTCGGAGTCCCGGATGAGATCTCTGACATGACGAGGAGCTCCGGAATGGTCTGGAGGTGAAGATCGGTATATTGGACGAAGGGTATTGGAGTCCGGAATTGTTCCGGGGTAAGGTGATGACCAACGTGTCGAAAGGGGTTTGGAGGCCCGGCAAGCTTTGGGGGCCTTATGGGCCAAGGGAGAGGGCACATCAGCCCACTAAGGGGCTGAGTGCCCTCCCACCCCATCTCACGTAACTGGAGAGGTGGGGCGCCACCCTAGGGCAGCCGCCTCCCGGCTTGGGGGCAAGTTTCTGGGGGTGGGGCGCCAAAACCCATCTAGGGTTTCCCTATGGCCGCCGCCCTCCCATAGGGAACCCTAGGGCGCCTCCTCCTCCCTTCCCCTATATATAGTGAGAGAGAGAGAGAGGGCAGCCGCACCCTTCCCCTGGCGCAGCCCTCTCCCTCCTCCAACACCTCCTCCTCCTCCGTAGTGCTTGACAAAGCCCTGCCGGAGAACCACGAGCTCCATCACCACCATGCCGTCGTGCTGTCGGAGTTCTCCCTCAACTTCTCCTCTCCCCTTGCTGGATCACGAGGGAGGAGACGTCCCCGGGCTGTACGTGTGTTGAACGCGGAGGCACCGTTGTTCGGTGCTTAGATCGGAATCAACCGCGATCTGAATCGCTGTAGTACGACTCCTTCATCCAGCGTTCTTGCAACGCTTCCGCTTAGCGATCTACAAGGGTATGTAGATGCACTCCCCTTTCCCTCGTTGCTAGTTTACTCCATAGATTGATCTTGGTGATGCGTAGAAAATTTTGAATTTCTGCTACGTTCCCCAATAGTGGTATTAGAGCTAGGTCTATGCGTAGTTTATATGCACGAGTAGAACACAAGTTGTTGTGGGCGTTGATTTTGTTCAATATGCTTGCCGTTACTAGTCCAATCTTGTTTCGACGGTATTGTGGGATGAAGCGGCCCGGACCAACCTTACACGTACACTTACGTGAGATAGGTTCCACCGACTGACATGCACTTGTTGCATAAGGTGGCTAGCAGTGCCGATCTCTCCCACTTTAGTCGGATCAGATTCGATGAAAAGGGTCCTTATGAAGGGTAAATAGAAATTGGCATATCACGTTGTGGTTTTGCGTAGGTAAGAAACGTTCTTGCTAGAAACCCATAGCAGCCACGTAAAACATGCAAACAACAATTAGAGGACGTCTAACTTGTTTTTGCAGGTATGCTATGTGATGTGATATGGCCAAAAGAATGTGATGAATGATATGTGATGTATGAGATTGATCATGTTCTTGTAATAGGAATCACGACTTGCATGTCGATGAGTATGACAACCGGCAGGAGCCGTAGGAGTTGTCTTAATTTATTGTATGACCTGCTTGTCAATGAACAACGCCATGTAATTACTTTAGTTTATTGCTAAACCGTTAGCCATAGTAGTAGAAGAAATAGTTGGCGAGACAACTTCATGGAGACACGATGATGGAGATCATGGTGTCATGCCGGTGACGATGATGATCATGGAGCCCCGAAGATGGAGATCAAAAGGAGCAAAATGATATTGGCCATATCATGTCACTTTTGATTGCATGTGATGTTTGTCATGTTTATGCATCTTATTTGCTTAGAACGACGGTAGTAAATAAGATGACCCCTCATTAAAATTTCAAGAAAGTGTTCCCCCTAACTGTGCACCGTTGCGAAAGTTCGTTGTGTCGAATCACCACGTGATGATCGGGTGTGATAGATTCTAACATTCACATACAACGGTTGTAAGATAGATTTACACACGCGAAACACTTAGGTTGACTTGACGAGCCTAGCATGTACAGACATGGCCTCGGAACACAAGAGACCAAAAGGTCGAGCATGAGTCGTATGGTAGATACGATCAACATGAAGATGTTCACCGATGATGACTAGTCCGTCTCACGTGATGATCGGACACGGCCTAGTTGACTCGGATCATGTAATCACTTAGATGACTAGAGGGATGTCGACCGAGTGGGAGTTCATTAGATGAACTTAATTATCCTGAACATAGTCAAAAGTTTTTGCAAATTATGTCGTAGCTCGCGCTTTAGTTCTACCGTTTTAGATATGTTCCTAGAGAAAATTTAGTTGAAAGTTGATATTAGCATTCATGCGGACTAGGTCCATAAACTGAGGATTGTCCTTGTTGCTTCGTAGAAGGCTTATGTCCTTGATGCACCGCCCAGTGTGCTGAACCTCGAACGTCATCTGTGTATGTTGTGAACATCTGACATACACGTTTTGATAACTACGTGATAGTTCAGTTAAATGGTTTAGAGTTGAGGCACCAAAGACGATTTCAAAATGTCGCAGAACATATGAGATGTTTCGAGGGCTGGAATTGGGATTTCAGGCTCGTGCCCACGTCAGAGGTATAAGACCTCCGACGAGCTTCTTGGCCTACAAACTAAGGGAGAAAAGCTCAATCGCTGAGCTTGTACTCAGATTGTCTGGGTACAACAATCACTTGAATCGAGTGGGAGTTAATCTTCCAGATGAGATAGTGATGTTTCTCCAAAGTCATTGCCACCAAGCTACTAGAGCTTCGTGATGAACTATAACATACCAGGGATAGATATGATGATCCTTGAAGTATTCGCGATGTTTGACACCGCGAAAGTAGAAGTCAAGTAGGAGCATCAATTGTTGATGGTTAGTAAAACCACTAGCTTCAAGAAGGGCAAGGGCAAGAAGGGATACTTCATGAAACGGCAAAACAGTTGCTGCTCCAGTGAAAACCCAAGGTTGAACCCAAACCCGAGACTAAGTGCTTACGTAATGAGAGGAGCGGACACTAAAGCGTAACCACCCTAGATACTTGGTAGATAAGAAGGCAGGCAAGGTCGACGTAAGTATATTGGATATACATTATGTTAATGTGTACTTTACTAGTACTCCTAGTAGTACCAGGGTATTAGATACCGGTTCGGTTGCTAAGGCTAGTAACTCGAAATAAAAAGCTACGGAATAAACAGAGACTAGCTAAAGGTGAGATGACGATGTGTGTTGGAAGTGTTTCCAAGGTTGATGTAATCAAGCATCGCATGCTCCCTCTACCATGGAGATTGGTGTTAAACCTAAATAATTGTTATTTGGTGTTTGCGTTGAGCATAGACATGATTGGATTATGTTTATCGCAATACTGATTATTCATTTAAGGAGATTAATGGTTACTCTGTTTATTTGAATAATACCTTCAACGGTCTTGCATCTAAAATGAATGGTTTATTAAATCTCGATCGTAGTGATACACATGTTCATGCCAAAAGATATAAGATAGTAATGATAGTACCACATACTTGTGACACTGCCATTTCAGTCGTACTGGTATAAAACGCATGAAGAAGCTCCATGTTGATGGATCTTTGGACTCACTCGTTTTTGAAAAGATTGAGACAAGTGAACCATGTCTATTGGTATATACGCATGAAGAAACTCCATGCAGATGGATCGTTTGGACTCACTTGATTTTGAATCACTTGAGACATGCAAATCATACCACATGGGCAAGATGACTGAAAGCCTCGTTTTCAGTAAAATGGAACAAGAAAGCAACTTGTTGGAAGTAATACATTTTGATGTATGCAGTCCAATGAGTGCCGAGGCACTTGATGGATATCGTTATGTTCTTAATTCACGGATGATTTGAGTAGATACTGAGTATATTTACTTGATGAAACACAAGTCTGAATTATTGAATGGTTCAAGTAATTTCAGAGTGAAGTTGAAGATCATCGTGACAAGAGGATAAAATGTCTATAGAGATGAGTATCTGAGTTACGAGCTTTGGCACGCAATTAAGACATTGTGGAAATTGTTTCACAATTAATACCGCCTGGAACACCATAGTGTGATGGTGTGTCCGAACATCATAGTTCTATTGGATATGGTGCGTACCGTGATGTCTCGAACTACCACTATCGTTCATGGGTTAGGCATTAGAGACAACCGCACTCACTTTAATAGGGCACCACGTAATTCCGTTGAGACGACACCGTTTGAACTATGGTTTGGAGAAACCTAAGTTGTTGTTTCTTAAAAAGTTTGGGGCTGCGACACTTATGTGAAAAGTTTCAGGTTGATAAGCTCGAACCCAAAGCGGATAAAATGCATCTTCATAGGACACCAAAAATAGTTGGGTATACCTCCTAATTCAGATCCAAAAGCAATAAGGATTGTTTCTTGAAACGGGTCCTTTCTCGAGGAAAAGTTTCTCTCGAAAGAATTGAGTGGGAGGATGGTGGAGACTTGATGAGGTTATTGAACCATCACTTCAACTAGTGTGTAGCAGGGCACAGGAAGTTGTTCCTGTGGCACCTACATCAATTGAAGTGGAAGTTGATGATGGTGATCATGAAACTTTGGATCAAGTCACTACCGAACCTCGTAGGGTGACAAGGATGCATACTACTTCAGAGTGGTACAGTAATCATGTCTTGAAGGTCATGTTGCTAGACAACAATGAACCTACGAGCTATGGAGAATCGATGGTGGGCCCGGATTCCGACAAATGGCTCGAGGCCATAAAATCCGAGAGAGGATCCATGTATAAAACAAAGTGTAGACTTTGGAAGAACTGCTCGATGGTCGTAAGGCTGTTGAGTACAGATGGATTTTAAAAGGAAGACAGACAATGATGGTAAGTGTCACCATTAAGAAAGCTCGACTTGTCGCTAAGATGTTTTCCGACAAGTTCAAGGAGTTGATTACGATGAGACTTTCTCACTCGTAGCGATGCTAAGAGTCTGTTGGAATTGGATTAGCGATTCTTTGCATTATTTATGAAATCTTGCAGATAGGATGTCAAAACATTGTTTCCTCAACAATTTTCTTGAGGAAAGGTTGTATGTGATACAACCAAAAGGTTTTGTCAATCCTGAAAGATGCTAACAAGTATGCAAAGCTCTAGCAACCCTTCTAAGGACTGGAGTAAGCATCTCGGAGTTGGAATGTACGCTTTGATGAGATGATCAAAGATTTTGGGTTTGTACAAAGTTTATGAGAAACTTGTATTTCCAAAGAAGTGAGTGGGAGCACTATAGAATTTCTGATGAGTATATGTTGTTGAAATATTGTTGATCAAAAATGATGTAGAATTTCTGGAAAGCATGTAGGGTTATTTGAAAAGTGTTTTTCAATGGAAAACCTGGATTAGGCTACTAGAACAATGAGCATCAAGATCTATAAGGATAGATCAAAACGCTTAATGGTACTTTCAAATGAGCACATACCTTGACATGATCTTGAAGGTGTTCAAGATGGATCAGTCAAAGAAGGAGTTCTTGCCGGAGTTGTAAGGTATGAAGTTAAGAGTTAAAGCTCGACCACGGCAGAAGAGAGAGAAAGGACGAAGGTCGTCCCCTATGCTTCAGACGTAGGCTCTATAGTATGCTACGCTGTGTACCGCACCGGAAGTGTGCCTTGCCATGAGTCAGTCAAGGGGTACGAGAATGATCCAGGAAAGGATCATTGGACAACGGTCAAAATTGTGTTTGGAGTAAATAAGGACATGTTTCTCGATTATGGAGGTGATAAAGAGTTCGGCGTAAAGGGTTACGTCGATGCAAGCTTTAACACCTATCCGAGTGACTCTGAGTCGCAAACCGGATACGTATAGTGGAGCAACCATTTGGAATAGCTTCAAGTGGAGTGTGGAAGCAGCATTTACAATATGACCTAGAGATTTGCGAAGTGCATACGGATCTGAATGTTGCAAACCCGTTAACTAAAACCTCTCTCACAAGCAAAACATGATCAAACCCCAGAACTCATTGAGTCTTAATCACATGATGATGTGAACTAGTTTAGTGACACTGGTAAACTCTTTGGATGTTGGTCACATGGCGATGTGACCTGTGAATGTTAATCACATGGCGATGTGAACTAGATTATTGACTCTAGTGCAAGTGGGAGACTGTTGGAAATATGCCCTAGAGTCAATAATAAATTAGTTATTATTATTATATTTCCTTGTTCATGATAACCGTTTATTATCCATGCTATAATTGTATTGATAGGAAACTCAGATACATGTGTGGGTACATAGACAACACCATGTCCCTAGTAAGCCTCTAGTTGACTAGCTCGTTGATCAATAGATGGTTACGGTTTCACGACCATGGACATTGGATGTCGTTGATAACGGGATCACATCATTAGGAGAATGATGTGATGGACAAGACCAATCCTAAGCCTAGCACAAAGATCGTGTAGTTCATTATGCTAAAACTTTTCTAATGTCAAGTATCATTTCCTTAGACCATGAGATTGTGCAACTCCGGATACCGTAGGAATGCTTTGGTGTACCAAACGTCACAACGTAACTAGGTGGCTATAAAGGTGCACTACGGGTATCTCCAAAAAGTGTGCATTGGGTTGTACGAATCGAGACTGGATTTGTCACTCCGTGTGATGGAGAGGTATCTCTGGGCCCACTCGGTAGGACATCATCATAATGTGCACAATGTGACCAAGGGGTTGATCACGGGATGATGTGTTACGGAACGAGTAAAGAGACTTGCCGGTAACGAGATTGAACAAGGTATCGGCATACCGACGATCGAATCTCGGGCAAGTACAATACCGCTAGACAAAGGGAGTTGTATACGGGATTGATTGAATCCTCGACATCGTGGTTCATTCGATGAGATCATCATGGAACATGTGGGAGCCAACATGGGTATCCAGATCTCGCTGTTGGTTATTGACCGGAGAACGTCTCGGTCATGTCTGCATGGTTCCCGAACCCGTAGGGTCTACACACTTAAGGTTCAGTGACACAAGAGTTGTTATGGCAAATAGTATGTGGTTTCCGAAGGTTGTTCGGAGTCCCAGATGAGATCTCGGACATGACGAGGAGCTCCGGAATGGTCCAGAGGTGAAGATCGGTATATTGGACGAAGGGTATTGGAGTCCGGAATTGTTCCGGGGGTACCAGGTGATGACCAGCGTGTCCGAAAGGGGTTTCGGAGGCCCGACAAGCTTTGGGGGGCCTTATGGGCCAGGGAGAGGGCACATCAGCCCACTAAGGGGCTGAGCACCCCTCCACCCCATCTCACGTAACTGGAGAGGTGGGGGCGCCACCCTAGGGCAGCCGCCCCTCCCGGCAGGGGGCAAGTTTCCTAGGGGTGGGGCGCCAAAACCCATCTAGGGTTTCCCCTATGGCCGCCGCCCCTCCCCTAGGGAACCCTAGGGCGCCTCCCCCTCCTCCCTTCCCCCTATATATAGTGAGAGAGAGAGAGAGAGGGCAGCCGCACCCTTCCCCTGGCGCAGCCCCTGCAACACCTCCTCCTCCTCCGTAGTGCTTGGCGAAACCCATCCGGAGAACCACGAGCTCCATCACCACCATGCCGTCGTGCTGTCGGAGTTCTCCCTCAACTTCTCCTCTCCCCTTGCTGGATCAAGAAGGAGGAGACTTCCCCGGGCTGTACGTGTGTTGAACGCGGAGGCACCGTTGTTCGGTGCTTAGACCGGAATCAACCGCAATCTGAATCGCTGCGAGTACGACTCCTTCATCTGTGTTCTTGCAACGCTTCCGCTTAGCGATCTACAAGGGTATGTAGATGCACTCCCCTTTCCCTTGTTGCTAGTTTACTCGATAGATTGATCTTGGTGATGCGTAGAAAATTTTGAATTTCTGCTACGTTCCCCAACAAATAGACAGGAGCTCCCCGAAGACCAAAATGAAGCATGCTGCATTGTTCAGCGTTCTAAAGCTTACAAGGTCTACGAAGGGGAACTCTACAAGAAAAGCGCTATCGGAGTTCTACAAAGATGCATCTTCGAAGAGGAAGGGCGGCAGCTCTTGGCTGAAATCCATGCCGGCCTGGGCGGGCTCCACGCCGCGGCTCGGGCATTAGTCAGCAAGGCCTTCCGTACAGGATTCTATTGGCCGACGGCCCGAGCGGACGCACAAGACCTTGTCCAACATTGCGTCGGTTGCCAGCTCTTTGCCAATCAGAGTCACATGCCCCCTACCGCTCTCCAAACAATCCCCATAACTTGGCCCTTTGCGGTCTGGGGGCTGGATATGGTCGGACCACTTAAAGGGGGAAGCCATAAGAAGAAATACTTATTGGTCATGGTGGACAAATGCACCAAATGGATAGATGCTAAACCAGTCAAAACGGCTGAATCCGGACCAGTAATAGACTTCATATCCGGGGTCGTACACCGATACGGTGTCCTCCACAGCATCATCACTGATAATGGCTCAAATTTCACAGCCAACGAAGTGAAAACTTGGTGCGCAAAAATGGGCATCAAGCTCGATTACACTTTCGTCTACCATCCACAAACTAACGGCCAGGTAGAGCGGGCAAATGGTCTCATTATGAGCGGCATCAAACCCAGGCTAGTGCGATCCTTGACAGAGTCGGATACGCACTGGGTGGAGGAGCTCGACTCCGTACTCTGGGGGCTACGGACCACGCCAAATCGCACCACCAGATACACACCATTTTTTATGGTGTACGGCGCGGAAGCAGTATTACCTTGCGACATAATACATGATTCGCCACGCGTACGCATGTACGAAGAGAAGGAAGCCGAGTTAGATCGGCAGGATAATTTGGATGCCCTGGAGGGGGAGCATGATGTCACAAAAGCCCGTTCAGCATTTATCAGCAGCAGGCTCGATGATACCAAAGTAGAGAAGTGCGGGCCAAAACTTACAGTATTGGCGAGCTCGTTCTACGACTACCGGAGAAGAAGAAGGACAAACTCAAACCCAAGTGGGAGGGTCCCTTCGTCATTGACTCGAGCCTCCGATGGAACACGACAAGACTACGGAGAGTCTACGCCTAGCGCCGAACACAATGTTCGTCTCCTAACCCCTCCCTTTTAATTATGTCCCATCCCCTTTTCCTTTCTCGACCTTTTTCTCTCTTCACACAAAGTATTCAATACAGTGCGGATTTCCGGATCACTCCGGCCGCACTAAGTGTGTAAGCAATACTGGGGCTTCCTGTACGGAAGCTAAAAATGATTACTCACATGGCTTTCTGCCCGTCGCATATGCATTCTTTTTCCATATGTGCCTTTTCTTCACCATTATATGCATTGATATGACTTAAGATGTTGCCAAGCTGGGTTGCCCCGCTCTTGTGTTTATGCCCTATGTTCCCGTTAATTCGGCTAGGGCATAAGGGGAGCACCTCTGCGATTATCTTGCCGTTCAGCGGATGTGTACCTCAGACTGGGTGAAGCCGAAAGCTAGCTTCCTTAAGAGAATATTCGGCCGGTGAATAAAAGATGTATTTGTTTATCATAACATAAATCCCCAGAAGTCTTGTATCCTGCGCCATCGTTCGCAGTCCGTACATGTGCATCGTCGCATGCGTACCCAGGGAAAGGAACCCCTAACGGAACTATTCTCTCTGGAAGATGTTTCTTACTATCCATGTAATATAACATAACTAGTTGGGTACTTGTCTTTTCAAGCACTTATGACCCCTACGCCTTGTTTCCACGCATACCCCAGTTTTGTATAGCTGAGCGGGTATTGGACACACCCGGACTATAGGACCCGAAATTTGAAGCGAAAAGGTCTGCCATGAAAAATGATTTTAATCCGGCTAGGGGCTAATCATGCCCATTAAATTACACAGTCATTTGGACTGATTACATTCCTCTTCTAGACCGTCCAACAGGCTATCTAGCTTACAATCCTGTTGAGAATACCTAGCGGCTAACGCTACCTGTTCATACACCAGACTAACGGGAATTTCTTGCCCATCGGGCCCCGCCGGTCCCACTTCGGCCATATGGTTCGGGTCCATCTTGGTGTAGCGCGTCTTCACCATTGCCCAGGCTTCTCTTGCTCCTTGCCGGCATGCTGATATCTTCCATAGACGGAAGCGCCGCCGGGCTCCTTGAAGCAGGTCCGCAAGTTCCCCCATGCCATTCGGCAATAGGTTTGATGGCCAAAAAGCCTGAGAAACACCCTGCACCATTTGCCGAGCTCGCTTGTGCAGTCGCGAAAGGTCTTGCAGCAAATCATTTGCAGATGAGGGAATCTCCTCCTCAGGGCGACCCGTTAACATTCCTGCAAGCAAAATTCTTTCAATATGCTTCCTCGCTGAACTGTACAACAGTTCGTCTAGGCACTTACTGTAAATGCCGCGTCGAAGCCTCTTGTTCTCCTTCATGGAGTCCGCCAGCTGAACGCGGAGATCTTTAAACTCCACGTCCAGCTGGACTTTGGCATCTTGAAGATCGTTCTTCTCCCGCCTAACTCGTGTAAGAATGCGCTCGCCAGCCTCTAGCTGCTTTTTGAGATGCGTCGTCCTCTCCACGCCCTCCGGATTCACCGGGATTTTACGCAAAATTTTACATTAGACTTGTCACATCAGCCATTTACTAAGCTGGTGCATCCTCGTGCAATTGTGACAATTGTTACCAGATGAGGGCTTTTGGGGCTCCTCTAATTTGGCAAGCTACGGCCCTTAGTTCGCCTTGCATCCCTCCGACTCCGAGACAATTGCTCATTCTTCTCTACAAGGACCTGTACATAAATTGATCCTTAAAACTGTTGTTTCAACCGTTTCAAGTCTCAGGGGCTACTGCTATGCATACTTATCAAAATTTCTCACCCGTATGTCCTTGGTATACTGGTTTGTCGCTTGGGAAAGCCCGCCCCGAGCAGCTTGGACGTACGCGTCCGCCGAATTGAAGGCATTAAACGCCTTTTTGGAAAAGATGTTGTTCCGAAGTACGGCCCGTCGGCGCCTGTGATTCATGGCGCTCTCTACTTCGGAATTCGTGGCTGAGAGCATGTCCTCACTCTCTGTTGGAGAGCTATGCGGTGCTGGCCCCGTGTCCACCTCCGCCCCCGAAGCCGGTTCTGCAACCCGGTTGGTGGAGGCGTGATTGGTAGGGTCTCTGGATATAGTCCGGTTATTCTTCTTCCTGCCAGACACAAAGGGCGCTGTCATATTTTAAATTCGATAATAACAGGACATGTTATTGTTTTACCTCTGTAGCAGTGTGTCAACCCTCACCGCCTTCCTCTTGAGCCTGCCCGATCTGGACGCCCGTGGTTGACGAGTCCCTAGGGGCTCGGCCCCTCGCTCCGGCCGTCGTTTCTACAAATAGAACGACGCCTCAAAGGTAAATTATAACACCTGGGGGGAGTCCTCTTTGAAGGATAGGGCTTTCTAGTCCGGCTTACACACGAAGCGGGGAGCAGTCTAGGGTAGTCGGTCATAATGGCCACTAGGGCGCCATCCCAGCTCGCCTGATAAAATAACCCGTTGACAAGCTCCACAGTGATATCCGGATCCACTTTAAGTCCCGGATCTAGGGCCCTCCTAGGGTCCTATGGTTGCGGGGAGGGGCTGAAGATTCCTTCTACGAACCTCCTTAATTCCTGTCCAGAAGCATTGATGCAAGTAATCTTAGCAGAAGAATGCTAGAGCAAACCGGGGAAAAAGAATGGCAACTTACCCACGCTGGGGGGTTGTACATGGAGAATCCGTCACGCATTTTTATGCGAAGGAATTCCTCCTCTTCCCCTTTGTACAGATCGGACAATATCCTTGCGAGGCGGCAATGAGTCCGGTTCTTCGGCCGCAGCGGGTGGCGTCGTCTTCCCGTTGAAATGCCACATGGGCTTCCCCCGATATTGGAGCGGTTGCACTCCCCGTCTTATGCATATCGCCATAACCTCAACTATCGTCAGTCCGGATTTGGCCAGTAACTTTATCCTATCCATCAGGAGGAATATTTCCCTCGTATCCTCTTCTTGAGGGCCCCGGGGGCGCCAGCTTAGGCGTGCCCTCGGCGGGGCGTTGCTGAACTTGTGGAGACCTGTCCGAACTGGATCCGGAACGGGGACGTCGTTTATATAGAACCACTCTAAAGGCCAGTTTTCTAGTGCCTTCTTAGGAGTGCCGGACAGGTATCCGGTCTCGGCAATGCGCCATACTTCAGCCCCACCCACTTGACATAGGGACTCCCCCTGGGTGCAGGGGACGAGGCAGAACAACTTCCGCCATAATCCGAAGTGTGGTTCGCAGCCTAAAAACAGCTCGCACAGGGCAACATACCCCGCTATGTGCAGAATAGAGGCAGGGGTAAGATCGTGTAACTGTAGGCCGTAGAACTCCAGGAGCCCGTGAAGAAACAGGTGGATGGGGAACCCGACGCCCCTCAGCAGATGAGGGATCAGACATATACGCTCCTCCGGAGATGGGCTAGGAGATCCCTCATCTTGGTCTCCTCCGTCATAAGTGGCTACTCCAGCTCGGACGGAGACCATGAACGCCGGTGGGATAAACCCTTGGGTTTGTAACTTTGTCAAACGGCTATGAGGAACTGAACACTCTCCCCAATCCCCCGACTTGGAACGAGAAGGGCAAGCAGAAGAGCTGCGACGGCCGGCCATGTTGGAATGGCTTTTCGCGGAGCGCTCTGTTGGATGCTGGCTCTGGGAGGGAGAGTGAGGTTTGGATCTGAGAATCCCCGTCCCTTCAAATAGGCGGTTAGCCTGGAGGATCGAGGGTGGCAAATGCAAAAATGCCTCGAATCCTCGCATTCGCTCGACACGTGGAGATCGTCATTACTGAGGAACCGAAGCCGAGGAGCACAACATTGATTGGAGGCAGGACACTATTCGCCGTAACAGGCACTTTGGAGTATTCGGAGAAGGAACCCGCCCTGCAATGCCGAAGACAAGACTGCGCGCCGGACTCATCGTCATTGAAGCCTGGTTCAAGGGCTACCGAGGGAGTCCTGGATCAGGGGGTATCCGGACAGCCGGATTGTGTACAACGTCCGGACTATTGAAGCGTGAAGATACAAGACTCAAGACTTCGACCCGTGTCCGGATGGGACTTTCCTTGGCGTGGAAGGCAAGCTTGGCGATCCGGATATTATATTTCCTTCCTTGTAACCGACTCCATGTAAACCCTAGCCCTCTCCAGTGCCTATATAAACCGGAGAGGTTGGTCCTTAGAAGGCCGATCACAATTACAATCATACCATTACAGGCTAGCTCTTAGGGTTTAGCCTCTACAATCTCGTGGTAGATCTACTCTTGTACTACCCATATCATCAATATTAATCAAGCAGTAAGTAGGGTTTTACCTCCATCGAGAGGGCCTGAACACAGGTAAACATCTGTGTCCCTTGCTTCCTGTTACCATCAGCCTTGACGCAGATCGGGACCCCTACGCGAGATCCGCGGTTTTGACACCGACAACGGCCCTTTGCCAGCTTGGCCGGGGCAGGTGGAGCGGCCAAGAGTGGCGGCATCGGCACGGGCTGGGCGTGGCGGCGGCAGCCATGGCGGGCGCGGCCTTGGCAAGAAAGCAGCAGCCGCGATGATGGCGAGGCGGGCAAGCAGAGCAGCCGAACAGCAAGAGCAATTAGTAGCACAACAACAAACTCATCGCCGTAGCAGCGATAGCAGCCGAGGTTAGCGGGCACGCAATGGCGCAGCACGTGCGGTAGTCTGGGCGCGGTCGAAAGCGAAGCGATGCAGCGGCGAGCAGCGCCAGGCGCGGTGTCGCGCGCGTGGATGGCGATGGCGGCCACGGCCGATGCGGCCAGGCGAGGAGGAGGCACGACAACGGGTGAGCGGTGGTAGGCGGAGGCGAGGCCACGGGTGGGCGTCTTGAGGCCTTGAGCGGCAATGGCGAGCATCTGCGACGAAGCAGCGATAGCACAGCAGTGGAGGTGGCCGGAGCAAGAGGCGACGAGGAACAACAGCGGCCGGAGTTCTATGCGGAACGACGGTTACAGGCGTGGATCGAGTAGGGAAGAGCGGGAATCGGGTGAGGACCTCACCGCGATGTCTTAGGCGAGCTCGAGAAGGCCGGGGTGGAGCGACGGCGACGAATTCGTTGATGGTGTCGCAGTGGCTGGAGGTTGAATACGACGTCGATCCCTACAATCCAGGGGCTCCCGTCTCCAACTGGTGGACGTAGTCAAAGGAGTGGACGTCGGCGAAGCTCGTGGATGAGGTGGCTACGCGTGGGGAGCTTGGTGGGCGCGTGGATGTCGGAGGCCATGGTGATGTAGGTTCGGCCAAGGGTTGTGGGGACGAAAAAGGCACAGGGGAGGGGGAAAAGGAGAGCTAGGGTTCGTCAACTCGTCGAGGGGGGTTTTATAGACCGTCAAGGAACCATGGATGCACGACGCATGGACGATCCGTCCATGGACGCACGAGCAACGGCCAACACTCCCCTGATGTACATGGTTGAAGATGGGGAGCTGGCGGGCTGGGCCTGGTGGCCTGGATGTCGGTTGGGCCGAACGTCCCAGGGGAAGAGGGGTTTGGTTTTTGTTTTGTTTTGTTTCATTTGTACCTTTTTTTTCTGTTTTTATTTTACTTTCTTTTTAGTAGTTTTTAGTTAATATTAAAATGATCCCTAAACTAGTAATACCTCAAAACCCACTGCCACAAAAGGTTTTACCCCAAAACAATTTAGTTTAGTATTTTGTTAATTATAAAAGCATTTAAATATTGGTTTTTGCTACCGTTTTATTCACCTTAGAGTATTTAAACATTTTATAAAAGTGGGGTTCCTTCACCTAATTACGTACGCATTATTTGGCACAACCCGAACATTTTAGTTTTAAAGTTTGAAAACTTTTGATGTTTGCTTCTAATTCAATTTTGAATTTGAATCGGTTTTGAACTAACGCGAGATTATCAATAGTAATCGAGGTGACGTGACATCATTAGCAGGGAATTACTATATATTAGTTATCCGGGCGTCACAAGTCCATAAATGGATCACTGGAGCTTGCACACTTTGTTAGCACCTTTAGGATCGACAAAACCTTCTGGTTGCATCATATACAACTCTTCTTTAAGAAATCCATTAAGGAATGCGGTTTTGACATCCATTTGCCAAATTTCATAATCATAAAATGCGGAAATTGCTAACATGATTCGGACAGACTTAAGCATCTCTACGGGTGAGAAAGTCTCATCATAGTCAACTCCTTGAAGTTGTCAAAAACCTTTCACAACAAGTCGAGCTTTGTCGACAGTAACATTACCGTCAGCGTTAGTCTTCTTCTTGAAGATCCATTTATTCTCTATGGCTCGCCGATCATCGGGCAAGTCAACCAAAGTCCACACTTTGTTCTCATATATGGATCCCATCTCAGATTTCATGGACTCAAGCCATTTCATGGAATCTCGGATCATCATCGCTTCCTGATAGTTCGTAGGTTCGTCATGGTCTAGTAACATGACTTCCAGAAAAGGATTACTGTACCACTCTAGTGTGGAACATACTCTGGTTGGCCTACGAGGTTTGGTAGTAACTTGATATGAAGTTTCATTATCATCATCATTAATTTCCTCACTAATTGGTGTAGGCATCACTAGAACTAATTTCTGTGATGAACCACTTTCCAATTTGGGAGAAGGTGCAACTATCTCATCAAGTTCTACTTTCCTCCCACTCACTTCTTTCGAGAGAAACTCCTTCTCTAGAAAGGATCCATTCTTAGCAACAAATATCTTGCCTTCGGATCTGTGATAAAAAGTATACCCATAAGTTTATTTTGGGTATCCTATGAAGACACATTTCTCCGATTTGGGTTCAAGCTTATCAGGTTGTAGCTTTTTCACATAAGCATCGCAACTCCAAACTTTAAGAAACGACAACTTTGGTTTCTTGCCAAACCACAGTTTATATGGTGTCGTCTCAATGGATTTAGATGGTGCCCTATTTAACATGAATGCAGTCGTCTCTAAAGCATAACGCCAAAATGATAGTGGTAAATTGGTAAGAGACATCATAGATGGCACCATATCTAATAAAGTACGGTTACGACGTTCGGACACACCATTACGCTGTGGTGTTCCAGGTGGCGTGAGTTGCGAAACTATTCCACATTGTTTCAAATGAAGACCAAACTCGTAACTCAGATATTCGCCTCCGTGATCGGATCGTAGAAACTTTATTTTCTTATTACGATGATTTTCCACTTCACTCTGAAATTCTTTGAACTTTTCAAATGGTTCAGACTTATGTTTCATTAAGTAAATATACCCATATCTACTCAAATCATCTGTGAAGGTCAAAAAATAACGATACCCACCGCGAGCCTCAACACTCATCGGACCGCATACATCAGTATGTATTATTACCAACAAGTCAGTGGCTCGCTCCATTGTTCCGAAGAACGGAGTCTTAGTCATCTTGCCCATGAGGCATGGTTTGCAAGCATCAAGTGATTCCAAAAGCCCATCAACATGGAGTTTCTTCATGCGCTTTACACCAATATGACCTAAACGGCAGAGCCACAAATAAGTTGCACTATCAATATTAACTTTGCATCTTTTGGTTTCAATATTATGAATATGTGTATCACTACGATAGAGATTCAACAAAATAGACCACTCATCATGGGTGCATGGCCATAAAAGATATTACTCATATAAATAGAACAACCATTATTCTATGATTTAAATGAATAACCGTCTCGCATTAAACAAGATCCAGATATAATGTTCATGCTCAACGCTGGCACCAAATAACAATTATTCAGGTCTAAAACTAACCCCGAAGGTAGATGTACAGGTAGCGTGCCCACGGAGATCACATCAAACTTGGAACCATTTCCGACATGCATCGTCACCTCGTCCTTAGCCAATCTGTTTGAAATATGCCCTAGAGGCAATAATAAAATGGTTATTATTATATTTCCTTGTTCATGATAATTGTCTATTGTTCATGCTATAATTGTGTTATCCGGAAATCGTAATACATGTGTGAATATATAGACCACAACACGCCTCTAGTTGACTAGCTCGTTGGTCAACAGATAGTCATGGTTTCCTGACTATGGACATTGGATGTCATTGATAACGGGATCACATCATTAGGAGAATGATGTGATGGACAAGACCCAATCCTAAGCATAGCACAGGATCGTGTAGTTCATTTTGCTAGAGCTTTTCCAAATGTCAAGTATCATTTCCTTGGACCATGAGATTGTGCAACTCCCGGATACCGTAGGAGTGCTTTGGGTGTGCCAAACGTCACAACATAACTGGGTGACTATAAAGGTGCACTACGGGTATCTCCGAAAGTGTCTGCATTGGGTTGTACGAATCGAGACCGGGATTTGTCACTCTGTATGACGGAGAGGTATCTACGGGCCCACTCGGTAATGCATCATCATAATGAGCTCAATGTGACCAAGTGTGCAGTCACGGGATCATGCATTACAGATGCGAGTAAAGTGACTTGCGATAGCGAGATTGAACGAGGTATTTGGATACCGACGATCGAGTCTCGGGCAAGTAACGTACCGATTGACAAAGGGAATTGTATACGAGATTGATTGAATCCTCGACATCGTGGTTCATCCGATGAGATCATCGAGGAGCATGTGGGAGCTAACATGGGTATCCAGATCCCGCTGTTGGTTATTGACCGGAGAGTCGTCTCGGTCATGTCTGCATGTCTCCCGAACCCGTAGGGCCTACACACTTAAGATTCGGTGACGCTAGGGTTGTAGAGATACTAGTATGCGGTAACCCGAAAGTTGTTTGGAGTCCCGAATGAGATCCCGGACGTCACGAGGAGTTCCGAAATGGTCCGGAGGTGAAGAATTATATATAGGAAGTATAGTTTCGGCCATCGGGAAAGTTTCGGGGTCACGGTATTGTACCGGGACCACGGAAGGGTCGAGGTCCACCGGTGGGGCCACCTATCCCGGAGGGCCCCATGGGCTGAAGTGGGAGGGGGAACCAGCCCCTGGTGGGCTGGTGCGCCCCCTTGGGCCTCCCCCTGCGCCTAGGGTTGGGAACCCTTGGGGGGCGCCCCACTTGGCTTGGGGGGCAAGCCACCCCCTTGGCCGCCGCCCCCCCTTGGAGATTGGATCTCCTAGGGCCGGCGCCCCCCTAGGGGCCCTATGTAAAGAGGGGGGGAGGGAGGGCAGCCGCACCCTAGCCCCAGGCGCCTCCCTCTCCCTCTCCAACACCTCCTCCTCCTCCGTAGAGCTTGGCGAAGCCCTGCCGAGATCCCCGCTGCATCCACCACCACGCCGTCGTGCTGCTGGATCTCCATCAACCTCTCCCTCCCCCTTGCTGGATCAGGAAGGAGGAGACGTCTTCCCAACCGTACGTGTGTTGAACGCGGAGGTGCCATCCGTTCGGCGCTCGGTCATCGGTGATTTGGATCACGACGAGTACGACTCCATCAACCCCGTTCACTTGAACGCTTCCGCTCGCGATCTACAATGGTATGTAGATGCACTCCTATCCCTCTTGTTGCTAGAACACTCCATAGATTGATCTTGGTGATGCGTAGAAAATTTTAATTTCTGCAACGATCCCCAACAGTGGCATCATGAGCTAGGTCTATGCGTAGTTTCTATGCACGAGTAGAACACAAACTTGTTGTGGGCGTAGATGTTGTCAATTTTCTTGCCACTACTAGTCTTGTCTTGCTTTGGCGGCATCGTGGGATGAAGCGGCCCGAACCGACCTTACACGTACGCTTACGTGAGACAGGTTCCACCGACTGACATGCACTAGTTGCATAAGGTGGCTAGCGGGTGTCTGTCTCTCCCACTTTAGTTGGAGAGGATTCGATGAAAAGGGTCCTTATGAAGGGTAAATAGAAATTGGCATATCACGTTGTGGTTTTACGTAGGTAAGAAACGTTCTTGCTAGAAACCTATAGAAGCCACGTAAAAACTTGCAACAACAATTAGAGGACGTCTAACTTGTTTTTGCAGCATATGCCTTTGTGATGTGATATGGCCAAAAGGATGTGATGAATGATATATGTGATGTATGAGATTGATCATGTTCTTGTAATAGGAATCACGACTTGCATGTCGATGAGTATGACAACCGGCAGGAGCCATAGGAGTTGTCTTAATTTATTTATGACCTGCGTGTCAACATACAACGTCATGTAATTACTTTACTTTATTGCTAAACCGTTAGCCATAGTAGTAGAAGTAATGGATGGCGAGACAACTTCATGAAGACACGATGATGGAGATCATGGTGTCATGCCGGTGACGAAGATGATCATGGTGCCCCAAAGATGGAGATCAAAGGAGCAAAATGATATTGGCCATATCATGTCACTATTTGATTGCATGTGATGTTTATCATGTTTTACATCTTATTTGCTTAGAACAACGATAGCTTAAATAAGATGATCCCTCGAAATAATTTCAAGAAAGCGTTCCCCCTAACTGTGCACCGTTGTGAAGGTTTGTTGTTTCGAAGCACCACGTGATGATCGGGTGTGATAGATTCTAACGTTCTAATACAACGGGTGTAAGCCAGATTTACACATGCTATACACTTAGGTTGACTTGACGAGCCTAGCATGTACGGACATGGCCTCGGAACAAGGAAGACCGAAAGGTCGAGCATGAGTCGTATAGAAGATACGATCAACATGAAGATGTTCTCCGACGTTGACTAGTCCGTCTCACGTGATGATCGGACACAGCCTAGTTGACTCGGATCATGTTTCACTTAGATGACTAGAGGGATGTCTATCTGAGTGGGAGTTCATTGAATAATTTGATTAGATGAACTTAATTATCATGAACTTAGTCTAAAATCTTTACAATATGTCTTGTAGATCAAATGGCCCACGCTAATGTTGCCCTCAACCCGACCGTTCCTAGAGAAAACCAAGTTGAAAGATGATGGCAGCAACTATACGGACCGGGTCCTAACACGAGGATCATCCTCATAGCTGCCAAGAAATATTATGTCCTAGAAGCAATCGCTAGGTGAAGCACCCATCGAGAGAACCAAGATGTTATGAACGCTTGGCGATCACGTCTTGATGATTACTCCCTTGTTCGATGCGGCATGCTTCTGACTTAGAACCGGGCTCCAAAAGCGTTTTGAGCAACACAGAGCATATGAGATGTTCAAGAGCTGAAAATGGTTTTCCAAGCTCATGCCCGGTCGAGAGATATGAAGTCTCCGACAAGTTCTTGATTGTAAGATGGAGGAAAATAGTTACAAGTGAGCACATACTCAAAATGTCCGGGTTGCACAACCGCTTGACTCAGCCGGGAGTTAATCTCCGGATGGCGCTTGATCATTAATGAGAATCCTTTAGTCGCTTCCACCAAGCTACAAGAGCTTTTTGATGAACTTCAATATGCAGGGGATGGAAAAGACCATTCCTGAGGTGTATTCAATGCTGAAATCAGCAGAGGTGGAGATCAAAAAGGAACATCAAGTGTTGATGGTGAATAAAACCACTAAGTTTAAGAAAGGCAAGGGTAAGAAGAACTTCAAGAAGGACGGCAAGGGAGTTGTCGCGCCCGGTAAGCCAGTTGCCGGGAAGAAGCCAAAGAATGGACCCAAGCCTGAGACTGAGTGTCTTTATTGCAAGGGAAGTGGTCACTGGAAGCGGAACTGCCCCAAATACTTAGCGGATAAGAAGGCCGGCAACACTAAAGGTATATGTGATATACATGTAATTGATGTGTACCTTACCAGTACTCGTAGTAGCTCCTGGGTATTTGATACCGGTGCGGTTGCTCATATTTGTAACTCAAAGTAGGAGCTGCGGAATAAGCGGAGACTGGCGAAGGACGAGGTGACGATGTGCGTCGGGAATGGTTCCAAGGTCGATGTGATGGCCGTCGGCACGCTACCTCTACATTTACCTACGGGATTAGTTTTAAAACTCAATAATTGTTATTTAGTGCCAGCTTTGAGCATGAACATTTTATCTGGATCTCGTTTAATTCGAGATGGCTACTCATTTAAATCCGAGAATAATGGTTGTTCTATTTATATGAGAGATATGTTTTATGGTCATGCTCACCGGTGAATGGTTTATTCTTAATGAATCTCGAGCGTAATGTTACACAAATTCATAGTGTGAATACCAAAAGATGTAAGGTTGATAATGATAGTCCCACATACTTGTGCAATCGCCGCCTTGGTCACATTGGTGTCAAGCGCATGAAGAAGCTCCATGCTGATGGACTTTTAGAGTCTCTTGATTATGAATAATTTGACACATGCGAACCATGCCTCATGGGCAAAATGACCAAGACTCTGTTCTCCGGAACAATGGAGCGAGCAACCAACTTATTGGAAATCATACATACTGATGTGTGCGGTAGAATGAGCGTCGAGGCTCGCGGAGGCTATCGTTATGTTCTCACACTCACTGATGACTTGAGTAGATATGGTTATGTCTATTTAATGAAACACAAGTCTGAGACCTTTGAAAAGTTCAAGGAATTTCAGAATGAGGTGGAGAATCAACGTGACCGAAAGATAAAGTTCTTATGATCAGATCATGGGGGAGAATATTTAAGTCACGAATTTGGTACGCATTTAAGGAAATGTGGAATAGTTTCACAACTCACGCTACCGAACACCTCAAATGAAATGGTGTGTCCGAACATCATAATCGCACTCTATTGGATATGGTGCGATCTATGATGTCTCTTACTGATCTACCGCTCTCATTTTGGGGCTATGCTTTAGAGACTGCCGCATTCACTTTAAATAGGGCTCCGTCAAAATCCGTTGAGACGACACCATATGAATTATGGTTTGGGAAGAAACCTAAGTATCGTTTCTAAAAGTTTGGGGATGCGATGCTTATGTCAAGAAACTTCAACCTGAAAAGCTCGAACCCAAGTCGGAAAAATGCATCTTCATAGGATACCCTAAGGAAACCATTGTGTATACCTTCTACCTCAGATCCGAAGGCAAGATCTTTGTTGCCAAGAACGGGTCCTTTCTGGAGAAAGAGTTTCTCTCGAAAGAAGTAAGTGGGAGGAAGGTGGAACTTGATGAAGTACTACCTCTTGAAAGTAGCGCAGCTCAGGAAGATGTTCCTGCACTGACCAGAGAGGAAACTAATGATGATGATCAAGGTACTTCGGATCAAGTTACTACTGAACTTCATAGGTCCACAAGGACACGTTACGCACCAGAGTGGTACGGCAACCCTGTCCTGGAAATCATGTTGTTAGACAACGGTGAACCTCCGAACTATGAAGAAGCGATGGCGGGCCCAGATTCCGACAAATGGCTAGAAGCCATGAAATCCGAGATAGGATCCATGTATGAAAACGAAGTATGGACTTTGGTGACTTGCCCGATGATCGACGAGCCATAGAAAATAAATGGATCTTTAAGAAGAAGATGACGCGGATGGTAATGTGACCATCTATAAGGCTCGGCTTGTCGCTAAGGGTTATCGACAAGTTCAAGGGGTTGACTACGATGAGACTTTCTCATCCGTAGCGGTGAAGTCCGTCCGAATCATGTTAGCAATTGCCGCATTCTATGATTATGAGATATGGCAAATGGACGTCAAAACAGCATTCCTTAACGGCTTTCTTAAGGAAGAATTGTATATGATGCAACCAGAAGGTTTTGTCGATCCTAAGAATGCTAACAAGGTGTGCAAGCTCCAACGCTCAATCTATGGGCTGGTGCAAGCATCTCGGAGTTGGAACATTCGATTTGATGAGATGATCAAAGCGTTTGGGTTTACACAGACTTATGGAGAAGCCTCGTGTTTACAAGAAAGTGAGTGGGAGCTCCGTAGCATTTCTCATATTATATGTGGATGACATCTTGTTGATGGGAAATGATATAGAATTCTTGGAAAGCATAAAGGCCTACTTGAACAAGTGTTTTTCAATGAAGGACCTTGGAGAAGCTGCTTATATATTAGGCATCAAGATCTATAGAGATAGATCGAGACGCCTCATTGGTCTTTCACAAAGTACGTACCTTGACAAGATATTGAATAAGTTCAATATGGATCAGTCCAAATAGGGGTTCTTGCCTGTATTGCAAGGTGTGCGATTGAGCACGGCTCAATGCCCGACCACAGCAGAAGTTAGAGAAAAGATGAGCGTCGTCCCCTATGCCTCGGCCATAGGGTCTATTATGTATGCCATGCTGTGTACCAGACCTGATGTAAACCTTGCCGTAAGTTTGGTAGGAAGGTACCAAAATAATCCCGGCATGGAACACTGGACAGCGGTCAAGAATATCTTGAAGTACCTTAAGAGGACTAAGGATATGTTTCGTTTATGGAGGTGACGAAGAGCTCGTAAAGGGTTACGTCGATGCTAGCTTCGACACAGATCTGGATGACTCTAAGTCACAAACCGGATACGTGTATATTTTGAATGGTGGGGCAAGAAGCTGCGATTTGCAAGCAAAGCGTCGTATGGATCTACATGTGAAGCGGAGTACATGGCAGCCTCGGAGGCAGCGCATGAAGCAATCTGGGTCAAGGAGTTCATCACCGACCTAGGAGTCATACCCAATGCATCGGGGCCGATCACACTCTTCGTGACAACACCGGAGCTATTGCACTTGCCAAGGAGCCTGTGTTTCACAAGAAGAACAGGCACATCAAGCGTCGCTTCAACTCCATTCGTGTAAATGTTCAAGATGGAGACATAGATATTTGTAAAGTACATACGGACCTGAATGTAGCAGATCCATTGACTAAACCTCTCCCTAGAGCAAAACATGATCAACACCAGAACTCTATGGGTGTTCGATTCATCACAATGTAACTAGATATTGACTCTAGTGCAAGTGGGAGACTGTTGGAAATATGCCCTAGAGGCAATAATAAAATGGTTATTATTATATTTCCTTGTTCATGATAATTGTCTATTGTTCATGCTATAATTGTGTTATCCGGAAATCGTAATACATGTGTGAATATATAGACCACAACACGTCCCTAGTGAGCCTCTAGTTGACTAGCTCGTTGATCAACAGATAGTCATGGTTTCCTGACTATGGACATTGGATGTCATTGATAACGGGATCACATCATTAGGAGAATGATGTGATCGACAAGACCCAATCCTATGTAGTTCGTTTTGCTAGAGCTTTTCCAAATGTCAAGTATCATTTCCTTGGACCATGAGATTGTGCAACTCCCGGATACCGTAGGAGTGCTTTGGGTGTGCCAAACGTCACAACATAACTGGGTGACTATAAAGGTGCACTACGGGTATCTCCGAAAGTGTACATTGGGTTGGCACGAATCGAGACTGGATTTGTCACTCCGTATGACGGAGAGGTATCTCTGGGCCCACTCGGTAATGCATCATCATAATGAGCTCAATGTGACCAAGTGTCCGGTCACGGGATCATGCATTACTGATGCGAGTAAAGTGACTTGCCGATGCTTGAGATTGAACGAGGTATTGGGATACCGACGATCGAGTCTCGAGCAAGTAACGTACCGATTGACAAAGGGAATTGTATACGAGATTGATTGAATCCTCGACATTGTGGTTCATCCGATGAGATCATCGAGGAGCATGTGGGAGCCAACATGGGTATCCAGATCCCGCTGTTGGTTATTGACCGGAGAGTCGTCTCGGTCATGTCTGCATGTCTCCGAACCCGTGAGGGTCTACACACTTGAGGTTCGGTGACGCTTAGGGTTGTAGAGATACTAGTACGCTGTAACCCGAAAGTTGTTCGAGTCCGGATGAGATCCCTGACGTCACGAGGAGTTCCAGAATGGTCCGGAGGTGAAGAATTATATATAGGAAGTCCAGTTTGGCCATCGGAAAGTTTCCGGTCACTCAGATTGTCTGGGACCACGTGAAGGGTCCTGGGGTTCACCGGGTGGGGCCACCTATCCCGGAGGGCCCCATGGGCTGAAGTGGGAGGGGGAACCAGCCCCTAGTGGCCTGGTGCGCCCCCCTTGGGCCTCCCCCTGCGCCTAGGGTTGGGAACCCTAGGGGTGGGGGGCGCCCCACTTGGCTTGGGGGGCAAGCCACCCCCTTGCCCCCCCCTTGGAGATTGGATCTCCTAGGGCCGGCGCCCCCCCCTAGGGGCCCTATATACAGAGGGGGGAGGGAGGGCAGCCGCACCCTAGCCCCTGGCGCCTCCCTCTCCCTCTCCAACACCTCCTCCTCCTTCGTAGAGCTTGGCGAAGCCCTGCCGAGATCCCCGCTGCATCCACCACCACGCTGTTGTGCTGCTGGATCTCCATCAACCTCTCCCTCCCCCTTGCTGGATCAAGAAGGAGGAGATGTCTTCCCAACCGTACGTGTGTTGAACGCGGAGGTGCCGTCCGTTCGGCGCTCGGTCATCGGTGATTTGGGTCACGACGAGTACGACTCCATCAACCCCATTCACTTGAACGCTTCCGCTCGCGATCTACAAGGGTATGTAGATGCACTCCTATCCCTCTCGTTGCTAGAACACTCCATAGATTGATCTTGGTGATGCGTAGAAAATTTTAATTTCTGCAACGATCCCCAACACAATCTTCATTTAATCCGTAGCCCCCGTTTCGAGTTGCTAATATGAGCAACAGAACCAATATCAGATACCCAGGCGCTACTACGAGCATTAGTAAGGTACACATCAATAACATGTGTATCAAATATACCTTTCACTTTGCCATCCTTCTTATCCGCCAAATACTTGGGGCAGTTCCGCTTCCGTGACCAGTCCTTTGCAAGAGAAGCACTCGATTTCAGGCTTAGGTCCAGACTTGGGCTTCTTCCCTTGAGCAAAGAACTTGCCTGCTATTCTTTTTGTAGTTTCCCTTCTTCCCATTGCCATTTTTCTTGAAACTAGTGGTCTTGTTAACCATCAACACTTGATGCTCCTTCTTGATTTCTACCTCCGCAGCCTTTAGCATTGCGTAGAGCTCGGGAGTTGTCTTTTCCATCCCTTGCATATTATAGTTCATCACGAAGCCATTATAGCTTGGTGGCAGTGATTGGAGAACTCTGTCAATGACACTATCATCAGTGGTTATGGTACCTAGACATTCTGAGTCTGTGTTCACTGAAAGAACTATTCTCCTCCATCCTGCAACTATAGAACTTGTTGGAGACTTCATATCTCTCAACTCGGGCATTTGCTTGAAATATTAACTTCAACTCCTGGAACATCTCATATGCTCCATGACGTTCAAAACGTCTTTGAAGTCCCGATTCTAAGTCGTAAAGCATGACACAATCGAACTATCGAGTAGTCATCAGCTTTAGTTTGCCAGACGTTCATAACGTCCGGAGTTGCTCCTGCAGCGGGTCTTGCACCTAGCGGTGCTTCCAGGATGTAATACTTCTGTGCAACAATGAGGATAATCCTCAAGTTACGGACCCAATCCGTGTAGTTGCTACCATCATCTTTCAACTTAGCTTTCTCTAGGAACACATTAAAATTCAAGGGAACGGTAGCACGGGCCATTGATCTATAACAACATAGATATGCAAAAACTATCAGGACTAAGTTCAGGATAAATTTAAGTTCAATTAATCATATTACTTAAGAACTCCCACTTAGATTGACATCACTCTAGTCATCTAAATGATTATGTGATCCATATCAACTAAACCATGTCCGATCATCACGTGAGATGCAGTAGTTTTCAATGGTGAACATCTCTATGGTGATCATATCTACTATATGATTCACGTTCGACCTTTCAGTCTTAGTGTTCCGAGGCCATATCTGCATATGCTAGTCTCGTCAAGTTTAACCCGAGTATTCTGCACGTGCAAAACTGTCTTGCACCCGTTGTATGTGTAACATCCCAATTTTTCAATTTGGAATGTTATACATAGATCATCACTTGCATATCATATTTTATTGCATGTTGGCTCGATCCTAGAAATTTCACGCAACTCAAGGACCCACGAAGAGAGTTGGAGATTTCGTTATTTTCATATTTGAGTTTTCTCAAATTTTGAAAATAGGATCATTTGATTTTATTTATTTTATTTTCAATTATTTCTACTGTCAAAATATGAGAGAGGGAATAAAATGACTTTCCCAAAATATAGAAATAATGAAGATTTAATAAAGAAATCAAATAAGATTTTTATTTGGAGTTTTTCGCTATTTTTATTTGAATTTAGGAAAAATGTGCGTTTTTCAAAATTGCTTTTAGGCCCCAAATAAATGTTCATCTTGTCCGGCTTGATTTTAGAAGCCGGGGAAATTTTATTTCGGGATTTTTGGAGTCCGTTTAGTATTTCTTTCGTTAGTTTTTCTGCGCGGAATTATTTATAAAAAAAACGCGAACCGCCTCTGGGCCGTAACCGGCCAGGACTCCGCCTGGCCGGGGCTTTATATAGCGCGCCCCGGGCCGCCCCCAGCCCAGCCCAGCAGCCGCCGCCACCTAACCCTAACCCTAGCCCGTCACTGCCGCCGCTGTCATTGGCCAAGGCCGAGCCGCCGCCGCCGCCCTCGCCGGACCATGCCACCGTCGCCGCCGACCACCGCCGCCCTCGCCGGACCCGCACCCCGAGGTTGACACGAGCCGCCGCCGTTTTTTTAGAAAAACCATTCGGTTTTTCCGTCGGTTTTTCATCGGCTTTTTTTAGTTTCGTTTGTTTTATTAGATCGTTTTTTTTCGGTTTAGGTTAAATAGCGAGCGTTCGCTCGTTCGTTCGTTTTAACGAACGCGTTCATCGTTTAGATCCAGATAACGAACGTTCGTTCGTTAAGCTGTTCATCGTTTTTCTTTTTCTCGGATTTATTCCGCGATTTTTCTGACCGTGATTTTTGATCCGATTTCGATCTAGTATAACTTTTCGCTCGTTTATTGGAATCAGGCGATTCAAGCGCCTGGAGTTTCGTCTCGAAACCCTCTTTCCGAATAATCAACTCAAACAAGTTTTTTGCTTTTGTAAAATTTGACCTAGGTCCAGATTAGTAAAGCGAAGCTCGCTTTCTTTTCGCCGCTTGTTTTTCATTGCTTCGCTCGAAGTTGTTTCTTTTTGCAAACCGGAGTTCTTAAGTTGAACTTTCTGGTTAGATCTTTTATTTGAGTTTTACCTGTGCATTAGTTGAGTACTTATTGTGTGATTGTTTGTTTGTTTGCGATAGAGTACCCGGAGTGCGCCGCTTGCTACTTTGAATCTCTAGGTTTCACGGATCATCAGCAAGGCAAGTAACACTTTGATCATACCTTTTCATACCCAGTTTTTATGCATTAGATCAATCCTCAAACATTGCATGATTAGGATCTAATTAAACTGTGGGTTTTGAGAAAGTAGTTGAGGTAGTACCTATTACCTGTTTTATTATCAAACCCTTGGGAGTTATTTCTACGTTTGCTTATTATGCCGTGCTATGCTAGTAGACGTGGATTGGGTGAGTGTATCCATGACAGATGTGAGATTGTTAATTAATGGTTTACTTAAGGTGGCAACTTAAACACACATCTGGGTGGATTGAGGTACCTGGGTATTCCAGGATTACCTGTTTCTTTTTGGACCGCCACCCAGGCTCAAAGGGATCATGAGATTATTCATGCTAGAAACTTCCATGTGCAGCCACAAGCTACTATGGGCTCTAGCATAGTTGACTAAGTCGTGCGAACTCTTACAGTGGTAGACTAGCTAATGTAGGGGACGTAGGTTGGTACGGTCTACCTGCTCGTAAGGTGCTAGCGCTCGAAAGACTATGTCTCGGTCATCCGCTTTCTCAAACACCATGTAGTGCGAAAATGCCAACGGAGGAGATCTAGTCTGGTGGGGAAAAGTGCACAAACCTCTGCAGAGTGTATCAAACTAATCATGGTTAGCCGTGTCCCGGTTATGGACATCTTGAGTATCTAGTACTTGGATTATCATGTGAATCTCATCATGTTACTTTAAATTAATATTGTTGGGTTTTAATGATGATGTTTAATTGGGATTGAGAATGTTGTCAACCATTCTCAATGTTTAACAACCACCATGATAGTTAAATAAATTTATTCCTTTGATGTAGGGAAAAATTGGCTTTACGCAAAACTGTAACCATAGAGCTTTCCACCAGCCATAAATGCATGTAGTATAGCATTACTCTTTCATACTACTCTCTATGTGTTACATTGCCAGCATATTCCATATGCTGACCCGTTTTTGGGCTGCAACCGTCATGTTGCAGACTTTTCAGACGACGAGTAATGTGCCTTAGGTCGTGGTTCTATACTCAGTGATGCCGTTGGAGTTGATGGACTCGCTTATCTTCCAAGCCTTCCGCTGTTATCGTTATTAGATGGCCTTAAGCCATATTTATTGTAATAAGTTCTCTTTTGGAGACATTCAATGTAATAAGTGTGTGATTGCTACTCTGTTATAAATCCTCCGAGTACTGTGCGTGTCAGCATTACTGATCCAGGGATGACACTAATGCACAGAGATCAGACTGTTTGAGGTCTGGTCGCCATGTAGATGGTATCGAGCACATGCCGATCGTGAGGACACGACCACTAAGATAAAGCCCTAGATCACTACTCTTTCTTCTCATTTCCGACTCCTCATCTTTTCTATTCTTTTAGGATGGCGGATGCAAGGAACAAGTTCACACAACCGGATGAAGATACACCTTTTGGATGTCACTTGAAGGAAGTCTCTAGATACCTGAACATCGGAGTACCATGCTTCACCGGACCTACAACGCCACTTTACTCAAGAGGAGCTACTGGATGATTCAAGTTCAAGTTCCAGGAAGGACATTTGCACCGATCCACGGAGCCCATAGAGTTTTCCTTTGATGCACCAACCTGGAGTCTAGGAAAGAGCATGGCAGCCCACATCGCCATGGAACGTATTGGAGAAGTTTACCGCAATGATCTCAAGAATACTATCTACCAGATTTGTGGGCGCCGAGATAAGCAATGGGAGATGATCAGCACCAGGAGGGATAGATCAATCGCAGCTTATATCCAGGAATTAAACCAGCACATCCGACGCCAGGAGAACCAGATGTGCGCAGGCATGGAGGATCTGCAAAAGGCTATGACCAAGATCAGGGAGCTAGAGGAAGAACTCAAGGCTACACGTGAAGATTACATGGAAGAAATTGAAGTGCTAGTGGAGAAGAATGGCCACTTAACCAGGAAGCTCGGAGTTTTCATGGGAGACCCCGCGTCAGGAGGAAATGATGACGATTCCACTTGCCCGGATAACTATATCATCATCGACGACACCGACTCGGATCCCGACGATAGTGATGATGACTATGTTGATGAAGCTGGAGCAGATATCATGGAGTCTTCATCGGAGCAGTTTTTCTAGTTGACCACCATAACAGTAGTAGAATGTTCCCCATTGTAAGTTTAGTCCAAGCGTGTTTGTAACGATAGTTAGACCGTTGTATGCCCATGTTTGAATTGATTGGAGTGATATAGTTTGCTTTTGTTTCATGTGCATATGGGTAGTGTTTTGTCACTAGACCTCATTCTATTCTATTTTCTCTTCTTTTCTAAACCCTCAGATGCCTCCGAGACGCGACACCGGATTTGTTTTCCCACCGGAGATCACTCAGTTGATTCAGCAGCAGAATGCCTTGATTCAAACATTGGTACAGAACTAAGGCAACAACAACAACAACAACAACAACAACCCACCACCACCACCACCTGTTGACCATTTGACTCGTTTCTTGAGGCTTAATCCGCCGGTGTTTTCCAGTAGCACCAAGCCGATTGTTGCAGATGATTGGCTCCGCAAGGTTGGAAGGGAGCTGACCACTACAGGATGCACTGATGCGGAAAGAGTGCGTTTTGCCGCACATCAGCTTGATGGACCCGCAACATCATGGTGGGAAAATTACACAGCCACACACTCTATTGACACAGTCACGTGGGATCAGTTTAAGCAAGCTTTCCGTACTACCCACGTTTCAGCAGGAGCTATGGCCATGAAGAAGCGTGAGTTTCGCAACTTACGCCAAGGAGGACGATCAGAGGCCAAGATGTGGAGGATTTCAGTAAGTTAGCTCGTTGTGCCCCAGATGACGTAGCTACAGATGCTGCTAAACAGGAGAAGTTTCTGGAAGGACTGAATGATGAGCTGAGCATGCAGTTGATGGTGGCCACTTTCAATAATTACCAGGAGTTGGTAGATCGTGCTCTTATGATTGAAGGAAGCGAAGCAGATTGACAATCGCAAGAGGAAGTATGAACAGGGAAGTACAATTGAGCTCGTGAAGGTTACGCTTTACCCCGAAGCCGGGAGGACAATTTCAGCATACCCATGGAGGAGGTAGCTCGCACAATCATAATGGCACCAAGAATGGAAACGGGAATGGAGGAAGCAATGGACAAAACCAAACCAACCCGTCAACCCCAGCCAAGAGAGACCTGAGCCAAGTCACTTGTTTTAAATGTCAGAAGACTGGGCATTATGCAAATGAATGCCCTGAAGCCCAAAATGGTAATGGCAATGGAAGCTCAGGGAAGAAGCCGAACCCTTTCAACAGGAGACAGGTGAACCACGTTACCGTGGAGGAGGTTGAAGCTTCACCGGATGCGAATAAGTAAGTTTTGGTTAAGACATTTACTGCAGTTGTTCTTTTTTATACTGGTGCATCACATTCATACATATCAAGGGGATTTGTGGATAAGTATAAATTGCCAACCCAAGCCATTAGGTCACCCATGCTAGTAACCTCACCCGGAGCAGAATATATGGCTAGTATATGGTGTGATCGACTACCATTAAGGATTGGAAACTACGTATTCCCCTCGGACCTAATAGTTTTCGAATCTCAAGGATTGGATGTGATATTAGGCATGGATTGGTTATCAAAGTACGGAGGGAACATAGATTGCGCCAGTAAGTCGATTTTGCTTACCACCCCAGAAGGGAGGAGGATCAAGTATGTATCACGGCATGAGCCGAGGAGGGCACATGTAAATTCCTTATCAGGAGTTGTGCAGGAGGAAGTACCAGTGGTGAAGGATTACCCGGACGTGTTTCCAGAAGAGTTGCCAGGCATGCCACCGGATAGAGACATTAAGTTATTAATTGAACTATTGCCAGGCACCGGGCCGATATCTAAGAGACCGTATAGGATGCCCGCACAAGATTTGGAAGAAATTAAGAAGCAGATTAAGGAGTTACTGGATAAAGATTTTATTTGCCCAAGTGCTTCGCCTTGGGGATCGCCAGTACTTCTAGTGGAGAAGAAGGATGGATCATTGAGAATGGTTGTTGATTACCGAGGATTGAATGAAGTGACAATTAAGAGTAAGTACCAGTTGCCGATGATCAACGACTTGTTTGACCAATTGCAAGGAGCTAAGGTATTTTCCAAGATCGATTCTGATTGGGATACCATCGATTGAAGATTCGAGAGCAGGATATACCTAAGACGGCTTTTACAACCAGTGCACGGGCTGTATGAGTATACCGTTATGTCATTTGGTCCGACTAACGACTGCCTATTTCATGAACATGATGAACAAGGTGTTTATGGAATTTTTGGATAAGTTCATCGTGGTGTTCATTGATGATATTTTGGTCTACTCCAAGAATGAAGAAGAACATAAGGAGCATTTGCGTTTGGTACTCGAGAAGCTCAGAGAACATCAGTTATATGCCAAGTTCAGCAAATGTGAGTTTTGGTTGAAGGAAGTAGGATTTCTCGGACATATTATATCCGGAGAAGGTATAGCGGTGGACCCCACTAAAGTTGCCCTTTGTGACAAATCGGGAAGCACCAACGACGCTTGAGAGATCCGAGTTTTCTTGGGTGGCAGGATACTACAGGAGATTCTTTGAGAATTTCTTGAAGGTTGCGAAGCCTATGACGGAGTTGTTGAA
This sequence comes from Aegilops bicornis, assembly GCA_021605145.1. Taxonomy (NCBI): domain Eukaryota; kingdom Viridiplantae; phylum Streptophyta; class Magnoliopsida; order Poales; family Poaceae; genus Aegilops; species Aegilops bicornis. The sequence goes on from CM038675.1 coordinate 579,426,353, forward strand.
GAAGTACACTACGTTCAATTGTCCTGAGGAATGTGAGGCTAGTTTCCAAGAGTTGAAGAAACGTTTGGTTACCTCACCAGTGTTAATTCTGCCAGATCAAAGCAAGGACTACGAGGTGTATTGCGACGCTTCACGTCGAGGACTTGGAGCAGTGCTTATGCAGGAGGGAAGAGTTGTTTCGTATGCTTCACGACAGCTTAAGCCTCATGAGTTAAATTATGCTACTCACGATTTGGAGTTAGCAGCCGTAGTGCACGCACTGAAGACTTGGAGACATTTTCTTATTGGAAACCACTGTGAGCTGTACACGGATCACAAGAGTTTGAGTACATCTTCACGCAGAAGGAGTTAAATCTCAGGCAGAGGAGATGGTTGGAGCTCATTAAGGATTACGATATGAGATTGCATTATCACCCCGGAAAGGCTAACGTAGTAGAAAATGCGTTGAGCCGCAAGAGCCATGTCAACACTCTAATGACCGGAGGTTTACCAAAAGAATTAGCCGAGGAAATTTCGAGAGCTATGTTTGGAGATAGTTCCGAGAGGCTATGTAGGAGCATTGGAAATACAATCTACTTTGATGGATAAGATCAGAGAAGCTCAGAAGACGGATAAGGAGATTGCCTCTATCAAGGAGAAAATGAGCAAGGGAAAAGCTAAGGGATTTCGTGAGGATGAGCATGATACCTTATGGTTTGAGGACCACGTTTATGTGCCTAGTGATACGGAGATCAGGAAGTTGATTCTGCAAGAGGCCCATGTTTCTCCGTATTCGATTCACCCAGGAAATACCAAGATGTATTTGGATTTGAAGGATACTTTCTGCTGGACCGGAATGAAGAAGGATATTGCGGAGTATGTAGCAGTTTGTGATGTATGTCAGAGAGTGAAGGCAGAACATCAGAAGCCAGCAGGATTGTTACAGCCATTGCCAATACCCGAATGGAAGTGGGAAAAGTTAGGCATGGATTTCATCACGGGATTGCCCAGGACTCGTTCAGGCTATGACTCGATTTGGGTTGTAGTCGATCGTTTGTGAAGGTAGCTCATTTCATTCCGATGAAGACGCCTCTGGCAGTGCCAAGTTGGCTAAGATATACATGACCAGAATCGTATATGTCCGCATGGAGTTCCGAGGAGTATCATATCGGATAGAGGAACCCAATTCACCTCAAAGTTTTGGAATCGGTTGCATGAAACTTTGGAAACCGGGCTAGAGTTTAGTACAACTTTTCATCCACGCATGTATGGATGGACCGAGAGAGTCAATCAGATTTTGGAGGATATCTTTGAGAGCATGTGCATTGGATTATGGATCAAGTTGGGATGACAACTTACCATATGCGAAGTTTTCTTATAACAACAGCTATCAAACCAGTTTGAAGATGGCCCCTTTCGAAGCCTTGTACGGAAGGAGGTGCAGAACCCCGTTGTTGTGGGATGAAGTTGGAGACCGCCAGTTGTTTGGACCAGATTTGATTAAGGAGTCTGAACGGAAAGTGAAGTTGATTCGCGATAGGCTCAAGGTAGCCCAGTCTAGGCAGAAGAGCTATGCGGATTCAAAACGCAAGGAGACAATATACGAAGTCAGAAACAGAGTTTATCTTCGAATATCCCCGCTGCGAGGAGTTAAGCGCTTTGGAGTTAAAGGAAAGTTAGCGCCACATTTTGTGGGACTGTACAAAGTTTTGGAGCTCATGGGAGAAGTTGCATATAAGTTGGAATTGCCCAAGGGATTGTCAGGAGTTCACGACTTGTTCCACGTTTCTCAGTTGAAGAAGTGCCACGCAGAGATGGCTGATATACCACTGAGAGATACTATGCCGCTTGAAGCGATTCAGTTGGGTAATGATTTGACTTATGAGGAGAAACCAGTCAAAATTCTTGAGTATGCCAGCCGAGTCACCCGCAGCAATGTTATCAAGTTTTGCAAAGTTCAGTGGAGCCACCACACCGAGGATGAAGCCACCTGGGAGCGAGAGGAAGATTTTCTTAAGGCCCACCCTCACCTATTTTCTAGCCAACCCGAATCTCGAGGGCGAGATTCATCTTAAGGGGGGTAGGTTTGTAACATCCCAAATTTTCAATTTGGAATGTTATACATAGATCATCACTTGCATATCATATTTTATTGCATGTTGGCTCGATCCTAGAAATTTCACGCAACTCAAGGACCCACGGAGAGAGTTGGAGATTTTGTATTTTCATATTTGAGTTTTCTCAAATTTTGAAAACAGGTTCATTTGATTTTATTTATTTTATCTTTAATTATTTCTACTGTCCAAATATGAGAGAGGGAATAAAATGACTTTCCCAAAATAAAGAAATAATGAAGATTTAATAAAGAAATCATATAAGATTTTTATTTGGAGTTTTTCGCTATTTTTATTTGAATTTAGGAAAAATGTGCGTTTTTCAAAATTGCTTTTAGGCCCCAAATAAATGTTCATCTTGTCCGGCTTGATTTTAGAAGCCGAGGAAATTTTATTTCGGGATTTTTGGAGTCCGTTTAGTATTTCTTTCGTTAGTTTTTCTGCACGGAATTATTTATAAAAATGAAACGCGAACCGCCTTTTGTCAGAATCGCCAGACTCACCGTCGGGCTTTTATATGCTACCGGCCGCCAAATTTCAAAGAACAGCCGCCACCTAACCCTAACCCTAGCCCGATCCATGCCGCCTCACACGCCGCCGCCTTGTTGCCGCCGCCTCACACACGCCGGAGCGAGCTCCGCCCACACACACACAAGGCCGGAGTTCTCATGGCCGTTGCCGCCGCGTTGCTGAGCCCTCGCCGGACCACGTCATTGCCGACCACCGCCGCCCACCCGCCAGCTGAGCCACGGACCCGCACCCCGAGGTTGACCCGAGCCGCCGCCCTTTTTTTAGAAAAACCGTTCGGTTTTTCCGTCGGTTTTTTTAGTTTCGTTTGTTTTATTAGATCGGTTTTTTTCCGGTTTAGGTTAAATAGGACCGTTCGCTCGTTCGTTTGTTTTAACGAACACATTCATCGTTTAGATCTAGATAACGAACGTTCGTTTGTTAAGCTGTTCGTCGTTTTTCTTTTTCTCAGATTTATTCCGTGATTTTTCTGATTGCGATTTCTGATCCGATTTTCGATCTAGTATAACTTTTCGCTCGTTTATCGGAATCAGGCGATTCAAGCGCCTGGAGTTTCGTCTCGAAACCCTCTTTCCGAATAATAAGCTCAGACAATTTTTTGCTTCTATAAAATTTGACCTAGGTCCAGATTAGTAAAACGAAGCCTGTTTCTTTCGCCGTTTGTTTTTCGTTGCTTCGTTCGAGTTGTTTCTTTTTGCAAACCGGAGTTCTTAAGTTGAACTTTCTGGTTAGATCTTTTATTTGAGTTTTACCTGTGCATTAGTTGAGTACTTATTGTGTGATTGTTTGTTTGTTTGCGATAGAGTACCCGGAGTGCGCCGCTTGCTACTTTGAATCTCTAGGTTTCACGGATCATCGCTAAAGGCAAGTAACACTTTGATCAGACCTTTTCATACCCATTTTTTATGCATTAGATCAATCCTCATACATTGCATGATTAGGATCTAATTAAACTGTGGGTTTTGGGAATGTAGTTGAGGTAGTACCTATTACTGTTTTATTATCAAACCCTTGGGAGTTACTTCTACGTTTGCTTATTATGCCATGCTATGCTAGTAGACGTGGATTGGGTGAGTGTATCCATGATGATGTGAGATTGTTATTTAATGGTTTACTTAAGGTGGCAACTTAAACACACATCTGGGTGGATTGAGGTACGTGGGTATTCCAGGATTGCCTGTTTCTTTTTGGACCGCCACCCAGGCTCAAAGGGATCATGAGATTATTCATGCTAGAAACTTCCGTGTGTAGCCACAAGCTACTATGGGCTCTAGCATAGTTGACTAAGTCATGCGAACTCTTACAGTGGTAGACTAGCTGATGTAGGGGATGTAGGTTGGTACGGTCTAGCCGTTCGTAAGGTGCTAGCGCTTATGAAAGACTATGTCTCGGTCATCCGTTTCTCAAACACCATGTAGTGCGAGAATCCCAACGGAGGAGATCGAGTCTTGTGGGGAAAAGTGCACAAACCTCTGCAGAGTGTATCAAACTAATCATGGTTAGCCGTGTCCCCGGTTATGGACATCTTGAGTATCTAGTACCTGGATTATCATGTGAATCTCATCATGTTACTTTAAATTAATATTGTTGGGTTTTAATGATGATGTTTAATTGGGATTGAGAATCTTGTGACCATTCTCAATGTTTAACAACCACCATGATAGTTAAATAAATTTATTCCTTTGATGTAGGGAAAAATTGGCTTTACGCAAAACTATAACCATAGAGCTTTCCACCAGCCATAAATGCATGTAGTATAGCATTACTCTTTCATATTACTCTCTATGTGTTACATTGCCATCATATTCCATGTGCTGACCCGTTTTCGGGCTGCAACGTTCATGTTCGGACTTCTGAGATAACGAGTAAGGTGTTAGGTCGTGGTTCTATACTCAAGTGATGCCGTTGGAGTTGATGGACTCGCTTATCTTCCAAGCCTTCATTGTTATCGTTATTAGATGGCCTTAAGCCATATTTATTGTAATAAGTTCTCTTTTGGAGACATTCGATGTAATAAGTGTGTGATTGCTACTCTGTTATAAATCCTCCGAGTATCGTGGCGTGTCAAAGACATCGATCCAGGGATGACACTAATGCACAGAGATCAGACTGTTTGAGGTCTGGTCGCTATAGTATGTGAACGTAGAGCTTATCACACCCGATCATCACGTGGTGTCTTAGCACGATGAACTGTCACAACGGTGCATACTCACGGAGAACACTTATACCTTGAAATTTAGTGAGGGATCATCTTATAATGCTACCGCCACACAAAGAAAAATAAGATGCATAAAAGATAAACATCACATGCAATCAAAATATGTGACATGATATGGCCATCATCATCTTGTGCCTTTGATCTCCATCTCCAAAGCACCGTCATGATCTCCATCGTCACCGACTTGACACCTTGATCTCCATCGCAGCGTTGTTGTCGTCTCGCCAACTATTGCTTCTGCAACTATCGCTACCGCTTAGTGATAAAGTAAAGCAATGACAGGGCGATTGCATTTCATACAATAAAGTGACAACCATAAGGCTCTTGTCAGTTGCCGATAACTTTTACAAAACATGATAATCTCATACAATAACTTATATCACATCATGTCTTGACCATATCATATCACAACATGCCCTGCAAAAACAAGTTAGACGTCCTCTACTTTGTTGTTGCAAGTTTTACGTGGCTGCTACGAGCTTCTAGCAAGAACCGTTCTTACCTACGCATCAAAACCACACAAATTTTTCATCAAGTGTGCTGTTTTAACCTTCAACAAGGACCGGCCGTAGTCAAATTCGATTCAACTAAAGTTGGAGAAACAGACACCCGCCAGCCACCTTTATGCAAAACAAGTTGCATGTCTGTCAGTGGAACCGGTCTCATGAATGTGGTCATGTAAGGTTGGTCCGGGCCGCTTCATCCAACAATACAACCAAATCATAATAAGACGTTGGTGGTAAGAAGTATGACTATTATCGCCCACAACTCTTTGTGTTCTACTCGTGCATATCATCTACGCATAGACCTGACACCGATGCCATTATTGGGGAACGTAGCATGCAATTTCAAAAAAATTCCTACGATCATGCAAGACCTATCTAGGAGATGCATACCAATGAGAGGGAGAGAGTGAGGGAAATATGCCCTAGAGGCAATAATAAAGTTGTTATTTATATTTCCTTATATGATGATAAATGTTTATTATTCATGCTAGAATTGTATTAACCGGAAACTTAGTACATGTGTGAATACATAGACAAAACAGAGTGTCCCTAGTATGCCTCTACTTGACTAGCTCGTTAATCAAAGATGGTTAAGTTTCCTGACCATAGACTTGTGTTGTTATTTGATGAATGGGACCACATCATTAGAGAATGATGTGATGGACAAGACCCATCCGTTAGCTTATCATAATGATCTTTAAGTTTTATTGCTATTGCTTTCTTGATGACTTATACATATTCCTCTGACTATGAGATTATGCAACTCCCGAATACCGGAGGAACACCTTGTGTGCTATCAAACATCACAACGTAACTGGGTGATTATAAAGATGCTCTACAGGTGTTTGTTGGGTTGGCATAGATCAAGATTAGGATTTGTCACTCCGAGTATCGGAGAGGTATCTCTGGGCCCTCTCGGTAATGCACATCACTATAAGCCTTGCAAGCAATGTGACTAACAAGTTAGTTACGGTAACGAGATTGAACTAGGTATGATGATACTGACGATCGAATCTCGGGCAAGTAACATACCGATGACAAAGGGAATAACGTATGTTGTTATTGCGGTTTGACCGATAAAGATCTTCGTAGAATATGTAGGAACCAATATGAGCATTCAGGTTCCGCTATTGGTTATTGACCGGAGATGTGTCTCGATCATGTCCACATAGTTCTCGAACCCGTAGGGTCCGCACGCTTAACGTTCGATGACGATTTGTATTATGAGTTATGTGTTTTGGTGATCGAAGTTTGTTCGGAGTCCCGGATGAGATCACATACATGACGAAGAGTCTCAAAATAGTCAAGAGGTAAAGATTCATATATTAGAAGGTAGTATTCGGACATCGGAATGGTTACGAGAGGTTCGGGTATTTTACCGGAGTACCGAGGGGTTACCCGAACCCCCCGGGGAAGTATTGGGTCTACATGGGCCCTAAGGGAGAGAGAGGAAAGCCTATGGGGGGTGGCGCGCGCCCCCTCCTAGGGAGTACGAATAGGACAAGGAGGAGGGGGCGCGGCCCCCCTTTCCTCTCCCTCTCCCTGTCCTTCCTTTTCCCTCCGGTGAAAGAAAGGGAAAAGGGGGGGACAAATCCTACTCCTAGTAGGACCCCCCATGGCGCGTGCCTCGTAGCCGGCCTCCTCCTCCTCCCCTCCTTTATATATGGGGGCGAGGGGCACCCCAAAGGCAGATCAATTGTTCTCTTAGCCGTGTGCGGTGCCCCCCTCCATAGTTTACTCGTCCGGTCATAGCGTCGTAGTGCTTAGGCGAAGCCCTGCGTGGATCACATCACCATCACCGTCACCATGTCGTCATGCTGATGGAACTCTCCCTCGACCCTCTGCTGGATCAAGAGTTTGAGGGACGTCATCGAGCTGAACGTGTGCTGAACTCGGAGGTGCCGTACGTTCGGTACTAAGATCGGTTGGATCGTGAAGACGTTCGACTACATCAACCGCGTTAAACTAATGCTTTCGCTTTCGGTCTACCAGGGTACATGGACACACTCTCCCCCTCTCGTTGCTATGCATCTCCTAGATATATCTTGCATGATCGTAGGAAAGTTTTTGAAATTGCATGCTACATTCCCCAACAGTGGCATCTGAGCCAGATCTATGCGTAGATGATATGCACGAGTAGAACACAAAGAGTTGTGGGTGATAATAGTCGTACTGCTTACCACCAAGGTCTTATTTTGATTCGGCGGTATTGTTGGATGAAGCGGCCCAGACCATTATTACATGACCACATTTACGAGACAGGTTCTACCGACGTGCTTTGCACACAGGTGGCTGGCGGGTGTCTCTGTTTCTCCAACCGTAGTTGAATCGAATTTGACTACCGCTGGTCCTTGTTGAAGGTTAAAACAACACACTTGACGAAAAAATGTTGTGGTTTTCATGCATAGGTAAGAACGTTCTTGCTAGAAACCCGTAGCATCCACGTAAAACTTGCAACAACAAAGTATAGGACGTCTAACTTGTTTTTGCAGGGCATGTTGTGATGTGATATGGTCAAGACGTGATGAGATATAAATTATTGTATGAGATGATCATGTTTTGTAGAAGTTATCGACAACTGGGAGGAGCTTTATGGTTGTCGCTTTATCGTATGAAATGCAATCGCCATGTAATTGCTTTACTTTATCACTAAGTGGTAGCGATACTCGTGGAAGCAATAGTTGGCGAGACGACAACGACGCTGCGATGGAGATCAAGGTGTCAAGTCGGTGACGATGGAGATCATGAAGGTGCTTTGGAGATGGAGATCAAAGGCACAAGATGATGATGGCCATATCATGTCACATATTTTGATTGCATGTGATGTTTATCCTTTATGCATCTTATTTTGCTTAGTACGGCAGTAACATTATAAGATAATCCCTCACTAAATTTCAAGGTATAAGTGTTCTCCCTGAGTATGCAACGTTGCTATAGTTCGTCGTGCCGAGACACCACGTGATGATCTGGTGTGATAAGCTCTACGTTCACATACAACGGGTGCAAGCCAGTTTTGCACATGCAGAATACTCGGGTTAAACTTGACGAGCCTAGCATATGCAGATATGGCCTCGAAACACTGAGACCGAAAGGTCGAACGTGAATCATATAGTAGATATGATCAACATAGTGATGTTCACCATTGAAAACTACTCCATCTCATGTGATGATCGGACATGGTTTAGTTGATATGGATCGCGTGATCATTTAGATGACTATAGGGATGTCTATCTAAGTGGGAGTTCTTAAGTAATATGATTAAATTGAACTTTAATTTATCATGAACTTAGTCTTGATAGTTTTTGCATATCTATGTTGTTGTAGATCAATGGCCCGTGCTACCGTTCCCTTGAATTTTAATGCGTTCTAGAGAAAGCTAAGTTTAAAGATGATGGTAGCAACTACACGGACTGGGTTCGTAACTTGAGGATTATCCTCATTGCTGCACAGAAGAATTACGTCCTGGAAGCACTGCTAGGAGCAAGACCCGCTGCAGGAGCAACTCCGGACGTTATGAACGTCTGGCATACTAAAGCTGATGACTACTCGATAGTTCAGTGTGCGATGTTTTACGGCTTAGAATCGGGACTTCGAATACGTTTTGAATGTCATGGAGCAGATGTGATGTTCCAGGAGTTGAAGTTAATATTTCAAGCAAATGCCCGAGTTGAGAGATATAAAGTCTCCAACAAGTTCTGTAGCTGCAAGATGGAGGAGAATATTTCTGTCAGTGAACACATACTCAGAATGTATGGGTACCATAACCACTTGACTCAACTGGGAGTTAATCTTCCTGATGATAGTGTCATTTACAGAGTTCTTCAATCACTGCCACCAAGATATAAAGTCTTCGTGATGAACTATAACATGCAAGGGATGAAGAAGACAATTCCCAAGCCCTTCACAGTGCTAAAGGTTGCGGAGGTGGAAATCAAGAAGGAGCATCAAGTGTTGATGGTTAACAAGACCACTAGTTTCAAGAAAAAGGGCAAAGGGAAGAGGGGGAACTTCAAGAAGAATAGCAAGCAAGTTGCTGCTCAAGGAAGAAGCCCAAGTCTGCACCTAAGCCTGAGACTGAGTGCTTCTACTGCAAATGGACTGGTCAATGGAAGCGGAACTGCCCCAAGTATTTGGCGGATAAGAAGGATGGCAAGGTGAAAGGTATATTTGATATACATGTTATTGATGTGTACCTTACTAATGCTCGTAGTAGCACCTGGGTATTTGATACTGGTTCTGTTGCTCATATTTGCAACTCGAAACAGGGGCTACGAATTAAACGAAGATTGGCTAATGATGAGGTGACAATGCGCGTCAGAAATGGTTCCAAGGTCGATGTGATCGTCGTCGGCACGCTACCTCTACATCTACCTTCGGGATTAGTTTTAGACTTGAATAATTGTTATTTCGTGCCAGCATTGAGCATGAACATTATATCTGAATCTTGTTTAATGCGAAACGGTTATTCATTTAAATCAGAGAATAATGGTTGTTCTATTTATATGAGTAACATCTTTTATGGTCATGCACCCTTGATGAGTGGTCTATTTTTGTTGAATCTCGATCGTAGTGATACACATATTCATAATATTCAAGCCAAAAGATGCTAAGTTAATAATGATAGTGCAACTTATTTGTGGCACTACCGTTTAGGTCATATTGGTTTAAAGGGCATGAAGAAACTCCATGCTGATGGGCTTTTGGAATCACTTGATTATGAATCACTTGATGCTTGTGAACCATGCCTCATGGGCAAGATGACTAAGACTCCGTTCTCGTGAACAATGGAGCGAGCCACTGGCTTAGTGGGAATAATAGATACTGATGTATTTGGTCCTATGAGTGTTGAGGCTCGCGGCGGGTATCGTTATTTTCTGACCTTCACAGATGATTTGAGCAGATATGGGTATATCTACTTAATGAAACATAAGTCTGAAACATTTGAAAAGTTCAAAGAATTTCAGAGTGAAGTGGAAAATCATCGTGGAGGTGAATATTTGAGTTACGAGTTTGGTCTTCATTTGAAACAATGTGAATAGTTTCGCAACTCACGCCACCTGGAACACCATAGCGTAATGGTGTGTCCGAACGTCATAACCGTACTTTATTAGATATGGTGCGATCTTTGATGTCTCTTACAGATTTACTACTATCGTTTTGGGGTTATGCTTTAGAGACGGCTGCATTCACGTTAAATAGGGCACCATCTAAATCCGTTGAGACGACACCATATGAACTATGGTTTAGAAAGAAACCTAAGCTGTCGTTTCCTAAAGTTTGGGGCTGCGATGCTTATGTGAAAAAGCTTCAACCTGATAAGCTCGAACCCAAATCGGAGAAATGTGTCTTCATAGGAGACCTAAAGGAAACTGTTGGGTACACGTTCTATCACAGATCCGAAGGCAAGATATTCATTGCTAAGAATGGGTCCTTTCTAGAGAAGGAGTTTCTCTCGGAAGAAGTGATTGGGAGGAAAGTAGAACTTGATGAGGTAATTGTACCTTCTCCCGTATTGGAAAGTAGTTCATCACAGAAATCAGTTCCAGTGATTCCTACACCAATTAGTGAGGAAGTTAATGATGATGATCATGAAACTTCAGATCAAGTTACTACCGAACCTCACAGGTCAACAAAAGTACGTTCAGCAGCAAAGTGATATGGTAATCCTGTTCTGGAAGTCATGTTACTAGACCATGACAAACCTACGAACTATGAGGACGTGATGATGAGCCCAGATTCCGCGAAATGGCTAGAGGCCATGAAATCTGAGATGGGATCTGAGGGAGTCATGGATTAGGGGGTCTCCGGATGGCCGGACTATAACCTTTGGCCAGACTCCTGGACTATGAAGATACAAGATTGAAGACTTTGTCCCGTGTCCGGATGGGACTTTCCTTGGCGTGGAAGGCAAGCTTGGCGATACGGATATGTAGATCTCCTCCCATTGTAACCGACTCTGTGTAACCCTAGCCTTCTCTGGTCTCTATATAAACCAGAGGGTTTTAGTCTGTAGGACGAACAACAATCATACCATAGGCTACCTTCTAGGGTTTAGCCTCTCTGATCTCATGGTAGATCTACTCTTGTACTACCCAGATCATCAATATTAATCAAGCAGGAGTAGGGTTTTACCTCCATCGAGAGGGCCCGAACCTGGGTAAAAACATTGTGTCCCTTGTCTCCTGTTACCATCCGCCTAGACGCGATTCGGGACCCCTACCCGAGATCCGCCGGTTTTGACACCGACATTGGTGCTTTCATTGAGAGTTCCTCTGTGTCGTCACCTTTATGCCCGATGGCTCCTCCGATCATCAACAATGATGCAGTCCAGGGTGAGACTTTTCTCCCCGGACAGATCTTCGTATTCGGCGGCTTTGCACTGCGAGCCAATTCGCTTGGCCGTCTGGAGAAGATCGAAAGCTACGCCCCTGGCCATCAGGTTATTCTTGGAAGTTTGAACTACACGGCTGACGTCCGCGGAGACTTGATCATCGACGGGTTCGAGCCACAGCCAAGCGCCGCACTGTAATGATGGGCATGATCTAGCTCTGCCGCCGAACAGTGCCCTGGAGGCCGCACCAGTGTCCGCTCCGACCCTTAGCTCGGAGCCGACTGCGTCAATCGAGGACGGGTGGCTGGACGCCGCCTCGGGGGCTGCAATCTCTACGGCGATCGAGCCAAATACCAGCCTTGTCCTTTGCGAAGCTCGCGACTCCAAGGTGCCGGACTCCTCTCCGGACTCCGGACCTTCCGTGCCCCTGCCAATCGAATCGATTGGGCGCCGATCATGGAGTTCATCGCCGCGGACATCTTTCAGCACTCGCTCTTCGGCGACATTCTGAATTCACTAAAGTCTCTCTCTCTCTATCAGGAGAGCCCTGGCCGGACCATGGTCAGCAAGGTTGGGATGCGGACGACGAAGAAATTCAAAGCCCACCCACCACCCACTTTGTAGCCACTGTCGATGATTTAACCGACATGCTCGACTTCGACTCCGAAGACATCGACGGTATGGATGACGATGTAGGAGACGAACAGGAATCAGCGCCTATAGGGCACTGGACAACCACCTGATCCCACGATGTATACGTGGTGGACACACCTAAAAGGAACGACGACGAGGAACAAAGGGGCGCAACGAGGGGTCATTCCCTCGAAAAGCAGTCAAAGCGGCGGCGTAAGCGCCGCTCCGAACCCCGCCTCGACAGAGACAGCAGCCATACAAACCCAGCCATAGAGCAGGGCGAACCGGTGGACGAAGAACATGCCATCGAGCAACTGTCCGAACAGGGAAACTTGGATAAACAACCCATCCCCGACGAAGATAACAGTCCGGACGACCTCACGCCGGACAGATTGCTGGAGCAGAAGAACCTCCAAAAAAGGCTCATCACCACTGCGCGTAGCCTGAAAAAGTAGAAACAGAAGCTCAAAACAGCGGAAGACGCACTCAGAATTAGATGGAGCAAAGAACTCAACACATTCGCCACACAAAGAGTTATCCAAAGCGAAAATTACTGCCGGAATTTGATGAAGAAGCCTTAGAGCCTCCGCAATCAAAAAAATAAGGAAGCCACCCGGTCGGATAAACGACCCCATGGCCTACATAGTGCGGCAAATGGCGCCGCACGCGATCCGCACAAGGATTCGCATCAAAAAGATGGCCCAACTAGATCTATCTACGGGCCAAGAAAGCAAGCTCTAGTAAGCAATGCAACGCATCAAGTATCCGAACATCACGGTACACCCAAATATAGGGGTGCCGCACACCCCCTATGTTTCACCGATGAGGTCTTTGGATCATGAATTTCGGTGGATTCAAGCCCGGCCAAAGATAGAGGCATCTGACGGAACAACAGACCACAGAGTCTGGATTGAGGATTACATCCTCCACATACAGATGGCTAGAGGAGATGATCTCCATGCCATAAAATACTTACACCTCAAACTCAAAGGGCCAGCCCCTCGGCTTAAAAGCCTTCCGAAAACACCATTGGAAGTTGGGAAGAGCTCGCGGATGCTTTTCGTGCAAATTTTCAAGGGACCTATGTCCGACCTCCGGATCTGAGATGATTTAAGTCATATAACTCAACAACCCGGAGAGTCAGCCTGAAAACTCTGGAACAGATTTCTTACTAAAAGAACCAGATAGTCGATCGTCCGGACCTTGAAGCCTTACCAGCTTTCAAACACAGCGTTCGAGATGAATGGCTCGCCGGACACCTCGGCCAAGAAAAGCCAAGAACAATGGCGCATTAACAAGCCTCATGACCCGCTTTGCGCGGAGAGGATAGCTGGTTGGCAAGATGCACGATACTATGACCCAAGTACATCCGAAGTTAGGGATGGAAACGGGAAACCACGACGCAACAAGGACCAGCGCCGGACCAAGGGAAACAACCCGAAGAGCACGACAGTCAACGCCGGATTCAAAAGCTCTCGGTAGAATCAGAAAAAGCTGCCCCTCAAGGATAACATGGACGAGCTATCTAACCTAAACAAAATCTTGGACAAGATATGTCAAATCCACAGTAATACCGGGAAGCCTGCAAACCATACCCACAGAGATTGTTGGGTCTTCAAGCAATCCGGCAAACTCAACGCCGAACACAAGGGGCTCGACACACCAAGCGAGGACGATGACGAACCCCACAAGCAGAGTACTAGAAAACAAAAGAATTTCCCACAAGAAGTCAAAACAGTAAATTCACTTCACGTGACAAAAGGGAAGAACAGAGTGGCGCACATAGAGATACGCGCCATACGGCCTATCCCAGAGGAGTTCCACCACTGGTTGTAAAACCAAACACCTTCGACCATCAGGATTACTCTAGAAGTATCCGGAATGCAGGCTGGACTGCCTTGGTATTAGAACCGATAATTGACGGACTCCACTTTACACAAGTCCTAATGGACGGCGACAGTGATTAAAACCTACTATATCAGGACACAATCCGCAAATGGGGATAGACCCAACAACAATTCGCCATAGCAACACTTCCTTTCAAGGGGTAACGCCAGGCCTAGATGCCCATTGTACGGGCTCTCTCCTGCTAGAAGTTATGTTCGGCTCACCCGACAACTTCCGCCGTGAAAAGCTAACCTTCCACATCGCCCCATTTACAAGTAGCTATCAAGAACTACTGGGACGTGAAGCTTTCGCACGCTTTAACACAATACCACATTATGCATCTCTTATACTTAAAATGCCCGGTCCACGAGGCATCATCTCATTAAAGGGAAATATCGAGTGTTCCTCGAGCGCGGAAGATTGTGCGGCTGCCTTAACAGCCACACACTAAACCGGCTTCACTAATCAAAGCACCTAAATAGGTCGTTCAGACCCTGGACATGGCTAGACGAGTCCGGCGTAAACATACAAGGGATTACTAGCCGCATACCCCCGTTCAAGGGGCTCCGCGCATGTACAACAAGAGACAATAAAGCTCAATTTTATTCATTTTTTAAATTGTACTTCGTTTATTTAATAGAACGTACATTTTCGCACGATCATTTTCAACTAAGTTCCTCTCTTTTACAGATGAACACCATGCTACACCCGTCCAGGATACGGCACAACGGAAACACGGGCGCAGACGTGCAGTAGGGACCCGTTCCAAGGATTCTTTTCAGATTAAGACCCTGCATAAACCTTTTTACTGTCTCTTGTTGATACACATCCCCCGGTTTCTTGCTATAACCGAGGTGGAGGCTGGCGTCTTGGCATGTGGCCACGTCAGAATTTTGCGCGTACCTGGACACCAGGGGCTTATTACCAAGGGCGTTCTTCAGCCCGTTTTCATAAAGACCGAATACCTTAGGGAGTGTTCGGCGTCGCGAGTTTGGCCTTATATGCATCAGCTCCGAATCATGTCTTTGGTCAAATGTTGGGTTTGCCCGGCTCCTGTGTTTTGCTGCCTTACGTTCCGCTCTATTGGCTAAGGCGGTACGGAGAATTATCGCGATTGTGCCCCGGTTCGGCCAGGCGAGCACCTCAGTAGAGAAAGCCGAAAACTGACTGTCATGATATAGCGTGAGACTGGTCAACCACTCGATGACCCACCGGAATCTTTAGGATTCCTCCGCATTAACGAAGGGCCATTTCCCGGCCAGGCACACACGCGCCCCGAATTCGGGTAAGCACGGTGCCCCCAGGGGCTATATAGTACCCCACTGTCAAACTCCTATGGCTAAGTGAAAGTGATAAAGCATTATAGTCCGGTTGCCTAGTTCGCTGCGCTATCACCTCCTTTATAGGACCAAGACGCTGGATCAAGTGTGAAAATGTGCCTTCTGCGAATACCCCTGCATTATATGCGTGGGGCCTGAAGCCAACGACTGCCATCTTTCAGGTTATATATACATATACATTAACGGCCGCACAGGAGGTATTTTAATTCTTGAAGGCACAAGTATAAAAAGCTCTTATATTCCCTCAAAACATTGTTTTACAATAATACATGTTATTCGAACATAATATCCTTCGAGCACTGCGTTTCTATTAAACGAGCGCCCTGCAGAACTTCCTGAAAATAGTGCTCGGCAGGTACTCAGCCCCCGTCCGAATCTTGGGATGCAACATCGGTGCCCTTCATCTCCGCCCAGTATGTCTTGACACGGGCAAGAGCCATCCGTGCACCCTCTATGCACGCTGACCTCTTCATTACATTGATATGCGGCACCGCACCAAGGAATTGTTGCACCAAGCTGAAATAACTCTTCGGCTCAGGCCTTTCCGGCCACAGATGACTCACGACATACTTCATGTTGAGTCTGGATAACCTATTCAGCTCCGCCCATGCGGCTAAACGATCGGTTAATGGAAGTGGGCGCTCAGGATTGTGGAACTGCGACCAGAAAAGCTTTTCCACTTCTTGATCCTTTTGTTCTCGAAAGTGTTCGGCCGCGTCCGCGGCACTCGCCGCCAAGTCCAGGTAAGTGTCCGCCGCACTCCACAACCGGTCCAACGGAGCATATTTAGGATCCCCGAACTTCATCCACAGCATAAAGGGCTTTCCAGCCGCGATATCTCCTACCGACGTAGCTCCTCCTTCATAGCTCTCATCGCAGAGCGAGCATCCTTGGCCTCGGTAGAGGCCTTCTTCAGTCCTTCTGCTCCACGATCTTCTTTTTAAGAAGCTTGCGGTGATCGGCAGCAGCATTCTTCAACTTCACAGCCATCTCATCCATTTCCTTCTTGCTTGGCGATGCGGCCTGTTCGGCTTTCAGCTCTTCAGTCGCCTTTAAGGCAGCCGCATCGCTTCTCCTGGCCTGCTCCTTGGCTCGGTCAAGTTCTGCCCGAAGGTTCTCCATGGCAGCGGCACCATCTGCATCAAGTACACATGTTGTAAGGTACGGGCATCAAGCTCCTCTTACCGGGTGTCTTCGGAGAAATTACATACCTTGTGCCTCATCAAGCCGCTTGTTAACAAGCGCGATGTCGGCATCTGCCACGTCAAGTTGCCGCTTTAGCTCGACAAATTCATCAGTCCGGCTAGCCACCGGACACTTCGCCACCTACATAAGAACGGCGACATATTATACCTGGGACTATGATCCTCGGTGCACCGTCATTTTTGACAACGCACCGAGTCTCAGGGGCTACTATCTATACAGGGCGCATCTTTTATATGCGGAACTATCAAAAGGTGCATCATTTCGCGTACCTCAAAACCTGTCAGTAAACTCCTGACGGCCTCGTGCAACCCGCTCTCCGCGGATGAAATCCTTTCAATCACCGTGCCCATCAATGCACGGTGTTCTTCTGAGTTAGACGCTCGCCCGGCAGATCCTTCACTCCTCCGATCACAAGACCGGACGATGCCGGACTCGTCCGATGGCCTTTTTCGAAGGCTGGACACGGAGGGCCTTGGGGGGCCATACGACTGCCTTCTGGCCCTCCCGGATTTGGAGAAACCCTCCGTGATGACACCTCAGGGTCGCCCGCCTCGCACGGCGGCACGGCAGGGGGAGGTGTTCCGCTCTCCATCATCTCCGGTCGAAGATCCCCTGAGGATGAGCTCTGCTGAGAAGGGCCGAGATTCGAACTACAAGGTAAAAATTTTGGTTATCTTCCTCAGAAAATAGAACAGGGATGTCTCTCAGGGATGTCTCTTATTTTAAAAACTCCCCTCTCTACTTACGTCTCGCTGGAGGGCTGATCCCCTTGGGGGCACAGTGTGGCCGAGGCATCCCCCGGCGCAGGACCCTCTGACGAAGATCCCCCCCCCCCCCCCCGCTTTGAGACCATGGTCTCCGAGTCTTCGGAGGCGGTCCTTTTCTTCCCCTGGATGGAGGGATTCTTGATTCCTCCTTTCCTGCCAGCCTCCTTCGGGGAGGCGGTAGCTTCCTTGTTCCCACCTTCGCCTTCTTCCAAAGGTGCAACCTCGAGCATCCTGGTTAACACGGGATCCGGCGCGGTCTCAGGGAGGGGGGCTGGACACCTGATTAGCTTTGCTTTCACTATCCACTCCTGTTTAAAGGAAAACTCTTTTAAGGGCAATTTTATGATAAATATACGGATGGTGTGTCCGAGTACAGGGCTACTTACTTGAGTATCCGGGCGATTGCAGCTCAGACCTGCGTCCTCGGTCGAGTCCGGACACATTGCTTGTGATCCGAAGAACAATTTGTACATCTCCATGGGCGTCGTGCCCGTAAAATGTTGGAGAGCTCGTGGTCCCTCCGGATTAAATTCCCACAGGCGAAGGGGGCGGCGTTTGCAGGGAAAGGTGCGGCGAATCAACATGACCTGCGTCACCGCGACCAGATTGATGTCTCTCTCTAGGAGATCTCGAATGCGGCCCTGCAACAAGGGCACGTCCTTGGACGGCCCCCAGTTAAACCCTTTATTGACCCATGACGCTAGCTGTGGTGGGGACCTGAGCGAAAGGCAGGTGGCGCCACCCACTTGGTGCCCCTGGGAGCTGTGATATAGAACGACTCTCGTTGCCATAAGCTGAACTCCTTTTGAAAAGAGCCCTTGGTCCATGGGGCGTCAGCATCCTTGCTTATAACAGCGCCTCCGCACTCCGCGTGCTTCCCCTCGATCATCCTCGGCTCTACTTTAAAGGTCTTAAGCCACAATCCGAAGTGAGGAGTAATGCGGAGGAAGGCTTCGCACATGATGATGAACAATGAGATGTGGAGGATGGACTCCGGAGTCAAGTCGTGAAATTCCAGCCCATAATAGAACATGAGCCCCCTCACAAAGGGGTCCGTCGGGAAGCCTAGCCTCAAGGAAGTGAGACGCGAACACCACGCTCTCACCAGGCTTGGGAGTGGGAATAACCTGCCCTTGAGCAAGCAGCCTATGCGAGATTTCGCCGGTTAGATACATGGCATCTCTCAGCTTTAGCATGTCTTCTTCCGTAACGGAGGAAGGCATCCACCGGCCTTGAAGGCCGGAGCCGGACATCATCAGAGGTCCGAAGCGCCTGAATCTGGAGCTTTGGGTGTTGGAACTCGAGGCGAGAGGCGGATTCGATTGAGATTGAAAGAAATGAGTAGAGCCTTGGTCTCTTTATAAAGAGGTTGAATACCAAGAGCCCTCCCCGTGACCGTTTGGGACTCGCCTTCAATTGAGAAATATACCAACGGGCACGATTGGGTTACCCACGCCCGCATTGATGAGAATCCCGGAATAAGGGGACACGATCTCTGCTTCGACAAGACGTGCCAAGGAAACCGCCTCGCTAAACGCTACCGAGGTGGGACAGTAAAAAGCGATTCGAATAAAAGCTTGGCTGTGGTGTGATGTCATCTTTGCGGAATACGCCAAGAGTTGAATTTGTGTAAATATTATTCTCTCTGCGGTGGTATGTGGAACTTATTTTGCAGAGCGGACACTATCCTTGTGTTCAAAATCTTCTATGAAGTATTCGGAGGAGGAACCCGCCTTGCAATGCCGAAGACAATCAAGGCGTCGGACTCGTCGTCATTGAAGCCTGGTTCAGAGACTCTTGAGGAGTCTGGATTAGGGGTGTCTGGATGGCGGACTTTGACCTTTGACCGGACTCCTGGACTATGAAGATACAAGATTGAAGACTTCGTCCCGTGTCCGGATGGGACTTTCCTTGGCGTGGAAGGCAAGCTTGGCAATACGGATATGTAGATCTCCTCCCATTGTAACCGACTCTGTGTAACCCTAGCTCTCTCCAATCTCTATATAAACCGGAGGGTTTTAGTCCGTAGGACGAACAACAATCATACCATAGGCTAGCTTCTAGGGTTTAGCCTCTCTGATCTCGTGGTAGATCTACTCTTGTATTACCCATATCATCAATATTAATCAAGCAGGAGTAGGGTTTTACCTCCATCGAGAGGGCCCAAACCTGGGTAAAAACATCGTGTCCCTTGTCTCATGTTACCATCCTCTTAGACGCACAGTTCGGGACCCCCTACCCGAGATCCGCTGGTTTTGACACCGACAGGATCCATGTATGAGAACAAAGTGTGGACGTTGGTTGACTTGCCCGATGATCGGCAAGCAATAGAGAAGAAATGGATCTTCAAGAAGAAGACTGACGCTGACGGTAATGTTACTGTCTACAAAGCTCAACTTGTTGCGAAAGGTTTTTGACAAGTTCAAGGTGTTGACTACGATGAGACCTTCTCACCCGTAGCGATGCTTAAGTCTGTCCAAATCATGTTAGCAATTGTCGCATTTTATGATTATGAAATTTGGCAAATGGATGTCAAAACTGCATTCCTTGATGGATTTCTGAAACAAGAGTTGTATATGATGCAACCAGAAGGTGTTGTTGATCCTAAAGGTGCTAACAAAGTGTCCAAGCTCCAGCGATCCATTTATGGACGGGTGCAATGATAACCCACAAGTATAGGGGATCAATTGTAGCCTCTTTCGATAAGTAAGAGTGTCGAACCCAACGAGGAGCTAAAGGTAGAACAAATATTCCCTCAACTTCTATCGACCACCGATACAACTCTACGCATGCTTGACATTCGCTTTACCTAGAACAAGTATGAAACTAAAAATATTTTGTAGTGTAACGGGATAGGTTTGCAAGATAATAAAGAGCGCGTAAATAAAAAGTAGGGGTTGTTTAGATAAAGACACAATAAAGTTAGTATAGCGAGTGTGGCAAAGTGGTGGTAGGAGTTGCGGAATTGTCCCTAAGCAATTGACTACTTTACTAGACCGATAGCAAGTTTTATGTGGACAGGCTACTTCTAGCATATCATACC
Source organism: Aegilops bicornis (assembly GCA_021605145.1). Taxonomy (NCBI): domain Eukaryota; kingdom Viridiplantae; phylum Streptophyta; class Magnoliopsida; order Poales; family Poaceae; genus Aegilops; species Aegilops bicornis. The sequence continues at coordinate 579,446,905 of CM038675.1, forward strand.
TGACTTGGAATTCTATGCACTTATGATTGGGACTATTAGCAAGCATCCGCAACTACTAACATTCATTAAGGTAAAACCCAACCATAGCATTAAGATATATTGGTCCCCCTTCAATCCCGTATGCATCAATTTCTATGCTAGGTTGAAGCTTCTGTCACTCTTGCCCTCCAATACATAGTCCTATCAACATACAACTACCCCTATGGCGTGATCGTGATCCACGCGCGCGCTTATATGATGGGCACCAAAGGACAGCAACATAACCACAAGCAAATTAAACCAATCATAGCAATTCACCAATTATCGATAGGACAACGAAAATCTACTCAGACATCATAGGATGGCAACACATCATTGGATAATAATATGAAGCAATAAGGCACCATGCTCAAGTAGAGGGTACATAGGGTTGTGGGAGAGTGGACCGCTGTAGATAGATGGGGGAAGGTGATGGATATGTTGGTGAAGGTGACGGAGGTGTCGGTGTAGATTGCGGTGACGATGATGGCCCCGGCGGTGTTCCGGCGCCACCGGGAGAGAGGGAAGAGAGCCCCCCTTCTTCTTCTTCTTCCTTGACCTTCTCCATAGATAGGAGAAGGGTTTCCCCTCTGGTCCTTGGCCTCCATGGCGTGGGAGGGGCGAGATCCCCTCCGAGATTGGATCTGTCTATCTGTCTCTCTCTGTTTCTACGCTCCCTGATTCTAGCCTTTCACCATTTCTTATATTCCCGGAGATCCGTAACTCCAATTGGGCTGAAATTTGGACACGATTTTTATACGGATATTGGATTTCTTGCGGCGAAAGAAGGGCACCAACCGCCTTACAGGGTGGCCACGAGGGTCAGGGGCGCGCCCCCTGCCTCGTGGCCCCTGTCGGTGTCAAAACCGACGGATCTCGGGTAGGGGGTCCCAAACTGTGCGTCTAGGATCGATGCTTACAGGAGACAGGGGACATGATGTTTACCCAGGTTCAGGCCCTCTCTATGGAGGTAATACCCTACTTCCTGCTTGATTGATCTTGATGAATATGAGGGTTACAACAGTTGATCTACCACGAGATCGTAATGGCTAAATCCTAGAAGTCTAGCCTGTATGACTATGGTAATGAGTATATCCTTTCCGGACTACACCCTCCGGTTTATATAGACACCAGGGGGATCTATGGTTACATAGAGTCAGTTACATAACAAGGAATCTTCATAGCCGGTCGCCAAGCTTTCCTTCCACGCCAAGGAAAGTCCAATCCGGACACGGGTACAGTCTTCGGCCTTCATGTCTTCACAACCCACCAGTCCGGCCCATAGATAACAGGCCGGACGCCCGAGGACCCCTTAGTACAGGACTCCCTCAGTAGCCTTTGAACCTGGCTTCAATGACGAGGATTGGGCACACAGATTGTCTTCGGCATTGAAAGGCGGGTTCCCTTCTATCCTAACTCCAAGATAGTCTTCAGACGCGAGGATAGTATCCTGAACTGTCACACACACCATACACAACCACAGAGAGAATATAATTTTGCACGAGTCCAATCCGCTGACAAATTTTAGTAGCATGAAATCACGTCCGACCGGTCACAATTCCGGACCGTTTAGTATCCGACGTTCCACGTCCCGAGACGCGGTTGCCATTGGCACGTATTGTCGAAGCAGAGATCGTGCCCCTTATAGTGGGATTCTCATCAATGCGGGCATGGGTAATCCAACCGCGCCGTTTATACAGCCCTTGGGAATAGGTGAATTCTAAGGCGGGTGGGGAGGCGTTCGATATTTACTACCTTTATAAGGGGATAAGGATCCCCTCTCCCTCTCCCACGCCCCCTCTCTATCTCCGCCCTTCCAATCTCGAGCTCCAGCGCCCAAGTTCTCATCTCGTTTCCACTCGAGCTAGCACTCAACCATGTCCGGATCCGGAGGTCAGGGAAAGTGGATGGTCTCCTCCGTCAAGGAGGAGGACATTACTGAGCTCCGGGCGGCCGGATACTTGGCGATGGAAATCACTCACCGTCTGCCGGCCGAGGGACATGTCTTCCCCATGCCGGAGCCCAACGAGAGGGTGGTGTTCATCCCTCATTTCTTCCGCGGACTAGGGTTCCCACTCCACCCTTTCGTCTGAGGGCTGATGTATTATTACGGGATAGATTTCCATGATCTGTCCCCGAACTCCTTTCTCAACATCTCGGCGTTTATCGTCGTGTGTGAGGCCTTCCTCCACATCCAACCCCACTTCAGGCTATGGCTCAAGGTCTTCAACGTGAAGCCGAAGGTGGTGGATGGCCAGCATGCGTAGTGCGGAGGAGCCATGGTGAGTAAGCTGTCCAACGTCTCCTGGCCGAAAGGCACTTTCTTGGAGACAGTAAAGGAGTGGAAGAAACAATGGTTCTACATTATTGAACCCCGCGGTACCACCTGGGCCGGGGCTGCCGAATTCCGCTCCGGTGCTCCCAGGCGACTCACCTCCTGGGTCGAGAAGAGTACGAATTGGTGTTCCCCCGATGAGCTGATTGCGTTGCAGACGCGTGTTCAAAGTATGATAGCCAAGAACGTCAAGCTTGTCGATGTAATCCAGGTGATGCTGGTTCACCGGATCCTCCCGTGCCAGCTCAGAAGTCGCCCTTTGTGGGAGTTTAATCCGAAAAAGCACCAAACTCTGGAGAGGCTCTTCGAAACCACCCATGAAAGCGCCTGGAAGTTGCTCTTTAAGGGCAACAAGAAATCGCCGGCCACAGATTCAGACCGTGGGCATGATTTTAAACACCTCGCCAGCAAGGTATGTTATTTTTGGCGTATCCCCTACTTGTTTGTTTCGAGGATGATGTCTGAGTTTTTATCATTGCTTTTTTGGGATTGGATGGAGAGGGCGAAACGGATCCAATGTCCGGTGCCGCTGCCTGAAGAACCGGTCATCCCACGTCTGGCGAAGATGCTGGTGCCAGCGCCATATAAGGCGTCGGAGAAGAAGGCCAAGAAGAAGGACAAGGGAGCAAAAAGTGGCCCCCGTCGCAGGGGCGCTCGGGCGTAACGTTCGAAGATGAAGAAGCCCATTCCTCCGTCCCTGAGGATGATGACGAGGAAGAGGAGGAGGAGGAGGAGGAGAAGAATCCTCCCCTTAAGGAGGGAAAGAGGAAGAGGGGGGCCTCCACGAATCTGGAGGCGGCAACACCCAAGAGGGGAAGGGCGCCCCTGTGGTCAACACCGCGTGGGACGTTAACAACAGTCCGGAGCGACGCCTCCGCACTAAGCCTCGGGCCGCATCGTAAGTATTATGACTCACGTATACAAGTGTACATGGCCTCTCCTTTTTATTGTTTTAACATGGTTAATTGTTCCATTGCAGTCCGGCCCACGGTAGCATCCCGGGATCCTCATCTGGAGGTTCGTTGGATCTGGCGGAAATGGACAGTATGTCGCCGCCGCCCGCTTATTCCCCCGAGGCCAAGGAAGACGCCGAAGTGTTGTCTCGGAGGACCGCTCCGAGCCGGGGAGGGGCCCAGGACGCTGTCCAGGAGGTACCGCAAGGCGAGACTCTGCTTCCGGACACGTGGGGGAGTAGATCCCCATGGAGACTGGCGAGGAGGGACGTATTTAGTTCGGCCCTCAGCCGAATACGATTACGGGGACCGATAAGGCCCTGGAATCCGGCGCGCGCCTTCCATCGAAGGAGGGGGGGTGCGCCAATTCCGCCGATGTTCCCTATCCAACCAGGGGCGCCGGGTAACCTGATGGAGGCGCTAAGAGGCGCCTCCCTTGTGGACGAGCACCGTGTCCTTATGGGTACAGTGATCGAGAAGGTTCAGTCCGTCAAGAGCGGACCAAACGAGGCCTGCAGCAATCTGTTGACAGGTTTTGAGGTAAGTCATGTAGAAAGAGAACACCCCCATGCTAACGGTAGCCCCTGAGACACTCTCCGGTATTCGTAAAGAAAGGTCGGACATAGGATCAACCCTTTGCAGGAGACTAATATTATATTTATGAATAAGCAGGCGTTGCTGTTGGCCGCGACCTCGCATGCTGCCGAAGTCTCTGAACTGAAGCAGAGGTTGGAGCGGACCGAGAACGAGCTCGGCGAGGTGAAGATTCAGCTCCACGAGAAGCAAGGTGAGTAACGACTTGCTGTGTATTCAAGAAGAGTAAGTGGTGAATATTGACAGGAGTGTCATAATATGTGTAGGGGCGGTGACCGAGATCGAGGCCCTGAAAAATGCCTTGACCGAAGCCGAAGGGAAGGTTTTCCAGTAGCAAGCCGCCCGTAAGAAGCTCAAGGCCCGGGTCGGCGAGATCCAGCAGGAGCTCCAGGACGCGGTGAAGAAGTGTGAGGCTTTGGAGCGCGTCGTCGGTTCGAGAGACCGAACTTGCCAAAGCTCGCTAGAGCGCAGAGGCCGCACAGAATGAAGCCCGGGGCGCTCTCCAGGAGATCCAGGAGGCCAAGAAGATCGCAGCGGGTTAACATGCAAAGCAAGTATGCGGAGAAGAAGTACCTTTTAGTAACCAGGGTTCGAAGTTGCCCAGGGGCCTTTGCGGATCTATCACGCAGCGTGTCCGATGCTGCGGAGTTCTTCCGAGCCGGGGAAGGGAATTCCATGGAGAATCTGTTCTGGTCAAGTATGTTGTGCCAGAACATCTGGTGCCCTTTGCCGATCAGCTGAAATAGTTGGTCGAGCTGCACAGGGTGGCCGAACTGGCCATGAAGGATTTTATAATTCGGCTTTGGCCAGCCGAAGCTATACCTAGCAGTTATTTTGGCCTCGTGAAGCGGGTGATGGAGGCTTGTCCGCGGCTAGACGTCGTCAAGTGATTAGTCTGCATCGAAGGTGCCCGCATAGCCTTCGCTCGTTGCAAGATGTGGTGGGCGAAGATGGAAGCCGTCGAGGTGGCCAAGGGGCCGCCGGAGGGCAAGGAGCACCGCACACCTGAGCGATATTTTGCGGATGTCCTGGAGGGGTCTCGACTTGCAGCAGCGCAGTGCGGCAGGACAATATTTTCGAATGAAGACATTCGTTTTTGTCTTTGCCTTGTATGATGAAAACAAATCCGGTTTGTAATATAATGTTTGTTATGTTTTGATTGTTTCCTCCTGTGCGGCCGTGTTGTATGGAATCTGAGGGTTGACCAGTCGTCGGCTTCTGCCCTCACGTAGGTAGTACGGAGGTGTTCAGGATGGAATCTAAACAATCTTGATCCAATTATATGGTCCTTGAAGGAGTTGTTTAGCGCAACGAACCAGGCAATTAGACTATGCGGCTTAAACGCCCTCACTTAGCCATAGGAGTTTTATAATAAAACATAGGCACAACCCCTGGAATACGAACTAGAGTGCTGTCAACGTCTGATCGGGAAGTATCGATCCTTCGCGAAATGCAGAAAAAAGTCTCCAACGATTTGTGTCCTCCGAACAGCTGACCGGCTCTCGTCGCATCATGACAGTCAGTTTGCGGCTTTCTCTACTGAGGTGCTCATCCGGTTTAGACCAGGGCACAATCGCAGTAGTTCTCCCTTTACTACCCTAGCCGATGTAGCGGAACGTAGGGTAGCAAGCACAGGAGCCGGGCAACCCAACTATTGACCAAAGACATGATTCGGAGCAAATGCATATAATGCCAAATTCGGGGTGCTGAACTTATCTATAAGAAGTGTTCGGACTTTGTTGCCGCATTATGGGGCGATAGGGAGCCCCTGGCGAATATGAAACGTACCAAAGTGCACAGGTGCGAGGATATAACTAATTAATAGCAACGGGAAACAGAAAAAGAGCAGAGGTAGTATCTGGGCCCCCTTGACTTGGGCCGTAAACTGCTTCCATTATGGTTGGGTTAATGCATCAAAGTGCATTTATACAAATAATGCGATAAGCAACCGGCTATTTATCGTGCCAGAACCAGAGGAGAGCTGCATTTGGGTACAGAAATACAGGTAGAGTAGTCATTGGATTGTCCTCCAGGGCTTCCCCTGTATGCATGTGCTCTGCGCCAATCTAGTGTACTTGTCCTTTGACATGACCGGTAGTCAGGCCATCGGAGGAGGCATGTATAAAAGATACCTGAAAAAGAGGGGGAAAAGAAAAAAAATAGTAGAGATACCACTGAGTCCGGGATCGGTGTAGCCGAACTACAAGCTAGTTGTGCCTCCGTCTATGTCCATGGGATCTTGAGTGCGTAATTATGTACGCGTGGTGCGGATGCAGCTACCTCATCAGGACCGGGACGGAGGCCGAATTTCTAGTCGAGATCTTGCCGAGCCAAACCATCCTGTTGCAGTGTGGTCCAGACTCTCTTAGTGATGTCCAGGGGCTCGGCAGTTGGATTACGGTTCTGCTTGAGAAGGCCGCTCTGTACCTCTGCTGCTAGGGCGACTGTGTGCTCCTCTGTTCAGAGGGAGCGTTCAGTATTTCCATTGACTGTTATGACGCCGCGTGGACCGGGCATCTTGAGCTTGAGATAAGCATAGTGTGGCACTGCATTGAATCTAGCAAACGCAGTTCGTCCAAGCAGTGCGTGGTAGCCGCTGCGGAAGGGGACTATATCGAAGATTAACTCTTTGCTTCGGAAGTTGTCCAGAGAACCGAAGACCACTTCCAGCGTGATTGAGCCCGTACAATGGGCCTCTACGTCTGGTATGACTCCTTTAAAGGTAGTCTTTGTGAGCTTGATTCGTGAGGGATTAATGCCCATTTTGCGCATTGTATCCTGATAGAGCAGGTTGAGGCTGCTACCACCGTCCATTAGGACTCGTGTTACGTGAAATCCGTCGATGATTGGGTCGAGGACTAGTGCGGACGAACCGCCATGGAGGATACTAGTTGGATGATCTCGACGATCGAAGGTGATCGGGAATGACGACCACGGATTGAATTTTGGGGTTGGCTCTACCGGCGTGAGACGTCCTCGAGTGCTCGCTTGCGCTCCCTTTTAGCGATGTGTGTAGCGTATATCATGTTCACCATTTTGACTTGAGGGGGAAATTTCTTCTGCCCCCCAGTGTTCGGCTGCCGGGGCTCTTCGTCCTCGTCCTCGCTTTGTGATCCCTTTTCCTTGTTCTCGGCATTTAACTTGCCAGCCTGTTTAAAAACCCAACAACCTCTGTTGGTATGATTGGCCTGTCTGCCATGTATCTGGCACGGACGGTCGAGTATGCGGTCCAAGCTGGATGGTCCCTCATTGTTCCTTTTGTAGGCTTTTTCCGCTGGCCGGACTTGGAGCCGCTGAATCTGGCGTTAACTGTAGTGTCATCGGTATTATCGCCATTGCTTTGGCGTTTGTGTCTATTATGCCGGAGCTTGCCGGTGCTGTTATTGGCCTCGGACGGGACTGCCTCGTTGGCTGTGTTTTTGCTACGAGCCAGCCAGCTGTCGTCTCCCGCGCAAAAGCGGGTCATAAGTGCCGTGAGGGCTGCCATGGATTTCGACGTTTCTTGGCCGAGGTGGCGGGCAAGCCACTCATCGCGGATGCTGTGTTTGAAGGTCGCTAGGGCTTCGGCATCCAGACAGTCGATGATCTGGTTCTTTTTGGTTAGGAACCTAGTCCAAAATTTTCTGGCTAATTCTCCAGGTTGTTGAACTATATGACTTAAGTCATCAGCGTCTGGTGGCCGGACAAAAGTACCTTGGAAGTTGTCAAGAAAAGCTTCTTCCAAGTCCTCCCAGCTGCCGATGGAATTTTCGGGCAGACTATTTAACCTGGTGTCTAGCTGGCCCTTTTAGTTTTAGTGGGAGGTATTTGATGGCATGGAGGTCGTCTCCTCGGGCCATATGAATGTGTAGAATAAAATCCTCGATCCATACTGCAGGATCGGTTGTTCTGTCGTATGATTCGATATTGACGGGCTTGAACCCCTCGGGGAATTCATGATCCAGTACTTCATCTGTGAAGCAGAGGGGGTGTGCGGCGCCTGTATATCGGGCCGCGTCATGGCGCACCTCCGATGAAGTCCGTCTCTGGTTATCGGCCCGGGCGTGACTAGGTTTGTCACGTCCGAATAGGTAGCCGTCATCCCGAGTCGGGAAGCGTCCTCACGATCGGTAGATTGATCTGGTGTGTCCTGCTCTACTATCCAGGTCCTGCCGAAGGTTGTATGTATGGTCCCGAGTTGTTCTGTCTCTATTTTTACGAGGCGGTGGGGCGGGCTGTTATTCGGCCCGAGTTGTCGTTTTATCCCAACCGCGGGGTGGTCGGTCCGCCGCACTATCCCGACCACGTGGTGTTCGTTCCGCATTGCGCGAGGGAGGTATGGGATCTGGTGCCTCCTCATCGAACTGAGGTAGCAGTTTGCGCTTCGGGTAACTCTTGGCTGGGCGCTTGAGGCTATATTCTTCGGCTGCCAGGACATCGGTCCTTCTGTCAATGAGTAGGTCTTGATCGGCTTGGAGCTTCTGCTGCTTTTTCTTCAGGCTTCTGGCAGTAGCTATTAGCTGCCGCTTGAAGCGCTCTCGCCGAGGGTGCCTCGAGCACGCGATGAAATCCTCGCCGAGGCTCTCCTCATCCTTGAGATCGGGCGATAACTATCGTCATCCAGGTCGTTGGGCATGGCCTGTTTATCAGGGTTAACTTGCCCGTTGTCTTGTTCCTCCTGTTCGGATGCTACTCCAACAGGGTCTTCATTGTTTTCAGCATCGCCCGGAGTACTATTTTCTCTGGTGCCAGTGTTGCCATCTTTTGAGCGATGAGGCTTAGAACGACGTTTAGGGCGTCGACGCTTGGACTGTGTCTCAGAAGGTTTGTTCGCAACTGGATCTTCTTTGTCATCGTCGCTAGCTTTTTTAGGCGTGTCAACCATGTACACATCGTATGAAGAGGTGGCCGTCCAACGTCCACTGAATGGCGGGTGTTGGCCTTGCTCCTTGTCGGCATCGTCATCCATACCGTCGATGTCTTCGGAGCCATAATCAAGCACGTCGGTTAAGTCATCGACAGTGGCTATGAAGTGGGTGGCGGGTGGGAAGAAAAATTCCCCATCGTCAGCCTCTAGCTCGAACCGAACATAGTTCGGCTGTGAGTCCTTCTCCAAGGACAAATTCTTTAAAGTGTTTAGCACATGACCCAAAGGTGAGTGCTGGAAGATGTCTGCGGCGCTGAATTCGAAAATCGATAACCAATCCAGCTCGGCGTTCGCAGGCGTACATGGTCCGAAACTTATAGCCAGAGACGAGTCCGGAGTTCCGTTGATGCAAATATTGCAGGGTGTCGAGTCTGTGTGCGGCTCCAACGCCGCGAACTCTATGGCATCGGATGGCACGATCCGCTCCGGTTCTAGGGCCATTGCAGCAACAGGAACCATCTCCTGGATGTGATCTGATGACAGATTTAGGTCATGTTCATCGGGCGAGGGGGAGCGATCGTCGCGATCTCGAATCCGTCGAAGATCAGGTGTCCGCGGACGTCCGCAACGTAGTTCAAGCTTCCGAATCTGACCTGATGGCCAGGGGCATAGCTATCAGTCTGCTCCAGATGGCCAAGCGACTTGGCCCGTAGTACGAAGCCGCCAAACACGAAGATCTGTCCGAGGAGGAAGGTTTCTCCTTGGAAGGCGTCACTATCGACGATGAGGGGCCATCGAACCTTTCGTCGACGGCACAACGGAACTCTCAATGAAAGCACCAATGTCGGTGTCAAAACCGGCGGATCTCAGGTAGGGGGTCCCGAACTGTGCGTCTAGGATCGATGGTTATAGGAGACACGGGGCACGATGTTTACCCAGGTTCGGGCCCTCTCTATGGAGGTAATACCCTACTTTCTGCTTGATTGATCTTGATGAATATGAGGGTTACAAGAGTTGATCTACCATGAGATCGTAATGGCTAAACCCTAGAAGTCTAGCCTGTATGACTATGGTAATGAGTATATCATTTCCGGACTACACGCTCCGGTTTATATAGACACCGGGGGGATCTAGGGTTACATAGAGTCAGTTACATAAGAAGGAATCTTCATAGCCGGTCGCCAAGCTTGCCTTCCACGCCAAGGAAAGTCCAATCCGGACACGGTTATAGTCTTCGGCCTTCATGTCTTCACAGCCCACCAGTCCGGCCCATAGATAACAGGCCGGACGCCCGAGGACCCCTTAGTCCAGTTCTCCCTCAGCCCCCTCGGGCATCGTCTCGCGTTGATTCTTCTTCCCAAAAATCACATATATTCCAAAAAATCCGTCAGTTTTTATCGCGTTTGGACTCCGTTTGATATGGATTTTCTGCGAAACAAAAACATGCAACAAATAGGAACTGGCACTGGGCACTCGATCAATATGTTAGTCCCAAAAATAGCATATAAAGTTGCCAAAAGTATGTAAAAGTTGTAGAATATTGGCATGGAACAATAAAAAAATTATAGATACGATGGAGACGTATCAACATCCCCAAGCTTAATTCCTGCTTGTCCTTGAGTAGGTAAATGATAAAAAAGATATTTTTGATGCGGAATGCTACCTACATAATCTTGATCACATAATCTAATCATGGCATGAATATTAAGACACGAGTGATTAAAAGCAATAGTCTATCATTTGACATTAAGACAATAATACTTCAAGCATACTAATAAAGCAATCATGTCTTTTCAAAATAACATGGCCAAAGAAAGTTATCCCTACAAAATCATATGGTCTGGCTATGCTCCATCTTCACCACACAAAATATTCAAATCATGCACAACCCCGATGACAAGCCAATCAATTGTTTCATACTTTTGACGTTCTCAAACCTTTTCAACTTTCACGCAATACATGAGCGTGTGCCATGGATATAGCACTATAGGTGGAATAGAATATGATGGTGGAGGTTGTGTGGAGAAGACAAAAAAGGAGAAATTCTCACATTGACGCGGCTAATCAACGGGCTAGGGAGATGCCCATCAATTGATGTCAATGCGAGGAGTAGGGATTGCCATGCAACGGATGCACTAGAGCTATAAATGTATGAAAGCTCAACAAAAGAAACTAAGTGGGTGTGCATCCAACTTGATTGCTCACGAAGACCTAGGGCATTTGAGGAAGCCCATTGTTGGAATATACAAGCCAAGTTCTATAACGAAAAATTCCCACTAGCATATGGAAGTGACAAAATAAGAGACTCTATATCATGAAGATCATGGTGCTACTTTGAAGCACAAGTGTGGAAAAAGGATAGTAGCATTGTCCCTTCTATTTTTTTTCTTTTTTTTGGACTTCCTTTTTTTATTTGGCCTTTCTGTTTTTTGGACAACGCTCTAATAATGATGATCAACACACTTCTATTTATTTACAACTCAATGATTACAACTCGATACTAGAACAAAATATGACTCTATATGACTGCCTTCGGCGGTGTACCGGGATGTGCAATGATCTAGCATAGCAATGACATCAAAAAAATGGACAAGCCATGAAAACACCATGCTAGCTATCTTACAATCATGCAAAGAAATATTACAACGAACGCTCAAGTCATGTATTTGAAGATGATGGAAGTTGCATGGCAATATATCTCGGAATGGCTATGGAAATGCCATGATAGGTAGGTATGGTGGCTGTTTTGAGGAAGATATAAGGAGGCTTATGTGTGATAGAGCGTATCATATCACGGGGTCTGGATGCACCGGCGAAGCTGGCACCAACTCTCGAGGTGAGAAAGGGCAATGCACGGTACCGAAGAGGCTAGCAATGACGGAAGGGTGAGAGTGCGTATAATCCATGGACTCAACATTAGTCATAAAGAACTCACATACTTATTGCAAAAATCTATTAGTCATCGAAACAAAGTACTACACGCATGCTCCTAGGGGTATAGATTGGTAGGAAAAAGACCATCGCTCGTCACGACCGCCACTCATAAGGAAGACAATCAATAAATACCTCATGCTCCAACTTCGTTACATAACGGTTCACCTTACGTGCATGCTACGGGAATCACAAACTTCAACACAAGTATTTCTACAATCCACAACTACCCACTAGCATGACTCTATTATCACCATCTTTATATCGCAAAACTATTGCGCAATCAAACATATCATATTCAGTGATCTACAAGTTTTATTTTAGGATTTTATGACTAACCATGTGAATGACCAATTCCTGTCAAAACTCAACAGAAAGTTCGGTAAGATCCGTTAGTATAATAAAGAAAATCACTACTCTAAGTACTATTGCAAACCAATTCATATTTTGTTTTTGCATTTTAGCTACTGTAATATAACTTTTTCATGGCTTAATCCACTGATAGAAATCGATAGTTCCATCAAAACAAGCAAACGATGCATCAAAAAACAGAATCTGTCTTAAACAGGACAGTCTGTAGTAATATGAACATCACCCTACTTCTGGTACTCCAAAAATTCTGAAAAATTTAGGAAAAATAAATAATTTGTATAGAGAGACAGTGCAATAATTTTCAGAACCGTTTGACGTTCCAGTAAAAAATGTAAAATCGTGCACTACAGCCAAAGTTTTTATTTTGCACCGCACAAACCAACAAGCATTGTAAACATCCTAAAGGCAAATTTTGGCACATTATTTTTATAATACAATGGAATTGTACATGGGGATAATTATTTTTGTTGAAATTTTTCTGTAATTAAGATTCACAAAGTTTTCGTGAGCATGAACAAAGTTCAAGGAGCTCCCCCACTTCAATAATGCTTGTCTCTTTCACTTTCACTTTCCTTTTTGAAAAGTTTTGGGTTCCCCTCTTTATTTTTTTGTTTTTAAACTTTATAAAAGCACACAACAGAAATAAATGACTCTCTAAAACTTCCGGGTTGTCTCCCTGGCAGCGCTTTCTTTAAAGTCGTTAAGCTAGGCATAAGGTGCTCAAGTAATTAATCCACCCTTGATCCCAAGGTATATCAAAGCCAATTTTAATTAACAATGATTTGGCATTTAATAGTGAGCACAAACAACCATATATCAAGCAATGACGAAGTCTAATTCTCTTCCTATGCATCGGCATGTCATACAAGAACAATTCATGAACATCAAGTAAAGGCCAATACATAGCATAAGCAGTTTCTTGCAATTTTATCGTGTTGGAAACATAGAGAGGTGGAGATATAGTTCCTCTCTCATAATAATTGCAAGTAGGAGCAGCAAGCACATGCATATTATATTCATCAAAATCATCATGTGCAAGGGTAAAAGGCAACCCATCAATATAATCCTTAATAAGGGCAAACTTCTCCGATATAGTGTGGTCGGGGGAATTCAAAAAGATAATAGGACTATCATGCATGGGTGCAATAGCAACAATTTCATGTTTAACATAAGGAACTATAGAAATTTCATCTCCATAAGCATAATTCATATTGGCATCTTGTCCACAAGAATAGCAAGCATCAAATTCGTCAAAAAGGGATATTTCAAAAGAATCAACGGGATCATAACAATCATCATAGCATTCATCCTTCGGTAAGAACGAAGGGACATTAAACAATGTATGAGTTGGAGGGTTACTCTCATTAGAAGGTGGGCACGGGTAGCTAATATGCTCTTCCTCCTTTTGTTCTTCGCTCTCCTCATCATCTTTTTCATCCAATGAGCCCACAATGTCATTAATTTCTTCTTCCATAGACTCCTGCAAAATATTAGTCTCTTCTCGGACAGCGGAGACTTTCTCAATATATGGTTTAACATAGGCATTAGAAGCATAATTATCATAACAATATTTAAGTATGGCAAAATTTCCAGATTTGTAAAGAGTAGCATCATACATTTCAATCAAAGAAGCAATTTCATAAGCACCCTTAAAAGCAACAAATTCTTCAATTTGTTGAACATCATAGTAATTATAAACACCCTTAGAATACGAAGATACGATTCCATTATCACTAAACTCACATTGGTAAGTAAGGTGTTTCTTAGGGTTTTCAGAACAACAAGTAAAATCATATATTTCACATAAATTCCAAGCATAGCATTGCAAATGATGATTTTGATCCAGTAAAAGTTTCCCTTTTTGACATAAGCGGTGCCGCACATAACAAGCATGCTCATCTAAAGATTTGCCCTAAACTAAGCTTGTTGGGGTTTCAGCCTCAGCACATAGGGATCAAAGATGATCCAAGGAAAAAGCTTCAATAGTGTGATAGATTTTGAGTGGTTCTTCAACCATTGGTTCAGTAGGTACCACTAACTTTTTTGGTATTTGTGTTTCCTACCCATAACTAAAGATAGAAAACAAGAGCACAAAATAAAAACTACTTAGTGATAAAGCAAACAAGCACACACGAGAATATTCACTTACGGTATAACTCCCGAAACAGCGGCGCCAGAAAAAGGTCTTGATAACCCACAAGTATAGGGGATGAATTGTAGCCTCTTTCGATAAGTAAGAGTGTCGAACCCAACGAGGAGCTAAAGGTAGAACAAATATTCCCTCAAGTTCTATCTACCACCGATACAACTCTACACACGCTTGACGTTCGCTTTACCTAGAACAAGTATGAAACTAAAAATACTTTGTAGGTGTAAGGGGATAGGTTTGCAAGATAATAAAGAGCGCGCAAATAAAAATTAGGGGCTGTTTAGATAAAGACACAATAAAATTAGTATAGCGAGTGTGGAAAAGTGGTGGTAGGAGTTGCGAAGTTGTCCCTAAGCAATTGACTACTTTACTAGACCGATAGCAAGTTTTATGTGGGAGAGGCCACTTCTAGCATGTCATCCCTGACTTTCAATTCTATGCACTTATGATTGGAACTATTAGCAAGCATCCGCAACTACTAATGTTCATTAAGGTAAAACCCAACCATAGCATTAAGATATATTGGTCCCCCTTCAATCGTGTATGCATCCATTTCTATGCTAGGTTGAAGCTTCTGTCACTCTTGCCCTCCAACACGTAGTCCTATCAACATACAACTAACCCTATGGTGTGATCCACGCGCGCGGTCATATGATGGGCACCAAAGGACAGCAACATAACCACAAGCAAATTAAACCAATCATAGCAATTCACCAACTACCAATAGGACAACAAAAATCAGACATCATAGGATGGCAACACTTCATTGGATAATAATATGAAGCAATAAGGCACCATGTTCAAGTAGAGGGTACAGCGGGTTGCGGGAGAGTGGACCGCTGTAGATAGATGGGGGAAGGTGATGGAGATGTTGGTGAAGGTGACGGAGGTGTTGGTGTAGATTGCAGTGATGGCCCCGGCGGCGTTCTGGCGCCACCGGGAGAGAGGGGGAGAGAGCCCCCCCCTTCTTCTTCTTCTTCTTCTTCTTCTTCTTCTTCTTCTTCTTCTTCTTCTTTTTCTTCTTCTTCTTCTTCTTATTCTTCCTTGACCTTCTCCCTAGATGGGAGAAGGGTTTCCCCTCTGGTCCTTGGCCTCCATGGCATGGGAGGGGCGAGAGCCCCTCCGAGATTGGATCTGTCTCTCTGTCTCTCTCTGTTTCTGCGCTCCCTGATTCTGTCCTTTCACCCTTTCTTATATTCCCGGAGATCCGTAACTCCGATTGGGCTGAAATTTGGACACGATTTTTATCCGGATATTGGCTTTCTTGCGGCGAAAGAAGGGCACCAACCGCCTTACGGGGTCGACACGAGGTTCCGGGGCATCCCCAAGCTTTAACTTTTTGGTGTCCTCGGATTATCTTGGGGGTGCCATGGGCATCCCCAAGCTTAGGCTCTTGCCAATCCTTGTTCCATAATCCATCAAAGAATTCACCCAAAACTTGAAAACTTCACAACACAAAACTCAATAGAAATCTCGTGAGCTCCGTTAGAGAAAGAAAACAAAAGACTACTTTAAGGTACTGTAATGAACTCATTCTTTATTTATATTGGTGTTAAACCTACTATATTCCAAGTTCTCTATGGTTCATAAACTATCTTACTAGCCATAGATTCATCAAAATAAGCAAACAACACACGCAAAACAGAATCTGTCAAAAACAGAACAGTCTGTAGTAATCTGTAACTAACGCAAACTTCTGGAACCCAAAAGATTCTAGACCTGGACAATTTGTTTATTGATCAGTAGCAATTGGAATCAGTATTTTATCACGTTCTGGTGATTTTTAACAATTCGGGCACTGAGCACAAAGATTCTGGAAATTACAGCAAGATCAAATAACTATCACCCAAGAAGATCCAATAGGTCCAACTTGGCACAAACACTAAATAAAAGATAAAATCACATCTAAACAGAGTCTAGATGGATTATTTATTACTAAGCAGCAAGGAAAAAAATTGGGTTGTCTCCCAACAAGCGCTTTTCTTTAAAGCCTTTTTAGCTAGGCATTGAGATTTCAATGATGCTCACATAAAAGACAAGAATTGAAGCACAAAGGGAGCATCATAAAACATGTGACAACCACACTTAAGTCTAACATACTTCCTATGCATAGGCATCTTGTAAGCAAACAAATTATCAAGGCAAGCAAAAACTAGTATATGCAAGGAAGGACAAAGAGATGATAGCAATCTCAACATGACGAGAGGTGATTTAGTAAGATAAGAATTTCTACGACCATATTTTCCTCTCTCATAAAAATTATATGTAGGATCATAGGAAAATTCAACAAAATAGCTATCACATAACATATTCTCAACACGATCCACATGCATTTGAAGTTGACACTCTTCCAAAATAGTGGGATTAACATTAACTAAAGTCATGACCTCTCCAAACCCACTTTTATCAAAAATTTCATAAGATTGAATATTCTCCAAATATGTGGGATCTAAAGTTGACACTCTTCCAAACCCACTTTCAATATTATTGCAAACAATATTATCAATCTCATACTCATCATGGGGCTTAAATGAATTTTCAAGATCATAAGAAGAATCACCCCAATCGTGATCATTGCAACAAGTAGTAGACATAGCAAAACTAGCATCCCCAAGGTTAGGGTTTTGCATATTATTAGCACAATTGACATCAAAAGAATTTATAATAAAATCATTGCAATCATGCTTTTTATTCAAAGATCTATCGCGAGTCACTTCACGGATTTCAGGAAAAACCTTATAAAGATAATCTAGTGCATCCAGATCACTAGGAATTGGTTCATCATAATTGGATCTCTTAAAAAGATTGGCAAGCGGATCAGGATCCATAGATATTGGCTTCTTTGTTTAGGAATAAATAAGCATCTAATCCAACCAAACGAGAAGCGAAAGGGCAAGCAAAAGAGAGGAGGAGATTGGGAAAGAGAGGGCTAATAAAGCGGAAAGGGAGAAGTGGGGCATAGCAAAACGAGAGGCAAATGGCAAATAATGTAATGCGAGACATAGGGATTGTGATGGGTACTTGGTATGTTGACTTTTTGTGTAAGCCTCCCCGGCAACGGCGCCAGAAATCCTTCTTGCTACGTCTCGAGCTTGCGTTGGATTTCCCCGAAGAGGAGAGGATGATGCAACACAGTAGCGTAAGTATTTCCCTCAGTTTTTGAGAACCAAGGTATCAATCCATTGGGATACCACGCGCAAGTCACTCGTACCTGCACTAAACGATAGCTTCTCGCAACCAACGCTTAGGTGTTGTAAATCCCTTCACGGTCACTTACGAGAGTGAGATCTGTTAGAGATAATATTTTTGGTATTTTTGGTATAAAGATGCAAAGTAAAAGTAAAAGCAAAGCAAGTAAATAAAGTGATGGAGATTGATATGATGAGAATAGACCCGGGGGCCATAGATTTCACTAGTGGCTTCTCTCAAGAGCATAAGTATTCTATGGTGGGTGAACAAATTCTTGTTGAGCAATTGATGAATTGAGCATAGTTATGAGGTTATCCAGCAATGATCATGTATATAGGCATCACGTCCGTGACAAGTAGACCGAAACGATTCTGCATCTACTACTATTACTCCACTCATCGACCGCTATCCAACATGCATCTAGAGTATTAAGTTAAAAAGCGAGTAACGCCTTAAGCAAGATGACATGATGTAGAGGAATAAATTCATGCAATATGATAAATACCCCATCTTGTTATCCTCGATGGCAACAATACAATACGTGCCTTGCAACCCTTTACATCCTTTGGGTAAGGTCACCGCAAGATTGAACCCAAAGCTAAGCACTTCTCCCATTGCAAGAACTACCAATCTAGTTGGCCAAACCAAGCGGATAATTGAAGAGACTTGCAAAGATAACTTAATCATACATAAAAGAATTGAGAGAAGAATCAAATATTTTCCATAGTTAAAATTTGGATCATAAACCCACATTCATCGGTCTCAACAAACACACCGCAAAAAGAAGATTACATTGAATAGATCTCCACGAGAGAGGCAGAACATTGTATTGAGATCCAAAAGAGAGAAGAAGCCATCTAGCTACTAACTATGGACCCGAAGGTCTGAAGTAAACTACTCACACTTCATCGGAGGGGCTATGGTGTTGATGTAGAAGCCCTCCGTGGTGGATGCCCCCTCGTGAGCTCCATAATGAGCCCCAAGATGGGATGTCGTGGATACAGGAAATTCTGGCGGTGGAATTAGGTTTTGGCTCCTTTTACGATGCAGCCGAGTGCGTAGGTATATATAGGAGGAAGGAGTACGTTGGTGGGCGTCGGGGGCCACGAGGCGGGGGCACGCCTGTGGGGAGGCGCGCCCCACCCTCGTGACCGCCTCTGGCACTCCTTGGAGTAGGGTCCAAGTCTCCTGGATCACGTTCGGTGAGAAAATCACGTTCCCAAAGGTTTCATTCCGTTTGGACTCCGTTTGATATTCCGTTTCTTGAAACCTTTGAAATAAGCGGAAAAACTTGACAATTAATTTGGGCCTCCGGTTAATAGGTTAGTCCCAAAAATAATATAAAAGTGGAAAATAAAGCCCATTATAGTCCAAAACAATAGATAAAGTAGCATGGAGCAATCAAAAATTATAGATACGTTGGAGACGTATCAGCACTATATCAATATGTTAGTCCCAAAAATAGTATAAAAAGTTGCCAAAAGTATGTAAAAGTTGTAGAATATTGGCATGGAACAATAAAAAATTATAGATACGACGGAGACGTATCATGCAAGCATCCCAGAGTTGGAATATACGCTTTGATAGTGTGATCAAAGCATTTGGTTTTATACAGACTTTTGGAGAAGCTTGTATTTACAAGAAAGTGAGTGGAGCTCTGTAGCATTTCTAATATTATATGTGGATGACATATTGTTGATTGGAAATAATACATAATTTATGGATAGCTTAAAAGGATACTTGAATAAGAATTTTTCAATTAAAGACCTCGGTGAAGCTGCTTGTATATTGGGCATCAAGATCTATAGAGATAGATCAAGACGCTTAATTGGAATTTCAAAAGCACATACCTTGATAAAGTTTTTAATAAGTTAAAAATGGATCAGTCAAAGAAAGGGTTAGGTATGCGTATTTACAAGGTGTCAAGTTGAGTCGGACTCAACGCCCGACCACTTCAGGAAGATAAAGAGAAAATGAAAGTCATTCCCTATGCCTCGGCCATAGGTTCTATCATGTATGCAATGCTGTGTACTAGACCTGATGTGTGCCTTGCTATAAGTTTAGCAGGGAGGTACCAAAGTAATCCAGGAGTGGATCACTGGACAGCGGTCAGGAACATCCTGAAATACCTGAAAAGGACTAAGGATATGTTTCTCATTTATGGAGGTGACAAAGAGCTTGTCGTAAGTGGTTACGTCGATGCAAGCTTTGACACTGATCCGGATGACTCAAAGTTGCAAACCGGATACGTATTTATATTGAATGGTGGACCTGTAAGTTGGTGCAGTTCCAAGCACAGCGTCGTGGTGGGATCTACGTGTGAAGCGGAGTACATAGCTGCTTCGGAAGCAACAATTGAAGGAGTCTCGATGAAGGAGCTCATATCCGATCTAGGTGTAATACCTAGTGCATCGGGTCCAATGAATATATTTTGTGACAATACTGGAGCAATTGCCTTGGCGAAGGAATCCATATTTCACAAGAGAACCGAACACATCAAGAGACGCTTCAACTCCACCCGCGTTCAAGTCAAGGAGGGATACATAGAGATTTGCAAAGTACATACCTATCTGAATGTTGCAGACCAATTGACTAAACCTCTTCCACGAACAAAAAAGATCAGCACCAAGACTCCATGGGTGTTAGAACCATTAGTATGTAATCCAGATTATTGACTCTAGTGCAAGTGGGAGACTGAAGGAAATATGGCCTAGAGGCAATAATAAAGTTTTTATTTATATTTCCTTATATCATGATAAATGTTTATTATTCATGCTAGAATTGTATTAATCGAAAACTTAGTACATGTGTGAATACATAGACAAAGCAGTGTCCCTAGTATGCCTCTACTTGACTAGCTCATTAATCAAAGATGGTTAAGTTTCCTAACCATAGACATGTGTTGTCATTTGATGAACGGGATCACATCATTAGAGAATGATGTGATGTACAAGACCCATCCGTTAGCTTAGCATAATGATTGTTAAGTTTTATTGCTATTGCTTTCTTCATGACTTATATATATATTCCTCTGATTATGAATTTATGCAACTCCCGAATACCGGAGGAACACCTTGTGTGCTATCAAACGTCACAAGTAACTGGGTGATTATAAAGATGCTCTACAGGTGTCTCCGAAGGTGTTTGTTGGGTTGGCATAGATCAAGATTAGGATTTGTCACTCGAGTATTGGAGAGGTATCTCTGGGCCCTCTCGGTAATGCACATCACTATAAGCCTTGCAAGCAATGTGACTAATGAGTTAGTTACAGGATGACGCATTATGGAACGAGTAAAGAGACTTGCTGGTAACGAGATTGAACTAGGTATGATGATATCGACGATTGAATCTCGGGCAACTAACATACCAATAACAAAGGAAAAAACACATGTTGTTATTGCGGTTTGATCGATAAAGATCTTCGTAGAATATGTAGGAACCAATATGAGCATACAGGTTCCTCTATTGGTTATTGACCGGAGATGTGTCTCGGTCATGTCTACATAGTTCTCGAACCCGTAGGGTCCGCCCGCTTAACGTTCGATGATGATTTGTATTATGAGTTATGTGTTTTGTGACCGAAGTTTGTTCGGAGTCCCGGATGAGATCACAGACATGACGAGGAGTCTCGAAATGGTCGAGAGGTAAAGATTCATATATTGGAAGGTAGTATTCAGACATCGGAATGGTTTCGAGAGGTTCGAGTATTTTGTACCAAGGGGTTACCGGAACCCCCCGGGGGAAGTATTCAGCCTACATGGGCCCTAAGGGAGAGAGAGGGAAGTCCGCGGGAGGTGGTGTTGGGGAACGCAGTATTTCAAAAAAATTCCTACGATCACACAAGATCTATCTAGGAGATGCATAGCAACTAGACGGAAGAGTGTGTCCACGTACCCTTGTAGACCGAAAGCGGAAGTGTTTAGTAACGCGGTTGATATAGTCGAACGTCTTCACGATCCAACCGATCCAAGTGCCGAACGTACGGCACCTCCATGTTCATCACACATTCAGCATGATGACGTCCCTCGAGCTCTTGATCTAGTTGAGGACGAGGGAGAGTTCCGTCAGCACAACGGCGTGGCGACGGTGATGATGATGTTACCAGCGCAGGGCTTCGCCTCAACACTACGACAATATGACCGAGGTGTTGAACTGTGGAGGGGGCACTGCACACAGCTAAGACAATTGATCTTGTGTGATCTAGGGTGCCCCCCTGCCTCCTTATATAAAGGAGAGGGGGAGGCCGGCCGGCCCCTGTAGGGCGCGCCAAGAGAGAGGAGTCCTACTAGGATTCCAAGTCCTAGTAGGATTCCACTTGGTGGAAGGGGGAAGAAGGAAGGGAGAGGGAGAGGGGGCCGCGCCCCCTCCCCTAGTCCTATTCGGACTCCCCATGGCGGGGGGCGCCACCTCCTCGTGGCCTGCCCTCTCTCTCTCTCTCCTAAGGCCCATGTTGGCCCATTACTTCCCCGGGGGGTTCCAGTAACCCTTCTGACACTCCATTTTTACCTGATACCTCTCGGAACTCTTCCGGTGTCCGAATAACATCGTCCAATATATCATTCCTTATGTCTCAACCATTTCAAGACTCCCCGTCATGTCCGTGATCTCATCCGGGACTCCGAACAAACTTCGGTCATCAAATCACGTAACTCATAATACAAATCGTCATCGAACGTTAAGTGTGCGGACCCTACGGGTTCGAGAACTATGTAGACATGATCAAGACAAAAATTTGGTCAATAACCAATAGCGGAACCTAGATGCTCATATTGGCTCCTACATATTCTACGAAGATATTTATCGGTCAAACCGAATAACAACATACCTCAATCCCTTTGTCATCGGTATGTTACTTGCCCGAGTTTCGATCGTCGGTATCCTCATACCTAGTTCAATCTCGTTGCTGGCAAGTCTCTTTACTCGTTCCGTAATGCATCATCCCGTAACTAACTCATTAGTCACATTGCTTGCAAGGCTTATAGTGATGTGCTTTACCGAGAGGGCCCAGAGATACCTCTCCAAAACACGGAGTGACAAATCCTAATCTCGATCTATGCCAACAAACACCATCGGAGACACCTGTAGAGCGTATTTATAACCACCCAGTTACGTTGTGACATTTGATAGCACACAAAGTGTTCCTCCGGTATTCGGGAGTTGCATAATCTCATAGTCAGAGGAATATGTATAAGTCATGAAGAAAGACATAGCAATAAAACTAAACGATCATAATGCGAAGCTAATGGATGGGTCTTGTCCATCACATAATTCTCTAATGATGTGACCCTGTTCATCAAATGACAACACATGTCCATGGTCAGGAAACTTAACCATCTTTGATTAACGAGCTAGTCAAGTAGAGGCATACTAGGGACACTCTGTTTATCTATGTATTCACACATGTATTAAGTTTCCGGTTAATACAATTCTAGCATGAATAATAAACATTTATCATGATATAAGGAAATATAAATAACAACTTTATTATTGCCTCTAGGGCATATTTCCTTCAGGTGGCGTGCGCCCCCTCCTACGGAGTCCGAATAGGACAAGGAGGAGGGGCGTGACCATTCCTCTCCCCCTCTCCTTCCTTTTCCCTCCGGTGAAAGGAAGGAAAGGAAGCGAATCCTACTCTAGTAGGATTCCCCCATGTGTGGCGCCTCCTCCTCCCCTCCTTTATATCTGGCGGTGGCCACCCAAAGGCACATCAATTGTTCTCTTAGCCGTGTGCGGTGCCCCCTCCACGGTTTACTCCTCTGGTCATGGCGTCGTAGTGCTTGGGCGAAGCCTGCTTGGATCTCATCACCATCATCGTCACCATGCCGTCGTGCTGACGGAACTCTCCCTCGACCCTCTGCTGGATCAAGAGTTAGAGGGATGTCATCGAGCTAAACATGTGCTGAACTCGGAGGTGCCGTACGTTTGGTTCTAAGATCGGTTGGATCGTGAAGATGTTCGACTACATAAAACACATTAAACTAACGCTTCCGCTTTCGGTCTACGAGGGTACATGGACACACTCTCCCCCTCTCATTGCTATGCATCTCCTAGATAGATCTTGCGTGATCGTAGGAGTTTTTTTGAAATTGCATGCTACGCTCCCCAATGGAGAGTGTGTCCACGTACCCTCATAGATCGAAAGTGGAAGCGTAAGCTTAACATGGTTGATGTAGTCGAACGTATTCACGATCCAACCGATCTAGTACCGAACGTACGGCACCTCCGAGTTCAGCACATGTTTAGCTCGATGGCGTCCCTCGAACTCTTGGTCCAGCAAAGGGTCGAGGGAGAGTTTTGTCAGCACGATGGCATGGCGGCGGTGATGGTGATGTGATCCACGCAGGGCTTCGCCTAAGCACTACGACGCTATGACCAGAGGAATAAACTGTGGATGGGGGCACCACACACGGCTAAGCGAACAACTGTTGTGCTTTGGGGTTCTCCCTGCTCCTGTATATAAAGGAGGGGAGGAGGAGGCCAGCCACCAAGGGGGCGCGCCAAGGGGGGGAGTCCTACTAGGACTCCACTCCTAGTAGGATTCGCCCCCCTCATTTTCCTTTCCCATCGGAGGGGAAAAGGGAAGGAGAGGGAGAGGGAAAGAGGAAAGGGGGCCGCGCCCCCTCCCCCTTGTCCAATTCGGACTCCGTTGGGGGGGGGGGGACGCCACCCTGCAGGCTCCCGTCTCTTTCTCCCCTATGGCTCATGATGGTCCATAACTTCTCCGGGGGGTTCCGGTAACCCCTCGGTACTCTGATAAATATCTGAAACATCCCGAAACCATTCAGGTGTCCGAATACTATCGTCCAATATATCAATATCTACCTATTGATCATTTCGAGACTCCTCGTCATGTCTGTGATCTCATCTGGGACTCCTAACAAACTTCGGTCACCAAAACACATAACTCATAATACAAATCATCATCGAACGTTAAGCGTGCGGACCCTACGGGTTCGAGAACTATGTAGACATGACCGAGACACATCTATGGTCAATAACCAACAGCGGAACCTAGATGCTCATATTGGTTCCTACATATTCTACGAAGATCTTTATCGGTCAAACCGCAATAACAACATACGTTATTCCCTTTGTCATCGGTATGTTACTTGCCCGAGATTCGATCGTCAGTATCATCATACCTAGTTCAATCTCGTTACCAGCAAGTCTCTTTCCTTGTTCCGTAATGCATCATCCCGTAACTAACTCATTAGTCACATTGCTTGCAAGGCTTATAGTGATGTGCATTACCGAGAGGGCCCAGAGATACCTCTCCGATACTCGGAGTGACAAATCCTAATCTTGATCTATGCAAACCCAACAAACACCTTCTGAGACGCCTATAGAGCATCTTTATAATCACCCAGTTACGTTGTGACGTTTGATAGCACACAAGGTGTTCCTCCGATATTCGGGAGTTGCATAATCTCATAGTCAGAGGAATATGTATAAGTCATGAAGAAAGCAATAGCATCTTTGGTTAATGAGCTAGTCAAGTAGAGGCATACTAGGGACACTCTGTTTTGTTTATGTATTCACACATGTACTAAGTTTCTAGTTAATACAATTCTAGCATTAATAATACAAATTTATCATGATATATGGAAATATAAATAACAACTCTATTATTGCCTCTAGGGCATATTTCCTTCACATCCTCTCCTCTTCGGGGAAATACCAACGCAGATACAAGCAATCAAGAAGAATTTCTGATGCCGTTGCCGGGGAGACATCATCAACATCTATCAGGTACCCAATCACAACTCTCATCTCCTTGCAATTACTTTATTTGCCATTTGCTTCTCGTTTTCATCTCCCCCACTTTTAAAACATTTTTGCAAAAATACAAAAATATTTTATGTTTGCCTTTTTCTTGTTTGCTATCTTTGCTTGTGTTGCCATGTGTCTCCTATTTGCTTGCATCTTCGCTTGCTAAAAATCTATTGATATGGATCCTCACCCACTTGCTAATATTTTCAAAAGATCCAATTATGATGAACCAATTTCTTGTGATTCGAGTGCACTAGATTATGTTTATGAAGTTTTGCTTGAAATTCGTGAATTTGAAAATTGTGATGAAGTGTTAAAAGAAGAAATTTATAAAGTGATTCACGATGGCTCCTGGAATGAAAAGCATGATTGCAGTGATGTTATTATAAATTCTATTAATGTCAATTGTGTTAGTAATATGCAAAACCCCAAGCTTTGGGATGCTAAGTTTGCTATGTCTACTACTTATTGCAATGATCATGATTGGGGTGATACTGATTCTGATGATCTTGAAAATTTATTTAAATCTCATGACGAATATGCTTGCGATAATATTAAAAGTGGTTTTGGAAAAATGTCAACTTTAGCTAAAATAATCCCACATATTTGGAGGGTGTTCAACCTTATGAATTTTCTTGATAAAATTGGGTTTGGAGAGGTCATGACTCTAGTTGATGTTAATTCCACTATCTTGTAAGATTATA
Organism: Aegilops bicornis; assembly: GCA_021605145.1. Lineage (NCBI taxonomy): Eukaryota > Viridiplantae > Streptophyta > Magnoliopsida > Poales > Poaceae > Aegilops > Aegilops bicornis. Next base: position 579,472,766 of record CM038675.1, read on the forward strand.
AAAGTTTTATGCATGTGGATCATGAAGAGAAAATTTTATATGATAGCTATATTGTAGAATTTTATTATGATCCTACATGTAATTATTATGACAGAGGAAAATATGGTTGTAGAAATTTTCATGTTACTAAATTACCTCTCGTTATGTTGATATTGCTATTATTTATTTCTTCTTCCTTGCATATACTAGTTTTTGCTTGCCTTGATAATTTGTTTACTTATAAAATTCCTATGCATAGGAAGTATGTCAGATTTAATGTAATTTTTACATGCTATATGATGCTCTCTTTGTGCTCCAATTCTTGTCTTTCATGTGAGCATCATTAAAATTATCTATGCCTAGATGGGGCATAAAACGATAGTGCTTGTTGGGAGGAAACCCAATAAATAAAATATTTTTCTCTTTTTATTTCTGTTTTTGTGTGTTCACGCAATTATGCTACTGCAATGGTTGTGTTTTTATGTTTCAATTAGTGTTTGTGCCAAGTAAAGCCTTTAGGATCACGTTGGGTGATAGTTGATTTGATCTTGTTGAAAATAGAAAAATTTGCGGCCAGTAGAAGAATTGTTAAAAATCACAGAAGCATGATAAAATTCTGAATATTTTACACAAGATTGATATACAAATTGCCTACGATGTAATAATTTTCAGAATTTTTGGAGTTACAGAAGTATGGTCAAAGTCCAGATTACTACAGACTGTTCTGTTTTTGACAGATTCCGTTGTTATTGCATTGTGTGCTTATTTTGATGGATCTATGGATTGTATCGGGGGGTATAAGCTATGGTAAAGTTATAATACAGTAAGTATGATGCAATAATAAAATATGAATGGGTTTGCAATGGTACTTAAAGTGGTGATTTGCTTTATTATACTAACGGATGTCACGAAGGTTTTGTTGAGTTTTGTGTGATTGAAGTTTTCAAGTTTTGGGTGAGATCACGATGGATGAAGGAATAAGGGGTGAAAAGAGCCTAAGCTTGGGGATGACCATGGTACCCTAAGGTAATATTCAAGGAGAACCAAGCAACTAAGCTTGGGGATGCCCTGGAAGTCATCCCCTCTTTCTTCTAACAACTATTGATAATTTTACTTGGAGCTATATTTTTATTCATCACATATCATGAGTTTTCTTTAGAGCATCTTGTATTATATGAGTCTTTGCTTGTTTTTCCTTTTTTAGTTTGTCACAATCATCCTTGTTGGACACACCTATTTGAGAAATCCATAATGATGCTATGATTTGTTAGAATTGCTCTATGTGCTTCACTTAAATTTTTTGACCGACGGAATTGCTCTAGTGCTTCACTTATATCTTTTTGAGCATAGTGGTGCTTTCATTTTTGAAGAAATACTGTCATGCTTCACTTAGATTAATTTGAGAGTTAGTAAAATGTTGAAGAAATTCTCTCATGCTTTACTTATATTATTTTGAGAGATGAAAATTTTTATGCTCATGTTCTTCACTTAAATTTGTTTGAGAGCTTGTTATAAGAAATTGTAATATATGAAACTAGATGATACCCCGCGCGTTGCTGCGGGAAATTTATGGCACGCCAAAGTAAAAAAATTAAATTCAACAAAACCCATGTGATTATACTTTTCAATTTTAGTAATAGCCAAAAATAGTACAAATGAAGTTAAGTATTAACAAATGGTTCACCCAAAAAAAGTATTAACAAATGGTTCACACAAAAAAAATTAACAAATGGAAATAAAGCGATCGACCATGGAGAAATCCTGACAAAGGAAATTCAAACATGTCCTCGTTAGAGGAGCAAGATTTTCACATATTGTTCCTATGTATAGCAAGCACACTCTGGTCTGATATGCGCCTCTTTAGCTTGGATCCATTGGCTACGTAGATAGGGTAAATAGCAAATAAATAATAATGCTTGCCTGCATGTAGAGAGGTGTGCATGCAAGTAACAGCAGCGGCATACACACGCATGCGCGGCACTCTCATCGTAGGCGGCTGCCGGTCTGCCGGAGCACGGAGGACGTCGCGTTGCGGGGGAGATGAGATGAGGGACCCGGAAGCCTTCTCGCTGGTGAGGCTGCCGGACGACGTCGTGCTTGACATCCGGAGATCCTAGCGCGCGTGTTTGGCACCGCTGACTTATTTCGGTGCGCGCCGCGCGCAAGTGCTGGCGGCTGCCGCCCCCTCGTCACCGAGCCCCCGCGAGCCGGGGAGCGCTTTCCACTGCTGCTCCCTTTTTGGCTTCCGAAGCAGAGAGTGCTGCCATGGCGGGGAAGGTCCACCGGTCTCGAGTTTCATCTACACGCTGCGGTTGTCTTCGCTCGATCGGCTCCTTGGTCCCCGGCACCGCCGCCTCTTCGAAGACCATGGCGGGCCGCTCCCGTAGCACCATGGCGTCCTCCTCATGCGCTTAGATGGCGGAGCCCAGCACCGACCGCCTCGCCCTTTGCGACCTGCTCTCCAGCCCATGCCACGGGCTCCCTTTGCTAAGCCGCGACTGCTTCTTCGACTGAGCATGCGTGTGCCTGTGGGCTGTGGTCGACGCTGGCCGGACGTCGGCAAGAAGGTAGGAGGATCTGCGGAACACAAAAAGGAAAATGTGCGAGGGCCTATAATATAACAACATAAATTGTGGTGGTACTTGGCTGCGACCGGGAAGAATAGATATGATCTTGAGTTTGACGTCGGTCTGCAACTGTGCAAGAGAGCAAGCCCCAGTCGTCAGGTAGGAGGGAAGGGGTAGCATAATCCTGCCTCAGTTCCCTGGAGCTTCCCATGATGACGGAGGCAAGCCGGCGCTTGGCTCGACCAGGTGGATCCAATGTTGCATCTCAAGGAGATATATGATGGGAAGAGGAGAAGGCTTGCTTGTAGTGAATGGGAAAAGACTCCACTAAACACCGGTAATGGTTGGCACTAAGATGATTGCATTGATAGTGGGCAATCGTGGGGAAAGAATGGTCCTATTCTGATGTGGGGAAAAAACTCGGTTCGCCTGCGAACGTGATCACTTGTGCATGCTGGGCAAGGAGAGGCATTATTTCTTTGTGAGAAGTGAGGATGTGGAATAGGAAGGGAAAGAGATTATGCTGTGACACCGGAATAGGAAGGGAAGACGACCACACAAAAATTTGGACGCATTCAACAGTTTCCTGTATTGTCCATCGTGAATAATAATGGGCTGCATGTTGATGGAGTAATGGCTGCAAGGCTTGCTATTTAAAGAAAACTGAGTGCAGAGAGAATAGGAATAGACTGCGCTCAGGAAAAAAAAGAATCAGAGCATGTCAGCTTGGTTGTTGACCACTGCTGATGTGGCAGATTTTTGTAAAACTGAACGCAGATGTGGCATCATGCTGATGTGGATGGTGTGCATGTAGAGAGAATTGCTAGTAGTGGGGATCAACTTCTTAAGAATGTAAGATTAGTCTCAAAGTTATAGATGTTTGATGACCCACAAGTATAGGGGACCTATCGTAGTCCTTTTGATAAGTAAGAGTGTCGAACCCAACGAGGAGCAGAAGGAAATGACAAGCGGTTTTCAGCAAGGTATTCTCTGCAAGCACTGAAATTATCGATAACAGATAGTTGTGTGATAAGATAATTCGTAACGGCTAACAAGTAACAAAAGTAATCAAGGTGCAGCAAGGTAGCTCAATCCTTTTTGTAGCAAAGGACAAGCCTGGACGAACTCTTATATAAAGCAAAGCACTCCCAAGGACACATGGGAATTGTTTTCAAATTAGTTTTCATTATGCTCATATGATTCACATTCGCTACTTTGATAATTTGATATGTGGGTGGACCGGTGCTTGGGTGCTGCCCATCCTTGGACAAGCCTCCCACTTATGATTAACCCCTCTCGCAAGCATCGGCAACTATGAAAGAAGAATTAAGATAAATCTAACCATAGCATGAAATATATGGATCCAAATCAGCCCCTTATGAAGCAACGCATAAACTAGAGTTTAAGCTTCTGTGACTCTAGCAACCCATCATCTACTTATTACTTCCCCATGCCTTCCCCTAGGCCCAAACAATGGTGAAGTGTCATGTAGTCGACGTTCACATAACACCACTAAAGGAAAGACAACATACATCACATCAAAATATCGAACGAATACCAAATTCACATGATTACTTATAACAAGACTTCTCCCATGTCCTTAGGAACAAACGTAACAACTCACAAAGCATATTCATGTTCATAATCAGAACAGTATTAATTATCATTAAGGATCTGAACATATGATCTTCCACCAAATAAACCAACTAGCATCAACTACAAGGAGTAATCAACACTACTAGCAACCCACAGGTACCAATCTGAGGTTTTGAGACAGAGATCGGATACAAGAAATGAACTAGGGTTTGAGAGGAGATGGTGCTGGTGAAGATGTTGATGGAGATTGACCCCCTCTCGATGAGAGGATCGTTGGTGATGACGATGACTTCGATTTCCCCCTCCCGGAGGGATGTTTCCCCGGCAGAACAGCTCCACCGGAGCCCTAGATTGGTTCTGCCAAAGTTCCGCCTTGAGACGGTGGCGCTTCCTCTCGAAAACTTCCTTATGATTTTTTCCAGGTCAAAACACACCATATAGCAGAAGATGGGTGTCGGGGGCTTGCCAGGGGGCTCACAAGGACGGGGGCGCGCCCTCCACCCTTGTGGCTGGCAGGTGGCCCCCCTTTGGTGCTTTCTTCGCCCAATATTTTTTATATATTCCAAAAATATTCTCCGTGAAGTTTCAGGACTTTTGGAGTTATGCAGAACAGGTCTCTAATATTTACTCCTTTTTCAGTCCAGAATTCTAGCTGTCGGCATTCTCCCTCTTCATGTAAACCTTATAAAATAAGAGAGAAAAGGCATAAGTATTGTGATATAATGTATAATCATAGCCCATAATGCAATAAATATCAATATAAAAGCATGATGCAAAATGAAAGTATCAACTCCCACAAGCTTAGTCCTCGTTGTCCTCAAGCGAAAGCCGAAATCGAAAAATATGTCCACATGTTTAGAGATAGTGGTGTTGATAAACTAAAATACGGACATGAGGGCATCATGATCATCTTTAGAACAGAAACATATAATGCCATATAATTTCTTATGCTAAAGTAACAATTCGTTCACAAAGTAAAGTATGAATCAGAAACTTCATTGAAAATTAACAAACTATGATCTCAGTCATTGAAGCAATTGCAATTTACCATAACATCAGAAAGAATCAATTCAAGAGCTTTTTAGCAAGTCCACATACTAAACTATCATTTAATCTTTCAAAATTGCTAACACTCACGCGATACTTATGGGTACAAAGTTTAAATCGGACACAGAGAAATATATGGGCTTATAGTTTCGCCTCCCAACCTTTTACCTCAAGGGTAATGTCAACAATAATACTTTATGATAACCTACATCCAAGTGGATATATATATATATATATATATATATATATATATATATATATATATATATATATATCCAGATCTCTCCAACACATAGTGCTTGCCAAAGGAAAAAGGGTAAAAGAGGAAAGGTGATGATCACCATGACTCTTGTATAAGGGTAGAAGATTAAAGTAAAAGATAGGCCCTTCACAGAGGGAAGCAGAGGTTGTCATGCGCTTTTATGGTTGGATACACAAAATCTTAATGCAAAAGAATGTCAGTTTATATTGCCCTTGTGATAAAGACCTTTATTATGCAGTCCGTCACTTTTATTTCTTCCATATCACAACTTCGTATAAATCTTATTTTCTTCAAGCTATTAGATCATGCATATTTAGAGAGCAATTTTTATTGCTTGCACCGATGACAACTTACTTGAAGGATCTTACTCAATCCATAGGTAGGTATGGTGGACTCTCATGGCAAAACTGGTTTAAGGGATGTTTGGAAGCACAAGAAGTATCTCTACTTGGTGCAAAGAATTTGGCTAGCATGAGAGGGAAAGGCAAGCTCAACATGTTGGATGATCCATCACAATATAACTTCTATTCGGATATAAGAAAACATAACCCATTATGGTGTCTTCGTTGTCCAACATCAACTTTTTAGCATGTCATATTATAATGAGTGCTGACAATTACAAAAGATGTCCAACATAGTATATTTATGTGTGAAACCTCTCTTTATATATTACTTCCTATTAATTGCAACAATGCCCAAAACTATGTTTGTCAACTCTCAACAACTTTTATTCATCATACTCTTTATATCTAAAGTCATTACTCTCCATAAGATCAATATATGATCTTTCTATTTCTTTTTATTCCTTTCTTTTATTTAATTCCCTCAAGATCATAGCAAGAAAGCAAAGCCCTCAACTCAAAACTACTCTTTATTATATATAAATCATGGACTCGATTACATAGATAGAGATTGAAACAAAACTCAAAGCTAGATCATACTAAGAACATTATTCTACTAAATCAAGATATAACCAAAAGGATTGAACTAAGAAAAACGATAAAGATAAAGGTGTGATGTTGAAACGATATCGGGGCACCTCCCCCAAGCTTGGCAGTTGCCAAGGGGAGTGCCCATACCCATGTATTTATGTCTCTTTCTTTGGGGGTGGTGATGGTGGAGTTGTTGATGAAGTAGTGCCACACATCGAGCGTAGGAGATGCTCCAATTTATGAATAATGCCTTGAGTGCAGTGGTATGCTCTAGCAACAGAATATTTTCATGAGTGAGATATTTATTTTGCACACGAACTATTTGAATGATCTTGAAAGCTTCAATTTCAGTAGGGCTAAGATGATTGTAGTATGGTTGAAGGATGTCTTCTTCTTCTGCTGCTGGAACTTCATCTTCCTCGGCCTTCTTGATCTTATCATCCTCGTTGATTTCCCCAAGTTCTTCTCTCTCCATCTCTATCTTCATTAGCCAAGCATCCTCCCCCGCGTTGTTGGAGGAGGGGGACGGCATGATGCCTGGCCTTGAAAAACTCTGGCAGAAAACAGCTAAAAACAAAAATAGGGGATATTGTCGTGGTACGTTGGTCAAAACCTTTGGGATATTATATAATGAATTTTTACCGACCATAAGAAGTATTGTGAAAGAAAACGGAGTCCGGAGGACACACGAGGTGGCCACAAGGTCGGGGGGCGCGCCCAGGGGGTAGGGTGCACCATCCACCCTTGTGGTCGCCTCGTGTCTCTTTTGGACAACTTTTAATTTTCCTAATTTTTTAATATTCCAAAACAGAGAAAAATTGCTATTAGAACAGTTTTGGAGTTGGTTTACTTACTGTACCACATACCTATTCCTTTTCGGAGTCTGAGACGTTCTGGAAAGTGTCCCTTACGTACTCCTCCGGTGTTACGGTGTCAATTATATTGGTTTCAACATTTATGGGAGTACCTGAGATATAATGTTTGATTCTTTGACCGTTTACCACCTTCGGATTTGTGCCTTCGGCGCTGTTGATTTTTATGGCACCAGAACGATAGACCTCCTCGATAATGTAAGGACCTTCCCAATTAGAGAAGTTTTCCTGCAGAAAATCTTAAACGAGAGTTGTATAGCAAAACATGATCACCGACATTAAACTCATGCTTTTGTATTCTTTTGTCATGCCATCTTTTAACTTTTTCTTTAAACAACTTGGCATTCTCATAGGCTTGGGTTCTCCATTCATCAAGCGAGCTAATGTCAAATAACCTCTTCTCACCAGCAACTTTGAAATCATAATTGAGCTCTTTAATAGCCTAATAAGCTTTATGTTCTAGTTCAAGAGGTAAGTGACATGCTTTTCCATAAACCATTTTATACGGAGACATACCCATAGGGTTTTTATAAGCAGTTCTATAAGCCCATAATGCATCATCAAGTTTCTTAGACCAATTCTTTCTAGATCTATTAACAGTCTTTTGCAAAATCAATTTAATCTCTCTATTGCTCAATTCTACTTGACCACTAGACTGAGGATGATAAGGAGATGCAATTCTATGGTTAACATCATATTTAGCAAGCACGGGAAGCACCATGAATAAAATGTGAACCACCATCGGTCATTAAATATCTAGGGACTCCAAACCTCGGAAAAATAACTTCTTTAAGCATCTTAACAGAAGTTTTATGATGAGCACTACTAGTTGGAATAGCTTCTACCCACTTAGTAACGTAATCAACAAGAACTAAAATATGTGTATACCCATTAGAGGAAGGAAAAGGTCCCATATAATCAAAGTCCCAAACATCAAATGGTTCAATAACAAGTGAATAATTCATAGGAATTTCCCGACGTCTACTAATATTGCCAATTCTCTGGCATTCATCGTGACACAAGACAAACTTACGAGCATCCTTGAAGATAGTAGGCCAATAAAAACCGAATTGCAATACCTTGTGTGCAGTTCTATCTCCAGCGTGGTGTCCTCTGTAAGACTCAGAGTGGCACTTGCATAGGATCTGTTCATGTTCATGCTCAGGTACATAACGTCTAATAACACCATCTACTCCTTCTTTATAAAGGTGTGGGTCATCCCAAAAGTAATGTCTTAAATCATAGAAAACATTTTTCTTTTGCTGGTATGTGAAAGTAGGTGGTATAAATTTAGCAACAATGTAATTAGCATAATCAGCATACCATGGAGTATTACAAGAAGCATTTATTACAACTAATTGTTCATCAGGAAAGCTATCATCAATAGGCAGTGGGTCATCAAGAACATTTTCTAACCTAGACAAGTTATGCAGGCAGGGTTCTCAGCTCCCTTTCTATCAATAATATGCAAATCAAATTATTGTAACAAGAGAACCGATCTAATAAGTCTAGGTTTAGCATCTTTCTTTCTCATAAGATATTTAATAGCAGCATGATCAGTGTGAATAGTTACTTTGGAATTAACAATATAAGATCTGAACTTATCACAAGCAAATACAACTGCTAGAAATTATTTTTCAGCAGTAGCATAATTCATTTGGGCAGTGTCTAGAGTTTTACTAGCATAATGAATAACATTTAATTTCTTATCAACTCTTTGTCCTAGAACAGCACCAACAACATAATCACTAGCATCACACATAATTTTAAAGGGTAAATTCTAATCAGGTGGCTGAAAAATAGGTGCAGAAATCAAGGCTTTCTTAAGTATTTCAAATGCTTCTACACAATCATCATCAAAAACAAAAGGAACTTCTTTTTGCAAGAGATTAGTGAGAGGCCTAGAAATTTTGGAGAAGTCTTTAATAAACCTCCTATTGAAACCAGCATGACCAAGGAAACTTCTTATACCTTTGATATCTTTAGGACACGACATCTTTTCAATAGCATCTACTTTAGCTTTATCAACTTCAATACCTCTTTCAGAAATTTTATGCCCCAAGACAATACCTTCATTAACCATAAAGTGGCACTTCTCCCAATTCAAGACAAGATTAGTTTCTTCACATCTCTGCAAAACTCAACAATCTTTTCACAAAAATCTGAGAATATAGCAGTCATAATCTTTGAAAGGTAGTAGGTGCATTGCATAAACCAAAAGGCATACATCTATAAGCAAAGGTACCGAAAGGGCAAGTAAAAGTGGTCTTCTCCTGATCATCTTTTGACACATGTATTTGATAAAAAACCAGAATAACCATCTAGAAAGCAAAAATGTGTATGCTTGGATAATCTTTCTAGCATTTGATTAGTAAAAGGTAGAGGGTAATGATCTTTCCTAGTAGCTTTATTCAATTTGCGGAAATCAATTACCATTCTATAACATGTAACAATTCTTTCTGGAATCAATTCATTCTTATCATTAGGAACAACAGTTATACCTCCTTTCTTAGGGACACAATGAACAAGACTTACCCATTTACTATCACCAATAGGATAAATTATACCTGCCTCCAGAAGCTTTAGTATTTCATTTCTTACCACTTCTTTCATCTTAGGATTTGACCTTCGTTGGTGATCAACAACTGGTTTAGCATCAGACTCTAATTTAATTTTTTGCTGGCATAGAGTGGGACTAATGCCCTTAAGATCATCAAGAGTATATCCAAATAGGAGCACGGTGCTTCTTCAGAGTTTTCATTAATTTCTTTTCTTCATGCTCTGAAAGGTTAGCACTAATAATAGCAGGATATATCTTCTTTTCATCGAGATAAGCATATTTCAAGGTATCAGGTAATTGTTTAAGCTCAAACACGGGGTCACCCTTGGGTGGAGGAGGATCCCCAAGGATTTCAATAGGAAAATTGTGTTTCAAAACAGGCCCTTGATTAAATAATATTTCATCTATTTCCCTTCTTTCATTCATAAACATATCATTTTCATGGTCTAGCAAATATTGTTCTAAAGGATCAGTAGGAGGCATGGCAATAGAAGCGAGACCAATAATTTCATCCTTACTAGGCAATTCTTTATCATGGGGTTGTCTATGAAAAATAGAGAAATTAAAATCATGAGACATATCCCCTAAACCGACAATAACAATATCTTCCTCGCAGTCTATCTTAGCATTAACAGTATTCAACAAAGGTCTACCAAATATAATGGGACAAAAAGTATCTTGTGGGGAACCAAGAACAATAAAATCAGTAGGGTATTTAATTTTCCCACACAAGACTTCAACATCTCTAACAATCCCAATTGGTGATATAGTATCTCTATTGGCAAGCTTAATAATAACATCAATATCTTCTATTTCAGCAGGAGCAATACCATTCATAATTTCTTCATATAAAGTATAAGGAATTGCCCTCACACTAGCACCCACATCACATAAGCCATGATAACAATGATCTCCAATTTTAACAGAAACAATAGGCATGCCAACAACAGGTCTATGTTTATCTTTAGTATCAGGTTTAGCAATTCTAGCAGCTTCGTCACAAAAATAAATAACATGCCCTTCAATATTATCAATCAAGAGATCTTTAACCATAGCAGTACTAGGTTCAACTTTAATTTGCTCAGAAGGTGCAGTTGTTCTAGTATAACTCTTACAAACCACAGTTGAATCTTTAGCATGATCCTTTATTCTAACAGGAAAAGGTGGTTTCTCAATATAAGCAGTCGGAACAATAGGATCAACATTATAAGTAATAGTTTCTTCTTCAACTTTAATTGGTTCTACTACTTTAACTTCAATGGGAGGATGATATTTAAACCACTTCTCCTTAGGGAGATCAACATGAGTAGCAAATGATTCACAGAAAGGAGCTACTATCTCAGAGTCAAGCAAGTCCATATTTAGTGCTAAAATCATGAAAAGCATCGGTCCATAAAAGATTTAACACAGTCAAACTTAAGGTTTATACCTGACTTCTTACCTTCGTCCAGTTTCCAATATTTAGAGTTGTGTTTAATTCTTTCCAATAAATCCCATTTGAATTCAATATCCTTCTTCATAAAAGAACCAGTACAAGAAGTATCGAGCATGGATCAATCACTATGAGAAAGTGATAATCCCCAAGTGCAAGGAATCATCGTAGCAATTCCCAAAGGTGGAAGTGATAAGTATGGAGTGTCGAACCCACAAGGAGCTAAAGGTAAGATCAATATTCTCTCAAGTCCTATCTGCGACTGATACGACTCTACGTACACCGAACGTTTGCTTCCAACGAGAAACGAGAAATAAAACTATGTTGTGGGTATGAAGAGGATAACTTTGCATGATATCGGACAACTAAAATATAAAAGTAGGTGTTGTTAATATAAAATTAGAATATATAACTATATATTATAAATAGCGAGTGTGGAATAATGATGGGTCGGTGTGCGGAATTATCCTAGGTAATTGTTAACAAGATCAGTAATCATTATTGCAATTTCATATGAGGGAGAGGCATAAGCTAACGTACTTTCTCTTATTGGATCATATGTACTTATGATTGGAACTCTAGCAAGCATCTGCAACTACTAAAGATCATTAAGGTAAAACCCAACCATAGCAATAAAGTATCAAGTCCCCTTCATCCCATACGCAACAACCCCCTTACTCGGGTTTAAGCTTTTGTCACTGTAGCAACCCACTATAAGCGAATCATGAACATATTGCAACACCCTACAGCGAGAATCCCTCACGTGTGCGCGGCACGGAAGGCACCATAGGACAGCACCAAAATAAAACATACAACTCAAACCAATATATATCATTAATCAACCCAAAGGACAAAAGGAATCTACTCAAAACATCATAGGATGGCAACACATCATTGGATCATAATATGTGGCATAAAGCACCATGTTCAAGTAAAGGATTACAGCGGGGTGTGGGAGAGTGGACTGCGTAAGAGAGATGAGGACGGTGATGATGATGGTGATGTTGATGACGACGATCACCACGGCGATGGTTCCCCCAATGACACTCCGGCGCCACCGAAAGAGAGGGGGAGGTTCTCCCCCTTGTGCACCCTCCTCCATGGCCTCCCCCCTAGATGGGGAAAGGTTCTCCCTCTGGTCCTTGGCCTCCATGACGATGGTGACCCTCCAGCTTCCTCCTCCATGGCCTCCAGTGATGATGGCCCCCTCCGGCAGGGTGCCAGAGAGGGCCTGGATTGGTTTTTCGTGGCTACAGAGGCTTACAGTGGCGGAACTCCCGATCTCTCTTATGTGCTGAGTTTTTAAGGATTTATAGGAAGGGTTGGCGTCGGTTTCATGCCAGGGGGACCCACGAGGCGGTCACAAGGTCAAGGGGCACGCCCTAGGGGGGGCACCCCCACCCTTGTGGTGGCCCCATGACTCCTTTTTCGTATCTTTTTCTTCCAGTATTTTTCATATTTTCCAGAAAAATTCCCCATTGATTTTCAGCTCGTTCCGAGAACTTTTATTTTTGCACAAAACAACTCCACGGTAGTTTTGCTGAAAACAGCGTCAGTCCGGGTTAGTTCTAATCAAATCATACCAAAATCATATGGAATTGTTGTAAACATGGCATGAATACTTCATAAATTACAGATATGTAGACGTATCAGAAAGCCGGGAATAAAAAATTTGAATGATAATTTCTCTTGAGAGCTCATGATTGGGGCTTGAATATAACATTTAATTAAGCCTCCCCCAAGCGTGAGAGATACTTTCTCTTTCACGAGGCAAAAAATTATATATATAATTCCGATCACGATGAACCAGATGCATAGGATAAAACTTCTGATGAAATTCCAATTTCAAGCGGTTGTAGTTCCAAGATCCAATATCATCACATAGCTTATACCATGTCAATGCCTTTCCCTTCAAAGATAAAGGGAAGACCTTCTTCTTGACAACATCCTGAGGCATACATGCAAGCTTAAATAATCCACAAACTTCATCCACATAGATTAGGTGCACATCAGGATGTAATGTTCCATCTCCTGCGTAAGGATTAGCTAGCAGTTTCTATATCATACCCGAAGAAATTTCATAGTAAATACTTTTGGTAGGTGCAGTAGGTTGAGGAGCCCCTCTCTGCTCTTCTGGTCGAGGTGAAGATACCTCGAACAAGCCCCTCAAAGGATTATTTTCCATAGTAACAAGTGACAGTAAATTTCAGCACACTATATAAATGTTTCCTTACCACATTCCACTTACCAAAGGCACTTCACTCCCCGGCAATGGCGCCATAAAAGAGTCTTGATGACCGACAAGTATAGGGGATCTTTCATAGTACTTTAGATAAGTAAGAGTGTCAAACCCAATGAGGAGCAGAAGGAAATGACAAGCGGTTTTCAGCAAGGTATTCTCTACAAGCACTGAAATTATCGGTAACAGATAGTTGTGTCGTAAGATAATTCGTAACGGGTAACAAGTAACAAAAGTAAACAAGGTGCAGCAAGGTGGACCAATCCTTTTTGTAGCAAAGGACAAGCCTGGACGAACTCTTATATAAAGCAAAGCGCTCTCGAGGACACATGGGAATTGTTGTCAAGTTAGTTTTCATCATGCCCATATGATTCACGTTCGTTACTTTGATAATTTGATATGTGTGTGGACTAGTGCTTGGGTGCTGCCCTTCCTTGGACAAGCCTCCCACTTATGATTAACCCCTCTCGCAAGCATCCGCAACTACGAAAGAAGAATTAAGATAAATCTAACCATAGCATGAAACATATGGATCCAAATCAGCCCCTTATGAAGCAACACATAAACTAGGGTTTAAGCTTCTATCACTCTAGCAACCCATCATCTACTTATTACTTCCCAATGCCTTCCCCTAGGCCCAAAGAATGGTGAAGTGTCATGTAGTCGACATTCACATAACACCACTAGAGTAAAGACAACATACATCTCATCAAAATTTCGAACAAATACCAAATTCACATGATTACTTATAACAAGACTTCTCCCATGTCCTCAGGAAGAAACGTAACTACTCACAAAGCATATTCATGTTCATAATTAGAGGAGTATTAATTATCATTAAGGATCTGAACATATGATCTTCTACCAAATAAACCAACTAGCATCAACTACAAGGAGTAATCAACACTGCTAGCAACCCACAGGTACCAATCTGAGGTTTTGAGACAGAGATCGGATACAAGAGATGAACTAGGGTTTGAGATGAGATGGTGCCGGTGAAGATGTTGATGGAGATTGATCCCCTCTCGATGAGAGGATCATTGGTGATGAGGATGGCTTTGATTTCCCCCTCCCGAAGGGATGATTCCCCGGCAGAACAGCTCCGCCGGAGCCCTAGATTGGTTCTGCCCAAGTTCTGCCTCGAGATGGCGGCGCTTCGTCCCAAAAACTTCCTTCTGGTTTTTTCTAGGTAAAACACACCATATAGCAGAAGATGGGCGTCGGGGGCCTGCCAGGGGACCCACAAGAACGGGGGCGCGGCTAGGGGGTATGGCGCGCCCTCCACCCTTGTGGCTGGCAGGTGGCCCCCCTCTGGTGCTTTCTTCGCCCAATATTTATTATATATTCCAAAAATATTCTCCATGAAGTTTGAGGACTTTTGGAGTTATGCAGAATAGGTCTCTAATATTGACTCCTTTTCCAGTCCAGAATTCCAGCTGCCGGCATTCTCCATCTTCATGTAAACCTTATAAAATAAGAGTGAAAAGGCATAAGTACTATGATATAATGTATAATAACAGCCCATAATGCAATAAATATCAATATAAAAGTATGATGAAAAATGGACGTATCAATATTCAAGAGGGATATAATAAAAACTTTCATGAAGATCATTAGACATTATAAACTTGATTCTTTGTAATAGTTTTGAGATATGATGATAGTAATATGTGAGTCATGTTGGTGAGAGTAATTATGCTTTAGTAAGAATATTGGTGTTAAGGTTTGTGATTCCCAATGCAAGCACGAAAGTCAATAGTTATGCAATGAAATTTCATCCTACTTGTGGTGCATTATTCGGTGTTAGTTATGCTTAATGCTCATTTATGAGAATTTTCCTTTCTTGGTTGGTTGCTTCTCAATATTTTTGCTAGCCTTGCCTTGTACTAAGTAGGAAAACTACTTGTGCATCCAAAATCCTTAAACCCAATTAGGCCATATGAGTCCACCATACCTACATATATGCGGTATTGCTGTGCTGTTCTAAGTAAATTTATATGTGCCAACTCTATTTTCAAATCGAATTTCCTTTTTGTGTTCCCATGCCGCTCATGAAGCGGCAGGGGGTAGCTAATATTTTTCCATGCTAGATGTGTTATTATCAAGATGAGTGTTTATTCACTTGTCATTGCAAGGAGTGTGGCTGTAATAGGGATGCCTACTCCCGAAATGAAAAAGAAATTTACTTTATGTTGTCAAATAATAAATTCCTTGGAATGTGTTGGTATGGAGAAAGGAATAAACTTTATTTTATGTTTTCGAACCACCTATGATGTATCTAGCATGAAAAGTATTGGGAATTACTCGGTCGTTTTTGAAGGAAATATGCCCTAGAGGCAATAATAAAGTTGTTATTTTATATTTCCCTATTCATGATAAAGGTTTATTATTCATGCTAGAATTGTATTGATCGAAAACCTTAATACATTGTGAATACATAAACAAACATCGTGTCCCTAGTAAGCCTCTACTAGACTACCTCGTTGATCAAAGATGGTTAAGGTTTCCTAACCATAGACATGAGTTGTCATTTGATAATGGGATCACATCATTATGAGAATGATGCGATGGACAAGACCCATCCGTTAGCTTAGCATAATGATCGTTAAGTTTTATTGCTATTGCTTTTTTCATGTCAAATACATATTCCTTCGGCTATGAGATTATGCAACTCCTGGATACCGGAGGAATATCTTGTGTGCTACCAAACGTCACAACGTAACTGGGTGATTATAAAGATGCTCTACAGGAATCTCCGAAGGTGTTTGTTGGGTTGGCATAGATTGAGATTAGGATTTGTCACTCCGAGTATCGGAGAGGTATCTCTGGGCCCTCTCGGTAATACAAATCATAAGATTGCAAGCAAACGACTAAGGAGTTAGTCATGAGGTGATTTATTACGGAACGAGCAAAGAGACTTGCCGGTAACGAGATTGAACTAGGTATAAAGATACCGCCGGTCGAATCTCGGGCAAGTAACATACCGATAGTAAAAGGGAATAACATATGTTGTCATAACGGTTCGACCGATAAAGATCTTCGTAGAATGTGTAGGAGCCAATATGAGCATCCAGGTTCCGCTATTGGTTATTTCCCGGAGAGGTGTCTCGGTCATGACTACATAATTCCCGAACCCGCAGGGTCGCACCTTAACGTTCGTTGACGCTAGAGTAGTATTGGGATATTTGATGACTGGTAACCAAATGTTGTTCGGAGTCCCGGATGATATCCTGAACGTCACGAGGATTCTCGGAATGGCCGAGAGGTAAAGATTTATATATGGGAAGTCATATTTTGGGTTCCGAAAAAAGATGCAGTTTTTTCGGTATTGTACCGAGAAGCTTCTAGAAGGTTCCGAAGGATTTCGGAGGGCTCCGGAAGTCCACAAGTGGTTCCACCATGACCCAAGGGCTGGCATGAGCTGCGGGGAGGCGCCCTGGCCTTATTGGGCTAGGCGCACCAAGTCCTCAAAAGCCCATGTGGCTAGGGAAGGCAAAAAACGAAGGAGTCCTGGTAGGAATAGGATTGGACTTGTAGTCCAAGTCCTCTCCCCCTTAGCTGCGCCCTAGGGCCTGGAGGGGCTGTTTACCATGCCCCTCCACCTATATATATAGGGGAGGGGTCCCCAAGAGAACACACCAAGCCCTTGGCGCCCCTCTCTTTCCCGTTACTCCGTAGTTCCACCGCCTCGTCCCGGCGACGCTTAGTGAAGCGCTGTCGGTGTTCCACCACCACCATCACCACCATGCCATCGTGTTGGTTGTGATCCCATCTACTTATCCTCTCCTGCTTGCGGGATCAAGAAGGAGGAGACGTCATCAAGCCGCACGTGTGCTAAACTCGGAGGTGCCATCCGTTCGGCACTAGATCGGTTGGATCGTGATCGGATCGCGAAGAGTACGAGTACATCAACCGCGTGATAAACACTTCTCCTTAATGGTCTACGATGGTATGTAGACACACACTCCCCTCTTGTTGCTATGCATATCCTAGATTGATCTTGCGTGAGCGTAGGAAATTTTTGAAACTGCATGCTACGTTTCCCAACACTGTCATCCGAGCCAGGTCTATGCGTAGATGATATGCACGAGTAGAACACAAAGAGTTGTGGACGGTGATCGTCATACTGCTTACCACCAATGTCTTATTTTGATTTGGCGGTATTGTTGGATGAAGCGGCCCGGACCAACCTTACATGACCACGTTCATGAGACCGGTTCCACCGACAGACATGCAACTAGTTTTGCATAAAGGTGGCTGGCGGGTGTGTGTTTCTCCTACTTTAGTTGAATCGAACTTGACTGCGGTGGTCCTTGTTGAAGGTTAAAACAACAAACTTGATAAATCACCGTTGTGGTTTCGA
Organism: Aegilops bicornis; assembly: GCA_021605145.1. Classification (NCBI taxonomy): domain Eukaryota; kingdom Viridiplantae; phylum Streptophyta; class Magnoliopsida; order Poales; family Poaceae; genus Aegilops; species Aegilops bicornis. Next base: position 579,490,615 of record CM038675.1, read on the forward strand.
TGCGTAGGTAAGAACGGTTCTTGCAAGAAGCCCATAGCAGCCACGTAAAACTTGCAACAACAAAGTAAAGGACGTCTAACTTGTTTTTGCACGGCATGTTGTGGTGTGATATGGTCAAGACATGATGTGATATACATTGCTCTGTGAGATGATCATGTTTTGTAAAAGTTATCGGCAACTGGCAGGAGCCTTATGGTTGTCGATTTATTGTATGAAATGCAAATGCTATGTAATTGCTTTACTTTATCACTATGCGTTAGCGATAGTTGTAGAAGCAATAGTTGGCGACACGACCGCGGCATTACGATGGAGATCAAGGTGTCAAGCCGGTGACAATGGAGATCATGACAGTGCTTTGGAGATGGAGACCAAAGGCACAAGATGATGATGGCCATATCATGTGACATATTTTGATTGCATGTGATGTTTATCTTTTATGCATCTTATTTTTCTTTGTACGGCGGTAGCATTAAAAGATGATCCCTTAACTAAATTTCAAGGTATAAGTGTTCCCTGAGTATGCACCATTGCGAAGTTCTTCGTGTTGAGACACCACGTGATGATCGGGTGTGATAGGCTCTACGTTCACATACAACAGGTGGAAGACAGTTTTGCACATGCGGAATTCTCGGGTTAAACCTTACGAGCCTAGCATGTATACACATGGCCTCGGAACACTGGAGACCGAAAGGCCGAACGTGAGTCATATAGTAGATATGATCAACATAGAGATGTTCACCATTGAAGACTACTCCATCTCACGTGATGATCGGACATGGTTTAGTTGATTTGGATCACGTGATCATTTAGATGACTAGAGGGATGTCTATCTAAGTGGGAGTTCTTAAGTAATATGATTAATTGAACTTAATTTATCATGAACTTAGTCCTGATATTATTTGCATATCTATGTTGTAGATCAATAGCTTGCGATGTAGCTCCCCGTTTATTTTTGATATGTTCCTAGAGAAAAATAAGTTGAAAGATGATAGTAGTAATGATGCAGACCGGGTCCATGATCTGAGAATTATCCTCATTGCTGCACAAAAGAATTATGTCCTTGATGCACCGCTAGGTGATGGACCTATTGCAGGAGCAGATGCGGATGTTATGAACGTTTGGCAAGCTCGGTATGATGACTACTTGATAGTTTAGTGCCCCATGCTTTACGGCTTAGAATTGGGACTTCAAAAATGTTTTGGACGCCACAGAGCATATAAGATGTTCCAAGAGCTGAAATTGGTATTTCAGCCTCATGCCCGAGTCGAGAGGTATGAGACCTCTGACAAGTACTTTGCCTACAAGATGGAGGAGAATAGCTCAACCAGTGAGCATGTGCTCAGAATGTCTGAGTACTACAATCGCTTGAATCAAGTGGGAGTTAATCTTCCAGATAAGATAGTGATTGAAAAAGTTCTCTAGTCACTATCACCAAGTTACTGGAACTTTTTGATGAACTATAATATGCAAGGGATGATGAAAATGATTCTCGAGTTCTTCGCGATGCTAAAATCGGTGAAGGTAGAAATCAAGAAAGAGCATCAAGTGTTGATGGTTAACAAGACCACTAGTTTCAAGAAAAAGGGCAAAGGAAAAGAAAGGGAACTTAAAGAAGAATAACCAGCAAGTTTCCACTCCCGTGAAGAAGCCCAAAGCTAGACCTAAGCCTGAAACTGAGTGCTTCTACTACAAAGGGAATGGTCATTGGAAGCGGAACTACCCCAAATAATTGGCGAATAAGAAGGATGGCAAAGTGAACAAAGGTGTATTTGATATACATGTTATTGATGTGTACTTCACTAGTGTTCATCGTAATCCCAGGGTATTTGATGCCAGTTTAGTTGCTAAGATTAGTAACTCGAAACAAGAGTTGCAAAATGAACAGACTAATTAAGGGCAAGGTAAGATGTGTGTTGGAAGTGATTCGAAGGTTGATAAGATCACCATCACATACTCCTTCTACCTTCGGGATTAGTGTTGAACCTAAATAAATGTTATTTGGTGTTTGCATTGAGAATGAATATGATTAGATCATGTTTATTGCAATACGGTTATTCATTTAAGTTAGAGAATAATTGTTGTTCCGTTTACATGAATAAAACCTTCTATGGTCATACACCCAATGTAAATGGTTCATTGAATCTCGATCCTAGTAATACACATATTCATAATATCGATGCCAAAAGATGCAAAGTTGATGATGATAGTGCAACATACTTGTGGCACTTCCATATAGGTCATATTGGTGTAAAGCGCATGAAGAAACTCTATGCATATGGGCTTTTGGAACCACTTTATTATGAATCATTTGATACTTGCGAACCATGCCTCATGGGAAAGATGACTAAAACTCCGTTCTCCGGAACAATGGAGCGAGCTAATGACTTATTGGGAATAATACATACCGATGTACGCGGTCCGACGAGTATTGAGGCTCACGGCGGGTATCATTATTTTTTGACCTTCACAGATGATTTGAGCAGATATGGGTATATCTACTTGATGAAACACAAGTCTGAAACATTTGAAAAGTCCAAAGAATTTCAGAGTGAAGTGGAGAATCATCGTAACAAGAAAATAAAAGTTTCTATGATCTGATCGCGGAGGTAAATATTTGAGTTACAAGTTTGGCCTTCATTTAAAACAATGTGAAATAGTTTCACTACTCACGCCACCTGGAACACCACAGCGTAATGGTGTGTCCGAACATCGTAACCGTACTTTATTTGATATGGTGCGATCTATGATGTCTCTTACCGATTTACCACTATCGTTTTGGGGTTATGCATTAAAGATAGCCGCATTCACGTTAAATAGGGCACCATCTAAATCTGTTGAGACGACACCATATGAACTGTGGTTTGGCAAGAAACCTAAGCTGTCGTTTCTTAAAGTTTGGGGTTGCGATGCTTATGTGAAAAAAGTTCAACCTGATAAGCTCGAACCCAAATCAGAGAAGTGTGTATTCATAGGATACCCAAAGGAAACTGTTGGGTACACCTTCTATCACAGATCCGAAGGCAAGATCTTTGTTGCTAAGAATGGATCCTTTCTAGAGAAGGAGTTTCTCTTGAAAGAAGTGAGTGGGAGGAAAGTGGAACTTGATGAGGTAATTATACCTTTTCTCGAATTGGAAAGTAGATCATCACAGAAAACTGTTCCCGTGATGCCTACACCAACTAGAGAGGAAGCTAATGATAATGATCATGAAACTTTAGATCAAGTTACTACCGAACCTCGTAGGTCAACTAGAGCATGTTCCGCACCAGAGTGGTATGCTAATCCTGTCCTGGAAGTCATGTTACTAGACCATGAAGAACCTATGAACTATGAGGAAGCAATGATGAGCCCAGATTCCGCAAAATGGCTTGAGGCCATGAAATCTTAGATGGGATCCATGTATGAGAACAAAGTATGGACTTTTGGTTGACTTGCCCGATGATCGACAAGCCATAGAAAACAAATGTATCTTCAAGAGGAACACGGACGCTGATGGTAGTGTTACTATCTACAAAGCTTGACTTGTCGCAAAAGGTTTTCGACAAGTTCAAGGTGTTGATTACAATGAGATTTTCTCATTCGTAGCGATACTTAAGTCTGTCCGAATCATGTTAGCAATTGGCGCGTTTTATGAAATCTGGCAAATGGATGTCAAAACTGCATTCCTTAATGGATTTCTTAAAGAAGAGTTGTATACGATGCAAGCAAAATGTTTTGTCTATCCTAAGGTGCTAACAAAGTGTGCAAACTCCAGTGATCCATCCACTACAAAAAAGACACATCCGTGACATTTTGGGCCGAACAATTTTTTTCTGTCATACTTATGACACTTGTATGACGATAATTGTGACAAAACCCGGTATCATCATAGATGTGGTGGGGTCCTACTTCTATGACAAAAAATCATGACAGAAAGTGGGCTTTTCATCATGGGCGGGCCGGAGACGCAGCTGCATGACATTCTTTGGGCCGTCCATGACGGAAAAAACCGTGGTAGAAGCAAGGGTGCGGAAAATATCGGGGAGTTCCCGGTTATGGTGGGTGGTCGGGGGCCGAGCGATGCGCGTTTCTCTCGTACGTACGCGCGTGTGTGCGAGACGTTGGGCTCTAACTGAACCCGAGCAAGGCGTTGGGATCTAACTGAACCCGAGCGATTGCACTGCAGGCTACGCGTTACTGAACCCGAGCCATTGATCGATCCCTTGCTGTTAACTGAACCCGAGTGATTCCTTCGCTACTGCTGCTAACTGAAGCCGATCGATGCTGCCTCTGGATGAACATTGAGCATTGTTGGGGGGGGGCATTTGGATGAACAGTTCCCGATGGGGGGTTGGATGAACAGGACCCTGTGGTAGCAGAGGCCATTGCCGCTGGATGAACAGGACCTCGATCGATCGAGCCGGTGGATGAACAGGACCCCGTGGAGGGCTGGATGAACAGGACCCCGTGGAGGGCTGGTTGAACAGTAGTCGGTGGAGGGCTTGTTGAACAGTAGCCGGTGGAGGGCTGGATGAACAGGACCCCGTGGAGGGGTGGTTGAACAGGACCCCATGGAGAGGGCTGGTTGAACATTAGCCGGTAGAGGAGCGCGCGGTGGAGGCTGGATGAACAGTCGCATGTGGAGGCTGGAGGAGGTCGACGGTGGATGAACAGTACCTCGTGGAGGCAGTCCACGGTGGAGATGAACAGCATCCCGTGGAGTCCCGTTTTGCGGTACGCCACACCCCTCCCGATGAACAAGACCCCCGTTTCGACCGTAGCACTCCAACACAAGTCCGTTTCCTCCGTTTTGCAGTACGCCACACCCCTCCCGATCAGCAGGACCGCGTTTCGACCGTAGGAGATATGTTTCCTCCGTTTTGCGGTACGCCAGACCCCTCCCAATGAACAGGATCCCGTTTCGACCGTTGCCAGTCGAACACAAGGCCGTTTCATCTGTTCTGCGGTACGTCAGGCCTCGTTTCCATCAGTTGTTCCGTCCAAGCTGGTTGGCTCCCAGTGAACAGCACGCATTCCGTTGCCTCCCTATGAACATGGCGCATTCCGTTGCCTCCCCATGAACACGACGACGATGCAGTTTCTCCATTCCGACCCAACCAAGTACACGAGCCATGGCCGTACGTATGCACGAGTAGGTGTTCGAGACCCCGCCCGTATGTACATACGTGGCCGTATTTACTTTCTTGCACCCTGGCCGCCGTACGTATGTGTACATGCTACGTGTGCGCCTCTACTACGACACGTGTGCGCCTCTACATCGACCAGTATGTATGTACACATTCGCGACCAGAATGACAACGCTACGTACGCTTCGACCAGGTGGGTCCTGACTGTCAGGCACTTCCTTCCGTGCGAAGATGTAGCTGGTGGGTCCCAGCAGTCAGGGGGCGAATCATTTTTCCCCGTAATATGGACGTACTTCCTTGCGTGCGAAGATGTAGCTGGTGGGTCCCAGCAGTCAGGGGGGAAACGTTTTTTTCGTGAAATACAATGGCCCGTCCGGTGGGTCCCTGCTATCAGGTGGAGGAATCATTATTTTCCGCATAGTAAGGAGGCACTTCCTTGCTGCGGCCGTGGACCCAGTTGTCAGCCTCTGCACGTACAGTACTCTTCCGACGGAAGTCGGTCATTGACCATGCCGTGCCAAGAGCACCAAGGCGGTGGACAACGGCGAGGCCTAGAAAGGGGACGACGTGGAGCCGGGGAAGACGCGGCAGTGGATTCCCATGCGGAGAGGAGTATGAGGGTTCACTGGTTCGGCTGCGGTGTGAGGATGTCGTCACCGCAGGGCCTGACCAGCGGTGGGAGTAGTAGGGGGCGGTGAGGCCTCCACGGCAGCACAGCCGGCCAGGGAGGTAGGAGTAGGCGGCACGACCGGCGCTGCTTTGGGCGGCTGGAGCAAGAAGACAAGAGGTTGAAGAATCACGACGGTCGTTGGATGGACATCGTACGGTCACTGCAGCTAGAATCGTTTATATTGACTAAGTTGGCAAAGCCCTTGGTACGCATCAACTTAGTTGGCCCATAGGTCAACCTCTGAAATAGTGCGCCCCAGATGTTAGGGGGAGGAATCATTTTTTGGGCGGCTGAAGCTAGAATATCCGAGATTGAAGAAGAAGCACGACATCCGTTCGATGGACATCCAACGAACACTGCTGCTAGAACCGTGCGTTGACTATAAGTTGACAAAGCCTTGCATGTGCGTCCAACTTATGTTTTTTTAGGGGACACGTCAACTTAGTAGGCCCACAAGTGTGTGGCAGAGAACTTATAGCCCATTTGCGATTTGTAAGAATGTACAACCCATTTTTGAATTCTAATGGAATTTACTACAGCCCATTTATAGTTTGTTAAAAGTACAACCCATTTTCTAGCTAGGACAACGATTAATGATTTCAACCAACCGTTCAAAGGAGAATTCAATAAAATTTCCCACATTTTGATGGGATCCGAAATATTTTTATCCCAAAATTTCTAGTCAGATTAAATACAATTTCAATATAAATTTGTATTACGTAAAAAATCCAACGAAACATTGCACGCGCAACAATTAATAAATTAAAATTTTCAAAATCCAAAAGTAATATTTTATAAACTAATTATGTGTTTGGTTCATTTTTTAGTTACTGCCTAGTTTTTATAATCACATCCCATTTATTATTTCTTAAAGCCCATTTTCTTGTTAAGCCTAATGCATCCCTCCAAGGAAAGATTTGCAGCCCAGCAGGGTGGAGAAATAACAAGTTCACCCGGATTGTGCACAACTGTCGGCCCAGTTGCATTGCTGATGTTGAAAAAAAGGCATGTGTAGTAAAGTACAACCTTACATGGCTACTCAACCACATTCAGTGACGCCAGAAAGGCCCAAACAAGGCTTCTGTACAACCTTTTGAAGTCACTGAGCTCAATTAATAACTTAAGAAAAAAGTTAGAGTACAATGGAACCTAATTAAAAGCTCTCATGAGCGAAGAAATAATTCAACGGGTCCCACTTGTGTGTGTGTGTGTGTGTGAGAGAGAGAGAGGGAGAGAGAGAGACCCATCGGTCGATGCTCTTAAATACATCTTTCAGCCATATGCATTGATGATGCTCAGTAAAAACTTATATAGTTGACACAATCATATAGAACATCATAGCACACTGAACTTGCATACAAAAATTTCACGCAGGCGGCACAATCAGGGTGGAAGCAGTGGATCGCTATGGGTAGGGCTATGTTGAAACCAACGAACTTGTATATAACGGTTCATCATCTTTATCAATGACGGGGAAATATCTTGAATGTTGTGCAAAGAAAACAGACAGACAACACAATATATAAGTTCTCCTAGAGCATTAAGTTGACGTACGACCCTTTCTAAAAAAAGTTCAGGTAAAAAAATAGAACATGTCAAAATCAAATGTACTGGCACATCAGTGCTTCACACCCATAGCTCGGATTTAACTAGTACAGTATCTGACAAGATTCAGTTGTTACCTCAAATTAGAGCACATCCACGCAGCCAACCCTGCCTCTTCTCCCAAAGAAGCAGTGGCCTCCGCCGCACGATGGAGTAGGCCCTGTGCCATCCATTGCTCCGAGCAACATGGGGAAAGTCTGACGTTGACTCCTGTAATGGATGTCGTCGATGGACCCGGGCACCAGCGGCAGCGGCAGGACTTCGATTGATGGATTGACCACTTCTTCGACATGCACGAACACTCGATACAGGTACATCCCTAACGTGGTCCGCGGCGGCCTTGGTGGCGATGAATAGTACAACCCCGGTTCCTACACCGGTATCTCAACACCAATCACCTTCGGTATGGTGGACGGCTTCTTCATCCATGCCATAACCGTCAGAGTCCAGCTATCTGGAGGAACAAACATACTTACGAGCTCACCTCCAAGGTCGTTGATAAGCTCATTCATGGACTCGTTGTTCCAAGCACGTCGAGGCATGCCGTGGAAGGTAAGCTTTGTTAAAAAAACTCAAGCTCAGAGGGCACCGAGCCCCATCCTGGGTGCCACCGATCAAAGCTCACCAGCGCGCCATTGTAGAACAAACGCCGGGAAGATTCGAACACACGGCTGCAGTCGAAAGTTGTCCGAAACCTGACGAAGAAACCAGCCAGTGGCGGACAGACTTCGACAAGCAAGTCACTTATTTGGATGTCGTGCGCAATGCCAAGAGCTTTGACAAGGTCGTCCGGCGAGATGGGAGGCTAGTCGCCGTTGATGGTTACCATCAGCACTTTGCCGGCAAACTGGTCGTCAAGCACCGCCATGCCCTGCTGTTGACGACAAAGACGCAAAGACACCGAAGGTAGGACAGACCTCAGGATCTCCGGCTCAGTGATCCGAGTTGACCGGCGACTGATAGTGCGCTTGAGTATAGGAAGTACAGGAGGGGGATTTGGGGGAACTAGAGTAGGAATCGAGATTCCAAAGGTGGGGGAGGGGCGGGAGATTGGGGATGAAAAGGTCGCATGAATTTCGAACACGCGCAAATATGCTCTCGGCGCGCAAGCGCACGAAAACACCGGTGGCGCCCACATGTCGGCCTAAGAGTCCCTATTCTTCCTTTTTTTGAGAGCCCAGCCTTTTTTTGAGGATCTTTTGAGAGCCCGGCCTGAGAGTCATAATTGACCTGTTTGGCATTGCATTACTACTCGACCCATATTCAACGAGACCTCACTGGCCCAAACAAGTGTACATCATCGAAAAGACACTGAGCTCAAATTATAACTTGAAAAAAGGAGATATACTCTGAACATTGGAGAATGGTGATGCCCTCATTTAGTCCAGCAACAGTTTGAGACAATAAACAGTTCGAAACAACGATATATACAACATTCAAACACTGACTAGTGACTACTACTAACATAAATAGCAAGACATGATAGTTCATAAGAAGTCTTGCTACACCACCAAAACGCACCCATCTGTAGCGCTCAGACTCTCGTGATCCAGACGAGAATGACATTCTAAATAGAAGCAACTATTACATAGTAAGAGTGACATAGACGAGGATGACCAAATGCCAAGGAATATGCATAACAAAAGAGAGAACTACCCATCCAGAACAAGCAGCAAAGTCAACAAGTCATTCGAAGAGGGATGATCCAACACCATCATAATTTGCAACCCCGGTTCAGCCACCAGTTATCCGGAGACACCAGTACTCCACCCTTTCTATGCAACAGCCCAATTACCTATCAACCTGAAGGCTTGAACCACATCACTGCATGTCGGACTCGACACATCCAAGGATCAGTTAATCCAGATGCCTTTGTCATTCTCACCTTCTTTTGGCTGCATGTTGTATCATTGACAATCAGGGGAGTTTGCTCCCGAACTCCTAGGGCTCGCCGTGCAGACACAGTTTTCCGTAGCAAACAGAGCCTCTCTGCCATCAAGGTCCTTGCCAACGGTGATCTCTTGGTTAATCAGATAATTGAGTCTGAGAAACAGAGAGTGTGAACAAAGGCTGTTTACCCGCCTCCAACTCAAAAATCCTGAAGGCCCCAACAAGCTGGTATCCTGCTCATAGGCGTAACAGCCACTGTCCGGATACTCACGTATTTCATGGTGCTTACATACAGTGGGGTTTTTGCAATATAACTTTTCCAGCTCATGTGTCCGAATGATCATCAGTCTTTTTCCATCGTCTGATCGAGCGAGGAACCAGTTGTGTTTCCCTGCTTTTGGCAAAGCTGGTGTGATTACAAAGGGCGAGAATTGTAGGGACCTTTGCATCATATCAAAAAGGACATGCATTGTTAATGTAAGATCAGCATTGTTCAGAGTATGAGTAGGATTATGCAAGGAACATCATTGATATGTCCCTGTTGGAACTGGGAGGAAAATACAGGGAAATGTCTACTGGGTTCGAAAATATAGAAGTGCCATGCATGGTTACACTCATGTTATCTCACAATCGATTCTTCACAGGAAACTACCATGTCATGCATGTTATGTAATCATGTTTTGTCCTCACAAACAAATTCTTCAAGGAAACTAACTGACCATGCATTGTTATATACTCATGTTCTGTGAGCAAAATTTTTGTGAGCATATTATTCTAGCTATTGATTGCTGAAGGGCGAACATAGGTATGTACACATGGTAAGCATTACAAGATTTTACTACTTCCAAATATAGAGTTCTCCATATGCACATTTACTTCCCTAATGTATGGTTAGATGAAACCAACAATGTGATGCATGTTTCTACATCATGAAAATGAGTAAACAAACATGGCCATTGATACACACTCATATTTAGTAGTATATAGATTACTATAAAATAAGGAGAATATCAAAATCTTCCTAACCGTTTGATTATTCAGGGGTACAAATTGGCTGTAATGACATGGTCACAATCGCATGAATTAACTCATTCCAAATATAGCTGATTTGCGGCGTCTCTAATACATTGCCATAGTTTTACTCAAATTCTGCTCAAATAGGGATATGTCAATCATCACAAAAAGTTCAAATAGTGTCATGGCGTCATCATTAACATCAGACGGAAACAACTTACACACGCCGTCCCAAAAATACGTGGTGCCATCTGCTTTGTCGATCGCGTAGATGATGCCATTGTGTTCAATAGCATCACAGAAGTGTGTATCAGCTTTGACGACGATCCACTGCGAGCTGAGCTGTCTCCAGCTAAAGAAGGCACCGGCGGAAAGATAGGCGAGTCCCTTGTCGAACAAGGCAATTAGCTTGAAGTCTGTGTAATCCGCATGTCGTGTGGGCACTTGGCAGATAACAATCTTCTGCAAAACAAGGTGCATCCAACTGATGATGTAATCTAGATGACTTGGACCGCGGAGGTAAAACTCTATATCATCCAACGGAGGAAGGATAATCTCATGGGAGGTCTGGAAGTTCACGAGCACCAAGTTTTTCCCATCTTCTCGTGGCGGTCATCGGTGGGACTTCATGCCGACCAGTACATACCTGCAAGAAGTTTCGGGCGATGGTGATCAGATCGAAGTCGAGGGAAATGATGTACAGCGACCCACTACATACCTGCAAAGAAGTTTCGGCTAATGGAGGTTGGATTGAAGTCGAGGGGCATCATGTACGCCTCCGTATCATGGTGAGAAAATCTCGCAAGACCACATAGCAGCAAGCAGGGTGTCTTGAAAGTCTTAGGCCTTTCTTCGATGATGGCCGTGTGCATGCCCCTCGAGCATGCAGCCAGCCGCAGGGCGCTCAACATATCCATACACGAACAACAGAGGTCGAGGACGTCACTGGGGAGATTGCTCCAATCGCGGCTCATATGGATGTTGCGCGGTTCGCGTTCAGCCATGGTGGCGTTTGGAAGGTGGGGTTTTGGGGGCTTGATTTACGAGGGAGAAGGCTCTCGGTGCTGGAGCGGCTAGCGAGGGAATAGTGGTATTGGGGAGGCAAGTGAGGCGAGGGTACAGGGGGCACAGTGAGATGATGAAGAGTGACCTCAGTATCTCCGGCGAGACGGCGATGGAGATGGAGTGGTGCTAGGGGAGAGGGAGACGAGGCGAGGCATGCTATACAGCGGCGGTGACAGTGACTGCACAGTGCACAAGGTGAGGCTGACTTTGGTAACCCGGACACGCCGCCTGGACTGGTGTCACCTCGGGCACAGGGTCTTGTCACTTCACTGTGAGGACCGGATGAATAATAGTATTTTGACCATCAAGTGTACCACAGTTGTACTACGTACTAGTTCTACTAGTAGGAGTAGTAGGAACATGAGTAGTACTCCCGTACAGAGACACATGTAGCGCTAGAAGGATGGGCACGTACAGGGACAGGCCCCACTCCTCAGTCTACCCGCGTAGCCTTTTCGTTTAGTCTACCTAGCCGTCTAATCAACTGCCTGCAGGCCACTTCTCCCATTTACTTCTCCATCGGGAACCGGTTTTCCTCGGCTTCTTCACTACTCCTTCATCTTCACTTGCATCCAAACCACACTGCATTCACATTGTTTTAACCTCTTCACATCCTCCTGGAGTAATTCCGAAACCCCTATAAATAATCATCTTCTTTAGTTAGACTAGCCATCTAATCCTAATTCTCCAAACCATAGCCCTCCGGTCCAGCTGTTCCAAATGGCGAAAGAGATCGAGATGCAGGTTTTTAGCGTCCAACATGTCCTCGTCGAAGGCTCGTTGAGCATAGTTTCCACAGTCACCGACCACCCAAGGGTTGTTTGTAAGTGGATCAACAATGTATCCAACTCCCTCCAAAAGGTGGAGACGAAGGTCATCGGTCTCGTCGCAGAGTACACGGAGCGTCCACTGGGAAGATCCAACGCGCCGCCGTCCTTCAGTTGTACCTCGAAGATGATGTTTTGGTGTACCACATCATACACATGCCCTCCATACCAGGCGATCTTCACGATTTCTTGTCTCGGGAGGACATACTTCTGTGGGGCAGCCATCGCAAGGGACAAACATAAGTTGGAGCCGTACAAACTTGATTTGAAAAGCACCGCTGACGTACAAACCAAAATAAAAATTCTTGTAGAAGATTGTGATTAACCAACACCATCCCTATTCGACGTAGCAAATTTTGTGTTCGGGACAAATCTTCAGAAGGGTGACGAGATGCTGGCATTAAGGTCGTCTAGATGGGAGAATTATCCCTTGACGTACGAGCGGATAAAATATGCTGCCCTCGATGCCCGTGTGAGTTTCGAGATAGCTGCAAGGTCCGGAGAGCTTGTTGCGAAGCTGTCTCCCACAAAAATGAGAACAACAAGAAGAAGAAGATGCACCAGCAGCAGGGCATTATGGATGGATGAACTATTTTCTCTGTTGTAAAAAAAATTATTCCCTCTCTATGTATATTGATATAGATGGACTATTTCGATGGTGTGCATGTCTTTGGAACAAGTAGTAGCGTGGGTCCGCTTGACTAAAAGGAACTATTTATCCGCCTAGCTTTCTCTACTACTCCTTCCAGTGATTGGTATGCAATGCATGTGTCCGTAGACATGACAGCTTGTCCATGGAAGTTCGACTACGGCGACCATCACGTTTCATCCACTGCCACTCGCGATTCCCATGGCGCCACTCCAACCCATGGCACCACGTCCCCCGATGTGCGCCTCACCCCTCTCAGCCGCACCGCCCCTCTGCCTTTGTGTGCATGACATGTGGGCCAACTGAAATGCGGCGAGCATCAAGTTTCTACCACAGCCATACTCTCAAAAAAAAAATCTACCACAGCCACACGTGATTCCCACGACGCCGCTCGAACCCATGACACCACACATCTCCCGACCTGCGGCTCACCCCTCTCGGCCCCACTGCCCCTCTGCCTTCGGGGGCATTACATGTGGACCAGCCACCTATCGGGTCCACTTGTTATTGACTCAAAGGCAGGTGTCGTAAGGCGCTGAAGCTCAGACCCGAGGGTCCCGAGAGGTAAATGTAACTCCTGCGCCAGGCCTTGTGGTGCTACCGCTGCACGTACTCATGGCAAACTCGAGATTTTTTTCTTTACTATACATACACGCAACGATTTAATGGACATTGTAATCTCAACATGCGATGGGGAGCTCTAAATTTGAAGTTGAAACTTATAAAACGAAAAAAATCAAAACAAACAAACTAGGAGAGAGGGAGTATACCGTAGGATGTGTCCCATACGAAACAAGTCCCCTAGTTTGTCACCGCGAAGATGCAGTTAGAAAGGAGCACAGCATCTTCGTACTCGTACGGCAACAAATTGGCCGCAGACAGCATCGTCCACCTTTGACCGCCATGTGCAAGGTTCGTGATATCTTCTTCAATCTCATTGTGGTTCCATCATACCAATTCAGGCGGTGGCGCGTTGCATGGCTGATCCCAATGTTGGACAAAGGTTCTACGGGAACGGTGTCATCGTTGTAAATGTTGTGCAAATTGATGTTGGTACCCTCCCGTACATATGCAAGCCAATCTCCACTTGCACCGAGCCTAACCTGTGAAATAGTGGGCAGGGGGAGAATTAGAAAATGGTCACGAAAGTAGTCTTTAAAATGCATTTACTACGTGATCAAACTCATCTTACCTGCTCATCGGACAAAATCCGGGTGCCCCTCAACGTCGTCATCTCAAGGGGCGTCAACTTGCAACTACGGCCACGCCGCACTGGAGAGACCCCCAAGGAAACATCCTCGTGTGTTGCACGGAACATCAAGATGCATTTGTATGAGTAGTTTATCTTGTGAGAGAAAAGGATGAACGAGGGAAGGCCTTATTTGCAAATGTGGAGAGGGGTGTAGGTTTCTTTTTGCAAAAATTGCCACAGTTTTCTTCCTATCCATCAGATATAAATCGGACGGCCTATATTGCAGGGTGGCAGGCACACCATCATCACCAACTCTATTTTTTATAAGAGTAGAGACTAGCAAGATGCCCGTGCGTTGCACGGAACATCAAGATCTTGTGGGAGAAAAGGATGAACGAGGGAAGACCTTATCTGCAAATGTGGATAGGAGTGCGCGTGAATTGTCATAGTTTCCTTCCTATCCGTTAGATATAGATCGGATGGCCTATATTATAGGATGGTAGGCACACCATCATCACCAACTCTGCTTTTTATAAGAGCTCTTATAAAAAGCTGAGTTGGTGATGATGGTGTGCCTGCCATCCTGCAATATAGGCCATCCGATTTATATCCGACGGATATGAAGGAAACTATGGCAATTTTGCAAAAATATACCCACATCCATCTCCACATTTGCAAATAAGGCCTTCCCTCGTTCATCCTTTTCTCCCACAAGATAAACTACTCATACAAATGCATCTTGATGTTCCGTGCAACGCACGGTCATCTTGCTAGTATAAGAGGGGTGTGGGTATTTTTTTGCAAAATTGCCATAGTTTCCTTCCTATCCGTCAGATATAAATTGGACGGCCAATACTGCAGGATGGTAGGCACACCATCATCAACAACTCTGTTTTTTTATAAGAGTAGAGTAGAGATAGAGATAGAGACTACTACTACCAATATGCTAGCCGTGCGTTGCAATGGATCCAAAGTAGTAGAATAATACTTGTTCACGGGCTTGAAATATAAACACTCTAGTTTTGATATACATATATCAGTAAAAGTAAATCATGCTTCACTCAAAATATATTCCTCAGGCTGTTTTGATGGTTTGAAGATAACAAGTTTAAAAAAATTGGAGCTGTTTCTTTTTTTACATTTTGTAGCGTGGCACGGCATCCGGTGCACCTAAGCGTCTGAAAAAAATTGAGTTTGGGTCGGTGGCACACCCTGCGGCAAGATGCCCGTGTGGGCTTCTTTTATAACTAGCAAGATGCCCATGCATTGAAGGGAACATCAAGATGCATTTTTTTAGAGAACACCTGTTGTGAGTGACCCTTGCAGGAGTAATCCCATGTGTAGAAACTAATGATATCTCGAGAATTTTATCAGAAAATGGTATCTTTGGAACAAGTTTTCTCTACTACTGCTCCTTGCAGTGAGCGGTATGCAATGCATGTGTCACCAGACATGACAGCTTGTCCATGGAAGTTGAACCACAGCGACCATCACGTTTCTTGTTTCTACCACTGCCACACCCACACGCAATTCCTACGACACCGCTCCAACCCACGGCACGACGTCCCCCGACGTGTGCCTCATCCCTCTCGGCCCCACCGCTCCTCTACCTTTGTGTGCATGACATGCGGGCCAGCTGAACTGCGGCGACCATCAACTTTCTACCACAACCACACCCGATTGGACGCGGTTTGCCTGCTCCGCTCCTGTGCTCCGACCCGTACTCCCGCACCATCGAATTTTCATCCAGTGGCTGTGACACATTTCGTCCTGGGCATCAATCCTCAGCTAGAGTACTTCTGTACTACAGGTAGTACCCGTCGATGTGGCCATCTACGCCTCGACGCCCAGCTGTGGCACCCTCGCCACGGCCACGCCGCCACCGGCCGTTTCATCTCGAACGAGTGAGTCGCGAACCACGCCACCACCATGAGAATGACATGTGGGCCAGCCGCATTTAAGGTCCGCATGCCATTGACTCATAGGCAGGTGCACTGAGCCACTAAAGCTCGGTCCCGTGGCCCCCGAGAGGGAAATGTAACTCCTGCGGCAGGCCTTGTGGTGCTCCCGCAGTACGAGCTCGTGCCAAACCCAAATCTCTACTCTCTATATCTATATCTATATCTATATAGTTATACTTACTCTTATAAAAACAGAGTTGGTGATGACGGTGTGCCTGCCATCCTGCAATATAGGCCATCCGATTTATATCTGACAGATAGGAAGGAAACTATGGCAATTTTGCAAAAAGATACCCACACCCCTCCCCACATTTGCAAATAAGGCCTCCTCTTGTTCATCCTTTTCTCCCACAATCTAAACTACTCATACAAATGCATCTTGATTCTCCGTGCAACGCATGGGCATCTTGCTAGTTATGAATAAATAACACTCTATCAACGAGCCCCATCAGACACCAAATTTCTTGGCTTCCGTGTTACAGCTAGATCTTCCTCTTGTTTCTGTTTTCCAACCCGGCGGCGGGTGGGGTGCGGTTTGCCAATAGTCGGTTTGCTCAACGGTGGTCCCACATGAAAGTGAAAATGCTAGGCAACACGCCTTCCCTAGCTATGTGGCGTGCCGGATGGACCGTGGAGTACTCCCGATTCTCGGGCGTGTGGGGGTTCGACGCGAACGCGTCAGGCCTTTTCCTTTTACTGGCAATGTGTCCGTGCGTTGCGACGAATCCAAAGTAGTAGAATAGTTGTAATTTTTCACAAACTTGAAAGAAATCACTCTTGTTTTGATATACTCCTAATATATTAATTTTCACTCAAAATATATTTCTCAGGCTGTTTTGATGAGGTGAGGGAGGGATGTGGTTGCTTTCAAGAGAATAAGGGGTTTTCTGCAAATTGGAGCAGAGAAGTGGGCTATTGTTACAAAAATGCTGACTTGCCTCACAACCGTTAGATGCAGATCTAATGGTCAGAAACGACGGATGGCAGACACACCACCATCACCAACCGAGTCTTTTATAGGAGTAGGAGTAGAGAACAATGTATAAATTGTAACATTTGGTTCTGCTCCTTGGCACGTTCAATAGATAGAAATAACGGTTGGAAACGCTAGGGTGGGGCTATTTCTGCCAGATAAGCAGGGTAAATAGTAGCTAGGTTGGCGCATCGTCGGTTTGGTCACATGCGGTCCGACATGTTCTAGTGTTTCTAGCAAGATGCCCGTGCGTTGCACGAAGTTGATGGAAAAGGTAAGCACAACTTATAAATTGACGGACGGAGTACTAGTTACAGTGATGCATAAAATTAAGCAAGGGGATCGCACATGTCGGTATTAACTGGAACAAGAATGCAATAGCATAATAAGAATTAAGGCCACGATGATGCGATCGCAGTGGTGGTTACAGGAGGCAAGAAGAAAGATGCATCCATCAACGTACGACCTCCTCCTCCTCAACTTAGTGCGCCGGGCCACCGATCGGCGGCTAAGGAGCGGCGGCTTTTGCTGCGAGGTCAAGGTGCTTCTCAGCAAAGGCATCCAAGGCTTCCAGCCGGTTGAGGAAGGCCAACGTCGTAGCGTCCTCAATGGCCTTGTAGATACCTATGTACATGATTTGCTCGTGCATGTGGATGTGTAGGTCGACGAATTCTTGCAGGGCGAGGCACCTCGCAGCGAGCGCGACCTCCAGGCGGACATTCTTTGTGGCGTCTGCGGGCAGTCGCAGGGCCACCAGTGCTTGAAACAGGTTCCGGGCATGGAGGCTGATTAGGGTGGCAGGCGATGAGGAGCCCGGGCACACGGGCTGGAGGAGTACGGCGATGTCGTTCCCGAGCTTCTTGAGGACGGGGAACTTGTTGGTGCTGGCAACGGTCATCTGGTCCAACTAAGAGTCGTAGTTGGCATCGACGGCGGCCATCCACCAGCCGGTCGCGAACACCGTCTGGAGACGATCCTCGGCGCCATGCCGCAGGCCGGCGTCGTGGACCATTTGGCATAGCCTCTTGCCGCTCGCGCGCATCGCCGCCATGGGTCTGGAGTGAGCACTTTTGCGCTTAGTACAGGTGCTTAGGCAAATGCTTAGGTGCGTATGATGTGGTAGATGCATTGGAATGGAGGGGCGCCTTTATATGAGTGCAAACTGCGTTGCATTCACGTCGTGCAGCCTCTTTTCCCGGTCCTCCTCCCATTACTTCCATCATGCATGCACGATGCTAATTGAAGGAGGATGCATCATTGGCCGTTCAACATTTCAGGAACCGCTACCCCTCCCTCGTCTGCATTAAAGCCGTATCGGGAACTGCGCCGCCCGCTGTCAAATCGAATAGTACTGCGCCGCCTGCTGCACGCCCGGCTGAACACGCCTCCTCGCCTCCATCAAACCCCTCCGTTTAACCCGCATGCAAACCGAGAAACCTACTCCGGCCACACGTCCATTCATGAGCGGGCCGGAATTAAACGCAACACCGGTCGAGCTCCTCCCGTCTGCCCTCAGTTTAAACGAGGCTAGACGCCGGCCAAGCTCCTACCGTCCGCCCTCTATTTAAAAGAGGTCAGACAGACAGCGGGCAAGAATCGCACCCCTCCGCCGCTCCCCCATCTCCTCCTTCACCATTTTCTCCAGTCTTCCGATGGCTTCCGAGGAGCCGTTCTCCGGCATACTGCCCGGCTGCATGGCCCGCCAAGCCCTCCGGATACGGGCGAGGCCACTCGGTGCTTCGTCTACCTCGCTTGGCCCGACGGAGCCAGTTGCCGCCCCAATCCGGCGCGTGGTTCAGCAACTCGCCGCTCCAGTTCAGCTCGATGAGGAGTGGCGAGTTGCTCCACGCCGGTACGGCGGCGAGCACGCCGGTACCGGCGTCATCGCTGCCGCGTCGTACCGCGCCTCCCGTGTCTGTGGGCGCACCTCCCGTGCCTACGGCAACACCATGCAGGCAGAGACAGAAGCCGGGTGCGTGGAGAGCGACGAGTCGGTGGCCAGCTTCTTCGTGTTCGCCGCCATCATCAAGGAGAAGTAGAACATGGGAGGCCGCCACCACTTGGGTCCCATGAAGGCCACCACCGAGGCGCCGACTGCGCATTCAGGTGGTTTCTTTGCTGCTTCGTCTTCCGAGGACCTTCGTCGACCCCGCAAGTGTCTGCTAGACATGAGGAAGACAAAGGGATCCGTGGGTGGCCATTTAGATTAGGTACTCCCTCTCCGGCTGGCGGGAAATATTTGTTCTAAGAATGGATAAATTGGATGTATTTATAACTAAAATAAGTCTAGATACATCCATTTCTAGGACAAGTATTTCCGGACGGAGGGAGTATTAATTATACCAAGAGAGCCGGATTAGCACCACTTAGTTCATGTAAATGTAATGAAATCCATCATGTTTATATGAAGATCCGGCTTTTTTATACGAAATCATGCATGCTTATATGAAAACAGTCCGTGTTTGCACGAATTTCATCTGGTTGGTTAGAGTTGTGAAAATGTATGCCGCTGGCGTTTGATGTCGTCCTCCGCGGAAGGAAGCGTGAGGAAATTTGCAGCTGCCGTTGGAGATGCTCTTATGCTGGAAATAATAGAGTCACATCCAATCCATTTCAGTTAATTGCGTGTATGATTCTCCCTCTATAAAAAGTTAATTGCATGTATAGTGTACATGTGACTTGCAGTGTGGCTACAGCTTCGTACAGAAAGTTAAAAAGACACAAGGCCATCCTCTGTTCCTAAATATTTGCCTTTTTCTGATTTCAAATGGACTACCACATACGGATGTGTATGTAGACATATTTTAGAGTGTAGATTCACTCATTTTGCTCTGTATGTAGTCACTTGTTGAAATCTCTAAAAATACAAATATTTAGGAATGGAGGGAGTAGAAAACAAAGTTCGTGATGATGGTGTGCATGCCATCCTGCAATATAGGCCGTCGGATTTATATCTAACGGATAGGAAGGAAACTATGGCAATTTTGCAAAAAGATACCCACACCCCTCTCCACGTTTGCAAATAAGGCCTTCCCTCGTTCATCCTTTTCTCTACTCTTACTAGCAATGTGCCCGTGCGTTGCAATGGATCCAAAATATAATAATACATGTTCACAAACTTGAAAGAAAAACACTCTAGCTTGGTGTATATATCACTAAAAATATACTCATATTAGGTTTCACACAAAATATATTCCTTGTGGTTGTTTTGATGAGGTGGGGGAGGGATGTGGTTGGTTTCAATACACTAAGGGGTTTCTGCAAATTGGAGCAGAGAAGTGGGGTCTTGTTGCAAAAAGCCACGACTTACATCATAGTCGTTAGATGCAGATCTGATGGTCAGAAATGACGAATGGCAGACACACCGTCATCACCAACTGAGTCTTTTAAAGGAGTAGAGATAAAAACAGAGTTGGTGATGATGATGTGCCTGCCATCCTGCAATATAGGCCGTCCGATTTATATATGACGGATAGGAAGGAAACCATGGCAATTTTACAAAAAGATACCCACACCCCTCTCCACATTTGCAAACAAGGCATTCCCTCGTTCATCCTTTTCTCTCACAAGATAAACTACTCATATAAATGCATCTTGATGTTCCGTGCAATGCATGGGCATCTTACTAGTCTCTCACAATATAAACTACTCATACAAATGCATCTTGATGTTTAGGTACAGCATACGAGCATCTAACTAGTTTCTTTTAAAATAATTCTTTGTGATAATTGGGTTGAAGTGATATATTTTATATACGCTTGAATGATTTTAGATTCACTACTAGTAACAAAGAAAAGGTTGTCTTGTTAATTAACAGAAAACAAGGTGAAAACTATCACATGAGGCTGGTAAAAACAAAGCACATTGGGTTCAGCGTCATTGTCACTACAGCTGTGCGCGCGTGAGAAGTCTACATATCGAGGGGACTACGGAGAAAAAGACGTAAGAGTGTGTCTGAGTGAGGCACAGAGACACAATGTTTGAGAGAGAAACCAATTGACAGATTAAGATCAGATCGAGTTGTCACCCTTCTGCTATCATTGTTGGGGTTTGGGTGGGGGTGGGGAGGGGGAGGGAGAGAAAGACGTATCAAGAGTGTGTGCAGTATGCATAGAGGCACAACTAGCGAGTGTGTGTGTATCTGTGTGTGTTTGAAAGAGGAGTAGATAGATTACTATCAAGATCGAGGTGCCACCCTACTCCTTTGGTGTCGGGTAGTGTGTGTGTGTGTGTGTGTGTGTGTGTGTGTGTGTGTTTGAGAGAGAAGCCAGTCGATAGATTAGTATCAAGATCGAGGTGTCACCCTACTCCTTCGGTGTCGGGAAGTGTGTGTGGGGGTGGGGGCAGTGACACTTACATATCTCTACTCTTATAAAAAACAGAGTTGGTGATGATGGTGTTCCTGCCATCCTGCAATATAGGCCATCCGATTTATATCTGACGGATAGGAAGGAAACTATGGCAATATTGCAAAAACATACCCACACCCCTCTTCACATTTGCAAATAAGGTATTCCCTCGTTCATCCGTTTCCCCCACAAGATAAACTACTCATACAAATGCATCTTGATGTTCCGTGCAACTCATGGGCATCTTGCTAGTAGGCAGAAGGAGTTTGTGTGACACATACCTATACTAAGGGATAGGTAGATAGGATGTGTGTGAGGCATACTTAAAGCATCGCGGAGATAAACAAACGGTGTGCATGCAAGTGCCGGAAAAAATGAAGCGATAAACAATGTCTACGCGCGCGCGCTCATGTGTGTGTGTGTGTGTGTGTGTGTGTGTGTGTGTGAGAGAGAGCGAAATCTCAAAACAGAAGGTGCTCTGCTGGAATCCCATTATATGTATTCATGTGGTTCCGGAACTCGAGTTAACCTTAGGCATATGTGTGAGAGACATAATTATCCTTTGAGACATTAGTGGCTGTGGGTGGGCGGAATTAAACGGGTGGGCGTGTTCGACAGAGAGAGCGTGTGTGTTTCTATGTGAGAGACTTGTAGGACGGGGTAGAAAGACAAATTCTAACCTTGACGGAGGGAGAGAAATACACGAAGTGCGCGTGTGTGATTCCGATGCCCACGGGGAAATGAGATATGTATGCGTGTGAGAGACAATTCATTCACGTATCACTATCTAGCGATCGTGGACGTGCATCGCTTGAACATAAATCAATATCTACTTCGTATCATGGTCAAAGGTACAATATTGATTCAACGCTATAAAGATTGACGCTATAAAGATTGGACACTCACATATCACATTTTTTCTATCTAAATAAACCTTTTCAATTGTGCATGCCAAAGTTATAGTGATGTTTCTTCAAACAACCAATGTAGCTATCATGTACATGCACCATTGTTACTCTTGCATTCAAATTCATTAGTCTTGGATGATTTAAGGTTCTATTATGAAGTAATATATGTAATATTCATATATGAATTCAATGGGTGCATAATTTATGAAATGGAGGCTATGTAATCATATGAGGTAACACTTATAAGTAGCGGACTACAATATCCATTTCTTTTGTGGGACTACAATATCCATTTCTTTTTG
This sequence comes from Aegilops bicornis, assembly GCA_021605145.1. Lineage (NCBI taxonomy): Eukaryota > Viridiplantae > Streptophyta > Magnoliopsida > Poales > Poaceae > Aegilops > Aegilops bicornis. Next base: position 579,513,146 of record CM038675.1, read on the forward strand.
TGCGCCTCTACACTAACACGTCAATGCATTACGTTTAAAGTAAATAACCAATGGCACTCAATTATCTATTTACATGAGAAATACATAGTCTGAGCGTTTGATCCCTTTTTTGTGAACGCGCCTCTACACCCGTACGATTGGCCGCGCCCGTGTGAACGTCCAAGTTATCGGCGCATCATCCCAAGTTATTGTCTTTTTTTCTGGGGTGGAGTTCACACTAGTTATTAATTGCTGACGCGTGCCCCGTGTACACAGTCTCGCATGACCTTCCTGCTAGCACGGTCCAAAATTAGTGGAAACTGGATACGAACGATTCTGCGGGCGGCAAAATCTCCCGCCTCCTTCTAAATTTCCGCCACCTAGTCTTTAGCATGCGAAATTCCCATTTTGTCCTTGGTGCACGGAGAACAACAGTTACAATACCGCCCTCATCTACATAATAGGTCGGGGCTGCTTTGGTAACTTCCGGTTCCCCCCACCACACGGCACCCCCATTTTCTCTCCCCTCCTGCAAAAAACGACTAACTCCACAACACTAGAGCATCTTACATCACGCCATCCGTACTTCATCAGCCTTTCTTCCCCTCCCCTCTCGAAACCCTAGACTGCTCATCCACCGGCGTACCAGAGCCCATTCACTGCCAGCGGCGTCCACCTCGCCGGATCTGCTTTTGCGGCCGCATCTACCCCTCCTGCCTCCACTAGAAACAAGTAGAATGCTCATCCACCACTGTACCACAACCCATTCAGTGACGGCCTTGTCCACGGTGCTGGATCTGCTTCGCCGGTACTCTCGTCAACCATAGCGCATCTGCAGTGGCTCGTTCGTATTCCCGACTGGAGATGCTTCATCCACACCCCCCCCCCCCCGGAGCCGCCCCACCGACGCCCCTGTCGACGTCCTCTGATCCTCTTCGCCGACACCTTCCTCAACCCTACCAGAGCCGTTTCGCCGACACCATCGTCAACCCTACCAGAGTAGCTTCGCCTATACCATTCTCAACCCTACTGGGGATGCTTTGCCAACTCACAAGTCCACGGCCATAGATCCGCTTCATCGCACACTCATCCAACCTACCGGAGCAGCTTTTGACGCCCCGTCCACGGCCGCAGACCCGCATCGTCGACACCATCCTTAACCCAACCACCGGAGCAGCTTCACTGACGCCCTCGTCCATGGCCACAGATCCGCTTCGCCCACACTGTAGTCCACCCTACAGGAGCCGCTCCACAAACACCCTACTCGACGGTTCTAGATCTTCTTACCGGACCCCAACAGCCAGCGCAGTGTCATCACCCTTGATGTTTCTAACATGATTCCCACCATCTGACAAGATGCCAAGCACCCGCCACGGCCTAGGTACTTCACCTTTAAACCCGTCCAGCATCACCTGCCTGATGTACTTCAAATATACTAACATGTCGCTGCAGCTGGCAAAAACTACAAGGACGATGTTTCTTCTGGATCTAACAGCTTGGCCAACCAAGATCCTGGACTGAGGCATTGCTATGATCTTGTAAGTGTGTGTCTCTCTCTCTTGTATTGGTGTGTGCCTACCAGCATGCTTTGCTAGGATTTTCGACCAGTAATCCCTTTGTGCAGACAATGATTTCTACTAATGGCTGCTAAATTAGATATGTAGAGGTCATACATGATACTACCTCGTACCTCCGTTCCTAAATACAAGTCTTTCTAGAGATTCCACTATAGGTTACATATGGAGCAAAATGAGTGAATCTACACTCGAAAATGCATATATATACATCTGTATGTGGTCCATACTGGAATCTCCACAAACACATATATTTAGGAACAGAGGTAGTACATTATACAAAATCATAGGTGGCATGTAGGAATTCCAGTGCACTACATTAGGCTCCCTTAGAGTGCCTGCTAGTCCAGCACACAGAGTCATGGCTAGTTTATGCTACGCACACAATAGTTAATTGGTGGTTTAAATATGCGCAAGGGATATGCAATGAATTATCATGTAGAGATGTCTGAAATTAGCCGTGTCAACTTGCAGATAGGGTTACTGAAAGTGTAACTATCCCTGGGTGGTTTTGGTAATTACTAGCAACATATAGCTCATTGAAATAATGCCATTTCAAGATAAATATTTCAATCAAGTTCAATGGTTGGCATGGCATGGATTAGGAATGTGGACACCTCAAAATGCTAAGGACAAAAGATTGGCTCAAGCTCTAAAGCTCAACACTCTACATTTTCATTTTAGTGATCCAAGATCACATGGAGTCCATAGGAAAAGCCAATACTATTAAAAGGGGATGAGGTGTTTCTTAATGGGTTTCTTGCTCAAAATGCTTAGTGATATGCTCCAAAACCCTCAATCACTTTCTCACATCCACACATGTCCCAAACAAAAAGTGAAACTCGGCCCCACCAAAACTTTCTATCCGGCGCCACCGAGTTCTCTTGACATAGCCATTGCCACAAAACCATAGTCACTTCGGTTTCACCAATAGGGATCTTAGTCTCACCGAGATGGGATTGCAAACCCTCGGTTTCCCTTCGTAACGTTTTGGTCTAACCGAGATGAGCGATCGGTCCCACCGAGTTTGCAATGCAAACTCTCTGTTTCCCCTTCGTAACGTTTCGGTCCAACCGAAATGAGCAAATCGGTCCCACCGAGTTTGCCTGACCAACTCTCTGGTTAGCTTATTACCAAAATTGGTCCCACCGAGTTTGTGTAATCGGTCTCACCAAGATTACGTTATGCCCTAACCCTAATGAAATCGATCCCATCGAGTTGACATGTCGGTCGCACTGAAAATCCTAACGTTCACATTTTGAGCTGAATCGGTCTGGCCGAGTTTTCTGATTCGGTCCCACCGAGTTTGGTAAATTGTGTGTAACGGTTAGATTTTGTGTGGAGGCTATATATACCCCTCCACCCACTCTTCATTCATGGAGAGAGCCATCAGAACATGCCTACACTTCCAGCATACATTTTCTGAGAGAGAGAACCACCTACACTTGTGTTGAGGTCAAGATATTCCATTCCAACCACATAAATCTTGATCTCTAGCCTTCCCCAGGTTGCTTTCCACTCAAATCATCTTTCCACCAAATCCAATCCCATGAGAGAGAGTTGAGTGTTGGGGAGACTATCATTTGAAGCACAAGAGCAAGGAGTTCATCATCAACACACCGTCTTTTACCTTTTGGAGAGTGGTGTCTCCTAGATTTGTTAGGTGTCACTTGGGGTCCTCCGTCAAGATTGTGGAGTTGAACCAAGGGGTTTGTACGAGCAAGGAGATCGCCTACTTCGTGAAGATCTACCCTAGTGAGGCAAGTCCTTCGTGGGCGATGGCCATGGTGGGATAGACAAGGTTGCTTCTTCGTGGACCCTTCGTTGGTGGAGCCCTCCGTGGACTCACGCAGTCGTTACCCTTCGTGGGTTGAAGTCTCCATCAACGTGGATGTACGATAGCACCACCTATTGGAACCACGGATAAAAATATCCGTGTCTACATTGCGTTTGCTCCCTCAAACTCCTCCCTTTACCTTCATGTGCAATTGTTTTACATTCATTTGCTATACTCTTAGAATTGCATGTGTAGGTTGATTTCTTGACTTGTGCAAAGTTGCTAAAATCTGCCAAGACTTAAAATTGGGAAAAGGCTAGATTTTTATTTGGTCAAGTAGTCTAATCACCCTCCTCTAGACATACTTTTGATCCTACAAGTGGTATCAGAGCTAAGAACTCCATTTGACTTGATTTCCATAGCTTTTGGTGATCATAGCCTTGGTTTCACAACCTAGGAGAGTATGGCGTCTAGCGAGGGAAATTACCACCGTAGGGGTCCTTACTTTGATGGTACTAATTTTGCTAGTTGGAAGCATAAGATGAAAATGCATATTGTTGCACATAACCCCGCTGTTTGGGCTATTGTGTGTATTGGCTTGCAAGGTGAATTCTTTGATGGGAGAGAACCGAACCGTGAAGCTACCGCGGAAGAGTTGACGATGCTGAAATACAATGCTCAATCTTGTGATATCCTCTTCAACGGATTGTGCCCCAAAGAATTCAACAAAATCAGCCGTCTTGAGAATGCAAAGAAAATTTGGGATAGTTTGATTGATATGCACGAGGGTACCGACTCCGTCAAGGAATCCAAATTGGATGTGCTTCAAAGTCAGCTTGACAAGTTCAAAATGAAGGATGGTGAAGGTGTCACTGAAATGTACTCTAGGCTTGCTCTCATCACAAATGAGATTGCCGGCTTACAAAGTGAAGAAATGACCGGTAGATTCATCATCAAGAAGATCCTAAGAGCCTTCGATGGAAAATATGATACCGTGTGCACATTGATCCAGATAATGCCCAATTACAAAGATCTCAAGCCTACGGAAGTTATTGGAAGAATTGTTGCTCATGAGATGTCACTCAAGGATAAAGAAGAGCTTCACAACAAGTCAAGTGGTGCTTATAAAGCCTCATGTGATGCTCCCACATCTTCAAGTGAGAAACAAGCCTTCAATGAAGAATTGAGCCTAATGATGACGAACTTCAACAAGTTATCCAAGAGTAGAAGCAAGGAGAGAAGTTCCAAGTCAAGGTTCTACAATGACAAAAGATCTTCAAGTCGTGAACGTAATTGCTACAATTGTGGAAGACCCGGACACTACTCCAATGAGTGTACGTCTCCCTACAAAAGAAGAGAAGATTCTCCCAAAAGAAGAAGTAGAAGAGAACAATCTCCACCAAGAGAGAGAAGGAGTAGAGATGATCGTTATGAACGAAGAACCTCTCGAAGAAGCAAGGATTCGGAAAGGAAGGACAAATCATCAAAGAGCTACACAAAACGAAGACATCAAGCTCATGTTGGTAAATGGGTATCCGGCTCCGACTCCGACCATCACTCCGAAAGAAGTTATTACTCCGACTCCGAATATACTCAAGATGAAGGTGTTGCCGGTCTAGCACTTGTGTCAACCAACTCCTATGACATATTTGAATCACCAAATGAATGAATTGGAAGATGCCTCATGGCTAAAGGCCCAAAGGTATCACACCCCGAGTATGTATGAAGATGATTTGCTAGGAGATGATGATTTACTTGTTGACAACTCTAAGAAAACTATGATGAACTTGCTATTAATCATGCTAATCAAGATAAAACGAATGACGATGATAAGAAGGAGATTGAGCGTCTAACTAAAGAACTAAACACTCTTAAGTTAGCTCATGAAACTACATTGGAAAATCATCAAGAACATTTAAAGACTCATGAGAAGCTACGCTCTGAAAAGCTCAACCTTGAGCAAGAGCATGAGTTCTTAAAGGCAATCAATGATGATCTTCGCAAGAAAAGTTCTTCTTACATTTCCAAGCGTTTACTCTTGTCTACTTACATGCCACAAGTAAAATCTAGCAACAAGAGTAAGAAAGATTCTTCATCTAGTAGTAACAATAATCATGCTAAATCCAATGTTGTTGCTTCTAGTAGTACTCTTGATTCCACTAATGATTCTCTTAGCCAAGTTACACTTGAGCAAGAAAATAGTTTATTGAAGGGAATTATAGAGAAAGGTGTTTACAAGAGCCTTGGGAAGTAAGCAATTTGAGGAAATTGTACGCAAGCAAGGAAGACACGGAAGAATCAAGGTGTTGGTTTTGAGCGAAAGTTCAATGCCAATGGAGTTGAGTGGAAGAAGATCAATACCCCAAGACGAAGTTTGTTCCTCAACAAGAGAAGTATGATCCTACTTCTTTCCAAGGAACACAAGCTCAAGATGATCTTCCACCACCAGACCACAAGCAAAAAGGCAAGATAAGCTTCAAGAGGAGATTGATGCATTTGAAGAAGCTCCCAAGGCCTTGGTCAAGTGGGTTCCCAAGACTACATCAAGTTCTACTTCATCAAGTATGACTACAACTCCAAGGATTCCCATAAAGATGGTGTGGATCCCGAAGAAGAAGGACTAGAGAGTTCTTGAGGGTGACTCCGCCAACATATTTCACTCATATCATTTTGGCAAGGATAAGTGCAAACAAATTCCACATCATGCACTAGTTCAAGGAGTCACAAAGCCTCTTGTTGGTAAGACAAGGGACAAGGTAAACTAATGCTTTCATGGACATCATCTTTGTGTGCATCACTCTATGTCTATGGATATCCTTGTTTGTTCCTTGTGGGACTAACCCGTGTAGGTATTGAAAGTGCAACTCATTCAAATGGATTGCTCCAAACGATCTACATCAACATTGAGCGTCCACATCTTCAACACCTACATGAAGTCATCATCGACAAAACCCAAGGTTAGTTCATCCCTCTTAGGGGGATATCACATCTAGGGGGAGCTTTACTCTAATCAATTGAGCTAAAGCAACTCTAATGATGTGAACACAACAATGCTTTATGTAAAAGTGGTAACCCCACCTGTGCTTAAACGATGAGTATGACCTATGATCATTATCATTTGACTCGTAAGTCAATATACTCATATATAGATGACGTAGTCATCGCCAATTGCCTTATAGATGCTAGAGTGTTTGTGCATGCTTTGTCACATATTTCATTTGCCATTTTATTGTGTGAGCATGTTGATTGCATATTTTACTCATTCGAGGACATCCATTTGTTGCTTTGTTTGTTTGGCTTTTTCTCTTTTGCCAAATGGATGGACAAGAATGCCTAAGAACTCCCTCTAGCTATATATGCTCTTCTCGTCTCAAACTCTATTCATGCTACATCACAAAGTTTGATCAAGTTAGATTCGAACCACTCTGTGTGAGGAGCACTCGGAGTCCCCGATTCCTCATAGACTTAAAACCTCCAAAACCTCTTTGTGCATTTTGGTATGACCGAGTCATCCACTTCGGTCACACCGAGTTCACTAAGTTAATATAGGTTTTTCATCTCGGTGCAACCGATTTGAACTTTTCGGTCACACCGAGTTGCAGTAACCGCTTGTGATTCTGCATCTCGGTGCCGCCGAGTTGTTCCACTCGGTCACACCGACAGGGTTGGGATATATATACCCACGGGTGAGTTTTGGAAATTTCTTCAAACTCCTTAGCCCGCGCGTGTGTCCTGCTCTGCCTCCTTGGGTCTCCTGATCGTCTCCTTGCCGCCAGCGACCTCCCGCCACTGGTTTCCATCGCCGTCAATGGAAATCTGCTCCGCCGTTGTCACCGTAGCGAACTCCCGCCGGACTAGGGTATGGGTTCGAGATTGTGGAGATTGTGGACGAGGACATGCACATCAGAAAAGATGCTGGACTGAGATTGTGGAGACAGTCCGATCCCTATGCTGTGAGAAGAAGGACTGCAGTTGACTACAAATTTCATACAAAAGAACATCAAGATTTCTATGAGACCATTCTGCTTGACAAGAAGCCAATGGTATGTGACATGAGATGGGTTGATTGGGAAAACATCAAGGAAAATGAAGATCACTTCCCAGGAGTACATGACAGCTTCAAGGATTGTGGAGTTGATAAGTTTGTTGGACATAAACTTACCAAATGGAATGATGAGCTTATACTGCAATTTAACTCCATAGCTCACTTCTATCTAGATGGGAAGATAGTTTGGATGTCAGAAGGTACTAGGTACCAATCAACTGTTGATGAATGGGCCAAGTTGATCAATGCCCCAGAAGCTCATGGAGATGACTTGGATGTGTATGCCAAGAAGAAGAAAGACCACAACTCCATGGCTAACATGTACAAAGAGATGACTGATAAAGCTTTGGAGACACACAAGCTTGGATCTATACACTATCTGTTGTCTGGTCTGCCTACCATCAACACAATCCTAAGGAACACTTTGCTACCCAAGTCAGGAGATCATAAGATGATTAGAGGACACTCAATCAACTTGCTGCACATTTTTTATGTCCCTCAAAAGTTCAAGGTCATGAGTCTGATTGTAGAGACAATCAAGAGGACAGCTTGACGAGAGAAGAGATCTTGTGGGTATGCTCCACACATTCGGTGCTCATCAACTCCAAGATGGGCACAGGCACCTATTTGTTGGACAAGGAGCATTTACCACTTTATCCAGAATTTGAAGACAACAAAGTTGTGATGGATGAGAATGAACCTTCATCAGTGCAAGCACAAGAAAAAAGAGCTAAAGCAAAGGCTGAGAAAGCTGCCAAGATGCCAAGTGTAGATGAAGCATCTCAAGTTTTCCTGAAGAGCAAGCAAGATTAACTTGCATATCTGATCCAATCTACACTGAGGATTGAGAAGGGTTTGGCCACCCTGACTCAAAACCAGGAGAGTCTGGAGAGGATCATAGAGACAAAATTTTATGATCTTGATCTGAAGGTTACTGAGATACAAACAGCAGTTGAGCAGCTCCAGGAGGAAGCATAAGAGAGGAAAGGGAAGGCAACTACTGATGCTTTTCAGCGAGTGCCCAGAGGACAGAGGTTTGATGTAGTGCCTGTACCTGATACAAGAGCAATAGCATCAGCACCAGCAGCCACAACTTCAGTGCCAGCTCCAGCAGCCACTCCACCAACTCCAACTACATCAACAGATGCCTTCGTCCTTGGAGTTCTCTCTACACCACCTCCCGAAGACCAAGCCTGAGAGACGCATAGCACTATGCATATTTGAGCTTTTTGGTAACTTGTTGCCAAAGGGGGAGAAATATGTATAGATCATAGGCTTCGAGAGGGAGTGTTTTTCTTCTTTGTCTCTCTTGCTTTTGGTTGAACTTTATTGTGTGCTTGGTTTATACTTTATGTCCTTGTGTGAGATACTTGTATGATCATGTGTTTTATCATATGCTGCTTTAATGCTTGCTTGGATGATATTATCTCTTATATCTCTTATATGACCATTCACTTTGCTTGGTGATGAGTGCATGCTTTTAATTTATATCATTTTGAACGCTCCACCAAGATGTATGTGACATGCAAGAGTAACCCATGATCCTAATCGATTGTGCATTTGCATTCAAAAGGAAATCTTAAATAATGCACAAATTTAGGGGGAGCTCTTGCATATCACATACTTCTCAAAGCGACGATGTATTTCAATCTTATTATCATTTGTCAAAGCTTTGATCTATATGTTTTCATCAATTACCAAAAAGGGGGAGATTGAAAGTGCAACTATCCCTGGGTGGTTTTGGTAATTACTAACAACATATAGCTCATTGAACTAATGCCATTTCAAGATAAATATTTCAGGAAAGTTCAATGGTTGGCATGGCATGGATTAGGAATGTGGACCCCTCAAAATGCTAAGGACAAAATATTGGCTCAAGCTCTAAAGCTCAAGACTCTACATTTTCATTTTAGTGATCCAAGATCACGTTGAGTCCATAGGAAAAGCCAATACTATTAAAAAGTGATGAGGTGTTGCTTAATGGGTTTCTTGCTCAAAATGCTTAGTGATATGCTCCAAAACCCTCAATCACTTTCTCACATCCACACATGTCCCAAACCAAAAGTCAAACTCGGCCCCACCGTAACTTTCTATCCGGCGCCACCGAGTTCTCTTGACATAGCCATTGCCACAAAACCCTAGTCACTTCGGTTTCACCGATAGAGATCTCGGACTCATCGAGATGGGATTGCAAACTCTCTGTTTCCCTTCGTAATGTTTCGATCTAACCGAGATGAGCAATCGGTCCCACCAAGTTGCAAACTCTCTGTTTCCCCTTCGTAACGTTTCGGTCCAACCGAAATGAGCAAATCGGTCCCACTGAGTTTCCCTGACCAACTCTCTGGTTAGCTTATTACCAAAATTGGTCCCACCGAGTTTGTGTAATCGGTCTCACCGAGATTATGTTATGCCCTAACCCTAATGAAATCGGTCCCACCGAGTTGACATGTCGGTCCCATCGAAAACCCTAACGTTTACATTTTGAACTGAATCGGTCTGACCGAGTTTTCTGATTCGGTCCCACCGAGTTTGGTAAATTGTGTGTAACGGTTAGATTTTGTGTGGAGGCTATATATACCCCTCCACCCACTCTTCATTCATGGAGAGAGCCATCAGAACATGCCTACACTTCCAACATACATTTTCTAAGAGAGAACCACCTACACTTGTGTTGAGGTCAAGATATTCCATTCCAACCACATAAATCTTGATCTCTAGCCTTCCCCAAGTTGCTTTCCACTCAAATCATCTTTCCACCAAATCCAATCATATGAGAGAGAGTTGAGTGTTGGGGAGACTATCATTTGAAGCACAAGAGCAAGGAGTTCATCATCAACACACTGTCTATTACCTTTTGGAGGGTGGTGTCTCCTAGATTTGTTAGGTGTCACTTGGGAGCCTCCGTCAAGATTGTGGAGTTGAACCAAGGAGTTTGTATGGGCAAGGAGATCACCTACTTCATGAAGATCTACCCTAGTGAGGCAAGTCCTTCGTGGGCGATGGCCATGGTGGGATAGACAAGGTTGCTTCTTCGTGGACCCTTCGTGGACTCGCGCAGCCGTTACCCTTCGTGGTTTGAAGTCTCCATCAACGTGGATGTACGATAGCACCACCTATCAGAACCACGGATAGAAAATCTCCGTGTCTACATTGCGTTTGCTCCCTCAAACTCCTCCTTTTACCTTCATGTGCAATTGTTTTACATTCCGCTGCTATACTCTTAGAATTGCATGTGTAGGTTGATTGCTTGACTTGTGCAAAGTTGCTAAAATCTGCCAAGACTTAAAATTGGAAAAAGGCTAGATTTTTATTTGGTCAAGTAGTCTAATCACCCCCCCCCCCTCTAGACATACTTTCGATCCTAAAGTTACACAATGAAAAAGTACAAGATGTATGTGGCAATTTCATGGAACATCGCAAAAAAAGGAGAGGCAGCGGTGAGCCTTTACAGTGTGCTATGGTAGGTCACTCCTCCATTGCAATCATCATGACATGTTATTTGTATGTCAGTTCTATTGGCCAAGTTTCTTAGGGACAGTTATTACGAGTTATCCTAAGAAAATAAGCCAACCAGTTCTTTTCATTGCCTTCCTTTTCAACTTATCTTTGGTATGATCAATGAAAAGTCTAGATTGCATTATGTTTTGTCATTTTTCTGCCCATATGAAAATTACTTGCAAACATCACAAATTGAACCCACTGCAGTAATTAATATGATAGGAAAACAGACCATGACTATTTGTTCAAAATGCAAATACAAAGATACCATCTACTTGGCACAATCTACTTTGGTCAATGTCTTCCATAGAGATCCCAGTGCCTAATCTAAATTAAGAACGCATGACCCACATTTAAATGAAGAACAATTATTTATTGAAATTCGATGGTCCAAGTGGTTGGTTATTATCATATAGCAGCACCACCTGAAAGCATCATATAGCAGCACCAGCAGCTCATAGCAACTCATCATACAGCAACAGTAGTAGCAGTGTGCAATTCATCACATACCAGCAGTAGCTCATAGCAATTCATCATACAACAACAGCAGGAGCAGCTCATAGCAATTCATCACATAGCAGCAGCAGAAGCAGCTCATAGCAATTCATCATATAGCGATAGCGAGCAGCTTATAGCAACTCATCATATAGCGGCTGACAGCTCATCGCAATTCATCATATAGCATCTGAAACTCATAGCAATTCATCATTTAGCAGAAGCAGGAGCAGCTCATAGAAATGCATCATATAGCAGCAGCAGAAGCAGCTCATAGCAATTCATCGTATAGTGGATCGAGAATGAAAATTTGGCAAAAATTAGAGGAGATCGTCACCTTGTTGGATGAGCTCATCCTTCAACAACACCTCAAGGCCACGGCACGGGAGGAGGAGGGGAATAAGGTGCCTTACGCATGATGTGGCATTAGCTGTAGTTGTGCGGCGCCCGCCGGAGTAGTGCGTTGGACGGACCACAGTGGAGCAGCTGCTAGAGACCATGACAATGAGCGGCAGTGCCAGAGGGAGGAGCAGCCGGGGAGATTTGGCCCTACCCGCCGGCCATGTAGCCTAGCTGGACAGAGCATCGTCAAGGACCAGGCCAGATGGGACCAGTGGCGACGGCTCGTTGGAGGAACCCTATCGCTACAAGCAAGGGATCGAGGTAGAGGGAAAGGGGATAGGAGATGCAAGCGGGCAGGGCAATTGCATTTTGAGTGTAATATAGGCAGACAACAGAGTCATTTCACTATTCACATTCCCTTCAATTTCTAATGAGCTTCTACCCAAAACACCCCCTCCAAAGAGAAATAAGTTAAGCCTAATCCCATAACTCAAAAATGACTTCTTTACATCTTTTATGGCTTATTTTGACAATAAGCTCTGAAAAGGCGGAATAGAACTGGCCCTTAACCTGCAATTCAATTGTGCGTGCAATAATGAATCACTCACACGCTATAGTGTACATTTAGTCATCATCATACATGGCATAACCTAATACATGTGCATTCCATTGTAGAATCTGGAATATGCAATGTTTATGTTAGTTCATGCATTGCACATGATGTTTAAATGCCCCTTAAATCTGGTCAGTCAAGTGATGGTCTTTAAGCCTCCTTCTTTGCTTCTTTTCTTGATACATCTGTTCAATTGCTTGTTTGCATCAGCCAGCCATACCAGAACTATTTGTCTTGATTACTTGTTGTTCTTGACCTAAACAAAGCTTGTCAACGATTTAAACACTAAGGGCTACTGTAGTGGGGGCTTGTCTAACTCATAGGTGACATAAAGGTTTGGCTGTACACTAAAGTAGGCTCTCCAAGAGTACCTAGAGATCCAGTTCGAAGGTATGCCTAGTTTTTACATAGTGAACACATAGTAAATGCTCATTCCATTGTGTGTAAGTGCAAGAGATGTGGCATGTTTCATTATGTGGTGTTGTTTTGTTATGATCTCATCCTTTTGTGTTGTTCATAGACTACAAAAGTATGCATATTTATCTTCCAAGGAGACGAGTAACTAGTTTGTGTCACCTTGTAGAGGGGGTGCAATGAAGATAAGATTGAGGATTTCCAAGTACAAGATGTTAGGAAGGAGCCTTGCAAGAGAAGTAGGACCAGCGCTGAGCCTATTCAACCAGTTAAGGTAAGTCACTGTATCCAACTCAACCGTTCAATTCCTTGTTTGTTTCAGGCATAGTTAATTTGCTCTTTTCAATTGCTTTATTTGTCCTCAATTAATGAGATGCCCAAACAATGATGCCCGATGTTGGGTACTTGTATAACTATTAGTTGACATAATTAAAGGTCTTACCATTTAATTACTCTGGCGAAGTGTGCCTGAAGCTTTGAAGTCTATTAACCAACTATTACTGCATGAGGCTCACAATCTAGTTTATACTAGGCTAATGATTGCATAGCTTTGCTTGCTGTAGTAGGTTTGTGTGAATCCCTCTGCTATTCATTATGGACTTTAATTGAGCTATAGAATGGCCAACTGCTTGCTTACTTATACGCAACATGCTGTCTAAATTTGTAACATGTCTCTGTTTTGGATTTGGCCCCAACATCATGCTCCTATGGTGAGCTAAGATAGATTTCTGTATGCAGGATGCACGGACTTCCATTTTATAATTTTTAAAATATCACCTGCTTATGCTTCATGACGTGTAACATTATTGTTAGTCCTGTTTTGCCATGTACAAAATAGTCTGTCTTGCTCGCTTCACTGCTGTAACTATATTTTTGCCCTAGTCATGTGTACTTACAGAAACATTTCAGGATGAAGTGACATCAACACAAAGATCTACAAGAAGTGCAGCATGGACGTTACCGAATGATTATGGTTTGGAATTGGAATGTGCTGATGTTCTCGAGCATCAACTAGAGGTGGCAAGACAACGTGTACATGATTCTCAACGTACAATCAACAAGTTGATACTGGACATGCAGGTATTAGATGCAGGAGTGAAAAAAATGAAACAAGACACTGAGGTAACCATGAAGGAATTGGAGATTTTGTAGACTGAAATTTGTGCTCTGAATCCGGCCAATCCTATTTTCTGAAGAGATTATAGTTCAAATGGTAAATTCTGTTGATGCGTGTTCATGATGTATGAGCTTTATTTGTCTAGTGTATGTAATTTGTTGTTTGTGTACGCTTTATTATCACTGGTGCCGAACTATAATGCCCAGTGGTTATATTTGGCTATAATTCTTTATTGTATAGTGTAGTATTATTGTATGTTTCTATGCCTTAGTCTTTTTATTGTATAGTGTATGTTTTTTAGAGGCGATAGTATAGAGTAGGATAATTCTTGAACATGCTATATCGTTGAAACAGGGGCCCACACGCCCAAACATTTCCTGGACGCCATACAAACGAACAAACATGTGTAGTCAAAGCGAGCCTTAATTGGGCTGGTCAAAATAATATTAAGTGGATCCCAAATGATGTGGCCCACCGTAAAAACGGCTCTTAGCAGGCCGTAAACAGGCCAAAAGCTCGATAGGGCCGTATAAATGGAAATGGCCCGCGGGCCTCTAGCAGGCCGAAATATATGTCAATTTTGTCTCGGCCCTTTTACTTTACGAGCCAGTAAGAGGCTGAAAGTGTTATGGGGCAGAGGAGGCCCAATTTGCAAATTAGGCTTTTAACAGGCCGAAAGTCGCGCTGGGCTGGAATGATGCCCTGTCAATTTTGTCTCGGCCCTTTTACTTTCTGAGCAGTTAAGAAATTTGAAAGTGTTACAGGCGAGGAGGCCCAATTTGCAAATTAGGCTTTTAACAGGCCGAAAGTCGCGCTGGGCTGGAATGATGCCCTGCGGAACATGGGCCCCTAATGGACCTAAAGTCAAAGTCCCAACTGTTGTGTGGGCCGTTAACAGGCCGAGAGACAAAATGGGCTAGGAATTGGCCCATTTACCGAATGGGCCGATTACAGGCCTAATGTCACGGCGGGCTAGAATTGTCCCAACTGCAGAATGGGCCGAGAAAAGGCCGAAAGACATTCCGGGCCATTAACGGGCTGGAACTGGCGATGGGCCGCTAACAGGTCGAAAGAAACTCGGGCCGCAATTGGACCCAAAGATGTAGCGGGCCGTTAACGGGCTAAAACTGACGATGGGCTGGAAATTGTCAAATGTAGAATGGGCCTTTGATGGGCCGATTCTGTGTAACTTGTATGGACCGTGCTTGTAAATGGGCCTGACTCAAGTAGGCCGCTAATGGGTCGGCCCGCTTATTTTGACAGGCCTGGCCTTTTCATCAGAATGGGCCTCTGTTGGGCCGTGCCACATGTTGACATATCATAGGCACCTCCTGTCCAATGAATGGATGACATCTGTCCCAACGGTGAGCCAACACATGTTTACTCTGGCTAATGAGAATTTTACACGTGGAAAATCCTCATTGGTCTGGGCTGTTAGTGGGTTATCGGATCCAAAACCGGACTCGATAGCTTAACGGTGCCCCGTTACGGTGGATGCCACGTGTCGGTCACCCTTGACGAAAGCACTTCCATGACACGCGATTTATCGTCATGGAAGTGGACACTTCCGTGATGATAATTTTGGTAATGTCATGGAACACTTCTATGACAGCACAGGTATGACTACCTTGATTCTGTCATAAAATCATCATGGATGTACATGCATGACAGAAAACGTGACCTACTGTGGCACACACGTATCATCACGGAAGTGTCTTTTTTGTGTAGTGATCTATGGACTGGTGCAAGCATCTCGGAGTTGGAATATACGCTTTGATGAGTTGATCAAAGCATATAGTTTTATACAAAGTTGCGGTGAAGTCTGTATTTACAAGAAAGTGAGTGGGAGCACTACGGCCTTTCTGATAAGTATATGTGAATGACATATTGTTGATCGGAAATGATGTAGAATTTTCTGGAAAGCATAAAGGAGTGTTTGAAATGAGTTTTTTTTCAAAGAAAGACCTCGGTGAAGCTACTTACATATTGGGCATCAAAATCTATAAATATAGATCAAGACGCTCGATAAGACTATCGATGAGTACATACCTTGATAAGATTTTGAAGGAGTTTAAAATGGATCAGTCAAATAAGAAGTTCTTGCCTGAGTTGTAAGGTATGAAGTTGAGTAATACTCAAAACATGACCATGGCAGAAGATAGAGAGAGAATGAAAGTCATTCCCTATGCTTCAGCCATAGGTTCTATAAAGTATGCCATGTTGTACACCAGACCTATTGTGTACCTTGCCATGAGTTTGGCAGAGGGGTACAATAGTGATCCAGCAGTAGATCATTGGACAGCGGTCAAAATTATCCTTAAAGGACTAAGTACATATTTCTCGGTTATGGAGGTGATAAAGAGTTCATCATAAAGAGTTACGTTGATGCAAGCTTTTGTTGGGGAACTAGGCAATTTCAAAAAAATTCCTACGCACACACAGGACCATGGTGATGGCATAGCAACGAGAGGGGAGAGTGTTGTCTACGTACCCTCATAGACCGTAAGCGGAAGCGATCACAACGTAGAGGAAGTAGTCGTACGTTCTCCTCGCGATCCTGCCGATCCCAGCGCCATTACTCCGGCACCTCCAGTCGATGATGGCGTAGAGGAAGTAGTCGTCGTTCTCCTCACGATCCAGCCGATCCCAGCGCCCGTTACTCGGCGCCTCCGAAGTTCTTGGCACACGTTCAGCTCGATGGCGCTCCACGGGCTCCGATCCAGCAAAGCTTCGGGGAGAAGGAGTTCCGTCGGCCTGACGGCGTGGTGGCGATCTTGATGTTTCACCGGCAGGGCTTCGCCTAAGCACCGCTACTGATATGACCGAGGTGGAATATGGTGGAGGGGGCACCGCACACGGCTAAGGAGCGATCTCAAGGATCAACTTGTGTGTTCTAGGGTGCCCCTTCCCCGTATATAAAGGAGGGAGGGAGGAGGTGGCGCCCAAGGGGGCGCACCATAGGAGGAAACCTACTCCAAGTAGGTTTCCCTCTCTTTCCTTATCTTACTTGGAGGGGAAGGAAGGAGTACTAGTATTTAGGAAGTAGTACTAGTAGTAGGAATAGGAAGAGGGAAGGAGAAAGGAAGGGGCGGCCCTCCCCCAGTCGGATTGGGCTTGGGGCGCGCCTCCCTTGTTCCTTCTCCCTTCCTCCTACATGGGCCCAATAAGGCCCATATACCTCCCGGGGTTCGGTAACCTCCGGAGCTCCAAACTTCTCCGGAACCTTTCCGGTGTCCAAATATATCCGTCCAATATATTAATCTTTATGTCTCGACCATTTTGAGACTCCTCGTCATGTCCGTGATCATATCCGGGACTCCGAACAACCTTCGGTACATCAAAATACACAAACTCATAATATAACCGTCATCGAAACTTTAAGCGTGCGGACCCTACGGTTCGAGAACAATGTAGACATGACCGAGACACATCTCCGGTCAATAACCAATAGCGGGACCTGGATGCCCATATTGGTTCCTACATATTCTACGAAGATCTTTATCGATCAGACCGCATAACAACATACGTTGTTCCCTTTGTCATCGGTATGTTACTTGCCCGAGATTCGATCGTCGGTATCCAATACCTAGTTCAATCTAGATTACGGTAAGTCTCTTTACTCGTTCCGTAATACATCATCTCACAACTAACTCATTAGTTGTAATGCTTGCAAGGCTTATGTGATGTGTATTACCGAGAAGGCCCAGAGATACCTCTCCGAGCAATCGGAGTGACAAAACCTAATCTCGAAATCGCCAACCCAACAAGTACCTTTGGAGACACTGTAGTACTCCTTTATAATCACCCGATTACGTTGTGACGTTTGGTAGTACCCAAAGTGTTCCTCCGGTAAACGGAGTTGCATAATCTCATAGTTATAGGAACATGTATAAGTCATGAAGAAAGCAATAGCAACATACTAAGCGATCAAGTGCTAGGCTAACGGAATGGGTCATGTCAATCAGATCATTCTTCTAATGATGTGATCCCATTAATCAAATGACAACTCATGTCTATGGTTAGGAAACATAACCATCTTTGATTAACGAGCTAGTCAAGTAGAGGCATACTAGTGACACTCTGTTTGTCTATGTATTCACACATGTATTATGTTTCCGGTTAATACAATTCTAGCATGAATAATAAACATTTATCACGATATAAGGAAATAAATAATAACTTTATTATTGCCTCTAGGGCATATTTCCTTGAGTCTCCCACTTGCACTAGAGTCAATAATCTAGTTTACTCATTAATGATTCTAACACCCATGGAGTCTTGGTGTTGATCATGTTTTGCTTTCGTGGAAGAGGCTTAGTCAACGGGTGCGCAATGTTCAGATCCGTATGTACTTTGCAAATCTCTATGTCTCCCACTTGGACTTGGTCCCGAATGGAATTGAAGCGTCTCTTGATATGCTTGGTCCTCTTGTGAAATCTGGATTCCTTTGCCAAGGCAATTGCACGATTGTCACGAAGATCTTCATTGGTCCCAATGCACTAGGTATAACACCTAGATCGGAAATGAACTCTTTCATCCAGACTCCTTCATTTGCTGCTTCAAGCAGCTATGTACTCCGCTTCACATGTAGATCCCGCCACGACGCTTTGTTTAGAACTGCACCAACCGACGGCTCCACCGTTTAACAAAAACACGTATCCGGGTTTGCGATTTAGAATCGTCCGGATCGGTGTCAAAGCTTACATCGACGTAACCATTTACGACTAGCTCTTTGTCACCTCCATATACGAGAAACATATCCTTAGTCCTTTTCGGTATTTCGGGATGTTCTTGACCGCTGTCCGATGATCCACTCTGGATTACTTTGGTACCTTCCTGCCAAGCTTACTGACTAAGCATCGTCAGTCCGGTACACAGACATTGCATACATGATAGAGCCTATGGCTGAAGCATAGGAACATCTTTCATTTTCTCTCTATCTTTTCTTTGTGGTCGGGCATTGAGTCGACTCAATTTCACACCTTATGTCTGGTAAAAACCTTTCTTTGCCTGATCCATTTTGAACTTCTTCAAAACTTTATCAAGGTATGTGCTTTGTGAAAGTCCAATTAAGCGTCTTGATCTATCTCTATAGATCTTGATGCCCAATATGTAAGCAGCTTCACCAAGGTCTTTCATCGAAAAACTCTTGTTCAAGTATCCCTTTATGCTATCCAGAAATTCTATATCATTTCCGATCGGTAATATGTCATCTACATATAATATCGAAATGCTTCTGAGCTCCCACTCACTTTCTTGTAAATACGAGGCTTCTCCATAAGTGCATATAAACCCAAATGCTTTGATCACACTATCAAAGCGTTTATTCCAACTCGAGATGCTTGCACCAGTCCATAAATGGATCATTGGAGCTTGCACACTTTGTTAGCTCCTTTTGGATCGATAAAACCTTACGGTTGCATCATATACAACTCTTCTTCCGAGAAATCCATTCAGGAATGCGGTCTTTACATCCATTTGCCAAATTTCATAATCATAAAATGCGGCAATTGCTAACATGATTCGGACAGACTTAAGCATCGCTTCTGGTGAGAAGGTCTCATCGTAGTCAACCCCTTGAACTTGTCGAAAACCCTTTGCGACAAGTCGAGCTTTGTAGACGATAATATTACCGTCGGCGTCGGTCTTCTTCTTGAAGATCCACTTGTTTTCTATTGCTTGCCGACCCTCGGGCAAGTCAACCAAAGTCCACACTTTGTTTTCATACATGGATCCCATCTCAGATTTCATGGCCTCAAGCCATTTTGCGGAATCTGGGCTCACCATCGCTTCTTCATAGTTCGTAGGTTCATCATGATCTAGTAGCATGACTTCCGAATAGGATTGCCGTACCACTGCAGTGCGGATTTTATTCTGGTTGATCTCTGAGGTTCTGTAGTAACTTGATCTGAAGTTTCATGATCAACATCATCAACTTCATCACTATTTGGTGTAGATGTCATGAAACTGGTTTACGTGATAAACTACTTTCAAATAAGGGAGAAGGCATGATTACCTCATCAAGTTCTACTTTCCTCCCACTCACTTCTTTCGAGAGAAACTCCTTCTCTAGAAAGGATCCATTCTTAGCAACAAATGTCTTGCCTTCGGATCTGTGATAGAAGGTGTACCCAACTGTCTCCTTTGGGTATCCTATGAAGACACATTTCTCCGATTTAGGTTCGAGCTTATCAGGTTGAAGCTTTTTCACATAAGCATCGCATCCCCAAACTTTAAGAAATGACAACTTTGGTTTCTTGCTAAACCATAGTTCATAAGGTGTCGTCTCAACGGATTTTGACGGTGTTCAATTCAGCGTGAATGCGGCCGTCTCAAGAGCATAACCCCAAAACGATAGCGGTAAATCTGTAAGAGACATCATAGATCGCACCATATCTAGTAAAGTGCGACACGACGTTCGGACACACCATTCTTATTTGTGGTGTTCCGGGTGGCGTGAGTTGCGAAACTATTCCGCATTGTTTCAAATGTAGACCAAACTTCGTAACTCAAATATTCGCCTCCACGATCAGATCGAAGAAACTTTATTTTCTTATTACGATGATTTTCAACTTCACTCTGAAATTCTTTGAACTTTTCAAATGTTTCAGACTTATGTTTCATTAAGAAGATATACCCATATCTGCTTAAATCATCTGTGAAGGTGAGAAAATAACGATATCCGCCACGAGCCTCAATATTCATTGGTCCACATACATCTGTATGTATGATTTCCAACAAATCTGTTGCTCTCTCCATAGTACCGGAGAAGCGGGTTTTAGTCATCTTGCCCATGAGGCACGGTTCGCAAGTGCCAAGTGATTCATAATCAAGTGACTCCAAAAGTCCATCAAGATGGAGTTTCTTCATGCGCTTTATACCGATATGACCTAAACGGCAATGCCACAAATAAGTCGCACTATCATTATCAACTCTGCATCTTTTGGTTTCAACATTATGAATATGTGTATCACTACTATCGAGATTCATTAAAAATAGACCACTCTTCAAGGGTGCATGACCATAAAAGATATTGTTCATATAAATAGAACAACCTTTATTCTCTGATTTAAATGAATAACCGTCTCGCATCAAACAAGATCCAGATATAATGTTCATGCTTAACGCGGCACCAAATAACAATTATTTAGGTCTAAAACTAATCCCGAAGGTAGATGTAGAGGTAGCGTGCCGACCGCGATCACATCGACTTTGGAACCATTTCCCACGCGCATCGTCACCTCGTCCTTTGCCGGTGTTAAGCAATACGTAGTCCCTGTTTGAGTTGCAAATATTAGCAACAGAACCAGTATCAAATACCAGTGCTCTGCGAGCTCTAGTAAGGTACACATCAATAACATGTATATCACATATACCTTTGTTCACCTTGCCATCCTTCTTATCCGCCAAATATTTGGGGCAGTTCCGCTTCAAAGGACCAGTCGCTTGCGGTAGAAGCACTCAGTTTCAGGCTTAGGTCCAGACTTGGGTTTCTTCCTTGAGCAGCAACTTGTTTGCTGTTCTTCTTGAAGTTCCCTTCTTCTTCCCTTTGCCTTTCTTCTTGAAACTAGTGGTCTTATTGACCATCAACACTTGATGCTCCTTCTTGATTTCTACCTCCGCAGCTTTCGGCATTGCGAAGAGCTCGAGCATAGTCTTTACTAACCCTTGCATATTATAGTTCATCACGAAGCCTTTGTAGCTTGGTGGCGGTGATTGAAGAATTACATCAATGACACAATCATCCGGAAGATCAACTCCCGGTTGAGTCAAGTGATTGTAATACCGGACATTACGAGTATGTGCTCAGCGATGCACCCATTCTCCTCCATTTTGCAGCTATAGAACTTATTGGAGACTTCATATCTCTCAATCCGGGCATTACATTTGAAATATCAACTTCAACTCTTGGAACATCTCATATGCTCCACGACTTTCAAAACGTCGTTGAAGACCCGGTTCTAAGCCGTAAAGCATGGCACACTTGAACTATAGAGTAGTCATCAGCTTTGCTCGCCAGACGTTCTTAACGTCGTCGGTTACATCGGCGGGCCTGGCACCTAGCGGTGCATCCAGACGTAACTTTTACGTGCAGCAATGAGGATAATCCTCGAGGTTACGGACCCAGTCCGTGTAATTGCTACCATCATCTTTCAACTTTGCTTTCTCAAGGCAGCATTAAAATTCAACGGAACAACAGACGAGTCATCTATCTACAAGCAGACATAGACAAGCAAGATACTATCGGTACTAAGTTCATGATAAATTTAAGTTCAATTAATCATATTACTTAAGAACTCCCACTTAGACAGACATCTCTCTAGTCATCTAAGTGATCACGTGATCCAAATCAACTAAACCATAACCGATCATCACGTGAGATGGAGTAGTTTTCAATGGTGAAAATCTTATGTTGATCATATCTACTATATAATTCACGCTCGACCTTTCGGTCTCCGTGTTCCGAGGCCATATCTGCATATGCTAGGCTCGTCAAGTATAACCTGAGTATTCTGCGTGTGCAAAACTGGCTTGCACCCGTTGTAGATGGACGTGAGCTTATCACACCCGATCATCGGTGGTGTCTCGACACGACGAACTTTGGCAACGGTGCATACTCGGGGAGAACACTACTTGATAATTTTAGTGAGAGATCATCTTAAAATGCTACCGTCAATCAAAGCAAAATAAGATGCATAAAGGATAAACATCACATGCAATCAATATAAGTGATATGATATGGCCATCATCATCTTGTGCTTGTGATCTCCATCTCTGAAGCACCGTCATGATCACCATCGTCACCGGCGCGACACCTTGATCTCCATCGTAGCATTGTTGTCGATTACGCCATCTATTGCTTCTACGACTATCGCTACCGCTTAGTGATAAAGTAAAAGCAATTACAGGCGTTTGCATTTCATACAATAAGCGACAACCATATGGCTCCTGCCGATTGCCGATAACTCGGTTACAAAACATGATCATCTCATACAATAAAATATAGCATCACGTCTTGACCATATCACATCACAACATGCCCTGCAAAAACAAGTTAGACGTCCTCTACTTTGTTGTTGCAAGTTTTATGTGGCTGCTATGGGTTGAGCAAGAACCGTTCTTACCTACGCATCAAAACCACAACGATACTTCGTCAAATAGACTCCGTTTTAAACTTCTCAAGGACCGGGCGTAGCCACAGTCGGTTCAACTAAAGTGAGAGAGACAGTCACCCGCCAGCCACCTTTATTCAGGAATGCTAGTAACGGTGAATCCAGTCTCGCGTTAGCGTCTGGCGTAATGTCGGTCCGGGCCGCTTCATCTCACAATACCGCTGAACCAAAGTATGACATGCTTTGGTAGGCGGTATGACTTGTATCGCCCACAACTCACTTGTGTTCTACTCGTGCATATGACATCAACGCATAAAACCAGGCTCGGATGCCCTTTGTTGGGAACGCAGCAATTTCAAAAAATTTCCTACGCTTTTACGGGACCATGGTGATGGCATAGCAGCGAGAGGGAGAGTGTTGTCTACGTACCCTCGTGACCGTGGCGGAAGCGATCTGGCGTAGAGGAAGTAGTCGACGTTCTCCTCGCGATCCTGCCGATCCGGCGCCCGTTACTCCGGCACCTCCGAGTCGATGATGACGTAGAGGAAGTAGTCGTACGTTCTCCTCACGATCCAGCCGATCCCAGCGCCGTTACTCCGGCGCCTCCGAGTTCTTGGCACACGTTCAGCTCGATGACGCTCCACGGGCTCCGGTCCAGCAAAGCTCCGGGGAGAAGGAGTTCCGTCAGCACGACAGCGTGGTGACGATCTTGATGTTTCACCGACGCAGGGCTTCGCCTAAGCACCGCTACGATATGACCGAGGTGGAATATGGTGGAGGGGGGCACCGCACACGGCTAAGGAACGATCTCAAGGATCAACTTGTGTGTTCTAGGGTGCCCCCTTCCCGTATATAAAGGAGGGAGGGAGGAGGTGGCCGGCCCAAGGGGGCGCACCATGGGAGGAAACCTACTCCAAGTAGGTTTCCTCTCTCCTTATCTTACTTGGAGGGGAAGGAAGGAGTACTAGTATTTAGGAAGTAGTACTAGTAGTAGGAATAGGAAGGGGAAGGAGAAAGGAAAGGGGGCGGCCCCCCCTCCCAGTCGGATTGGGCTTGGGCGCGCCCCCTTGTTCCTTCTCCTTCCTCCTACATGGGCCCAATAAGGCCCATATACCTCCGGGGGTTCGGTAACCTCCGGAGCTCCAAACTTCTCCGGAACCTTTCCGGTGTCCAAATATATCCGTCCAATATATTAATCTTTATGTCTCGACCATTTCGAGACTCCTCGTCATGTCCGTGATCATATCCGGGACTCGAACAACCTTGGTACATCAAAATACACAAACTCATAATATAACCGTCCTTGAAACTTTAGCGTCACGGACCCTACGGTTCGAGAGCAATGTAGACATGACCGAGACACATCTCCGGTCAATAACCAATAAGCGGGACCTGGATGCCCATATTGGTTCCTACATATTCTGAAGATCTTTATCGGTCGAGACCGCATAACAACATACGTTGTTCCCTTTGTCATCGGTATGTTACTTGCCGAGATTCGATCGTCGGTATCCAATACCTAGTTCAATCTCGTTACGGTAAGTCTCTTTACTCGTTCCGTAATACATCATCTCACAACTAACTCATTAGTTGTAATGCTTGCAAGGCTTATGTGATGTGTATTACCGAGAAGGCTCAGAGATACCTCTCCGACAATCGGAGTGACAAAACCTAATCTCGAAATACGCCAACCCAACAAGTACCTTTGGAGACACCTGTAGTACTCCTTTATAATCACCCGATTACGTTGTGACGTTTGGTAGTACCCAAAGTGTTCCTCCGTGGCAGGAGTTGCATAATCTCATAGTTATAGGAACATGTATAAGTCATGAAGAAAGCAATAGCAACATACTAAGCGATCAAGTGCTAGGCTAACGGAATGGGTCATGTCAATCAGATCATTCTTCTAATGATGTGATCCCATTAATCAAATGACAACTCATGTCTATGGTTAGGAAACATAACCATCTTTGATTAACGAGCTAGTCAAGTAGAGGCATACTAGTGACACTCTGTTTGTCTATGTATTCACACATGTATTATGTTTCCGGTTAATACAATTCTAGCATGAATAATAAACATTTATCATGATATAAGGAAATAAATAATAACTTTATTATTGCCTCTAGGGCATATTTCCTTCAGCTTTAACATCGATCTGGATGACTCTGAGTCTCAATCTGGATACATATTGAAAGTGGGAGTAATTAGCTTGAGTAGCTCCATGCGGAGCATTGTAGACATAGAAATTTGCAAAATACATACAGATCTGAATGTGGTAGACCCGTTGACTAAACTTCTCTCACAAGAAAAACATGATCACACCTTAGTAATCTTTGGATGTTAATCACATAGCGATGTGAACTATATTATTGACTCTAGTAAACCCTTTGGGTATTGGTCACATGGTGATGTGAACTATTGGTGTTAATCACATGGCGATGTGAACTAGATTATTGACTCTAGTGCAAGTGGGAGACTGAAGGAAATATGCCCTAGAGGCAATAATAAAGTTTTTATTTTATATTTCCTTATTCATGATAAAGTTTATTATTCATGCTAGAATTGTATTGATCGGAAACCTTAATACATGTGTGAATACATAACAAACATCGTGTCCCTAGGAAGCCTCTACTAGACTAGCTCGTTGATCAAAGATGGTTAAAGTTTCCTAACCATAGACATGAGTTGTCATTTGATAACGGGATCACATCATTATGAGAATGATGTGATGGACAAGACCCATCCGTTAGCTTAGCATAATGATCGTTTAGTATTATTGCTACTGCTTTCTTCATATCAAATACATATTCCTTTGACTATGAGATTATGCAACTCTCGGATACCGGAGGAACAACTTGTGTGCTATCAAACGTCACAACGTAACTGGATGATTATAAAGATGCTCTACAGGTATCTCCGAAGGTGTTTTTTAGGTTGGCATAGATCGAGATTAGGATTTGTCGCTCCGAGTATCGGAGAGGTATCTCTAGGCCCTCTCGGTAATACACATCATAAGCTTGCAAGCAAACGACTAAGGAGTTAGTCATGAGGTGATGTATTATGGAACGAGTAAAGAGACTTCTGGTAACGAGATTGAACTAGGTATGAAGATACCACGACCGAATCTCGGGCAAGTAACATACTGATAGACAAAGGGAATAACATATGTTGTCATAACGATTCGACTGATAAAGATCTTCATAGAATATGTAGGAGCCAATATGAGCATCTAGGTCCCGCTGTTGGTTATTGACCAGAGAGGTGTCTCAGTCATGACTACATAATTCCCGAACCCGCAGGGTCGCACGCTTAACGTTTGTTGACGCTATAGTAGTATTGGGATATTTGATGAGTGGTAACCAAATGTTGTTCGGAGTCCCGAATGAGATCCCGGACGTCACGAGGAGTCTCGGAATGGCCGAGAGGTAAAGATTTTCATATAAGAAGTCATATTTTGGGTTCCGGAAAAAGATGCAGTTTTTTCGGTATTGTACCGGGAAGCTTCTAGAAGGTTCCGGCGGATTCCGGAGGGGTCTGGAAGTCCACAAGTGATTCCACCACGACCTAAGGGCTAGCATGGGCTGCGGGGAGGTGCCCTAGCCTTATTGGGCTAGGCGCACCAAGTCCTCAAAAGCCCATGTGGCTAGGGAAGGCAAAAAAGGAAGGAGTCCTAGTAGGAATAGGATTGGACTTGGAGTCCAAGTCCTATCCCCCTTAGCTGCGCCCTAGGGCCTGGAGGGGCTGTTTACATTCTTGAATGTTTTACATTCATATTATAGCAACTTTGTATCATTTTTTGGGACTAATAGAGGGAGTCCTGGATTAGGGGGTCCTTGGGCATCCGGGCTATGTGACATGGGCCGGACTCATGGGCCTTGAAGATACAAGATGGAAGGCTTTCCCCCGTGTCTGGATGGGACTCTCCTTGGCGTGGATGGAAAGCTTTGCGTTCGGATATGAAGATTCCTTTCTCTGTAAACTGACTCTGTACAACCCTAGGCCCCTCCCGTGTCTATATAAACCAGAGGGTTTGGTCCGTAGAGGCAATCCTAACCATACAAGCTAGACATCTAGGGTTTAGCCATTACGATCTCGAGGTAGATCAACTCTTGTAACCCAATATTCATCAAAGTCAATCAAGCATGAAGTAGGGTATTACCTCCATCGAGAGGGCCCGAACCTGGGTAAACATCGTGTCCCCGTCTCCTGTTACTTTCTATCCTTAGACGCACACTTCGGGACCCCCTACCCGAGATCTGCCGGTTTTGACACCGACGTTGGTGCTTTCATTGAGAGTTCCACTGTGCCATCGTCGAAAGGCTCGATGGCTCCATCGATCATCAACAACAATGTTGTCATGAAGGAGGTTTTTTCCCCGGCCAAATCTTTGTATTCGGCGGCTTCGCACTACGTGCCAACTCGGTCGGCCACCTAGAGCAGATCGACGGCTACGCCCCTGGTCACCAGATCAGTTTTGGAAACCTGAACTATGTCACTGATATCCGAGGAGACTTGATCTTCCAAGGGTTCGCGGCCCCAACTATCACCCGGGCCTTAGACCCGGAGCGTGTTACCAGGTCTGAAGACGGGAATCTAGAGCCCCCCGGATTCTCTGCGGCTATAGAGCTCAACACTGGAGAACCGGGGAGAACAGTGTCACCAGCAGTCATTACAAAGCCGGACTCTTCTCTAGACACTAGCTCTGAACCCTCGAAGTCCGCATCATGCGAGCTCGGCCAGGGGACTTATGTCCCCGTCCAAACCTCGCTCTTAAACGAGGCTTTAGACTTAATGCGATCCCTCGCCATCACAGAGGAACCGCTTCTGAATTGCACCCAGCCCGGACTAGGGGCAGAAAATAGGGAATTTTACTTCCCACCCACCAACCACTTCATAGCCACTATCGAGTATCTAACCGACATGCTCGATTACGCCTCCGAAGACATCGACGATATGGACGATGATGCCGGAGAGGAGCAGGCCCAAAACCCGCCATTCATCGGACGTTGGACGGCCACTTCCTCATGCGACATGTACATGGTGGAAACACCTAAAGGAGGAGATGGCGATGATGAGAAGGATCCAGTCGAGGACGAACCTCCTGAGATACCACCAAAATGTCGACATCAGCGGTGCCGCTCTAAATCGCGTCGCGGAAAAGGCAGCAATACCGGCACGGGAGACAATGATACTCCAGAGAACGCCGAAGACCAAGAAGACCCCATCGAACAAACATCCAAACAGGATGATCAGGAGGACGGGCAAGTTGACCCTGACGAGCAAGTAGGGAACAAAGACTCGAAGGATTTTAACTATATACCACTTTCTAAGGACGGCGTCAGCCTCAGCGACAAAGATTTTATCATGCCAGAGGAACCCCTCGAACAAGAGCGCTTTAAGCACCGGCTAATTGCCACTGCAAGAATCCTAAAAAAGAAGCAACAGCAGCTTCAAGCTGACCAAGATCTGCTCAACGACAGATGGACTAATGTCCTGACAGCCGAAGAATACGGCCTCGAACGCCTAACAAAGAGTTACCCGAAGCGCAAGCTGCTACCCCAATTCGACGATGAGGGCTGGAGTCCATACCACCCGCGCGTAACGCGGTTGATGGACCTGACCGACCACCACGTGGCCGGGACAGAACGACAACTCAAGCCAAACACCAGCCCGCACCACCTCACCGTAAAAGCAGAGAAACAACAAACAGCTCGGGGATACACATATGACCAACGACGGGACCTGGAAAATAGAGCAGGTCAGACCAGATCAGTCTACGGATCACGGGGGCGTGCCCCAGCATGAGAAGACGGTTATCAAGCCTGGCGCGACAAGCATAACCACGCCCGGGCCGAAAACCGCATACGGACTTCATCCGAACTGCGTCGTGACATGGCCCGATACAGAGGCGCTGCACACCCCCTATGCTTCACCGATGAGGTAATGGAGCACCAGTTTCTAGAAGGGTTTTAACCCGTGAACATTTAATCGTATGACGGCACAACAAATCCCACGGTATGGATTGAAGATTTCTTCTCCACATTCACATGGCTCGCGGTGACGATCTACACACCATCAAATACCTTCCCCTAAAACTTAAGGGGCCAGCTAGGCACTGGTTAAACAGCCTCCCAGAAAACTCTATTGGAAGCTGGGAAGACCTGGAGGATGCCTTTAGAGACAACTTCCAAGGCACCTATATTCGGCCTCCATATGCTGATGACCTCAGTCATATTGTCCAGTAGCCCGTAGAGTCAGCCAGAAAATTCTGGACTAGGTTCCTCATTAAAAAGAACCAGATTGTCGATTGTGCAGATGCCGAAGCCCTGGCGGCCTTTAAACATAGCATTCGCGACGAATGGCTCGCTCTACACCTCGACCAAGAGAAGTCGAAGTCCATGGCAGCGAAGACAGCTGGCTAGCCCGTAGCAGTAATAGTACAAGCGAACCTGGCACTTCTGAAGCCAGGAATAACAACGGCAGGCCCCGACGCAACAAACACAAGCACCAAAGCAACAATGACAATAACGAAGACACGGTGGTCAACGCCGGATTCAGCGGCTCCAAGTCCGGTCAGCGGAAGAAGCCATTCAAAAGGAACGGAGAGGGCCCATCCAGCTTGGACCGAATACTCGATCGACCCTGTCAGATTCATGGCACCCCCGACAAGCCTGCCAATCATACCAACAGAAGTTGTTGGGTCTTCAAACATGCCGGTAAGATAAATACCAAACATAAGGGGAAAGGGTCGCCCAGCAAGGACAACGACGAGGAGCCTCGTCCACCGAACACAGGGGACAGAAGAAATTTCCCCCCGAAGTCAAAACGGTGAATATGATATACGTTACTCATATCCCTAAGAGGGAGCGCAAGCTCATGCTAAGGGACATCTATGCGATAGAGCCAGTCGCCCCAAAATTCAACCCATGGTCGGCCTATCCGATCACCTTTGATCGCAGGGACCATCCGGCCAGTATCCATCACGGAGGTTCGGCCGCTAGTCCTCGACCCAATCATTGACGGATTCCACCTTACGCGAGTCTTCATGGACGGCGGCGGCAGCCTTAACCTGCTCTATCAGGACACAGTCTGCAAAATGGGTATTGATCCGTCAAGAATCAAGCCCACCAAAACTACCTTTAAAGGAGTAATACCTGGTGTAGAGGCCCGCTGCACGGGCTCAATCACCTTAGAGGTCGTCTTCGGTTCGCCGGACAACTTCCGAAGCGAAGACTTGATATTCGACATCGTCCCCTTCCGCAGTGGCTACCACGCACTGCTCGGACGAACCAAGTTCGCTCGCTTCAATGCGGTCCCACACTATGCCTATCTCAAACTCAAGATGCCTGGACCACGCGATATTATAACAGTCAATGGAAACATGGAACGCTCCCTCCATACGGAGGAGCACACATGACCCTAGCGGCGGAAATGCAAGCGACCTTATCAAGCCAACTATTACATCGGCGGCCAAGTCCCCGGACAATGTCAAACGAGTTGGGACTACCCCACAGTACGACAGTCCAGCTCGTTAGGAGCTCGGTTAGCAATTCGACCTCCATCTCAGCCCCTACCAAATTGTGGCACATGTATCACGCGTACATAATTACGCACTAAAGATACCATGGGAAAGGATGGAGGCATAATAAAGATAAAGTCCACAATACAGCTAAACCCTACCGGGGCACTCATATTTCCTTTTATTTTTTCAGGTTCCTTACAATCAACATCACCTTTTCGACGGTACCAAGGCCTCTTTTCGAGGCCTATCATGAAAACACTGATCGATGATCCTCTCGAAGGACAATACACCAAGGAGAAAAGCAGCGTAGACGTGTGGCAGGGTACCTAAAGGGTCTTTAAAGATCACCTCGTCCGTTTTCAGGACACATACACAGCTTTCCCTTGTGCTCGGCATGTAAAATAGCCTTGCTACTTACCGCACTATTTGTACCAATACATTTTGACGTATCAATCAGACTATAATGGAAACAGTTTCTAGACCAACCTATGCGGTACTGGCCTACATTTTATTTCCCTATTTTTGTCCAATCGTCATGTACACCTCGGTACGACTTAAATCGCCAGGGGCTCTATTGAGCCACGTACATTTCTTAAATACTAAATAAAGTCCAAACACTTTCATAGTACAATTCGGCGTCCCGAAAATAGCATTACATGCATCGGCTCCGAATCATGTCTTTGGTCAATAGTTGGGTTGCCCGGCTCCTGTGGTTACTGCCTTACGTTCCGCTTTTTCGGCTAAGGCAGTAAAGGGGAACTACTGCGATTGTGTTTCCGGTACATCCAGACAAACACCTCAATAGAGAAAGCCGAAAACTGACTGTCATGATGCGGCGAGAGTTGGTCAGCTATTCGGTGATTGAGTATAAATCTCTTGCAAAAAAATTCGCATTACGCGACAGGCCGGCCTTCACCCGGCCAGGCATCCACAGCACCCAAGTTCGGATAATCGAACAATACTAGGGGTTGCGCCCACACTCCCATTATAAAACTCCTATAGTAAGTGAGAGTGATAAAGCCACATAGTCTGATTGCCTGGTTCGCCGCACTAACCTCCTTCATGGACCAAGCCGATTGGGTCAAGTGTGTTTATGTTCTATCCCAAACACCCCCGTACTACCTACGTGAGGCGAGAAGCCAATCGGTCAACTCTCGAGATATAAATGGCGGCTGCAGGGAGGAAACATTTTAAAATAAAGCAAGCAACATATCATATATAAGTCTTGTTGCATAATACATGATTGGACAACATAGATACATTCATTCAAAAATAATGTCCTTCGAACACTAGCCCTCTACAATGCGGGATCCTTCTAGGACATCATCGAAATATCGCTCCGGTGTGCGGTGCTCTTTACCTACGGGCGGTCCCTCGGTCGCGAGCTTGACGCCGTTCATCTTCGCCCACTGCACCTTGACACGGGTGAAGGCCATCCGCGCACCTTCGATGCAGACCGACCGCTTTACAGCATCAAGTCGGGGACAGGCATTGACTAGCCGCTTCACGAGCCTGAAGTAACTGCTGGGTATGGGTTCGGCAGGCCACAAACGGATTATAAAATTCTTCATGGCCAATTCGGCCATCCTATGCAGTTCGTTCAGTTGTTTTAGCTAATCGCTGAAGGACACTGATGCTCTAGCGCAAGGTATTGCGACGAGAACAGCTTCTCCGTTGTGCTCCCCTCTTCGGCTCAGAAGACCTCCGCAGCATCAACAACATTCTGGGGCAGATCCACAAATGCTCCTGGAGAACTCCAAACCCGGGTCAGTAAGATGTACCTTCTCCTCACAAATTTGCTCTGCATATTAAAGGCCTTACCTGCCGCAATCTATTTCGCCTCTTGGATCTCCCGGAGGGCGCCCAGGGCCTCAGCCCGGGCCTCCTATGCACCTTGGAGGGCCTTAGCAAGTTCAGATTTTTGATCTGAAATTTTCCGCTCTAAGGACTCACATTTTCTTATAGCATCCTTGAGCTCTTACTGGACTTCTTCCACCCTTGAATCATGTTTTAGGCGAGTGGCTCATTCTTGCTCCGCCTCTTTCTTGGCCTCAGCCAGCGCGCTCTTGAGGGTCTCGACCTCAGACGCGTCAGCTATGAGCAAAGTTATAACACTCATTCAGATGAGAAATTATTGCTGATATTATTTCAGATGCATTTTCGGTATCACATACCTTGCTTTTCCGCTAACTTCCGCCTCAGCTCAGACGCTTCAGCGGCATGGGAAGCTGATGCCTGCTGAGGCAGTCCTGGACTAGGGGGTGTCCGGATAGCCGAACTATCACCGTTGGCCGGACTCCAAGACTATGAAGATACAAGATTGAAGACTTCGTCCCGTGTCCGGATGGGACTTTCCTTGGCGTGGAAGGCAAGCTAGGCGTCTGGATATGTAGATCTCCTACCATTGTAACCGACTCTATGTAACCCTAACCCTATCCGGTGTCTATATAAACCGGAGGGTTTTAGTCCGTGGGGCGAACAACAATCATACCAGAGGCTAGCTTCTAGGGTTTAGCCTCCTTGATCTCGTGGTAGATCTACTCTTGTACTACCCATATCATCAATATTAATCAAGCAGGAGTAGGGTATTACCTCCATCGAGAGGGCCCGAACCTGGGTAAAAACATCATGTCCCTTGTCTCCTATTACCATCCGCCTAGGCCGCGATTCGGGACCCCCACCGAGATCCGCGGTTTTGACACCGACATTGGTGCTTTCATTGAGAGTTCCTACGTATGCGTCGCCCGTCAAGAAGGATGCCTCATCGCGTCTTTAAAAGACGATACTATCGCCAAAGGAGCCTTGGCCACTGGTCAGACTCTTCGGCTAGGTGGTTTTCTTATGACCGCCAGTTCGGCCGCGCGCCGACGATGACTTCTCGAGTCATCGAAACCAATCTTCACGTTAACTCGGAACTTGCCGAGCAGTTAGATCCGATCAAGCTCTCCTCCGTAAGCGAGCTCTTGGATCGCGCCATATACAGGAGTCACCACAGACTACGACCAGATCGGGCCTAAAACCGATCTAAGAGAGATCAACTCTCCCCAGGCTACCCATCATGTTGCTGTGATAGAGGAGCAATACGGTGATTCTTCTTCTATCTTAAGGACTAGCTACATCCAGATTCCCGATCCCTCCATGCCGGATTACCGCAAAGGGACGGATGTCGATCAAGCCCTGAACTTAAAGTCAGGCGGCGGGTTGGATTCATTGGATAGCATTCAAAAATCCAAACTTCCAAGTTCGGAAACTTCTCGGCCCCTGAGTCTTAATTTGGGCGGGGTTAGGATCTAGTTCCACCCGCCCACCCAAACATTAGCGTCTATCCCGAATTCGGCAAGAGCCGCTGAAGCGATTACATCATTCTTGGGCGATTCCTCCACGTTATGGACAGAATAAAGGACTGCCGAGAGGAGGGCATAATCTCACTTTTGCAATAATTGCACGGACAAGGGAATCCTAAACGCCATAAGTCGCCGCAAAATTACACGCTTTGCTGACTTGGTGACCATAGTACAAAAGTACTGTGCGATGGAGAGTGCTTGGAAAACCGGAAGTAAATTTTGGGATAATCCGGCCCTGAATACATCCCTAGTCTGAAATAAAAGGGTGCATCATCATCAAGCACCTGGGTTAAACATCAAAAAACAAAAACCCCTAAAAGTGCGGAACCGTCTTTGGAGGGTTGGCTAAGCAGACCTGCAAAATTCATAGCACAGGCGCCACTCCAACTCATAGCCTTGAGCATGTTGGATACTACTGGCGGTGGCCAAAAGTGGCGAAGAGCTTCTAGCCTCGAGAATCCCAGCCCGGCAACACCGATCACGATATTAACGGTCTTGAGAATTTGGCATCAAATAATATGCGGAAGCGAACACTCCATAAACCTTGCGAAGTCTACCAAGTAGCAACAATAAATCCATGGGTAACCACGGCTATTACCTTTAATGCCGATGTGAACCCAAACTCGAACAGCCCGAGCACCAGCCGCATTGGTTCTCGATCCAATAGTGGGCTGACTTTTCGCCTTACTAAGGTACTCATGGATGGCGGCAGCGGACTAAACCTCATCTATGAGGAAACCCTCCGAAAAATGGAAATAGGCTGGAACCGCATTGAGCGAAGCAGCACAACCTTTAGAGGAATAATCCCTAACCGGGAAGCATGCTGCAGAAAAATCACTGCTGGACGTAGTGTTCGCTCACGGACAATTACAGGTCCGAGGAGGTCACTTTTCAAGTGGCCCCGTTCAGCAGCGGATATCACGCTTTATTAGGGCGAGAGGCATTCACAATTTTTCAAGCTATACCCACCGAGATAACACCCTCCGCCCACGAAATAATGGCGGTTATCGCCCCGTGGACAGAGCCATTCCTAGCCTACCTAACTAGGCAGGAATTCCCCAAAGACCAAAATGAGGCTCGCTGCATATTACGGCGATCCAAAGCCTATAAAGTCTATGAGGGCGAGCTCTATAAGAAAAGCACAACAGGAGTCCTTCAAAGGTGTATCTCCGAAGAGGAAGGGCGAAACCTCCTGGCTGAAATTCATGCCGGACTGGGTGGGCACCACGCCGCAGCCCGGGCCCTTGTAGGCAAGGCCTTCCGACAGGATTTTATTGGCGGCCTTGCAGGCGGAATCTTGTGAGGATTTAGTCCAACGATGCGTTGGTTGCCGACTTTTGCTAACCAAAGACACATGCCACCCACCACCCTCAAAACTATACCCATCACCTGGCCAGTCGTGGTCTGGGGGCTTGACTTGGTTGGACCCCTTAAGGGAGGAACCCACAAGCAAAAATACCTATTGGTCATGGTGGATAAATTCACCAAATGGATAGAGGCCAAGCCTGTTAAAACGGCCGAATCCGGACCGGTGATAGACTTCATATCAGGGGCAGTGCACCGTTATGGCATCCCCACAGTATCATCACTGATAACGGCACCAACTTCATGGCCGATGAGGTCAAATTATGGTGCAAAAACATGGGCATCAAGCTCGATTACGCCTCAGTCTATCACCCTCAAACCAACGGTCAAGTCGGCGAGAAAGCGGTCTAATCATGGCGGCATTAAACCCAGACTAGTGCGGTCCCTCGGGGAATCTAACACGCCTTTGGGTTGAGGAAACTCAACTCCGTACTCACGGGGCTGCGGACCACGCCGAATCGTACTACGGATTCACACCATTTTTTATGGTGTGCGGCGTAGAAAGCAGATCCTGCCTGCGACATAATTAATGACTCACCTCGGCGTGCGCATGTATGAAGAAAGAGAAGCCGAGCTCGATTGGCAGGATAGTTTGGGCGCATTGGAGGATGAGCTTAGCGTGGCAAAAGCTTCGTTCCGCATTTTATCAACAGCGAGCTCGAAGATATCAAAGCGAGGAAATGCGGGCCAAAGCTTACAACGTTGGCGAACTAGTTCTATGCACTGCCGGACAAGAAAAGGACAAACTCAAGCCCAAATGGGAAGGTCCCTTCATCATCGACCAGGTCCTGACCGGCGGAGCATACCGTCTGCGAAACGCGTCGGATAACCGACTCGAGCCGAACCCATGGAACGCAGCCCGTCTACGAAGATTCTACGCCTAAGCGCCGGACTCCGAGTTCGTCTCCTTCCTCCGTCCACATTTTCTATTTTTGTTGTCTTTTATTTCTCTCCTTCCTCCTCCTTATTCTTGAAGCCTTTAGAGGCTCGTTTGCGCTTTGTTCGCACATACTTGACGCGCTTTCCGCGCTCATTATACCTGGGGCTTCTTTAACGAAGCTTATTTATCTGGGCTCTATGCCCAACACATGTGTCAAACTTCCGCATGTACCTTTTCATCACCATTATATGCATCGATATGACTTAAGTTTTGGCCAAGCTGGGTTGCCTGGCTCATGTGCTTACCCCTACGTTCCCGGTTGTTCGGCTAGGTGGTAAAGGGAGCACCTCTGCGATTGTTACTGCCGGGTCAGCCGGATGTGTACCTCAGACTGGGTGAAGCCGAAAGCTAGCATTCTTAAGGGAATATTCGGTGAACTGAAAGATGATTTTTAATTATTTATCCATCTGCCCCCAGATGATTTTCTGCTTTCTTAGCAGTTTGGACATGCACTTTAGGGCATGCCTCGAGGAAAGGAACCCTTAACGGAACTATTCTCCTGGAAGATGTTTCTTACTACCCATGTAATATAACATAACTAGTTGGGCACTTGTCCGATACAGCAATAATGACCCCTACGCCTTATCTCCATGCATGCCCGGTTCTTACATAACCGTGAGGGTATTCGGACACA
The DNA here is from genome assembly GCA_021605145.1 of Aegilops bicornis. Taxonomy (NCBI): domain Eukaryota; kingdom Viridiplantae; phylum Streptophyta; class Magnoliopsida; order Poales; family Poaceae; genus Aegilops; species Aegilops bicornis. The sequence continues at coordinate 579,549,921 of CM038675.1, forward strand.
CTCCGGACTATTGGGTCCCGAGGTCGAGCGAAAAGGTCTGCTATGACAAACGATCTACAATCCGGCTAGAAGACATTTTTCATGTCATATTCAATTACATAGTCAACTCGACTAATTGTATTCCTCCTCAATGCCATCTAATAGGCTATCTAATTTACAATCTTGCTGGGAATACTTGGCGGCAAATTCTACTTGGTCGTACACTAAGCTTACAGGGATCTCCTTCGGGCCCCATAGGTCCGACCTCGGCCATGTGGTTTGGGTCAGCCTTCGTGTACCGCGTATTTACCATGGCCCAGGCCTCCCTGGCGCCTTGACGGCAGGCCGATATCTTCCATAGTCGGAAGCGCCGCCATGCTCCTTGAAGCCGCTCTGCCAGCTCCCCAATGCCTTGAGCGGGGAGATAGATGGCCACAAAGCTCGGCGATGCCTTTCATCACTGCCGAACTTCGTTAAATGCGGTAGCAGATTCGGGAAGAAGATCACCCGAAGAATCGGGCATCTCCTCCTCGGGGCGACCTGTGAGCAAACCTACATACATGTTTATGTTAGTCGCCTTCCTCGCCGAACTCTTTCAAAGTTCGTTCAAGCACTTCTTGAAAATGCCGCTGACGAAACCGTCGATTCTCCTTCTGGTCAGACAACTGGGCACGAACATCCTTTAGTTCCTCACCCAGTTGGGTGTTGGCTTCTTGGAGGTTATTTTTCTCCTGCCGCACCCTCGTAAGCACGCTCTCGCCGGCCTTCAACCGGAGCAAGAGCTGCTGCTTGTCCGGATGTAGTCCGGCGCCATCTGCAATATTATTGTCAGATTTACACACACGCCGCACTTCATAAACTATTTATCTTTTGAGGCATATATTACGGAGGGGTCTCTGTGGCTCCCCATGGCGGCTAGTCGGCCTCAAGTTGGGCCTTGCATTCTTGAGCTCACAGGACGATCGGGTATTCTTTTTTGTAAGATCCCGCATAACAAATGATCCTTACATCAGTTATTCTAACTATTTTAAGTCTCGGGGGCTACTGGCATATATAACTGTCAAGTTTCCTTACCCGTATGTCCATTACATACTGCTCCGTGGCTCTGGCTAGACCATCTTGAGCGGCATGGAGGTGTGCATCTCCCGAATTGAAGGCATTCAAGGCCTCTTGGGAGAAACATGCGTCACGAAGAGCTGTCCGGCGGCGCCTGTGATTCATGGCGCTCTCCACCTCGGAGTTGGTGGCGGGCAATCTGTGGGCATCCTCTGTCGGAGGAGCATCCGGCGACGCCTAGTGCTCGCCTCCGCTTGGACCCGGCTTTGGAGCGGTGGCGGAGGTTCGATTGGCAACCTCTCCGGACTCGATCCGGCGGCGCTCTTTCTGAAAAGAGCACCGGCGTTAATACGCCTTACAGGAATCAATCCACAGGAATATGGTGACGAGCCATACCGTTCTTGGCGGAGTTTCGATCTGGACCGCACTTCTTTTTAACTTCTTGGGCCATCGCCCCTTGTTGGCTAGCCGCCTTGGCTCGGCCTCCTGCCTCGAAGGCACCTCACGAAACACCATCAAATATGTGGTGATTAGAAGTAAAGCAGGTGGGTCATGGTATCCGTACTTTCCGGTCACGGTTACAGGAGGCCGGAAATAATCCGGGTAGTCGGCCGTAATGGCAACCAAAGCATTGTCGAGGCTACGTTGGTGGAACACCCCATCGATCAGCTCCACCTTTATATCCAGGTCCTCTTCTGAGGCCGGATCGAGGGACCGTTCCGGATCCTCGGGTTGTGGGGGCGGGCTGTGTATCTTCTCCACAGTCCGGCGCAGTTCCTGCTCAGAAACCATGAAATGAGATATTTAACCACGGGAACATGGATCGTACAGGCCACAAAGATTTTTGCTTACCCAACTTCGAGGATTATTCGAAGAAAACTCGCTCAGTGGATTGACACGGAGAAAATCCTCCTCCTCCCCTTTATACATGGCAGACAAGGTCTTCACCAGTTCGGTGACCGATCCCGGCCCTTTGCGGCCATGGCGGGTGGCATCGTCCTCCCCGTTGAAGTCCCACATGGGGTGGCCCCTATATTGGAGCGGTTGCACTCCCCTCATAATGCATATTGCCATGACTCCAACCATGGTCAATCCGGCATGAGCGATAATCTTATTCGGCTCATCAAGTAAAGGACATCCGGTCATTTTCCCTCAGGGGGCTCATGGCGCCCGGCTTAGGCGCTTCTTGAGAAGCATTGCTAAACTCCGGAAGGCCGATCCGAACAGGATCCGGCAGCGGGGCGTCCTCCATGTAAAACCATTCCGAAGGCCCGATCTTGGACGCCTTCTTCGGGGTTCCGGATAGATATCCGGTCCCGGCGATGCGCCATAGTTCGGCTCCGCCCACTTGATATATTGACCCCTCATGAAACGGGGTACTAGGCAGAATAATCTCTTCCACAGCGCAAAATGAGCCTCGATACCCAAGAACAGTTCGCAAAGGGCCACGAAGCCCGCGATGTGCAAAATAGACGCAGGCGTAAGGTGGTGCTGGCGAGGCCGTAGAACTCCAAGAGCCCGGAGAAAGCGGATGGATTGGAAATCCGAGTCCTCTTACTAGATAAGAGATAAAGCACACCCGCTCTCCTTTAGAGGGATCGGGGACACTCTCCGCTTGCTTTCCGCCCTTGTAGGTGGCAAGTCCGGCTCGAACCGGAACCATGAAGGCCGGGGGAAGAAATCCATTGGTTTGGAGTATAACTAGCTCTCTATGCGGGGTGAGCATCTCTCCCAATTTCGGGCTGAGGTTTGGGAGCGCGAGAGGAGGAGCCACGTCGATTGTCCATGATGGAATGGGTTTTTGTCGAGGCGCTCGATGAAAGCTCACGGAGGGGATGGTGTGACTCAGATCTAGATCTCGTCCCTTTTATAGGCGGCTCATTTGCGCAGCTAGGGGGTAAGTGTAAAAATACCCTGCCTTTTGCATTCATTCAAACACGTGGAAGATGGCCATTATTGGGCGTAGAAGCCAAGGAGCGCAGCATTTACGAAGCGGGACACTATTCGACAAGTATATGGAATTTGGAGAAGAACCCGCCTCGCAATGCCGAAGACAATCAACGCCGGACTCATCGCCATTGAAGCCTGGTTCGGGGCTCTTGAGGAGTCTGGACTAGGGGTGTCCGGATAGCGAACTATCACCGTTGGCGGACTCCAAGACTATGAAGATACAAGATTGAAGACTTCGTCACGTGTCCGGATGGGACTTTCCTTGGCGTGGAAGGCAAGCTTGGCGATATGGATATGTAGATCTCCTACCATTGTAACCGACTACGTGTAACCCTAACCCTATCCGGTGTCTATATAAAGCTGGAGGGTTTTAGTCCGTAGAGACGAACAACAATCATACCATAGGCTAGCTTCTAGGGTTTAGCCTCCTTGATCTCGTGGTAGATCTACTCTTGTACTACCCATATCATCAATATTAATCAAGCGGGAGTAGGGTATTACCTCCATCGAGAGGGCCCGAACCTGGGTAAAAACATCGTGTCCCATGTCTCCTGTTACCATCCGCCTAGACGCACAGTTCGGGACCCCCTACCCGAGATCCGCCGGTTTTGACACCGACACCTGCATCGCAGCCTATTTGATTCAAATAGATATGTATGTTAATCTCCTGTACGAGTCATTAGATCCTCTGTTCGGCCTTTCTTTGTGAACATCGAACAGAGCCTCAGGGGCTACTATCTATACACAGACATTTTTCTTATATAGCTAAAAGGCATTATATACATACCTCAAAGCCTCTTAGAAGGCTAGTGTAGGCCTTGTTCAATTAGCTTTTAGCAGACCGAACCCTTTCAACCACCGTACCCATAAGGGTACGATGTTCATCCACAATTGTGGCATTCTAAAGCGCTTCCACCAGTGTATACGGCGCCTTCGGATTGACAGAGGTCGCTGGAGGGATTGGCGCACCCCCTTCTTTCGAAGGAGGCTGCTCACCTGATTCCGGAGCCGTATGGGTCTCCAGAATAATATTCGGTTGGGGCTGAATTGGGCATGGCCCCCATCGCCAGTCTCCATGGGGGGCGATTCCCCCGTGTTTCCGATAGCAGAGGTATCGCCCTCTGGCGCCACCTTGGCGGCTTCTCGCACCTCTCCCTGACCCGTAATGGTCCTTCAGGACAACACTTCGGCATTGTCCGTAGCTTTGGGGGAGGAGGCCGGCGGAGGCGACCCGCTATCCATCACGTTCGGATCTAGTGAATTCCCCGAAGATGAGGATTGCTAGGGGAGGACGCGAGCCGGACTGTAGCACGAAATTCAGTATATTAAAATCACAAGGCGGAAAATCGGATGGATATATAAGTACAAGTGCCTTTGTGGTACTTACGATCCGGCCAGGGGCTTCGGCCTGGGGCGCCACTCATCGGCGTCTGATTCGGAGTCGTCCGTGAGGGAGATTCTCCCTTTCTTGGACGCCTCCGCCTCCAGATCCGCGGAAGCCCCCCTTTTTTTCTTTCCCCCCTTAAGGGGAGAATTACTCTCTTCCTCCTCCCCTTCGTCTTCGTCAGGGGAGGAGTGAGTATTGGTGTCTTCGAACACTACGTCTGAAGCACCTTTACAGCGGAGGCCACTTTTGGCCTCCTTGCCCTTCTTCTTGGCCTTCTTTTCCGGCGCCTGATATGGCGCCGGAACCAGCATCCTTGTTAACAAAGGGATGGCTGGGTCTTCGGGTAGCGGAGCCAGATAGTGAATCCGCTCCGCCTTCTTCGTCCAGCCCTCTGGGAAGAATGGAAAGCTTAGTATGCCCCTTGGATTCACAAATAGTAAAGTTATCATAAAAACTTACGGGAGATGTTGCGTGATTATAGTCGAGGCCGAGGTCATCGGTCGTTTTCGGCCACGTCTTTTGGGTCTTGAACAACAACTTCCACATGTCTTCGTGCTTCGTGCCGGAGAACCGCTGCAGGGTCCAGGGACCGGCCGGGTCGAACTCCCACATGTGCTGAGTCCGGCCTTGGCAGGCGAGAATCCGGCGAAAGAGCATTACCTGGATCACGCTGGCAAGACTGGTATTCTTTTCTACCATACTCTTGATGCGCTTCTGCAGCATCGTCACCTTGCCGGATGATGCCCAGTCCAGGCCCTTATTGAGCCAGGATGTCAGCCGCAGTGGAGGCCCAAACTTGAACTCGGGAGGAGCAGCCCATGTGGAGTCACGAGGTTCCGTGACGTAGAACCACTCCTGCTGCCACCCCTTCACGGTCTCCACGAAGGTGCCTTTGGGCCAAGTGACGTTGGGGAGCTTGCTCACCATGGCGCCGCCGCACTCCGTGTGTTGACCATCCACCACTTTTGGCTTCACATTGAAGACCTTGAGCAATAGGCCGAAGTGGGGAGGGATGCGGAGGAATGCCTCACACACGACGATGAACACCGAAATGTTGAGGAAGGAATTCGGGGCTAGATTATGGAAATCTAACCTGTAGTAAAACATAAGGCCGCGGACGAAAGGATGGAGGGGAAACCCTAACCCGCGAAGGAAATGAGGGATTAATACTACCCTCTCATGGGGCTCCGGAGTAGGGACGACCTGCTTCTTGGCCGGAAGCCGATGGGCGATTTCCTTGGCTAAGTACCCCGCTTCCCGGAGCTCCTTGATGTTCTCCTTCGTGACACAGGAGGCCATCCACTTGCCCTGCGCTCTAGATCCGGACATGGCTAGAGTGTTTTCTGGGGGCGGAAGGGATTGAAGCTTGCGCGCTTGAGCTCGAGGCCGGATGGGCTAAGGAAGAAGGCTTGGGGTGAAAAGGTGGATTCTTATCTCCTTATAAAGGCAGTGAATATAGAGCGTCCCCCCCCCCCCCCACGAGCCTTAAACTCGCCTATTCCCAAGGGTTCGTGCGAACGACACGGTTGGATTACCCAAACCCATATTGATGAGAATCCCGTGATAAGGGGACACGATCTTTGTTTTGAAAAAACGTGTCACCGGAGGCTGCGTCTCGAAATGCGAAACGGGAGATTAAAAAACGATTCGAAATAATAAAGAGGCCAGACGTAATGTCTCGCCAGCAAAACTATCGGTGAAGACATATCGTGTTTTTCGATTAAGTATTATGCCCTTGTGGCAATGAGGTTGTGACTGTTAAACAGATCTGGACATAGTTCTTGTTGATCAACTACTTTAAAGTACTCGCCGCCTTGCAATGCCGAAGACAATCTGCACGCCGGACACATCGTCATTGAAGCCTGGTTCAGGGGCTACAGAGGGAGTCCTAGATTAGGGGGTCCTTGGGCATCCGAGCTATGTGACATGGGCCAGACTCATGGGCCTTGAAGATACAAGATGGAAGGCTTTCCCCCGTGTCCGGATGGGACTCTCCTTTGCGTGTGTCGGCGTTCTGGGAACGGGGGTCCCCAGACTTGCCTGCCTGCGGCCCACGGCGTGGCTAAGCCAGCAGGCCGTATGGCCCATCTTCATCAACAAGGCATCCAAGGCCCTCGCGAGGGGCCAAGCCACGTGAAGTGGACGACGCAAGACCTCCTCAGGAGTGGCCTAGTCAGGCAGGCTCACGAGGAGCGGAGATATCAAGGCGGGGCAAACCACACGAGGCTCTCGTGACGTGATCCGTGACGATTGACACCAGGCGGGCGCCAGCGCGCATAGCGTCCTTGTTTCCTATTTGGTGCTAAGGAAGCAGGCGCAGGTAAGGAGTACCGAGGCATCAGGCAAAGGTTGCTATATCGGTGCAACGAGACCAAGACCAGGAGGACGGCAAGATGGAGGTCATCGTGGAGCCCAAGACGGCGTCACCACCAGAGCCTTTCGCAGGCGAAGACCACTTTTGTCAGGATAGCTTGTACTAGTTGTCCCCCTTCAAATTTTCCCGTCGTTGTTGACTCCCTTCCCGCTCAATATTTGGGAAGAGGATCAGGGCCTATATAAGTAGAGCTAGCCGCCACAGTAGGGGCATCTCATCTCGGCTAGATCCCATCTGATCTGGTCGAGCAGTTCACCCAGCTCTCACCCGCTAAGTCACCAAGCACAAGAACACCTCAACCTCAGGAGGTTGTTCTTCCCTCTGTATTGTTCGTCATCAGCCCAAGAGGCAATCCACCACCACGACACTGGAGTAGGGTATTACACCACAACGGTGGCCTGAACCAGTATAAATCCAGTGTCTCTTTGTGTTGTGAGTTCGTCGAGTTCGTCCGCGAGATCTTAGAGAGCTAGGGCATAGATCGGTAGGAGGGAAATACTTCGCGCGCACCCCGATGTTTGAACCTTAAGGGTTTGCCGGAACCCCACATCCGATAGCGTGGATGGCAAGCTTGGCATTCGGATATGAAGATTCCTTTCTATGTAAACCGACTCTGTACAACCCTAGGCCCCTCCGGTGTCTATATAAACCGGAGGGTTTGGTTCGTAGAGGCAATCATAACCATACAGGCTAGACATCTAGGGTTTAGCCATTACGATCTCGAGGTAGATCAACTCTTGTAACCCCAATATTCATCAAAGTCAATCAAGCAGGAAGTAGGGTATTACCTCCATCGAGAGGGCCCGAACCTAGGTAAACATCGTGTCCCCGTCTCCTGTTACCTTCGATCCTTAGACGCATAGTTCGGGAACCCCCTACCCGAGATCTGCCGGTTTTGACACCGACACTAACCTATTGACATAGTGCCCAGTGCGAGTTGCAGTTTTTTGCTTGTTTTTTTACTTCACAGAATATAAGTACCAAACAAAGTCCAAATGCCACGAAACTTTTTGGAGATTTTTTCTTTGCCCAGAAGACAACTTGGGAGCCAAGGAAGTAGCAGAGGGAAGGCCCGTGGGGCCCACAAGACATCAAGGTGCGCTAGAGGCCTCTGGCGCACCCAGGCGGGTAGTGGGGCCCACGAGAGTCCTCTCCACCACCTCTCAGCTCTATAAATACCCAAATATTCCAGAAACCCTAGGGGAGTCGACGAAAAACAATTCGAGCCGCCGCAAATTCCAGAACCACGAGATCCAATAAAGAGCCCTTTTCCGGCACCTTGCCGGAGGGGAACACGATCACGGAGGGGTTCATCATCCTCAGCGGTGCTCCTCCGATGATGCGTGAGTAGTTTACCATAGACCTACGGGTCCATAGGCAGTAGCTAGATGGCTTCTTCTCTCTTTTTGATTCTCAATACAATGTTCTCCTCGATGTTCTTGGAGATCCATGTGATGTAATGACTTTTCGCGGTGTGTTTGTTGGGATCCGATGAATTGCGAGTTTATGATCAGATCTATCTATGAATATTATTTGAGTCTTCTTTGATTTCTTATATGCATGATTATTATAGCCTGTATTTCGTCTTCGAAATAATTTGGTTTGGCCAACTAGATTGTTTTTTCTTGCAATGGGAAGAGGTGCTTTGTGATGGGTTCGATCTTGCGGTGTCCTCACCCAGTGACAGAAGGGGTAGCGACGCACGCATGTATCATTTCTATTAAGGATAAAAAGATGGGGTCTATTCCTACATGAATAGATCTTATCTACATCATGTCATCGTTCTTATTGCATTACTTTGTTTCTCCATGAACTTAATACACTAGATGCATGCTGGATAGCGGTTGATCTGTGGAGTAATAGTAGTAGATGCAGGCAGGAGTCGGTCTACTAGTCTTGGATGTGATGCTTATATACATGATCATTTCCTTGGATACCGTCATAATTATTTTCTCTTCTATCAATTGCCCAACAATAATTTGTTCACCCACCGTATGCTATTTTCTCGAGAAAAGCCACTAGTGAAACCTACGGGCCCCGGATCTATTTTCTATCATATTGTTTTCAGATATATTACTCCAAAAACCCAAAAATACATTGCTGCACTTTTTCTTTATTTATTTTACTTTGTGTTTTTGCTAGATCTATTTATCCAATCCCATACAATTTAATCTACCTCAATACCGAGGAGGGTTTGACAACCCCTCTTACGCGTTGGGTTGCAAGTATTTGTTATTTGTGTGCAGGTACCGTTTAGATAGTGTTGCTTGGTTCTCCTACTGGATTGATAATCTTGGTTTCATAACTAAGGGAAATATTTACCGTTGCTGTGTTGCATCATTCTCTCCTCTTCGGGGAAATACCAATGCAGATACAAGCAATCAGTGCCCTGTTATGTTGTGGGCTCCACAAGGCTCCGTCTGACCTAATTTTAGTTTTATAAATTCTCAGATAGTGGGAGACCCCCAGAGAGCCACCTAAAACACTTTTTCCAGCACCGCAAGTTTCTGTTCTTCCACGATCCCATGTGGAGGCCTTTTTCGGTACTCTGCCTGAGGGGGAATCAATCACGGAGGGCTTCTACATCATCCTTGCTGCCTTCCGATGATGTGTGAGTATTTTATCACGGACCTACGGGTCCATAGCTAGTAGCTATAGATGGCTTCTTCTCTCTCTTTGATCTTCAATACCATGTTCTCCTTGATCTTTTTGGAGTTCTATCCGAAATAATCTTCTTTTGTGGTGTGTTTGTTGGGATCCGATGAATTATGGGTTTATGATCATATTATTCACTGAAAGTAATTGAGTCTTTTCTGAACTTTATTATCCATGATTAAAATAGCTTTGTATTTCTCTCCGATCGATACGTTTGGTTTGGCCAACTAGATTGATTTATCTTCACTGGGAGAGGTGCTTTGTAGTGGGTTCAATCTTGAAGTGCCTCACCTCGTGATAGAAGGGGTAGCGAAGCACATATTGTATTGTTGCTACTAAGAATAAAATGATGTGGTTTATTCATATTGATTGAGTTTACTTTGTCTACATCATGTCATCTTGCTTAAAGTGTTGCTCTGTTTGTCATGAACTTAATACCATAGATGCATGCTGGATAGCGATCGATTGGTGTAGTAATAGTAGTAAATGCAGGCAGGAGTCGGTCTACTTGTTACGGACGTGATGCCTATATGTGTGATCATTGCCATGAATAGCGTCATAACTATGTGTTTTTCTATCAATTGCCCAACAGTAATTTGTGTACCCACTGTATGCTATGTGTTCGAGAGAGAAGCCTCTAGTTAAGACTATGGCCCCGGGTCTACTTTTACATATTATAAAAACCAAAAATACCTTACTGCAATTTATTTACCTTTTTTGTTTTGCAATTTATTTATCTTTCTACCACTATCAGAATTAATCCTTGCAAGTAACGAGTTCAAGGGGATTGACAATCCTCTTGCTAGTGTTGGGTGCAAGTATTTGGTTTTATGTGTGTAGGTAGTAAAGACGGGAATTTGCGTGGTTCTTCTATTGGTTTGATAACCTTCGTTCTCACTGAGGGAAATACTTATCTCTACTGTACTGTGATACGTCTCCAACGTATCTATACTTTTTGATTGTTCCATGCTATTACATTAGCAATCTTGGATATTTATATGAATTTTTGTGCTATTTTATATCATTTTTTAGGACTAACCTATTAACCCAGTACCTAGTGCCAGTTGCTGTTTTCTACTTGTTTTTGGTTTTTCAGAAAATCTGTACCAAACGGAGTCCAAACGCTACAAAAAATTTTGACGATTTTTTTCTAGACAAGAGATACCCTAGAAGCTTCGGGAGGAGACTAGACGGCAAATGAGGAGACGACAAGGCAACAGGGCACGCCCTGGGGGGTGCCCTGTTACCTTGTGGGCCCCTCATGGCTCCGTCTGACCTAATTTCACTTTATAAATTCTAAAATATTGGGAAACCACCCGAGAGCCACCCGAAACAGTTTCTCCGCCGTCGCAAGTTTTTGTTCTTCCGTGATCCCATCTGGAGGTCTTTTTCGGTACTCTGCTGGAGGGGGAATCGATGGCTTCTACATCATCCTTGCTGCCTTCCGATGATGCGTGAGTAGTTCACCACAGACCTATGGGTCCATAACTAGTAGCTAGATGGCTTCTTCTCTCTCTTTGATCTTCAATACAACGTTCTCCTCGATGTTCTTGGAGTTCTATCCGATGTGATCTTCTTTTGCGGTGTGTTTATTGGGATCCGTGAATTATGGGTTTATGAGCTGAATATTTATAATAAGTAATGAAGTCTTTTCTGAACCTTATTATGCATGATTTTTACAGATTTGTATTTCTCTTGGATCTATCTGTTTGGTTTGGCCAACTAGATTGATTTATCTTCAGTGGGAGAGGTGCTTTGTAATGGGTTCAATCTTGCGGTGCTCTATACCCCAGTGATGGTAGGGGACAAGACGCGTATTTGTATTATTGTCATTAAGGGTAAAATGACGAGGTTTATTCATATTGATTGGGTTTACTTTGTCTACATCATGCTATCTTGCTTAAGGCGTTACTCTATTTTTCATGAACTCAATACCATAGATCCATGCTGGATAGCGGTCGATTGGTGGAGTAATAGTAGTATACGCAAGCAGGAGTCGGTCTACTTGTCTTGGATGTGATGCCTATATACATGACCATTGCCTTGAATATTGTTATAACTATGCACTTTCTATCAATTGCACAACAGTAATTTGTGCACCCCCCGCATGCTATGTGCTCGAGAGAGAAGCCTCTAGTAAAAACTATGGCTCCCGGGTCTACTTTTATCATATATAAAAATCCAAAAAATACCTTGCTGCAATTTTATTTCCTTTATTTTGTTTTGCAATTTACTTTTCTAACTATCACTATCAGAATTAATCCTTGGAAGTAACGCGTTCAAGGGGATTGACAACCCTCTTGCCCGCGTTGGGTGCAAGTATTTAATTTTGTGTGTGTAAGTGTTGTTCACGAGGCTTTGTGTGGTTCTCCTACTGGATTGATACTTTGGTTTCCATTGAGAGAAATACTTATATCTACTATGCTGCATCTCCTCTCCTCTTCTCCAAAAATTCCAATGCAGCCACAAGTAGCATACTGAATCTCACCTCCTCTTCGAGGAAAATCCCAATGCAGTTTACAAGTAGCACGCCCTACTCCGACGTGGCCATCCACAACCATGAATGGAAGTCCCTCAAATCGATGGTACACCATCCAAGAGGCTGTGTCCAAGTATTGCGGGCACTTGAAGCATCTCATCGCACGGTGGCCTAGCGGTGCACAAATCACCGAGCAAGTAAGTTGATCACTAGCCGGATATGCTTTAATTTTCTTGATCACTAGCCGGGCATGTATTGTTTTGTTGCTAGCTAGACGGATATGCATTGTCGGCATTGTTTCACTTTGTAGCCTACTCATGCTTGTGTGGTGTACAAGAAGTTGGAGAAGAAGTTCTTCACTGTCATGCATTGTTGGTTGAAGTTGAATGGGCAACCGAAGTGGAACCTTTTCATTGTCAAGACCGCTGCCCAAGCCAACGAGGAAGAAACCGCTGACCCTACCGACCCAACCAAAGAACTGCCGAAGAAGGTTAGAACAAATTTATGGGGGAAGAAGTGGGAGGAGGAGAGGGCGAAGCGAGAAGGTGCGGTGGCCAAGCTGACGGAGAGGTTCAAGGACATCTTGGCGAAGAAGGTGGAGGCATGGGTGAGGCGCTCTTACATCAAGAAGGAGAAGAAGGCGGAGAGGTTCAAGCTGTTGACGGAGGCGACAGACAAGAAGCTCAAGCTCGAAGAGAGGAGGACCATAATCAAGGAGAGGAAGGACGCGCTCGAGGAAAAGAGGGTGAAGATCGCCGCTAATGCGAAGGACGCCAAGATGCTAACCTTGAATGTCGACTCTTTGGATGCCGACGCGAGAATGATCGTGCAATCCGTCCGCTACCAGATGTTACATCAATAGAAAGATGAGTTTGCGGCGGCGGACTATGAGGACGCGGTGGAGGCGGAGGCGGCCTACGCGACGGTGCACCTCCATGATCGGGGAGCAGCTGGCTGGGATTGTTGATCCGACAGGGCAGAAATGCATGGACTACCAGACTGATATTCTTTTGGATTTGGCCATGTAAAAACTAAACATATTTGCCTCTTTTAGGTTTTGATCGTGCATGCGATCCGACGTTGGTGTGATCTGGCGCGTTGTGTCGATCAGTGTACATTGGAATTTGAATTTATTGACGGACATATACAGAATATAGTTGGATGGCGGCCTCTCGCATCCATATCCGCGAACGGATGTAGAAATTTGTGTGTTACCGTTAGAGATACCCTAAGGTCTAATGCATTTTTCGAGATTGCTTTTAACCACGGGTTAGAGCAACAATATGTGGCATACATGTTACACATAGCATTACCGTTAAATTTGTATACGAAAAGAGTTTATAATGATCTAATTGTTATATCATACCTCTCATGTATTTTTAATCTCATTAATAAGGGCATCTCCAGCCAGGCCCTCAAGAAGCCTCCCCAGGTGCATTTTTAGACGCCGGCGAGTAAAAATCTTCCCAGCCGCAATTCCAGAGTCACGTTTTTCGCCGGATCTGACGAAAATCACGGCCGGCGCTCGCGATGAAAACTCAGCAAACCGGAATGCAGCTGAGGGCGCCGGCGCTATATTTTAGCCGCGAAAGGCCTTGCCGACCTCTAATCTCTCTCTCTCCTTTTTTACGGCTAGGCCCACCACGTGAGGCATGCAAAAAGACAACGGAGAAGCCGCAGCGGCCAGCCCGGCGGGCCGCTGGCCTGCGTCGCGCCTCCTCGAGCAGCTTCACACCGCCGCCCGCGCCGCCTCCCGAGAAGCTTCACGCCGCCCGGCCGCCGATAGCCAGCCCCGCAGCTCCGTGCGCTACCGAGCCCGGCCACCGAGCAGCTCTCCTCCACGGGCGGCCCCGACACCGGGCGCGGCTGGCCACGGGCGGCCCGGCCCGAGCATGGCGACCACGGCCGCCCCGAGCGGCCCCTGCCCGAGCCACGCACCGGTGGGCGCAACTCGAGTGGGGAGGGCACGCATGGCCGGGCGGGGCTCGCGCCGAGCGGCCGGAGCGGAGCATGGCCGGGCGGGGCTCGCGCGCGTGGCCGGAGCGGGGCTGCCTCTCGCCACGCCTCCACGGCACCTCACCGGGCGGTTGAGCTCCGGCTCCACGGCATGGCCGAGGGCGAGGACGCCCACGGGATCTCCGGCCTGGCCGTGGCGCCGCCGCTCGGTCGGCGTCCTGCTGCCGCTCCTGGGCCCCGGCGTCTTGGCTGCGTCCTCGTCCTCCTTCCGGCTGCCGCTACCATCGAGGCCGAGTGGAGGATGTGGATCTGACTCGGAGGGCGCGCCGCATGAGGGCGCGGCGGCCAGCGCTTGTGGCGTGGCTCGCAGCGGAGGGCGTGGCATGCGCAGCTGGCTGACGGGCGGGCTGCGGAGAAGACGTGGCTCCTCCTCTCCGCTCTCTCGGCTGCCAACACCAACTTCCCGCTCTCCACGGCCGACCTCCTCCGTTCCTCGTCGCCACACTCACCGCCACCGACGTCCCGGTCGACACAAAGGCTGGCGTGCCTCGCCAGCTCATAACCTCTCCGCCAAGCTCGAGCACGTCCGGGCCGTGGTCAGCAAGCGTCGTCTTGGCGCTCTGGCACTCTCCACGATGGAGCGGACGGAGACCACGGCAGTGAGTCGGCCCGCTTCTCGCCAACACTGCTCCTGGGAGCGCAACGAGTGGACAAATTCCCACCCCCATGCCAAAGTTCTCGCCGGCAGCCCCCCAGGAGGCGAAAAAAATGCCTCTGAAGGGCCGAACGGCTGGAGATGCCCTGATCAACGACAACCTTGAAAAACAATTAGACCCTATTCCCTTCGTTTCAAAATAGATGACTCAATTTTGTACTAAAGTTGAGTCATCTATTTTGGAACGGAGGAAGTATGTATTAGGATGGAGAGAGTGTAACTTTCTGGTGTGCCATACTCCTCCCTTCCTTTTCCTGAAGACAAAGAAGAAAACCATTTGGTATGGTGCGGTGGTTGGTGAAGCCAGAAAGCCAATTGGTGTAGTGGTTGGTGAAGGCAGACAGCCCCATATAACCCTTTTCCCATCCTCCCTCCAAAGCATTCCTCATCGCTCAGTCGCTCGCTCACACCAAAAACAACCACCAGCAGTAGCTGGGTTCCGGAGAGGCAGAGTCAGAGGCAAACATGGGCTCCACCGCAGCCGACATGGCCGCCTCCGCCGACGAGGAGGCGTGCATGTACGCTCTCCAGCTCGTCTCGTCGTCGATCCTCCCGATGACGCTCAAGAACGCCATCGAGCTGGGTCTCCTGGAGACCCTGGTGGCCGCCGGCGGCAAGCTGCTGACGCCCGCCGAGGTGGCAGCCAAGCTCCCGTCCACGGCGAATCCCGCCGCGGCGGACATGGTGGACCGCATGCTCCGGCTGCTGGCCTCGTACAACGTGGTGTCGTGCACGATGGAGGAGGGCAAGGACGGGCGCCTGTCCCGGCGATACGGCGCCGCGCCCGTGTGCAAATTCCTCACCCCCAACGAGGACGGCGTCTCCATGGCAGCGCTCGCGCTCATGAACCAGGACAAGGTCCTCATGGAGAGCTGGTGAGCTAGATCGATCACTCCATCATCCCCTGTTTCTTCCATACTTTGCTCCTTTGCTGCGGCCGGCTATCATGCGGGGGTGCCCACCCGGCCGGCAGCCGGCAGCCGGCAGCATAACTCTCTCTTTAACATCTCTCTCTCAAAAAAAAAACTCTCTTTAACAAATTGAGCTCCAGCAGCAGGTAATAAATAGTAGTAGTTGTAGTACTAAAGTTAGCACGAGCCAGAGAACCCCGAAGAGTTCATCTAGAAACTGAGAGATTACGTATCAAATACGGCAGTCAGCTTCAGAAGCAGACAAGCAGAACCGAACCGCATGGTGGTGACTTTTCTTGCCTGAGATTTCTCGCAGTAATATTAGTCAACCACCAAAGGACGAATTTTGGGTTCACAGCCCATTAACTAGAGGACTTTTCATGCTTAAAAAAGAGGACTTTTCATGTTAAAAACAAAACTAGAGGACTTTTAAGCCGGGTGATACAGCAACTCTTTTGACTCTGTTTCAAAAGATGTGGGAACGAGTTGTTGGAATAAAATATGTATGTGAATGCTATTTTCAGGTACTACCTGAAGGACGCGGTCCTTGACGGCGGCATCCCGTTCAACAAGGCGTACGGGATGTCGGCGTTCGAGTACCACGGCACGGACCCGCGCTTCAACCGCGTCTTCAACGAGGGGATGAAGAACCACTCCATCATCATCACCAAGAAGCTCCTCGAGGTCTACAAGGGCTTCGAGGGCCTCGGCACCATCGTCGACGTGGGCGGCGGCGTGGGCGCCACCGTCGGCGCCATCGTCGCCGCGTACCCGGCCGTCAAGGGCATCAACTTCGACCTCCCCCACGTCATCTCCGAGGCGCCGCCGTTCCCGGGCGTCACCCACGTCGGCGGCGACATGTTCCAGAAGGTGCCCTCGGGCGACGCCATCCTCATGAAGTGGATCCTCCACGACTGGAGCGACGAGCACTGCGCGACGCTGCTCAAGAACTGCTACGACGCGCTGCCCGCGCACGGCAAGGTGGTGCTCGTGGAGTGCATCCTGCCGGTGAACCCGGAGGCCACGCCCAAGGCGCAGGGGGTGTTCCACGTCGACATGATCATGCTCGCGCACAACCCCGGCGGCAGGGAGAGGTACGAGAGGGAGTTCGAGGCCCTGGCCAAGGGCGCCGGCTTCAAAGCCATCAAGACCACTTACATCTACGCCAACGCATTTGCCATCGAGTTCACCAAGTAGATCCATGCCGACGTGCACCGATCTGAGACCATCTTCTTCTTCCTCGCTGGCGCTGCTGCATATGTACTTTGGCTTGGTGTTTCCTCTGTTTTCCTAATTTTGCCATCCTAGCTCTGAATCATTCTGAATGCTACTGGTTGTGTCGTCGATCTACCCATTCGAAATGTACTGTCTATTAATAGTGCTGCTCTTAAAGGTAGCATGTGATGCAATGACATGATTTCTCTCCTTTGTTGATTATACGAAGAGTATATGAAGTGAAGTGTTATTGATCTTCCCCTGTAAGAATGTTTTAATGCTCAGATAAATCCTCTGATGTTATATTAATCCGACACTAGTAGGTGGAGGCACCCAGCTTGTAGAAGCAATCATTGCAGAGGAGGAAATGAATGAAAGAACTTCTACCGAGTAGGATTTCCACACGATAACATGATCGAGTAGGAAGTGGATCATGTCACCATTGCGTAGAAGCTACGTCTAGGTCTAGCCAGCGGTGGTGTTATCGTTATCCGTCAAGTCGAGACTGGTACTAGTCGTGGCTCGGGTCGGGTCAGTCAGCTGAATGAAACATATGACGGGGTAAAGCGAACTCTAAAGCGAATTCATCCAACAACTCGCCGCAGAATAACAGAACTAGAACGGCTCGCTCTAGAAGGATATAGATGAAAAAAAAAACTATTTCAGCAAAGCAACGCCTTTTAGTTTTTTGAGGTATTTTTGCAGGCGATTCTCTTTTTTTCTTTAATTGAGGCAAAAAATTGAGAGATAAAGCACAGCAACGGCTAACATTTTTTTTATTTTTTTATGAGACAAACGGCTAGCGTGGGACCTCCTAGTCACGGCATTTCCTAGCCTTTAGCGCCGGTTAAAGACAAGTAAACAAATGGGCACACAACCCCGTGCATCCTAGACCGGCCCATTTTCATTTTTCCAACCTTCACAAAATGAGGGCGAGTGGTGAGATTCGAACTTGGTACCTCTTTGTTTCGTTCGAACGTAGTAACCAACTCGCGCAGCTCGCCTAGGTCCCCCTAGGCAATTCCTATATGACGCGCGCGAGCGTCAAGGTGTCGCCGCTTCGCTGAAGCAAAGCGACCGATCGACAAGATATGGGCCGGCCCACTTGAGCTCCCTGTACCAGTTATTTCTAGTTATGGTTTCTTTAACAGGTTTTTCTGGTTTCTTAATTACTTTTATTTTTCGTTTTATTTTTTCGTTTTTCTTCTTATTTCTCCCTCTTATTTTCTTTTTTCTACTTTTCCTGTTTCTTTTTTCTTTTCCATAAATTCAAAATTTCAAAAACATGTTCAGATTTGTCAAAATTCGTTTGAGTTTTCATAATATGTTTTTGAAAATTTTGTTCACGGTTCAAAAAAGGTTTTGAAGTCCAATTATTTGTTCACCGAATTGAAGAAAAATGTTGACATATATTGAAAAAAATGTTCAGTGTGTATAAAAATATTCATCGTGCACAGAAATTTTGTTCAGTATGCATTCAAAAAATATTCATCGTATTTTTATAAATTTTCAGTGTGTATTTGAATAATGTTCATCGTATACTAAGAAAATGTTCAGTGTGTATTCTAAATTCTCTTTCAAAAAATTGTTCATGGTACAAAACAATTGTTCAGATTTCGAAATTTGTTTAACTTTTGGAAAACATATTTCATGTTAAAAAAACATTTTTTTACGATTTTCGAAACATTGTTCACATATTTATGAATATACATTTTTTCCTAAGAATTGTTGGAAAATGTTGAAAACCCCAGGATCTACCACCTTCGTTGGTACTTTAAGGCTAACGCTGCCTTTTAGACGTGCTGAACTCGTAGCCCAGTTGGATAGCTCCAATAGCACATCTCGCGAGGTCGAGTCCCTTTGCGGTTGTTTTTATTTTTCAGTTACCGAGTTCGCTCAACGCTTCGTTTGGGCCGGCCCATTTGCGCGTCAGCTTTAGCAAAAGCAACTCGTTTTGACGCCCACGAGCGTCGAGCAGGAGCTCTCGTCCCCCTAGTCAGCACTAAGCGCCGGCTAGGAGAACCAATGCTCACGCAGCCTACCTTTCTGGGCCTGCCCAACAAAAGCGAAGCAGCTCGCTCACTCGGCCGGGTTCATTCCTTCGATAGTTGACATGGTATGTCCTTAAGCGCTAATCAGGTTTTTCTTTTTTGGGGGAAGTTGGGCGCTAATCTGTTGACATTCAGGAGAGGCACAACAGATAAACGAGGATTGATCTTCTACCCTCTAGGTTAGGGTTTATCGCCTCTGGCGCCGCCGCCTAGAGCTTTTTCTCCGCCCGATCGCCGGGCGCCTCCCTTCGCACCTTGGATCGTGAGCGGGAAACATGTCGACCGTGGCGAGGATCATCCTCGGCTGGTCGGGGAAGAACACGGAGGAGATCTGCAACACTTAGATCTCAAGGACGGCGTGCTAGATGACGTGATCGTGGGGGTGGAGGAATCTAAGAAATATGCGTGACGTGAGCGAGATGGTGGGCGATCGCAAAAGGTAAACACGACCGGACCTTGGTAGCATCCGCCATGTTTGAGACCATGAAATCGATCTGAGTCTAGCACATGTGCCTTGATGATCTGAGGGAGGCAGGGGAAAACCTTTTTATCTTTCAGATGTTCTGCCTGGGAGATTGGAAGAAAGTTGTCCATGGTGGTCCGTAGCTGTTCAAGGGGATGGGGATGTTGATTGAAGATTATGATGGTAAGCAAGATCCGGAATCCGTCGCCTTCGATGGCCTGTTTGTCTGGGCACAAATACACAATATACCGGAGCTCTACCGGAAGCTTGAAGTCGTTGATCGCCTAGCTAGACGGATCGGCCGGGTGAAGGAAACACAATTGTCTCCAAGGCTTTTCTATGAAGGTAACTACGTCCGAATCCGGGCTAGGGTTACAGTAGACAAACCACTCACGAGGGTGATTCCGTTGAGCGTGGTGGGTGAGGGCAGGAAACTCCTCCCTGTCAAGTATGAGAAGATACCGTACTTCTGTCAAATTTGTGGACTCATGGGCCATAATCATGAGGAGTGTGGAGATGGAGTTTGGGAGGCCAAGGACAAGCAATGGGGAAGCTGGATGCTGGCACAGAGGCGGGAGATAGTGCAGGAGCCCCAAGGAGGAGGCCGAGCCTCTCGGGGTGGTCGCTTTGGAGGCCGGGGAAGAGGAAGATCAGGAAGGGGTGCACCACCACTTGGCAAACTTCACTGTTCATGGCGCTCGTCGCAGAGGCGGGGCTGGATTCGTAGCGAGAAGATGAAGAGGAGGATGGCGTGACTAGTCCGATGAAACCGCTCGCCACAGAGGAGGGAGCATGAAGGAGGACGGGGCCTTGAAACCTGAATTTCATTTGGGGTTGGAAACAAACCAGATGAACACTTGCGACAGCAGGCGTGGATCGGGAGTTCGACACGGACACGGAGTTGTTCCGGGCATAGACCTGGCACTCACGGCGGTACCACCACCACCACCAGCGTATGTGTCCTCCCGAGATGCCAAGAAAGCGAAGAAATCGGCATCACCAGTGAAGAAAAATTCAGATAAGATGGCGTTATTGGCGGGCTCCGACTCGGAGCGCCGCCAAGCCCAATGAAAATCCTATGCTGGAACTGTCGTGGGATAGGCGATCCCGCGACAGTCCGTGAACTACGTGATCTCGTTGAGATCAGTTCGCCATCTATCTTGTGTTTAGTTGAAACCCAGTTACAGAAGAGTCGTGTTGAAGGTTTGCGTACGTCGTTAGGGTATGATTTCAGCTTTGGTGTCGGGAGTAGTGGACGTAGTGGTGGCCTTTGTATTTTTTGGAAGAACTTTTTGGATGTTTTAATAAAGAATTTTTCTGAGTATCACGTGGATGCCTGGGCCACTGAACCAGGTAAGGAGCAATGGAGACTGACATGCTTCTATGGCGAAGCTACCAGGAGCCTTCGTCATAAAACATGGGACACCATGAAGCGGTTGAGGGGAGAGAGTACACTCCTTGGATGTGCATTGGGGACTTTAATGAGATTTTGAGGCCGAAGAGCAGCATGGACCAAGCAGGCGTGATAGCTCATGATTGATGCGTTCAGAGAAGCCATTGATATATGCGGCTTAGCTGACCTGGGGTATCGGGGTTTGGATTGGACGTGGGAGAAGAAGGTTGCTGGAGGGAGCTACTGCCGTGTTCGCTTGGATAGAGCTCTGGTTTCACCGTGCTGGTCAGCCTTGTTTCCATTCGCGTATGTCGAGCACCTTACAGCTGCAAAGTCGGATCATTGTCCAATTCTTCTGGAGACCGAGCTGAGGGACACAAGTATTCGGGCAAAACAAAAACAGTTCCGCTATGAATGCATGTGGGAAAGAGACCCCAGTTTTGGCGATGTGTTACTTGATGCCTGGAATAATGCAGGGCGGGCTCAAAGTGTTTCTGCGCTCTCCCATAAGCTAACTGCGGTGGCTGGGAAATTACAGAGTTGGGGCCGGACATCCTTTGGTGCGGTGCGATCCGAATTGCGTCACCTCCGCTTTTACACTTGGAGGAGCTGCGATCATTACCTGGCCGCGTCGGGCCATCGGTTGAGGAAGAAAGGGTCGAAGCCCGTATGGTTGAACTTTGCTTACGGGAGGAGATCATGTGGCGTCAGAGGGCGCGTATTCAGTGGCTAGCAGAAGGAGACAGCAATACGAAATTTTTTCATCGTAAAGCTAGCGCCCGGAAGGTAAAGAACCGGATTGGGGAGCTGCAGCGACCTGATGGAACCATGTGTAAGGAGGAGCATGAGATGGCTGGTATGGCTACTTCTTTTTATAGTAATCTCTACGCCTCTGAACCTACGGTTGGCATTGAGGAGGTCCTTTCCCATATACCGACCAGGGTAGATGCACCTATGAATATATCTCTGGATGCACAATATAGTAAGACCGAGGTGAAAGCAGCCTTGTTCCAGATGTTTCCGACGAAGGCCCCAGGGCCAGACGGTTTCCTGGCACATTTCTTTCAAATACACTGGGATCTCTGTGGTGATGAGGTTACTGAGATGGTTCTTCGAGTTCTTAATGGAGAAGATTCTCCGGAGGAGATAAACAAGACGTTCATCGTTCTAATACCCAAGATTGCTAGCCCAAAAAATTTAGCACAGTTTCGACCGATAAGCCTCTTCAATGTGATCTTTAAGATTGCATCAAAGGTGTTGGCTAATCGGCTCAAGCTTATTCTCCCCGATATCATCTCCGAAGCGATCGGCATTTGTTCCAGGGCGTCTCATTACTGACAATTTTATATCGGCCTATGAGTGTCTCCACTATATGAAATCCAGGAAGCTCAAGCGTAACAGGTTCTGTGCTTTGAAGCTTGATATGATGAAAGCCTACAATCGGCTTGAGTGGAACTATCTGGAAAAGGTTATGCGCAAGATGGGAATCAGCCCACAGTTTACGCAAACAGTAATGAGGTGTGTAACCTCGGTTTCCTTCTCAGTTATCTTTAATGGTGGTAAGCAAGAGGAGTTCAGTCGCTCTCGTGGACTCAGGCAGGGTGATCCCATATCGCCATATCTTTTCCTATTGGCCGTCGAAGGTCTCTCTTGCCTACTGAAACCCACAAAGCCAGATGAGAGCATCAACGGTATAAAAGTGGCACCGGGAGCCCCATAGGTAAACCACCTCCTTTTTGCAGATGATAGCCTGCTTTTCTTTGATGCCACATCTGTCATGGCCAACAGAGTTGAGAATCTTCTGCAAAAGTATTGCCTAGCTTCCGGACAGCGCATCAATAAGGAGAAGTCCTCAATATTCTTCAGTAAAGGTTGTTCAGAAGGAGTGAGACAGGAAATCAAACATATCCTCTCAGTCCAGAATGAGAAATTGTCTGAAAAAAGTACCTTGGCCTCCGGCGACGTTGGCGAGCAAAGGAAGGATCCTTCAAGTATCTTAAAGATAGGATATGGAAGCAAGTGCAGGGCTGGATGGAGAAGGCACTTTCTGTGGGAGGGAAAGAAGTGCTTATCAAGTCAGTTGCTCAAGCTATCCCGACGTACTCAATGGCGTGCTTCAAGTTACCACGTGGCTTGTGTCAACACATTAATGGCCTTTTGAGGAAATTCTGGTGGGGATCCAAAAAGGCGAGAGGAAGACCGCGTGGGTGTCTTGGGATGTGATGACACAGCGAAGTTTATGGGAGGCATGGGGTTTCGTGATATCGAACTCTTTAACCTTGCTTTCTGCTGGCGGACAAACTGGCGGCTACTCCAAGAACCCAACTCTCTCAGTGCACGCATTCTCAAGGCTGTGTACTACCCTTCGGCTTCGATCCTTGAAGCTGAGTTGGGGAAGAACCCGTCACAGGTCTGGCGCTCTTTGATCGAAGGCAGAGACACACTCAAGCTTGGGCTGATCAAGCGGATTGGATCCGGCGCGGACACAAATATCTGGGCTGATAACTGGATACCACGTGATTTTAAACTGCGCCCGGTGTGCCCGAAATCGTTGAACCCACCGTAGCTGGTCTCGGATCTCATTAACCCTGTCACCTGTGCATGGGATAAAGAGGCTTTGGATGAACACTTGTACCCAATGGACAAGGAGGCAATTCTTAACATCCCACTTAGCTCTCGAGTTCGCTATGATTTCTGGTCATGGCACTATGAGCGCAAGGGTGTCTTCACAGTGCGTTCGGCTTACAAGCTTCTGTCCGCCACCAAGCAGCAACGCACGGACTGGCTCGAGCACAATGATGGACACTCGCGGATTGAAGCAGACCGTGGATCCTGGGCGAAACTTTGGGGAGCGGCGGTCCCTTCCAAAGTTCGCGTCTTTGCGTGGAGATTGGCCAAGTGCTCAATTCCTACAGGAGAAGTTCGAAAGCATAGGCGCATGGCCGACTCGGCGGAGTGCTCATTATGTCACGTGGCGGTGGATACGTGGCGCCACTCTCTCTTGATTTGCCGCATGGCACGCTGTGTTTGGGCTCTTGCTGACGAGGATCTCACAGACACAGTCATCTCCAACAGAACGGAAGACCCGAAGCTCTGGATGTTATGGCTGGTAGACACCTTAAACACTGCTGATTTGGCTCGTGTCCTTGTTACCATGTGGGCCATATGGTGGGCGCGGCGACGAGCCATACATGATCACCAGTTCCAGAGCCCGTTATCCACTAATATCTTCGTGGACAAGTACTTGGCAGAGCTGGAGATGTTGCCGAAGCAGAATATACAGCAAAAGGAGCGGAATGCAAACCCTAGGGACCTGCATGTGAATTATAGGGACTTGCATGTAAATCCAAGATTAAGGGCGGAGCCGGCGGCTGGGATCGGGTGGCTCCCGCCTGCGAGCCATGATTACAAAATCAATGTCGATGGGGGCTTCTCCAAGATAGGAGACCGGGCTGCCTCAGCTGCGGTGTGTAGGGACAAGGGGGGGCAAATATATTGGAGCCTCGGCGATCATCTACGAGGGCCGTCTCGATCCGACAATCCTTGAAGCCGAAGCATGCAACGAAGCTCTCTCTCTTGTTGCCGATCTTCAGCTCCGGTCCGTTTGTGTTGCAACTGACTGCCTTGAGGTTGTAACGAATCCAAGGGAGGAAGTTCCATGTAGATACTACCCTATCTTACAGGACATAAAGTATCAAAGTAGGCTCTTTAACGACCTTAGTTTATTCATGAAAACAGAAAGTACAATGGAGAGGCCCATGCCTTGGCAAAGGCAGCTGCTTCTCTTAGTTCTGGGCGCCATGTGTGGCTTAGTATTATGTCCGATATCATCTGTATCCCATTATGCTTGAACGTTCAATAAAGGGTGCGGTTTGCTCAAAAAAAATCTGTTGACATTCAAAAAGTTCATAGATTTAAAAAGCACACATATTTAAAATAAGTTTGTGAACTTTCAAAAAATGTTGATGGGTTTATTTACTTTTGTGAATTTGAGAATTGTTCATGAATTTGAAAAAAGTTTACGGTTTTGAAAGAAAAGGTTCATTCATTTGAAAAAAGCTCATGGGTTTTGAAAAATAATTCATGGATTTGAAAAAGAAATCATTGGTTTTGAAATAAAAGTTTCACAAATTTGAAAAAAATCTCGTGGGTTTTAAAAAAAGTTCATAAATATGAAAAAAGTTCATCGATTTAAAAAATGAATTTGGAAAAAACTCATGTGTTTCACAAAGAATGTTCGCAGATTTTAAAAGGTTCATCGATTTTGAAAGAAAAAACATAGATTTGAAAAAATCATGAATTTGGAAAAGGATTGCCATTTCTAAAAAATCATGAGTTTGAAGGAAAAAAATTGAATTTGAAAAAGGATTGCGCATATAAGAAATAAAAAAAGGAACAAAAAAGAAATGGAAAAAGGAATAAAACCAAACAAAAACTAGTCCAGGAAATCAAGAAAAAATACCTGGTCCAAAATCTTCCCAAAACCGGCTCGGGAAGCTTCACAAAACTAGGGGGAAATCTTCCCTCTCGTGCGCTTAATGGTCGGCCTATTAAGAATCGTAGGAAGGGAGGGGTGTGCGTGCTCGTTTGCACAAGGACCTTTATCGAGCATTGAATAGATGCCACGGGCTAGCGCTTTGTGGCTGACTCTCTCAGTATATATTCGAATGGGCCTCTGCTTAGTGTGGGCGGCCTGAGAAGAAGTCCCATTTCATGTGGCCCTTTTCCAACACTTCATGTCACTTTTCCCCTCGGGTTTCATCGACTCTCCCTCGGTGTTGAGATTTTTTTCTGTGTTTCCTTCCCTCTGTCGTGGTTCTTGCTCAAGCTGAAGGTGTAGTCTTGCAATGCTATCCACCTTTGGCTATACCACCGGTGGAGCTGGATCTTATTAGGATGTGGTGTTGCGTGATTGCTTTTTGGGAATAGGGTTTACGAATGGCGGTCAATTCAGCACCTTCTCGTCGATGGCCAGGGGCCAGGAACTTAAGAGGATGACGAAGGAATCGGGTCTCCAAGAGGAAGAGTTGTACGACATGGTCTTCAAAGGGGAGTTCCGTAGCAGTCGTAGGGGTTCGCTAGATGGCGATTGCTCGTGGTATAAGAGGGGTCGGTTCAGGCACTTTTAGTTTTCCAAGAAAAGATCTGCATGGGACCTTGCCCAAGAGGTTTGCATTCGCCTGCTCGAGGGCAATTTGTTCACATGACAAATTTTTGCCTTGGCTATTAAAAGAAAGTTATGCTCGGAGGGCCTTGGACCTTCCATGGTGATAGCATGTTGATCGCACCTTATGATGGATTTACCAAAGCATCAACAATTTCTCTTAATCAACCCGACATATGGATTCAGGTCCATGATCTTCCAGGTGGATATCGTCCACTAGTTAAAACTATGGCGGGCAAGATTGGGGAATTCATCACAGTTGAACTGACCTCCTTTGATTTTGTGAGTAATTTATGTCGAGTCGGTTCAAGCTTGATGTGAGGAAACCACTTAAAAATGAAGTGTCAATAGTCAGGAAAAAAAATCTAGATTTCTTACGTAGAAATATGAACGTCTATCCAACTGGTGTGTGGTACGTTTGGTCATGAATACAAGGAACACGGGGGATGGCATTCATCCCCCTTCATCTTTGGTTTTAAAAAACCTCAGGACAGAATGGTTTATGCGCATGGGAGGATGTTCCAATAGAAGGGGTTGAGGCAACTAAGTGGTCTTTAATGAAAAATTTGTTCATGGCCATGGTTTTGAAGATTCGGACGAAGTAGATGGTGAGGTGAAGGAGAACTGTGGTCATCCTTAGTGCATCAACAATGTGGACATGGACGATCCGAATCCGACCAAGAAATGTACCTCTCAGGTTGATGGTAATGCTGCTTCGGCTCCCCTCCTGGAAAGGTGGTGTTGCATGTAGGGTGTTCGAAGGGAACAATTAGTTGGCTATCATACCGCATGGGGGTCCACCCTTAGTCCGCCTCCTAAGAACGATCCTAGGCATTGTTGAGGAAATCATTAACTGTTAGTTGCTCGGTAGATTGGCGAGTATGGTATTAATAAGCTAATCAACAAGTTAATCAGCTAATTAATCAAATAATCATCTGATTTATCAGGCTACTCGATAATCCTATGAGTAGGGATTAATCGACAAGTTAAGTGGTTAATCTGACAAAATCTTGAATTGTGATCCTAGGAGAGTCAAGAAAAATGCTTCAAAGGATAAAGGTACAACTAGTCGGGTAACCCTAGGAAAAAAATATGGCAAGCTCGACAGCGGTAGGCTCTCTTGCAGAGCACTGCCTGGAGTAATGAGTATCATGAGTTGGAACTGTTGTGGTATTTAAACACTATTACATTTCAAGAGCTCTGCGACCTCGTGAGGCAGATTGAACCGTTGATGGCTCAATATTCGACAATTTTTTATGGATATTTCTTAGGTTTTTCGAAGGATTTTTGCCGGTTCTCACTAATTTTACTGACGCTATTCCTTTGAGAACGAAGAAATTTTGTTACTTACTTAATGTGTGGAGGTATGATTGTCATCTCTATAATAGAGAAGAAAATGTGGAACATTTTTTTTTCAATGTCAACGTGTGAAAGAAATATGGATGGAGTTGAAGAAGGATTATGGTATTTGTCTAAAGTCTAAAGCTAAAAAACTTTGTTCATATCAGGCAAATGGTTAATGGACTGGATTACTCAAGCTTATGAGTTCCACTCCATGATTTTTGTGGTGGCAGTATGGCATATATGGGAGAATAGAAACTCATGTTGCAATAGTGAGGTACTCTCTCATTCTACTCGTGTTGCTGGAATAATTAAGGCTTATATTGGAATGCAGTGATTCGGTGCCCAGGCTCATATACACCTGGTCAGAAACAAATTCAAAACAAATACTAGAAAAAATCATTTTTCCCCATTGTAGACAATTTATTGCGCGAGATTCGCTCCAAATATTAGCTTATTTGGACATCTGAGTAGCTCTCAGCAAAAAAGACAAATCGGATCAAAACAATACATAAACAATAAACTGTTTCACAGACTCTAAATTTGTCTTTTTGCCGTGAGTTGCTCAGTTGTCCAAATGATTTAAAAATTGAAGCGGACCCTCACGCATCAAATTATATACCATGGGAAAAATTGTAATTTTTTGAATTTTTTGCTTATATACATATTTTTTATTATTAAATACTATTATATTATTATTTTTGTATATTTTATATGTCATTTTATATTCTATTGTTCGCCAAGCACTTATCCTTGCTAAAAACACAGACCCAAATGTTTTAGGTGGCCTCACACTATCTCTCGGTGATTAAAAATGTCCAACGACAAGGTTTGGACATATGTCTGACTGATGATATTCGTGTACTTTTAAACATGTTGTTCGTACGTGTAACGAGGTTGCTCATGTTCTGGGGTAGTGTTAGATATATATCTGGGATACATGAATTTGATAGTATAAAATTTATAATCCGTTTTCTACCTTATCTTCAGGAAAGGCTTCTTGTCTTTCAAATCTTGTATTCAATATATACTCGCCTTCAAGGCTCAATAATACATATCATATTCCGCAACAATCCTTCTCTTCCTTCTAACATGGTATTAACCTTAACTCCATCCTATACCTAACCGCCGCCTGACGCTTCCGCTCCATGCGCCGTTCGTACCTAGGATTTTTCGCTCTCTCACCGATCATTTTGAATGGCGTTTTCTTTTTAGTTTTCTGATCTATATTTAATCGATTTGCGTCGTCCGTCGCCGTCATCGACCAACGCGCCTCTACTCTAACTTTGACTCCACCCACATCTTCTCCGACTTGGCGTCCTCGCGTGGCACACAGCGGCCCGGACGGCCGCCGTCCATGCCCCCGTTCGCACGTCACTGCGCCAACCGTCGTCACCTCGATCGGATCAGGACTTCTTCATCAACCCCACGTCCATCTACCTTGGCTGCGTCATGCTTCTTCCTGCAAGACGGCGCGTCTTGGTGCAACTCGTGGCCGCCTCATGCCGTGTAACCGCAGGTCACCGCGCGTCCAACGCACGCGTTTGGATGCAACGACCACGGCCACCCGTGAGTGCTACGTTGGCCCAACAGCGTTTTTCACTTGGACGTCAAGGCATACAGCTGTCTAGTTGGCCTGGTCAAACCTGATGCCTTGTGGCTTCGCACAACTTTTGCCCATGGCCGTGTGCTGCTAAGTTACAATGCACACCGAGGAGCAGACGCTTCGATAGACGTTTGGACTGATCACTTGAGCGCATGCGATCCGTCTCATATACGCCGTACGACCGATCCGGCTTGTCGGTTGCGCGCCTTCGCAGATCCTGTGAAGATTATTCTTAAATACAACGCGCCTCTCCACCAATCGAGCATCAGGTTGTAGTACGCCCCGTCAGGCCGTAGCGCCGCTGTCCGTGGTTCTTCCCGCGGCTACATAGACCTGTCTGCTGCCGCTGCGTCGCTCTTTGAGCCGTAGTATCGTGGCCCGCGGTCTACCACCACCCCGAGGACGTCCGTTCTAGGCCGTTTTCGTGGTTGCACCGACCCTCGCGATGCCGCTGCGTCACCCCATCGGGTCATAGCGAGTATGGCACGCGGTCTCGGCCGTCCCCGCGGCAGCACCGACCCGCACTCCGCCGCTGCACTGTCCTTCGGGCTGTAGCACCGTGGCCCGTGGTCCCCACGACCGTCCCGAGGTCTTCTGCCGTCGCCCCGACCTGCCCGCCGCCGCGGCGTCGCCCCTTCGGGCTATAGCGCCGTGGCCCGCGGTCCACTCCGCCGTCATCACGCGTCGACCTCCCGTGGTATGTGCGCGCCGTCTCCCTCGGTGTAGGAACGCCACCGTCCGCGCCGGTCTTCGTCACGTTGTCGGCTTCCTCGCCTATTTCGAACACCGCCACCGCGCTCCTAACCTAGCCGCCGCTGCCCGTCCACCTCCTTCGTCTTCGTCCAGCACCAGCTCGTCGCCAGCGTCGCCGTCATCTTCCCCGACCACTTCGTCTACTCCGCCACCGTTGGTGAAATCGCCCTCCCCCACGCCGATTGGGCCACAACCGTCGTCGAGTCTACTTCTCTGCTGGCCCCTCCAACTCCTCGACATGGCGTACAGCTCGTGCAGGTCCCTCGTCTACGCATGCCCGGTGCTGGCAACAACGATGCATGTCTTTGTCCACGACGTGTCCCCGGGCCTGGCAAGCCTGGTGCGGCGCTTCGTCAACTTCGTCTTTGTCCGTCTACGCATGCCCGGTAATGGCAACACCGACGCGTGCCTTCGTCCACGACGTGTCCCCGGGCCCGGCGTGACGCCTCGTCAACACCGTCTTCTTCCCGGTGCACCACTTCTTCGACACTACTGCACCCATAACTAACTCGGCACCTCCTCGCGCCCGCGGCTCCACGGTGACTTCCTCGACACCGGTTACCCCGACTCGACATCGCCCACGGCGTTCTTCGCATGGCTATCTCGACCACAGCTACACCACCCACGCTCTCGGCTACCTCGACAACACAAAGAGCTATCATCCGCTTGAGCAACTCGCCGGCTTCCTCTACAGTCAACGCGTCCGCGACACGACACCGTGCACGACAATCCCGCTATGACTGCGGGGGGATGTCAGCCCGTCGGCTGCTATTCTCTCCAGTCTGTGTTGGAAATATGCCCTAGAGGCAATAATAAAAGGATTATTATTATATTTCCTTGTTCATGATAATTGTCTTTTATTCATGCTATAATTGTATTATCCGGAAATCGTACATACTGATGTGTGTGGTCCAATGAGCGTTGAGGCTCGCGGAGGATATCGTTATGTTCTCACTCTCACTGATGACTTAAGTAGATATGGGTATGTCTACTTGATGAAACACAAGTCTGAGACCTTTGAAAAGTTCAAGGAATTTCAGAATGAAGTAGAGAATCAACGTGACCGAAAGATAAAATTCTTACGATCAGATCGTGGAGGAGAATATTTAAGTCACGAATTTGGTACACACTTAAGAAAATGTGGAATCGTTTCACAACTCACGCCGCTGGAACACCTCGCGTAATGGTGTGTCCGAACGTCGTGTCGCACTCTATTGGATATGGTGCGATCTATGATGTCTCTTACCGATTTACCGCTATCATTTTGGGGATACGTTCTAGAGACAGCTACATTCACTTTAAATAGGGCACCGTCTAAATCCGTTGAGACGACACCGTATGGATTCTGGTTTGGAAAGAAACCTAAGCTGTCGTTTCTAAAAGTTTGGGGATGCGATGCTTATGTCAAGAAACTTCAACCTGAAAAGCTCGAACCCAAGTCGGAAAAATGCGTCTTCATAGGATACCGTAAGGAAACCATTGGGCATACCTTCTACCTTAGATCCGAAGGCAAGATCTTTGTTGCCAAGTGTAAGGGCATCTTTATTCCCTAGTGGTTTTGGTGATTGATGACAATGCTTTTGCGGACTAATCGTGTGCGTTAAGTTCTTTCAGAAGATCATCCATTGGCACGAGACGATTACATCCCCTCGGTGTTGCATTCAAGACGGTGTAACCTGCGGCTCGTTGTTGGTGGACTAGTTTCGTAGGAGTCTCCGTACTATTAAGAGGGATCCGCTTTGGTAAGGCTAGGTGGAATCAACACGTACACATCTTTTTCACACCGGTGTCTTCCTTTCGCATCTTTGGAGCTGCCCTCTCTTCTCTGGCTCGGTTTCGTCTGTGCCGGTAGTCAGCGATCTTCATGTAGTGCCGTAGTAACCCTAGCGGTAGTACCGCTTCGAGCGGTAGTACCGCTCCCCGCGGTAGTAGCGCTCCGTTGATCGGTAGTACCGATCGCGGGCTTCTACTACTACCTCAGGAGTAGCGCGCCTACTCCCGCCTCGATTCGAGACGGTGTTTTCTCGTGTAGGGTTTTGCTTCACTAGGGCGGCGATAGCGGTAGTGCCGCTCTTAGCGGTAGTACCGCTCTGCTCCTTGTAGTGCCGCTCTGTGGTGGAAGCGGTAGTACCGCTGGGTATGGAGCGGTAGTACCGCTCTTAAGCGGTAGTACCGCCCTGTCTCGTGATAGTACCGCTCTGTAAGGGCTGTTTAGTGGGGTAACGGTTGGATGTGTTACCCCACTATATAAAGGGGTCATCTTCTTCCTTGTTGACCTACCTCTTTTCCCCAAGCTCCATTGCTGCTCAAAGCTCCATTTTCGCCCGATCTCTCTCCCTAGCCAATCAAACTTGTTGATTTGCTCGGGATTGGTTGAGAAGGCCTAGATCTACACTTCCACCAAGAGATATTTGATTCCCCACCTATCCCTTGCGGATCTTGTTACTCTTGGGTGTTGAGCACCCTAGGCGGTTGAGGTCACCATGAAGCCATACTCCATTGTGGTGAAGCTTCGTGGGTTTGTTGTTGTTGTTGGGAGCCTCCGGTTGTTGTGGAGTTTGCCCCAACCTTGCTTGTGAAGGTTGATGCCGCCTTCAAGGGCACCAATAGTGGAATCACGGCATCTCGCATTGTGTGAGGGCGTGAGGAGAATCTGGTGGCCCTAGTGGCTTCTTGGGGAGCATTGTGCCTCCACACCGCTCTAACGGAGACGTACTTCCCCTCAAAAGGAAGGAACTTCGGTAACACATCCTCGTCTCCACCGGCTCCACTCTTGGTTATCTTTCCCTTTACTTGTGCTTGCTTATTTATTGTTCCTATCCTTGCTTGCTCGTGTGCTAGTGTTGTTGCATCATATAGGTTGTTCACCTAGTTGCACATCTAGACAACCTTTATTATTGCAAAGTTTAATTTGGTTAAGAAAAGCTTAAAAATTGTTAGTTGCCTATTCACCCCCCCCCTCTAGTCAACCATATCGATCCTTTCAATTGGTATCAGAGCCTCGTCTCTTTTTAAGGACTTTACCGTCCGAAGAGTATGGTTGACGTCGTAGATGATGTGGGGAGCACTCCGGTCTTGAATCCGACATCATCTACGGGAGATGGGAGTACCTCGATCTCTCGTGAGGAGTTCAATGTGGCTTTGGACACATTGAAAACCTCCATGACGAACGAGGTCAAGGACATGTTTAAGGATTTCCTAGAAGGGCTTAAAATTTCCACCGCACTCCGTGAAAGTGGGTGATCCCGCCAACACGGGAGCGGATGCTAACTCCGATAAGGGGAAGCTACGGTGAGAAAGCCCCTCGTCTAGTGGTAAGAATGGCACGGCATCTTTGCCCATGTGCAACCTCCCGTTTATGGTGGGCGATTCCTCCACTCATTTGAATCATGCCGGTCCACCACCTAAGGTTGATAAAAAGGAGGATTTTGATTCTTGGGTTTATCGTTTTAAGCGTCATTTAAATCATGTGAACACTAACCTTTGGAGAATCATTGAAGAAGGTTTCTATCCGCATGATCCGGAAAGCAACTTTTCTCCAAGAGAGGTCGTGGACCATCAATTCAATGAGAATGCTCTCTTCATCATCCAAGAAGCAATCCTTCCGAAGACCTCCCTCATCTCCGGCCTTACATCCGTGCCAAAGATGCTTGGCTCAAGGTGGTTTCCATGTATCGAGGAAGCGCAAGCATTCAACGCGTTCAATTATGAAGTGGTCCAAGACGAAGCCGATGAGTTTGCAATGAAGGAAGAAGAAGAACCTCGTGAGCTCTATCGGAGAGTAACCAAGCTTGCCGTCTCCTCCGGGATCATGGAAGTAAGGACACCGATGACAAGCTGGATCAAGCGCCAAATTTCTCAAGGCAATGATGCCATACCACAAAGCCATGTCCTCCGTCATCCGTCAACGACCGGACTTTCACACCTTGTCCTCAAGTGATGTGTTGGACGAGTTTGTGGCTATGAGCATATTGGACAAGACCGCCGACAATGCGGTGCTTCGCTCTCAAAGAGCAAAGAAGCCCAACCTCGCCTTGAAGGCCAAGATTTGTGTCGAAGAAGATGGAGAGGAGGAAGAAGAAGAGAGCAACCTAGAAGATACTAAGTATGATTATCATGAACACATGGCCCTTGCTTCAAGACAATTTTGGAGCAAGAAGAACTCAAGACCCAACTTCAACAAGAGCAATTCAAGTGGCTCTAGGGGCAAGCAACGTGTGAGGACGTGTTTCAATTGTGGCAATGTGAGTCACTTTGTTGCGGAATGCCCATATGAGAAGCGGGAAGACAATGGTGGCAAGCTCATCCGTAAGGACAAGGTCAAGTCTTTCCACAACAAGAGCAACTTTCCAAAGAAGACTCCTCACAAAGCCTTGGTTGTTCAAGAAGAGTACAATGAGGATGATGATGATGATGATGAGGATGGTGAACCGGTTGCCATGGCCTCCGTGGCCATTGCAATGACTCCTCGGTGTCTCTTTCGGTTCACCTAATGAAAACATCACCGCCAAGTGCCTCATGGCTAAAGCCACCGACAAGGTAACCCCTAACATCAAAACTACCATCATCCATCATTCCTCTTTAACGGATTGCATTGATGAACATGAGGGGACTAATGTAGAGGAAAATGAATTTGAGATCTTTATGAGTAAACTCAAGGGCAAATCCAAGATGCGCTTCGTTGCTCTCTTGGAACAACTTGGTGAAGCCAATGTCATGATCGAGACTCATGAAGAAACCATCTCTAAGATGGAAGGGCATAGTCGTGACTATGCCGATGAGATTTCGGATCTTTCCAATGCTCTTGAGGAGGAGCGTGGCCTTCGTTTGGCTCTTGAGGAGTCACACAACGATGATCACGCTAAATTAAAGAAAGACCTTGATCATACTCTTGTTGTGTCTCGTGTGCTTAGTTCCGAGAAGGCAAAGCTCGGAGTTGATCTTGCTAGACTCAACGAGGACTTTGACACTCTCGACAAGGCTCACAAAGTCTTGAAGGGTGCTCATGCTAGTCTCAAAGAGTCTCATGATCAACTCCAAGTGAAGCTAACCAAGGAGAAAGCCACCTTTCCTCATATGATATTGATTGATAATGCAAATGCTACTAACCCTTGTTGTGAGCATGTGCATCTTGTTGAGGAGAATGCTAAGTTGAAGGAGCAACTTGAAAAGGGCCTTGTCTCATGCATTCAAGGTGAGAAGAACCTTAACGATCTTTTGAGTAATCAAAAGGAAGTTGTGGCCAAGGAGGGATTGGGTTCGCCCAAGCCCAAGAGCAAGAAGAAGAATGACAAGACCAAGCAACCTCCCCTCTCAAGCAAACTTTTGTGAAGGAGGGAGAGGGTGCGATCCAAGAAAGAAGAAGAACCGTGCAAAGGGTGACAACGCCAAGAAGGACAACGTCATCCCCATGAACATAGCCGGCGACTTTAACCCCTCTTATGTGTTGTGCGCTAGTGATGGGCATGTTTATGCTAAATTTGTTGGTTCTTCTTATGAGTACATTGAATGGTCTATTTGGGTTCCTAAGACCCTCGTTACTAACATCAAAGGACCCATTACCCAATGGGTACCTAAAACCAAGCATTGATCTCTTGTAAGGGTTTGATTAGGTGGGGATCATGGTTGCTTGATAGTGGAGCAACGAATCATATGACCGGAGCAAGGACATGGTGGTGGGCGTGCAAGAGATTCCATCTATGCCCACCGATGTCGAGTGGGGTGATGCATCACATTCTAAGGTATTGGGTCTCGGCAAGGTTGTCATTTCTCATGATCTTACGATCGAGAAAGTCATGCTTGTTGAGTCCCTTGCATACAATTTGCTTTCCGTTCGTCAACTTGCGGTCATGGGTTTTGCTACTTTCTTTGACATTGATTCCGTGGCCCTCTTGTGGAGCAAGACTCTTAAAGTAGCCTTTGTTGGGCATGTCGAAAGCGGTCTCTATGTGATTAACTTTTCGGAGCGACCCACTAAGACCGCGACATGCCTAATGGCTAAAGTTGACGTGGGATGGCTTTGGCATCGCCGTTTAGCCCATGTCAATATGAGATCTTTGCAAAGTCTTCTCAAGGGGACCATGTTCGTGGACTAACGAATGTTAGTTTTGCCAAAGACCGTGCTTGCGGTGCTTGTATTGAAGGAAAGCTTCATGAGAAGGCTCACCCTCCCACAACTATCATATACTCAAAGAGACCCTTGGAGCTCCTTCACATGGATCTCTTTGGGCCACCATCATTTGATAGCCTTGGAGGAAGAAAGTATTGCTTGGTGATTGTGGATGACTATTCAAGATACACTTGGGTATATTTCTTCAAGAGGAAGAGTGAGACCCAACAAACCGTCATCGACTTTGCAAATGAAGCTCAACGTCAACACAATGCAAAGATCTTGACTATAAGAAGTGACAACGGCACCGAGTTCAAGAATTACACCTTGGATGAGTTTCTTAGTGATGAGGGAATCAAGCATCAATATTCTGCACCATATACCCCTCAACAAAATGGTGTGGCGGAGAGAAAGAACCGGACGTTGATGGATGCGGCAAGGACCATGATGGCGGAGTTCAAGTCTCCATACAACTTTTGGGCGAAGCCATCAACACCGCTTGTCATGCATCCAATCGGCTCTATCTCCGCAAAGGCTTGAACAAGACTCCTTATGAGATACTCACCGGCAACAAGCCCAACCTTAAGTACTTCCGGGTGTTCGGGTGTAAGTGTTTCATTCTCAAGAAAGGTGTTCGTTTGTCTAAATTTGAAGCTAGAGCTTATGAGGGCATATTTGTTGGTTATGCTACAAACTCTCATGCTTATCGTGTCCTCAATAAATCCACGGGACTTATTGAGGAGACGTGTAACGTGGAGTTTGATGAGAATAACGGCTCCCAAGTGGAGCAAAGTGGCACTTGTGATGTAGGTGATGAAATTCCTCCTCAAGCCATAAGAAGAATGGGAGTTGGCTACATCCTACCCATTGAGGAACCCCTTGTGGCGAAGGAGAAGGACAATGCTCCACTCAAGTGGAGCCATCACCAACCCAAGACCCACACGCTTAGAAGAAAAAAGTGAAGGCCCTCAACCTCAAGAACAAGACCAAGGACAAGATCGTGCTCAAGATGAAGTTCATGCTCATGGCCAGCGCTCAAGATGATCAAGTGACCCCTCCTCATCTCACCTCCGAGGAGGAATTAGAGCGTCGTGCCGCCAAGATTGCTTCCAAACTCACAACCAAAGGCCATCTCTTGGAGAATGTGGTTGGAAGCCTAAGAAAAGGGTAAGCACTTTCGTAGACAATTGGCAAACTATTGTGAACATCACGCGTTTGTCTCTTGTGTTGAACCACAAAAGGTCTATGAGGCGCTTGAAGACTCGGATTGGCTCAATGCTATGCATGAAGAACTCAACAACTTTGAGTACAACAAGGTGTGGAGATTGGTGCCAAGGCCATCGAGAGAACCACAACGTCATTGGGACCAAGTGGATTTTCAAGAACAAGCAAGATGCTCATGGGAACATCATTCGCAACAAGGCAAGATTGGTAGCACAAGGATACTCCCAAGTCGAGGGTATCGACTACGGTGAAACCTTTGCTCCGTTGCTCGTCTTGAATCCATTCGTTTGTTGATTGCTTATGCTTCCCATCACAACTTTAAGTTGCAACAAATGGATGTGAAAAGTGCTTTTCTTAATGGTCCCATTAATGAGTTGGTCTATGTCAAGCAACCCCCCGGGTTCGAGGACCCCTACTTTCCGGATCATGTGTACCAACTCGATAAGGCACTCTATGGCCTTAAACAAGCCCCACGTGCGTGGTATGACCACCTTACCGAGTTGCTACAAGATCGTGGCTTTGAAGTGGGGCAAATCGATCCCACTCTTTTTACTAAGAAGGTCAATGGGGAGTTGTTTGTATGCCAACTATATGTTGATGATATTATCTTTGGTTCTCCTAACAAAGCTTTCAATGAGGAATTTGCCGCTCTCATGACCTCCAAGTTCAAGATGTCTTCGATGGGAGAGTTAAAGTTCTTCCTTGGTTTTGACATCAAACAAAGAAGAGAAGGAACCTTCATCAACCAAGCCAAATACACTCAAGACATGCTCAAAAGATTCAAGCTAAGTGATGTCAATGGCTTCTACACCAATGCCTACTAAGTGCCAACTTGACATTGATCCCAATGGTAAGCGGTGGATCAAAAGGTATATCGCTCCATGATTGGATCTCTGCTTTACCTTTGTGCATCTAGACCGGATATAATGTTGAGTGTGGGTATGTGTGCACGGTTTCAAGCACTTAGAAGGAAAGTCACTATGTGGCGATCAAGCGAATCTTTCGATATTTGGCTCATACCCCAAACTTTGGCTTATGGTACCCAAGAGGAGCAAACTTCAAGCTTGAAGGATTTACTGATTCGATTGGGCGAGGAGACAAAGTGGATAGGAAGTCCACTTAGGAGGGTGCCAATTTCTTGGTTGCTCTTTGGTAAGTTGGTCTTCAAAAAGCAGAGTTGTGTGTCTCTCTCGTCCACCGAGGCGGAGTATGTGGCGGCGGGTAGTTGTTGTGCTCAACTCTTATGGATGAGGCAAACTTTAAAGGAGTACGGTGTCAATTGTGACAAAGTGCCTCTTTGGTGTGATAATGAAAGTGCCATCAAGATTTCTCTCAACCCGGTGCAACACTTCAAGACGAAGCACATTGAGATTCGGTATCATTTCATCCGGATCACATTAGGCGAGGAGAGATTGAGCTCAAGTATGTCAACACTCACGATAACCTTGCAGATATCTTCACGAAGCCCTGGATGAAGCAAGATTTCATGAGTTAAGGCATGAGCTAAATATCATTGATTTGAGCAATGTGGCTTGAACCCGTGCAACTCCCACCACACTCAATGTTATGTCCAGTTTAGGTGTAGGCATGGACATAGGGGGAGTGTTGTTCTATTAATGAACTCTCCCTCCCCCCTTTATGCATAAAACGATCAACTCTTTCACTTTAGCCATTATTGATGGCGCTTTGTGCTTCAAAGAGGAGTTTTGGTCATGGACCCAAGGATAATTCTTGGCGGTGCCATACCAATTGACTCAAACATAGGTGGCTCTGCCACCGCCCTCTCTCGAGAGAGGCTGAGCTTGGTCCCTTTTTACGTGTTGTTTGTTTGAAGGAGTGGGTTTGGTTCATGTTTTAAATGCGTTGTGTTGTGACGGTCTCTATTTTGTCATCGACTTTCTGTTCCGTTCGGTGTATTTTTCTTCTTTTTGTTTGCCTAGGAGGCCTCTCCTCACAGTTCTTTGGCGGTACTACCGCTACTGGTAAGCGGTACTACCGCTCCAAGCGGTACTACCGCTGCTGGTAAGCGGTACTACCGCTCCAAGCGGTACTACCGCCCTCCAGCGCGGTACTACCGCTGGGAGGCGTGGGCTGGGGGTTATTTCGGGGGCAGGGGGAGTTCCTTCTCCCCCATACCCATTCGCTCGCCCCCTTTGCCTGTCTCTCTCCAGCAACTGGCGCTGCGGGAGGGCTCCGGCGGATCTCCCTCTCCGGGCCGTTCCTCTTCATTCCCTTCGGTGGAGACGATCCCCACCTCGTCCTCTTGCCATGGATGCCGGTATTGCCCCCGTTCCCTTGCTCTTTTTATCTAAGTTTTCAATCTAGCTTCTTAGGGGCATTAGCGGTTGCATCCTTAGATTTTTGGCTAAATCTAGGCTTGAGTAGGATGAAAAAGGCTTCTAGGCTGTTTGGATTAGTGTTTTGGTTGGAGTAATTTTGATTTTGGTAGGGCGGAAGTACGGATCGACCACGGTAGTAGGAAACGGCTGTTTCTCGCTTCAACAGTACTACCGCTCTCCGAGCGGTACTACCGCTTAGCGCATTACCGCTCCCTGAGCGGCATTACCGCTTAGAGCGGTACTACTGGCCCACCTGAGCGGTACTACCGCTTGGAGCGGTACTACCGTTTAAGGGTCACGGTACCACCGCCCTCTACCAGAGTCCATCTTACTCCTACCTCTTTGTGATCCTCTTTGTTCGTTCTTGTGGCTTATCCTTGTTTCGTCTGGCTGTTTGCGTGTTTTGTGTGTGTGGTTCCAGGTGATGAGGTTCCTGAGTCTCAAGCTCGCCGTGTCAACCCCGGTCGTGTACTCGTCCAAGCGCTACCGCACCACCGAGCCTGCCAAGGATCTTCGAGTGCTCCACCTCCTCCCCAATTGAGGAAGAAGGCTGTGGTCAAGCCAAAGCCGGGAAAACTCTTGCCGAAATGCCACCCAAGGAGTTACGGGCAAGGCGCCGTCATAATCCGTATGAGGTCGCCCAAGATCCCACTTTGGTCAACCGTCCATTCGGAACAAGTTTCAGTTTGCTATCTATTTTGATGTTCTCAAGGCCAAGAAGAATCTCTATGTCAAAGTACACTCCATCGACATTGATCATATGAAGAGTGATCCTGACTACTTTGGTGAAGCTCTTGAGATGTGCACTCGGTGAACATTCTCCGGATCATGCAATTCAACAAGGACTTCAATGCTGATCTTGTGGCCCAGTTCTATGCCACGGTTCACCTTGGGGCCCGATGAGGACAGGACTCGACTGGATGACCAATGGCAAGTCTTTGTCGATCAAGTGGAAAGCCTTCATGCAGTTGATTGGGGTGGAAGACCTTGGACTTGAGTCTCTGTCGGGTTTCGCCCCACCTTGAGCCACTTGCCACTCACAAGCAAGCTCTGTGGCCCTCTTGCACCACGAAAATCAACCCCGAGACACACAAGGAGACCTATGAGCTATCTCGCCTATCTGGACATCCTTCACCGCATCTTGAGAGAGACTCTTTTCCCTCGCATCGAATCTGGACCAGGTTCACTCTTATCTTGTGGACATGCTTATCTTACATCGGCGTGAGAAGGGGCGAGAGCACCGAGAGACCTTGGATATCTCTCATGTTATGTGGTCTGAAGGCTAGTTTACGCCATCTCCGAGCGCAAATGCCCAATTTATGCTCCATTCATTATGCTGCTCATTGAGAAGGCACAGGAGCATGTCTATCCCAAGGAGGCACTGGAGCTTGGCGATTTGGTCTCTCACGATGTCAAGCGCCCGAGGAAGAAGGAGAACTGGGGCACTCAAGCCCCTAAGACCGGTGTTAGTCATCTGCTGCCGCCATGGAGGTGAAGAGGAGACCGAGGCCGAGGATGAAGATGATGACTTCGTGCCCTCTGGGGTGAGCCATCTTGGGCCCGAAGCTCAAGGCCAAGGTCAAGAAGCTCTTACGCATGGAGTCTCACGGTCGATTACATGGCTCACGTGGCGAGAGAAGAAGGCCCGAGGTCGTCACAAGGAGCTCATGCGTCGGTTAGGCGCTACTGGCCCAGTGGATCGAGGACCAGCTGCGGCGAGGAGGAGTGGATTCAGCACCTGCCAATGGACCGATTCGAGACCGAGCACTTCGGTGCAGCGGACGGTGGTGCCGATGATTCTCTGGGCTCGATCGCGTGTTCATTAATTGCTCTCACACAGGGCCGTAGCGGCGTTCCTCTCTTTTTGGTGTTTTGATGCCAAAGGGGAGAGAGCTTAGGGATTTCTGAGTTGTGTCTTGTGTCTTGTTTCGTGTGTCTTGTCTTTCGTGTTTCAGTTGGTTTGCTTTAGTTGGTTTGTCCGTGAGACGTGAGACCTAAGTTCGTTTGTTCGAGTCATATGGTGTGAGACATATGCTACCCTACCCCTTCAGTATCTTTATATATGTCTATCTATGCTGTTCTCATACACCATGCTTAGTTTCTTGGTCTCTAAAATGTAGAGGGAGCTTTGATCCGCGTATGTGTCTGTGGCAGTCCAAAGCACCTATCTAAATAGCACACATCGAGGGGGAGCCCAACTACATATTAGTACCGTCGGGTTTGTATGCTTTCGATTTATATCGTGTTTATGCAAATCCGTATTGTCATCAATCCACCAAAAGGGGAGATTGTAAGGGCATCTTTATTCCCTAGTGGTTTTGGTGATTGATGACAATGCTTTTGCGGACTAATCGGTAATGCGTTAAGTTCTTTGGAAGATCATCCATTGGCACGAGACGATTACATCCCTCGGTGTTGCATTCAAGGCGGTGTAACCTGCGGCTCGTTGTTGGTGGACTAGTTTCGTAGGAGTCTCCGTACTATTAAGAGGGGATCCGCTTTGGTAAGGCTAGGGTGGAATCAACACGTACACATCTTTTTCACACCCGGTGTCTTCCTTTCGCATCTTTGGAGCTGCCCCTCTCTTCTCTGGCTCAGTTTCGTCCTGTGCCAGCGGTAGTACCGCGATCTTGATGTAGTACCGCCGTAGCCCTAAGCGGTAGTACCGCTCAGAAGCGGTAGTACCGCTCCAATAGTAATACCGCTCCGTTGAGCGGTAGTACCGCTCGCGGGCTTCGTCTACTACCTCTGTAGTACCGCGCCTACTACCGCCTCGATTCGAGACGGTGTTTTCTCGTGTCGGGTTTTGCGGCACTAGGGGCGGCGATAGCGGTAGTGCCGCTCTTAGCGGTAGTACCGCTCTGCTCCTTGATAGTGCCGCTCTGTGGTGGAAGCGGTAGTCTG
The DNA here is from genome assembly GCA_021605145.1 of Aegilops bicornis. NCBI lineage: Eukaryota > Viridiplantae > Streptophyta > Magnoliopsida > Poales > Poaceae > Aegilops > Aegilops bicornis. The sequence goes on from CM038675.1 coordinate 579,591,945, forward strand.
CATGGGTATCAAGCGGTAGTACCGCTCTTATGATAATGCCGCCTGTCTCGTGATGATACCGCTCTGTCTTGAGAGCTGTTTAGTGGGAGTAGCGGTTGGATGTGTTACCCCACTATATAAAGGGGTCATCTTCTTCCTTGTTGACCTACCTCTTTTCCCCCAAGCTCCATTGCTGCTCAAAGCTCCATTTTCGCCCGATCTCTCTCCCTAGCCAATCAAACTTGTTGATTTGCTCGGGATTGGTTGAGAAGGCCTAGATCTACACTTCCACCAAGAGATATTTGATTCCCCACCTATCCCTTGCGGATCTTGTTACTCTTGGGTGTTGAGCACCCTAGACGGTTGAGGTCACATGAAGCCATACTCCATTGTGGTGAAGCTTCGTGGGTTTGTTGTTGTTGTTGGGAGCCTCCGGTTGTTGTGGAGTTTGCCCCAACCTTGCTTGTGAAGGTTCGGTCGCCGCCTTCAAGGGCACCAATAGTGGAATCACGGCATCTCGCATTGTGTGAGGGCGTGAGGAGAATCTGATGGCCCTAGTGGCTTCTTGGGGAGCATTGTGCCTCCACACCGCTCTAACGGAGACGTGCTTCCCTCAAAAGGAAGGAACTTCGGTAACACATCCTCGTCTCCACCGGCTCCACTCTTGGTTATCTTTCCCTTTACTTGTGCTTGCTTATTTATTGTTCCTATCCTTGCTTGCTCGTGTGCTAGTGTTGTTGCATCATATAGGTTGTTCACCTAGTTGCACATCTAGACAACCTTTATTATTGCAAAGTTTAATTTGGTTAAGAAAAGCTTAAAAATTGTTAGTTGCCTATTCACCCCCCCTCTAGTCAACCATATCGATCCTTTCACCAAGAACGGATCCTTTCTAGAAAAAGAGTTTCTCTCGAAAGGAGTAAGTGGGAGGAAAGTAGAACTCGATGAAGTACTACCTCTTGAACCGGAAAGTAGTGCAGCTCGGAAAATGTTCTGTGGTGCCTACACCGACTGGAGAGGAAATTAATGATGATGATCAAGGTACTTCGGATCAAGTTGCTACTGAACTTCGTAGATCTACAAGGACACGTTCCACGCCAGAGTGGTATGGCAACCCTGTCCTGGAAATCATGTTGTTAGACAACGGTGAACCTTCGAACTATGAAGAAGCGATGGCGGGCCCAGATTCCAACAAATGGCTTGAAGCCATGCAATCCGAGATAGAATCCATGTATGAAAACAAAGTATGGACTTTGACAGACTTGCCCGATGATCGGCGGACGATAGAAAACAAATGGATCTTTAAGAAGAAGGCGGATGCGGATGGTAATGTTACCATCTATAAAGCTCGACTTGTCGCTAAGGGTTATCGGCAAGTTCAAGGGGTTGACTACGATGAGACTTTCTCTCCGTGGCGAAAGCTGAAGTCCGTTCGAATCATGTTAGCAATTGCCGCATACTATGATTATGAGATATGGCGGATGGACGTCAAGCGGCATTCCTTAACGGCTATCTTAAGGAAGAAGCGTATATGATGCAGCGGAAGGTTTTGTCGACCCTAAGAATGCTAACAAGGTATGCAAGCTCCGGCGATCCATTTATGGGCTGGTGCAAGCATCTCGGAGTTGGAACATTCGCTTTGATGAGATGATCAAAGCGTTTGGGTTTATCTTGAGACTTATGGAGAAGCCTGCGTTTACAAGAAAGTGAGTGGGAGCTCTGTAGCATTTCTCATATTATATGTAGATGACATACTTTTGATGGGAAATGATATATAACTTTTGGACTGACATTAAGGCCTACTTGAATAAGTGTTTTTCAATGAAGGACCTTGGAGAAGCTGCTTATATATTAGGCATCAAGATCTATAGGGATAGATCGAGACGCCTCATAGGTCTTTCACAAAGCACATACCTTGATAAGATATTGAAGAAGTTCAATATGGAGCAGTCCAAAGAAAGGGTTCTTGCATGTATTGCAATGTGTGAGATTGAGCTCGGCTCAATGCCCGACCACGGCAGAAGATAAAGAAGAGATGAGTGTCATCCCTATGCCTCGACCATAGGATCTATTATGTATGCCATCTTTGTGTACGGACACTGATGTAAATCTTGCCGTAAGTTTGGTAGGAAGGTATCAAAGTAATCCTGTCAAGGAACACTGGACAGCGATCAAGAATATCCTTAAGTACCTGAAAAGGACAAAGGACATGTTTCTCTTTTATGGAGGTGATGAAGAGCTCGTCGTAAAGGGTTACGTCGACGCTAGCTTCGACACAGATCTGGATGACTCTAAGTCACAAACCGGATACGTGTATATGTTGAATCGTGGAGCAGTAAGATGGTGCAGTTGCAAGCAGAGCGTCGTGGCGGGATCTACATGTGAAGAGGAATACATGGCAGCCTCGGAGGCAGCGTATGAAGCAATATGGATGAAGGAGTTCATCACCGACCTAGGAGTCATACCCAATGCGTCGGGGCCGATCACTCTCTTCTGTGACAACACCGGAGCTATTGCCCTTGCCAAGGAGCCAGGTTTCACAAGAAGACCGAGCACATCAAGCGTCGTTTCAACTGCATCCGTGAAAATGTTCAAGATGGAGACATAGATATTTGCAAAGTACACAGGATCTGAATGTCGCAGATCCGTTGACTAAACCTCTTCCGCGAGCAAAACATGATCAACACCAGAACTCTATGGGTGCTCGATTCATCACAATGTAACTAGATTATTGACTCTAGTGCAAGTGGGAGACTGTTGGAAATATGCCCTAGAGGCAATAATAAAAGGATTATTATTATATTTCCTTGTTCATGATAATTGTCTTTTATTCATGCTATAATTATATTATCCGGAAATCGTAATACACGTGTGAATACATAGACCACAACATGTCCCTAGTGAGCCTCTAGTTGACTAGCTCGTTGATCAACAGATAGTCATGGTTTCTTGACTATGGACATTGGATGTCATTGATAACGGGATCACATCATTAGGAGAATGATGTGATGGACAAGACCCAATCCTAAGCATAGCACAAGATCGTGTAGTTCGTTTTGCTAGAGCTTTTCCAATGTCAAGTATCTTTTCCTTAGACCATGAGATCGTGTAACTCCGGACACCGTAGGAGTGCTTTGGGTGTACCAAACGTCACAATATAAGCGGGTGACTATAAAGGTATACTACGGGTATCTCCGAAAGTGTACATTGGGTTGACACGGATCGAGACTGGGATTTGTCACTCCGTATGACGGAGAGGTATCTCTGGGCCCACTCGGTAATCATCATAATGAGCTCAAAGTGACCAAGTGTCTGGTCACGGGATCATGCATTACGGTACGAGTAAAGTGACTTGGCGGTAATGAGATTGAACGAGGTATTGGGATACCGACGATCGAATCTCGGGCAAGTAACGTCTGGAATTGACAAAGGGAATTGTATACGGGGTTGCTTGAATCCTCGACATCGTGGTTCATCCGATGAGATCATCGAAGAGCATGTGGGAGCCAACATGGGTATCCAGATCCCATTGTTGGTTATTGACCAGAGCCGTCTCGGTCATGTTCGCATGTCTCCGAACCCGTAGGGTCTACACACTAAGGTTCGGTGGACGCTAGGGTTATTAGGAAGAATTGTATGTGATTACGGATGTTGTTCGAGTCCGGATAAGATCCGGGACGTCACGAGGAGTTAGGAATGGTCCGGAGGTGAAGATTTATATATGGGAAGTTGTCATACGGTCACGAGAAAGGTTCGGGGCATATCGGTATTGTCTGGGGCCACCGGAGGGTTTCGAGGGTCCACGGGAGGGGCCACCTCTCTCGGAGGGCCTCATGGGCCGTAGTGGGCAGGAACCAACCTGGAGGCTGGGCGCATCCACCCCTTGGGCCCCTCGCGCCTAGGGTTGGGGAACCCTAGTGGGGCGCCTTGCTTGGGGGCAAGCCCTCCCTTGGCCGCCCCCTCTAGATCTCATCTAGAGGGCGGCCCTTCCCCTTCCCCTATAAATAGAGGCGGGAAGGGCTGCACACACAATCCAAGGCGCAGCCCTCCCTCCCAACACCTCTCCTCCTCCGATCGAGTTTGGCGAAGCCCTGCCGAATCTTGCCTCTCCACCACCACCACGTCGTCTTCTGCTTGGAGCTTTCTTCCTCAACCTCTCCCTCCACCTTCTTTGGATCAAGGCGCGGGAGGCGTCTCCGCTTCGTCACGTGTGTTGAACGCAGGAGTCTTGTCCGTTCAGCACTAGGATCATCGGTGATTTGGATCATGACGAGTACGACTCCCTCAACCCCGTTCTCTTGAACGCTTCCGCTCGCGATCTACAAGGGTATGTAGATGCACTCCTCTCTCGTTGCTAGATGAACTCATAGATAGATCTTGGTGAAACCGCAGAATTTTTTTATTTTCTGCAACGTTCTCCAACAGTCTGACCGTCCGCGACGCTCCTGTTGTTCGCGACGCTACCGCTACGACTGCAGGGGATATTAGATATATATTTGGGATATATGTATTTGGTAGTCTAGGATTTATAATCCGTCTCCTACCTTATCTCCAGGAGAGGCTTCTTGCATTCCAAGTCTTGTACTCAATATATACTCATCATATTTCGTAACAATCCCTCTCTCTTTTCCTTCTAACAAGCAGGACAAGATATTTGGACTTTGAAATGCCAAAACTAAGTTTATAATCAGAAGAAGGTGAAAAAAATCTAAAACGCTGCTGTACCATTTTCGGTGCCCCGAAATTCGGACCGGTGTTCCCCTGCATCGACGAGCAATTAAAAAAAAAACAGCAGCGGCAATGCTGGCTCCTCCCGCCCCCATCCGTGCCCTCGCCTTCCACCGCCGTTTCCCGCTCCTCCGCCCAAACCGTCCCACCCTCCTTCCCCACTCGCCAGGCCCGCCTCCGCCCCTGCGCCCCTGCCCCACCCCCACGCGCTCCCTCATGGCCTTCTCCGCCGAGACAGCCGGCGAAGATGCGGGGGAGGAGGCTCTCCCCGGGCCCGCCGGCGCTGGAGGCGGCGGCGAGGTGAGCTCGGAGGAGTGGCAGCGATGGGGCACCTCCTCGCCCCTCCCGACCGTGGTGGCCTCCGTCGTCCGCCAGCTGCTCGAGATGGAGTCCGTGGCCGGCGAGAAGATGCGCTTTGGCGGCGTCGGCTCCAAGTTGAAGGTAACGCCCTTTTTCTTAACCCCCCTACCGGATCCGGAGGTCATGGCTGCCTCCGTGCTCGACATGGCAGGGGTTGAATCGACGGGAATGCTAGCGAAATCACGTCTCGACTTTTCTCTCAACCTGCAGGGCGATTTCAAGGACGTGGAGGACAAGAAGCACAGGGCCGTCTACGAGACGCTCGCCGACTCCGACCAGAAGCTGCAGTACTACTCCGCCCGGCAGATTGGTTGCCGTCTGCTCGGGAGCAGGGGTACCTGTGCCAGAAGGTAGCGTACGGGTTCGTAAAAGAATTCAGTGTTATATATACACAATGCAGCAACCCCGTGTTCAATGGTTTACTGAATTGAAGCTTGTTTTTTCATACATTTACCTTCCATTCACTATCTTAATTCCAAGAGTTTGCCTGATGTGTTGACCTCCAAAACTGCAGTGCTGGCTACCAATGGAAGATTGTATGTGCTCAAAACTTGCGCCTTGCAATTTGTGGAGGGGAATAAGATTCTGGCTATACATGCATCCAAAGGTCTGTCTAAAGATCTTATGCTGTATTTGCCGCCATGTCCTTTCTTTGGATTGTGCAAGCATCTCTGTTCTTTCAGGACTTCTTGCGGCAAAACAACACTGGAAAATTACTCTGGCAAGTCTTTGGCATCCAAGCTGCATCGTTGTGCCTCTTTGGCATCCAAGAGCATGAAGATATTATGTGGGACGCATTCCACCGTTCAGGTAACCTCAAACCCACCTTAGATAACCAAGCATGTGGATTCTTGCTTGGGACCAGAGCTTGTAGACCTTAACCATGTCTGTTCTGATAGGTTCACTCGCTATGTTTACTTCGATTTACTTTATTTGCGTAGTATGGACTGTTTGATATGGATCCGAGATCAGGCGCTTCTGCCTGCTAGCAGGGCTCTCCTCCTTTGCTCTGGAGGGAGGCTCTATGGTCTATTTGAAATGACGGGGAGAGACTAGAAATCTTGTTTGTTCTTTGTTTAGTTGATGGTCCATCCTTGCATATATGGATGCTACAGTAATCAGTGCAAACAGTAGCCGCTCTACCTTTTGCTGTTTTTATCCCACATCCTTAACAGCTTGAAATTGAATAAATGACATCCAAGGCTACCTTTTGTTTTGTGATTCAATTAGTGGATTGTTTGTACCGAATTCTGTGTGTTGTTTCTGTCCCTTTTCTGTTTCCATTAGTTTTTTTGTTTTCTTTAAATTACTGTGAGTGAGTCTGCCGATGCACTGGATTTCAGCTAATCTGTATAGCTATTGAACTGAATCCTTTGTTCCAGTTGCATTGATTGATCACGGCAGAACTTCAGAAGTTGGTGTTTCACACAAAAAATGCATATTGCAAGTATCAATGCTTGGATCATTTTACTAGGAATGGATTGTTCTGTGGATCCCATTTGATTACTTTTTAGGGGAAATATCCTGTTTAATTGCTTCAGTAATTAATTTGTAACCATATGGACGTGTATGATTATCCATGTTCTTCACATTTAAATACTGTATTTCCTTTCTGGCTTGTCCTCCAGGAAAGGAGAAGGTCTCATTTCTGTACCCAAACAAGAGTGCAACCCCCAAGTCTGTCAATGATCTTAAATTTGATGATTTTGCCATGAATGCTGGCCTTCAGGAGGGAGTGTGTATTTCTTGTCTTTAAGCGTGTATTCTGTGGCTGTTGGTATGTATTAGTAGATGGTAACGAGTTAACTTTGCAATATAGGGAGTGCAACATGAACCTCTTAACTTAGTTTTGCTTGATGGTACTTGGAGTAATTCTGCTGCATTATACAGAAGGCTGAAGGTACGATTCTGGGCATTCCTCATTTAGCATACTGCACTCCTATTAGTTTGTGTCCAGTTCCTCCTGAAAAATCTTTATTCCTATATTGATGTAATCTTGGATTGCATACAACAAACTAATTTGGCCATTCAGATAAGCTTCATGTTTTTCCGTCTTCCATGTGATTGTCTACTTCCATTAGACAAGCAAAGGGGAAACCACAATTTGTTGTCATTTGGGCTGCGCCTAGATCCTGTGAGCCAGCAGAGGAGAGCAGATTCTGCCTGGATCCTGTAATTTTGGAAATTTAATTCATTTGGTTGAACTGAAGAGGGTTAGAGGGTGCCCCAAGGGTCACCAGTCCACACCTCTAGGTTAAAGTCACAGTGTTAAGCTGGAGTGTATAATAAAGCATGTTAAAATTGACAAGCAGCTAAGTGGGTCCTAATAATCTGATGTTTATAGGAGAGATGGACTGCAATATGGGGGGAGGAAGATATACCTTGTATCTCACTGTCTATGCTGAGCGCCTCGGTGATGCATAAACTGCGGTGAGCTAAAAACTGAACTTTTTTTGTGTCTATCGGTGGTTTTCTTCGCGTCTCGTACTCTTACTTTTGCTGATATATTTCCGTAAAACAGACCTCAGCCGGCATGGGATCGTACCTGCACTGCAGCAGCCGCAGCCGGCCTCCTCTCAGAACTGCACATGCGGCCTGAGCTCAGCGCGTTTAAACTGGAAGAGCAAGCCGAGGCAGTAGAGTGCTCGCTGGATATCTTGCTAGACGCTCTCACCGTGCGACGGGTTCGCCTGGGTCGATCAATTACTCGAAAGCAGAGACATAGAAGAGACTGCATATAGTGAAAGATGCCAGCAGTTTCGGTAGAGATCATGATATTTCCTTGGAAGGCTTATTTGATCTTTTTTACAAAATCGGAGGAGAATTGCTCATATAAATCCTTTAGGTCACTAATTCATCACTCTGCGGTGTTCATTTTGTTAGCGTTGATGCTACGGCTTACCTTCAAGAGCAGAATTTTGGTAACAAACTGATGTGGAAACTAAACGCGTGAGTTACACGGTTGTAAGGTTTTGCAGCTGCGATATTAGAAACAGACTGAAATGAAAAAGAAAAATCTGGAGATATATCTGATTCATGTTAATTACTCCCTCCGTCCGAAAATACTTGTCACCAAAATGGATAAAAAGGGATGTATCTAGAACTAATATACATCTAGATACATCCCCTTTTATTCATTTTGATGACAAGTATTTCCGGACGGAGGTAGTATTTCCTCCTCCGGAGTGTTTCTTTCTTAAACCTGATAATCCACAGGTACTTTTGACTCCTTTTTATGCTGGTGCTGTGTTCATGTGATGAATAGCAAAGTTATATTTCTGACAAGCTAATCAATCAACAGGAAGTTGGTGCTGTGTAGTTCTAGGAATTGTTCCATATCCCTACAACATCTATCGTGAATCTCCTGTATTCTGATGCCTGCAGGAAACAGAGCGGAATCAGAATCGGAAGTGGCATGTCACTCGCTCTTGAACCCTGAACTTGATTACATTGTTCACCTAACCTTGAGGGATACAGATGATAGAGATAAACTGCAAACTTGCAATCTCGCGGCGCACTTTGCAACTGTTGGTCACGGGACCTGAATTTTTTACACCAGCCTTATCCTCAATTCACATTCAATTCCCAGTTCCTCTGGTCCATAGGGCTGACATTAAAATACTTTCTCCGTCTTAAAATAAGTGTCGTTGATTTAGGCTGGTCGTAATGGTAGTAGTATCATAGCTAGTATCATGCATGCTAACTAGACAATTTTGATGAGGTGGTCTTCAGCTTGTTCATCATATTGGATGCTCGAGGGTACTAGTTGAATCAGATTGTCTGGAGGTCATCAACGCTTGCAATGGAGATGCAGACATCCTGGCTCCATATACACCAATACTTGCAGATTGCTTCCATTTGGCTCATCACATACCTTCTATAAGTTTTGAGCATTGTTCTCGGGAGGCCAATACTTTGGCACATTTCCTTGCTAGACATGTTTATGATTTAAACTTGATGTACCGGTGGGATGATGACCCACCTAGCTTTCTCCTTCCTCATGTCTTGAAGGATGTAACCTTGTCAAACCAGTAATAAAGTGCCAAATGGTTTTCCCTAAAAAAAAGACAATTTTGATGAGGTGTCATAGAATTAAATGAATAAAAAGAGGGTTGAGTATCATATCATAATACCGTATCATAATAAATCATAATAAATGCTATGCTACTACTCCCTCCGTTTCTAAATATTTGTCTTTTTAGAGATTTCAAATGGACTACCACATACGGATGTATATAGACATATTTTAGAGGTAGATTCACTCATTTTGTTCCATATGTAGTCACTTTTTAAAATCACTAAAAAGACAAATATTTAGGAACGCTAGGGAGTATGTATCATGCATGGCAATAAATAGAGTGCTACATAATACTAATATATTATACTATGCATTAGGGAGGTAGTATCATATACTAGTATCATATGCATGATACTAGTATATGATACTGCCCATTACAATCAGCCTTAGTACACCCTCCGGTCTTTTTTACTCCGCGTATTAGGTTTGTGCCAAGTCAAACTTTGACCAAATTTATACTTAAAAATATGAACATCTACAATATCAAATATATATATACTATGAAAATATATTTCATAATGAATCTAACAATATTGATTTTGCATTGTGGATGTTGATAATTTTTTGTATAAGTTTGATCAAAGTAGAGGTATTTTGACTTTAGACAAAACTCACATGCAAACTAAAAAGGACAGGAGGGAGTACAAAGTTGAGGGAGTACACAGTTTGGCAGCAGTGTATTAGTGTGTATTACTGAGATCGTTAATTTGGTGAAAACACTCTCAACTCTCATCATCACTCAGCCCCCTCAAAATCCTATTCCATCCTCATCTGTCTTCATTCTTGTATTCTGGGGCGTATGTTTCCCTGAACCATGTCATTTTATCTAGTTCTGGTAGACTTGGCTAGGGTTGACACGCTGTCTCCCCTCGCACGCTGTCTCCTGCCCCAGTTGCTCTTGAGCATGTTTGGTTTGGTTTGGTTTCGTTGAAATGGAACCAGGGCAGGAGCCCTTTTCCTCTAAAAACAACACAAGAGCAACTGAAATAAAAACACGAGCAACTGAAACATAGACAATTTTTATTTGCGTCTTGGCTGACATTCCCTCACTACAACTCAAGTACTACAATTTCCATACGACCTATACATCTACGGAGTATTTATCCAGCGCCACGTATGCCTGCTGATCCGGCGCGATGTGCGCCAATTTCTGTTGAATCAGCGGCACACATGCAGGCTCCAGATTCCCGAGCCGTTGGCCCAGCCCAGACACAACTGCCATATACTAGTTGCATCCATGGGCGAGAGACACAGAGGACAGAGCACTTTTGACTTTGCTTAATCAAGGCGAAAGCCAATCATGTCCCAGACAGAGGAAATAGTACTAGTTAATCCCCCAAGGTTCTTGCTTGGAGTTGAGCCTATATGGTACAGTACTAGGGGAAAGCAAAGCATTTCTTCTGGATCCTGTGGGTACCTGCCCAGCCCTGCACACATTTAGTGAAGGAGGTACCTGCCCAGCCCTGCACATATTTAGTGAAGGATTGATATCAGTAAGCTGGGGCTGTTGTTGTTGTTGAGAAGAGCATCTTTAGAGTTTGTGATTATGATGAGACCAGCAGTATGGTCATGAGGAGGGCGGGCCCATATGCGTGGGGGCAGAAATGATGAACACTACATGGAAAGAAAAGAAAGCAACCGAGTGTCCGGAACCAAATCTCATCCTGACTTGTCTCTTTTCTTTTGATTTGAGCCTTTTGGTTACCTGGATGGATGCACACTGTGAGCCAAAAGCATCTTCACCAACTGATCAGTTGTGGTTAACTCAGTGCCTTAGCCCTACCGACTTCACTTCACTTCACTCTGCAGTGCGTTGCCTGTCAGTCACCTGCTCCTTGCTCTACATGGAAACGGATTACCGCCATAGCCGTGGGGTACATGTAGTGGACTAGCTGATAATATAACTAGGAAAGTGCGCAGTCCTACATATGCAGTCAACATCCAGTAGAGTGACTGGAGCAGTTGTTATCTTATCACAGATTCACAGGTCTCCTGTTGCCTTAATTGCCTAGAAAAGAGGGTAGGTCTCCTGTTGCCTTGCCCCGCCTTGCATGGCACTATTATATGCAGTTTCTGCCGTTGCCGGGCCATCACCACAGCCACTCTTCCAGCACTAGTTAAACAAATACCTGTCGTGCTAATGACTAACCCCCGCGGCCTTCTTCCTCCCTGCTCGTTGAATTCATCACCATGAGTGCATCCCCACTTCTGCACCACCATCGCCATAGTATCCTATACTCCCCCCATCCAGCTTCCTGATCAAACGAGACTTGAGAGAGGCAAAGGAACTGAGGGTTGGTTAGCCAGAATGGTGGAAGCAGTGGGGCCTTTCCGGAGCAGAGGCGCCGCCACAGGGACGCGCGGTGCTCCGGAGGAGGTGCAGATGGGGGAGACATTCATCTTCTCTGAAACCATCAAGGTCAGTTTTTATTTATCAATCAAATTATGCTCCCCTACAATGATGCATCTTCCCTCCACCTTTAGAACCAACTCGACACCCAAATGCTTAAAAATAGCACCAAATTAGGCATTTGGAACAGATGTAGCTTGGGCATTTTCATATCAACAGCATCTCTATGCAGGATCTCAAGACTCTGCGGTTGCAACTATACTCTGCAGCGGAGTATTTTGAACTAGCCTACACACAGGAAGATGTAAAGCAGGCGTATGTCATATACCCATTGCTTCATCCCGTATGCTGCACGAGATCATGTAGCTAATCAGCAGAAATCTTCCTCCCGTTCGCTCATTTTTTGTTTATGTGTGTGCATACGGACACAGGGTGGTGAGTAACCTTAAGGAGTACGCTGTGAAGGCCCTCGTCAACACTGTAGACCATCTAGGGTCCATATCATTCAAAGTCTCCAGCCTTGTCGGTCAAAAGTTCGATGAGGTGGCCGAAGCCAATCTGCGGGTCTCCTGCATCCAGCAGGTTTTAGTTAGTTTCAGCATTAATCTCCTTGTAATATTGCTTCGGATTAACGAAGTGGTTGGTTTCAGAGAACTCAAGCGAGCCAAGCATGCATGAACAAAGAAGGCCTGACGCAGCAATCTTTGGTGATCACCGCTCCAAAGTATCACAAGAGGTACATCTTACCAGGTACGTAGCCATAGGATACCTTCGTGCCTTTCCTGTGACTCTGTTTTCTAGCTTGTCGGCACATTCACAATGCAAGACAAGCGAGTAAGAGTCAACCTGGGGAAGACATCTTGATCCCTTGCACACGTGATTTCAGCAGGAAATGATTCAATTCCCGATGCCGTGCCCAACTTCAGCGAGATGAATAAGGTCAAGAACAGGACTACGCAGATGCATCCGTCCTTCACTGGTAAGGATCTGCAATCCATGAAAAATGGCCGACATGTATTGGATATATATCTTAAACTCGATTTTGACCTGAAATGCCTACATGTTGGCAGCAACATCCGCAGCTCAAACAAAAAGCAAAGACAAGCAAGCTTCATTCAGGTCAGTTTCACTTTGCAAACCACAAAAATCAGCTTGGGTTTCTTACTTTTCCGCTGAGTCGCCAAACTGAAAGTTACCATTTCCAGCAAGCTCCGGTCGATTGCCCGTGCACCTTCCCAGCGTGCACGTTCATCCTCTCCAGCGCAGAATACGCGCTTCTTGCCACCTTCTGATACTGCAATACCCTCCAAAAGAGGTATGGTAGTAATAAGTCCAATCAACAACTGATGGAGGTATAGCAGTAAAATTTCTTGATTAATTAAATATACTAATGTTCTGTGGCCAATTTTGTTTCCGTGAAACAGATAAAAGATCGGATTCACCAATTCCTTCGACATCTCCACTCACAAGGTCTGGGTCACTCTCAAAGAAGCCATCCTTGCTCAAGACATCAAGTGTCAGGGTCCAGGTAAATCAAGCTGGCTTGTGAACAAAAGATTACCAGGGATGATATGCCTTACAGCACTGACACAATATTTCATGTTGCTGAAAATGCAGACAACTTCAGATCCCAAGAGATTGGCACCGCTGCGGTCATATGCTGACAGATACAAAGACGATCCCAAGGAAAACGAGCAGACTCCAAAGAAGAGCAAGAAGTTCCTCAAGTCGCTGCTCAGTAGGCGCAAGTCAAAGAAAGAAGAACCACTGCCCTGCTACTTCGATGACTACTGACTCCTGACACCAGATGGCACCACCCAGTTTCTGAATACTTCTGCTTCAGTCTTTCCCTGGCAAAGTCTTGATATAAAAGATCATCACTGTATAGCAACATAGTTACAGGTCGTCAATGTTAATAATATAAGCGCAAGACGGGAGTTCCAGGAAGATGTCCCCACTCCCCTTATCCGGTTTCCCCACTTTTTGTTGTGTGTTATGCATCATGACTTGGCCGTTGTGGTCACTCTCCCGATAATCTCGGCAATCAGCAGCATACAGAAACATGCAATATGTTGTACTGAGCAGCAATCAGGAAGTAGCGCTTCAGCAATCTGATCTTAGTGGTCAAGTAGTGTTCAAGTATTTTGTCATACACTTTGGTGAGTATAATATTGCCAACATATAGCAGCTTTCCTCTGCAGTAAATTACTTCGCCTGAAACAGTAGCCACACGAAGTATAGTACAACTCTGGTTGCATAAGTCCATAAAATGTACTCCCTCTGTCCCATAATATCTCTCATTGGACAGTAGCTAGAACATGCCATGCAGAGAAATACTGTCATTTTTTCTTACTATCTGGAATACAAAACATGCTATAATTTCTAGTTGTCAGCTCAACCGGCTATGAGCTACATTAGGAGGAAGTCTGGAGTTGTTTCTAATTTCGTATACAAGTTTGCAATTTGGACTTGTTTTTCGCGTAGACTTGGTATGACTTGTTGATAAAAGGCTAAAAATTCCTTGATTTGTTTTAGCCAAGAATTCTGAACTTCTGATTAGCTGTATTAAATTGAATATACCATAAAAGGTTCAGGGCTAGCATTCCAGATAGTGCTCTGAAGAGCATAAATGATACAGTCAAAAGGCATTTCCTAGGTTATCTAATAGCTTGCAAGAATACGCTTGCAGCACTGGAGCTTCACCAGTAAGTTGATGAAAGACTGAGTTCAGAAACAACAATTCATTTTATGTTCAAGGGACCTTGGAACCAGTTATCTCTATCATATACTAGCTTTAGAAACAACAGCCCTAGCAACTAACAGTTCATATGTCTGGCATCGGATCATCATCTAACAAAAAGGACAACACTATGGAAAAAAGGACAAATGATCAGGAAGGTGGTAGCACTTGAGCTCAAATTCTTCAACACAATGCTCACAGAGCCATCTGATTATAAAAGCACATAAAAAGAATATATTTATCATCGCTAGTTGCTGCTTAACCTATCTGACCAAGTGCATCTTATCGACTACAAATTGCAATACTACTCCTTTATAGACCCTAAAGACACCAAGGCCAACGACCATGGTGAAACTCTAGGATGGGAGGGGATGATAAGGAAGCAATTCTTACCGAGAGAAGGCCAAGTTGCAGGGAGGATATGGAAGGCGGCAGGGGCTGAGGCGCCATCGGCGTTGGCCAGGCTCTGCTGGGACAGCGTCGGTGAACAAGGCGAGGCAATTGAGGTTGAGTGGGCAGAGGAGGCAGGCGTCTCTCGAACGGGGAAGAGAGATTACAGTTTACGGACAGGGATAAAAGGGTTCGGCGAGTAATTCTGAGGTTTGCTCGGTTCAATACTGGCACACCAAATGGGTCTCAAGACTTGCCTGCCAAACGAGGCCTAAACCAAGTGTGAATCATAGCAATTCAAAGTGTTCCACTCAGCATTTATACACGCTTAAGGAAAATAAAACTTTGTGACGGGAATAACTTATCTGCATTCGTATACCAAACTAGCCTCACAAGACTTCCAACTTCAAGCCAAAAACCAAAACAAAGAAGACTACATAGATGTGCCACCATTCACTATACTGCTAGTATCATACCGAGAGCTTACTGTGTATTTACACTTCAATAACTACTCAAGCTTACAGCAAGGAAAAAGGTGCCAAGAAAGAAGCAAATTTATGTACTGACAAAGATCACCCACGGCGCTTGCTGAGGCGCCACGAGTTGGGCTCGTTGTATCTGTCGTACAGAGGCTCAATCCTCTCCTGGCGCTTCCGCTTGCTCATCTTTGTCGAATCCACGGATCTGTAGAACCTCGGTGCCAGCTCGACGAGCCACGTTGGGTTGATGGCTGTCACCTCCCTCATGTACTCTTTTGTGGTCATGACAATCTCATTGTAAATCACCCACTCTGGCTGCTGATGAAAGAGGGCGCTGCTTGGGTGGATATACACCTGCTGATGATCGGCAAGTGTCCTGTATCCTCCCTGGGGATCCTTCTTGGCAGAGTTGAAGAAGAAGCCTGCGGCGATGGCTCTCCTTACCTTGGTGAGATCGTTGCCGGCAGAGACAACATCAAGCCGATACCTGTCCATGATCTCCAGGAGCTGCTTCCTCACATCCTGTGCCCTCCTTAGTGATGTTATCTGGAGAAAATTCTCGAAGCACCATGGCCCTGAAAACTGCTTTGCCTTCCATGCCTGATACACAGTGAGTAACGTGATGTGATCCCCTTCTGGCTGGAAAAAGTTGCCCCTCTTCCGATCTGCCTGATCTTGTTTTTCCCTTGGCCGGTAGAATATATTGCCAGTTTGGATCATTGCAATGATAGTCACTATTTCATCACTGCATCCGAGGTCCACACTGGCAAGGAGCATTTTTGAAAGTGGCGGTTCTTGTGGAAACTCGGCCATCTTTCTCCCCAGCTTGGTAAGCAGGCCTTCTTCATCCAAGGCACCAAGGCTGTACAGCTGTTCCATAGCAGAGATAAGCGCTTGAGGTGCTGGAGGGTCCATGAAGTCGAATGACACTAGTTCATTTATCCCCATTGCCTTCATATTAAGAACCGTCCACCCCAGGTTAATCCTCTGAATTTCTGGAATAGTCGTGGCGGGCATTTCATTACGATAGGCGCTCTCAGTGTACAGACGGTAACACTTGCCTGGGCCCGTACGCCCAGCACGTCCTGCTCTTTGTTGAGCTGATGCCTGTGAGATCGGAGTGATAACCAGTGAATCCAGTCCTCGTTTCGGGTTATACACATTGAGTTTTGCAAAGCCTGGATCAACAACATAGTATATCCCATCTATCGTAATAGATGCTTCGGCTATGTTGGTGGCCACAATCACCTTCCTCTTCCCAAGAGGAGCAGGTTCAAAAATCTTTGACTGCATTTCAGTTGGAAGAGCACTGTAAACTGGATTGACTAGCAACTCTGGTACATCGTTACCCAGCACCTTCATCCTCTCATGAAGAGAGTTACAGGCCTGATCAATCTCTTCCTGGCCAGTCAAGAACAAGAGGATATCACCTTCGGGTTGACTCAGATGGATCTGCAATACTGTAATCAATGCAGCATCCATGTAATCGCTCTGAGGCTCCTTTGCATAGAGTATCTCCACGGGAAACGTTCTCCCTGGAATCGTGAAAATGTTGCAATTAAAAAAATATCTAGAGAATTTCTCTGCATCAAGAGTGGCGGAAGTGACAATTAACTTGAGATCAGTTCTCCGCCTAATGAGCTGCTTCAGCAAGCCAAAGAGAATGTCTGTATAGATGGTCCTCTCATGTGCCTCATCAAGCATGACCACAGAATAACAAGAGAGGTTCTTGTCTACCATAATCTCCCGTAGGAGCATCCCGTCTGTCATGTACTTAATGACCGTATCAGGTCCAGTTCGATCGTCAAAGCGTATAGAATAACCAACTTCCTCTCCCAATGGACAACCAAACTCCTCTGCTACCCGCTTTGCAACAGACTGCGCAGCAACCCGGCGAGGCTGCGTACACGCAATTTTCCCACCTTCAGTATAGCCTGCCTCAGCAAGGTACTGAGTAACCTGCGTAGTTTTCCCTGACCCTGTCTCCCCGATAACAACCAAAACTTGATGGTGATGTAGAGCTTTGATAAGCTCATTCTTCAGCCGGTAAATGGGAAGGTGCTGCCTCTGCTCCTGTATTGGAAGACTCGACCTCTTCCCAAATGTTCCTGTCTTCCCATAAGCCTGTTTCTTCCAGTCCGGCATGCTCTGTGCTGATAAGCCGGCGCCCCTCATTTCCTGTGCAAGGCACCGCCCACCTGCATCAGGTAAAGGATCCTCCCACTGCCGATTCAGATCCTTGGGGATGGAATCAAGCAATGCTCTCTGCTCCTGGCTACGGATATCACGCCGCTCCTTGACAAGCGCAGTCTGCAGTGCCGCCGCTCGGCTCAGTGAACCCTCAGGGTTCTTGGAAATCCTCACCGGGGACAAGGCAATCGAGGACCGGCCCTGTCCAGATAAGAACGGCGGCTCATCTTCGTTAAGCTCAACCTCGAGCTCCTCCTCCACTTCTTCTTCTTCCTGGTAATGTATCCCCCCATCATCATCATCGAACGCAGGGCAGTCTCTCACATTCAGTGCCCCCGAAGCAATCAGCTGCTTCAGTTCCCATCTCTCCGGGGAGCTCATTCGCCTGACCGGCCTTCGTGGTGCAGGCCGAGCACCGTCCTCCTCAATCACAATTCCAGACAGCCCAATCCTCTTCCCAGAGGTTCCGGCAGGACCAGCAGATCGATTCGCCCTCCGAACAGCCTCCTGACCATCACGCCGTGGTGGCGGCAGCGCCCTTCCAGTTTCCTGATCGATGTCCACCATCGACAATTCCAGATTGCCCCACTGCACGGACACGACCTTGACAAACACCTCCTGGCCGCGCTTCACGGCGGCGGGCATCCGGGAGGCGTGGACGAGCCCCTCGCGGCCGCGCGTTCCGTCGAGGCGGACGAAGCACCCGGCGTCCACCACCCGGATGACCGTCCCGTGGCACACCTCGTGAAGCTCCGGGCCTCCGGCCCCCTCCTCCTCTTCCTCCTCCTTGTCATCAGGGCTCCTGGTGCCGGCACTGAGGCCATCGGCGGTGGGGTTTCGGGGGGCGGGGGCGGGGGCGGGGGCGGGAGCGGCGTCGGGGATGGCGCGGATGACGGTGTGGAGGGTGCGGGCGAGGTAGTCCGGCACCACGAACTCGTGGTCCTTGAGCTTGGCGTCGAACTCGGCGACGGAGGGGGAGGCGCGGCCGAGGTGGACGATGAACTCGGCGACGTCGCGTTGGACGTCTCCAAGGTGGGCCTCCAGCTCCGAGGAGACCTTGGAGACTAGGGATAGATAGGTGAGCCTCCGGATCCCTTCGCTCGCCGCGTCGGCGGGGCTCGCCTTCGTCATGGGTGCAGAGCGGGCGCCGGCGGTGGGTGTTCGCGCCGCGGCGAGAGAAAGAGGATTCGTCAGAGTCGGCGCCGATGCGTTGTTGCTCGAGTATAATGTACATTTTATTAGGGCCCAAATCATACACGGCTCGGAGGCGAAGTCGGTTTCTCAAGTCGAGGCGGTTTCGTGTCGAGTTCTTTTTTTTACGGTAATGATAACGTTCGGGAGTTAAGCATGGCAACCCAAACGGGATTAGATGACAAGTTTAGTTTGCGTGAGATTAGGGAAATATGGTAATTTTTTGATAAAAAAATCAAAAAAGATGAAGTTGCCACCCCCTATCAACTAAAGTTGCCATCTCTTATGAACTAAAGTTGCCATGTAAAGCCGTTCGGAACGAAATGCTCAAAATCCAAATGTTCGGGAGTTATTGGATTCCTTTTTTTAATGAAGCCACGTTTTATTCATGAAAAATACCATGGGGATACAGATTTGGTCGTGGGGTTGAATCATTGTATATAGCCATGCCCTTTTTTAAAACACAAAATTACATGTAAAATTTGTTGCCCTGGTTCTAATTCTAGAGATAATTGAGGCAGCGAACCAACCTATGGTTGAGATGGTTAGGTGGACAGTGGTCCCACCAGGGTTTAAATTCTGATGCTCGCATTATTTCTAGATTTATTTTAGAATTTCCGGTGATGCGCTTTCAGTGGGAGGAGACGTTACCGTCGACTGACGGTATCTGATGACTTCGCATAAATCTCAAGATGATATCTTGCATTTCGGTCTACCGGAGGTCTTCATAAAGGTAAAGTGTGCGCGTGTGCATTCATAGAAATGAATGTATGCACGTGTATATGAACGCTTGTGTATGTACTGATGCTCAAAAAGAGATAACTGAGGCATAAGGGCATCTTCAATGGAAGCCGCTTGTATAGACGCTAAGGAAGGAAAAATAAAGATGAAAAAATTAAAAAGTCATCTAAGCGCCCGGGCTTACAACAGCAGATGCTAATTACATGAGCTAATCAAACAGCCTGAGTGCTTACAGCGAGAAGGAAAAGTGCCTGGCGCTCGATGCACACTTTTGCGTCGACGCTTCACCTAGTACCAGGATTAAAGAAAGCAACCGCTAATTGGCCCGGATTTAGACTCTGGAGCCTGTATTTAAGCGCCGCATTGGACATGCCCTAACGGCCTCGGCTATCCTTTGCAATATCACTTGCCACATGTTTAGCATCAAAACTCATTATGAATCTTCAAATACCTAAATCTTCTGCCAGAGATGCCTTCGCGGTACGCGATCGCTTTCAGTATAGCAGCTTCCTACAATTCCAATATGATGAGAGAAGAGCTTCTCAGAATTTTTTTAAACTAGTCAGGACACACCGCAAGAGCACACCTCTGTTCGAGTTTGAAACGCATGCGTCGACATGGATTTTTGCAAACCCCGTCGAAGGAGCCCTAGGTCGGGTGGTCCTTCCTGTTGCACTTGGGTGCACGCCTCTGTTAGTGATCGTCGGGCGCGGATTTGGTGAAGATGGTTCCACGCACACCTTTTATGAATAACAAATTTGAAAAAATGCTAAAAAATAAAAAATCTTGTAATATACATAGTCAGCCGGTACACTCACGTATAAAATTTCACGAAGAAATCACATCGTGGTAATCTGTGCAAAAATGACAAAATCGAAGCTATATTAAAAAACACTGTTTGATGAATAGTATTGTCACAATTGTAGTTTTTACATTAAGAATATTATGGGTGTCAATACATCACGAAACTTTACACATGAGTAGAATGGTCGACTAAGTTTCATACCGTGAAATTTCAGAATTTTCTAAAAAATTCCAGTATTTTTTTTATGAATTTACTATTCACGTGGGTGCGTGTGCAACCATGCCCACCTTTGTATTTTCGATTTACTTTTTGCTAATTATAAATTATGGAGAATTGCTCTTCATCACTATTCTGGAAGTTCAACGTTAATGAGACCACGTCAGATAATTCACAACAAAAATTGTTGCTTGATACCATCTACCTACTAGGTGACAAGCGGAGATTAAACTTGAGGATGCTTATATAATTGGCGTATCTATAATTTTGGCATGTTCATGCTACTTTTATATCAATTTTATATAATTTGACACCTTTTTATACTATTTGATTGGACTAACCTATTAATTCAGTGTTCAATGTCACTTATTTTATGTTTGTTTCTAAAAATCACATAATTGTTATTTTCCAAAGCCCCCCAAAAATATAAATATATATGTCACGCAAAGGGATCACCAGAGGACTAGAGGGGACCAAAGAAGCACCTGGGCGGTGCCCCAAGCCTTTTATTCCTCGTAAATACAATCTCGTTCATTTCTTTTTAGTTCTTTAATATTATGAATTTTAATTTCTTTGCAAACAAAAAACATTGCCAAACACTCGATACATTAATTATTGTAACTAGTAAAGCTGGTGGGATAGACAAACTTGCTAGTCTAAGTTGAGGACTAAGAGAAGTTTCTTGGTTTTGTGCAAGACTAAGAAAAGAAGCATACGTAGCTGAAGCAACGGGCCCATATGTGGTGGCTAAAGGATGACAATAGGAACATTAAGTATCTGGAATCGGTAGCCTCGACGAGGAAGAAAACTAACAGAATAAAAGAGTTGAGGAAGGAGGATGGATCGGTGGTAGAGGCAGGCGAGGAGATGACTAACTATGTGTGCTCGTTTTTTCAGGACCATTTCTCAGCAACATCTAATCCTCATCGATTGCCGGAACTCCTTGAGAAGGTGCAGCCGCGGGTTACTGAGGCCATGAATAACATCTTGCTTGCTGAATTCACTCGCGAGGAAGTAAAGGCGGCACTGGACCATATCGGCGATCTAAAGGCCCCGGGACCGGATGGCATGCCGTCGATTGTGTTTAAAAGGCATTGGCATTTTATGGGGGACCAAGTAGTGGATGAGGTGCTGCGAGTGCTGAATGGAGGAGACATGCCTGAAGGGTGGAACGATACCCATGTGGTCCTAATCCCCAAGGTAAAGAATCCACAGAGAATAAAGGATCTTCGGCCAATCAGTTTATGCAATGTTCTGTACAAGCTAGTCTCCAAAGTGATAGACAATAGACTGAAGATGATTCTCCCATCGCTGATTTCTGACAACCAGAGCGCGTTTGTTCCGGGAAGATTGATAACGGATAATGTACTTATCGCTTATGAGCTCTCACACTATGTCATGAATAAGAAGAGTGGGAAGGATGGGTACACGGCAGTGAAGGCCGACATGAGCAAGGCATATGACCGGGTAGAATGGTGCTTCCTTGAGGCGATGATGTGCAAAATGGGCTTTAGGAGGGAGTGGGTGGACTTAATCATGAAATGCGTCAGAACGGTCCGGTTCCAGATCAAAGTTAACGGGGAGCCAACACACCAATTCTTCCCATCGAGAGGTTTGCGCCAGGGGGATCCGGCATCCCCTTATCTGTTTGTAATATGTGCCGAGGGGCTGTCAGCCTTGCTTCATGATGCAGAACGACGAGGGAGTATAAGTGGGATCAAGGTCTGCCCGAGAGCACCATGCGTATCCCACTTGTTCTTTGCTGATGACTCTATGTTATTGATGAAGGCGAAGCAACAGGAGGCCGAGGCATTACATGATATATTACAGCTGTATGAAGAATGCTCGGGGTCAGTGCATCAATGTAGAGAAGTCAGCCCTCATGTTCAGTCCCAACACGGAGGATGGAGTTAAAGAGAGCATCAAGAACACACGCAATATAAGGAGTGAAAATTGGAATGAGAAGTACCTTGGGCTCCCTGTACATGTGGGTCGCTCTAGGAAGAAGACTTTTGCATACATAAAAAAGAACATGTCTTGGGGAGGGTCTATGGCTGGGTGAGAGGCTACTAGCAAAAGAGAGTAAGGAGGTGATTGTTAAAGGTGTAGCACAGGCGATCCCTACTTACGCAATGTCCTGTTCGATCTGACTAAAACCTTCTGCGGGGAACTGAACACATTGTTGGGCAAGTTCTGGTGGAGTCAACAAGATAAACAAAACCCGATGCACTAGCAAAGCTGGGACCAGCTTACTCAACCCAAAGCAATGGGAGGCTTAGGATTCCGGGATATGCATAATTTCAATATAGCTATGCTCTCAAGGTAGGGCTGGAGATTGATCCAAAACCCCGAGAGTTTGTGTGCTAGAGTTCTCAAAGCCCGGTACTTCTCGCATAGTAGTGCACTTGAGGCGATAGCTCATGACGGCATCTCATATGCTTGGCGCAGCATCCTACATGGGCTCGATCTTGTGAAAGAAGGCTACAAATGGCAGATTGGGGATGGGGCTACAATGGATATTTGGAACGACCCATGGCTGCCAAGGGCCTGGTCGAGACGGGTCATTACGCCGAGGGGGGCGAGCTTGCTGACTAGGGTTGAGGAGCTTATAAGCCGATTATCGGATAGTGGGATGAAGTGCTAGTGCGGGACACTTTTGTGAAGTAGATGCCCGACATATCTTGCAAATCCCTTTGAGGGACGGAGTGGACGATTTCATCGCCTGACACTTTGATAGTAAGGGGAACCACTCGGTAAAAAGCGCTTATAAGCTGCATGTCGAACTGCGCAAGCAGGAGCATAATGGGGCGCCTGGAACGAGTTCAACTAATGGTGGGAGACTGGATGGAACGACTGATCAGTCCTGGAAAAGGATCTGGAAAGTGTCGTGCCCACGGAAGCTTCAGATGTTTGTCTGGCGGCTGCTCCATGAATCGCTGGCTGCATGTGCAAATTTGATGAGGAGGGACCTCAAGTTAGACCAGTCGAAGTGCTTCTTCTGCGGTAAAGCCGAGGAAGATGGAGCGCATCTATTCATAAAATGTAAGCACGTCAAGCAAGCCTGGAGGGAGTTGGGCATGGAGGAGGAGATAAGCAGACTAGAGGAATTCACAAGTGTGCACGCCATGTTGGATGCCCTGTGGGGCTTTTCTGAAAAGAAACGGGTGCTTGTCATCACTTTGTGGTGGCAGTGGTGGAATATTAGAAACAAGATCAGAGAAGGGGAGCTGACGCCAGGGGTCACTAAAACTATAAGAAGGGTGAGATGCAGCGCTTTGGAGTATGCAGAAAGATTTGTGCCTAAGAAGAAGGATAGACAGGAGGGGAAATGGCGGCCACCCAGTGCAGACGAGCTCAAAGTTAACCTTGATGGAGCTTTCATACCTGGCAGTAGTTTCTGTGGGTGGGGCGCTGTGATCCGGGACTCCACAGGACACATCATTGCGGCTAGAGCAGGTTGAGAGGAGCAAAATGTGGATGCCTTTGGAGCGGAAATTCAGGATATGGTTGGAGCCGTCGCTCTTGCGACTGACATTGGTGTTGTCCGGGTTATATTCGAGACCGACTCCCAGTTGTTGGCCGAGGCGCTTGACGTATGCAAGACTGGCTCGTCGCCCTATGTTGTCGTCATTGAAGACATTAAGCTCCAGCTAAAGCTCTGGTTTGCAAGACATAGTGTAACATCCCAAATTTTCAATTTGGAATGTTATACATAGATCATCATTGCATATCATATTTTATTACATTTTGGCTTGATCCTAGAAATTTCACACAACTCAAGGACCCATAGAGAGAGTTGGAGATTTCATTATTTTCATATTTGAGTTTTCTCAAATTTTGAAAATAGAATCATTTGATTTTATTTATTTTATTTTCAATTATTTCTATTATAAAAATACGAGAGAGGGAATAAAATGTATTCCCAAAATAAAGAAATATTGAAGGTTTAATAAAAAAATCAAATAAGATTTTATTTTGGAGTTTATCGCTATTTTATTTGAATTTAGAAAAAATGTGCGTTTTTTAAAATTGCATTTAGGCCCCAAATAAATATTCATCTTGTCCGGCTTGATTTTAGAAGTCGGGAAAATTTATTTCAGGATTTTTGGAGTCCGTTTAGTATTTCTTTTGTTTGTTTTTCTGCGCGAAATTATTAAAAAAAACGAAACCGATGTGTTCGGCCAGGACTCCGCCTGGCAGGGGCCTTTATAATGCGCTTGAGCTCACACCAGCCATCGTCACCAAACCCTAGCCCGGCACCGGCCGCTTGCCGCCGCCGCCCGCCCGTCGCCGCCGCCGGCCGCCACCCGCCGGACCCAGCGCCGCCGCCGACCACCACCGCCCTCGGAGCCGGGCCGCCGGAGGTAGCCACGGATTCGCCATGGTTTCGGCGATTAATCGCCGGTTTTTATAAAACCGCGGTTGTTTCTTTTTTAGACCGGTTTATGTTTTTTTTCGGTTTAGTTTATTTAGCGAGCGTTCGCTCGTTCGTTCGTTTTAACGAACGATTTTTGCCGTTTAGTTTCAGTTAACGAACGTCCGTTCGTTAGTCTGTTCGTCCGTTTTTCTTTTTCTTGGATTTTTCCATGATTATTTCTGATCGCGATTTCTGATCCGATTTTCGATCTAGTATAACTTTTCGCTCGTTTATCGGAATCAGGCGATTCAAGCGCCTAGAGTTTCATCTCAAAACCCTCTTTCCAATTAATCAACTCAAACAAGTTTTTGCTTCTGTAAAATTTGACTTAGGTCCAGATTAGTAAACGAAGCCTGTTTCTTTCACCGTTTGCTTTTCGTTGCTTCGTTTGATTTGATTCTTTTTGCAAACCGGAGTTCTTAAGTTGAACTTTATGGTTAGATTTTTTATTTGAGTTTTACCTGTGCATTAGATGAGTACTTATTGTATGCTTGTTTGTTTGTGATAGAGTATCCGGAGTGCGCCGCTTGCTACTTTGAATCTCTAGGTTTCGCGGATCATCAGCAAGGCAAGTAACACTTTGATCATATCCCTTTCATACCCAGTTTCATGCATTAGATCAATCCTCAAACATTGCATGATTAGGATCTAATTAAATTGTGGGTTTTTGGAAAGTAGATGAGGTAGTACCTGTTGGGGAACGTAGTAATTTCAAAAAAATTCCTACGCACACGCAAGATCATGGTGATGGCATAGCAACGAGAGGGGAGAGTATTGTCCACGCACCTCGTGAAACCGTAAGCGAGCGTTATGACAACGCGGTTGATGTAGTCGTCGTCTTCACGATCCGACCGATCCAAGTACCGAACGCACGGCACCTCCGAAGTTCAACACACTGCGTTCATTTCGATGGCGATCCACGGACTCGATCCAAAGAAAGTGTCGGGGATGAGTTCTCGGCACGACGGCGTGGTGATGATGATGATGCTCTACCGACGCAGGGCTTCGCCTAAACTCCGCTGACGATATGACCGAGGTGGAATATGGTGGAGGGGGCACCGCTGCGGCTAAGGAACGATCCGTAGATCAACTTGTGTGTTATGGGGTGCCCCTGCCTATATAAAGGAGCAAGGAGGGAGGCGGCTGCCTAGAAGGGGCGCACCAAGGAGGAGTCCTACTCCCACCGGAGTAGGATTCCCCCTTCCAAGTAGTAGGAGTAGGAGTCAAGGAAAGGGGAAGAGAAGAGAAGGAAGGAGGCAGCCTCCCCTAGTCAATTCGGACTAGGCCTTGGGGGCGCCCAACCTCTCCTCTCTCTTTCCCTAAAGCCCAATAAGGCCCATATACTCCCGGTGAATTCCGTAACTCTCCTGCATTCAAAAATACCCGAATCACTCGGAACCTTTCCGAACTCCGAATATAGTCGTCCAATATATCGATCTTTACGTCTCGACCATTTCGAGACTCCTCGTCATGTCCCCGATCTCATCCGGGACTCCGAACTCCTTCGGTACATCAAAAATCATAAACTCATAATATAACCGCCATCGAAACCTTGTTGCAAGCGGACCCTACGGGTTCGAGAACTATGTAGACATGACCGAGACACGTCTCCGGTCAATAACCAATAGCGGAACCTGGATGCTCGTATTGGCTCCCACATATTCTACGAAGATCTTTATCGGTCAGACCGCATAACAACATACGTTGTTCCCTTTGTCATCAGTATGTTACTTGCCCGAGATTCGATCGTCGGTATCTCAATACCTAGTTCAATCTCGTTACCGGCAAGTCTCTTTACTCGTACATAATACATCATCCTGCAACTAACTCATTAGTTACAATGCTTGCAAGGCTTATAGTGATGTGCATTACCGAGTGGGCCCAGAGATACCTCTCCGACAATCGGAGTGACAAATCCTAATCTCGAAATACGCCAACCCAACATGTACCTTTGGAGACACCTGTAGTACTCCTTTATAATCACCCAGTTACGCCAGACGCTTTGGTAGCACCCAAAGTGTTCCTCCGGTAAACGGGAGTTTCATAATCTCATAGTCATAGGAACATGTATAAGTCATGAAGAAAGCAATAGCAACATACTAAACGATCAAGTGCTAAGCTAACGGAATGGGTCGAGTCAATCACATCATTCTCCTAATGATGTGATCCCGTTAATCAAATGACAACTCATGTCTATGGCTAGGAAACTTAACCATCTTTGATTCACGAGCTAGTCAAGTAGAGGCATACTAGTGACACTATGTTTGTCTATGTGTTCACACATGTATTATGTTTCCGGTTAATACAATTCTAGCATGAATAATAAACATTTATCATGAAATAAGGAAATAAATAATAACTTTATTATTGCCTCTAGGGCATATTTCCTTGATCTCCCACTTGCACTAGAGTCAATAATCTAGTTCACATCATCATGTGATTCAACACTAATATTCACATCTTGTATGTGATTAACACCCATAGTTCACATCGTCATGTGACCAACACCCAAAGGGTTTACTATAGACAATAATCTAGTTCACATCGCTATGTGATTAACACCCAAAGAGTACTAAGGTATGATCATGTTTTGCTCGTGAGAGAAGCTTAGTCAACGGTCTGTCACATTCAGAGCCGTATGTATTTTGCAAATATTCTATGTCTACAATGCTCTGCACGGAGCTACTCTAACTAATTGCTCCCACTTTCAATATGTATCCAGATTGAGACTTAGAGTCATCTGGATCAGTGTAAAAAGCTTGCATCGATGTAACTCTTCACGACGGGCTCTTTTATCACCTCCATAATCGAAAAATATTTCCTTAGTCCTCACTAAGGATGTTCTTGACCAATGTCCAGTGATCTACTCCTAGATCACTATTGTATTCCCTTGCCAAATTAAGAGCAAGGTATACAATAGGTGCAGTACATAGCATAACATACTTTATAGAACCTATGATCGAGGCATAGGGAATGACTTTCATTCTCTTTTCTATTTTCTGCCGTGGTCGGGATTTGAGTCTTACTCAATTTCACACCTTTGCAACACAGGCAAGAACTTTTCTTTGACTGTTCCATTTTGAACTACTTCAAAATCTTGACAAGGTATGTACTTATTGAAAAAACTTATCAAGCGTCTTGATCTATCTCAATAGATCTTGATGATCAATATGTAAGTAGCTTTACTGAGGTCTTTCTTTTAAAGAAATCATTTCAAATACTCCTTTATGCTTTCTAGAAAAAATTCTACATCATTTCTGATCAACAATATGTTACTCACATATATTTATCAGAAAGGCGGTAGTGCTCCCACTCACTTTCTTGTAAATACAGGCTTCTCCAAAAGTTTGTATAAAACCATATGCTTTGATCACACTATCAAAGCGTTTATTCCAACTCCGAGAGACTTGCACCAGACCATAAATTGATCGCTGGAGCTTGCACACTTTGTTAGAACCTTTAGGATCAACAAAACCATATGGTTGCATCATATACAACTCTTCTTCTAGAAATCCATTCAAGAATGCAGTTTTGACATCCATTTGCCAAATTTCATAATCATAAAATGCAGCAATTGCTAACATGATTCGGACAGACTTAAGCATCGCTACGGGTGAGAAAGTCTCATCGTAGTCAACCCCTTGAACTTGTCGAAAACCTTTCGCAACAAGTCGAGCTTTATAGACAGTTACATTACCATCGGCGTCAGTCTTCTTCTTAAAGATCCATTTATTCTCAATGGCTTGCCGATCATCGGGCAAGTCAACCAAAGTCCATACTTTGTTCTCATACATGGATCCCATCTCAGATTTCATGGCTTCCAGCCATTTTATGGAATCTGGGCTCACCATCGCTTCTTTATAGTTCGTAGGTTCGCCATGGTCAAGTAACATGACTTCGTAATAGGATTACCGCATCACTGGAGCGGATCTTACTCTGGTTGACCCACGAAGTTCAAGAGAAACTTGATCTGAAGTTTCATGATCAATATCATTAGCTTCCTCACTAATTGGTGTAGTTGTCACAGAACCGGTTCTTGTGATGAACTACTTTCCAATAAGGGAGCAGAATCTGATTATCTCATCAAGTTCTACTTTTCTCCCACTCACTTCTTTCGAGAGAAACTCTTTTTCTAGAAAGGATCCGAATTTAGCAACAAAAATCTTGCCTTTAGATCTGTGATAGAAGGTGTACCCAGTAGTCTCTTTTGGGTATCCTATGAAGACACATTTCTCCAATTTAGGTTCGAGCTTATCTGGTTGAAGTTTCTTCACATAAGCATCGCAACCCCAAAACTTTAAGATACGACAACTTTGGTTTCTTGCCAAACCACAGTTCATGAGGCGTCGTCTCAACGGATTTTGATGGTGCCCTATTTAACGTGAATGCGGCCGTCTCTAAAGCATAACCCCAAAACAATAGCGGTAAATCAGTAAGAGACATCATTGATCGCACCATATCAAAATAAAGTACGGTTACGATGTTCGGACACACCATAACGTTATGGTGTTCCAGGTGGCGTGAGCTGTGAAACTATTCCACATTGTTTTAATTGAAGACCAAACTCGTAACTCAAATATTCATCTCTACGATCAGATCGTAGAAACTTTATTTTTCTTGTTACGACGATTTTCCACTTCACTCTGAAATTCTTTGAACTTTTCAAATGTTTCAGACTTATGTTTCATCAAGTAGATATACCCATATCTGCTCAAATCATCTGTGAAGGTGAGAAAATAACGATACCCGCCGCGAGCCTCAACATTCATTGGACCACAAACATCAGTATGTATGATTTCCAACAAATCGCTTGCTTTCGCTCCATAGTTCCGGAGAACGGCGTTTTAGTCATCTTGCCCATGAGGCACGGTTCGCAAGTACCAAGTGATTCATAATCAAGTGATTCCAAAAGCCCATCAGTATGGAGTTTCTTCATGCGCTTTACAACAATATGACCTAAACGGCAGTGCCACAAATAAGTTGCACTATCATTATTAACTTTACATATTTTGGTTTCAATATTATGAATATGTGTATCACACGATCGAGATCCAACAAACCATTTTCATTGGGTGTATGACCATAGAAGGTTTTATTAATGTAAGCAGAACAATAATTATTCTCTAACTTACATGAATAACCGTATTGCAATAAACATGATCAAATCATATTCATGCTCAACGCTAACGCCAAATAACATTTATTTAGGTTCAACACTAATCACGAAAGTATAGGAGTGTGCGATGATGATCATATCAATCTTGGAACTACTTCCAACACTCATCGTCACTTCCCCTTCAACTAGTCTCTGTTTATTCTGTAACTCCTGTTTCGAGTTACCAATCTTAGCAACCAAACAAGTATCAAATACTCAGGGGCTACTATAAACACTAGTAAGGCACACATCAATAACCTATATATCAAATATACTCTTGTTCACTTTGCCATCCTTCTTATCCACCAAATATTAAGGGCATTTCCGCTTCAAGTGACCATTTCCTTTGCAGTGTAAGCACTAAGTTTCAGGCTTTGGTCCAGCTTTGGTCTTCTTCACGGGAGTGACAACTTGTTTGCCATTCTACTTGAAGTTTCCCTTTCTTTCCCTTTGCCCTTTTCTTGAAACTAGTGGTCTTGTCAATCATCAACACTTGATGCTCTTTCTTGATTTCTACCTTCGTCGATTTCAACATCACGAAGAGCTCGGGAATCGCTTTTCATCATCCCTTGCATACTATAGTTCATCACGAAGTTCTAGTAACTTAGTGATGGTGACTAGAGAATTCTGTCAATCACTATCTTATCCGGAAGATTAACTCCCACTTGATTCAAGCGATTGAAGTACTCGGACAATCTGAGCACATGCTCACTAGTTGAGCGATTCTCCTCCATCTTTTAGCTATAGAACTTGTTGGAGACTTCATATCTCTCAACTCGGGTATTTGCTTGAAATATTAACTTCAACTCCTGGAACATCTCATATGGTCCATGACGTTCAAAACGTCTTTGAAGTCCCGATTCTAAGCCGTTAAGTATGGTGCACTAAACTATCAAGTAGTAATCATATTGAGCTAGCCAAACGTTCATAACGTCTGCTTTTGCTCCTGCAATAGGTCTGTCACCTAGCGGTGCATTAAGGACATAATTCTTCTATGCAGCAATGAGGATAAACCTCAGATCACGGGTCAATCCGCATCATTGCTACTAATATTTTTCAATACAATTTTCTCTAGGAACACATATAAAAACATAGGGAAGCAAAAACATAGGGAAGCAACAACGCGAGCTATTGATCTACAACATAATTTGCAAAATACTACCAGGACTAAGTTCATGATAAATTTAAGTTCAATTAATCATATTACTTAAGAACTCCCACTTAGATAGGCATCCCTCTAATCTTCTAAGTGATTACGTGATCCATATCAACTACACCATGTCCGATCGTCACGTGAGATGGAGTAGTTTCAACGGTGAACATCAATATGTTGATCATATCTACTATATGATTCACGCCGACCTTTCGGTCTCCGTGTTCCGAGGCCATATCATTATATGCTAGGCTCGTCAAGTTTAACTCGAGTATTCCGCGTGTGCAACTGTTTTGCACCCGTTGTATTTGAACGTAGAGCCTATCACACCCGATCATCACGTGGTGTCTCAAAGACGAAGAACTTTCGCGAACGGTGCATACTCGGGAGAACACTTCTTGATAATTTTAGTGAGAGATCGTCTTAAAATGCTACCGTCAATCAAAGCAAGATAAGATGCATAAAGGATAAACATCACATGCAATCAATATAAGTGATATGATATGGTCATCATCATCTTGTGCTTGTGATCTCCATCTCAAGCACCGTCGTGATCACCATCGCCACCGCGCCGACACCTTGATCTCCATCGCAGCATCGCTGTCGTCTCGCCAATCTTATGCTTCTACGACTATCGCTACCGCTTAGTGATAAAGTAAAGCATTACAGAATGCGTTGCATTTCATACAATAAGCGACAACCATATGGCTCTCGCCATTGCCGATAACTTCGGTTACAAAACATGATCATCTCATACAATAAAATATAGCATCACGTCTTGACCATATCACATCACAACATGCCCTGCAAAAACAAGTTACACGTACTCTACTTTGTTGTTGCAAATTTTACGTGGCTGCTACGGGCTGAGCAAAAACCGTTCTTACCTACGCATCAAAATCACAACGATAGTTTGTCAAGTTGGTGCTGTTTTAACCTTCGCAAGGACCGGGCGTAGCCACACTCGGTTCAACTAAAGTGAGAGAGACAGACACCCGCCAGTCACCATTAAGCACGAGTGCTCGCAACGGTGAAACCAGTCTTGCGTAAGCGTACGCGTAATGTCGGTCCGGGCCGCTTCATCTCACAATACCGCCGAACCAAAGTATGACATGCTGGTAAGCAGTATGACTTGTATGGCCCACAAATCACTTGTGTTCTACTCGTGCATATGACGTCTACGCATAAAACCAGGCTCGGATGCCACTGTTGGGGAACGTAGTAATTTCAAAAATATTCCTACGCACACGCAAGATCATGGTGATGGCATAGCAACGAGAGGGGAGAGTATTGTCCACGTACCCTCGTAGACCGTAAGCGGAAGCATTATGACAACGTGGTTGATGTAGTCGTACGTCTTCACGATCCGACCGATCCAAGTACCGAACGTACAGCACCTCCGAGTTCAGCACACGTTCAGCTCGATGACGATCCCCGGATTCCGATCCAGCAAAGTGTCGGGGATGAGTTCCACAAGACGACGGCGTGGTGGCGATGATGATGCTCTACCGACGCAGGGCTTTGCCTAAACTCGTGGACGATATGACCGAGGTGGAATATGGTGGAGGGGGCACCGACACGGCTAAGGAACGATCCGTAGATCAACTTGTGTGTTATGGGGTGCCCCCTGCCTCGTATATAAAGGAGCAAGGGAGGGGCGGCTGCCTAGAAGGGGCGCACCAAGGAGGAGTCCTACTCCCACCGAGAGTAGGATTCCCCTTCCAAGTAGTAGGAGTAGGAGTCAAGGAAAGGGGAAAGAGAAGAGAAGGAAGGAGGCGCAGACCCTCCCCTAGTCCACCCGGACTAGGCCTTGGGGGCGCCCAACCTCTCTCTCTCTCTTTCCCTAAAGCCCAATAAGGCCCATATACTCCTGGTGAATTCCGTAACTCTCCCAGTACTCAAAAATACCCGAATCACTCGGAACCTTTCCGAACTCGAATATAGTTGTCCAATATATCGATCTTTACGTCTCGACCATTTCGAGACTCCTCGTCATGTCCCCGATCTCATCCGGGACTCCGAACTCCTTCGGTACATCAAAATCATAAACTCATAATATAAGCATCGCCGAAACCTTAAGCGTGCGGACCCTACGGGTTCGAGAACTATGTAGACATGACTGAGACACGCCCCGGTCAATAACGAATAGCGGAACCTGGATGCTCAGATTGGCTTCTACATATTCTACGAAGATCTTTATCGGTCAGACCGCATAACAACATACGTTGTTCCCTTTGTCATTGGTATGTTACTTGCCCGAGATTCGATCGTCGGTATCTCAATACCTAGTTCAATCTCGTTACCGGTAAGTCTCTTTACTCATTACATAATACATCATCCTGCAACTAACTCATTAGTTACAATGCTTGCAAGGCTTATAGTGATGTGCATTACCGAGTGGGCCCAGAGATACCTCTCCGATAATCGAAGTGACAAATTCTAATCTCAAAATACGCCAACCCAACATGCACCTTTGGAGACACCTGTAGTACTCCTTTATAATCACCCAGTTACGTTGTGACGTTTGGTAGCACCCAAAGTGTTCCTCCGGTAAACGGGAGTTGCATAATCTCATAGTCATAGGAACATGTATAAGTCATGAAGAAAGCAATAGCAACATACTAAACGATCAAGTGCTAAGCTAACGGAATGGGTCGAGTTAATCACATCATTCTCCTAATGATGTGATCCCGTTAATCAAATGACAACTCATGTCTATGGCTAGGAAACTTAACCATCTTTGATTCACGAGCTAGTCAAGTAGAGGCATACTAGTGACACTATGTTTGTCTACGTATTCACACATGTATTATGTTTCCGGTTAATACAATTCTAGCATGAATAATAAACATTTATCATGAAATAAGGAAATAAATAATAACTTTATTATTGCCTCTAGGGCATATTTCCTTCAGTACCTATTACCTGTTTTATTTTCAAACCTTGGGAGTTACTTCTACGTTTGCTTATATTGCCATGCTATGCTAGTAGACGTGGATTGGGTGAGTGTATCCATGACATATGTGAGTTTGTTAATTAATGGTTTACTTAAGGTGGCAACTTTAACACACATCTGGGTGGATTGAGGTACCTGGGTATTCCAGGATTGCCTGTTTTTCTTTATGGACCGCCACCCAGGCTTAAAGGGATCATGAGATTTTCATGCTAGAAACTTCCATGTGCAGCCACAAGCTACTATGGGCTCTAGCATAGTTGATTAAGTCGTGCGAACTGTTACAGTGGTAGACTAGCAGATGTAGGGGAAGTAGGTGTAACGGTCTACCCGTTCGTAAGGTGCTAGCGCTTCTGAAAGACTATGTCTCGGTCATTCGTTTCTCGAACACCATGTAGTGCGAGAATCCCAACGGAGGAGATCGAGTCTTGTGGGGGAAAAGTGCGCAAACCTCTGCAGAGTGTAAAAAACCAATCATGGTTAGCCGTGTCCCCGGTTATGGACATCTTGAGTCTCTAGTACTTGGATTATCATGTGAATCTCATCATGTTACTTTAATTAATATTGTTGGGTTTTAATGATGATGCTTAATTGGGACTGAGGATGTTGTCAACCATTCTCAATGTTTAACAACCACCATGATAGTTAAATAAAATTTATTTCTTTGCAGTAGGGAAAAATTGGCTTTACGCAAAACTGTAACCATAGAGCTTTCCACTAGCCATATATGCATGTAGTATAGCATTACTCTTTCATATTACCCTCTATGTGTTACATTGCCAACATATTCCATGTGCTGACCCGTTTTCGGGCTGCAACGTTCATGTTGCAGACTTTTTAGACGACGAGTAAGGTGCCCTAGGTCGTGGTTCTATACTCAGTGATGCCGTTGGAGTTGATGGACTTGCTTATCTTCCAAGCCTTCCGATGTTATCGTTATTAGATGGCCTTAAGCCATATTTATTGTAATATGTTCTCTTTTGAGACATTCGATGTAATAAGTGTGTGATTGCTACTCTGTTATAAATCCTTCGAGTAATCGTATGCGTGTCAAGACATTCTTGATTCGTGGATGACATCGATGCACAGAGATCAAACTGTTTGAGGTCTGGTCGCTACAAATATGGTATCAGAACACATGCTGACTGTAGGACAGGACCACTAAGTTAAATCCCTCGATCACTACTCTTTCTTCTCATTTCTGACTCCTCATCTCTTCTACTCATTTAGGATGGCGGATGCAAGGAACAAGTTCATACAACCGGATGATGATACACCCTTTGGACGTCACTTGAAGGAAGTCACTAGATACCTAAACATTGGAGTACCAAGCTTCACCGGGACCTACAACACCACTTTACCTGAAGAGGAGCGCTGAATGATTCAAGTTCAAGTTTCAGGAAGGACGTTCGCGCCAGTCACGGAGCCCATAGAGTTTTCATTTGATGCACCAACCTGGAATCTAGGAAAGAGCATGGCAGCCCACATCGCCATGGGACGTATTGGAGAAGTTTACCGCAATGATCTCAAGGATACTATCTACCAGATTTGTGGGCGCCGAGATGAGCAATGGACGATGATCAGCACTGTGAAGGATAGATCAATCGCAACTTTTATCCAGAGTTAAACCAGACATCCGGACGCCAGAGAACCAGACAAAGCGATGCATGATGGATCTGCAGAAGGCCTTGACCAAGATCACGGAGCTAGAGGAAGAACTCAAGGCTACACGTGAAGATTTCATGGAAGAAATCAAGTGCTAGTGGAGAAGAATGACGACTTAACCAGGAAGCTAGGAGTTTTCATGGGAGACCCCGCACTGTGAAGAGAAGATGACGATTCCACTTGCCCGAATAACTATATCATCATTGGCGACACCGACTCGGACCTGCATTTACAGCCGATGATGACTATGTTGATGAAGCTGGAGCGGATATCATGGAGTCTTCATCGGAGCAGTTTTTCTAGTTGACCACCATAATAGTAGTAGTATTTTCCCCATTGTATCTAGTATAGTCCGAGCACTTTTGTAACGATAGATAGACCGTTGTATACCTTTGTTTGAATTAATTGGAGTGATTTTTGTTTGCATTTGTCTCATATGCATATGGGTAGTGTTTTCTCTCTAGACGTCATTCTATTCTATATTCTCACCTTCTCTAAAACCCTCAGATGCCTCCTAGACGCGACACCGGATTTGTTTTCCCACCGGAGATCACCCAGTTGATTCAACAGCAGAATGCTTTGATGCAAGCACTAGTACAGAACCAAGGCAACAACAACAACAACCCACCACCACCACCAATTGACCATTTGACTCTGCTTTCTTAAGGCTAAAACCGCGGTGTTTTCCAAAGAGCACCGAGCCGATTGTTGCGCATTTATTGGCTCCGCAAGGTTGGAAGGGAGCTGGCCATTGCAGGATGCACAGATGCGGAGAGAGTGCGTTTTGCCGCACATCAGCTTGATGGACCCGCAGCATCATGGTGGGAGAATTACACAGCCACACACCTTATTGACACTGTCCCATGGGACCGGGCCAGACAAGCTTTCCGCATCGCCCACGTTTCAGCAGGAGCTATGGCCATGAAGAAGCGTGAGTTTCGCAACTTACGCCAAGGAGGACGCACTGTAGGCCAATATGTGGAGGACTTTAGTAAGTTAGCACGTTATGCCCCGGATGACATTGCTACAGATGCAGCTAAGCAGGAGAAGTTTCTAGAAGGACTAAATGATGAGCTGAGCATTTAGTTGATGGTAGCAACTTTCAACAACTACCAGGAGTTGGTAGATCGCGCTCTTATGATTGAAGGGAAGCAGCAACAGATTGAAAACCGCAAGAGGAAGTATGGTCAAGGGAAGTACACGGAGCTCTGAAGCTACGCTTTACCCCAAACGGGAGGACAATTTCAGCATACCCATGGAGGAGGTAGCTCGCACAATCATAATGGCTCCAAGAATGGTAACGGGAATGGAGGAAGCAACGGACAAAACCGCACCAACCCGTCAACCCCAGCCAAGAGAGACCTGAGTCAAGTCACTTGCTTTAAGTGTCAAAAGACTGGACATTATGCCAATGAATGTCCTGAAGCCCAGAATGGAAATGGCAATGGAAGCTCTGGGAAGAAGCTGAACTCTTTCAACAGGGGACAGGTGAACCACGTTAACGTGGAGGAGGTTGAAGCCCAGCCAGATGCAGTAATATGTAAGTTTTTGGTTAAGACATTTACTGCAATCGTTCTTTTTGATACTGGTGCATCACATTCATATATGTCACGGGGATTTTTGGATAAGTATAAACTGCCCACCAAGGTTCTTAGAACACCTATGTTAGTAAGCTCACCAGGAGCGGAGTATATGGCTAGTCGAGGATGTTTTCAAGTGCCATTGAGCATAGGTAGGCATGTTTTCCCCACGGATTTAATCATTCTGGAATCGCAAGGTTTGCATGTGATTCTAGGTATGGATTGGCTATCGATGTATGGAGGAAACATTGATTGCGCCAGTAAGTCGATTTTGCTTACCACCCCAGAAGGAAGAAGAATCAAGTATGTGTCATGGCATGAGCCGAAGAGGACTCAAGTAAATTCCTTATCAGGAGTTGTGCAGGAAGAAGTACCAGTGGTGAAGGATTTCCCTGATGTATTTCCAGAAGAATTGTCAGGGATGCCGCCAGATAGAGACATTGAGTTTTTGATTGAGCTTTTGCCAGGCACAGGGCCAATATCTAGGAGACCGTACCGGATGCTCGCACAAGATTCGGAAGAAATTAAGAAGCAGATTAAGGAGTTACTGGATAAAGGTTTTATTCGCCCAAGTTCTTCACCTTGGGGATCGCCAAGATTTCTAGTGGAGAAGAAGGATGGATCATTGAGAATGGTTGTTGATTATCGATGTTGAATGGGTCTCCTGTACCAGCTTCATCACTCAGACGGCCCATCAGTAGTGCTTCGGTTCAATGTCAGGCTGGTATGGCCTCACTGGCACGAGATTGCACGAGATCTCCAGCACAGACTACAGTGTTGAACCTCAAGGGTCCGCCGAACCCGAACCGACATTTGGCGCGCTGTAGGGGTTCCGCAGACCTTTGAGGTTCGAACACCGGGTGCGCGCGGAGATCAAACCTTCCACTGCCTCGCACTTCGCCAATCGCAGGGACCTAAACTACCAATGGAACAAAGACAAGAGACACAAGATTTATACTAGTTCGGGCCACTGCTAGGTGTAATACCCTACTCTAGTTTGTGGTGTGGTGGATTGCCTCTGGGCTGATGAGGAACACATAAGGAAGAACAGCCTCATGAGGGTCCTGCTTGGTGGTGTGGATGAACTGCTAGGTGGTGTTCCGTCGCCTAGCTTGAGGATCGGGTCTCGCTCTTTCTCTCGATTCCGATGCCGATCCCTCTAGATGGTGGCTAGCTCTACTTATATAGGCTAAGGCCCCGGGCCTCTTCCCAAATATTGAGCGGGAAGGGCGCCAACAATTGGCCATTTTGAAGGGGAACAATGGGTACACTTATCCCGACTAAAGTTGGTCCTCGCCGCCAAAGGCTCCGTGATGACGCTCGCTTGGGCTCCACGATGACTCCTTCCAGCCGCTGGGCTAGTCTTGGTCTTGTTGCACCGAAACGGATGCCTTTTGCTTGATGCTCGCCACGCTTGCTCCCTTTGCACCAAAGAGGAAAGGAGGACGCTGCTGGCCGGGCGCCTCGATCGGGCGCCTCTTGGTCGTCATGGCTTGCGCCATGGGCACCTCGCGAGGTGCCTCGCCTTGAACTCTCCGCCTCCTCACGAGCCAGCCCGACGAGGCCGTGCTCGAGGAAGCCCCTTGTCGCCCGCCTCATGAGGCTTGCCCCTCGCGAGGGTCTTGAGCTTGCGTTAATGAAGATGGGCCGCCCTGGCCTCCTTTGAGCCACGCCGCAGGCCGCAGTGTGCAAGTCTGGGACCCCCTGCCCTTAACGCCGACAAGAGCCCCTGGCCCATGGCGCGCTGAACTTGGCCGAGCAGAGAGGCGAAAGGGCAAGTGAAGCGTCATGGCCCCTAACAGCTGCGGCCTTGGGCGACGCGTGGCGGTTGATTGGACGTGGGCGACTGCGTTTCCCCCACGCCTCCTTATTTCGTGCCTTGCTAGGCGGACACACTGCTTGTACATACATCTGTTCCCCTCTCTGCTGCTCGTGCGCCTGTCCTTCCCCTCTCGAACTCCCTTCCATTTTCAATCCAATCTGGAATCCCCCCTTTCAATCACCATGGCTCTGGCGAAGAAGGGAAAGGGAAGAGACCTCAGCCTCCGCTCGCCACCGCCGGCGGCCTCCGCCGTCAATCTGGCCGATCATACTCAATCTAGAGGGCTTGGGCAAGGTTAGTTCGGCTCGCCACCACCTTCAACGACGCGGAGGACGACGGCCTGGCCCAAGGCCCCACTTCTCCATTGATGTGATGTACCACCGAGGTCCGGTATTTGTCGACGCTTTGTGGGCGGGCTGGTTCCCCCTTTTCGATTTCTTCAATGTCGTGGCTTCCCACCATCGATCCACATGATGCATCCGGGTCTTGAGTCCATCACTCTCCTCTCGGTCTTCGCCTTCGCTTTGTGAAGCAATGATGGGCATCCTTCCTTCGGTTGCCTTTGTCGCGCCACTTCTTCTCTCGCGCTTTGTCGACCCCACCCAATGCTCGGCGTGGCGTGAGCTTCATTGCCGCTACCGAGACAACGGCCTCGTGGATTGACTTCACCGCCTCCGCCTGGGGCTGAGTTCCGCGAGAGGTGGTTGTACGTGGATGTGGGGGTGCCCAGCCCCTCGCTATCGGAGCTAACCTCGCTGTCCCCCAATTCAGCCGGGCCAGGAGACGCTTTCAAGCCCTCGGCTTATTTTTGTCCGCACCGCTTCGAGTTCCTGAGAAAGCTTGGCGTGACAGCGCCCAAGGTGGTGAAGGAGTTCCTGATGTGCCGCGTTGCTCCTCTCCAACGCCATTCCCATCGGATGTGGGCCTTCAGCGTGCCTGGTGACCGTATGAGGTTTCAGGAAGAAGACCTGACGCCTGAAGCGCTGAGGAAAGTGCTCCTGGTCCTGACTGGCGACCCCAACACCGGTGGCATCCGGCATGGAGGGGCCTTGCTGTACCTCTGCCAGAACAGGGGTGATTTTGTGAACCAGATGCGTATCTTCGATGAATGGGGGCCGCGCCCCGCTGGTCTCCAGGGGCCTCGCGAGAATCCAGTGATGGTGACAGCCCTTCCAGTCGGCCAAGGCGGCTCCTCCTCAAGTGGCGGAGTAGGGAGGCACGAGCCGCCAGAGGCCGATGGGACCCCCACCGGGGTGAAAGCGCCGGGCGACGCTCATGAGGGGGCAGCTCCTGAGGCTCATGCTGCCGCGGCTGAGGGCGGCAGCCACCGCCTCAGCCTGGCGGATGGAGCCCCGAGGCCCTCGCTGCTTCTCTTGGTGAGGCGACCAGCAGCTGCAGGCCAGCGGACGCCTCGACGCAGGTCGCCTTGATGCTTCTCCTTCGCCACAGCTGACCCTCGCGCTCAAATCTTGGGTCGCTTTTCGTGTGGACTTGAGGCCTCCTAAGAGAAGGGAGGCCCCGGGCGATGATTACCCTTGTCGCTCAAGCGAGGGAAGTATTTCGCCACTGATGAGTAAGCCTTCTCCTTCTCCAGCTCCTGATTCTTCTGCTGCTTGTACTGATCCTTGCCCTGCAGGCCCCTTCCTGCCAAGCTCACGGAGACGGGTGAGGATCCGTCCGCCTCGGCTTCTCTCCCTCCCCCGTCCTTGAGTGCTCCAAGCAGTGGAGCCCTTGTGGTGAGGGCGACCGGGGAGGTGAACCGTCCCCGAGGCGCTGTCAGGCCTCGCGCGCTCGCGAGCCTTCCCGTGGCATAGCTAGCCTGTCAGGGCTTCTCGCCTGGTCGTGGACGGCGATTGGCCGAGGCGCTCTCGCGCCTCGTCTGGGGGTGGGCTGGCTCTGTGCCGGGCTTGCACGGCGCGTTCGGCCATCGCGAGGGTGGCAACCCCAGCCTCTGCCCGAGGGGAGTGCTGATTCGCTGTTCCCCGCCCGCTTGGGGCGGCCGATGGTGTGGAGGACGTGCTCGAGCGCCGCCGAGAGCCGCCGCGCTTTCGCCAATGATTCCTTCAAAGGGCGGCTGATGCGGTGAGCCTGCTTGGTGAAGAGCTCGCTGATGAAGACGCGCGCCTTGAGGCCGAGGGCCTGCGCCTGGCCACAGAGAGTCGCGAGCTAGAGGGCGCTGTCGCACTTGCGCGCCACCAGCGCGATCTTGATGATGAAGAGGCCAAGGCATCGCTGGCAGCCTCTCGGGAGGCCTGTTCTCGGGCCGTCGAGGAGGCCCGGGAAGCCAACAGGCGGCGAGAGGCGGCGGAGGAGCGGGCACGGGAACTCCTGTCCCGGTGTCACTCACTGGAGGAGCAAGTGGAGCTGCGCGAGGCAGCCCTCGCGTCGATGAAGGTGGCCTCCGGCGACCCGGCGGAGCTCCAGAAGCGTGAGGAGGCGTTGACGCTTGAAGCCGCCGAACGCGCGCGCGAGTACGAGCGCTTGGAGACGAGGGAGCGCTTGGCGACGCGGGCGGAGGATGAGGTCGCTGCACGGGAAGCCCGCGTCCTGGAGGAGGTCGGACGCCGAGTGGCGACGGCGCGCTCGAACCTCGAGCGCGAAGTTCGAGGAGAGGCTGGGTTGATCAAGGCCGAGGTCAAGGCAGGACTGCTGCCTTGAGGGCTAAGCCGAGGAGGCGACGCGGCGGGCCGACGCTTTG
The DNA here is from genome assembly GCA_021605145.1 of Aegilops bicornis. Classification (NCBI taxonomy): domain Eukaryota; kingdom Viridiplantae; phylum Streptophyta; class Magnoliopsida; order Poales; family Poaceae; genus Aegilops; species Aegilops bicornis. The sequence goes on from CM038675.1 coordinate 579,633,635, forward strand.
GGCCGCCTCGAGGTGGCGCAGGGGAGTCAACCACCTCTCGTGCCGAGGCGCCTTCTTCGCCAACGGGTGGAGGAGGCCGAGGTCGCCGCTACGCCGTAATGCGGACGAGATACGCCGCCGGGCGTAATCTCGGAGCATGAGCACGCCCCATGCTCGCCACGCCCGAAAGAGCCAACACGGCCTTTGGGTAACATTCGCGAGGCGGTTGCGGCGAGCCGCACGCGTTAATTCACGCCGCAACCTCCAGCTTCTTCACCGACGTGGTGGCGCGGCCGAGGCGCGTCGGTCAGGCCAATAGGTTGGTGGAGGAGAGGAGCCGCGCTGCTCGGGCAGCACGCCTTTTTCTCGTCTTCGCCATCTCCGGAACATGGACCCCACTTCGACTTTGACGCAGTTATCGCTTCAGCTTCCCCAGGCCGTCCGGGCGACTCGGCGACCGGGTGGAAGACAATGTGGATGCTCTCGCCGTGGCCTTCGCCGGACAACGACGGCGGTCGTGGCCGATGGCGAGGGCGGCGTGGTGAACGGCCCAGACGCCGCCGATGGCCACGCAGACAGTGACGGCGAGGCCAGCGACGCCAGCAACGGCTCGGGAGGCGCACCTGAGGACGCATTGGGGGATTTATTCGACTGATTATGTATTGTCCCTGTTCCATTACCCTGCATGAATAGAACTCAGGTTTTGGCCTGATGGCTGTGAGAGCATTTTGGGAGGGGGAGCCCCTCATGTAAAACTTGTGTTCATCGTATTAGCAGGTGTGTTACATCGCCCATATGCCCGCCGCCAAGTGGTTGGCTAAGCGACGTGCTGGTTGGCTAGTTTACCTTCGCTTTCAGACGAGCCCCGAGATAGCTGTGGGAGGCTGCGGCGACTGAGTGTCTCCCGATCGAATCCGTGGGATCTGTAGTAAAACCTCCGGAGAGGACGCGGGCGGCAGGCTGGTCAAGCGCAAGCTAGGCCTGGCCCGGCTCATGAGGGGCTCGCGAGGGGAGGCAGCCGAGGCGGAGGGTAAATCAAACGCGAGAGATTTGCTCGAACGAGACTAAGCACCCCTTCCCGAACACACGCAAATCTAAAATTTGCATACAATTTAAATCCATCGGGGGAAAGCGACAACCAAATGGAAAAGCGAAGAAAGGAAAAGTGCCGGCGTCCGCACCTAGTCTAGTCTTGGACGTCTTCTCACCAACATGAGCTAAGTGCTGCCACTGGGCGTGGGAGGGAGCCCCAGGGCCTGAGGCCGGCACCTCTGAGACTCCGGGGCATGTACAGCCCCACTCATTATTACGTGAGAGTGTCACGGGGCGGCGAGCTTCACATGCACCGGGCCTTCTTCATGTGTACCGCCTTGCTTCATATCGCCAGACAAGGGCCCCGCCTTTGCGCCACTCTAGTGCCATCAACGACGACCGGAAACCAGGACGCAGCCGATGGGGTCGAGCGGTCGCCAGCGGTACCCCCGACGACCACGGGTCCTCCGCCCGGGGAAGGCCCTGAGGCGCCTCGCCAGCAGAGGGACTACCTCCAGAGAGCGCCTTGCTCCGGACGCCGCGGTGGTGATGTCGGATCTCTGCCCCTCTCCGGGCCCCCTGCGCCCTCCTCCTGAGGGGTAGGAGACTGCAGGAGCGGGGTAGCTGCTCGCCGCGGCGACCTGCACCTCCTACAATCCATGATTAGCGTATGCTTGTTCTTGAGGAAGTAGCGGTACCCGATAATCGTCGCCCCCGGCGTGACCAGTGGGACAATCCCGAGGCTCCTGGAAGAGTTCAGCTTCTGGCGCCTCATCCCCCCAGCTCGGGCTGAGGAGCGAGCCTTGTTCTCCCTCATGCGGGTGCCCTTGGTCCATCATGTGGGGCACGTATTCTTCTGGGCGCCACATCCCGAAGGCCACGCCAGAGTGCCGAGCGTACATGCTGCTTCGCTTGATGCGCCCACCGTGGGTGGTGGCGCGCGGTCCACCCGGGCCGTGGGTTATGTCGAGTCCTTCTTCTCCGCGGGCCGGGGGCGGGGGCAACCCCGCCGCCCGGCCCGTGCCGACTCGCCCGGTGTTGGAGTAGCTTTGGAGCCCGGGCACGCTGGAGCCCCTGCGCGGGCCGCCTGGGCCCGAGATGGAAGTTGGGTGCGAAGGGTGAGCCCCGGCGGCAAAGCCCAGAGCTCGCCACTCGCTCCAAGAAGACGTCGCGGCCGCTCTCCGGCCTTTACTGCTGCAGCAGCTCTCGGGCCCTTCGTGAGCGTGGCCCTCGAGTTCGCCGCTTCCCGGCGGGTGTATGGTGACGTGGTCGCGGGCGTGATTGGAGGCCCTTGCCGCCGACCGCGCCGCCGCGGCGTGAGAGCCGTCGAAGCTCGTCTGGCCGCTGCCCGCAGCGCGCTGCAGGCGGACCGCGAGCTGCCTGGGCACGGGTCGCCTGAGGCGAAGCGGCTCATGCGTGAGCGGGCCACGCCGCCTAAGGATCTGGGTTGCCCGCTTGGTCGCGGACATGGTGATGACGATGCGACGGGACACGAGGTGGCAGAAGGTAGGATTCCGCGCACTTACCGGGCGCGCCAAATGTCGGATTTCGGGTTCCGGCAGACCCTTGAGGTTCGAACACTGGGGTGCGCGCGGAGATCAAACCTTCCACTGTCTCGCACTTCGCCGAATCGCAGGGACCTAAACTACCAAAAGAACAGCACAAGAGACACAAGATTTATACTAGTTCGGGCCACCATTGTGGTGTAATACCCTACTCTAGTTTGTGGTGTGGTGGATTGCCTCTTGGGCTGATGAGGAAAAATACAAGGAAGAACAGCCTCGCGAGGGTCTGTTCTTGGTGGGTGTGATGAACTGCTAGGTGGTGTTCCGTCGCTCTAGCTTGAGGATCGGGTCTCTGTCTTTCTCTGGATTCCAGATGCCAGATCCCTCTAGATGGTGGCTAGCTCTACTTATATAGGCTAAGGCCCTGGGCCTCTTCCCAAATATTGAGCGGGAAGGGCGCCAACAATTGGCCATTTTGAAGGGGAACAGCGGGTACACTTATCCTGACTAAAGTTGGTCCTCGCCGCCAAAGGCTCGTGATGACGCTCGCTTGGGCTCCATGATGACTCCCTTCTAGCCGTTGGGCTGGTCTTGGTCTTGTTGCAATCAAACGGATGCCTTTGCTTGATGCTCTCGCCGCGCTTGCTCCTTTGCACCAAAGAGGAAAGGAGGACGCTGCTGGTCGGGCGCCCGTGGCGCCTTGGTCGTCATGGCTTGCGTCATGGGCACCTCGCGAGGTGCCCTGCCTTGAACTCTCCGCCTCCTCACGAGCCAGCCTAACGAGGCCGTGCCTGAGGAAGCCCCTTGTCGTCCGCCCTGCGAGGCTTGGCCCCTCGCGAGGGTCTTGAGCTTGCGTTGATGAAGATGGGCCGTCCTGGGCCTCCTTTGAGCCACGCCGCAGGCCGCAGGCAGGCAAGTCTGGGGACCCCCGTTCCCAGAACGCCGACAATCGAGGATTGAATGAAGTGACCATTAAGAATAAGTACCCGTTGCCGATGATCAACGATTTGTTTGACCAATTACAAGGAGCCAAGGTATTTTCCAAGATCGATTTACGATCAGGATACCATCAATTAAAGATTCAAGAGCAGGATATACCTAAGACGGCTTTTACCACCAGGTATGGACTGTATGAGTATACCGTTATGTCATTTGGTCTGACTAACGCACCTGCCTATTTTATGATTATGATGAACAAGGTGTTTATGGAGTTTTTGGATAAGTTCGTCGTGGTGTTCATTGATGATATTTTGGTTTATTCGAAGAATGAAGTGGAGCATAAGGAGCATTTGCGTTTAGTACTTGAGAAGCTCAGAGAACATCAGTTATATGCCAAGTTCAACAAATGTGAGTTTTGGTTGAAGGAAGTTGGATTCCTCGGACATGTTATATCCGGAGAAGGTATAGCAGTGGATCCCACCAAGGTTGTCACTGTGACAAACTGGGAAGCACCAACGACAATTGGAGAGATCCGGAGTTTCCTTGGACTGGCAGGATACTACCGGAGATTCATTGAGAATTTCTCGAAGATTGCGAAGCCCATGACGGAGTTGTTAAAGAAGGATACCAAGTTCAAATGGACTGGAGAATGTGAGGCTAGTTTCCAGGAGTTAAAGAAACGTTTGGTTACATCACCAGTGTTGATTCTGCCAGATCAGAGCAAAGATTATGAGGTGTATTGCGATGCTTCACGTCGAGGACTTGGAGCAGTGCTTATGCAGGAGGGAAGAGTTGTTTCGTATGCTTCACGACAACTTAAGCCCCATGAGTTGAATGATGCTACACATGATTTGGAGTTAGCAGCCGTAGTACACGCATTGAAGACTTGGAGACATTTTCTCATTGGAAACCATTGTGAGGTGTACACGGATCACAAGAGTTTGAAGTACATTTTCACGCAGAAGGAGTTGAATCTCAGGCAAAGGAGATGGTTGGAGCTCATTAAGGATTATGACATGAGATTAGATTATCACCCTGGAAAGGCTAACGTAGTAGCCGATGCGTTGAGCCGCAAGAGCCACGTCAACACACTAATGACCAGAGGTTTACCAAAGTAGTTAGCCGAGGATCTTCGAGAGCTATGTTTAGAGATAGTTCCGAGAGGCTATGTAGCAGCATTAGAGATTCAGTCTACTTTGACGGATAAGATCAGAGAAGCTCAGAAAACTGACAAGGAGATTGCCTTTATTAAAGAGAAAATGAGCAAGGGAAAAGCTAAAGGATTTCGTGAGGATGAACACGATACCTTATGGTTTGAGGACCGCGTTTACGTGCCTAATGATCCGGAGATCAGGAAGTTGGTTCTGCAAGAGGCCCATGTTTCACCGTACTCTATTCACCCAGGAAATACTAAGATGCATTTGGATCTAAAGGACACTTTTTGGTGGACTGGAATGAAGAAGGATATTGCGGAGTATGTAGCAGTTTGTGATGTATGTCAGAGAGTGAAGGCAGAGCATCAAAAGCCAGCAGGATTGTTACAGCCATTGCCGATACCCGAATGGAAGTGGGATAAATTAGGCATGTACTTTATCACGGGATTGCCCAAGACTCGTTCAGGCTATGACTCGATTTGGGTTGTAGTCGATCGTTTGACGAAGGTAGCTCATTTCATCCCAGTGAAGACTACTTACAAAGAAGTTGCCAAGTTGGCTAAGATATACATGACCAGGATCGTATGTCTACATGGAGTTCCGAGGAGCATTGTATCAGATAGAGGAACCCAATTTACCTCAAAGTTCTGGAATCAGTTGCACGAAACTTTGGGTACCAGACTAGAGTTCAGTACAGCTTTTCATCCGCAGACAGATGGACAGACCGAGAGAGTCAATCAGATTTTGGAGGATATGCTGAGAGCTTGTGCACTAGATTATGGATCAAGTTGGGATGACAACTTGCCATATGCGGAGTTCTCTTATAACAACAGTTATCAATCTAGTTTGAAGATGGCCCCTTTTGAAGCCTTGTACGGAAGGAGGTGCATAACACCACGTGGGATGAAGTTGGAGACCGCCAGTTGTTTGGACCAGATTTGATTAAGGAGTCTGAACAGAAGGTGAAGTTGATTCGCGATAGGCTCAAGGTAGCCCAGTCTAGGCAGAAGAGCTATGCAGATTCAAAACGCAAGGAGACAGTTTACGAAGTCGGAGATAGAGTCTATCTTCGAGTATCTCCACTTCAAGGAGTTAAGCACTTTGGAGTTAAAGGAAAATTAGCGCCACGTTTTGTGGGACCATAAAAAGTTTTGGAGCGCATGGGAGAAGTTGCTTACAAGTTGGAATTGCCCGATGGATTGTCAGGAGTTCACGACGTGTTCCACGTTTCCCAGTTGAAGAAGTGCCACACAGAGATGGCTGATATACCGCTGAGGGATACAGTGCCGCTGGAAGCAATTTAGCTGGATAATGATTTGACCTATGAGAAGAAACCAGTCAAAATTCTCGAATATGCCAGCCGAGTCACCCGCAGCAAGGTTATCAAGTTTTGCAAAGTCCAGTGGAGCCCCCACACCGAGGATGAAGCCACCTGGGAGCGAGAGGAAGATCTGTTGAAGGACCACCCTCACCTATTTTCTAGCCAACCCGAATCTCGAGGGCGAGATTCATCTTAAGGGGGGTAGGTTTGTAACATCCCAAATTTTTAATTTGGAATGTTATACATAGATTGTCGTGGTATTCTCACGGGGGGGTGCAAGACGACATATGCCACAAGGTGGCTTCGTGTGAGGGCAAGACTGCTGCTGATAGGCCCGGGAGCGGGTATGCGAGTAGCACGCGCTAGTTTACCTGTGTTCGGGGCTCTCGGAGAGATAACACCCTACTCCTCGCATGTCTCGAGTATATCTGGTATATCTCGTACAGAGTGCCTCGAGTCAGATTCGAGGTCAGTGCCATAGGCATCTGGCCTCGTATATGCCTCATATGTGGCATAGGCCGGCCATGCTCATGGCCGTGAGCATGCATGTGGGTGCTCATGCGTGAGTCCATCCCCTGATGGATGGATGGAGCTAGCTTATATAGGCATGGCTAGCTTGATATGTAAGCTATGTGGGTAGCTTAGGAAGTAAGCTAGGTAGGCATGGTGGGGTGTCATCCTTGTCCCCTGGGTCACTTCATAAATAGTGCCAGGGGACAAGTGACACTGTACATGATGGCTGGGGTGTCATGTGAACAGTGCAGTACCGCGTCGGGTCACGTCGGGTTGCTGGTCGGCTGGTCGGTGGTGGCGCTTGATCGGCAGCAAGTCGGCCTAGTGGTGCAGTCGGCAACCCGGAGTCGGCCTGGTGGCGTAGTCGGCAGCCCGGAGTCGGCCTAGTGGTGCAGTCGGCAGCCCGGAGTCGGCCTGGTGGTGTAGTCGGCAGCCCGGAGTCGGCCTGGGCGGCCGGGGAGTCGGCAGCCAGCAGTCGGCCTGGTGGTGCAGTCGGCAGCCCGGAGTCGGCCTGGTCGTGGAGTCGGCGGCCCGAGTCGGGTTCGGGGTGCGATCCGCGACTGCGGTCGGCTGGGCGGCCGGGGAGTCGGACTGAGGGGCTTTGCTAGCCCCGATGTCTTGGAATATCGTCTTGCCGTCTTCGGGGTATCCGTGCCCATTACTCCGACAGTAGCCCCCAAGCCTCCGGGTAACTTGGCAAAGTTGGGCGGAGGTTTTTTGGCGAGTGTTCATGGAAATGATCATGAAAAAAGACAAAGTTAGTCCACGCGGATATATCAAATGATTGCTTTTAGCATTGCAAGTTTTATGCGGAGGGTGTCGACTCGGTTTCGGCCCGAGCCCCTTAATCTTTTTCGTGTTCCCTCCGCTTTTGGCTTGTGCTCTCGCTCGCCGGACAGCAGCTCTGCGATGCGGTCTGTGGTGAGAGTGAGCATGAAGTGGAGTGTCTGATTACTCAAAGTGGGAGCAGATTCAACCGAAGTTGATACTTGTAAAGGAAATGGTCGGTCGCCTGGCGCTTTCTCTTCCCGGACGTTTTTCGCGTGGGCGGTCTCCAGTGTTCACTCTTGCTAGCCGGACAGCCGCTCTGCGGTCTGTGGCTGAGAGGTGGGCCTTTGGAACTGCACACGCTACTAACCGTCTGCGAGAAATAACGTCTCAGGCCAAGCGGCCAGCCCCCGGGCCAACTCTGGCTGGCGCCGGGGCGAACAGTGATGCAACTGTAATGAAATGCGAAGGTAGCCCCCGAGCATCGCTCGGGGTTATCCATGCTCTTGTGGTGCAAAAAATATGCGGGTGAGGAGCTCACATTGATTTTCGTGTAGCCGAGGCGGAGTTTGCCAAAGACAGCCGGCGCGGCGCTCATGGAGCGCTGCGGCGCACCACAGGTGTGGCCTTCGAGCCCTGGTGCTCGAAAGGCCCCGCCGGTCAGGCTCGACCGGCCAGCGGAGAGGCGCCTTGCAACGCCTCTTCTTCTTCTTTTTCTTCTTACGCCGGCTGGCAGGCTGGACAAAACTCTTCTTGTTCGCAATCTTGGCGGCCAACAAGACTCATTGGTAGCCTCGAGATTCGGGCTGATCGCTGGCGGCCAGGCCGGATCTCCAGAACTACTTTGTCTTCTTCTTCGGCCACAACAAGACTCATTGGTGTAGCCTCGAGATTCGGCCGATCACGAGCAATGGGCCGGATCTCCCGACGACTACTTTGTCTTCTTCTCTTTTCTCTTCGTCCGCCGACTGCTGGTAGCCGGACAGACACGTTTCTTTTTTCTCAGCACCTGGCCACTTTCTCGGCCGGACGTGATGCTCTTTTTTTTCAGTCGGTTGTGTGCAGTCGGAGACACTCCAGCCGGCCTCAAGCATCCGACCTTTGACTTTTTCAGCTGGCAGTCAGCCTCCTCTTTTCTCTCCCTTTTTTTTGAAGCCGACCTCTGATTTTTCCAGCCGGCTCTATGCGAGCAGCCGGCCCCCGCTTCTCTCTCTCACCCAGCCCCTTCTTCTCTCTCTTTTTTTTAGCCGAATAGTCGGCCTCTTCTAGCCGGATAAGGAAGTCGCGGGCGCAGCAGCCGGCCTGGGCAGCGGCGGGAGCCGGCCAGGTCCGGCCTGGTGGTGGAGAAGCCGGCACGCGGCCGTGGGAGGCGCCGCCGGGTGGCGGGGAAGCCGGCCGGTGGTGCGGGGCAGCAGCCGGCCAGCACGGAGGCTGAGTGGCGACGGCCGAGCTGGTGGAGAGCGGAGGGCCCAGCGCTGACCAGGACTCGGAGCCGAAGTCCGGCGAGGCGCAGCAGCGATCGGGAGCTGGTGCCGCGGCGCTGGGCGGAGGAGGGCCGCCTGCTGGTGGCGTAGGCGGCCTCGGCAGGCGAGGCCGGCCGCTGCTGGGACCCGGCAGCTGGGTGGCGGTCGGGCGAAGCGGATACGCCCAGGCGCTGGAGCGCTGCGAGACGGCAAGCAGCGAAGTCGGCGCTGGAGGGCCGAACCTGGGCGCGGAGCCGCCGGGCCGGGATGCGCGGAGGGCTGGAGGCCGGCGCGAGTGAAGCCGGACGGGCGGGCAAGTCGACGCCGTCCGACCGCTGGAGGCCGGGCAGGCGGGCGCGGCGGCCGTCGCGAGAAGACGCAGCGTGAGGCGAGACCGGGCCGGCGGCGTTAGCCGGGCGCGGGCGCGACCGCCGCCGCCGCCCCTGCTTCCCTCCCGCTCAGACACCTCCACCGCTCCCACCCTTCTCCCCATTGTCGGATCCGCTTGCATATCGTAAAAGTTAGGCGGCGAAGCTCCACGTCCGCGACGCGCATTGTCAAGGAAGCTGCTCCCGGATCTGAGGTCGCGCGGCCGTGATGAAGGGCTCGAGGTGGCCGTTGAAGACCAAGCCCCCACCATGTCTAGAATCGCTTCCTTTGCCGTGTTCCACTGAGGAAGGAGTCGTCGCTGCCGATCGTCTTCCCCGATGGTCGCCGTCTTCCCTGCCGGTCCCCGTGTTATACGGTCAGTCATTCGTCTCGTTCGTATCGCTCCACCTCCACCTCGCGCAATTCTTCTATCGATAACCAGTACCGACACCTCGGACGAAGTCAACTCCTCGCTCTCGCCCAAATCCTCGCCTGCCCCAATCGCTCCACAAATCGCTGCATGCCTCGCTCACGCATGAAGCATATCCGCCTCGCGCTGCCCTAATGGAAGAAAGGGAGCTTCCCGAACCCTAGCGCCGCGCCCCCGCCAGGCCTGTCTCGCGTGAACCAGACAACCAGTAGCCTGCTCTCGACGCCTCCATGCGCCGCCGCCGCTGCTCACGGTCACCGCGTGCCCCCACGCACCATCGCCGGGTTCCCATCTCGTGAGCGGCACGGGTGATCGGAGATTCGGAGTCTCCAGATCACAATGTCCTGAAGCTGCGCACTTCCCCTCCACAACCTCTCGCTAGCCACAATAACTACAGCAATGGTGTCGAGGAGGGCGTGCACAAGACCATGTCCTTCCGGTGCCGCCACCATGAGATCTTCTATTGCCGACCACGCCACGATCATTTTCCTCCTACCTCAGTTAGTGCTCCCCCTACCTCTTCGCCTGATTGTTGAGATCATTTGTCAAATTTGTGTGTTAATGTGCTGCAGGTTTCGTACGGCAACTCACAACATGAGCGTTGGCGCGGGCTCCAGGTACGCCCTCGGCCACGTCGCCCCTGGGATGCCCTTTGGTAGGTCTGAGCTCCAGGCCCCCAAGCCCATGGCACATACATGGTATTTTGATCTTGCTCTGTTGACCAGCAGTACGATGTAATGTATGGACGTGTCTTTAGGATCAGTGGCAAAATATGCCTGAAGAACGTGTGCACGGTGAGTTAAAAGATTCAGATATGGTCCTTTTTTAACCTCTGTAGTTCTCCTTGTGCTGCTTCTCATTGAATTTTCAGTTTTACCTTTGTTCCCATATGGCTGCAAGCACCCTTAATCGCAAAACCTAGCTACATCAATGCGCCGCCATCGAGGACAATGCCCAGCCCGCAATCGAGGTCTTCCACATATAGGATTTATGGAACAGCAGGGGCAACACTACCACAGCTACTGTCTTGCTGCAGTGATGCGGGCTGGAGCTAGCTGGGTTGCACGCGGTGACGAGAGCATTGTATATGTCCGTTCCTCCACCTTCAACATGTCGATTGCAGGTGAGGACTTCTTTTTTTTTCTTCTCCCTTTTTTCATGCAAGTGTAGAACTTATTGTACGATTTAGTTTTTGTCTACATATAGATGATTCAGATGTTAACGTTGAAGAAAAGATCAACATTAATGTGTGTGCTCATCTAAAAAATATGATTACTTAAATAACCAATAGTTAATTCTACCTTTGTGAATTTGCCGAATGTTGAATGCTATTGGGTGACATTTCTCATCATGACATTTAATAAGAGGATATTTGTTATCAAGCGATGTCAATGTCTCAGGTATAGATAGTTCTGTTTTGAGGAAGATGATGTGCAACCAGTGAAGAAAATATATTAGGGTGGAACTCCAATGATTTTGTGGATCACTATCTATAGTTTTTTGCAGCCTATAAAGCAGAGGTCCGACATGTCAAAATAGAAGTTTCCATGAGTTGTTGCTTTATAAAATTTAGGCGCCCCTATAATGTTGTTGATGATAGAGTAGTGCAACTTATTCTGATTAGTTTTGTTCCCTCCTTAGATCTACGGGCCAACACCGGTTTTACTTCTCATATATACAATCTCTGATTCTTTGAGAAGCTGAGCAATTGATTCAGGTCATGCTACTTCCTATTATAGCTTTCTCTATGTCTATAGTTCAGTAATAGTGCATTACCAACTAGGAGTTCTCGATCATATCCCAAATTGTGATTTCCACTGCATTTTCTTCTGTTATTACAACTAATAAATTACTTGTGCTATATTAGGAATGAATAAAGTGGCTGCTCCTCCCTACCAGTTACTGCGAGATGAGGCCCCTGGTGATCCTCTGAAATTTGATTCCCTTGATGGTCCAGGCTCATTTTGCTTTGAAGTCTAATGCACATTTTTTATCTCATGTAGGAAGAATGTATTCCCTCTTTACGAAGATGTCTAGCTTGCCTATGTGTTGTAATATTAATAAGTGCATTTGGCCTAACAATTTGTGCACCAAATGAATTTGCTGCGATATGGAAGAACAAGGCAGCACACAAGAGTTGCCTGAATTGCGCTGGCAGCGAAGTTGTAATATGTAAGAGTTTGCATCAACTTGGTCTCTTTTCTATGCATAAATCTGATGTGTTGGCCCTTGATTATCAGGAATGTGTTATCAGGGATCGATCTTGTGAAGAACAATTTCGTTACTTTAATTACACACACTTGTGACCATGAGGAGCCTTGGCGCAGTGGTAAAGCTGCTGCCTTGTGACCATGAGGTCATGGGTTCAAGTCCTGGAAACAGCCTCTTACAGAAATGTAGGGAAAGGCTGCGTACTATAGACCCAAAGTGGTCGGACCCTTCCCCGACCCTGCAAGCGGAGCTACATGCACCGGGCTGCCCTTTTAATAACACACACTTGTAGTAAGTCATTAAGAGATATATACAGTAAATGCAAGATTGCTGAGCTAAGAGCCACCTGTGTTATCTCCATAAATTCGCCGAAAGCAAAAATAATTTGCCCATAATCATGCGAAACTGCGATCTATAATTCTTTTTAGTATTATTATACATTGCTTGTGCATTCCATTTTTTTATCACTTCTAATAACCTCATTAACTCATTTTCCTATCGTCATGTCAGTCCTTAATCTACAATTTTTTGTTAATATGTTGCACTACTTTTGATTTTCCATTTTTATCACTTCCAACAACCTCATTGGCTGTTTACATCTCATTGTGTATACCAAGAATGCAAGAGTGATAATTTTATTTTCTGACATTAGTTCTCAATTAGGCTTACAAATATTTTACATTGGCAGTAGTTCTATCATCAAGCTTATGTAGAATGTATTCCCTAGAGTGGTATTTCAGCCATTTGGATTTAGGTGGTATGTGATGGCGCATATTTTCAGCCATTTGGGTTTAGGTGGCATGTGCTGGCACAAGAAAAAGGAAGGCCCTGAACTGAAAGAGAGCAAAATATATTAATGAATTGACAGAATGCCCAAATTGCTATTATATGAAGCAAGGCTTATTTCTCGAACTTGGACAGGATGATATGAAGCATTTGACACCGCGCTCACCTCTTTGACAAGCCATGCAGAATACATTCTTATTCATGCAGTTACCTGGGAGCGACTACTTTACTGTACTTCTTTTTCAGGCTTATAGTATTTCAGGCCTCTATTCCAACACACACATTCCAGTTGCCATTGGTGAGCAAATAAGATATAAAGTTACCGGTAATGTTCATTACACATGTTAAAAGTAATGCAAATCATGCTTTCTGAAAAGTTGAACTACTGACTATTGATCGGAGAATAGTTTTTGCCTTTTGGTGACCAGTGCCCAGGGTGTGTGAAAGCGTCTAAAGTTAAAGTTTAGATTTATCATATTGGCACTCTTTCAAAGGTAAAAGCAATAGCATTATTTCACTTCTACTGTAGATTTTGGGCATCCTTATATTTTTATTATCTGAGATTTGCATAATTATTTTGAGAATGGGAGAGATGAGACTGGTAGTTAGCCCACTTCCGTAGCCTGTCAATATGCCTCTGAAATTGCTGGAATAATAAACATGGCCACGATCATACATGTCTATTTTAGCTTCTCTACTACTCAACATACTTCACTTTGGTATTTTTGGTACGTCTGAAAGTAGTACCTTTTCTAGCATATGTGAGTTTATAGGACAGGTTTTAATAATCCATGTACAAAAAGGCAACGTTTTTAACAAAAAAGAGAGATTATACTTATACTTCATATGCATCATGTACATATATAATGTTACAGATAATTCTATTGCGTGTGAATGAACAGAACATTGAGAATGGCACCAGAAAAAAGCAATCGAAGTGAACTCCCTTTTGCTGATATCGGAAATTTGTGCCATGGTCCATAAAGATAACAAGTGCAGGTGTGTGTTCCGATCCGGTATATTTGTTTCATGTACCACAAGAGATGACTCTGCTATTTGACCATGATCTTGAGAGGTACAACTTTACCTAGGTTCTCTATGTTCATAGATACGATGAAACCAATTAAAGCCGCAACTAACATGTTACATTGTCTTTCAGCTATGAACTTTATGATAATATTAGTGACTCAAGTTCGCAAGAGTTTGTACAAAAGATAGGGAAAGTGTTTGAGGCTGCACTGGAAGAGATAATTACTTCTCTCAGTACGTAGTGCCTTTTTTTTGCTGATATCTCTTGAGTTTTGATTTCTTGTATATATGCGCACAGACTGGCAAGTTAAGGGAAGAAAACAAGGAAGATGTTTCTATAGATAAGTCCATCGCAATTTTTAAGGCCAGGGAAAAGGTCTTGATATACCCCTTGATCGCAGGTTTAAATGTTATAAGCATGGTTCCCCACATCCAATTTTTCAGGGCAGGGAGCTTCTTTACCTAACATGGTCAAGAAGTCCGCAAAATCCAGTGACCATAGAGTAGAGCCAGTTGGATACATATCTACAGAATGCATGTAGTGTGTGTGTGTTATCTATATCTTGGTAAGTCACCTATCTGCAGAATGCATGTAGTGTGTGCAGCATGTAGTGTGTGCGTGTGTCAGATATACAGTGAAAAAAGCACCACAATACAAGTGTCAAATCTTCTTCTTGATACAAATTTGCGACTTTGTTCTGGACTGGTTGATGTTACACTGAAGGAGGAAATGAGTTTCAACCTTAAAACGACCTTAATTATGTTTTCAGTTCATTTGTATGTATTGGAGCCCGTAGCAACGCACGGGCGTTCTACTAGTCCAATCTAGTTTCTGACTTGCATCTCGACTATGCATGGGTGTATGGGGTAGTCTGGGTAGTATTTGCTAGTGTATTTGGCTAATGGTTTGACCATTGTTGACTCGCATCTAGCTAGCTTGCATAGATAGTATATGGAGGGCCGAGCGCTCGTGTGTCGGCCAAAGCAAGGCACAACACGGAGGGAAGCAAACGCAAGCGGCGCGTGGATGGCCACGGTCGACCGAAACGAGGCCCCGCGCGCGGTGCGTGTGTGGTCGGTTAGCCGGCGCCGCAACGGTGGTGATGACAAAGGTGGCGAGGCCGACGACGAGGACGTCCCACCCCTCGCGGCCGCTCCGGGGGCGGGTCGATGTCGAGCCCCCGAGCGCTACCGGAGAGGCGGCACGACGCCGCGGCGGAGGCGATGAAGAAAAAAGGGTCCCGCCCGGACAGTGAAACTAGCAGCAACGCGGTAGCATAGTACTGGTACAGAGTGCTCCTGGAGCTGTATCTGAGGTCAGTGCCATAGGCATCTGGCCTCGTATATGCCTCATATGTGGCATGCTAGTGGGCGGCCATGCTCATGGCCGTGAGCATGCATGTGGGTGCTCATGCGTGAGTCCATCCCCTGATGGATGGATGGAGCTAGCTTATATAGGCATGGCTAGCTTGATACGTAAGCTATGTGGGTAGCTTAGGAAGTAAGCTAGGTAGGCATGGTGGGGTGTCATCCTTGTCCCCTGGGTCACTTCATAAATAGTGCCAGGGGACAAGTGACATCAGATATGATGGGTGTCATGTGAACAGTGCTGTGCACGTCACGCGTCGGGTTCGCGTCGGGTTGCGGTCGGCAATGGTCGGTGGCGCAATCGGCAGCCAATGATCGGCTGGTGGTGCGGTCGGCGGCCGAGTCGGCTGTGGTGGTGTAGTCGGCAGCCCGGAGTCGGCCTGGTGGTGAAGTCGGCAGCCCGGAGTCGGCCTGGTGGTGTAGTCGGCAGCCCGGAGTCGGCCTGGCGGAGTCGGCAGCCAGTGATCGGCTGGTGGTGCGGCAATGAGTCGGCCTGGCGGCCGGGGAGTCGGCAGCAATGCCTGGGTGGTGCAGTCAAGTCTGAGTCGGCTGGTGGTGCAGTCGGTGAGTCGGCCTAGGGGTGCGATCCGGCTGCCCGGGCGGCCGTGGACTGAGGGCTTTGCTAGCCCCGATGTCTTGGAATATCGTCTTGTCGTCTTCGGGGTATCCGTGTCCAATTACTCCGACATAGATCATCAGTGCATATCATATTTTATTGCATTTTGGCTTGATCCTAGAAATTTCACGCAACTCAAGGACCCATGGAGAGAGTTGGAGATTTCATTATTTTCATATTTGAGTTTTCTCAAATTTTGAAAATAGGATCATTTTATTTTATTTATTTTATTTTCAATTATTTCTATTATAAAAATATGAGAGAGGGAATAAAATGACTTTCCCAAAATAAAGAAATATTGAAGGTTTAATCAAAAATCAAATAAGATTTTATTTTGGAGTTTATCGCTATTTTATTTGAATTTAGAAAAAATGTACGTTTTTCAAAATTGCATTTAGGCCCCAAATAAATGTTCATCTTGTCCGGCTTGATTTTAGAAGCCGGGGAAAATTTATTTCGGGATTTTGGGAGTCCGTTTAGTATTTCTTTTGTTTGTTTTTCTGCATGAAATTATTAAAAAAACGAAACAGACTTTGGGCCGTGTTCGGCCAGGACTCTGCCTGGCCGGGGCCTTTATAATGCGCCGCCCGAGCCCACCCCAACACCTGCGTTCAAACCTAGCCTCGCCCACTGTCAAGGCCGCCGCATTCGCCGTTGCCGCCGATCACGCCACCACGGACCCAAAGATCGCCGGCCGACCACCACCGCCCTCGCTGGAGCCGCCGCCGCCGGAGGTAGCCACCGGATCCGCCGCCGGTTTACGCCGGTTAACCGCCGGTTTTTTTATAAAACCGTGGTTGTTTCTCTTTTAGATCGGTTTATTTTTTTTCCGGTTTAGTTTATTTAGCGAGCGTTCGCTCGTTTGTTCGTTTTAACGAACGATTTTCGCCGTTTAGTTTCAGTTAACTAACGTCCGTTCGTTAGTCTGTTCGTCCGTTTTTCTTTTTCTCGGATTTTCCGCGATTATTTCTGATCGCGATTTCTGATCCGATTTTCGATCTAGTATAACTTTCCGCTCGTTTATCGAAATCAGGCGATTCAAGCGCCTAGAGTTTCGTCTCGAAACCCTCTTTTCGATTAATCAACTCAAACAAGTTTTTGCTTCTGTAAAATTTGACTTAGGTCCAGATTAGTAAACGAAGCCTGTTTCTTTCGCCGTTTGCTTTTCGTTGCTTCGTTTGATTTGATTTATTTTTGCAAACCGGAGTTCTTAAGTTGAACTTTCTAGTTAGATATTTTATTTGAGTTTTACCTGTGCATTAGATGAGGTACTTATTGTATGCTTGTTTGTTTGCGATAGAGTACCCGGAGTGCGCCGCTTGCTACTTTGAATCTCTAGGTTTCACGGATCATCAGCAAGGCAAGTAACACTTTGATCATATCCCTTTCATACCCAGTTTTATGCATTAGATCAATCCTCAAACATTGCATGATTAAGATCTAATTAAATTGTGGGTTTTAGGAAAGTAGATGAGGTAGTACCTATTACCTGTTTTATTTTCAAACCTTGGGAGTTACTTCTACGTTTGCTTATATTGCCATGCTATGCTAGTAGACGTGGATTGGGTGAGTGTATCCATGACATATGTGAGTTTGTTAATTAATGGTTTACTTAAGGTGGCAACTTTAACACACATCTGGGTGGATTGAGATACCTGGGTATTCCAGGATTGCCTGTTTTTCTATATGGACCGCCACCCAGGCTCAAAGAGATCATGAGATTATTCATGCTAGAAACTTCTGTGTGCAGCCACAAGCTACTATGGGCTCTAGCATAGTTGATTAAGTCGTGCGAACTCTTACAGTGGTAGACTAGCAGATGTAGGGGAAGTAGGTGTAACGGTCTACCCGTTCGTAAGGTGCTAGCACTTCTGAAAGACTATGTCTCGGTCATCCGTTTCTCAAACACCATGCAGTGCGAGAATCCCAACGAAGGAGATCGAGTCTTGTGGGGAAAAGTGCGCAAACCTCTGCAGAGTGTAAAAAACTAATCATGGTTAGCCGTGTCCCCGGTTATGGACATCTTGAGTATCTAGTACTTGGATTATCATGTGAATCTCATCATGTTACTTTAATTAATATTGTTGGGTTTTAATGATGATGCTTAATTGGGATTGAGGATGTTGTCAACCATTCTCAATGTTTAACAACCACCATGATAGTTAAATAAAATTTATTTCTTTGCAGTAGGGAAAAATTGGCTTTACGCAAAACTGTAACCATAGAGCTTTCCACCAGCCATATATGCATGTAGTATAGCATTACTCTTTCATATTACCCTCTATGTGTTACATTGCCAGCATATTCCATGTGCTGACCCGTTTTCGGGCTGCAACATTCATGTTGCAGACTTTTCAGACGACGAGTAAGGTGCCTTAGGTCGTGGTTCTATACTCAGTGATGTCGTTGGAGTTGATGGACTCACTTATCTTCCAAGCCTTCATTTATTATCGTTATTAGATGGCCTTAAGCCATATTTATTGTAATAAGTTCTCTTTTGAGACATTCGATGTAATAAGTGTGTGATTGCTACTCTGTTATAAATCTTTCGAGTACTGTGCATGTCAGCATTACTGATCCAGGGATGACACTGATGCACAGAGATCAGACTGTTTGAGGTCTGGTCGCTACACATAGCGTACGCGCATGCAGATGAAGTGAGAATACCGTAGCACATGAGTTAGGCCGGATTGGTGGTATGTGTTTGCCTGATATATGTATGCAGTGGGAAAATGATGTACCGCCCTCAGTGGCTGCTTGTGCGTTGGGCGATTTGCCCGTGCACCGTTAATCTATAAAGCTTTGCTTTGCTTTAAAAAAAATCATCCGCTTGTATGGGAACTCCCCGAATTTGAAACCTTGGTTCTCAAATACCGAGAAGGAATCTGAATCTACTGACACTACAAACCCTTGCTCTTCAGGGTCCAGGAAATATTCATCTAACATGTACATAATGTTAGTTTGGAGTATTAAAAAGCAATCAACCTGCTACGTAAAAGCAACAACTTTTGAACATGTATGATATTAAAATGTTGCTAAACGTCTTTTCTCCCCCTATGCAAGAACTTTGCAATGCAATATTAACTACACTTGGTGTTTTAACCCCCTCAATTGAGTGTGTGACTATTGAGTTGATGCAACAAAAAAATCATAATATGGCGACTCTAAGTTTGCTCGACGACCTCCATAATGTTATGGAGCTACACATTATGGAATCTGCCAACATTGTGACTCGCTAAAGTTTCTTTAAGAGACGAGTCCCTCACAGGTTTGCGGGAACGGATCCCGTTGCCATTCGTATTTCCCGATGGATGTATCAAAGGGAAACACTTCCTACTATCAGTAATCCTACAAAAAATCAACCGTCAGACCACTCGTGTGCCATTGATTTAGCTTTCATCCCACGACCGAGATATACTAGGGAATACCTTGCCCCATTCAAACCTTCCTCTTCGATGTGGACACGTTCATATGGTCTTCCTAATCTTGCATGTTTCCTCTTCCTGAACTAATTTTCTCACTTTAGTTCCTCTCTCCTGCCTATCACCCACCTCACCGCCCAACACGTCATCCACCTGCGATGCCCTAGTTCTCTCCACTGGTGCTTCCAGTTTCGACCCCCTTCGTCTCGTGCTTCCTATCACTTCATTGTTGATCTCTCCGTCCACCGCGCCTCTGAGATTCTATCCCTTGCACCCACCACTACTCGGAGATGGGTGTATTGAGGTGCTTTATTGGAATCCACCGTAGGTCACCGCTTCTCGTCTCCTTGCCTTGAAGCTCCATCGATGCAATTGATCGAGAAACTCCTATAGCCACAAGACATAGTCGTTGGCATCAGTGCTCGTGCTCACTGCCCCGCCTTAAGAAGATACACCGTGGCCAAAGCAGAAACCAATTAACGCAAGCAATTAAAAACATAATTATGTATCTGTGTTGTTTGTTCATGGAGGCAAATTATCCTTTCGGTAGATGCAACTTTTATTTCATTGGGCACTCATCGCAGTGCATTGGAAGCATGTGTCATGTTGAAAGACAAACTAATATTCTAGGTGGAAACAAGTTATTATTTCGTTTGAAGCAAGTTCTCTAGTCGATGGAATCAATTTCATGATCCTTTTGAAGCAATCAAGCAATACATCATATTGTTACACAATATACAAAAATCTATTGTACCATGGGAAGCATAAACGTGTTGTGTTAAAAGCATACCATGAAAATTCCATGAAACTGAAGCAAATTCATTAACCCTTTTACCAAAAAAGGGTTTCCCCCGCTTTGTATTACAAAGCAACCAACACCGTTACATAGGAGTGCTCGGGCGAGAATCACAACAAGCCCAAAGGAAAGAGAAAGAACAAAGAAGAAGAAAAGAAATGCCAACAACGGCAACTCGACAAAGCGCGGATGACCCGCCACCGATGCGCCCTCCAAAATTGACCTACCACGCACTCCAGTTCGACCCGGCCGCGCCAAGCAACACCTCCAAAGAAGGGATGCGACGTCGACGACGCCGCCCGGACGTGTCCTAGGGTTTCCCGGCACGCGAAAGGAAGTGGGGGATGGATACATCCGACACCCTCCAAGAAGGGATGGTGGCAACCGCAGGTGTCACCGCATCGGAGCCGGAAGAGAGCCGGCAAGGGATTTCTCCTGCACTCCAAGCCCCACCACCCAACCAGGCCGAAGCCAACCAGCCACCTCGCCGCCCACCAGCAAGCGCCACCGCGGTCTCGACGCCACCCACGCCGCCTCACCGAGATCACCACCACGAGGCCAAGAGGATGGAGAGAGACGCACGAGGCGACAGGAGCAGCAACACCGGAGCCACGCGGGAGGGAACTGCCTCCACCGCCGTCGTGCGGGAGGCCCGAGTCTCCGGCACCGTCATGGTCGTCGTTCGGACGCAGCAGCAGGGCATACTAGGCCACCCCTGGCCCGGCCAGGCCCGATTTGGGCCCGTAAAGCCCCGCCGGCCACGCTGCAGTAGGGTGGCACCAGCGCCGCCAGCATTCACCTGCCCATCGCCGCTCCCCTGCCTCCCGGAAGCCACACCGACGACCCTCCCCGCCGCCGGCCCGCCCAGACCCAGATGGGGCTCGAAGGGCCCAGATCCGGCCGAAGCGCCGCCCGCCGCCATGTAGCGCCGCCGGAAGATCCCCGCCACCACGCCGGAGAGCACCGTCGCCGGGACCGCCGCCGCTGTGAGGAGCACCCGCAGCGCCCGACCGTCCGGCGTCGGGCGACCGCGAGGAAGGCGAAGGCCGCCGTCGCCAGCGCCGCCCGGGCCAGGCCCGGTCGGACGCCAGCGACGGCGTCAAGGAGAAATGGGAGGGGGGGCTGGAGGCGCACCGGTCGCCCGCGGGGGCGACGCGTGAAGGAAATATGCCCTAGAGGCAATAATAAAGTTATTATTTATTTCCTTATTTCATGATAAATGTTTATTATTCATGCTAGAATTGTATTAACCGGAAACATAATACATGTGTGAATACATATACAAACACAGTGTCACTAGTATGCCTCTACTTGACTAGCTCGTTGAATCAAAGATGGTTAAGTTTCCTAGCCATAGACATGAGTTGTCATTTGATTAACGGGATCACATCATTAGGAGAATGATGTGATTGACATGACCCATTCCGTTAGCCTAGCACTTGATCGCTTAGTATGTTGCTATTGCTTTCTTCATGACTTATACATGTTCCTCGTAACTATGAGATTATGCAACTCCGTTTACGGAGGAACACTTTGGTGCTACCAAACGTCACAACGTAATCGGGTGATTATAAAGGAGTACTACAGGTGTCTCCAAAGGTACATGTTGGGTTGGCGTATTTCGAGATTAGGTTTTGTCACTCCGATTGTCGGAGAGGTATCTCTGGGCCCTCTCGGTAATGCACATCACTATAAGCCTTGCAAGCAATGTAGCTAATGAGTTAG
This sequence comes from Aegilops bicornis, assembly GCA_021605145.1. Classification (NCBI taxonomy): domain Eukaryota; kingdom Viridiplantae; phylum Streptophyta; class Magnoliopsida; order Poales; family Poaceae; genus Aegilops; species Aegilops bicornis. The sequence goes on from CM038675.1 coordinate 579,655,061, forward strand.
TTACGGAATGATGCATTACGTAACGAGTAAAGAGACTTGCCGGTAACGAGATTGAACTAGGTATTGGATACCGACGATCGAATCTCGCAAGTAACATACCGATGACAAAGGGAACAACATTATGTTGTTATGCGGTTCGACCGATAAAGATCTTCGTAGAATATGTAGGAGCCAATATGGGCATCCAGGTCCCGCTTATTGGTTATTGACCGAGAATAGTTCTAGGTCATGTCTACATAGTTCTCGAACCCGTAGGGTCCGCACGCTTAAGGTTTCGATGACAATTATATTATGAGTTTATGAGTTTTGATGTACCGAAGGAGTTCGGAGTCCCGGATGAGATCGGGGACATGACGAGGAGTCTCGAAATGGTCGAGACATAAAGATCGATATATTGGACGACTATATTCGGAGTTCGGAAAGGTTCCGAGTCATTCGGGTATTTTTCGGAGTACCGGAGAGTTAAGGGAATTCGCCGGGGAGTATATGGGCCTTATTGGGCCATACGGGAATAGAGAAGAGAGGCCAAAGGAAAGAGGCCTGCGCCCCTTCCTGGTCCGAATTGGACAAGGGAGAAGCCCCTTTCCTTCTCCTCTCCTCCTCTTTCCTTCTCTCCTACTCCAACAAGGAAAGGAGGAGTCCTACTCCCGGTGGGAGTAGGACTCCCCCCTTGGTGCGCCTCCTCCTAGGCCGGCCACCCCCTCCCTTGCTCCTTTATATACGGGGGCAGGGGGGCACCCCATGGGACACAAGTTGATCTACGGATCGTTCCTTAACCGTGTGCGGTGCCCCCCTCCACCATATTCCACTTCAGTCATATCGTCGCGGAGCTTAGGCGAAGCCCTGCGCCGGTGAAGTCATATCGTCATGAGCTTAGGCGAAGCCTGCGTCGGTGGAGCATCATCATCGTCACCACGCCGTCGTCTTGTGGAACTCATCCCCGACGCTTTCTTTGGATCGGAGCCCGGGATCGCCATCGAGCTGAACGTGTCTTGAACACGGAGGTGCCGTGACGCTCGGTACTTGGATCGGTCGGATCGTGAAGACGACGACTACATCAACCGCGTTGTTATAACGATTCCGCTTTCGGTCTACGAGGGTACGTGGACAGACACTCTCCCCTCTCGTTGCTATGCATCACCATGATCCTTGCGTGTGCGTAGGAAATTTTTGAAATTACTGCGTTCCCCAACAGTGGCATCCGAGCCTAGGTTTTATGCGTTGATGTTATATGCACGAGTAGAACACAAGTGAGTTGTGGACGATATAAGTCATACTACCTACCAGCATGTCATACTTTGGTTCAGCGGTATTGTTGGATGAAGCGGCCCGGACCGACATTACGCCAGACGCTTACGCGAGACTGGTTCTACCGACGTGCTTTGCACACAGGTGGCTGGCGGGTGTCAGTTTCTCCAACTTTAGTTGAACCGAGTGTGACTACGGCCGGTCCTTGCGAAGGTTAAAACGGAGTCTATTTGACAAACTATCGTTGTGGTTTTGATGCGTAGGTGAGAACGGTTCTTGCTAAGCCCGTAGCAGCCACGTAAAATTTGCAACAACAAAGTAGAGGGCGTCTAACTTGTTTTTGCAGGCATGTTGTGATGTGATATGGTCAAGACGTGATGAGATATAAGTTGTTGTATAAGATGATCATGTTTTGTTGAAGTTATCGGCGGCTGGCGAAGCCCTATGGTTGTCTCTTTGTTGCATAAGATGCAAGTGCCAAATAATTGCTTTACTTTATCGCTATGCGATAGCAATAGTTGCAAGAGCAATAGTTGGCGAGACAACCATGTGATGACACATTGATATAGATCAAGATGATGAAGATCATGGTGTCGATGCAGTGACGATAAAGATCATGACAGTACTTTGGAGATGGAGATCAAAGGCTAAGATGATCATGGCCATATCATGTCACATATTTTGATTGCATATGATGTTTATCTATTATACATCTTATCTTGCTTTGATTGACGGTAGCATTATAAGATGATCTCTCACTAAAATTATCAAGAAGTGTTCTCCCTGAGTATGCACCGTTGCGAAAGTTCTTCGTGCTGAGACACCACGTGATGATCGGGTGTGATAGGCTCTACGCTCAAATACAACGGGTGCAAAACAGTATGCACGCGGAATACTCAGGTTAAACTTGACGAGCCTAGCATATAATAGATATGGCCTCGGAACACGGAGACCGAAAGGTCGAGCGTGAATCATATAGTAGATATGATCAACATAGTGATGTTCACCATTGAAAACTACTCCATCTCACGTCATGATCGGACATGGTTTAGTTGATATGGATCACGTAATCACTTAGAAGATTAGAGGGATGTCTATCTAAGTGGGAGTTCTTAAGTAATATGATTAATTGAACTTTAATTTATCATGAACTTAGTCCTGGTAGTATTTTGCAAATTATGTTGTAGAACAATAACTCGCGTTGTTGCTTCCCTATGTTTGTTATGTTTATTTTAATATGTTCCTAGAGAAAACTGTGTTGAAAGATGTTAGTAGCAATGATGCGGATTGGATCCGTTATCCGAGGTTTATCCTCATTGCTGCACGTAAGAATTGTCCTTGATGCACCGCTAGGTGAGCAGACCTATTGCAGGAGCGTATGCACGGGCGTTATGAACGTTTGGCTAGCTCAATATGATGACTACTTGATAGTTTAGTGCACCATGCTTAAACGACTTAGAATCGGGACTTCAAAGACGTTTTGAACGTCATGGAACATATGAGATGTTCCAGGAGTTGAAGTTAATATTTCAAGCAAATACCCGAGTTGAGAGATATGAAGTCTCCAACAAGTTCTATAGCTAAAAGATGGAGGAGAATCGCTCAACTAGTGAGCATGTTCTCAGATTGTCTGGGTACTTCAATCGCTTGAATCAAGTGGGAGTTAATCTTCCAGATAAGATAGTGATTGACATAATTCTCTAGTCACCATCACTAAGTTACTAGAACTTCATGATGAACTATAGTATGCAAGGGATGACGAAAACGATTCCCGAGCTCTTCGTGATGTTGAAATCGACGAAGGTAGAAATCAAGAAAAGACCATCAAGTGTTGATAATTGACAGGACCACTAGTTTCAAGAGAAGGGCAAAGGAAAGAAAGGGAACTTCAAGTGGAAAGACAAGCAAGTTGTCACTCCTGCGAAGAAGCCCAAAGCTGGACCATAGCACGAAATCGAGTGTTTACACTGCAAAGGAAACGGTCACTGGAAGCGGAAATGCCCTGAATATTTGGTGGATAAGAAGGATGGCAAAGTGAACAAGGGTATATTTGATATACAGGTTATTGATGTGTGCTTTACTAGTGTTTATAGTATCCCCTGAGTATTTGATACTTGTTCGGTTGCTAAGATTAGTAAACTCGAAACAGGAGTTACAGAATAAACAGAAACTAGTTGAAGGGGAAGTGATGATGAGTGTTGGAAGTAGTTCCAAGATTGATATGATCATCATCGCACACTCCCTATACTATCAGGATTAGTGTTTATAGTATCCCCTGAGTATTTGATACTTGTTCGGTTGCTAAGATTAGTAAACTCGAAACAGGAGTTACAGAATAAACAGAAACTAGTTGAAGGGGAAGTGACGATGAATGTTGGGAGTAGTTCCAAGATTGATGTGATCATCATCGCACACTCCCTATACTATCGGGATTAGTGTTGAACCTAAATAAATGTTATTTGGCGTTTGCGTTGAGCATGAATATGATTTGATCATGTCTATTGCAATACGGTTATTCATGTAAGTTAGAGAATAATTATTGTTCTGTTTACATGAATAAAACCTTCTATGGTCATACACCCAATGAAAATGGTTTGTTGGATCTCGATCGTATGATACACATATTCATAATATTGAAACCAAAAATGTAAAGTTAATAATGATAGTGCAACTTATTTGTGGCACTGCAGTTTAGGTCATATTGGTGTAAAGCGCATGAAGAAACTCCATACTGATGGGCTTTTGGAATCACTTGATTATGAATCATTTGATGCTTGCGAACTGTGCCTTTTGGGCAAGATGACTAAAACTCCGTTCTCCGGAACAATGGAACGAGCTACTGACTTGTTGTAAATAATACATACCGATGTATGCGATCCAATGAATGTTGATGCTCGTGGCAAGTATCATTATTTTCTGACCTTCACAGATGATTTGAGTAGATATGGGTATATCTACTTGATGAAACATAAGTCTGAAATAGTTGAAAGGTTCAAAGAATTTCAGATTGAAGTGGAAAATCATCGTAACAAGAAAATAAAGTTTACGCGATCTAATCGCAAAGACGAATAATTGAGTTACGAAGTTTGGTCTTCAATTAAAATAATGTGGAATAGTTTCACAGCTCACGCCACCGGAACACCACAATGTTATGGTGTGTCCGAACGTCAGAATGCACTTTATTTGATATGGTGCGATCAATGATGTCTCTTACCGATTTACCAATATCATTTTAGGGTTATGCATTAGAGACAGCTGCATTCACGTTTAATAGGGCACCATCTAAATCCGCTGAGACGACACCATATGAACTATGGTTTAACGGTAAACCTAAGTCGTTTCTTAAAAGTTTGGAGTTTTGATACTTATGTGAAAAAGTTTTCACCGATAAGCTCGAACCCAAATCGGAGAAGTGCGTCTTCATAGAATACCCAAAGGTAACTATTGGGTACACCTTCTATCACAGATCCGAAGGCAAGTTTTTCGTTGCTAAGATGGATCCTTTCTAGAGAAGAAGTTTCTCTCGAAAGAAGTGAGTGGGAGGAAAGTAGAACTTGATGAGGTAATTGTACCTTCTCCCTTATTGGAAAGTAGTTCATCACGTAAATCAGTTCCAGTGATTCCTACACCAATTAGTGAGGAAGTTAATGATGATGATCATGAAACTTCAGATCAAGTTGCTACCAAACCTCGTAGGTCTTCGAGCAAATTCCGCACTGCAGTGGTATGGTAATCGTGTTCGGAAGTCATGTTACTAGACCATGATGAACCTACGGACTATGAGGAAGCGATGATGAGCTCAGATTCCGTGAAATGGCTTGAGGCCATGAAATGCGAGATAGGATCCATGTATGAGAACAAAGTATGGACTTTGATTGACTTGCTCGATGATCAGCAAGCCATGTTAAATAAATGGATCTTCAAGAGGAAGACGGACATTGATAGTAGTGTTACTATCTACAAAGCTCGACTTGTCACAAAAAGGTTTTCGACAAGTTCAAGGTGTTGACTACAATGAGATTTTCTCAAGCTGTAGCGATTCTTAAGTCTGTCCGAATCATGTTAGCAATTGCCACATTTTATGAAATCTGGCAAATGGATGTCAAAACTACATTCTTTAATGGATTTATTAAAGAAGAGTTGTATATGATGCAACCAGAAGGTTTTGTCAATCCTAAAGGAGCTAACAAAATGTGCAAGCTCCAATGATCCATCTATGGACTGGTGCAAGCATCTCGGAGTTGGAATAAACGCTTTGATAGTGTGATCAAAGCATATGGTTTTATATGACTTTTGGAGAAGCCTGTATTTACAAGAAAGTGAGTGGGAGCACTACGGCATTTCCGATAAGTATATGTGAATGACATATTGTTGATCGGAAATAATGTAGAATTATTCGCAAAGCATAAAGGAGTATTTGAAAGGAGTTTTTCAAAGAAGGACCTCGGTGAAGCTGCTTACATATTGAGCATCAAGATCTATAGAGATAGATCAAGACGCTTGATAAGTTTTTCAATAAGTACATACCTTGTCAAGATTTTGAAGTAGTTCAAAATGGAACAGTCAAAGAAAAGTTCTTGCCTGTGTTGCAAAACGTATGAAATTGAGTAAGACTCAAATCCCGACCACGGCGAGAAAATAGAAAAGAGAATGAAAGTCATTCCCTATGCCTCACCATAGGTTCTATAAAGTATGCTATGCTATGTACCAGACCTATTGTATACCTTGCTCCGAATTTGGCAAGGGAGTACAATGGTGATCTAGGAGTAGATCACTGTACATTGGTCAAAGACATCCTTAGTGAGGACTAAGGAAATATTTCTCGATTATGGAGGTGATAAAAGAGCCCGTCGTAAAGGGTTACATCGATGCAAGTTTTAACACTAATCTAGATGACTCTGAATCTCAATCTGGATACATATTGAAAGTGGGAGCAATTAGCTAGAGTAGCTCCATGCAGAGCATTGTAGACATAGAATATTTGCAAAATACATACGGCTCACGAATATAGCCAGGACCCGTTGACTAAGCTTCTCTCACGAGCAAAACATGATCAGACCTTAGTACTCTTTGGGTGTTAATCACATAACGATGTGAACTAGATTATTGACTCTAGTAAACCCTTTGGGTGTTGGTCACATGACGATGTGAACTATGGGTGTTAATCATATCTGAGATATGAATATTGGTGTTAAATCACATGGCGATGTGAACTAGATTATTGACTCTAGTGCAAGTGGGAGACTGAAGGAAATATGCCCTAGAGGCAATAATAAAGTTATTATTTATTTCCTTATTTCATGATAAATGTTTATTATTCATGCTAGAATTGTATTAACCGGAAACATAATACATGTGTGAATACATATACAAACACAGTGTCACTAGTATGCCTCTACTTGACTAGCTCGTTGAATCAAAGATGGTTAAGTTTCCTAGCCATAGACATGAGTTGTCATTTGATTAACGGGATCACATCATTAGGAGATTGATGTGATTGACATGACCCATTCCGTTAGCCTAGCACTTGATCATTTAGTATGTTGCTATTGCTTTCTTCATGACTTATACATGTTCTCGTAACTATGAGATTATGCAACTCCTGCCATCGGAGGAACACTTTGGTGCTACCAAACGCCACAACGAATCGGGTGATTATAAAGGAGTACTACAGGTGTCTCCAAAGGTACATGTTGGGTTGGCGTATTGAGATTATGTTTTGTCACTCCGATTGTCGGAGAGGTATCTCTGGGCCCTCTCGGTAATGCACATCACTATAAGCCTTGCAAGCAATGTAGCTAATGAGTTAGTTACGGAATGATGCATTACGTAACGAGTAAAGAGACTTGCCGGTAACGAGATTGAACTAGGTATTGGATACCGACGATCGAATCTCGGGCAAGTAACATACCGATGACAAAGGGAACAACGATGTTGTTATGCGGTTTGACCGATAAAGATCTTCGTAGAATATGTAGGAGCCAATATGGGCATCCAGGTCCCGCTATTGGTTATTGACCAAGAATAGTTCTAGGTCATGTCTACATAGTTCTCGAACCCGTAGGGTCCGCACGCTTAAGGTTTCGATGACAATTATATTATGAGTTTATGAGTTTTGATGTACCGAAGGAGTTCGGAGTCCCAGATGAGATCGGGGACATGACGAGGAGTCTCGAAATGGTCGAGACGTAAAGATCGATATATTGGACGACTATATTCGGAGTTCGGAAAGGTTCCGAGTCATTAGGGTATTTTACGGAGTACCGGAGAGTTACGGGAATTCGCCGGGGAGTATATGGGCCTTATTGGGCCATACGGCAATAGAGAAGAGAGGCCAAAAGGAAAGAGGCCTGCCTCTTCCGGTCCGAATTGGACAAGGGAGCAGCCCCTTTCCTTCTCCCTCTCCTCCTCTTTCCTTCTCTCCTACTCCAACAAGGAAAGGAGGAGTCCTACTCCGGTGGGAGTAGGACTCCTCCTTGGTGCGCCTCCTCCTAGGCCGCCACCCCTCCCTTGCTCCTTTATATACGGGGCAGGGGGCACCCCATGGGACACAAGTTGATCTACGGATCGTTCCTTAGTCAGCGTGCGGTGCCCCTCCACCATATTCCACTTCACCATATCGTCATGAGCTTAGGCGAAGCCTGCGCCGGTGAAGTCATATCGTCATGAGCTTAGGCGAAGCCCTGCGCCGGTGGAGCATCATCATCCTCACCACGCCGTCAGGTCGACGGAACTCATCCCCGACGCTTTGCTTTGGATCGGAGCCCGGGATCGCCATCGAAATGAACGTAGGCTGAACACGGAGGTGCCGTACATTCGGTACTTGGATCGGTCGGATCGTGAAGACGTACGACTACATCAACCGCGTTGTTATAACGCTTCCGCTTTCGATCTACGAGGGTACGTGGACAGACACTCTCCCCTCTCGTTGCTATGCATCACCATGATCCTTGCGTGTGCGTAGGAAATTTTTGAAATTACTGCGTTCCCCAACAACGCGGTCGCGAAAGGAGAGCCAGAGATGTATTCCAGAGATGTATCGGGAACAAACATGGAAGCAAATTTTATTAAAAAGGAATGCTCAAGCTTTGACCGGTGAATGCATAAATTTGTTTTTTTGTTCAAAAGAAAACCATCTATTTTTTTTGTTTACACTAGTAAAAGAGCTCGTGTGTTGCAATGAGAAAAATACCACACTCCCCTAACCTAATAGCCATGACCAAAGACCCCAATAGGTTCACATCCTTTATTCAACACATGGCATCCCATCTGTGTTGCCACTTATCCTCCTTCCCACCCTCGCAGTGTGGCCTCGGTGCTCACACAATAACAATATTTTTGAATGTTGTCAATCCTAGGGCCTCTCTCTCTCTCTCTCTCTCTCTCTCTCTCTCTCTCTCTCTCTCTCTCTCTCTCGGCATAAGATGAGAAATTTGTTATTTTTCCCTATGAAGATTTGGCGAGGCATGCATCCGAGGTTATAAATGGTTTATTTCGTCTCCAATCTTAGTTTTGCTGAGGTGTTCATTTCCAATCCCGATCGGCACCAGCATGAAAGTAAGACAAATAATGCGCTATTGATTAAGGTTGCACCCTAAATAACATTTAAAAATGGTTAACAGATAAAATAACATCATATTTAGATTCTAAATACTTTTCTTATCAAATTTCGTATATAACATGTTAAATTCGGACTTAGGGTTTAAAAGATATTGATATTTTTAAATCATTTGATATATATTGCGGGTTGCTTAACCCAAACATTAGGGGGTTTCCTGCAAAAACAAAAATTTGACTTAAAACTGGCCCGCTGGTTGATTACCAAAAACACCACTGGGTTGCCCCCTATCTCGTAAGCCGCCGCCTCCTAACCCTAAGCAGCCGCCGCCGCCACAACTACTGCCGCCGCCTCGGTCCCCCTCCTCTTTCCCGTCCGGCGGCCTCGTCAGTGGCAAGAGGAGTGGGGACCCGTCCGTCTTGTTTTTCTTTTCTCAGGTTTTTGTTTCTCCGGCGGCATCGACGAGGTGGTGGCGACGATGGCGTGTTGGAATAAAGTCTCTCCGGTCTCTGCCTACCTCGACGACGTCCGATCCGGCGTCGGCGAAGGGCCTGTGAGAGTTTGTGTCCCCATATCGGTTGGTTCCCTTCAGATCTTGGCAGTTTGTGTGTCTTTCAAGGAGTACTTTTGGCTGGCGATTGGTGTGGCGACCACGACATCTTCTTCTGTGTTGTTCTATGGCTTAACCCGGTTTCTCGAACCCTCTGATCTGGTGGTGGTGGACTGCAAGCTTGTTCTGCTTGGGGTGATGCTCCAGCCGATGCTGCTTCAACGACTTTTAGATCTCGTCTCAAGGGGCGAGTGGCTATTGCGGTCTTCAAAGCCTTGTATGGCGAGGGCATTTGCAGGTGTTGCTTTTCTTTGCTGTTGGTTCAGTGCAATTTTCAATCACCGGCGGGCAGCGTACAATCGAGAGGAAGAAGAAGACTAGTATGCTTTTTATTGTAATTTTATTTTTTACTGGTCGTTCTACGTCCAGTTGTCTATCCATTGTACTGGCCTTTGTTTTCCTCGATGATAATCAGATTTAAGATGCCCTTTGGGTGTCTTTATTAAAAAAAACACCACTGGGTTTTCAACAAAAATAAATTTTGATTAAATATGGACTGCGAGTTGATTATCACTTACCAGCAACATCAGAGGCCTATTCCCTTTAGTGAAAGATTAAAGACATACGTCACAAGGCCACAGAATCTTAAAAAAATATCATGCTCCCAATCCAATAAGTATGGCTCAAACTCACAAAGGTCCATATCATCTATTTGAACACAAAGTGGAACTCGTATTGCTGCTTATCCTCTTCTCCGTCGGGATCAAAACTCTCAAATATCTACGTCATCATCTATTTCAAAACATATGTCTGCTTATCCTCTTTCCTGCACCTCCATGAGCCAAACCAGGGACTCTCAGAAAAATATTTGAGTTATCGAAGAATACATCCAGTCTGGACTATGGACCCCTTTGTCTCGTTTTGTCTTTGACACATGCATCATGTCCAGAGCCATCGAACACACGGGACACGACCATGCATGCTCTAGTTACGTATTTAACACATTTGTCTAAAAACATATTTGGCACATCGTGTGATGTTCCTTTGTTTCATGTTGTATCAAATTAATGGACTACAGGTAGCCGCCGTTGGTCTTGAGTCATGAGTAGCCCTGGACCCTGGACCCGGGCATGTGGTGCCCGGCATCATGCAGAGAGGCTTGCATCTAGAGCCCTCAAGTCGTTATGTATTTGACACATCATCCAACATACACTAATCTTCTTTTATCAGCTCATTGTTTTCTCCCAAGGCGGCTGGTGGCAATTGAGTTGATAATCAGTTTAACTGAGCGAGGTGGGACTATTGACAAAAGAAGACACATTAGCCGCAAAAAAACCAAAAGAATACACATCATCTATTTTTAAGCTAGTAATAATATGTAAAGCCCGAGGCACAGGGTGGAGTCGTGCATAGAGGGGGGATGCGGAACGGGACAAATTGTTTTTTTGCCAAGCGTGGAGAACAAGAAATTGTGCATTAGGAGTAAAGAATTGCGGTGGGACAATTAAGTAATGTACCATGTTTTATAGCACAGTTGAATGCTCGCTCTTTGCCTACAGGAGAGGAAGTCCTGTGTTCGAACACCGTAGAACGAGCTTCAGAAGAAAAAAACACACCGTAGAACGCGGTGAATTTTGTGGCTGCTTGCATCCTCTGATGCGATAAAAAAAAACTGCATAGCATGTCCCAGAAGAGCGCAACTATATTTTTCACTTCTCGCTGCAGCAGCCCAGCTCGGCCCATGACGGGAAAAGGAGCTATGGCCAAGACAGAAAAGCTCAACAACACGGCAAAACGTTTTTAAGGGCAGATTCCTATATGACGCCCGTGTGCGTTCGTTCGTCGCTGCTTCGATGAAGCGAAGCGAGGGAACGAGGCGCACGGGCCAGCCCAATTCGAGCGAGACCTGGTTTTGAGAACCTTCTAATAGGTTTCCTGAACCGGTTTTTTTTCTTTTGCTAGTTTTTCCGTTTTTCCTGTTTTTTTACCTTTTCTTTCTTTTTTCTGTTTCTGTTTCTTTTTTTCATTTTATCTTTTTTCGTTTTACTTTTATACTTTGTTTTCAAGAAAATGGTTTGGAATCCCAAATTTTGTTCATGATTTCAAAAATTGTTCATGGATTCAATTTTTTTTCACCTTTAAACAAAATTGTTCAGCGTTTATCAGAAAATGTTCAATATGTATTTAATATTTGTTTAGTGTATATAACAAAATAGTTCAACGTGTAGTTAAAAATAGTTCAACTTATATTACAAAAATGTTCAATGTATATTTAATTTTTTTGCATCATATATGACAAAAATGTACTCTGTGTAATTTAAAATTGTTCAGCGTATTTTCACAAAAAATTCAATGTATATTTGAAACTTATAAAATTCAACAAATCTTTGGATTTTCAAAAAAAAATCGTGGTCAATAATTATTCACGTTTTTTGTAAAAAAATCAGGTTTTAATTTTTTCCGAGAAAACGTTATTCATTTCTTGAAGGAATGATTAAAAGACGCTGAACATAATACCTACCGTTGAGGGCTGCAATCTACCACATAGTCAGGCGCTAGTGTAATGGTGAGCAGCTGGCCATATATTGATGGATCGCTGGTTCAACTCCAGCGAACGCGGCATTTTTTGTCGCATTTCCCTTTTACGTGCGCTCGTGGGAATGGGGGCCGTTTTGCGCGTACCAGCGAAAGCTTTTACGTTCGCTCGTACGAATGGACCGGCCCGTTTTGTGCAAACCAGCAAAAGCTGCTAGTTTTGACGCACGTGAGCGTCAGCTAGGAGCACTCGTTTTTAAGGTTCCAGGACAGACGGAATTTTAGTACCACCTCAGATAATATAAGTCATTTAAATCAGACGAAACCAAAAAGAAAAAAATCTCTTCTTTATCTCTACTACCTAAAAAAACGGAACATTCCGTTTCCCATCTTAAGTCGCTCGGCATCGTCGTCCTTTGTCGCTCGTCCCGCGCAGCGGCATATGGGCCGAGCCCCAGAAAGCCCACATCTCCCACGTCACACAACACACACGGTAGGTAGGGTTAGCGCGTTTCCCTTTTACGTGCGCTCGTGGGAATGGGGGCCGTTTTGCGCATACCAGCGAAAGCTTTTACGTTCGCTCGTAGGAATGGACCGGCCCGTTTTGCGCAAACCAGCAAAAGCTGCTCGTTTTGACGCACGTGAGCGTCAGCTAGGAGCACTCGTTTTTAAGGTTCCAGGACAGGCGGAATTTTAGTACCACCTCAGATAATATAAGTCATCTAAATCAGACGAAACCAAAAAGAAAAAAATCTCTTTTCCATCTTCTCTACTTCTCTGCTACCTAAAAGAAACGAAACGTTCCGTTTCCCATCTTACGTCGCTCGGCATCGTCGTCCCTTGTCGCTCGTCCCGCGCAGCGGCATATGGGCCGAGCCCCACAAAGCCCACATCTCCCACGTCACACAACACACACGCTGGGTAGGGTTAGCGCGTTTCCTCAGAAAAAAGGTAGGGTTAGTGCTGGTTCCAACCCCACCCGCCCCTCTGGTCCTTGGCCGCCGCTCGCCATCCTCGACACCACCTCGCAACTGCGCGCTCGCCCACGCGTGCTCCTCCACCGGTCGCTGCAGCCTGTGTACACCGCCCCGACGATCTCAACTGCAGCCCTCCCGGACGCGGACCAGGGGCTCAACTGCGCAGCCGCAACTATCAGATCAGCCATGGCTAGAGGCCCAAGCAGACACCATCTCCAACTCGTCGGCCAGCCCACCTTTGGCAACTGCTGCTCGTCGCTTCTTGCCGCCCCCGCCAGCGGCTACACAGCCAACTAGAGAAGGTTGAAAAGGGAGAAACGGCCACATCTGATCCTCATAATTCAGAGGGGCTTCAGTGGAAGTCGATCTGGCGAGCTCCGTGACCGATAAACATTCAACAGTTTCTATGGCGTCTTGCACATGACAGCCTACCCCTACGATGCAATCTGAAAAGAAGAGGAGTGGAGTTGGATTAAATATGCCCTGTGTGTAACCGTTTTGATGAGGATGGTGGACACTTGTTCTTCGATGCAAGCTGGTGCGGAAGATTTGTCTAGAGTTGGGCATTGAGGAGGACTGGCAACAGTGCAACCGGATTTTAGGCCATCCAAAAGAGCTCAAATCAAAATGTATAGCCCTACTATGGAACTGGTGGAAGAGCAGAAACAAGGTAAGCCAGGAGAAGATATCTCTGAACATTGTCGCTATACTTCGTCAGGCTCGACGCGACGCTGCCGAGTTTCTCGATTTTTTTGGCAAGCCAAGCTAAACCTCAAACCTGCTCAATGTTGGGAGCCCCCCTCCACATGATGTCCTGAAGATTAACAATAATGGTAGCTTTGTGGCTGATCTGAAGAGAGGAGGCTTGGGCTTCGTGATAAGAGACACACAGGGAGAAGTAATGGGTTCAGGAGCCGAAAAGTGCAAAACAGCAACCGAGCTCCATAGAGCTCTTTATTTTTCTTTCAACGGAAATACTTTTTCACACTTCAAAAAAATCTGAAAAAAGTATACACATAGACATAAGGTTGTAGTATACATGTGTAAAATTTCATAAACATATATGTTAATATGTGGTGTACAAAAAAGACAAATACATGGAGTAAAATATGCCTTTTCCTTTTTGTTTTTGGGACTGATATTTGTCTTTTTTATTCAGTGGATACATGTTGATTTGTTCATTTGTTTAGAGGTAAGAGGTTCAGCTTGCTGGACGTCCTTGCAGGAGTAGTCGAGCACAGTATCTTCCTACGATTTGGAGGTATGGAGTTCATGATATAGTGACCAATTTTGTTTTCGTACTGAACATCGAATTTTCTCCTTTCTATTTGTGAACTCTTTGGATATGTTCTTTACTCCAGATTTCAACTTTTCAGGTTTGTTGTTCTTCCAAGTTTCAGGGAGTAGGCATGTTGCTGCCATTTTACTGGGCGGATACGTGCACTGCCGACACATCAGTCTATCCACTGTAGGTCATGCCTTTTGATCAATTGTTCGCAGTCGTTGAGATATTTTTCTCCATGCCCATTTTATTGATCAAATTACTGATTTTATTTAGGCAGGAGTATTTTTTGAATTAACTCTTCTCCATGGCGCGTCCATGAGGGCAGAAATTTCATGCTCCAAATCTGCTTGGCGAGCAGTAGGTTATCTGGTGATTTCTTTTGTCAACTGACCGGTTATATGATATTTTTGTGCACCATGGTTTGTCAATCCACCTTATGCAGGTAGTAGTCACTTATTACGGAACATGCTTCGTGATGGAAGAGAAAGTAATTTGTATGTATGTGCGTATTATTTTATTCCTGCGTAAAAGGTTTAGCTGTGAACAACAATTTTTTCAAGGTGGATACCGTAAAGTGGATGGTAATGCATTTACTTGAATTCAGTTTAGAGAACAATGTTAGGTGTCATACTTCTGTTTTTTTTATTTGCATACAAGATTACTAATTATAGTACTAAACTGGCATATGCATCAGTCTTGACTTTTCTTCTAGAAGCGTGCATGCCTTTTTGACATTATTTGTGCACCCTTCAATTACTTGCCTTTAACTGTTTTTGATGTTGTAGAAGCTGCAACTGTGCTACTTGGAGCTATCAGGCATCACCGCCTGAATTTTGAAAAAGAAAATGCTACTGAACAGTTGACTAGAATGTGCTTTGTACACTTTCTACTGGGTTTAGTTTCTAAAGTTGATTCTCGGCACGATGACAGGGCCAGCGGGCTGCCGGAGCAGGACGGCTCATGGTAGCTGCGTCTGCGACCGTGGGGAAAGTAATGTCCAGGTGTGGTGCGGATGGCCAACGGCGTCCCTGGGGTGGCATGTAGGAGCGACATGGCGTGGGAAGTGCCAATCTGTGGCGGCAGGTTGCCGTTGATGAGAGCGAGTGTGATCTGATCGTGGCCATCAGGATGGGTAATTGGGAAGGCGTTCGTTAGTCAAAATCGATCAAGTTGCACAACTATGTTGCTACATGACTTTTATGTTTGTATAGCCTACTAAAGATGTTTAGATTTGAACCACATGTTCCATTTTCTTTTCTCTGATGAAATCTGTGGAATAGCTATGCTTTCTTACTATGTCGACCTTCATTTAAAGATCATTATATTTAATATATATATATATATATAGGGAAAATGCATCCTACTACCGGGTGTAGCTACACCCATTTTTCATATACTACCATGTGGTAGTATATACTCTATTTTATTATTTTTAGTATCTATTAAGGACCCAGATTCTTCACCCCAGTCCAGCGACCAAGCCATACTTTCCCTCTGTGCGGTCCCACCCGCGCGTTGCGCCTCAAGCGTCAAGCCTTCCACCGTAACCCCTCGCGCGAGGTAAAACTTCTCTCTACCGACGTATGTTTTCCAGTTACCGTCAAAAATAAGTTGGCAGAAACATATTCTGTTCGTGGGGTTAGGAGTTTCCCCACTCCCCGGTTCCTATTCTAATCGCGGTGCTTGACTTGCGGTCGTCAACGGCAACTGACTTGCGACATGGGGATCGGCCGATCAGTGAACCAGGTGGGTGAGACGACGCGGTGGTCCACGGGTAGGATGGGCAACAGGGGACGGCAGGGTGCCACGCGTGGTGCTCGGCGGGTTTTAGCTCGGCTGCAATGTCCGTGGACGCAGCGGCGAGATGAGCGGGGCGTGACCTCGGTGTTGGGCAAAACGGCGCATGGTGGTTGGCTCGCCGCGGCTGTGGTTGATGCGGTGGTCGACCGCGACCGCTTCATGATCTGCTTGCCCCAGTACGACGCTGGTCAACCCAATCGGTCAATCCAAATCCCTTCACGGCTTGTCTGTGCAGGGGGTTGATGCCCCGTGGTTCTTTTCTCAAATCCTTAATTTGATATGCTGCTCTATTTCAACTCTAGAAGTCCCATTGTAACTCCTGACGAGGCATGCCATGCAGAAATACTCCCTCCGTTTCTAAATGTAAGTCTTTGTAGAGATTCCACTAGATAGACTATATACGGAGCAAAATGAATGAATCCACAATTAAAATGCATCTATATACATCCGTATGTAGTTCATAATAGAATCTCTACAAAGACTTATATTTAGGAACGGAGGGAATACTTTGTACTGGTGATCCAATCGCTGTTTGGTTATCTCTTCTCAGTTTGACAACTATAATCTTGTGGGAATTGGTTGCCTCTGAATTGATTCTACTAATCGTGTATTGTTTTGTTCATAGTCTGTAGCATTTTGTACTTTGACTGGAATATATAATATCAGTAGTGTGTTGAACAATTAGTAACTTCTTTCACTTTGCCATGTTAGACACAAACAGTTTGGTTTTGGGCAAGTTGCTTAGAGTAGACAATTTTTTATTTTATTTCCCTGGCCTAATACCAATGCGATGTGCAGGTAACTTTATATCTCTCGCAAGAGCTCACCTCAACGACCTCATGGAATCGAGATTCATGACTAAGAACTCTTCTCTATGTATGCAGGTATTGCTCTGCCTGTAAAGAAGCTCATGTTAATATAATTTATGTGTTTTGCTGAATTTATTCGGAAATGGTCGAAGCACTTGTAATTCCGATACAGGTGTGGATAGAATGGTGTGGTATGTGTGCGATGGCGGAAAGCGTCGTACCTCAACCCGAGGGGACGCCGTACGTGTTTATAGGCAGGGGCGCACCTCCCTGATAGCGCATACAGTTTGGATTACATCTTGGAGAAGAAGCTAGATAGAGATAAGATTACAAAGAGGAGATAAACTCTAGCTAACTACCTAACCGAACTACCAAGATAACTATCAGGAGAGAATATGCGGCAGCTCCTTGTCACGTACAGGGAATATGTTGTTTGACACCCTCCCTTAATCACAACTTCATCAAGTTGAGATTATACTTGAAGTTCTCAAAGCTTCGTATGGGCAAGGCTTTAGTAAACCCATCTGCAATCTGGTCTTGGGAATGTATAAACCGAATGTCTAGGAGTTTACTAGCAACTCTTTCTCTGACAAAATGAAAATCTATCTCAATATGTTCCATTCTTGCATGAAAAACTGGATTCTTTGAGAGATAAGTTGCACCCAAATTGTCACACTACAGACATGGAGCTTGAGTGGTTTTCACACCGAGCTCCCTAAGAATGGATTGTACCCATATAATCTCTGCAGTAGCATTAGCTAGTGCCTTATACTCGCTTACAGGCTGGACCTTGAAACAGTAGCTTGTTTTCCGCACACCAAGAGATCAGATTAGATCCAAGGAACACCGCAAAACCACCGGTGGAGCGTCTATCATCCAAACATCCTGCCCAATCTGAGTCGAGAATGCACTAACAAGAGTGGAAGATGACTTGCTAAAATTGAGGCCAATACCCATAGTATCTTTCACATATCTTACTATCCGTTTTGCAGTGATCAAATGAACTGTGGTTGGTGCATGAAGAAATTGGCACACCTTGTTGACAAAGAAAAGAAATATCAGGTCGAGTGAGGGTTAAATATTGAAGTGCACCCACCGGACTTCAGTATCTTGTGCTATCTTCTCGAGCTCAAGGGTGTTCCTTTGTGAGAGACAATTTTTCCGTACTAGACAAAGGAGTAGTAGTAGGTTTACAGCCTTGCAACCCAACTTTTCTTACCAAATCATTTGCATATTTTTCCTGGGAGAGATGAAGCCCATCCTTGTGCTTCTTCACTTCAATCCCTAGGAAATAGTGTAAGTCCCCAAGATCCTTTAGAGCAAATTCAACACTTAAGTCCTTCAACAGTCCTGTTATTGCCTCATCAGATGAACTTGTGACAATAATATCATCAACATATATAAGAACAAATATTGATGTATTGGACTTATTGTAAATAAACAATGAAGTGTCGACTTTGAAGGAACAAATCCAAGCATTTGCATCTTCTTCCGAGACGAGAATACCATGCTCTAGGGGCCTGCTTTAGTCCATACAATGCTTTGTCAAGCCTGCATACATAAGAGGGTGCATGTTTGTTTTCAAACCCAGGAGGTTGTTTCATGTAAACCTCCTCTTCCAGAACACCATGAAGGAACGCGTTCTGCACGTCTAACTGTCGAAGACTCCATCCCCTGGAAACAACAATAGATAGGACAAGACGAATAGTTGCAGCTTTTACAACCGGACTAAATGTGTCCTCATAGTCTATGCCATATCTTTGTTTAAAACCCTTAGCAACTAGCCTTGCCTTGTAGCGATCAACTGTTCCATCAGACTTTCGTTTGATCCTAAAAACCCATTTGCAATCAATGAGATTTTTACCTTGCCTTGGAGGAACTAAGTGCCACGCTTTTATTTTTCTGTAGTGCCACATATTCCTCATGCATTGCTTTTCTCCACTTCTCATCACCAAGGGCCTCCTCAAGCGTGTTTGGCTCACCGGTTCACTGTAGAGCAGACCAAACCATATTTTGTTATGTGTTTGTAATTAATCGCTTAGTTACCCTCGATCGCAACCGTATGCGGTATTTGTGATGCATGATGTTGTTTTGCGCCACGAAGATCCAGCAGATGAGTCCACCGCGCCCGAGATCCGAGGCGGATCCGCTGCGCTACCGCAGTTTTGGCG
Organism: Aegilops bicornis; assembly: GCA_021605145.1. Classification (NCBI taxonomy): domain Eukaryota; kingdom Viridiplantae; phylum Streptophyta; class Magnoliopsida; order Poales; family Poaceae; genus Aegilops; species Aegilops bicornis. The sequence continues at coordinate 579,673,994 of CM038675.1, forward strand.
TGTTTCGCTCGACGATCTTCTGTGGCTCGTGGCTGGGGCGTTGAAGAGGAATCCGGCACAGAAGATCCCACCCGACCAGCGACCACGGGCTGGCTGAGACATGCATCTGATCCCGCGCCATCCGATCGCCCTGCATCGCGCCGCTTGTATACAGCCGGCTGGGTGCCAAACCGCGAGCTGATCGGGCCGGTGGAAGCCGGACGCATGGCAGCCGCTGATTGGCGCGGCTGGTGAAGCCGCCACCACTAACCACAACAGCCGGTGGGCTAATGCGGAGTTTGGTCGCGGCCGGGCGCGCCAGATCCGAGGCAGATCCACCGCCGCACCGTGAGCTGGATCCCGAGGCGGATTCGCCGCTGCCTTGGTGGCGCGCCCGGATCCCGAGGCGGATCTGCTCCTCCGCCGTGACACACGCGATATGGACGATGTGTTGCACTGTTTTCTTCAATTTCTTCACTGTTTTCTTCATTTTTGCCTTTGTTTTCACCGCTATGATCTCCCCGGGGCATCACAAGACTTATGCAAATGGTTAGGAGGATTAGTCATCAAATGATCATCGCAGTTATCGTGCCCCCCTTGATCATAACCAGAGAGGTGAGGTGGAAGGAGTAGGATTTCTTGACGGAGTAAGGAGCCGGCGTTGGGGTGCAGATCAGCAAAGGGGAATTTTGTCTCATCAAAAACAACATCTCTAGAGATGTAGACACGACCAGAAGAGATGTCTAAGCATTTGACACCTTTGTGCTGAGCGCTATACCCAAGGAACGCACAATCGCTTGGAGCGAAACATAAGCTTGCGGTTGTTGTAAGGGCGGAGGTTTGGCCAGCATGCGCATCCAAATACACGAAGAGATTTATAGTCTGGTTTTACGTGGAGAAGTCGTTCTATGGGAGTTTCATTGTTGATAACTCTGCTAGGAAGCATGTTGATGATGTGAACGGCAGTGAGAAACGCTTCGTCCCAAAATTTTAGGGGCATCGAAGCTCCGGCCAAGAGTGCAAGGCCAATCTCAACTATGTGCCTATGTTTGCGTTCTGCAGACCCATTTTGTTGGTGAGCGTGAGGGCATGACACATGATGGGAAATGCCTAGTGTTTGGAAGAAGGAGTTTAATTTTTCGTATTCTCCTCCCCAATCTGATTGGACACAAGAATTTTTCATCAAACTGGCGTTCAACAAGAGCCTGAAAGTTTTGAAAGACTTGGAACACTTGACCTTTTTTAAGGAGGTAGAGCCAAGAAAACTTGCTATAGTCATCAATAAAGCTAACATAGTATGTGTGTCTACTAACGGAGCTTGGGGCGGGACCCACACATCAGAAAAAATTAACTGCAATGGTTGAGTAGAAACACTGGTGGAAATGGGATAAGGGAGTTGATGACTTTTTGCTCTCTGACAAGCATCACAAATGGTTTCAACATTGCGCTCACCAACAAACGAGAGCTTATTCTTTTTGAGTAAACGATCAACTAAAGAAAATGAAGCATGCCCTAAACGGTCGTGCCATCTTGTGGCTGAAAGCTTGATAGCACCACAAGCTTGTTTATTGTATCTTCGAAGCTCCGGAATCAACGGATAGAGTCCCCGAACACATCTACCTCGATAGAGAGTTTTCCTCGTGACCTGATCCTTGATCAAAAAGAAGAAGGGGTGAAACTCAATATAAACATGATTGTCAAGAGTGATTCGATGAATTGATAGAAGGTTTTTGTCGGTGCTAGGGACATGCAAGATTTTCCTAAGATGAAACTGTCTACGTGGGGTACGAAAAACTGAATGACCAATGTGACGTATCCTCATACCTGCACCACTTGCGGTGTGGATTTGGTCTTTGCCGTGATATTTTTCTTTGAGCGTTACTTTCTCCGATTCGGCCGGTGAGATGGTTTGTCGCGCCATTGTCGAGATACCAGTTGGTATCGACACCGTCTGAGCCGTCGGCGGCAGCAGCGATCTTTTCTTCATCTTCCGACGAGGCCTCGTCCTCATCGAACCGGTACCAGCCAGTCCTTCGCTGTGTCCCGGCTTGCCGCATATCTGGCAGCGAACCGCGTCCCAAGGCGATTCGGAGGACGGCCATGGCGGCCCCTGGTGTTGGTGGAGTTGGCCCGTCCGCGGGAGTTGAACCCGCCGTTGCTGCCGCCGCCTCCTTGCTTGCCCTTGGAGCGAGGCGGGCCACGATGACGGGAGTAGCCACCGCGCCCACGCATCGCTGCTTTAGCTGACGACTTGAAGCCGCCCGATCCCTGGTACTGTGCCACCCTCTGATCAAAATTACTCAAAGATTGAAAAGAGCTCATCGAGAGATACCGGGGAGGTGCGGGCGTCGAGGGCGGAGACGAGCGGCTGGTAGTCCATGTCGAGGCCGTGGAGGATGTAGGAGACGAGTTCATCGTCCTGGAGCGGCTTCCTAGCGGCAGCCAGTTCATCTGCGAAGCCGCGCATCTCGGCGAAGTAGGTGGCGACGGTCTTGTTGCCCTTTTGCGCGTTCACCAGAGAGAGGTTCTGATGTTGTTCACGCGACCGAGGGACTGCGAGGAGAACATCCCCGACAGTGCCGTCCAGAGCTCGCGCGCCGTGGTGATCGCGGTCACCTGCACGAGCACCTCCTTGGTGAGGTTGTTCAGCAGGTACCCGAGCACCTGCTGGTCCTCTCGCGCCCAGACGGGCGAGAGAGGGTTCGCACTGATCGATTCCTTCCCATCTTTGTCCTTGGTGGGGAGGATCCTGGCCGGCTCCGGTGTAGTGCCGTCGACGTAGCCGAAGACACCCGCGCCCCTTAGCTGCGGCGTGATCTGCGCGCGCCAGAGGACGTAGTTGGTGCGGGAAAGCCTCTCCGTGACTTGGCCGTTGAGGCTAGCCTGGGAGACACCGGAGGAGGACGACATGATCTGCACTGGATAGAGTTTTAGGGTTTAGACGTTGTGGAAGAGAAGGGCTCTGATTACCATGTGCGATGGCGGAAGCGTCGTACCTCAACCCGAGGGGACGCCAGACGTGTTTATAGGCAGGCGCACCTCCCCGATAGCGCATACAGTTTGGATTACATCTTGGAGAAGAAGCTAGATAGAGATAAGATTACAAAGAGGAGATAAACTCTAGCTAACTACCTAACCGAACTACCAAGATAACTATCAGGAGAGAATATGCGGCAGCTCCTTGTCACGTACAGGGAATATGTTGTTTGACAGTATGAACAACTACTTTAACCTTTTGTAGTTGAAATCCTGCACACATCTCTCTTGATTTATTTATCTTGTTGGCTCTCATGCACCATTACTTGATGAATCAAATATCACAGTAATATTTCGACAACACTAACTTCCCACAAATGTACAGTTTCTGCATATCAAGGTTCTCTTCCCATGTTTCACTCCTTGTTCAACTGCTGGTATACATAAGCTTAAACCGCAAAAAATGTATACACATGTTTACCTCTTTAAACACAACAGCTCTTACAATCAGGTTTGAATTTACAATGCTGGCCTAGATTCGGGACATGATAGATAATACCATGTTCCACACATAGTAATATGTTGTACTGCACCACCGTGTACACAAGTTTCTCTAATTTATTCAGATAGTTCTGTGTGGACAATCTTTTCCCTTCTAATAAAAACTGAAATTACCTTCATTTTTGTTCAACAATGCGTCCTAAAAATGGATAGCCCCTTAAATTAAGTGCATAGAGCACAATATCGATCGACAAAATGATCCGCCTAGTGAAGATATACATCAGTCATCTATTACTGGAACAAGAGTCCTATTTGTCCAATTTATGCATTATTTAATAATTACTTTATTTCTTTTCACAACAAATATAATTTTCCCTTCCGTTGGTATTCTTCAGATTTACATGTATACTGTGAAGTATTGGTTTTGCCCATCTTTAACCCATTATTTCTATCTTGCAGAAACTATTCAACTATGATTAATTTCTTCTTCGTTGGGGCTTATTTACCACTGTCATAGACAAGTGCTTATTTAGTTCCTTGTCATATTTATTAGTTCGTTGTAATATGTGTTTGATGGATTATGGGGAGTACCTTTCAAACTAATGTTCCTCTTTTTAACTTACATTTTGACATGCATCTCCAACAAAATAAACAGGAACAGAGTAGTCATGAGGAGTTGCAATGAAACGTGTACACGTAACAATTGTCCAAGCTCTGAAACATTTTCAGATATCGTTGCTGAACCTGTATGGTCATCCACTGGAAATACATGTTCGCAGAAGCTCTAGGGTCATCTAGATGTGGATTTTCCAACCCCTAATTGGAAATATAGAAAGGTAGTTTCGCCTGTAGAAATTGATGGGAGAGTGTAGTACTACAGAAAGGTAATTTTGTATGTAGATATTGATTATTTAGATGCGACTTTCTCAAGTAGCATATTGAATTTATTGTGTCTGATTTGTGTATGACGAACTCACATCATCTTTGTTCATTGTAAACTGATCTAGTTATGTAATGAAATTCAAATGTTTTTTGAGTAGTTCTTATGTGGACTAATGTATCAATCCAGTAATTCTTATGTCTTCACAACAACATAAAAGAATATTTTTCTGTGTGGTATTGAGATAATGAGTTGAACACAAAGAAACTTTTCTGTGTGGTCCACTAGTGAGTTAACACACAACCTGATGATCTGGTTGACAACTGCTATAAAAACACTGGAGGAAAATGCAAAGCATTAATCCCAAACCATGAAATCAACCATTTTTTTATCAGATACACTCAATAAGGCACTTATTGATAAGCCTATCACTATTTGATGAAAGCACACACAAATTAGAAGAACAAACTTCTAGTGGTACTTTTACAAGGAAATTTGACAACCGCTCGCATGGAGCGATTTTATCGACATGATAATTCAAATGGTAAATGCATTGCAGCCCAATAAAGTATTCACTATACATAATGAAAAATACGACAGTGAAATCTTTGCCTTGTTCCATGCAAAACGAAACAAAAATCTTTGCCTTGTTACAAATTTCACTTGCATCCATATATTTTGTTAGATGAATAACCAAAGACCATCTGAATGACATGTTCCATACATGGCATACGAATTCAGAGTTCCTTCTGGCATCGGCAGATTCAGTCACGCTTACGAAATCACACAAGCATCGATAGGTCAAGAGACTGCATATGGTTGTGCTTGTGCTTGTTCTAGTAGGTGACATGAGCACCAGTGTTGCAGCACCACTACTCCATGTGCTTCCTCGCAACGCATTCCTTGGTGGTGATGCATCTGTAGACCCCTGCACTATTAGTTCATACTGAATTAGTTAGTTCAGAGGCTGCATGAGAACGAGAAGGAAAATTTGATCTCTTTCTCCTTGCCTCCCATATCAAGAGAACTCATTTGGAAATGTGCAAAACTGTAACTTTCACAAAGAAACTTTGCGAGATATTAACAAGCAATAGCTCTTAATATACAAAACTGGCAGAAGATCAGTATTTCTCTGCGTCAATAGTTTCTCAAAGAGAACATCTGAAGTCAGCATTTTGAGAACACCTTGAACAAGAGTTTCTTGTCATGTCCAGTTGAACAATATGACAAACTAAAGACAATTTTTTGACATGCAAACTAAAGATGTATCCTGACTCTAATAAAATCTGATTCAGAATAACACTGGAGATAAAGCGGCATCCAAGACTGAAAGAATTTAGTTCAAACAAAATCGGACCTACTAGCAATTTGGTCTATTTTTTTCTTGAATAAATCCTTTAGATATAAGCAACCTTGTTTTAAACCATAATGCAAATAAATCCATAAATGAATCTCTGGTATATGATGCACCAGCATAACACAATTGCAAAAATCAAAATAAGGATTCCCTGTTTTGTTACTGACAGACAGAAGAATGCTAAGAATTGGATAGTACACTGACAAAAATACTGATGTACAGCAGTAGCGAGTCTAGCGCATAGACCGTTTAGCTTCCCAACCAAATCAACTGAGTAGATGTGAGAAAGTTTATGTCAAAACTATGAAATATATAATACAACAATGATCAAGCTACTTCTTCAATCTACAAGTGTACCTGAAAAGATTAAACATATTGGTATCTTTATTCTCCAAATAAGTAGTAGCCTCCATATGTGATTGTGTAGTGGCGATGGGGTCCGGCAACCAAATCAATTGGATATTAGGAAAACATCATGGTTTGCAACACATTTTCCTCAACTTCTTCATGTCAAATAGACCACGACTTTTTCTCACTTGTCCACTGCATAACACATGCATGAAATACAGAGAAATCAAAGTGTTAGGGGAGAAATTTCCTCTGTGGCAGGTAGCAAGATTAAGAGAGAGCAGAACTTTCCTCGGTTGCGTATAGCAAAGCATTAGGGGCGAACTTTCCTGTTTCAGTAAATCCCTCTCTTCACTTTAAAAAATTTGATCTGGTTTTTGATCAAACCAAGCGAACCCAAAATCTGATTACGATGCAAAACTGCAGTACAACAAGAACATGGTCATTGTATGAACCGAGAATCAAGTTAGTCTTCTACATGATATGGAAATTTCTAAACAACAGTAAAAGAAAAACTAATTGACTGTTAAACTCTGCTCCCACAACAAAATGACCTACCATACTTTTGCTACTGATTTCAGAAACATAGTGCATCGACTTGTCCTAGCATTATAAGACCTTATAGCATAATAAGTTTTATTTCTCAAAACATAGTCATTTCGTTATGCTCTCATTACAAAGAGGACAATTGATTCGCTGAAAGATATTCGCCAAACTCATAACACACAAATTCTGATGCACTCCTGTCAAAACAAACAAACTCCTGTTTATCAAAAGTACTTAAGGATGTCACCAGGGGGTGGATGCGGCCAGGTGACCAGATTCGAGAGAGGCAAGATGTGGACCTGGTGCTCATGGGCGCATGAAGTAGGAGCCAGTGACCAAACTTGAAGAGGAGGTCGACCATAGCTAGACCATGACGACTCAACGACTGCCGATGAAATCTATGGATCCAGATTCAGTCAGTTAGGCTAGGATGGGAGGAGATTCAAGACAATGGCCCGAGCTCGGGGAGCGCGTCGATACGGCGACCACTGCCCTGGCGCTGAGATCAGGGTCCAACTTAAAAAAAAAGGAGCGTGAGAGCCAAATGAATCGAAAGATTCATGTTTGGTTCGGGAAGAGATCATAAAAGTTGTAAACTTACAAAATAATCTACTTTCATTAAAAGATTTATTAGATAATCGAAAACAGAGGCGCCGCCGCTTCAGTTCAACTGGATCCCGCCGGTGATCTCTTCCCATCTGTAAAGCTACCGGAGCCGACTCTCGACCACAGGATAGAGTGAACCGCACTGCTGGTTCTGGGGAACCGTATTGGCTGCACGCTGAACAGATCGGGGTAGTGGCGGTGGGCTGGACGAGAAGGCGTGGAAAATGGCAGAGCCCTCCCACGATCCATGGAGTTCGTTTAGGCTGGTTGTAACGGGAGTATCATAGGTAGTATCATGCATGCCAAGTAGGCAACTTTGATGAGGTGGCATAGAATTAAATGAAGTAAGAGAGGATTGAGTATCATATCATGATACCGTATCATAATAAATGCTACACTAGTATGTGTCATGCATGGTAATAAATAAAGTCATCTATGATACTACTATATGATACTATGCATTAGGGAGGTAGTATCATATACTAGTATCATATGCATGATACTAACTTATGATACTACCCATTACAACCAGCCTTAGACGAGAGGTAAATTTACCTCGTGCTGCTTTTTTCCTACTTGAGGTCTCCATCGTGTAACTTTACGATTCATGCCCGAGGTAATTTTACGTTTCCAGCTCTGTTTCTTCCGTGGCTGTACCGTCTGGTTCGATTGGTGACTGGGGTGAGGAATAACTATTCCTCACCTGTGGTATAATAGCGACCCTTATATATATATATATATATATATATATATATATATATATATATATATATATATATATATATATATATATATATATATACAATGCACTCCCACAAACTTTTGTTAACTTTGACCATAACTCTTTTCCTTCAAGAATTACAACTGAAACACTTTGAATTATCTTACTGAACTAATTGTTAACTTTGACCATCACACTTTTCCTTCAAGAATTACAACTGAAACACTTTGAATTATATTACTGAACTAATTGAAGCAGGGAATTGGAGAAGCTCTAGAAGTCGGTTGCACAAGGCAGAAAATAAAAGAGTTGGAGTTGGCTTATATGGTTTGCCAAGATGGGAGGGAGTATTTGGCCGAAGGGTGAAAAGAACAAGTATAACCCTGTTTGGCTTATATAATCTAGCGCTAAATAACATGGAAATACATTGGATGAGAAAAGAGAGGGGGAGGTGGAGATTTATAACAGTGAAAAGGAAAAAAAAATGGTCCCGGTGCAACGCACGGGCAATTAACTAGTTACCTAAACAGGACGAAACAAAGCGAAACCAAATCAAAAATACCTACTCCCTTTAATAGTAGGTATAGATACAGAGGTATAGATTAGATAGAACCAAATTTCTGCTCCATGGGAAGCAAACTGGAATTCTAAATGGAAGCATTTCATAAGGAGGCAAGTACACAGAGGGGGAGTTAATTAGTCTCCATAGCAACCGAAATTTGTTTCCTACTAATCTGGAAGAATCAAAGCAGGGGTAGTCAGTGAATCCCACGTAGTAATTGATTTTAGTTTTGGTAACTCCCCACTGATGGTGCATGCTGGCCACTGTCCTGATCGCACGATTGTGCGGACTTTGATCCAACGGCCATCTACCGGTCTGACGGGATGGCCCTCCGTCCCGTTCCGTTTCCACCGGGCCTAAAAATTCCATTATCTCCCTGGCATCCTTTTGTCACTCCCCTTGTCGCTTCCTTCCAAGGTTACAGGTGAGTGAAGGTGGACGGAAACCAGGGGAGATGATGATTGCCCGCGGCTGCCTCCTCAGATCCAAGGTGACCACGATTCCCCTTCATTCTCTTATTGATTTGCCTATCGAGACTGTTGTTGTGGGGAGAAAGAGGTACTTCCTCATGTTCTCATCATCCAGAAACGCCAGAGGTGTTCCTTATTTGTCCGAGGCGTAAGTGGCGCGGTAGATTACGATCGATTCAAGATGTTCCTTTTCGCTTGATCGATTCAAGATGTTCCTCTTTGTTCGATCGGTTCTGGAGAGACAGCGACAGAGCAGTTCCTGGGGATCTGTTTCTGTTCTTCAGTTCCCAAGCTTCTACACTAGAACGTGTGTAAAAAAATTCAACAGGGGAAAGTTAACATGTCTGATCTTTTATTTTGTTTTTCTTCTTTCCCTCTCACTGCACAGGTTGAGAGCTTAGTGAAACATGTAGCCAGCGGTGGAAGCTGGCATGGGTTGCATAGTTTTTCAGAGGCATCAGCCAGGGGTTTCAGCTCTGAGCCGTCTCTTCAGGCCGACTCGACAGAAGAAATCGGGTAGGTAAAATCTCCATGAGCAGAAATGTCAGTGCGCCACACTCTGTTGCGCGCTAGGATGCTTGCAAGCTTCACATGGATTATATCTACGGTGTATATTTTCTACTGATGCTGCAACGTTTTACCAGGTTCAAGGGGCATGGCATGCTGGCTCCATTCACAGCTGGATGGCAGAGCACCGATGTGCATCCCCTGGTTATCGATAGATCTGAGGTTCTGGGGCTTAATGCTCACTTGTCCATAAATTGCAGTGATTTTAACTTGAAAGTTCTATCTTACACTCTGCAACTCATATTACAGGGTGCATATGTCTATGATATCAATGGGAAAAAGTATATAGATGCTCTTGCAGGACTCTGGTGTACAGCTCTAGGTATGTGCATTTCATGATCCATGGAGCCATATTTTACTACATACTGGAAAATTGTTGCATTGTTTTACTTAGAATGCTAGTTGTATCACATATTTTTATTTCTCCATGGCCCTGTATGTGTAGTCAAACTCAAATTTTATGTTCACTTGTAATTTCAGTTCTAAGAGCTTTTACATGGATTTAAGTTGTTCCCAGATAATGTAGGGAAGTGCACTGCACACTTTTGGGTTAACAAGAGTAAACAAAGTTTTGCGCAAAACTAAATCACTTGATACATTTTTGCTCGGGAAAAACTTACCACTGACTGATTGCACTTAATAAAAGTGCTGGCTATTCCTAATTCAAATGAGTGTCAAGATGAGCAAGAAATTGTCTACTTTCATGTTCTGTTAACATTGATTTTATATCTAGATGCTATCACTACACTCTTTTCCCATTTTTTTAATATGCTTGGAAGAATAAAAACACATTAAAATAACATAAATAGTTCTTGTTGGTTGAGCACCCTTTCCAAGGAAACATATTAAAATTGTCCGCAGCAAGTTTCTTTTTCTCTGTAAAAAGTAAGGGTATCGATTGATGCACACATCCATCAGCGAGGAGGTAGTTCATTTTGCATCGATTGGAAAGGAAGGGTTGTCTAATTTAAAACCCCACCTACGAGAGGGTTTCTTAGAGTTATCATATATGAGCAAATATATTTTGGTGTATTACAGCTCGTAGCCACTGTGGTTAACATAATTTTTTTTCCAGTTGCTACATTTTGCAGATTGTCTTTAGACAATTTTCCCTTAGCTGTTCACATTATTTTCAGGTGGCAGCGAACCTCGACTAGTCAAAGCTGCAACAGAGCAATTAAACAAATTACCCTTCTATCATTCCTTCTGGAACCGTACTACCAAACCCTCATTGGTACATACTTTGATTTCTCAGTGTTCTCCTTAAGACAGTTGCTAATGAATATACATTTTCTGTTGTTGAGGACATCCTGTCCATTTCTATCTTCACCTTCTTCCACTAGAAAATAAAGAATGTTTATAAAAAGACCGTTTGAATGAAGTTCATGATGGGGACCCTCTTTCCTCTGCGAACCGCTGCTTTACAGGCGACCAGCCGCGCTTCGGCGCCTCCTCCTGAGCCCTCCTCCCACTCGCCGCCATCGGGCTGGCCCGGGGGCGCTGGCGGCAGCGTCACGGCCATTCTGGTCGTCTTGACACGGGGTGGTGCGGCGCCTCGGGGTGCTTCTAGGCGGCGGTCGGCTGGCGCGAGGCTCTCCGGCGTGGTGGCGGGTGATCTACTGGGCAGCGGGGTGACATGGCGACGCGATCTGGCGGCGCCCGCCCGGCCCAGATCTGGGCCCCATTTGGGTCTGGACGGGCCGGCTGCGGAGAGGGTCGTCGGCGTGGCTTCCGGGAGGCGGGGGAGCGGCGGTGGGCGGGTGGATGCTGGCGGTGTTGGTGCTGCCCTGCTACAGCATGGCCGGCGGGGCTTTGCGGGCCCGATTTGGGCCTGTCCGGGCTAGGGGTGGCTTGGTATGCCCTGCTGCTGTGTCCGGACGGCGACCGCGACGGCGCCGGAGGCACGGGTCTCCCGCACGACGGCGGTGGAGGTAGTTCCCTCCTGCGCGGCTCCGGTGCTGCTGCTCCGTCGCTTGGTGTGTCTCTCTCCATCCTCTTGGCCTCGTGGTGGTGATCTCAGTGAGGCGGCGTGGGTGGCATCAAGACAGCGGTGACGCATGCTGGTGGGCGGCGAGGTGGCTGGTTGGCTCTGGCCTGGTTGGGCAGTGGGGTTTTGAGTGCTGGAGAAATCCTTTGCCAGCTATTCCGGCTCCGATGCGGTGACACCTGCGGCCGGGGGAAACCCTAGGACACGTCCGGGCAGCAGCGTCATCGGCGTCGCATCCCTTCTTGGAGGTGCCGCTTGGTACGCAGCAGATCGAAGCGTTGGTCTGTGGTGGGTCGATTCCGGAGGGCGCAGCGGTGGCGGGTCATCCGTGCTTTGTCGAGCTGCCGTTGTTGGCATTTCTTCTTCTTTCTTCTTTCTCTTTTCTTTTGGGCTTGTTGTGCTTCCCGTCCGAGCATTGCTTTGTGATCGGTGTTGGTTGCTTTGTAATACAAAGCGGGGGGAACCCTTTTTCAGTAAGTTCATGATGGATGCTGTGTTGCTAACTTCAGGATCTTGCAAATGACGTTCTCAACATGTTTACTGCAAGGGAAATGGGAAAGGTATTCTTCGCAAATAGTGGTTCAGAAGCAAATGACTCTCAGGTACAGGTTAAACAAACTGTCAGCTGTTCGAGTTTATGAAGTCATATCTTAAGCACCTTTTTCTTATCTGCCCACTGTGTTCAATCATGAATAGTCGAAACAATACACTGTCACCTCCTGTTGAAAATATACATTTTGCCACAGAAGAAATGACTATGCTTTTGATCTTCTTGCACAGAAACATTAACACTATCATGGTTGTGAATTTTATATTGTGTTCCTACAGTTAGTCCACCTGCCTGAGTAGCGTCTGGAGCAGTCATAAACTAGTTTAGTACTTAAATGCAACATGGCCTATTATTGCTAAATCTTGTTCTGTCCATGATCGCTATTTAGATCCATGATCACTATTTAGATCCATGATCGCTATTTAGATCTTGCTCTGTTGATGCCTTTCCATGATCGCTAGTTAGATCCATTCCTCCACTCCTAGTAATGCTGGTTTTTTACAGGTGAAACTAGTGTGGTATTATAACAATGCAATGGGGAGACCAGATAAGAAGAAATTTATTGCACGCTCAAAATCGTAAAGTTCCTTTTCAGTTTCTTTACTACTCTATTCTACCTAATAGCAGTACATATCTTGTTGCTTCATTTCTTCACAAATCTTTACCTAGCACTCCAAATCCAGTTTGCCTTGCATATTAGTTGTTCAGTGGCGTATCAACACCATATTGAATTGCAGTCCAAGTATTTTTCATGACAATCATGACATCAACATTTGTTTTGTAATAATTTTGCATCACAAGTAATAAGAAATTGAATAGTCCAAGAATTGCATTGTAACAAGTCTTCACCAGGACATATGCATCCTCTAAGCATTACCATTATGGTATTTATTCTGATTTTGTAATATGATTTTAACAAGATATTGACTCTATGTTCATACAGATATCATGGTTCAACATTAATATCAGCTAGTTTATCCGGGTGAGCAAAGGATCTTTCATAACAATAGTATTTCTTTCTTTCAATCCTTCAGTTGTGCAATATAATTTATGAGGATGTTCTATTTTCCTCAGTTGACGCACTCCTTATGTGTCTGGTATATTTGTAATCACTTGCTAATTTCTTCTTTATCCGTAGTCTTCCTGCTCTTCATCAAAAGTTTGATCTACCGGCACCTTTTGTTCTGCACACGGACTGTCCACACTACTGGCGCTTCCATCTTCCTGGTACCAATAAGCCAGTTTGTTATGTACAGTTGTCTCAGGATATTATGTTTAATGAAATGAATTTGTTGTGATATAGATGAAACAGAAGAAGAATTTTCTACTAGACTTGCAAATAACTTGGAGAATCTTATCCTAAAAGAAGGACCAGAAACAGTAAAGTTTATGTTTTTATTTTCTTGTCATAATGGATCCTATGCTATAATGTTTGGTCAAAGGTTCCTGAAGTATCCACCCCCCCCCCCCCCCTCTGTATCTTTCCAGATTGCTGCTTTCATTGCTGAACCTGTGATGGGTGCCGGTGGTGTCATCCTTCCTCCAAAGACTTATTTTGAGAAGGTAACCTTAAATTACATATAACTCTGAAGTACTTAATTCTAGCTTTTAAATAAAGATTGTAAATTAATATTGCATTCCTGTAATTAGAGATAACATGCCCCCTTCTATTGGATCACATGCCACGAGCCCACGACCCCCCAGTTGGCAGGGTTTCCAGTTTGGTGGTTTGTGCTGGTGATAGACACCCTCAACAGGTTGTTGGACAAGTCTAGGAGCTTGGGTTGCTCCGCTGCCTAGCGCCTCGGGACTTGACAGCGACTATCTCACTGTACGCTGGTTTAAGGTGTGCATGCCACTTCGCTTAGGAGGCTTGGGTATACGGGCCTCTGTAGGGCAGCGACTGGCCTTAGGCGATCATCTTCGACAAGGCTCGGCTCAGTTTAGTTGGCCTCCTATCAAATCGAAAGCTAGACAATGGTCAAGGGCGGGCGTGAGAGGGTGTGCCGTCATCTCGTAGTTCGCTCAGAGGGTGCATTTGGAGCGAATGCTTTAGGATTCATGGGTGGGATCTGACGTGCACGAGGGCGTTCGCTCGGAATTCTTGAAAATCTGACGTCAGTTTTAACATTTAGGAAAAAGAAAACTGTAAGGATAACTTGAAGCATTCTCTGTTTTTCTTCGCTCCCCCTCTCAACTGTGTCCTAGGCGGTGCATGTAAGTGCACACCTTTGCTATTAATAAGATGTTACATCTCTCCAAATTTTCCTCTGTTTGGTACCAATTTTGAAAAGCTAGTTCCAATTGCTTTATGTACGCGGCAGTGTGCTGCTGCTCATAGCATTTCTTCCAAAAAAGTGTTGCTGAGTGCAGCTGACTCCGCTTACGCTATTTATATAATTTAGGTACTTCCACATCAAAAAGTTAGTTGCTCTTGCGCCATATAATGTTAACCATGTGCTATTTTCCCTCCTATCAGATTCAAGCAGTCCTCAAGAAGTACGACGTCTTGTTAATAGCAGATGAGGTAACTTAAGTTTATGAGGTAAAAAGAGAGTAAAATAATTTCTTGGTGCAAAATTTATGTAATTAGCCCTTCAGGTCATTACTGCATTTGGGAGATTGGGAACCATGTTTGGATGTGATATGTATAATATTCAACCAGATCTCGTCTCCATAGCAAAGGTGAGTTGCTGAGTCCAGTATACCAGTAAAATACCCAATTGTTGGATGGTAACTTCCTGTCTTCAGAGAGACTGATTAATATTTTCTTTTGTACTATTCTTGTTTTTTAATCTGCCAGGCTCTTTCTTCGGCCTACATGCCAATTGCAGCTATTCTTGTTAGCCCAGAAATAGCAGATGTAGTTCATTCGCAGAGCAGTAAACTTGGTAAAGCTAATTCTATTGCAGGAACTCATCTTTTCTCTTGCTACTGTATTTACAAGCACTTCTATTGTTTGTTACAGGTTCTTTTGCTCATGGCTTTACATACTCCGGGCATCCAGTTGCCTGTGCTGTTGCCATAGAAGCTCTGAAGATCTACAAGTAAACCACTCTTCCCATAATAATACTCAACAATCCATTTATGTTGATATATGTGTCTGATGAATCGTTTCCATAATTCCTATTAGGGAAAGGAATATTACCGAACATGTCAACATAATTGCCCCAAGGTTCCAAGAAGGAATCAAGGCCTTCTCAGGCAGTCCGATCGTCGGAGAGGTAGTTATTATGTAGTTTAAGTTTCTTTCTTTTATGACTATTTACTTGTTCCTTTGTTGTTTAAACACATAATGTCTGCACTCCTCTACACAGATACGTGGCCTGGGATTGATACTTGGAACTGAATTCGTCGACAACAAGTCGCCAAATGATCCATTCCCTGCAGAATGGGGTTCGTACTTTATACCTTTTGTTCTTTATTTTTTTAGCAGGATTTACTAGCATGGAAATCCCTAGTCACTGGCAATTTTTCCTCTGCAGTCCATGCTAGGGAAATTTGGTTATTTACCACCGGTGTAATGTAACTGTTGAGTTTTTAGGCCAGTTAGGAACTATAAAGCTAGAAGTTGGAATTTTAAACTAATTTTATCCTAGTTTTTTTTTGCTGAGCCAAGATAATTAAATGAATTAACCATCTGTGGGACATAACTAAACTAGTAACAGTACTTTTTTTAGATGAACTACTAGTAATAGTACTTATCAGCAGCCAACACGAGAAAAGGGGGATACCAATCAGTTGAGGTTAGGACTTGAATAACTCATCTTCCGAGTTAAGAGTAACTTGCGCAAAAATAAACCATCTCAAGAGTAAAAGAAGCCTTAAAAACATGGACAGCTGAGTTTCTTATGGTCTGATGATTTCAGGGGTTGGTTCAATATTTGGTGCCGAGTGTGAGAAGCGTGGGATGCTTATCAGGGTCGCTGGGGATAACATCATGCTATCACCTCCACTAATAATGACTCCCGATGAAGTTGAAGAAGTAAGATCATACTCTTTGCAATATGCAATCTTTCTCTTTGGTATCAAACACAAACTGACTGAAAATTATTTAAACCATGGCTCTGCTTTAGATTGTGAGCAAATATGGCGGCGCCCTAAAGGCCACAGAGGAAAGAATTGAGGAGCTCAAATCAGCCAAGAAGTGAACAATTCCAATTTGCTGATAGCCTCTAGCAATGATTGGTGATGATGGTGACGACAATGTACAGTTTCTTGAACAATTAGGTGCCAATAATAGCACATTGAAAGCCTGAAAGTTGATCTTGATGTGAAAATGTCAGTTCTTATTTACCATCTCCAGTCACAGAATAGGCACATTTGTGACCGGAGGGAAGGGCTGCATTGTTTTCCCAACTATATGGCAACTCTTTGGTGTCTTTCTTCAGCGTCTTGATTAAAGTTGCTAATTTGATGGTAAGCGATTTTGATAAAAAAACTTGGTAGTGTTGCACTGCCTGAATTAAATTAGTCTGCTAAGCTAAATATAGTCAAGTCCTACAAAAGAACTGATGTTAAGAAAATAAATAGTGGACAATCCAATGTACGCTTGTGCCACATGTTGACAGTCAGAAGTTCCATGTGTGAATTCAATACATAATATTACAATATTTCTATGTTTAAATCTAATGGTTAGGTAGGTCATATCGTCTGTTTAGAAACAATACTCTTTTCTTAGGGCTTTCCCAAATGAAATACTGAAAAACATGGGAATAAAAACACACAGGAACTTATGAAGCTAGATGTCATGCCATGTTGAATCCCATATAATCCAGGGGCATTTTTTCTTTGGCTCTTCTCTTTTTTTTGTTCAGTTTTCTTGTGGTTTCTGTTTTTTCTTTATTTTTCAATAAATTCAAATAAAATATGAACCAAATTCAAAAAATGTGAAAATTTTACTACAAAAGACTCTTCTAGGTGCTTGTAAATTTTTGCCCTGAGATGAGATCTGAGGAGCTCGCTGCCAAAAAAATCGGAGCTCAAATTTTGTTGCAGCTTTGGACATTCTTTAGCTCCTTTTTTTTACCAAGCTCGTCGGATATCATTTCAGCACCTAGAAGAATCTCTCATATTTGGTCTGTAAAAAAATCAGACTTTTTAAATCTATTTGTGTTTTTAATTTACTGTTCACTTGGGTGCAGATCCTCTCCTAAATATATCAATGCATCTGTTAGGGAAATATGCAACTTGATATTATTAGGAGGTCAAAGCCATCATATATACTATATAATACATGGACAAGGGAATGCCAAGATGCTAGAATACAAAAGGCCATCATCAACATAACTCTAACACCCCCATCAAACTTATGATGAATCCACAATACTGAGTTTGGAGAGGTCAAATCCATGCTGCGCTCTAGTTGTCTTTCTTTTGTTTGCTTTTCTGATCACAAGACTTCTCCAAGTACTGGTCAGATAATCGGCCACGGAGGTACCATACGTCGCTTGCACCACAATAATTTTAGCGTGTGTGTTCCTATCTGCATATTAAAGACATGGAAATAGACAGGCAAACAAGAGGGATCGAATTATGACCTCACACAAAGAAACGATTGGTGTCATCATTTTCACCACACAACGCCCAAAACCCATTCTTGGCAACAAAAGGATAGTAGGAAAAACGGAGTGTGGTCATCTCCAAGATATTGAGACGATCCTACGGCATGCCAAGTCCCTCGAAATGTTATAGATCAAATACAACACGCTCTCTACTCATGTTAGTTCATAAATGGTGCGCACCACTGCAACGTGCAGTTCACAGATCCTTACCCGGTGCCGCCGACCTTCTCTTACTCCATCTGCTCCACGAACTCGGCGAACGCGGCACAAGATGAGCCACCTTCCTTCCACGCCGCGGCGGCGCTCTCCTTCACCGCCATGGCCCGTTCGACGACCGCTCGCCGACCTTCCGACTCCATGTCCATGATCTGCCTAACCGTGGCATCCACATTGTCGGCCGTGACAAGCACCCCGGGTTTACTATACCCTCTCACCGCCACGCCAACCTTCATCTCCTCCACAATGTACACCTTGTTCATCCACTGCTCGGCTTCCAGCGGCCAGCACACCATCGGCACGCCGGCGGCCGCCGCCTCCAGCGTCGAGTTCCATCCACAGTGAGTGATGAAGGCACCAGTGGACGCGTGACGCAGCACGTCCATCTGTGGCACCCAGGACGCGGTCACCACGAGGCCCCTGCCCGCCGTCCGGGCCAAGAACCCCTCGGGGAGGAGAGACAGCGTCGCATCCGGCTCGCCGGCCGCTGCGGCGAAGGCAGGAGGCGCGCGCAGCACCCACAAGAACCTGTGCCCGGACATCTCGAGCCCTTTGGCCATCTCCCTGATCTGCTCCAGCGAGACCGTGCACCGGCTGCCGAAGCAGATGTAGACGACGCTGCCCTCGGGCTGCGCGTCCAGCCACCGGAGGCATGGGTGCCTCTCCTCCTCCTCCTCTGCGTCGCCCTCCGCGATCAACGGGCCTACGCAGTAGACCCGCGGGGCGGCAGGGCCGCGGAGGCAGCGCCCGTCTCTAATCGCCGCCACCGCCGAGCCCTCCAGCGCCTCGAAGGTGTTCACCAGAATGCCGCGCGCTGCCGCCATCCGACCGAACACGTCCAGCACGGCCGCGTACAGGTCCGTCCCGCTCTCGAGCACCGCGTCGACCAAGTGAGACGCCGGCATCGTGGGCACGCCGGGGAACGACACGGGCGCGTCGCCGAGATCTTTGACGTTTCCGCCGCTCCCGGAGCAAAATGAAGGCAGTTCGAGGAAGACGGTAAGGTTGGCGGCGCCTGTGCAGTAGAAGAGGTGCCCCGGGACTCCGACCTCCGCGGCGACGTCGAGGAGGCAAGCGGCGAACATGTCGGCGACGAGCGCGTGGACTGCGGGGAGGCTGCGGAGGAAGTCTCGCAGGCCGGGCGCCTGGGAGCGGAAGGCAGCCTGCATGCGGATGAACGGGTGCGCGGCGTCGACGGAGTGGTGGTGGGCGGGAGGGGGAGGGAGGGAGTGGACGGAGAGGGAGGGGAGCCGGGAGGCGTACCGGCCGATGGTGGAACGGAAAACCGGGGAGGTAAGGGTTGGGTCCGGGACGGCGACGGTGACGGCGAGGCCACGACGGAGGCAGACCGCGGCGAACTCCATCATGGGCATGAGGTGGCTTATGCTCTGGCCGGGGATGAGGACCACCCTCCTCGCCGTCGCCATTGTGGCCTGTGAATTTCGGGTTTGGACAGTGGACCAGCCGAAAGTGCGAAACCTTGTGTAGCTTCTAGACTGCTGTCTTATCAGTATAGCAAGATGCCCATGCAAAATACCTGTTGTGATCAAGATTTATTTTTTTACAAAACACCTGTTGTGATTAACCTATGCAGGATTAATTTCATACATAAAAATAAGATATCTTGAAAATTTTATAAAAAAATGATATCTCGAGAAAGATGAGAGATAAGGCGAGAAGGAGTGGGGCACGGTGATGATTGGTGGTCGGACTTAGTGGAGGCATGGGGATGGACGACGCAGGCAACGACCACCATGCC
Source organism: Aegilops bicornis (assembly GCA_021605145.1). Lineage (NCBI taxonomy): Eukaryota > Viridiplantae > Streptophyta > Magnoliopsida > Poales > Poaceae > Aegilops > Aegilops bicornis. The sequence continues at coordinate 579,693,583 of CM038675.1, forward strand.
AGATTATTCCACATGCTTTCCTTTTTAATTACTCAACAATAAAGTTGTGGGAGATAAGGATAAACGAAAGAGGTGCGTGTATCCTTTTGCAAAATTGCCATAGTTTGCTTTCTATCCATCAGCAGATCGGACGATTTATATTGCACGATGTCAGGCACACTATCATCACCAACTCAGTTTTTTTATAAAAATATAGATAGGTGCACAGCCGGCCGGCCAGCCCAAATTTCTGCGGGTCGGTTGCCTAGCGTTAGATCGAGGGGGGTTAAAGGGCCTTGATTAGCGCATGGACTAGGGTGTCCTCTTCCTTCCCCCACCCCACGGCACGCGCTTGAAAAAAAAAGGGACGACCAACGTGCTCGCCGGCCACCTCGGGCCGGGCTATATGCAGCTCTGCCGCTGACCATGTAGGTCCGCCGTCGACACGGATGCAGCTCCGCCATTTGTGCAACTTTGTCGTCGCCTCCCCCCCTCCGGTCGCAGCTCCAACGTGGGTGGTTGTAGCTCCGTCGATTGACGGTTGCAACATCCCGTCCCCCAGCTCCGGTCAACGCTGGGAGCCGTCAGTGTCGTTCCAGCATAGAGCAAAGAACATGTGGTTGTAGCTTTTTGCTTTAGCGTTTGCAGCAAAAGAAGGAAGAAAACACAGTACATGCCCCGTGGTCATCGTGGAGGAAGAAAGTCGGTTCCAACAAACCGTGACAATGGTTCCAACAAATCACCACGCTGCGAACTAACATGTGGTTGGATGGTTAGAGGGACTGTGGTATCCCCAGCCCATCAGGGTTCAAGTTCTGATGCTCGCATTTATTTCTGGATTTATTTCAGGATTTCCGGCGTTGCGCATTCAGTGGGAAGAGACGTTCCCAACGATGATGAGGTGCCTATGGTGAGTGTATGCGCGTGTATATGAGCGTTTGCGTCTGTATTGTGTTCAAAAAACAAATCACCACGCTGGCTGCAGCTTCACGTTCAACCTTGCGACGACGCTTCTAGCAAACTCGGTCTCCGGTTCCAGCAAATCGTGAGGCCAACTCCACCGCGCGACCCCATCTTGTCCGGCCCCGTCCGTTTGGGGTAAAAGGGACAAAACAGATGGTCCAGCGTGCGGGAGCAAACAGACTTTTGTCCGTTTTGTGTTCACTTTTGACCCATCCCCGACCCAAGTTTGTGCCGATTTTGGAGTGAAACGGACAGCGCGCGGACGGGCGGGACGCGCGCGCTTGTCCTCCCCTGGCCCGCTTGTCGGTGGCACAAAGCAAAAAACCCCGCCCGCCCATTTGGCGCCATTCCCACCAAACCCTCGCACGTCCTTCCCGCAACCCCCTCTGTAACGCCCGGTTAATTAAGCTACAGTAATCATATGTTAATGGCGCCAGGTCATTGCGATTACTGTTGTTTAACTCGCGTTGGTTCGATTCCGGTCCAAATTCAAATTTAAAATAAAGTCAAAAATAAAAGTTTCCAAATGTCAAAACTAAAATGTACAAACTGTGGCAAATTTTCGATAGGTAATTATGGTGGTGAACCAACATTTTGTAAAGTGTTTTAGTGCACTAAGATATAATAAAACAGTAAAGGAAAACTAAAAGCAAAACAACAACAAAAATATAAGAAAAGGGGAGAGGCCCCGCCCCTCACTGGGCCTTCGGCCCAGGTAACCCCCAGGCCGGCCCAGCCGCGCCTACCTAACCCCCCCCCCCCACAAACCCTAACCGACACCTCCACAACCCCCACGATCCCCACACCACTCCCTCGCCCCTCTTCTGCCTCCCCCGATCTGGATCGAGGGGATTGTGCCCCTTCGCTGCTCGTCGTCTCCGCCACCTCGCCGCCATCGCCGGACCTCGCCGTCAGTGCCTCACCTCGCCTCCGAGTTGCCCCCGACACTCGTCCGCGCGCCACTCCGTCCCCTACTCCCCCGATCTGGAACTAGGGCTCGGTCCCGACGCTGCTGCCGCTCGGAGCCCCCCCCCCTCACGGGAGCCACGACACCGCCGGACCACATCCTCGTCCTCCTCCCCAACGGCCACCTCGAGCTCTGACCCGCTTTGTGAGCCCGTCCCTCCTCTCTCCCTGGTCGCCATGGTCACCGCCGTCCCTTGTGATGGTAGGCTCACCGCGCCCTCTCCCGTCATTGGTCGTGCCTCGTTCGCCCGCGCCCGCCCTCGTCTCGGGCCACGCTTTCGTTGTCTTGGTGCCGCCCGCTCGACTGTCGCTGCCGACAACGCCGCACTCGGCCGCTCCCATACAGCCCGCGCCCTCCCTGCTTTGGCCGTGGCGAGCCGCCCATGGCCACGCCCGGTCGTGGTTGCCCTCTGTCGATGCCTGCAGCGTGTGCACGACCACTTGTGGAGGCCGGCTAGGCCCCCTGTGTCTATGACACGTGGGGCCCTTCCCCTGTAAAATGAGAATGAAAAAAATAGTTTTAAAATTAATTAAATTGATTAATTAATTAACTTAATTTAGGTTAATTAGCTTAACTTAATTAAGTTTACTTGATTAGCCTAATAAGCTAAATTAATTAATTTAACCTGCTAATTTGCTAAGTCTATGACAGAACGGCCCCACACGTCAGGTTGACCCTGGTCAACTCTGTTGACGATGACGTGATGATGTCAGGCTGACATCATAATCACTGTTTTGAATTAATTTAAATCTTGTAATTCTAGAAATAGAATAAACTTTGAAAAATCATAGAAAATTATCCGTAGCTCGGATAAAAATACTTTGTACATGAAAGTTGCTCAGAACGACGAGACGAATCCGGTTACACCCTCCGTTCGTCCGCCACACACTCCTAGCATAGCGAACATGGAACCTTTCCCCTCCAGTTCGTCTGCCCAAAAATGCCAAACTTTGGGGAAACATTCCCGGATGTTTCCCCCCTTCGCCGGTAGCGTGTAGCACCGCGTTAGAACACGTCTAGCTCTGCCTGTTTTCCTGTTATGCACTTGCTTGCTATGTATTTACTGTTTCTTCCCCCTCTTCTCTCTGGTAGACCCCGAGACTGCCGCTGATGCCGCTGTGATCGACTACGTCGACGACGGCCCCTTCTTCTTGTCTGAGCAACCAGGCAAGCCCCCCTTTGATCATCCCGGTATCGCCCATTCCATTCTCTCATGCTTGCATTAGATTTTGCTACTGTTATTGATTGCTCCTATTATGATGCATAGCCTGCTTTTGTACCTGTTGTTGTACCTTACCTGCTTATCCTAAAGTGCTTAGTATAGGTTGGTTAGTGATCCATCAGTGACCTCCACTTGTCCTTGCTGCCCCTGCTTCATCATCGACGACTCGAGCTACATGATCGACGTCCAGAGCCCAACACCGCCACATCGCATCACGCCCCTTTTGTTGCTCGACTCTTCAGAGCTACTATCGAGTGCCGAGGGTGATCCCTCATAACGCACTCCTGATGATAATTCTGTAGTGTAGCTATTCGGTCGTGGTCATCGAGGGTGATTTCCTCCTTCACCATTCCCGAGCACGGCTCGTCGTGCAACACCTCAAGTGTGAACCTCGAGGGTGGTCCCTCTTACGTTCACCTTGATGATTACATTGAGTGGAATCCTCCGAGGGTGATTCCTTGGGTTTTCCCCTTGATGTTTGGACACACGGATACCTTGACATTACTTGATACCTTTGGGAAAGTCGGGCGGGCCCGGAGAGCACCCGCAAGATGGTTACGAGGCACGGCCGGGAAGTCAGGCAGCCCTCGAGTGGGCTGGGCTTGCCCTTGCCGTATTTCCTCAAGACAGGGCGACGGGGTCACATTATCGTGAGTCTCTGCTCGTCTCCGCAAGCTAATAATACACTATGGTTTAGGTATTTGTTACGAATTGGCCTTTGGCCTTACGCACTAACCACCACGCGAGAATAGTTATGGGCCTCGACGTGTGATGTCGGTAGAAGCTTTGTCAAAAGTCGATTCGACATTGCGGCACGCGGTGGGCAGGCGCCATCCGGGCAGCTGGATCCGCCTGCGGCATAGCGATCCGGAGTGCAACGGGCGATGGGCCCAGACCCTGGAGTGCTTAGGATGTAGACCGACGGGGACCTCTCTGCTGAGCCTAGGTCGGGTTACGACGTGTTGATCTTCCGAGGCCGGGCATTGACCCTAGAAAGGTGTGTCCGGCCAGAGTGATCGAGCGTGTTGGAAAACGTGGTGCACCCCTGCAGGGAAGATACATATTCGAATACCGTGTCCACGGTAATGGACGTTCAGACTTATATCTTGATCTAATACAACTAGAAATGGATACTTAAGTTATGTTGCTCCGGGATTGCTTTCTCGCAGGGAGTCGAGAAAGGATCTCTGGGCATTCATGCTACAACATGCTTGTTAATATAAACTGCTATTCTTTACTCTTCTATATGCTGCAAGATGCTTGAAGCTGCTTGAAGATGCTAGTCTTTGATAGGCTAGGCCCTCCCCCCTATTCTGGCATTCTGCAGTTCAGTCCACAGATACAGCCCTTTCATTTGATACCAATGCATACTTAGTTTAGATCTGATGCTTGCGAGTACTTTGGATGAGTACTCACGGTTGATTTGCTTCCCCTTTTCCCCTTCTCCCTTCTTTATGGTTGTTGCAACCAGATGGTGGATCCCTGGAGCCAGATGCCACCGCTGATGGATACTGCTACTTGGGGACCACCGATGGCCAGGAGTAGTTAGGAGGTCCCAGGCAGGAGGCCTTGCCTCTTCGATCGTTGATGTTTGTGTTTGCCTTATTAAGGCATCCTTGTTTAACTTATGTCTGTACTCAGATATTGTTGCTTCTGCTGACTCTTGTGTATCGAGCTTGTATTCGAGCCCTCGAGGCCCCTGGCTTGTAATATAAAGCTTGTATTATTTTAATTGTGTCTAGAGTTGTGTTGTGATATCTTCCCGTGAGTCCCTGATCTTAGTCGTACACATTTGCGTGCATGATTAGTGTACGGTCGAATCAGGGGCGTCACACCCTCCCTCCCCCGTCCATGGCCGACGCCCGGCCGAATTCCGGTGGCCTGGCCGTCGACCCGCCCGGAAAGGTGAAGAAGAAGGCGGCCAAGGCGCCAAGGAAGCCGCGATCGGAGTACACGCCGAAGGAGATCGCCAAGTTGGAGGCGGAATCGGCAAAGAGGAGGAGCCGGAGGGCGGTCGTCAATGTCAATGCCTCGGCGGCCAAGTTCGTCGCCGAGCGCGATGCGATGGAGGCCGCGCGGCGCAAGGCCGCGGTCGACGAGAAGGAGGACATAGTCAACAAAGCGCACGCCCTCCTCATGCTTGGCATGTGCCGACCGGCCGGTTTCCACATAGCGGCCGTCGGCCCAGCAAGCATCGGCGTGAACTAGGGCCGCTGGCCATGAACTAGGCTTGGCATTTGAAACGTTTCTTTTTTTCTAAAATGTGGAGGCGGATAGGATGGGGCAAACGGATGCGGCCGCGCGCTGGGCGCACGACCACTGCATCCCAGGACACGCCCGGGCACGACCCCATCTCCCTACCCAAAGGGACATAATCCGATCAAAACGGACGTTCGTTTAGGGTCGCGCGATGGAGTTGGCCTGACACCGGTTGGAACATTTTCGCGGCACCCCCACCGTGCTCAGCCGACGCACCACCGCAAATTGATCGTAGCTCTTCAAAATGTTGGTTCCAACAATTCACGCAATTGGTTGCGAGATTAATTGGGCCCACCATTTGTCGGTCAACTCCATCGATGCGCTGCTCGTCGCGCCACGACAACATGGTTGTGCGCCGTTGCAACTCCCCTATACTTGAAGTCGATACAACTCGGTGGTTGCAGCTCTGCCAGATGTGGTTTGCAGCTCCCTCGCCAGCACATCGTACTCCGGCCGCATGCGGTACCAGCTCGCTGGCGTGCAGCTCCAACATCGGCCAGGGACATCGAACGTGAAGGGGAGCGTTGCATGAAAATCAAAAAAATTCTATAGAACACCCAAGATCTATCTATGGAGATGCATAGTAACGAGAGGGGAGTGTGTCTACATACCCTTGTAGGCCGAAAGCGTTAGCGTCGTAACACGGTTAATGTAGTCGTACTCTTCGCGATCCAATCATGATCCAATCCGATCTAGTACCGCACGTGAGACACCCTCTGAGTTTAGCACACATACGGCTCGACGGCGTCCTCTCCTTCTTGATCCAGCAAGCGAGGGAGAGGAGATAGATGAGATCTAAACCAACATGACGGTGTGGTGGTGGTGGTGGCAGCGGAACGCCGGCAGGGCTTCTGCCAGGACCCCGGTTCCAGGTCACATCGATCTAGCCGGTAACACCTCATATCACTTTGCGGCCTCACGCACGGTATTCCCACGGGTGTCGCCTTACCATGGCCCGGGACCGTTTGCGCCTTTTGGCTCATGTATATGATAGTGTCGCTAGCATCCATATGACAGAGAACCCAGGCCGACATGACTAGTCGTGAACCCAAAGTGGCACCAACGTATAGGGACATGCATACATGAATCAACGTCGAGCATGTCGGTCAGCAGCGTGTGAATCCGGGCTGTAGCACTGGGCTAACAGGACTCGGGGAATCCGGGCTGTAGCAGGCTAGGCAGGACTCCGGATGTCACCGCGTGACATTTCCCGAAGGACAGAACCACGAACGAAGTGACTCACATGCCGGCCGATCAAGTGTTAGGAGGCGGTAGTCTTTGTGCTAGCAGGACTCGTGAACCGGGCTGTAGCAGACTACTATGGCTCATGGAAGCACAAGACTACATTTCCCCATAAGAGAGGCTACCAAGGATAAACAACTAGGTTGTCGGATCCCACACATACCAAGCATTTCAATCATACACACAATATGCTCGATATGTGCAAATACAACATGGCATCACAACAAGACTCTACGACTCAGAGTATTTATTCATTAGGCTCCGAGGAGCGAGATATTACAAACATGGGTCTCATGACCCAACATTCAAAGCATACAAATCAAAGCACATGCGGAAGCTTAACATGTCTGAGTACAGACATCTACAAATGAAAAAGGCTTAGAAGCCTGACTATCTACCAGATCCTGCCGAGGGCACAAGATCGTAGCTGAGGTATCAAGCTAAACGTCGAAGTCCACGCGGAACTGCTAGTGAGACGGAAGTCTCTGCAAAAACGTAAAATAGGCAAACGTGAGTACAAATGTACCCAACAAGACTTACATCATAACTAACTACATATGCATCAGTATCAATAAAGGGGGGTGGTGGAGTTTAGCTGCAGCAAGCCAGCTTTGACTCGGTGGCTATCCTGAACTACGACTGTAAGTAACTCTTTTGAGGTGGCGCACACGAGTCCACATATTCACCATATCAATACACCACTATGGATCCGCTCCCGTCTTCCTACAAGAACGCCATCCATAGCACTCACGCTTATCTTGCGCATTTTAGAGTATCCACTTTCACTTGTCTATGAATTGTACAGGCAACCCAGAAGTCCTTTTTCGCGGACACGGCTATTCGAATAGATCATATTAACCCTGCAGGGGTGTACTTCTTCACACACGCCCTCGCCACTTACCACCATGTACACGTCGTGTATCTCGGCAACCTTCAAGCGGAAGCTTTGGCGAGGAGTCGGCCACGACCTGACTAACCACACAAGTCTCTAGTCCAGGTTTATCGCCTATTCGGGTTCCATCCGCAAGGAGATCCAGCCGGGGTGTCGCTCACGGCCCCAAAACGATGTGTACAGGGTTCCAAGCCCACCAAACAGGCGACGCTTAGCATACCCGGCCATGGTGCCTAGTCTGTCCCAAGCCCACATGCAGGGTGCCACTTGGTAGACTACTAACACTACCTACAAACACGAAACTAGTTGCAACTCACAGGCCAGAGATCAGGTTGATTAATAAGTCGAGAGAGCTTGGAGCACCGGAGCCCAATGTGTGGTAATCTTGTTCATGGATCACAAACACAGAACTCAGTTCCTAAGGACGGCTGCAATGAGACAACCCACCATGTACTCCTACATGGCCTCTCACCGCTACCTTTACCAAATCGTGTTCACACACTTAGCTCTCAACAGTAGGACATGTTCACCACATTCTAATTCATCCCCAATGAATCAGACCTGACTCAACTCTAAGAAATAGCAGGCATGACAAACAAGCATGAATGAGTAGGAACATCAGGGCTCAAACAACTCCTACTCATGCTAGTGGGTTTCATCTATTTACTGTGGCAATGACAGGTCATGCAGAGGAAAGGGGTTCAACTACCGCAGCATGTAACAGTTGAAATGTTGTTGTCCTAATGCAAGAAAAGAGAGCAGGAGGCGAGAGAGTGGGATTGTATCGGAATGAACAAGGGGTTTTGCTTTCTGGCACTTCGAAGATAATATAGCTCTTCATCGGTGTCATCGAATTCATCGTTGAACCTCGCTTCACCGAGAGGGACAAATACCGGCAAACAAGGAAGAACACAATCAATGCTGCAACAATATGATGCATGATCATGACATGGAAATATGCTGTGTTTTGAGCTAATGCAACTAGCAACATGTTAAATGGAGTTGGTTTGAACCCTAGGTTCAAATTCAAACTTCATATAAGGCATTTCAAATGCCATTTATTCAAATTGTCTTAAACAGCAACTTTAAGTTGTTCAAACATGCATCAAAAAGGTACATATGGATAGATTAGAATTTTCTGATCATTTTTCATATATAACTTGTTTGATTTGGAGCTACAGTTGATTTACTATGATTTTTAGAAGTTTTGGGCATTTTCTGGAATTTCCTGTATAAAGTTAAATCCAGAAAAAGGTTAACTGCGTCAGCATGATGTCAGGGTGACGTCAGCAGGTCAAAGGCGCCAGCCCAGGTCAAACCTGACGGCGAGGACCCACAAGTCAGTGTAACAACTAACTAACGGAGTTAGTTAGTGTTAGGTTAGCACTAACCTAGGTTAATTAGGGCCTGTGCCCACATGTCAGTGGCTCATCTAGTTAACTAAGTTAATTTAGCGCTAATTAAACCTAATACTAATTAAGCAGGGGCCTGGGGAGGTCAAACCTCTGGTCAGCGAGGTCAAACCCGCCGGACTTGGTCCACGGCTCGACGCCGGCGATGACAGACACGGCGGAGGGCGTCGGGTTCACGCTCTGAGGCACCATTTAGGGCGCGGTTGGGTTCTCTGGCGAAGCTGGATGGGTGCCGCATGCGCGGTGCAAGCGGTTGGAGTGCGGGAGGCGGAATGACGGCGACGACAACCGCGGTGGGCCGAAGTTCGGACCTCGGCCGAGAACGGCGTTGCGGCGCCGCAGCAGAAACGTGAGTGGGTGCTAAGGACTCCTGACGGCGTGCTGAGCATGTTGCAGTGCTCGGTTGCGGTCATAGCTAGCTTTGGCCGCAGCGGCGATGAGGCCTGGCGGCGGCGAGCTTCGGAGTTCATGGGTACGGCAGCTACAGGATGCTAGGGACGACGGGGCAAGGGAGAATCGGGTCAACGGATCACCGCGGAGCTGCAGGGATGGTTAGCGGGCTCGGGGGCGTCCGGTAGCTCTCGAATCGACGGCGAGGATCCACGGTGGCCGGCGATGGAAACGGCGATGCTGGCGACGTTGTGGCGCGTCCGTAGTTCCATGGCTTGGTGGAGAGGATGAGGAAGATGTCCCGGAGCTCTTGGACAGGTCAGGGGAGCAAGGTGGCTGTGGCATGATAACAGCGGCGGCTGACGAGCTCACTCGGTTGCGCTCGTGTTCTTGCAGGAGAGAGAGAAAAGTGGGCGAGGGTGAGAGGTTTGGGCACGCGACGTGCGTGGCGTCGTCCGGGGGTCCACAGGAAGGCGGCAAGCAGGAGGTGGCCGGGGCGCGTGTGCGCGCACGGCGGCCACACGCCCTCCTGCCCACTGGCAGGAGGTGGAAGACGACAGGGAGGAGCCCCTGGTGGGCTGGGCCGCCAAGTGGACTGGCCAGGTGGGCTGGGCCAGCACAGGTGAGGCCCAGGTGGGTTTCCCTCTCTCTCTCTTCTTTATTTTGTTTCAGTTTTCTATTTTATTCCTCTGTTTTGAATTAGTAAAAATACTAATTCATTTCATAAAATCCTGGAAATAATTATGGGTGCTTTCTGAATTATTCCAGTGACCCTTAACAATTTCCAACATTTTTGGAGCATGTGAAATATATATAGCATTTAAATAGCTCCAATTCAAATATGTTTGAATTAATTCAAAGTCCAAATATGTCCTGCAAAAATGTGAACCATTTTTGGTAGATGCTTCCACCTTGATCCAGAAATGATGAACATTTTTAAAGGGCATTTTGAAACCATTGAAAAATATTTTGGTTGAACCTATTTGAATTCCTTTTGATGCTAGGGTTTGAACATCCCCATTTCAAATTTCCAAGAAAATTAAGCATGATGCAAGTAAGATGCAAACACTAGGCAGCACCAGAAGCTAGGGATGTGACAACTCACCCCCACTAAACAAGAATCTCGTCCCGAGATTCAAGATGTGAGGTGAGAAGACAAAGGGGACACTAAGTATCACAAACTTCATGATCCAACTGTCTTCTTGAGGGTGTTGATTTGTTGACTCAAATCGATCTTGACGTCTTTGCTTGCGAGGTCTTCATCCAACACGATAACAACAGAAGGAGACTCTACAGAAAACGATCTCCTCGAAGATCGATTATTCAAGACCAACTCATGGAGTGAGAGGTAAGAACATCTCCCAAGCTGAGATACGAATCTTTCGTCCAAAGGGATGGAGTGGAACAGATGTCAAAGGTTCGCTAGGTAGGCAACGATTCCACACTTAAGAAGGTGGTGATCGGTTGTCAACGTAGCGAGGAGTTGAGTTGCCATGATACCACAACAAGATACCTTAAGGATGGTGACTCGTAGATATTTCCCCTTAAGTGGCAAAAAGAATTACCTTTGATTTAAAGATCATTGAAACTCTTCATACCAGCTTAAGGAAATTTACAATTGATCGATTGAAAAAGCTCGAAGGAATGGCATACTCGGACTAGGATGGATGATGTGGACTACCTTGTTGAAGACAACACAATGGATGATTTTCTCTTATCATCGGAGATGGATGGGACCCAAGGTAGGGCCACTTTTGAGGAAGATCCTGAACAAGAGTTACTAAGAAGGCAGCCCATAGTGAAATGGCACAAAGACGGTGCAAGCTAGAAACAAAATGCAAATGCCGGGAATGTTCCAACCATCATATCTGCCTAAGATTCAGATCTGGCTAGGAACGGGATATTTCAGACAGCATGTCTGCGAAAGAAAGTTTGCAACACAAACCAACGAGATAACGTTGCGGGATTCTCAGGAAATGAACTACGATAGCAAGCTCCAAAACATGAGCGAGTTTTGCTACAACATGTGAACACTCTGTCCCAGACAAGCATGACCACATAGTAGTCTTATCATAAAAATACTACCGAAGTTACGGTTGGGAACCATCATCGAGGATAACGGAATCTTGTGCATGATCTAGAATTAGCACAATACGCTCCTTTTCCTTGAGCAAATCAATCAGTGGCTTGGTGTGCTGGGAACTCATATGGAGTGGAGGTAATTAATCTACCAAACCATAGAATACTTCGTGACGTATGCATGGTGACTTGGGATGATTCCAAGGAAACAAAACAAACCTTCCTTAAATTCATGGCGGCAACTTACACCTAATGCACGTGAATTAGAGGAAGTCACTTCTTCCATCCAAGCATAAGCTTCATGAACGGAACGAAGGCATTGCTTACAAAGTTTCCAACACTAGGTTGATGTTCAACATGAATCATGGGGAGACAAAATCTTTGATGGGCTTAAGCAGCAAATCATCGGAATTTCCATATCCTTTGGACTTCCACCATCATGTGAACACGGTGATAGCATTGGTCAGACCAAAAGATGTAATGGTGTATGCTCGAGGAACAACCACGAGTAAGACAACATTACGAATATCGTTGGTGCTAACTTGATTTGACGATAGCCCATACTCAAATCAAGGTTTGGACAAGACGATAATTTTAACAACCGATCACGAGGAACAATCGATGAAGATATCATCTCTCTTCAACACACACACACACACACACACAAATATCCCCTAGTGATGAACTAAGTCAGACAAGCTTCCATCTTCCAACTCTCCAAGTTGTTGTTCAGCTTAACCAACTAGCTCAGGGGTACCCAACACAGATTCTTGGAGAAAGGGTGGTTTCGAAAACCAACTTGATCACGAACTCAACAATAGCGGTCAGGTGACAACCTGGTGATACTTCCGAGAAGATATTCGGAAAATCACAAACCACCGGTATGTTAGTAAGCTCGAGAACAATCTTGCTTTTCAGAGCAAGACGATATGATCAAATAAGCAAGGGATTGAATAATCCTAACTCATTAATCGAAGAGTGCACCAGAAATAAGGACTAGGTAGCACAATCTATCCTAGAAATGGATGAGGTACTGGAGCTTGTTTCTCCTAGTCATTCTGGAATAGAATGGCTTGACAGACCACAAGAGTAATAGGCATCGATGAACGAATGCACGCATACTCTTGACTATCAATTGATAGACAAAGGTCAGAAGACAAACTAAGGAGGGACAACTCAAAGGAACACATGGTTTTCTGAGTTGTGGATGCATGGACTAGCATGTCGAACGAGTTCAACATATTTCTTCCGGATAACCCATGCAGAAAGGTTAAACTGGCAGAGTCGCAATATAGAATGGAGAACTCATCGAGGCCACTCCTGTTGTGATCTTTTGATCCAACAAAGTTCTGCCATAAGTGGTTCATGGTATTTGGAAGAAGGATATACCACAGACCTCGAGGACTATCGCAAAGGTTACTAATATCCTAAAGGTACGAGCAACACTATCAACACGAGGTAAGTAGAGTGAATCTTGGGTCAAGAACCCAGGAGTAGAATACCTACTACTAAATGGCATCACGGGATGCTTTAGAGATTAGTGGCAGAATCATCACACCGGGAACACAAAACATGGCTAGATTACTAGGTGACTCCTAAAACACCTAGGGTCATAATACTAACTCCAACATATATGTCGAGGCAATAGAGTACCTCAACTCACCGATTAGTGTGCTTAATCTGGCCCAAAATGACATCAGGAACGGGAGGAAGGGATTTGCAAATACATCAGCCTGTTTAGAAACCTAGGATGACTCGGACAGCATAACGGCTGTAAATGCTCAAAGATTTGAGACATGCTACAAAAATGGTGGCATAACCACTCAGAAGCACAATATCAAGGGTTCGAGATCAACAGTTAACATACGGAAGTAGTAGGAACTGAAATGAAGCTTGAAACCAACAATCATATAAGTCTATGGATTAGTAACACGTCATCCTGATAGATAGACGAGAAGGCCTAGTTCTTAATTCCCGTAGAAGAGAAGAGGATGACTCAGATCAGAAGGCCATGAGGTATAAGGAGTAAAAAGAGCCTTAGGTTCCCTTCCACAATCAATTACCTTACATAACTAAAGCATTTCTAGACACAACTTCAACCGGTTTGGCTTGGTAATCCTATAGGCGATCAAAGCTCGATACCAAAGCTGCGGGACCCGATTCAGTCACATCGATCTAGCCAAGTAACACCTCATATCACTTTGCGGCCTCACGACGGTATTCCACGGTGTCCCCTTACCATGGCCCGAGACCGTTTGCGCCTTTTGGCTCATGTATATGATAGTGTCGCTAGCATCCATATGACAGAGAACCCGGGCCGACATGACTAGTCATGAACCCAAAGTGGCACCAACGTATAGGGACAGGCATACATGACAACATCGAGCATGTCGGTCAGCAGCGTGTGAATCCGGGCTGTAGCACTGGGCTAACAGGACTCCGGAATCCGGGCTGTAGCAGGCTAGGCAGGACTCTGATGTCACCGCGTGACATTTCCACTGAAGAGACGGAACCACGAGGCAGAAGTGACTCACATGCCGCCGATCAAGTGTTAGGAGGCGGTAGTCTTTGGGCTAGCAGGACTCGGTGAACCGGTCAGAAGCGGAATACTATGGCTCATGGAAGCACAAGACTACATTTCCCCATAAGAGAGGCTACCAAGGATAAACAACTAGGTTGTCGGATCCCACACATACCAAGCATTTCAATCATACACACAATATGCTCGATATGTGCAAATACAACATGGCATCACAACAAGACTCTACGACTCGGAGTATTTATTCATTAGGCTCCGAGGCGAGATATTACAAACATGGGTCTCATGACCTAACATTGAGCATACAAATCAAAGCACATGCGGAAGCTTAACATGTCCGAGTACAGACATCTACAAATGAAAAGGCTTAGAAGCGACTATCTACCAGATCTCGCCGAGGCACAAGATCGTAGTTGAGGTATCAAGCTAAGCGTCAAGTCCACGCGGGCTCGCTAGTGAGACGGAAGTCTCGCAAAACGTAAAATAGGCAAACATGAGTACAAATGTACCCGGCAAGACTTACATCGTAAATAACTACATATGCATCAAGATCAATAAAGGGGGTGGTGGAGTTTAAGCGCAACAAGCCAGCTTTGACTCGGTGGCTATCCCGAACTACATTGTAAGTAACTCTTTTGAGGTGGCGCACGAGTCCACATATTCACCATATCAATACACCGCTATGGACCCGCTCCGTCCTTCCTACGAGAACGCCATCCATAGCACTCACGCTATCTTGCACATTTTAGAGAATCCACTTTCACTTGTCTATGAACTATGACAGCAACCCGTGAAGTCCTTTTCATGGACACGGCTATTCGAATAGTTCATATTAACCGTGCAGGGGTGTACTTCTTCACACACGCTCTCGCCACTTACCACCATGTACACGTCGTGTATCTCGGCAACCTTCAAGCGGAAGCCTGGCGAGGGAGTCGGTCGCGACCTAACTAACCACACAAGTCTCTAGTCCAGGTTTATTGCCTATTCGGGTTCCATCCGCAAGGAGATCCGGCCGGGGTGTCGCTCACGGCCCCAAACGATGTGTACAGGGTTCCAAGCCCACCAAACGGGTGACGCTTGGCATACCCAGCCATGGTGCCTAGTCTGTCCCAAGTCCACCTGTACCGGGTGCCACTTGGTAGACTACTAACACTACCTACAAACACCAGAAACTAGTTGCAACTCCTGGACAGAGATCAGGTTGATTAATAAGTCGAGAGAGCTTGGAGCGCCCGGAGCCCAATGTGTGGTAGTACTGTTCATGGATCACAAACACGTAACTCAGTTCACGAGGACGGCTGCAATGAGACAACCCACCATGTACTCCTACATGGCCTCTCACCGCTACCTTTACCAAATCGTGTTCACACACTTAGCTCTCAACAAGAGGACATGTTCACCACATTCTAATTCATCCCCGATGAATCAGACCTGACTCAACTCTAAGCAATAGCAGGCATGACAAACAAGCATGAATGAGTAGGCACATCAGGGCTCAAACAACTCCTACTTCGCTAGTGGGTTTCATCTATTTACTGTGGCAATGACAGGTTATGCAGAGGAAAGGGGTTCAACTACCGCAGCATGTAACAGTTGAAACGTTGTTGTCCTAATGCAGTAAAAGAGAACAAGAGCGAGAGAGTGGGATTGTATCGGAATGAACAAGGGGGTTTTGCTTGCCTGGCACTTCTGAAGATAATATAGCTCTTCATCGGTGTCATCGAACTCATCGTTGGAACCTCGTCTACTGAGAGAGGACAAATATCGGCAAACAAGGAAGAACACAATCAATGCAATGCAACAATATGATGCATGATCATGACATGGAAATATGCTGTGTTTTGAGCTAATGCAACTAGCAACATGTTAAATGGAGTTGGTTTGAACCCTAGGTTCAAATTCAAACTTCATATAAGGCATTTCAAATGCCATTTATTCAAATTGTCTTAAACAACAACTTTAAGTTGTTCAAACATGCATGAAAAAGGTACAGATGATAGATTAGATTTTTCTGATCATTTTTCATATATAACTTGTTTGATTTGGAGCTAGGTTGATTTACTATGATTTTTAGAAGTTTTGGGCATTTTCTGGAATTTCCTGTATAAAGTTAAATCCAGAAAAAGGTTAACTGTGTCAGCATGACGTCAGGGTGACGTCAGCAGGTCAAAGGTGCCAGCCCAGGTCAAACCTGACGGCGAGGACCCACAAGTCAGTGTAACAACTAACTAACGGAGTTAGTTAGTGTTAGGTTAGCACTAACCTAGGTTAATTAGGGCCTGGGCCCACATGTCAGTGGCTCATCTAGTTAACTAAGTTAATTTAGCACTAATTAAACCTAATACTAATTAAGCAGGGGCCTGGGAAGGTCAAACCCCTGGTCAGCGGGGTCGAACCCGCCGGACTTGGTCCTGACTCGGCCTTGGCCCGGCAGCAGAACAGCGGAGGGCGTCGGGTTCACGCTACAGGGCACCATTTAGGGCGCGGTTGGGTTCTACGGCGAGCTAGATGGGTGCCGCATCCAGTGGTGCAAGCGGTTGGGTGCGGGGAGGCCGGGAACGACGACGACGACGACAACCGCGGTGGGCCGAGTTCGGACCTCAGCGAGAACGGCGTTGCAGCGCACGGCAGGAACAACGGGTGGGTGCTAAGGACTCCTGACGGCGTGCTGAGCATGTTGCAGTGCTCGGTTGCGGTCATAGCTAGCTCTGGCCGCGGCGGCGATGAGGCCTGACGGCGGCGAGCTTCGGAGCTCATGGGTACGGCAGCTACAGGATGCTAGGGACGACGGGGCAAGGGAGAATCGGGTCAACGGATCACCGCGGAGCTGCAGGGATGGTTAGCGGGCTCAGGGACGTCCGGTAGCTCTCGAATCGAAGGCGAGGATCCACGGTGGCCGGCGATGGAAACGGTGATGCTGGCGACGTTGTGGCGCGTCCGTAGTTCCATGGCTTGGTGGAGAGGATGAGGAAGACGTCCCGGAGCTCTTGGACAGGTCAGGGGAGCAAGGGGGTGGCTGTGGCCGCGGTAAACATCGTCGGCGATGACGAGCTCACTCGGTTGCGCTCGTGTTCTTGCGGGAGAGAGATAGAAAAGTGGGCGAGGGTGAGAGGTTTGGGCACGCGCGGCGTGGCGTCGCCGTCTGGGGTCCAGAGGAAGGCGGCAAGCGGAGGTGGCGGGCGCGTGGCAAGACGGCTGCCACACGCCTCCCCGCCCTTTGGCGGGGAGGTGGAAGACGAACGAGGGAGGAGCCTCGTGGGCTGGGCCGCCAAGTGGATCGGGTTGTGGCTGGGCCAAGACAGGTGAGGCCTGTGGGTTTCTCTCTCTCTCTCTTCTTTATTTTGTTTCAGTTTTCTATTTTATTCCTCTGTTTTGAATTAGTAAAAATACTAATTCATTTCATAAAATCCTGGAAATAATTATGGGTGCTTTTTGAATTATTCCAGTGACCCTTAACAATTTCCAACATTTTTGGAGCATGTGAAATATATATAGCATTTAAATAGCTCCAATTCAAATATGCTTGAATTAATTCAAAGTCCAAATATGTCCTGCAAAAATGTGAACCATTTTGGTAGATGCTTCCACCTTGATCCAGAAATGATGAACATATTTAAAGGGCATTTTGAAATCATTGAAAAATAGTTTGGTTGAACCTCTTTGAATTCCTTTTTGATGCTAGGGTTTGAACATCCCCATTTCAAATTTCCAAGAAAATTAAACATGATGCAAGCAAGATGCAAACACTAGGCAGCACCAGAAGCTAGGGATGTGACAGCTTCGCCAAGCACCAGAAGCTAGGGATGTGACAGCTTCGCCAAGCACTGACGGGACATGGTGGAGGAGTAACGGGAGGAAGACGGGGCAAGGGCAGAAGCACTACTGCCCCCAACGCCTCCCCACCTTTATATAGGCGTGGAGGGGGCTCGGGGCTTGCACTCCAAGCCCATGGGGTCATTGGCCAAGGGGGGGGGGGAAAGAGGAAATCCTTTCTTTCCTTCCCCACCAATCGCTATTCCCCCTTTTAGGGATCCTGATCTTATCTCTTCTCCTTTTAAGGGGGGATCTTGGTGCGCCCTTCTAGAACCTTCCCGACACATTACCGAAAAACCACGAGCATTTTCCGGAACCCTGACAACAACTTTCCATATATGTATCTTTACCTCCGGACCATTCAGGAGCTCCTCATGACGTCCTGGATCCCATCCGGGACTCCGAACAACCTTCGGATTTTCCACTGTTAATATCTCAATACTACCCTAGCGCTATTGAACGTTAAGCGTGCGACCCTACGGGTTCGAGAATCATGTAGACATGACCGAGTCTCCTCTCCGGTCAATAACCAATAGCAGGACCTGGATGCCTATATTGATTCCGACAAGAGAGACTTTCGGAGATACCTGTAGAGCACCTTTATGATCACACAGTTACGAAATGTCATTTGATAGCACATAAGGTATTCCTCCAGTATCCTGGATTTGCACGATCTCACGGTCTAAGGAACATATACTTGACATTACGAAAGCTGTAGCAAATAACTAAGAGATATGCTATGATGCTAAGCTTATGGTAGGGTCTGTCCATCACATCATTTTCCTAATGATGTGATCACGTTATGAAATGAAAACTCGTGTTTATGGTAGGAAACCGTTACCATCTTTGTTCAACGAACTAGTCTAGTAGAGGCTTACTTGGGACACGGTGTAGTTTATGTATCCACACGTGTATTTATGTTTCCGATCAATACAATTCTAGCATGAATAATAAACATTTATCATGAATGGGAAATATGATAATAATCATTTTATTATTGCCTCTAGGGCATATTTCCAATAGAACGCCGGTGGGTAGCAGCGGGGATGCGAGAGGAGGGAAGACGAAGTCGAGGAAGAAGATAGCAAAGGGATAAAGTGGGCTCACGCGCGCTTCTGGCCAAAGTATACCCCGGATCGAACGTCTCGCGCTCGACAGGCCCAAGACTCGGTCGGTCGGTCGGGTACAAACATTCGCCCAGTTCTTTTCGACTTTTAGAGCATTTACAGCCGGACCTAGCCCTAAAGCCTAAACGTCCAGCCCCTAATCATCCATGGATAGTGGCCGGTCACCCCACAAATTTCCTCTTCCACGACCGGGTACTTCGTTAGCCAATCTTCAAACACATACAATCAAATGCATTGTAAACTTGCCTACGTAAATACATATCGATCGCACACATAGCATCCAACTACTTCATCATGCATGACATCGGACTACCCAAAATTGGCATGCTCTACGACATTATACATGCCATGGGACTACCAAAATTGGCATGCTCTCACTACAAAAAAAAGACACATCCGTGACATTTTGGGCCGAACGAAAAAAATTTCTATCATACATACGACACTTCTATGACGATAATTGTGACAAAACCCGGTATCATCATAGATGTGGTGGGCTCCTACTTCTATGACAAAAAATCATGACAGAAAATGGGCTTTTCGTCCTAGGCGGGCCGGAGACGCAGCTGCATGACATTCTTTGGGCCGTCCATGACGGAAAAAACCGTGGTAGAAGCGAGGGGGAGGAAAATTTCGGGGAGTTGCCGGTTACGGTGGGAGGTCGGGTTTGGATGAACAGTGAGCGGTGGCGTTGCCTCTGGATGAACATGACCCGTCTTTGTGGAGGGCTGGATGAGCGATGAAGCGGTGGAGGGGTGGCCGTGGAGGGGTGGTTGAACCGGATCCCGTGGTGTGGAGGGCTGGATGAACAGTAGACGGTGGAGGGGTGGCTGTGGAGGGTTGGTTGAACAGTAGCCGGTGGAGTAGCGCGCGGTGGAGGCTGGATGAACAGGAGCCCGTGGAGGCTGGAGGAGGTCGATGGTGGAGATGAACAATATCCCGTGGAGTCCCGTTTTGCGGTACACCACACCCCTCCCGATGAACAGGACTCCCGTTTCGACCGTAGCACTCCAACACAGGTCCGTTTCGTCCGTTTTGTGGTACGCCACACCCCTCCCAATCAACAGGACCCCCGTTTCGACCGTAGGAGGTCCGTTTCCTCCATTTTGCGGTACGCCACACCCGTCCCGATCAACAGGACCCCGTTCCGAACCTGGCCGGTCGAACACAAGGCCGTTTCCTCCGTTCTGCGGTACGCCAGGCCTCGTCTCCATCGCCTGTTCCGTCCAAGCTCTCCCGATGAACACGACCACGCATTCCGTTCCGACCCAGCCGGTTGGCTCCCACGCGCCTGCTGCCTCCCGATGAACACGGCGCGTTACATTTGCCTCCCCATGAACACGACGACGATGCTATTTCTCCGTTCCGACCCAGCCATGTACGTATGCGCGAGTAGGCGTTCGAGACCCTGCCCGTATGTACGTACGTGGCCGTATTTTCTTTCTTGCACCCTCGCCGTTGTACGTACGTGTACATGCTATGTGCGCACCTCTACTACGACACGTGCGCACCTCTACATCCACCAGTATATATGTACGTACACGTTCACGACCAGAATGACAATGCTACGTACACTTCGACCAGGTGGGTCTCGACTGTCAGGCAGTTCCTTGCGTGCGAAAATGTAGCTGGTGGGTCCCAGCAGTCAGAGGGACGAATCTTTTTTTTGCCCGGACGCACTTCCTTTGCGTGCGAAGATGTAGCTGGTGGGTCCCAGCAGTCAAGGGGGCGAATCATTTTTTTGCCTGGACGCACTTCCTTGCGTGCGAAGATGTAACTGGTGGGTCCCAGCAGTCAGGGGGGCGAATCATTTTTTTTTGCCCGCACGCACTTCCTTGCGTGCGAAGATGTAGCTGGTGGGTCCCCGCAGTCAGGGGGAAACTTTTTTTGGCGAAATACGGTGGCCCGTCCGGTGGGTCCCCGCTGTTAGGTGGAGGAACCATTATTTTCCACGTAATAAGGAGGCACTTCCTTGCTGCGGCCGTGGACCCAGCTGTCAGCCTCTCCACGTACAGTCCACGTCCGATGGAAGTCGTTCCTTGACCATGTTGACCACGCCATGCCGAGAGCACCACGGCGGTGGACGACGGCGAGGCCTAGGAAGGGGACGACTCGAGCCGGGAAGACGCATCGATGGATGCCCACGCCAAGAGGAGTACGAGGGTTCACCGTTCGGCTGCGGTGTGAGGCTCTTTGAGCCGTAGGGATAATAGGGGTGTGGGTGAGTAGAGGGATGGCACGGCCGGTGGTGGGAGTAGTAGGGGGCGGTGAGGCCTCCGCGGCATCACAGCCGGCCATAGGAGGCAGGAGCACGCGGCACGACCGGCGCTGGTTTGGGCGGCTGGAGCAAGAAGACCAGAGGTTGAAGAAGCGCTACAATCGTTGGATGAACATTGTATGGTAACAGGAGCTAGAATCGTTCATATTTACTAAGTTGACAAAGCCCTCCGTCCCCATCAACTTGGTAGGCCCACAAGTCAGCCTCCCAGTATGCTGGGTTCCAGCTAGCAGGGGGAGTATTCATTTTTTTGTGCGTAATAAGGAGGCACTTCCTTGCGTGCGAAGATAGCTAGTGGGTCCGACAAGCCAGCGGGGGGCACGTTTTTTTTGTGAAATACAGAGGCCCTTCCGGTGGGTCCCAGATTTTAGGTGGAGGAATCATTATTTTGCGTGTAATAAGGAGGCATTTCCTTGTGTGCGGCCGTGGACCCGGTGTCGACCTCTCCACGCATACGATCTACTTCCGATGGTGTCGTTCGTTGACCACGTTGACCACGCCGCCGAGCGCATCCAAGGTGGTGGATTTACGGTGAGGCCCCTGACAAAGAACGGGCCGGAGATGGGAAGACGCGGAGTAGAGTCGCAGACGGAGAGGTGTACGAGGTTAATCGTTCTAGTGTGGTGTGGTTCGGCAATCGGTGGAGAAGAACAGGAGGTGTGGAGGGGTGGAGGGATGGCACAGCCAGCGGTGGAGAAGCGCTTCATAGCGAAGCGTGCTAAGCAGAGCTGCTAGCAGCAGGAGGCGGGAGGTGGTCCCGACGTACTGGAGGAAGAAGACGAGAGATTGAAGATGGATGCCGGCCGTTGGATGTAAATCCAATGGCTAACATGTCAGAATCATTTGTTGATTAAATTGACAACGACTTGCGTTGGCTTCGACCTATTGGCCCACATTTCAGCCTCCAAAAAATGTGGCACGTATTCAACCCATTTTTTTCAGAATTTACAGTCTTTTTTTGCGCGGTAGAATTTACAGTCAATTTGATCTTTTTCTAAATTACAACCATTAGCTGGGCTGGGTGAACAATTAATGTAGCGTCCATGCGGCCCATTTATTTTATTTCCTAAAAAATTATAGGCCATTTGCACTTTATCTAGATACACGATTTTGCTGGGTTGATTCTAATTATAATGTTGGGTTGGGCCAGCAATGTTATCAAAAAATAAAAAGGGCTGAGCATTTTGTTATAAATATATTTAAATAATAAGTGATATTATTTCATTAGTCCTTAAATCTTACCAAGCTTTTGTACACAATCACTAGGATTTTCGTGCCAAAACAATCCAGGATTTTATTTGTTAAGAAATTATTTTTATAAGTTAATAAGATGTGGGATATTGTTTTCTTACATATGTAAGTATCTGTTAAATATATGATGAAAATAAAAATAATATATAATAACATATAAAATAATTTAAATATATATAATATAGTTAGAAGGGAAACATAAGTTGTACCTGGCGTTCCTATTCTTATATAGAAAAATAGAACAGACCTCTGCATTTTCTTCAAAAAATACATAAATTGGGCTGCCAAAAATAAAACCTCGGATGGGAGGTCCATAGGCCGGTCGATACATGACGGCCCTAAGAAAATACAAACAGACCCTCCCGAGGTCGTGGGCTGCGCATGTTAAAAATGAAAGCCTAGACGGGGCAGCCCAAAACCACGTCCAACACTTGCCAAAACTTCGTCCCTCGTTTTCTCTATGTTTCGCACACTCGACATTGTGTGGGCATTTTGACTGTGCATCATATGAAGATGTGCTATGCATGAATGTTGATCAACATGATGTTAACTGGCTGGTAGTTCCATTTTCGACCATGAATAAAACTTCCAACATGATGTTAACCCTGTTTGAAAAGGCTGTGTTAATATAAATGCTACTGCCTCTGAAAGTTGCGATTTCTTATCTGGCTGAACTTGCGATTTCTTATCTGAAACTGAAACTTGCAGTTTCTTCTCGTCTGCACTTTTATACTCCTATGAAACTACATTTTTAAGTGCTAAAAATAGATCTCTAGAATTCATAAAATTCTTCATATGCTCAATATCGCAAATCTGAAATTCAAAAGACATTCATATCTGAAAGTACTCTCAAAATACACAACACAAAACACAATTCACAACCCGCAAATATCGACAACCCTAAGCTCCTCGACAATTCACAACCTGCCCGACTATTGGGGGAGAGGCAGCCCCTCCTATTCCTCGGCGGGGCAGCCGCCCGTGAGATGATGTGAACGGTGAGGGAGACGATGGAGGGAAGCGTCGTCAGCCAACTTCTTTTCTCCTCTTGCAGCTTGGGTTCGGTCGACGAAGACTCCACCGCTCGCTTCCGGGAGGACACCCTCACAAACGGCACCTCAGTAGATACTCGATCCTTCAATCTACGGTGGATGCTCCATCCGGGATCGATACTCCCACCACCGCTCCCTCACGATCGGATTCGTAAATCTGTTTGCTCCATGGCCCGGAGGAGCAGCTCTATGTACTCGGCGACTCCTCCGGGAGTATCGCCGCCTTTTCGCTCTGTTGCAGATATTTGCCCATGGATGTCATCGTCGCCGCTAGTTGGTCCTTGTTGTCAAACCAAGACTGTATCTCCAACATCCTAGCTAGCTTCATAGGGTCGCTGTCTGCGATCCTCACGTATCGGTTGTACTCCTCCATCGATCTACTTCTCCACATCACCTTCACTTGCCGGCGGTGGTTTTTGAATGGAAGAGGAGAGGAGCAGCGCTGGTTTTGGATTAGAACGGGAGAGGAGCGATGCTGGTTTTGGACTGGAACAGGAGAGGAGGGGCGGTGGTTTTGAAATGGAAGAGGAGAGGAGCGGCGCTGGATTTAGATTGGAACAGGAGAGGAGCGGCGGTGGTTTAAGAGGAGAAGAGTGGAAGAGCGGCACTGGATTTAGATTGGAACAGGAGAGGAGCGGCGGTGGTTTAAGAGGAGAAGAGCGGAAGAGCGGTGCTGGTCTTGGAAGTACTATATATTTTTTTGCGTATTTTGGGTCAAAGTTTGACCACGTACTGTATGTGACAAGCAAAATGTGAATGCATGTCACCAAAAATTGTATCATTTGGTTCGTATCTGAATGTACTTTCAAATTATATTATTTTTGCAACGTATAACATATATTTTTTGTGCGAAAATCATGGTTAATTATGACCCAGAATAAAAGGGAGACTAGTTAATGTGGGGTCGCTTTCTTAATTGAAGGGTAAATTGATTTTGATTTTGATCCGATCCTGTAGCGGCCCGCTTCGCCCAATCCTAAATCGCTGCAAGACGCCTCCTCTCCCTCTTCTCCATTGCAAAACCACCTCCTCTCTTCTCCATCATCTCCATTCCAAAACCACCGCCTCGCCTCTCCCTCTTCTGATCTTCTCCATTGCAAAACCACCTCCTCTCCTCTCCATCATCTCCATTCCAAAACCACCTCCTCTCCTCTCCATCATCTCCATTCCAAAACCACCGACTCGCCTCTCCCTCTTCTGATCTTCTCTCCATTGCAAAACCACCTCCTCTCCTCTCCATCATCTCCATTCCAAAACCACCTCCTCTCCTCTCCCTCTTCTCTATTGCAAGGCCACCGCCTCTCCTCCCATCTTCCAAAGCTAGCACCGGACCACCTGTAATCGACATCTATGGAGAGGATGCAGCAATAATCAGCAGATCGTCATGGCGACTGTGCAAAGTTAGCCAGGTTGAAGGAGATCCTTAGTTGGTTTGACAATGAGCGGGAATTTCAAGGACGGTGCGGGCCATGTGGCAATGTATGCGAAAGAGCGAGACGACAGTGATGAGGGCGGCGATGTACATGTACTCCTCGGCGGCAGTCACGCCGCAGTCCTCCGAGTTCATCGAGTATCTCCTATGGGCGATGGAGCAGACAAATTCGCCGAGGCGACGGGCCAGCAGAGGTGGTGGGCGTACAGGTCGAAGGTCGAGCACCCAGAGGATAACGAATCGATCCAGTATGGTGTGTCGTTTGTGAGGGTGCAGAGCCAGCCGGAGCCACATGAGTATTCGTTCTCCCACCGCAAGAGGAGGCCGGATGGCGCGATGTTGCTTCCCCGCCGTTCTCCACGGTTCCCTCGGCGCTCGCCTCATTTCAACGGCGGCGGTAGGGTTTAAGGTAAGTCAGACTAACCTAATCTTCCACCTGCTCATGCTTACAATCAGTGTGACAGCTAATGAAAATCATGCTTACAATCAGTCTCCGAGTACTACGCTAATCACCCTAAAATAGCTCTGGACCTTTGGGTCAAAGTTGTGACACAGTGTACAAATAAAGAAAAATAGATTGGTGATTCTTCAGATAAGAGTTCTCCCTAGAATACTGCCAATATAAGCTACTAGTATTTGGTTAGAGGATTTGCTACCGAGAAAGATCCGTCCACAGAGAGCGCCACACATCCCACTGGTTGTGGTGGATGCCAATGCGTGCATGCAGCATGGTTGGTGTCGGTAATTTTTACTTGGCACACCTCGCACTCTGCATATATGCCGGTTCCATACGTACATTTGTGCAGTTCCACCAAAATGTAGCTGAATAACCCTGTTTGCACAGATAATGAAAAAGCATGATTACATTATAGTGGCACTAGTTGATGAAACACACGAAATAAATAGAAGAAAATATTGCGATAGTATCATAGTATGCCATGCTGCGAGGGCGAGATGGGCCTCATGACGCCTCATCTTGGACATCGTCCCAAGTCTCCCAGATACACCTTACGCCAAAGGATGAACATTAGTGTACAACAGTAGTACAAGGAGACGCCTTGAGACATTCAAATCTCTATTTTTGTACATATCAACTAAAATTAAGCACCCCAGTTTGCAGAAACGCTTAAACATTAACAATGGGACTAGTTGATGAAACATACTTTAACCAAGAGAAGCACTTTCTTTATCTACATTGGAAATGAAATGATAGAGATGACACTCGCTCTATATTAACTGTATTATTACTTCATTTTATCAGTGACACTAGGGTCGAGCGGTGGCAAACGAGGTGTACCGCAAGGCCGCAAGGATGGAGGTCGGGGTGCTTAGACTGGGATGCTGAAGCTGGCTCTTTCAGTCACCAACATGGATGATTCAATTCATGGGTCCTTTTCGTGCAGTTCACCTAAAATGAAGCAATGTCCCGTGAGCTAGCAGCTTCTTCTTCAATTTTTTAAGAAAAGGGCTCCAGCCCCGGTTCCATTTCCATCGAAGCGAAACCCACAGCTTCTTCTTCATTAGTTGCGATAAAATTGAGCAACATCAAGGTTAGTTGTGAAGCTCTTGGAATGCTCAACTATAATTTGGATATCATTTGTGCAGTTCAACTAAGATCGGCGTGAAATGTATATCTCTGTTTGCACAAAAAGGTGGAAAGGAGGGTGACTAACAAGTGATGAAACATGCATCAAATGAAAAGAAGCATGTTCCTTATCTGAATGGCAATCCTACAAGGATGAGCAATTTCTAAAGCAGTGGCATTGCTATATATTAGTGTGGGCATTAGGATTAACTATGACAACCGTTAAATACGACATTACTTTGGGCACGGGAGAGTAGGCGGACCAGACAGTTGCATTTCTAACGAAAAGAACCAACTTATCTTAATGGGAAATTTTAAGGTGACATGTAAAGAAGTGCCATTGATTCATATTCGGAAGCATTACATTGAAAACAACATTGGTTTAACGTGTCCTTACTTTTAACGGCGATCGCTACATTTTACCAGTGGCATTATATAAGAGTGGCTCGGGGCAACAAACATCGAACATGATATCCGGGTTGGTCCCATTTTTGTTCGGTATAGCCACCTTATACTGTGTGTGAGGCTAGCAAATCTAGTCTTTGGACTTACTCATTGACTTGTCCCCAGTCCCCACTTTCTTTCCTTTTTCAACCAATAGATCGGGTTTATATTGAGTTTGTCTGCTGCTTCCCTTTATTTCCCTATTAGACCTAGAGACCAGTTGGATAGCCACCTCTGCTACTTTTCGCCCCATTATTTCCTCTCTCGACCAAGTCCTAGATTCAGGTAACAAATCCTCCCCCACCCACACCCCCTTTCTTCCTTGTTTGAACCAAGTAGTACTAGATTCGAGTGCATGAACTAGTTTTACCTCTTAAACGTAAAAAAATTAGGTGGTTATCGAACAACCGATCGATCCTATCTATGAGGGGGCCTGAGAAATAGTAAAAGTTACAAATGCAGCGACGTCAGGAGCTCGGGAAGTAGAGCAAGGCCGGTTTCGAAGGAAGTTATACCTGATGGTCGCCGGGATGTCGCTAGGTGGGCGGCGGGAGGCCGGATCTGCCCACACTACGGCAGTGAGGAATAAGGGGTCGGAGGCCCTCCCTCGCTAGCGGTGCTTGGGAGAGAACGGCAAGGCAGGCTGATCGGGACGCACCCAGTAGTGGGTAAGAGCCGTCGCCGAGGACGACCGCGTGAACATTGCACCTTCTCACCTTCCCCGGCGGAGAGGACCCGGCTGGATCTGTGACCAGCGGTGAGCAGAGAGAGAGAGAGAGAGAGAGAGAGAGAGAGAGAGAGAGAGAGTGGCCACCACTGTCGTGTTTAGATCTGGAGAGGCCGAGACAGTGTGAAGAGATCAACACTAGCAAGCAAGCGCGGAGGCTCCTGCCTATATAGTGGAGTAGTAATTAGTTTTCTTTTGTCTACCGGAGCCGGCTTGACCTCATAAATGACTGTCGAGAAGTCTTCATGCACGTGGCCCGGAGGCATAGTTGTCGTCATTTTGATCTGAAGCGCGGGATTATAACATATAACACGAAAAAATGCCACATGACAAGAAATCATAACCTCACTGCCCAAAGGAGACAACATGAATCCCGACGGACAAACTAGACGAGGAACAAAGCTCAAATTAAAGATAAACTCGTAGAAAAGGGGTCCATCGATAGATGTCCTAATTAACATAGTCGGCTTGACCTAGATGGCAGCCGAGTAGTCACTGTTCGTGCATGTGCCCCCAATGACTAGCCCAACTCAGTTGTCGTTGTTTAACCCTCGCAGTGATCCGAAGCACATGACACATAATTTTGCGAGATGACAAGAAACCTTTTTTAGGTTTCTCACCAAAACTACAGCCATGTACAACACAGCCTGCACGGTATGTAGACGATAGCCAATCCAGGCGTGTCTGCTGGAGTCTGGTCACATGCATGGACGAACTGATCTTCCGTGTCTTGCAGGGATCGTCCAGGTACCAACATAGTACAACACTTCCCTAGTACTATCGCTCGTCTCCCTCTTCTATTAAGTCACCCGACTTGCGGGGCCGGAGAGTGTGCCTATGGTCGGTTCTCAATTGCCGTCCCACATGTGTGTGCGAACGCAATATGACGCGCGTTCCATTCGGAGAGCAGCGTGTCAGACCGACCGACCGTATGGGGTGTGACACGAACGCGACGGGCGTGCTGTATACTCCGTACATGTGTGCCGCCGTTTTCTAGACGCTTTGTTCCATGGCGCGGGCGCAATCCATGGATACAAAATTAGTATACTGTATACTATTTAAAAGTCGAGGGCAGGGCTTTTCCTGCCCGGTAGGCGGCGGGACAGTTCGCCTAGTCGATTCGACAGAGACGCGAGAAGACGAGGGAGTAGGCTGCTACAAACATAGGGCTGTGTGATTTGACAATGAAGTTCTGCTTTGGACAGGTGGGGCCCCGTGATTTGACTTGCCATTATCATTTTAACAGCGGCGCTACGACCGGCATGAGTCTCCCGATGCCTGACCACCTCCATACAGGTGCCTCTGCCAATGCTCCACCATGTAGTAGTAGAGGCTGGCTCTTGCATGAGAGCCCACTTCTCCACTTTTTCCTTGCCTCTCTTTCCTCCACATATGCAAAATGCCATGTAAAGTGCACTATTGTACTTACTTGCTCCTACAGGTGCTTAAGCTTGCCACATAGGCATAAAGTCTGATGTGGCAAGTTAATCAAGAAGAGAGAGACTAGTTTGGTGACCCAAGGAAGAAACGGTGCTAAGCGTATGTACCTACGTGAAAAGACAATTTTGAGTCTATAGCTAATTAAATGAAGCAAACTTAGCAACACCATTTCATTGGAAGAGGTCACTCCTTGGCAAATGCAATAAATACTAGTACTCTCATGTCCCATTATATAAGAACGTTTTTGACACTACACTAGTGTAAAAAACGTTCGTATATTATGGGACGGAGGGAGTATGAAGAAAGAGATAGAGAGGAGTAAAAAATACACTTATAGCCAACCTTATAGCCAACCTTGTTGTAGTATGAGTGACTAAGTGATGACTATGTATGACATGCCAACATCGGATAGCCTAACGCACCGTGTTAAATCTCCAAGGCGCGACAGCGGCGATCTGACGGTCGTGGTAGGCGCGACCAAGATACGGACTCTTGGCAGCCCTTGGATCTGAGATCAAACGGTCGCATGCTAAGTTGCTGAAAATTTGTAGAATAACCCTCCAGGATAGGATATTCACCCATTGGTCTAGAATCACGCCATGCAACCGTTCGATCTCCGATCCAAGGGCTCTCGGAAGCCCGTATCATGGGAGAATGGAAAGCCACCACCCTACCGTTACGCCGGGCAGTTCGCTCCTACTTGTCCCCGCACGTCCTCTAATACTATGGCGGTTCGCTCCTAGTCGTCCCGTCCATTCACATTACGACAGTTCCACTAATCCTAACCCTCCTCCCAAATCCATGGCGTCCCAAATCTCCCTGATCGGTGGTGAGTACAAGGTTAGAACCATCACCGGCGATGAGTTCGACGTCATCTACACTCGTACTTCCGCGACGGTGAAAGGATGCCTTTATCGCTTCAGACGCATGTTCGAAGACTCACATGATGAGTGGGTCGCTGGGCTAGATGTTGAGTACACCACAGTCGTGGGACGAGAGAAGGATCTAAAGGACGAAGAGAGGAAGAAGCCCGCCGTGATCCAGCTTTGCGTACAAAACGTTTGCTTGGTCTACCACATATGCCATGCCGACGTTGAGTGCCGTGGATTTTAAGAACTTCCTCGAGGACAAAACAGTCAAATTCACATCGTTGACTTTAAGAACGACAAAGAAGTCATGCGTCGGATAGGCCTCGTTGTAGGCAACCCATTCGACCTCGAGAAGAATCGGCTGGTGCCCTCTCGTCAGCCCTCAATGCTGACCCTGGCAGGAGCCATGGTTCATCCTTCGTACTACAAACTGGAGAAACCTCATTACACGTTTCATCGTCATGCATGGCAGCAGAATGTACTAGATATAGACCACATCCACTACGCTGCAATGGATGGCTACCTTTGTTTTAATATCTACAAGGGTTGGATGAAGAGCAACAACGAAGTTGGCGGTTCAAGCAAAGAAGTATCGGCCAAGAGGAAGAGGGACAAGGACGAAGTCGAGGACGTGGACGAGGAATCCGAGTAAGGTGGCAGTGTCGTTGCTCATGGCGGTCCTAAACTTCTAATGCAGTGTCTATCGGATTAGTTGCATAGTTTAATTTCAGGTGTGCTTAGTTTAATTTGAGGGGTGTGTTGTCTTTGAGCCCCAATGAGAACTATGTTATGTTTCTTCTCGTTACTTTAACTCTTCAGTATGTACATACTAGTACTAGTATTTCTTTAATAGAATTTAGCACCCCAATTAAGCACATAATAGCTTTTTTAATAGTACTATATGCATAATTTGGCGACAAGCTCTCTCTATATGTACCACCTTTTTTTAAAATTCCAATTTTTGCTCCATGGCGCAATCCATCGATAGTGGAGTACTACTGTACAAAAGTATACATTTTTTAAAAGGCTAGCATACTGTTCATCACATATATATATATATATATATATATATATATATATATATAGCCAGTTAAATACTCAACCTAGAACTACGTGCATGCGATGTAGTAAACCGATCCGGAGGCAGTATAGTAAAAATGAGGTGATTTTACCGAGCGATCGGCGGGGGATCATGGCGTGTCATGCGGTCCCACGTGTCATAATGTACCAAGGCGATGCGCGTGTCCCTCTTGAGGCAGAACAATTCTAGTACGTGGTTTGAGATGATGTCGAACCGAAGTCCGTCTGGGAAGGTGCGGCATTGTGATTTGATGTCTCATTGCTCATTACTAATACTGGGCCGGTATGAGTGGGGTGCGCCCCCCTGCTGTTCTGCACTGTTATTTGGTGCTTGACACGTCGACCCGGTTGCTATATGTCTCACATGTCGTGACGGTGAAGTACATAATTCATGAAAGGGAGCGTCGACGGAGGAGTATACTACAGAATTCATGAAAGGGAGCGACTTAGTTTTGGAAAAATCTGTTTTTACGGAGTACGTACCCACTAGGGTTTATAGGGCTCATCTAAAAAACATTCGTTTTTCCGTTTGATAAGGCTAGCCATAGTGGGAGTAACTTAGGTAGTAACATAGCACATCCTAAGACATATATGCTTATGTGGCATGAAGTTAATGAGGAGAGAAGTGCCTGTGGTAACATAATATGTTACCATAACATAATGCACCCCAATGCAAAATGAGTCTACAACATAAATAATGAAGGCTTGCATGACACTACACTTATGTTACTATCCACTATGATGGTAGTAACATAGACTAGTAACATATGCATGTTACTAGTCTAAGTTACTATGCACTATGACTAGCCTAAGTCTCAATTCTACTATACTAGTAGTAGTACCAATACATGTTGGATTTCCAGGTGCGTTAGATCACCCGACGCAAGCAGTGTCAAGAGGAAATTAACCAATGCATGTACAAATTCATGGAAATTTAGTGGTCATTCATGCATTCGTTCTAATTAATGCCTCGGTAAACATAACTTCTTGAGAAAAACGAGCGTACTGTGCAAACTACAAAATTAATTCGACCACTCACCGTCTACCTTGGTTGGAGAGATTTTGAAATTGAGCCATAAACTGGAAAGGCTCGATTACTATTTGTGGCCTTTGTATAGATGCAAAATGTATTTTTTTATAGTGGCCTTGTATAAGTAAATGGAGGGAGTACTAACCAAAGTACGTACGTAGTAGGGACGAGGAGTAAACGGAGGGAGTAGTAAAATTTTCTCCTAAGTGATGACTAACCTTATAGCTAACCTTGTTGTAGTACCAGTGACTAAGTAATGACTTTGTATGAGATGCCAACATCAGATAGCCTAACGCACCATGTTAAATCTCCAAGGGCGCGACCGCGCGTGCGACGCGACGGCGTGGTAGGTGCGACCATGATACGGGGTGCTGGCAGCCCTTGGATCTGAGATCAAACGGTCGCATGCTAAGTTGCTGAAAATTTGCAGAATAACCCTCCCACGGCAACCCGCAAATTTCCTCCCGTAATGTAGTAGGTTTCTCGGTTTGCATGCGGGTTTAATGGAGGCGAGGAGGCGTGTTCAGCCGGGCGTGCAGTGGATGGTGCAGTACTATTTGATTTGACAACTACAACTAGTATATTATAAAAAACAAAGAAGAGTAGTAGAGATAGAGATAAGAATAGAGACTAAGGAGGAGCACCGTCATCGCTTCCGTGGGCTACTCCTGCGCTCCATTCGGGTGTCAGAACGTCCCCTACAACCACTCCCTCCTGCGCTCCATTCGGCGGGGGCTGTTGACATTTGGGGAGCGCACTCTCGCGACTGCTAGCAGCCACGACTTCACCGACGACTACTTCTTCCCCGACCTCGGCAACCTCTTTCTCAACGACATGGGCGACAACCTCAACGCCAATGGCGCTGCTCCCATTGCACCGTATGTGTTTTTGTCCTTCCTGTTCGAAATCGTGGTAGAATTCATGTTTCTAGTCTGTGTCCTAGACTCGATCTGTTCATCTACTATGCTAGTCCGCATGATTAGTTTAATCTCTGTTATAGCCGTCATGATTTATTTTGTAGTAAATCTCGTAGTAACTTGCTCATATATTCAACTGGCGGAACATCCCCTATAGCCACTCCCATTTCATGGACGGCCTGGTCGATGCCTCCAAGGAGCCCTTCGTCTACTGCTATGAGTGCCCGGTGCCATTTTGGGGCTCGCCGGCGGACATCGTGCATCACCTGACGCAGGCGTGCGGCGATCACTACTGGCCCTTGGCGAAGAACATCAAGTACGAGACGTGCTACCTGTTCACCGTGTCGGAGTCGCTGGAGGATCAACGCCGTCTGCTAGTCTCGGAGGAGGACGACAGCGTCTTCCTCTTGATCGTGGCCACCGGCGAGGCCCGCGCAGGCCGCCGCCACATCTCTATAGTGTGCGTCAAGGGCGACGCCGCTAGCGCTGACACTGACACGGGTCCGATGTACGGGTGCGTGCTCACTATTACTACCCCTCGGAGGTCCGTGGGCGGCGACACTGGCTATGTCAAGCTGACTTGGACTCTGCCGAGCTGGGACCTTCCCGCCGATGTGGACATGGAAGACGCATCGTATTATTTGACCCCCAACAATGTGAATGGGGACTCCAAGGAGGTTCACTTGGACATATGCATTACTAAGTTAAATGTTGATCATTAGTCTTCGCTCAATGTAATCCGCTGTCTAAGCATGTGGAGACTTCCATGCATGATTTTGCTCTATTGGAGTATCGCGCATGAATAAAAGTGTATCCATTTATGGTTTAGTCTAGAATCTTCCATGTATGAATTTTTACTACAGTACCGGTGAAAGACTTATGTTGAACCATTTCCATAAGCACAATAAGAGTTATTTCTTCACAAGTTTTGGATGCAGGTTGAACAGTTGAACGCTTTTGCTTGCAAAAGATACTTTTTTATCTATTTCATCCGGATGTTTCTGAGCTCTAGAGATGAAATAATATCCGAAGAAACCTATCGATACCTGTTACACATGAGATGACCCCCACATCCTTTGTTAAAATAAAAAACACCCATATCAATGCATTTCACTCTTCCGTGCAACGGACGGGCACCTTACTTGCTCCTACAGGTGCTTAAGCTTGCCACATAGGCATAAAGTCTGATGTGGCAAGTTAATCAAGAAGAGAGAGACTAGTTTAGTGACCCAAGGAAGAAACGGTGCTAAGCGCGTGTACCTACGTGAAAAGACAATTTTGAGTCTATAGCTAATTAAATGAAGCAAACTTAGCAACACAATTTCATTGGAAGAGGTCACTCCTTGGCAAATGCAATAAATACTAGTACTCCCTGTGTCCCATAATATAAGAATGTTTTTGGCACTACACTAGTGTCAAAAACGTTCTTATATTATGGGACAGAGGGAGTACGAAGAAAGAGAAAGAGAGGAGTACAAAAAATACACTTATAGCCAACCTTATAGCCAACCTTGTTGTAGTATGAGTGACTAAGTGATGACTATGTATGACATGCCAACATCAGATAGCCTAACACACCGTGTTAAATCTCCATATGCGCGACCGCGAGCGACGCTTGACGGTCGTGGTAGTAGCGCTGACCAAGATACGGGCTCTTGGCAGCCCTTGGATCTCGAGGTCAAACGGTCGCATGCTAAGTTGCTGAAAATTTGTAGAATAACCCTCCAGGATAGGATATTCACCCATTGGTCTAGAATCACGCCATGCAACCGTTCGATCTCCGATCCAAGGGCTCTCGGAAGCCCGTATCATGGGAGAATGGAAAGCCACTAATCTGCCGTCAAGACGCCGGCAGTTTGCTCCTACTGCCCCTCGCACGCCCTTTAATACTACGGCGGTTCGCTCCTAGTCGTCCCGGCCCATTCACATTACGACAGTTCCACTAATCCTAACCCTCCTCCCAAATCCACGGCGTCCCAAATCTCCCCGATCGGGCGGTGAGTACAAGGTTAGAACCATCACCGGCGATGAGTTCGACGTCATCTACACCTGTTCTTCCGCTGACGGTGAAAGGATGCCTTTCTCGCTTGACGCATTTACGTTCAAGACTTCGATGATGAGTGGGTCGCTGGGCTAGATGTTGAGTACACCACGCCGTGGGACGAGAGAAGGATCTAAAGGAAGAAGAGAGGAAGAAGCCCGCCGTGATCCAGGTTTGCGTGCATGACTTATGCTTGGTCTACCACATATGCCATGCTGACGTTGAGTGCCACGATTTTAAGGACTTCCTTGAGAGCAACCTAGTCAAATTCGTTACTGTAGACTTTGGTAATGACAAAGAAGTCCTGCGTCGGATAGGCCTCGTTGTAGGCAACACCTTTGATCTCCAAAAGAATCGGTTGGTGTCCTCTCGTCAGCCTTCAATGCTGACCCTGGCAGGAGCCATGGTTCATCCTTCGTACGGTAAACTGGAGAAACCTCATTACACGTTTCATCGTCATGCATGGCAGCGGAATGTACTAGATATAGACCACATCCAGTACGCTGCAATGGATGGCTACCTTTGTTTCAATATCTACAAGGGTTGGATGAAGAGCAACAGCCAAGTTGGCGGTTCAAGCAAAGAAGTATCAGCCAAGAGGAAGAGGGACAAGGACGAAGTCGAGGACGTGGACGAGGACTCCGAGTAAGGTGGCAGTGTCATTGCTCATGGTGGTTCTAATGCAGTGTGTACCGGAATAGTTGCAAAGTTTAATTTCAGGTGTGCTTAATTTAGTTTGAGGGGTGTGTTGTGTTGAGCCCCTAGTAGAACTATGTTATGTTTCTTCTTGTTACTTTAACTCTTCAGTAAGTACATACTAGTATTTCTTACATTTCATCTTTTAGTTGGTATAGTACTACCACTCATTTATTCACATTATATACGTACAATATATATGGCCAACATCATTAGCCAGCAATTTAGTTGTCAAAGAATTTCAGGGTGCTTAGTTTTGTCAAAGAATTCCAGGGTGCTTAGTTTTATTTGAGGGGTGGGTTGTGCTGGACACCATTATTGTGACTAGCCTTTTTAATAGTACTATATGCATAATTTGGCGACGAGTGCTCTCTATATGTACCACTTTTTTTTTTAATTTCAAGTTTTGCTCCATGGCGCAATCCATCGACACTAAGGCTGTACAAAAGTATACAATTTTTAAAAGGCTAGAGGGCGGGCAGTCTAGCTTGGTCGGTTTCACGAGAGGCGAGGGCCTTTGTGATTTGACGGCTCATTACTGCTGGAAGGCAGGGCCTTGTGATTTAACCGTCAGATAAATGCGCATTGTGACCCTGATCGAGGAGGAGCAAAGAACTGCAAGGGTATACTCAAGTTTTCCACCGGAGTAATACTTGTGACGGAGGAGCCTAAACACGGCAGCCCAAAGTGCCATATGGCGATAAAAATGATCTAATTTGCTAGTCATCTCATTGTTACTAGCATTGTTCTATTCATTCCTCAAAAAACAAAAAACCATTGTTCTATTTATGCCTCGCAGAGAACGTGACACGGCGGCGTAAACACCAAGCAAAAGATGAAACACAGAAAGAAAAGAAGAAGGAAGATTATCAACCCAAATGATCTAATTCACATGGAGTCAGAATCGCTTCTTCATTGCATCCACGACCTCCATCTCCTTTGCGTCTCCTCCGCCATCTTCTTTGTTCTGTCCCATGACGCTGGATTTCTCGACGCGAGCCTTCATCATCTGCTCCACGGCCGCATTACGTACCTTTGACAAAGCAGCGGGTGCTCGGCGGAGCTTCGCCAACTCCTCCTTCTGTTCCATGACGAGGGCCTACAGCATCTTCATCGAGGAACTACTATTCTCATGCAACTTCTTCCAGCCGGCGTTCTTCTCCTTCAACAGGTCGATCTCGTGGCAGAGCTTCGCCTTGTCCTCCTGAAGTCACAGGATTTCGCCGATCGCCTTCTTCTCCAAGGCAATGATCTTCTTCAAAGAAAGATCACCAAGTGGGCGGTCAACTCCCCCGCCGATTGAGCTCGGCGGGCATGTCATCGAGGCTCTCCTTCAGCAACTCCGTCAAGCCTTGGATGAACTCCTTCTGCTTATTGAGGTGCTTATTGAGCTGATCGGGCATGCCGTAGAGGGATAACGACTCCAGCTCCGCCGACTCGGCATGTTCGCCTCCGCGACTAGGGCGCTCCTGGGAGCCATCGCCTGCCCGTGAGAGATCTTTCGAGGTCTTGTAAGTGCTTCTAGTGCCCCTTAGTGATTTTGGTGTATTGAAGACTTACAGGTTAAGGAACTAATGTGTTTATGAGTGTACACAGGTCTATAAGTCTATGAGGAGTTTGATATTTACAGTGAAAGTCGACCCTAAAAATGAAGTTCTTCGATCAAGACTTTGATATTCGAAGACTTTCTCAAGACTTTGAAAGTGAAGAAATTGGTGTGACCTTGAAGACTTGGTATTCATTTGAGGAACATGAAGCGTGAAGACTTTTGTTTTCGTAGTTTAGTTTTTCTCTTTCTTGAGTCATAGGAAACACTGCATCTTGTTAAAGTGGGTCGAGGAAATACTAAGGAAAAATTTCGATGTGATGCTCAACTCAAAATCCTACAACTACCAATGCTTCGAGTGAAGCCTTTGGAAATCTCATACACCTCAGTCATTTTCTTCAAAGTGATGAGACGAAGTTCTTCCGGTCGCTGAGGAATTTGTTTTGACCGAGGAGTTAGGAATTCGCCAAAGGCGGATTGCCTACAAAGGAGGAACATGATAGCCCCGAGGAATTTGAGAGTCAAATTTCCATTTATTCTTTATCTTGCGCAGAGTCCCAAAATATCTTATCCACGTAACGGTCATATCATTGAAGGGCATTTATGTCTTATCATGTCGGGCTG
Organism: Aegilops bicornis; assembly: GCA_021605145.1. Classification (NCBI taxonomy): domain Eukaryota; kingdom Viridiplantae; phylum Streptophyta; class Magnoliopsida; order Poales; family Poaceae; genus Aegilops; species Aegilops bicornis. Next base: position 579,731,482 of record CM038675.1, read on the forward strand.
CTCCCTAGGCTATAAATAGTCGCCCCTACAACCACTAGCTGGTTGGCTGCTCGAGAGAACTTTACACTTGTCATTTGAGAGCAACCCATCCTCCGAGGACTTTGAGCGAAAATCATCGAGTGAGGAAAACCCAAAAACCAAACCCTACAAATCCAAAGTGATTGAGCATCATCAAGAGATTGATCTGCGTGGATCCGACGCTTGTTACCTTTGAAGACTGTGCTTCTTCCAGACGGTTAGGCGTCATGGTCTAGAGCATCCAAGAGGAATTGTGGATCATTGAGTGACCAAATCTATGAAGGTTTGGAAGTCGCTCAAGACTTACCACGAGTGATTGGACGAGGTCTGTGTGACCTTGGTTCAAGGAGAATACGGTGAGGACTTGGTGTCCCGAGCTGCGTGTTTCGCCGATCGGGTGTCCGGACTGTGTGTCCTCGAGTTTAAATACTCAAATTGCTCCAACCAGGATGTACAACTGAGACAACAGTTGGAACTGGTCTACCAAATCATTGTCTTCACCAACCTAACTGGTTCTATTTCCTCAACTCTTTCATTTCCTCATTACTGTGTTGAGTGTTCATTCATATCTGTGTTTGAAGACTTTGATTGAAGACTTTCTCAATTTCTTCAGTCTGTTTGTCTTCATCTTGTGCTATCCTGTGTTTACGCTTTCTGTACTCTTTGATTGTCTTCATTTCATCATGATGACCATGCCCGCATTCTCTTATGCTTACTTCTGAGTACTTATTCCTCTGCAAGTAGTTCTTCACTAAGTAATTTCCTCACCGCAAATTCCTCGTTGAAGAATTCATAAAATCGCCTATTCACCCCCTCTAGTCGATATAATGCACTTTCTATTGGTATCAGAGCAAGGTACTCCCTTGTTCTGTGTGATTTTGGTTTAACCACCTGGAGTTTTAGTTATGTCGACTGCAGGTATGATCAAGGTCTCAGCAGGGTGTCCTACCTTTGATGGGACAGACTACCCCTACTGGAAGAACAAGATGCGAATGCATCTTGAGGCAATTGTCAACGATCTCTGGTATGTTGTGGAAAATGGTGTTCCCTCGGTCACACCTTCTCACGAATGCTGCCGATGTGAAGAGATTCAAGCAACTCGATTCTCAAGCGAAGAATATCATATGTGGCCATCCGAGCAAAGGACAATATGGAAGAGTGAGTGCTTTGGAAACCGCTAAGCTCATCTCGGGACATGTTGTCCAAAGTAAATGAAGGAGTCTCAACTCAGCATGACTCTCGAGTTGATGTTCTTCAATCTCTTCAACCGCTTCAAAAGACTCGACAACGAAAACGCTCAACAAACCTTCGATCGCCTCACTGACATCTCAAATGAGCTTCAAGCGCTTGGTGCCACTGACATCACCGACCATGAGGTGGTGAAGAAATTGTTGCGGTCGCTTGATTCCTCATTTGATACTCTGGCACTAATGATACAAGAGCATGCTGACTACAAGTCACTTGATCCAGCTGATATCCTCGAGAGGCGAAATACTCATGAGTTCCAAATTTTGTCAAAAGAGAGATCTCTATGGTTCTAGCTATGGAAAACACGTGCCTCAAGGCCAAGGTGGTGTCTGAATCTGAGTGTGAAGACTCTGGTAGTAGCCTTGGAGATCCTGAAGAATTGAGCCAGGATCTAGCACTGCTCGTGAAGAAATTCCAGAAGTTCGCAAGACATGGTCGCTTTGGAAAATCCTCAAGGAGCAGTGATTCCTCATCCAGTGACTATAAGAGAAGACTTTGCCACAAATGCAAGAAACCTGGTCACTACATCCACGATTGTCCTTAGTGGGAAAAGGAATTAAAGAAGAAGAAATACAAGGATTACAGTTCTGATGACGCTAAGAAGAAGAAGAAATCGTCGAAATCTTCATCATCAAAATCCTCAAAGCCTTCTTCTCACAAGAAGAGCAGCTCCAAAAGGCTCGGGCATTCATTGGCAAGGAAATGGACTCTGAAGCTGAATCTGAGGAACATGAGGAAGAGGAGGCATCAGAAGAATCTGAGTCTGGTGTGGCGAGTCTAGCTCTCGCTACTGCTTTCGTCAACAAGTCCATCTTCAACTCAAGAAAATGACCTCACCAACAAAGCTGATGAAGATAGTGATGACTACGCCCCACCTATTGCTTCATGGCAAAGGGTGCCAAGGTACTCAAATATACCTCCTCTGAATCTAGTGAAAATGAATCTGATGAAGATCTAAAGCCCAGCTACTCAAAACTTGCTAAGATTGCTGTAAAACAACAAAGGGCTTTTGAAAAGGTTCAAAACATGCTAGATAAAAGTGATGATATGTTAGATGAAGAAATGGATCGCACTAAAGCCCTGACTGAAAATCTTCAGAGACTTCAGTCTAGGTTTGACAGCCTTCAAGTTCATCATAACACTCTCTTGTCTGATCATGAGAAACTTTCTTATGAATTTCTTCAAAGAAAGCAAGATCTTGAGAAGCTAAGAGTGAGTTATGAAGATCTTCGTATGAGCGCGATTCATTACTTGCTCAACAAATCAGCGCTTCTCGTGAAGAATTTGTTCCTCCATGCTTAAAGTGCATTGAATGTGAATCTGCTAATTCTTCATCTAAATGTTCAAATGCTTCAATCGTTACAAATTCTTCACCTGCCTCTGCTATCACTAATTCCTCATCCGAGGACATTGCTAGTATCACCGACGATGCAGGTTGAAGGAATTGTACATGACATGCATGTACAAAAGCCTCAAAGGGCATCGACTCTTTGTGATGTGCTTAAAAGCAGATCCTCAACAGAACCCTAGGAAAGAGGGTATTGCCTTTGAGAGGAAACTCAATGCCGATGGAACATATTGGAAGCTTTGAGCGGTATCCCAAAACCTCATGGGTTGCTTTGCAAAGGGACCTCCGATTGATCCATCTAACTCATCTGGCTTTACATGCGAATCTCCTCATTCTTCCGATGAGTCATTTGACTCCAACTATAAACTGTTCAAAAATCAGAATGGTGAAGTATTTGCTAGATATGTTGGCACTAACTGCAGGAACGGTTCCCCTATGAAGAAAATCTGGGTTCCCAAGAAGTGCCTTGAAAGTCTTTAGGTAAATGTCCTCATGACACCACCTGTGAAGAATAGGAACCCCAGTTCAAACTCTTCATATGGACCAAATTCTTCATATGGATCCAAGTCCTCATACAGACCAAATTCCTCACATGGATCAAATTCCTCAAAAGGATCAAAGTCCTCATATGATTATCATCGTGCTAACAACTCGCTTTCGCAGGTAGAGCTAAGGGCTATGAATATGTGCATTATTCTTCAAACCAATATGTTCATAAGTCCTCAAGAATTTCTCTGCTTATTCATATGCTTACCCTAACCCCTCTTATGTGAAACGAAATGGATTGGCCTCTATGCCACCATTCTCATATGGTGCTTGCAAGAGTGATGAACTCTTTGCCACCCCTTCAGATGTGGGTGGTGAAGAAAAGAACTAACCTCTTCTGCAGGGTCAGGTCTCGGGCGTGCTTTAAACGTCTGAAGAAGAATTTCTTTGGGGGCACGACAAAAATGCTCGAAAGGACGCAGGCTAATCATGAAGAAATGAACTTTCATTTCACACGCCCTCATATCGCTTATCTGTTATCTCGCCTGATGAAATTCTTCTGATGAACTTGATATCGTATTCTTCACTGATGAAGTATATGAGAACATAAGTTGCACTAATTCATCTGCAGGATGATCAACCCAAAGCCAATGAGTGGGTCCTCGATAGTGGATGTACAAATCACATGACTGGTGACAAGAATCTATTGATGGATGCTCCCTTATCACCATCACATCTGAAGCATATCATCTTTGCTGACAAAGGCAAAAGTCAGGTATTGGGTCTTGGTAAGGTTGCGATCTCTAAGGACATACACATGGAATAAGCCATGCTTGTTGAGTCCTTAGGATACAACCTCATGTCAGTCTCAATGCTTTGTGATCTTGATATGGTTGTTATCTTTGGCAAGTATCGTTGTGTTGTGATTATGGAAGCTGACAATTCCAAAGTCTTGAAGGCTTTAGGAGAGGAGACTTGTATATTGTTGATTTCTCTACAGGACCACAACCAGCCGTGTGTCTACTTGCAAAAGCTTCAGAAGGCTGGCTATGGCATCGGCGACTTGGTCACGCAGGCATGAGGAACTTGCACACGCTTGCAAAGAAGAAGCATGTCATTGGCATTGAGAATGTCAAATTCCTCAAGGACCACTTGTGTGGAGCCTGTGAAGCTGGAAAAATGACCAAGGCCAAGCATCCAGCGAAGACTATCATGACCACTACTCATCCCTTCGAATTGCTTCACATGGACCTCTTTGGTCCTAATCATCACTCAACAGTCACTAATGATGCATCTCTATATGGCTTTGTTATTGTTGATGATTACTCTCGTTACACATGGGTACACATTGTTACTTACAAAAATGAAGTGCAGGAAGTCTTCAAACGATTTTCCTCGAGGGCTTCAACTAACTTTGGTGTGAAGATCGGACACATCAGAGTGACAATGGAACTGAGTTCAAGAACTCCGGTCTTGATGCCTATCTTGATGAACTTGGTATTACTCATGAGTTATCTGCTCCCTATACTCCTCAGCAAAATGGCGTCGTGGAGCGCAAGAACAGAACTCTAGTTGAGATGGCTCGCACTACGCTTGATGAATACAAAACGCCTAGTCGTTTTTGGATTGATGCAATTGATACCGCGTGCCACATCATCAACATAGTGTATCTTCACAAATTCTTCAAGAAGACTGCCTATGAAGTCCTCACTGACAAGAAACCCAATGTGAGTTATTTCAAAGTCTTCGGTGCTAAATGCTGGATTAGAGATCCTCATCGCATTTCTAAATTTGCACCGAAAGCACATGAAGGTTTTATGCTTGGTTACGGAAAGGACTCGCACACCTACAGAGTCTTCAACATCGCTCTTCACAAGATTGTTGATATTGTAGATGTGCGGTTTGATGAAACTAATGGCTCGCAAAGAGAGCACCTACCTTCGTGTTAGATGAACCAGCTCCCGGGGAATCTATCAAGTTCAAGGCAACCGAGGATGTCATTCCCTCTTGAAGAATCTGCTTTGAAGAATTCACTCCTCAGACGCGAAGAACGCCGAGTGATGCACCAAGATAATGTCAAGACAATGGTGCCGAGGAAAATGATCAAATTCCTCGACGACAACCAGCTCATCCTCGCGTTGCAAAAGAAGTGCAAGTTGACAAGATCATCGATGACATTGAAGTGCTGTGTCCTCTCACACGCTCAAAAGCTTCACATTTATCTAACTTTTGTGGGCACTATGCTTTTGTCTCTATCACAGAGCCCACTAAGGTAGATGAAGCATTTGGAGCCCGAGTGGATTCAGGCCATGCAAGAAGAATTACATCGATTCGAGCTCAACAATGTCAGGAACTGGTCAAACGTCCAGATCCTCGCAAGCATAATATCATTGGCACAAACTGGATCTACTGCAACAAGCAAGATGAAAATGGCCTTGTGGTAAGGAATAAGGCACGACTTGTAGCTCAAGGCTACACACAGGTTGAAGGAATTGATTTCGATGAAACTTTTGCACCTGTTGCTAGACTTGAGGCTATTCGTGATATTACTTGCTTATGCTAACCATCATAATGTCACTTTATATCAAATGGATGTAAAAGTGCATTCCTCAATGGTAAGCTTGAGGAAGAAGTATATGTTGCTCAACCCCTGTGTTTTGAAGATCCAAAGAATCGACAAAGTCTTGAGACTCAACAAGGCCCTCTATGGTCTCAAACAGTTCCCCACGGCGTGGTATGATACATTGAAGGAATTCTTCTGAAGAATGGCTTCACACCCGGTTCACTCGACCCTACTCTCTTTACTAAATCATATGATGGTGAACTGTTTGTGCCAAATATATGTTGATGATATTATCTTTGGCTGTCTTGACCAACGTTATAGTGATAAATTTGCCTATATGATGAGTGAAGAATATCAAATGTCTATAATGGGAGAGTTGAAATTCTTCTTAGGTCTTCAAATTAAATCCAACAACACAATGGCATATTCATATCTCAGGAGAAATACCTCAAAGATGTCCTGAAGAAATTCGGCATGCACGATTGCAAAGGTGTCAAAATTCCTATGCCCACAAATGGCCATCTATGCACTGATGAAAATGGTATTGACTTCGATCACAAGTATACCGCTCCATGATTGGTTCTCTATTGTACTTATGTGCATCTAGGCCAGATATAATGCTTAGTGTTAGCATGTGTGCCCGATTTCAAGCTACACCGAAGGAATCACACCATAAGGCTATGAAGCATATTCTTCGATATCTAGCTCACACACCAACACTAGGATTATGGTACCCCAAGGGCTCTACTTTTGATCTCATTGGATATTCTCGACTGACTATCTTTGGTGATCGTGTGGACCGCAAGTCAACATCTGGTACTTGTCATTTCCTCGGACGATCTTTGGTCCGTTGGTCCTCGAAGAAACAGAACTGCGTATCACTGTCTATTGCGGAAGCTGAATACATTGCTGCTGGCTCTTGTTGTGCTCAATTGCTGCGGATGAAGCAAACTCTCAAGGACTACGGCATCAACGTGAAGAATGTGCCTCTCATCGTGACAATGAGAGTGCCATCAAGATTGCTCACAACCCGATTCAGCACTTTCGAAGACAAAGCACATTCAAATTCGTCATCATTTTCTTCGTGATCATGTGTTGAAGGGCGACATCTCCATCGAGCATGTGAAGACTGAAGAACAAATAGCCGATATCTTCACAAAGCCCTTGGATGAGAAGAGATTTAGCAAGTTGCGGTGTGAGCTAAATATCTTAGAATCTTCGAATGTTCTTTGAAAAGGACACACATCCTGACACTTATGCAAAATTGATGACTTAGATGTGCAACACATGAAGAAACGTTTTTCTTCAATCAATGAAGAATAACTCTCTAAGTGTGAAGAAATTAATGAAGAATTTGATTCTCAGAACCCTACGACAATTGCACGCGGTGTCTGAAACCATCATTCTTATACAGTGGGTCACGCCACCACCAAAGTTGAAAATCTTCAATTTGAGTTTTTCCTCAGTTTTTGAAATTCTTCAGTCTTTCAAATTCTTCAACTTTTCAAAATCTTCACTGTTTCCGTCGTTTTTCTATATTAGCTATATATATGTGGGTTTATGTCCTCTACAACATTCACTTATGGCTAATTCTTCAAGTTGCTTTTTCTGCTAAGTGAATGTGATCGGACCCTTCCCCCTCTATGCTATACTCAACCCATCCATTCACAAATTCTTCATGTGCGTTCTATTTGAAACTTGTTCAAAATCTTCACTGTGTCCTTGTCAGCTGAAGAAATTGCGAACGGAACTTTAAAACTGATCTTATCCAAACTTTCGCTTTTGCCGCTCAAACCGCTCCGCATCCCACGATAGATTTATCTATTCACCCACGATCTAACACAATCTCCACTTCTCAGTACGTGGGTGACACATGTCAAGCGAATGAGAAGGGTCAGGGGCACGTTCGTCCCAAATCTTCGGGCGAACATTTTTTCACCGTGGCTATATATATATACTCCCTCTCCCCTTCCTCACTTCCTTTACTCCGCTCGACCACTCTCTCTCGCTCGAGCTTCTCAAACCCTAGCGCCGCCGCTACTCCATCGTCGCCGGTGAGGAAAAGCTTCACTGCCTCGACCTCTCCGCCGACGTACTTTCGCTACCGATCATGGAAATCTTCACTCCGCCGCCGTAGCTGTCTTCCTCCGCCAAGTTAGGGCGTGGAAGATCTAACCTGACGAACTTCCCATCTGTTCTTCTCAGTTCGTCGTGTTCTTCACTTCGGGTAATTAAAAGTTACTTTTATTACTCGCTCTTCAAAGGTGTTTATTCTTCAAATCTTCACACATATGAACACCTCAAACAAAATATGCTCTTGATTCATTTCTCTAAGCAATGATTTTCTTCAAGATTCCTCAATTGTGTGGATCCTCGATCTATACAACTCGAACCTAAGACAAAGATCGCTTAGTGAAATTCTTCAAGGCTCATCTGGTCAAATTCCTCAAACTAGTTCTTTTGAAAAACCTTCTGAGAACGCATATGACCTCTCCAAATTCCTCGCAACTATACTCTGTTCACAGGTACTCATGTCCGCTGCTGAATCACTAGGTTCTCATGAACTTAACTCATTTGCAGCGTTCCTTGAAGAAAAGTTGCATACTTCTTCAGAGAATTCGTTTGTTCAAATTCCTCACCAAGAATATGGCGTAAGGAAAGAAGCCACGTAAAGGAGGAAAGAGGCCTGAGGTCATGACTGCGTTTGAGATCCCTGAGGAAATATATGCTGATTATTGCACACCTGATGAAGCCGAGTTCGGCAAAGAAAAGAAAAATCAGTGCAAGGTGCGCATTCAAAGGATTGAAAGGAGATGGGCAAGGGAATGGAGGTAGTACAGATATGTTACTCCAAAGTACATGAAGAAATTCGCTCTCAATCCTCCATGCCCAAGAGCTCCATTGGCACCTGGTCAAGAAGTCGACCCCACCAAAGATCAAGCATGGTGAGGACTTTCCTCAAGAATGGGCCAAGCGCCAAGCCAAATTGGCAAGACAAGCCAACGAGGCGGTGAGGAAATTCAATGAGGACTCACATCACTGCTGCCACTGAGGCCTCTGTCAAGCCAAGAAAATCTATGGCAAAGAAGCCCGCACACAAGCCAAGTGCTTCACCAACTGTGCCCTCACGGCCAAGTTCCTTAGCTGTGCCCTCACGGCCAATTCCTCATGCTGCTCCTGCTCCTCCCAAGTCCTCAGCTGCTCCTACAAAGTCCTCAACAGTTCCGACAAAGTCCTCAAAGACTGTGCATCCGCCACGTACAAAGGACTGCAAGCATCTCCATTGCCTCTGGTGTTTCAGCAAGTTCCTCACCTGCACCAAATTCTTCATCCGCCCGACTCTGCTGAAGACTAAGGCCATACCGGACGAGGTCCTCGGCCAAGTCCCAAGAAGAAACAGTCGCCTTCCAAGAGCCACTGAAGATGATGAGGCTTATGATGATGAACTTATGGAAATCATCGAGACCGCCAAGAAAGGGCCGCTAGAGCCAAAGGCACACCGTGCGTTACATCGCTGTTGGATCCAAGAGCGATCCTAGACTACATTGATCTACGGCACAAGGACCCAAACACTCCTATGCTCGACTTCAAGTTGACACCTGGCCAAAGTCACATGTTGACTCATTTCATCCAAGAGGAGAAATGGAAATTTGATACGGCCAGAGAGATCAAGAAATCGCAGTACAGAAAGGAGAAACTGCTGAAGAAAAACGTTGTCAAGATGACAACTGAAGAACTTATCAAGATGCAGGCTGACATCAAAGCCCTCAACGACAAATTTAACTCCTATTATGCTGATTGGCAAGGAGCCAAAGTCGATTAAATCAACCCGACGAAGAAGTTCACCAATGTTGCTGCCCTAACGCAACATGAAATTCCTCAGCCGAGCCTCACCAAAGCATTAGAAGAACATGCCAAGACCGCTAATGAAGTTCAGTCTTTGAAGACAATGCTAGTTCCAGGGCTGATGATCCCATTCCAAATACCGAAGAAATTGCGGGCATCCACTAGTGGTGCGCTCAAGAAAGCCGAACAAGTCGTGGAAATCGCATCGATTGCGCTGAGGAAAATCAACAAGATTCCTCGGCTCCTCCTGCGCCAACACCAACTCCAATTCTTCCATCTGCCTCTGATGTGAAGAAGACCAAGGCTGCAGAACGAGCTGCAGTGAAGAAACGGAAAGCATCAGCTGCGTCAAATTCTTTGGCTGTGAAGAAAATGAAGCCAATGACCAGCTCCTTTGAAAATCCTATTAATGCTGTTCCAATTTCCTCAATTCCATCAAAGGACCTTGTTCCTTTTGGTGAAGATTATGAGATCCCAAGCGGATCTGATGAAGAAGATCATTCTGCTGCTTCGTCAGAGCAGATTGATGAAGAAATTGAAGTGGAAGCAATCCCTTCAACCCCAATCATTTCCCCGCCTATGCCTTAGTTCATAGCTGAAGAGGCTGGCGTTGAGGAAATTGAAGAAGATGTGGATATTGGAAGCACAACGCCAGTGATGAACGATGACTTTTGGGAAACTCAGCATCCAAATTCTCCACTCTTCACCCCAATTCAACAGATTCCTCAGTCCCCTGCTCCAACAGTTCTAATGGGCTCTGAAGAAACTCATCCCACTTCATCATCCATGAAGAAATTCCAGCCACTAGCGCCGATGAACTCACATCGCTAATCCTCGATCGCACTCAGAGAGGAACAAGAAATTCCTTAGCTCAAGAACACCGAGATTGCGATTCCAGAGGTCGTGATGCAACTCATCGACACTCCATTGCCAAAGCCAAAGAATCCCTTCTCAACAAAGCAAAAGTTCAAGGCTGAAGATTTCTTCGGCGAGCACGTATTCTTCACTGATTACAATCCATATGATTCTGCTCGCATAAGGAAGAGGCATTTCTGGATTGCCAGTCAAGCCAATTTCTATTCCTCAATGCTCTTCAACAAAGACAAAGTCTTTGATCATGCACATATTCCTCATGTGGACATGGAGTCTCTGCCAGGCTTCAAGCCAGTCCTCAGTGTTCTTCACGACGCAGGACTTCTGAATTTCTGCACTGACATCTGTGATTGGAATGAAGAACTCATTCTTCAATTCTATGCAACGCTGCACATCACCGGAGACGCTGAAGACGTGAACTCATGGGTGTTAGATCGATGTCCGAAAATACTCACTACAAGGCACCAAAGAATCGAATTGCTTCGTGCTCTACCACTCAGTCCTCCCCTTGATGGTGCTCGTTGTATCTACAATGAACCCGAGCTTTCAAATCACTATATGCAAGTGCTGTTGAAGCCTTTGAAGCCTGGGCAGGCACCTAGAACCTAATTGCTAGTATATGAATTATTGTATGTGCCTCGGTCTGTCTTTCATTTTCTGTCTAATACAATGTGTCCTATCTAAGGCCACAACTCAAATGATGAAGAAGTCGTTGGTATCATGAAGAATATGCTTTTCAATATCATTCATGGCGTTCCCGTCAACTTCTATGATTTCTTCATGAGGACTCTGGCGAATATTGCTATGTCACCTTTTGAGCTGAAGCCTTATGCACCTTGGATAATGAGATTCATCAGGACAAGGTCTTCACTCAATTACAAGGCTGATACTCTGAACCACTTCAGCTACTTGCCCCCGATTGAAGTCCTCAAACGGACATTTTCCTCGGTGATGACAAGGGCAAGGCAACTGCTGTGATCGATGAAGGCACTTTCGTCCATTGGATGGTCGGGCTTCGCAAAGCTGCATCCTACTCCACCAATGATGACTCACACACATGACTCTGCCAAATACCTCAGCCAAGCAAAATCCTCAAGCCACAAAGCACCTGTGGTGATGACCGATCGTGAGTTACTCCTCGGTCTTCATCGGAAGGTTGATCGCAATCATAAATGGGTCAAGCGTCGGTTGGTTCTATTATTCACAACATGACTTCAACACATAATGCAAAGTGAAGAAAACCACTACTACCTCCATGAAAACTTCAAACGCACTGGGCTGTTCTTTCAAATGTCTACAAAGACGGAAGAAGCGACGACAATGGGTCTCAAGGAAGAATTTGACTGGTCTGCACCTCCTCCGAAGAAATACAAGAAGGTCAAAGTTCCTTCCTTGGTGGTCAGCTCCTATTCTTCATCACGAGACACTGATGAAAATGAAGACTTGGACGACACTGCGGCAGGCCCCACTACAACAACCGACCCCAACAACGTTGGCGCTCCTTCATCAACTTGAAATTCTTGAGCGTTAGTCCTCGGTTCGATCCTTTTGGTCATTCGATGACAAAGGGGAGAAATTTGAGTTAGTCTTCAAGCGGGTCTATTATATGGGCATTTTTGTGAACTTACAACTCGCTCTTCCGAAACTTTTATTGGATCGAGTTGTAATCTTAAACCCGATGGTGCTTTTATACTTTTGATGCAATCGTGCTCTGATACTCTTGATGCGTTATTGCATGCCTGTTCCTCATTAATGTTATTGCACGCATGCTGAATTTCATCAAGCACCATATTTCATCATGCATTTCAAATTCTTCATATTATATGTCAAATGCGTGTATGAATTACAAGATATAGGGGGAGATCTCCATGATTCAACTCTTCAAATGTGCATTGCCTCAAAAGCAAATTCCTCACTATGCACATCTTCAGGGGAAGTTCTTCTATATCTTGCAATCAAATTCCTCAACATCAGTATTTACACTTCATATGTTTATCCCCGTTGAACTTAACCTATATTGTCATCAATCACCAAAAAGGGGGAGATTGTAAGTGCATCTAGTGCCCCTTAGTGATTTTGGTGTATTGAAGACTTATAGGTTAAGGAACTAATGTGTTTATGAGTGTACACAGGTCTATAAGTCTATGAGGAGTTTGATATTTACAATGAAAGTCGACCCCTAAAAATGAAGTTCTTCGACTGAAGACTTTGATATTCTGAAGACTTTCTGAAGACTTTGAAAGTGAAGAAATTGGTGTGACCTTGAAGACTTGGTATTCATTTGAGGAACATGAAGCGTGAAGACTTTTGTTTTCGTAGTTTCGCTTTCTCCTGTCTTGAGTCATAGGAAACACCGTCTTGTTAAAGGGGTCGAGGAAATACTAAGGAAAAATTTCCATGTGATGCTCAACTCAAAATCCTACACCTACCAATCCCTTCGAGTGAAGCCTTTGGAAATCTCATACAGATTCAGTCAATTTCTTGATGTGAGACGAAGTTCTTCCGTCATTGAGGAATTTGTTCTCGACCGAGGAGTTAGGAATTCGCCAAAGGCGGATTGCCTACACAAAGGAGGAACATGATAGCCCCGAGGAATTTGAGAGTCAAATTTCCGACCGCTGTCAAGGCGCCGCCACCTGTCCCAAAATATCTTATCCACCTAACGGTCATATCATTGAAGGGCATTTATGTCTTATCATGTCGGGCTGCTCCCTAGGCTATAAATAGCCGCCCTACAACCACTAGCTGGTTGGCTGCCCGAGAGAACTTGACACTTGTCATTTGAGAGCAACCCATCCTCTGAAGACTTTGAGCAAAAATCATCGAGTGAGGAAAACCCAAACCCAAACACCTACAAACCCAAAGTGATTGAGCATCACTGAAGAGATTGATCCAGCGTGGATCCGACGCTTGTTACCTTTGAAGACTGTGCTTCTTCCAGACGGTTAGGCGTCATGGTCTAGAGCATCCAAGAGGAATTGTGGATCGCCGAGTGACCAAGTCTATGAAGGTTTGGAAGTCGCTCAAGACTTACCACGAGTGATTGGACGAGGTCTGTGGGACCTTAGTTCAAGGAGAATACGGAGAGGACTTGGTGTCTTGAGCTGCGTGCTCAGCAACCGGGTGTCCGGGACTGTGTGTCCTCGAGTTTAAATACTCAGCCGCTCCAACCAGATGTACAACTAAGACATCAGTTGGAACTGGTCTACCAAAAATCATTGTCTTCACCAACATAACTGGTTCTATTTCCTCAACTCTTTCATTTCCTCATTACTGTGTTGAGTGTTCATTCATATCTGTGTTTGAAGACTTTGACTGAAGACTTTCTCAATTTCCTCAGTTCAATTTCTTCAGTCTGTTTGTCTTCATCTTGTGCTATCCTGTGTTTACGCTTTCAGTACTCTTTGATTGTCTTCATTTCATCATGATGACCATGCCCGCATTATCTTATGCTTATTTCTGATTACTTATTCCGCTGCAAGTAGTTCTTCGCTAAGGAATTTCCTCACCGGCAAATTCCTCAATGAAGAATTCATAAAAATCGCCTATTCACCGCCCCCCTAGTCGATATAACGCACTTTCAGGTCTCTGCGTGGCGGCGAGCCCTCTTTTTTTTCCGAAGCCTTGTTTGCCGCTCCCTTGTTACTTAGTAGTTCTAACCGAGAGCTCGCTCACCGCCATGGCAACGACGGACGAAGAAGAAGCACTTATGAGGAGGAAAGGTAGAGTAATTTTCGGTTAGGTAGTTCCCATTTTTATAACCTAGGTACTAGCACTAGTAGTACTAATACCTGCATAGTGGGAACACGTTCAGGTTTGGTACGTACTAGTAGGTGTGAGCAGGCTTTCGAATGTGATGGGAACAAGGTAAAGATTAATTGATGGTTTTGGTTTCGAGGCCCGAAACGGCTCCCGATGAGTTTAGCGGAACATAAATTTCAAGTATTACACTTTAAAAAATTGACACAAAATACGAAGGAGACCAATGGAAGTACTACTAGCAACCCATGATTTAACTACTCGCATGCGCGCAGTGGAGTAATAATGTCTTTCTTCCGCCCTCACGTCCACTCAATTTGCATGCGATGTATTAATTGACCATCAATGAAGTGAACGACTTTACACGCGTCAAATTATCACATGGGGTGGATGTTGGTACAAAATTGCGTCCGCCCGTGTACCCGCGTGTGCGTGCGAGGGAATGAGTGCGTGCGTGGCATGCCTGCACATCTTTGCTTCGTGCATGTACCGCCAGTATGGCTCGGGGAGGACGAGTACATTCTTCTGGAACCAAAGCAGACGTCACTATGATCAATCCACGCAAGGAGGTCGCGACAACGCCTCCACATGTGCCACGTGGCTTCATGAAATGTAAGAGAGACACTGTAGCGTGCCATTGGTATTCTAATTTACGTGTTTTGCACATACTCAAGTACTAGTAATGTACACGTGCATTGCACGCATCAGATTTTGCAACCAAATTATGAATAAATACCACATTATAGCATGTAAGCTCTGAGTCATATATGCGTGATGTAGCCCTTCGTTTAATTCTTATAGTTCATCTCATTCAAAATCAAATTAGTTTTTATAAAAAAGCTAAGAACACATGAATAGGAAAACATGGGATTATAGTGGAATGTCGTCTTGAATCCTACATGATTGTACGAGTGTTTGATTGTGCATAGAATAAACGCAGAATTCTTTCAAAGAGGTTTGAATGGATGGGATGTTTCCTATGAAATCTAGTGCAAATGAATCATATGGAAAAATTCCTATGGTTTACAATCCTACAAATCAAACAACCAAGATAGGAAAAATTCCTAATGATTAGAATCCTCCAAAATTCCTTTGAGAATCCTTTGAATCAAAGAAGCCCTTAATCTATTTTATGATTCATGGAATTGTGCGTTGTAAAGCATAAAGTAAAAACAAATAATGGAAATTCAACTAGAAAAAAGTTTGGGCAGTTATGATACGGAAGATTCTAGAACAAAAGAGAACCACTGTTGTTTTGAGGTTTGTGCATTATGCTTAAGTTCAACCATGGAGTCTGCTAGATTGTACATGTGGCAAAATCCGGTGGGGGGCTAGAAGATGGTGCGAGGGGCCGAGTGGAGGGCGACTATGAGGGAATGCACAAGTGTGAGATCGATATTAGAGAGAGGGGGCGAACACGCAAGGCTTGTTGTAACGAAAGGGCGGAGCCATGAAAATAAATGAGGTAGGGGCCAAGCATTGCTAATCCTTTACGAGGAGGGTCAATTCATGAAATTAAACCTTTTAGCAGCAATTGTCTAATGATCACATTCATATTAGCCTCGATATATAGTGATGTTAGGGGGGCAGGGCCCTCATCGCCCCATGTCTTCGCCATTGTGCACGCTGTCCCGAGAGATGAAGCGGAAGGCATGGATGATGAGGGGTACGTTGGATATATAATTAATGTGGGTGTATTAGCTATTTATGTTAATCCTATATAGAGAGGTATAGATTGATCGATGTGGACGTGGGAGAGGTATAGATTGATCGATGTGGACGTGGGAAAGAGGGTGAGACCTCACTGGATATATCGATTGATCGGTTTGTGTGGAAAACTATGAAAGACCTAGCTATATACACACATACATAGAGGAACATCGATTGTTGCGCATGCACGCGTGAGAGATAAAGAATGCCCGGTATGAGGGAGAGGGGGATGTGTGTGTGTGTGCCTTCATGGGAGACCGACCTGAAGAAAAAGATTGCATGCTTGCGATTTATAATGCCGACTGGTAGTGTGTGTGCATGCATGCATGAGAGAAAGTTAGTGGTACAATTATAAAGAGAAGACTACTGTGTGGGTGTAAAAGAATAGGTGAGGTCATAATCAATGTAAAGTTGAATTCAAATATTTGAATAAGAGATCCTGATGTTTGAAACCCATGCATGCATGAATATAACGGAGATCTGCACGGTGTGGTTTGGAAACGAGCATGTTGTAATGTATATACATTGAACAAGGTCAGACTGATTTGAATTTGAGATACCGATGGCAGACATCATTTGCCCACGTCGCATCCGTGCATGGATACACTATTCTAATTGGAGATGATGGGCGGCTTTCGCATCACATATCTATATCTATACCCCTATATATATTATATAATATTTTTTTTTATATTGTGTGCGGGTAACTTTAACTTTGAAAGATGGTCGTTGGATGAGGCGAATCCGATGGTCCAAAGATGGCAAATTTGAGCACTATTGGCCGTTGGATATCATCTAGATTCCACCAGATTTCGCCACATGTATAATCTAGAAGACTCCATGGTTGAACTTAAGCATAATGCACAAACATCAAAACACAAGCACTTCTTATTTGTTCTGGAATCTTCCGTATCGAATTGCCCAAATGTTTTTCTACATGATTTGCCAATATTTGTTTTTACTTTATGTCTTACAACGCACAATTCCATGAATCTTAAAATAGATTAGCTTTCTTATAAAAACTAGATGATTTTGAATGAAATGAACTATAAGAATTAAACGAACATCTACATCATGCATATATGACTCAACGCTTGCATGCTATAATGTGGTATTTATTCATAGTTTGGTTGCCAAATCTCATGCATGCAATGCACGTGTACCTTACTCTAGTCTAAATGGTGTTTGTGTGTGTGTTGTGTGTGTTGAGGTGCAAATTGTCTTTTTTTTGGTACACGTTAAGCTTGTTCTTCGAAATTTCAAGCCGCGCCTTGTTATGCCGAAAATTGAAGCTAGCGTCTCTATCTATCGTGCTGCGAAACTCCAGCCTCTTCAACCCGCGCCTTGTTAGCCCGAAATATTTAAGATATATCTTTGTCTCGTTGTGCTCCGACAACTCCCTCCATCTCAACCCGCCTTTGCTATTCCGAAATTACAACGCGTGAAAACTCCCACCTCTGTGAAATCCCGACACGCCGAAATGCCCGTGGTACCTCGAACCGAAAGAACAGCCTCAAATCGGTGGGGGTACTTTCAGAATTTACCCCACATTTCGGACAAGCGCGTCTCTAAGCCATGGTTCCCCACGCCATCCCATCCGCCCACCCATTCATACACCGAGGGCGAAAACCCGCGACGAAACCCCACACCTCGCTCCGTCCGCCACCCGGTGGAGCCTCTTCCCGACGACGCCGTCCACAAAGAACACCTCGATGTCCCTCATCCACCGTGACGGATGAGGATCCGTCGTCGATCTCGTCGTCCCGCCGGTTCAGCCACCCGATCCTCCACCTCCAAGGAGCTGCCCCGATGTTCCCCTCGTCTTTCGCGCCACCTCCATTCCCACACCGCCGTCTTCACCTGCACCACCAGAAGAGCATCATCATCACCGTTTCCTCGGATGAAGCTGCGGCCTAATCGGCGCCACCAGAGGTTGTACACTAATCACCGCATTTTCTTCTTGATTCGATCTCACGGTGCTGCCGGCGCTCGGTCCCGAGCCGACACGGCGCGGCTCCATCCACGGTGGCGTTGCCGGCCACTTCCTCCACGGTGTTGCTCCCTCGGCGGTGACGCCCACATCGATGAGGAGCTGCTGCTGCTTTAGCTCTCGCCGCCGCCGCTCTGCTTCTTGCTCTCGGTCCCCGCCTGGTCTGCTCTTGCTATTGCTCTTGCTCAAGGCTTGCTCTCGCTCTTGCTCTTCCTTGCGCCGCTGTTCGATTTGGCTACACTTGCCGACCGAATCGACTTTTGGGTCGATCGATTTTCAAGGGTGGGCTCACGGGTGAAGGAAGAACCAGCCGCTTGGGAGGGGGGGCTCACGGAGAGGTACCCCACTATCTATCTTAGGGTTCAGGATGGGGGCGTGGTCGTCGGCGGTGGCGGGCGTTTATGGGCGGTGGCGTGGGGATCGCCAAGAAAAAGCTCAAGACGGGGCTAGAGGGTTGGCGGCGTGGCGGACCGGCGGTGGGGAGTGTTTGGGCGGAGATGGGCGAGCCGCCGCGGGCGGCGGGGGGCTGCTGTTTGGCCGGTGGTGGCTGGCGGCTCAGGGGGGTGGAGGTTGAAGATGAACCGCAGGCCCTTGATTTCATATCCAACGGCTACAAAATTGGTGACCAGAGATGAAAAAGTGAGTCGGCCGACGTGTAGCCTCAGCTTGCTAGTGCGTTCAGTTTCGACATCAAAATTCAGTTTCGACAGCAAAATTCAGTTTCGATAGTTAGGTTCAGTTTCGACAATTAAGTTCAGTTTCGATAGTTCAGTTCTGTTCCGACCGTTAAGTTCAGAGATGAGCGGCTGATGTATTTTACATCTAGCACTTTGTGGTTATGTATTTTACGTCATGTATTGGAGATGCTATTAGAATTCCACTCGAGTTAACGTTGTTCGTTGTCTCTCTTGTCTGCTTCAGCCTCGGCGTCAGACAACTCACCGGAGCTGCTCCAACGATTTAAACCTCCATCACAATGAGCGATACCTCGGGCTCCATCTCCAGACGCCTAAGATCTTCTTCCTCCTCCGACAAAGAAAGTCAGCCGGAGCATCCTCACCGGCCAACCCAATCACGTTGAGATCGACATGGCTTCGCCAAAGAGGTTGTACACTTGTTGCATCTCTTGTTTACTCTACATGTTATATATATTGTCCATTGAGCACTCATAGTAACAGGAAATATGATTATTTTATCCTATTATATGACAAGCTGTGAGGTACCAGGCAACTTAGCTATCCGTGATGCACTCTCTTGAACGCCATCATTATTTATCTCTGCGCGTTTGAGCTGTGCATTTGTCGATGGGCATGGGAGTTGAGCTAGTATGGCAGTGACCTGGGTCCAAAGTAATAGAAGTAGCACAAAACCATTTTTTTAGTGTAGGATTTTCCTTGCTCAAGCCTGCCTACTAGAATCACCAGTGCTTGAAAGGAAAAGTGAATGAAAAACATAGGAATTGAAAGTTCCCTATGGTACTACTTTTCATGAATTTGGTGCAAAGGAATGGAGCAAAGGAAAACTGTAGGATTTGTTCCTTTAGTGTCTCCTTGAAAGAAAAACCGTAGGAATTCTAATTTCCACTTCTCCTAGTTTTCATATTCCTATTTATCAAGCACAAGACTAAGAGATAGTAGCATAATAGCATTATAACCGTACATTTTCTTGTGGTTTGACTTAATCTCACCATGCTTTTTTGCATCCTGTGATCTTCCAATTGTTGTGAATCAAACACCCAGATTGGCGTAAATCTCGTGTTTTTAAATTCTCTATTTTGCACGTGCATTCCTATCCTATTCCTGTCTATTTCCTATCCCTCGCATTGTTAGAATCCTCAAATTCAAACAAGCCCTTACTCAATTACTACATTACAAATATGTGTCAAAGAAAACCTTGTATGGTTTGTCCTGCTCCTGCGGCGCCGTGTTCCACCCCAGCTCAGCTGCTCCAACGACAGAAGGGTTCACCACAACAGGGATCCGCTCTCCAGGCTGTCTTTCGCCGCCTCAGATCTTCTTCCCGCCGCCGGCAGCCACGACAACTGCATTGCCATCATCAACTGAGCAGATGACCTTGAGGACTACACGGGTCCGCAAGAGAGGTCGCAATCTTCCGTGTCTGCTTACGTTATGCGTCGCTTAATATGATGACATGCTACATTATCGTCGTGTTCACCTATTAGACTTCGAGTCAGGTCCAAACTAATGTCAAACTTGAGTTTTTAAATGGTTGTGGGGTACATATTGGGGCAGCAATCAGTACTATCATCTGCTACTATCCGGTTAATCTCCGGTGTCTACTACGAGTTTCATGTTGGGTGCAAACAAACATTAAAGGAGCCATTATCTGTATTTTTAACTAAAGCTATTATCACCGCTATCATTTGTTTTGGGTCTATCCACGCTTGCTACCATCACTCGGGTTTGTGCATGCACTCCTTACATAATCTCACTATGTTTTATTCCTATGCATGCCGCTTATTGTACACAATGGAACCGATCATGTAGAGCAAAAGAGACGAGCCTTGCGTGGCAATAAAATTTCATGCAGACGCTGCTCCACGGTGGGCAAAAGGCAGCCCCCTCCACCCGTTTCTGATCGTAATCAAGAGGAAGATAACTGTTCTGAGGGGGATTCAGAAGGAGAAGACCACTCCTATTTACCCCATGAGGTCTTCGCTCTAACTTGGCATGTTGATGTTGGTAATATCATGCATATGTGTGACGCCCGGATAATTAAGCTACAGTAACCCTCTGCTAATAATGCCACGTCACTTCGATTACAGTAACCCTCTACTAATAATGCCATCATAGACGATGGAGCCTCGAGCGACGCCACCGTCCGACGCATTTAATTTACTACTAATCGGAGGTGCCTACTACTACGTCAGCTCACGACGACGCACTGTGGGTAGTTAGGAGGATCCTGTGTGAGGCCCGCGCCTCTTCGATCTGTATCCCGCTTTGTGCTAGCCATCTTATGGCACCTTGTTTAACTTATGTCCGTACTCAGATATTGTTGCTTCCACGACTTCGCCTATGATCGAGCACTTGTATTCGAGCCCTCGAGGCCCCTGGCTTGTATTATGATGCTTGTATGACTTATTTATGTTTTAGAGTTGTGTTGTGATATCTTCCCGTGAGTCCCTGATCTTGATCGTACACATTTGTGTGCATGATTAGTGTACGGTTAAATCAGGGGCGTCACAATATGGTGCCTTGCATTGCTTATTGTATACATTAAATATGTCATCTGCTTAGTTTAGACATGATTTGTGTCAATGCCATCTGTTTAGTTTCTTTATCATATATGTGAATCATGCAATGCCATCTTGTCTAGCCAGGCATCATATATGTGAATTTTGCAATGCCACCCTGGTTAGCCAGTCATCTTATATGTGAATTATATCATGCCATCATTTTTTTATTACGTGTTAAATTTGTCAAAAATTTTAGTACATTCAATTACTCTTCCTGTGCATCAACCATTCGGCACAGTCATGGAAAAATCTGGAGTGGAAACAAGGTCTTCAGAGCAGACAATGCTATCTGACGAAGCGCATGTCTTGCTGGTTACGGATAGCTCCTCGGAGGAGGATTCAGAGATAGATGACCGTCATATTTCCCGAGGTGCATGCCCTAACTTGGCAGGGTTATGTTACTCATATCGTGCATATGATATCTTGCATTGCTATGTCATTTGCTTAGTTTAGACATGCTTTGTGTGAATGCCACCTGTTTAGTGTCTAATTACCATATATGTGAATTATGCAATGCCATCTTGTTGCATGACATTATATTTGTGAATTATGCAATTTTATCTTGTTGCAAGGCATTATGTCTGTGAATTATGCAATGCCATGCTGTTTAGGCAAGCGTCATATATGTGAATTATATCATGCCGTCCTTTTTTGTATTTCTCATTGCTTTTGTCGACAATGTTTGTATATTCAACTGCTCTTCCTGTGCATCAGCCATTTGAATTGGTGATGGAGAAATCTGGAGTGAAAACAAGGTCTTCAGAGCAGACAATGCTACCTGCTAAAGCAGATATCTTGCTGGTTACAGATAGCTCTTCAGAGGAGGATTCAGAGGCAGATGACCAGTCCTATTACCCCCCTGAGGTGTATGCTCAAACTTGGCAGGGTTATATTACTCATATAATGCATATGTTGTATTGCAATGCTTAGTTTTTACACCATATACACAATATTGAATGCCATCTCCTTAGTTGACACATCATATATGCAATTGCCCTCTGCTCACTTCCTTAGTATATAAATCATATATTTGAATTATGTCATGCCATGATGTTTACATAGACAACATATATCTGAATTATGGCATGCCAACCCATTTTCTAAAGACATAATATAGTTATATCATCTCATCCAGTTTACATAGTCATCATATTTTAAATTATGTCATTCTATCCGTGAATTATATCATGCCATCATGTTTCCATCGGGCGGCATGTTTGTGATTTATGGCATGCCAACCACTTTAATAGACACATCAGAGAGTTATATCATGTCATCCTGTTTACATAGTCATCATATTTTGAAGTATGCCATTACATCTGTTTAGTTAGCCATCATACATGTGAAATTGTGTCATGCTATCCTGTTTAATTAGCCATCATATATGTGAAATTATGTCCTGCTATTACATTTGCTTAGACAACATAAATGTGAATTATTTCATGCCATGTTTTCTTCCCTACTATCCATTGCACTGTCTATCTTACAATGTCTCAGACATTAAATTACTTTTCTTGTTTATCAGCCATTTCAATTGGAGGGAGTGATGGCAGATCTGTGGGAGTAAAACACGGTCTTGAAAAGATCGTGCTACCTGTCGATGCAGATAGAACCACGGTTGTACTTGCCCAAGAATCAGCCCCACCACACATAACCCACACTCATGCAGATTGTACTCCTACCCAGTTGGACAGAGAACCAGCTACACCCCTTCTAACCCCAACCCCAGCAGATAGACACCCAGTTCCCTGCTGACACAACACCGTCTCCACCACAGAGCACCCAAACACGAAAGCGATTAGTAAGGCAAGCTGCAGTGCCCAAATCACGAGGACCACCACTCCGAACCCAAGTCAACGCTTAAAGCGTAAGAAGAATTGTTCTCGTGTCAGGTTCCGTAGCTATGGTTCATACTACTTTGCTCTTGCATCATCAGATTTATCGATACCAACCAATTTCAAATTTGAAGGATGCAATTGAAGCGCAATGGCGCAATAGGTATGTTTTAAACCTGTTTCTTCAACGTGTTTGGTTGTTTTTGTTGTAACTTGCTCTATGTTGATTTTAGTTTCAATTGAATAAACAATTATGTTCTCATGCCATGCACATTACAAGTGTTGTTATTGTTGTGTAGTTTCCCACACTTATATTCTGTCTATGCCGCTTTGTCTTAAATAGATATGATTCGACTGTATCTATCTTGATTTGGCAACATAAACTAGAATGATATAGACCATACTGATGACCATACTACATAGATATATGTTTGTTTCATGCTTGTTATCCTGTCCACCTTACTCTTGAACTGGTTTACCAAAATGAGTTTCATATACTACATTGTAAACCCGAGATGTGTTTGTTTGTTTCTCTTTTAGAACGCCGGATAAAATATTGGAGAAGAGTACCTGTTATGCAATGATAAAGGAAGTAATGCAGATAAGGTTCAAGATAGTGAGACATCCTGTTGGTCTCCAAGAAAGCTGATAAAAACTATATTGAGGACACCGAGACAACCCCAAAGTCTGTCTTGATATAGTGTTAGAGTTCTTGGCTACCACTTCTTTGGCACCGACTCTTGAACTCGTTGCTGAATCAGTTCGGCTTCTTGAGTCTCAACTTCAAGTTAAAAGACATCGATCGATGTTATGCGACAGAAGTCAAGGACCGAGGAAGTCCTCGCAGAATTCAGATGCATACTTTTCGGTGCAACAAAGGCGCTGGAGGACTTAAGCGCCAAACAAGAGAAAGTTAATAAGCTTGCTAAGCATCTTGCCAAAGATTATGATTACCTGTGATATTGTTTCTTGAGCTCTTCGAAGTGGTTTGATCGGACTTGTTTTGCTGCGGCGTTTATATGCTGTTGTGTTCCCTATATTTGCACTGGTGGCGAACTTTGATGCCGAGTGGATGTAATATGTGTAATATTCGGATAGGGCGTAACGGGCCTTGGGTTAGCGGGCTGTAAATGGGCTATATGCGAACAGGTCATTAACATGCTTTACATGGGCCGTCCGCCACCTTTTGAGCAAGTCAAATGGGCCGGCCTTTTCACAGGAATGGGCCTATGTTGGGCCGTGCCACGTGTCGACGTATCATAGGCGCCTACATCCAATGAGTGGATGACATCTGTCCCCAACGGTGAGCCGACACGTGTTTCCTCCAGCCAATGATGATTTTATACGTGGAAAATCCCCATTGGTCGGGCTGTTAACGGGTTATCGGATCCAAAACCCGACCCGATAGCTTAACGGCGTTCGTTACGGTGGATTCCACATGTTGGTCACCCTTGACGAAAAGCACTTACGTGACGCGCGATTTATCGTCATGGAAGTGGACACTTCCGTGATGATAATTTTGGTAATGTCATGGAACACTTCTCTGACAAAGACATGTATGACTATCTTGATTCTGTCATAAATTTGTCATGGATGTACATGTATGACAAAAAACGTGACCTACTGTGACAAACACGTATCATCACGAAAGTGTTTTTTTTGTAGTGTCTATGACATTATACATACCATTGGACTACCAAAAGTTGGCATGTTCTACATACTAAAGCTATGGAGAAAGATCATCCATGGCTGCCCTTGCCCTTGTCTTCGCCCTTGTCATCTTTGCCACGGAAGTAGCGGTCGAAGATGCAAAATGGATCGAGCCAGAGTTGGCCTACCCGTCATAGGTCTCCTTCTCCTCTTTGGGGGGCATTTTGGCATTGGCACAGACTGCCTAGTTTTGCTCCTAGGTGAGGGCGCGCATCATCCTCCTTTGCTGCTTCTTGAGGATGCGGGCACGGATGGCTTTCTTGTCCAAGGCGGCCTGCGACTCCCCCTCCGCCACCTCGACCTCAAGGGCTGCCATGGCCTCCCGCGCCCTCTGCCTCGCATGGCGGGCACACTGCATCATAACACCGGACGACCCGTGATGCATGACAGCGTCAACCTTCGACTCCGAGGCCGTGGTGACAAGGTGCCACCGAAGGGGTTGCGTCGTCACCCCGGAGTTGGGGCACCAGATGGTGGTGATCGCGTTTGGCGAGGCCACGATCACGCGCCTCGAGCCAACAGCCCCGGTGGATTCGGGCACAGTTTGCACGGTGCAATAGATTCTCGCCGGATCAAGTCTGACTGCGGGCAGGGGCACTCCTCCTGAGAGCAGCGAAGAGTCATTGCGGACAACCATCTCCTCCTCGTCCCTGGGATGAGGTCCTAGTCAATCCACTGTTCGTCATGCCGGAGGAGGGCGAAGATCGCTGGAACAGAGCTTGAGGCAGAGTGGAGTGGAGTGACTAGGGTTTCGTCCAGGATGCAGATATAGACGAATATATGTGGATTCGGGGTGGTTCAGCACGATTCGTATCCGACGAGGCGGGGGGCTCCCCATATCGGCCCCAAATATATGGACGGGAAATGAGGGGTGCCGGTTAGCCCGAACGTGTGGGGTCGGTATGAGGGGTGCAACCAGTCAAGATTTTGTGACCAGTCACTGATTGTGTTGTCCGCCCAATGTATAGGGGCGTTGAGGAGTCCGGCTGTAGATGTTGTTAACCCGCAATCTCATTGAGCGCTATATGACAAGGATATGTATATGCGTTGATTTCTTTTGACATTATTAGGATTGTTTTGGTCATCTGAAGCATATGCTCTCGGGTGTCGTTTTGAATTGAATACATAATATAATAAACAAAAAAGACAAAAATAACACTCATTTCCCGCATATAGAATCAAAGCAAAATAAACATTATAGACCAACATATTGGCCTCTACTCGTATACTGTAATTCAAGTTTAATTACAATGGCGCGCAATGCTGCAACGTGCAACTTACAAATCCTTAGCCACACTACCAGTTGGTACTGACGTCCCTTTGCTTCATAAACTAATGGTCACTCGATTTGCTTCATGGATAGTTGCTGTTAATGATTACAATGGTTACTACTCCATTTGCTTCATAAACTCGATGAACGCTGTACAGGAGGAGCCACCTTCCTTCCATACTGCTTGAGCGCTCTTCTTTACCGCCATGATCCGTTCCTCGAGTGCTCGCCGTCTTTCCGGCTCCATGTCCATGATCTGCCTAACCGCCGCGTCAACATCGTCGGCCCTGACAAGGCCCCCGCGCTTATACCCTCTCACCTCCACGCCAAGCTTCATATCTTGGACAATGTACACCTTGTTCATCCACTGCTCGGCTACCAACGGCCAGCACACCATTGGCACACCGGCGACCACCGCCTCCAGCGTCGAGTTCCATCCACAGTGGGTTACGAACGCGCCAGTGGATGAGTGACGCAGCACCTCCACCTGAGGCACCCAGGACGCAGTCACCACGAAGCCCCTGTCCGCGGTCCGGGCCAAGAACCCCTCCGGGAGAAGAGACAGCGCCGCGTTCGGTCCGCCGTCGGCTGCGGCGAAGGCAGGAGGCGCGCGCAGCACCCACAAGAACCTGTGCCCGGACTTCTCGAGCCCCTTGGCCATCTCACTGATCTGCTCCAGCGACACCGTGCATCGGCTGCCGAAGCAGAGGAACACGACGCTGCGCTCGGGCTGCGCATCCAGCCACGGGAGGCATGGGTGTCTTTCCTCCTTCTCTCCCCCCTCCGCGATCAATGGCCCGACGCAGTAAACCGGCGGCGTGGCGCGGCCGGGGAGGCAGCGCCCGTCTCTAAGCGCCGCCACCGCTGAGCCCTCCAGCGCGTCGAAGGTATTCACCAGAATGCCGCGCGCAGCCGGCATCCGACCGAATACGTCCAGCACAGTCGTGTACAGATCCGTCCCTCTGTCGAGCACCGCGTCGACCAAGTGAGACGCCGGCATCGGGGGCATGCCGGGGAACGACACGGGCGTGTCGCCGAGATCTTTCAAGTTTCCGGCGCGCCCGGAGCAAAACAAAGGCAATTGAAGGAAGACGGAGAGGCTGGCGGCGCCTGTGGAGAAGAACAGGTACCCCGGGATGCCCAGCTCCGCGGCTACGTCGAGGTCACAGACGGCGAGCATGTCGGCGACGAGCGCGTGGACGTCGGGGAGGCTACGGAGGAAGTCCCGCAGGACAGGTGCCTGGGAGCGGGAGGCGGCCTGCATGCGTATGAACGGGTGGGCGGCAGCGGAGGCGGCGTCCAGGGCGGGAGGGGGAGGGAGGGAGTGGACGGAGAGGGTGGGGAGCCGGGAGGCGTACCGGCCGATGGTGGAGCGGAAGGCCGGGGCGGTGAGGGATGGGTTCGGGACGGCGACGGTCACCGCGAGGCCGCGACGGAGGCACATCGCGGCGAACTCCAGCATGGAGATGAGGTGGCTTAGGCTCTGGCCGGCGACAACGACCACCCTTCTTGGCGTTGACATTGGAGTGTCCTGATTCAGCTTTGGTTGGCGGTCTGGCCTGTGAACTTTGGAGTTGATGAGATAGAGAAACGAGTGGGACATGTTACTTATATATATATATGCTATGCTGGCATTGGATATCCCTAAAAAAACCATCAAGCGATGAACAAGATATGTCGAGGCTTTCTCTGTGCGCCAAAGAGCAGGCAAATGGTGGACAGTGCCGAGTAATTTGGGACAAGGTGTGCTCTCCGCAATGGGCAGGCGGTTTGGGCACCCCAACCTCAGGTGGAGAAACTTGGCGGTGCAAGCCAGATGCTCATGGCTTCAGCGTACCGACCATCAGCGACCATGGGTGGAGTTTGATACTACAGTGCCTTAGGAGGTGATGCAACTGTTCCAGGCTGCCCCACGAGCGACGGTGGGAGATGGCGCCTCAACCCTCTTCTGGGAAGACAGATGGTTCCAGGGCTCTAGAATTCAAGAAATTGCACAGGCCCTTTATAGAAGGGTGAGCACTAGTAGCAAGAAAGCTCGCACAGTGCAACAGACAGTGATGGAGGGCATGTGGGTCTCCGATGTCGGGCCGGAGATGTTGGACCACGAGATTCACGAGTACCTTGGTCTCTGCACGGCCATGCAGCAGGTGGAATTCAACCACACTGACTCCGACTCGATAGCTTGGGTTTGGGAGAAAACCGGAGCCTTCTCGGCTTGTTCGGCCTATGCGGCAAAATTCTGGGCAAGAGAGATTAGCCCCACGACCACACTCACTTGGAAGTCAAGAGCGCCCCTACAATGCCGCTTCTTCGCTTGGCTTGCACTTCAGAACAGATGTTGGACCTCGGATAGGCTGGAGAGATGTGGCCTTGGTCACCAGGAGGCTTGCGAGTTTTGCGATCAAGAGCAAGAAACCATAGACCACATTCTCCTCACTTGTGTCTTTGCACGGCAACTGTGGAACATCGTTTGTGAGGGCCTTAACAGGTCGGACTGGGTGCCGGATCAAGAGTCCAAGCTGCTCCCGTGGTGTGCAAATGTGCAGATCAGCGGGGCTTGTACAAAGGAGGTGCGAACAATGCTCTTACTTGTTCTCTGGGAGTTGTGGAAGCATAGAAACTCCATAGTGTTCGATGCTTGCTCTCCTTCTATGACCAGACTGGCGAAGACTATCCTGCAGGAATGCACGTATTGGAAACAAGCCGGGATCTTCAAGGAAAGCGTGGAGCCGATGCTGCGAGCATTAGCTAGGTGGGTAGATAGGAGGAGTTAATCTTGTAATTGGACCTTAGCGTGGAGTTGGTGTACATGTAATTTGTAACATCCAACGTGAAGGGACTTCTTTTCCCACCCTCTCTTTAATATATAGTATGCACACTCGTGCGTATTCGAGAAAAATGTTACTTATATATCCCTTTTTTTACTTGCACTGGTATCGTCAAACTCGTTAGCTCATTCGTTGGACTCATTAAGTTTAATGAGCTGAAATCTGGCTCTGTGTTTTAAGAAACATGCTTTAGCTCATTCATTAAACTTGTTAAGTTTAATGAACTGAAATCAGTAACCGGCTTTGTTTTTTAAGAAACAAGCTAATGAGTTGAGCTATTGAGCCCTCGTTAAGGTCGCAAGCTACGAGTATTTAGTTCACACTAAATCATGGATCATGGGGCGTTCCTTGTGGGCTTGTGCCATTCGTAGGGGGTTCTATAGACGGGTTGCGACAACATGGCTAGGAAAAGAGTAATCCAAAGCTTAGCAAATTGGGGCGCGTTTGGTTGCCTGCATCGTTTTTAGGCACTTCACATACTTGTCCCAACTGGGCCTGGCTGAGCATATAGAAGCAAAAAACCAACATCTGCATGTTGATTGATTGCTTGCCTGTCCTCTAGCCTGCATGTGCCAAAACCATAGGCCTGCTATTTGGTTTCAGACTTGTTTGAGGGAAAACACAAGTTCGGTTGTTTGGTTACATCCAGGATAGTTGTGTGGTAACCTCCCCCTCGATGTGGTGAGGTTACCCAAGGCACACATAAACTACTAACGACTAAACTAGTAGCAACACAACGATCTTAGGCACAAACATAAGTTTTAACCATGCAGAACAAGTTTTAAACCAACATAGAACGATAAGTTCTAAAGGAAACCCAAGTCTTAAAGCAAGGACCAACAAGGAACAGGCAACAAGAGCTCAGGCGGTCACGATGAAGGCATTGTCGTGCTCCTTGCACTTGGCGACCACCTCCACGCCCTCGTCGTTGAAGACGATCACCTTCATGGTGTCGGGGGACAGCAGCTTGAACGTCAGCATGTACCCGATCATGACCTCGTGAACGCGGCGAAGGTGGCCCAACCCAGATCAAGGGTGACCCTGCCGTTGATCACCCTCACCATCACCCTCCATGCGCCGCCGATGTTCGTCTTGAGCTTGAACTTTGTGGGGACGGCGGGGAATTGCTTCGTGAAGTCGAGAGGCAATGGCAAACTCTCCAGCTTTGGAGCAAGGATAACCTTGCAGAAGTGGTTGGGTCCTGACTCCTGATGGTAGTGGCCATAGTTCCTCCGCTTGGGGCTTGGGTGATCCTGCACTGGCACTTCGACCTATGGAGGCACAACCTCCTTGCCCTTCTCCAATGGTGGCACCACCTCCTTGCCTTTGTCCATCTGCATTATGAACAACACGCAGTTCAATTGTCAGCATTCATTCATATCGGCCTAATGCTCCTATATTAACCCACCCCACTAACCCAGCACCACACTCAAACCCACTCTGTTTCACCACCTCTTCTCTTCCACCTCTCTGTTTCACCACCTCCCCCTCGGCATGAACTCCAACTCCAACCCCAACCCTTTCCCCTGGAGCATTGGATGGAGGGCCTTCTTCCTTGGGTGCTCGCTCAGTGACCGCAAGAAGTTCGAGCACACAATGGAAGTGTGCTCGAACTTCAGAAGCATGGATGACATGCACGAGGAGGCTGATGCTGTGGTGAATAAGGCTAAGCCGGAGGAGGTAAATACACTGGTTCCGGACCCAGCCAAGGGCGCAATGTCAGTGGACATCCTGCGCTGGGCCATGAATCAGGCAGACTCCGGCGACGCTGGACAGCGGGCAAGATGGGCCAACTACAGTCAATACAAGGAGCCCCAAGACCAACATGGGGCGGCGCACTGGAGTAGCACGTTCGGATCGCCGAGGACCAACAACGACGAGGTGTAGATGATGTCCAGGGCACCGGCGGTAGGCGGATGTGCAAGATCAATCCTTCTTGACGAAGACGGTGAGGAAAAAGTAAGAAAACAAGATGGCTACGCCCCCCCCCCCCACCACTCAACGCGGCTCCAGGGTCGTCGTGGCTAGACAAGAAAGTTTGTACCGCAATCCCCACCCCCGATGTAGTCGAAAAATAACCTATGAACCCTATTAGTCGTCGATGCAGAATTGATTTATCTCAAACCTCCACCCCCGATGTGTTCAATCCCCTCCCTAACTCTTCAATCGCGTGCTCTAATCTAATATAGCCCGAGTCGAAAGGACTGAATATACAGAGAGGACGAGGTCTTACCCCAATGGCGGATGCGCTCCGGTGGAGGTCTGCAGTCGCTCCGGTGGTTGCCGCCGCCGTGTTGGATCGCTTCGCACTAGAGCTCAGGTTGTCGCCGTCGTCGCCACCGCCATCTTGGATCGCTTCGCACTAGAGCTCTAGTTGTTGCCACCGTCGTCGCCGCCGATGTAAGTGGGAAGAGGGGGGAGCTATGAGGGAGGTGAGGGTAATTTATGATGACACGTCTGGAAACAACACGACGTCTTAGGACCGCACCCACGCGTGCAACCGCCCACACCCATGTGCCTAGGGTTGCACCGCGCGGTCCTGGCTCCACAAAACGGCTAATTTGAGCGTTCCTCTGGATGCAGACCCAGTGGTGCTTTAATCTTCGTGCCATGCAGGCCCAACAGTGAATGCAGATAACCAAACGGGCCTTTCTCTTCCCGCGTGGGCCTGGCTGGGGTATATGCAGCCTACCAAACGCGTCCTTGGTGTATATGCCACTGGTTGGAGAGGGCAAGTCTTTTCTATGGTCGAGAACTGAGTATAATTAAATCGCGGGTGTAGCACTGCTAAATAGAGCAGAGCAACACATTGTTTAGCTAGATAAGGTTGAGATTAGAACTCTATGAGACTTGGCTCCATATCCTGCCGGGTTTCGGACATTGTGACCTCGAAATGTGCCGAGTGATTTCAATAAAGCCATAAAGCCTTTCTCTCAATAGAAAAATCTCAAACAAATAATACCATACATGGATAGGTGTTAGAAGGGATAGAGAAGGGATTGTTGGAATCGTTGGATGTATTATTGAGCCTCGAGGGCGAGTATATATTGAGTGCAATACTTGGAGGGTTGTCCGATTTCGGGCTCTGCAGACCCTTGATAGATTTGAATCTGGGGTGCGTGCGAAGAACTCAACATCCCTAGTCTTCCTACTCGCCAATCTCACGACCTAGCTCGATGAACTGGAAGGAAAGGGGACAAGGGAGTTTACCTAGGTTCGGGCCACCTTGCGGTGTAAAACCCTACTCCTGATTTGTGGTGGATTGGCCTTGAGGGGCTGAGGATGAACTAGTACAGTGGAAGAACAACCTCAGGAGGTGTGTTCTTGAGCTGGTGGGGGTGAGGATGATCTGAATGATTCGTCCCCCTCTACTGTGGTGGCTAGGTCCTATTTATAGTGGCCTTGGTCCTCTTCCCCCAAAATGGAGGCGGGAAGGGATCCCACAACGGCCAAATTCGAAGGGAGACAACTAGTACATCTTATCCTGACAAAGGTAGTCTTCTCCTACAAAGTCTCTAGTCATGACGCCATGGTGGGCTCGGCGATGACCTTTGTCCTGCCGTCATGGTGGTCTTGGTCCCGTTGCATGGAAATGGAAACCTTTGGCTGATTCCTCGGGACTCCGCGCCTGCGCTTGCCTCCTTAGCACCAAAGAAGAAACTATTGTCCTGCGCCATGGTCGTCATGGCCATGGTCGTCATGGCTCACGTCATCCGAACCTCGCGAGGTGAGGCTTGCATAGAAATCTCCGCTCCTCAGGAGCCAGCCTGAGGAGACCGCTCCTTTTGGAGGTCTTGGTGTTGTCTGCCTCGCAAGGCTTGGCCCCTCGCGAGGGTCTTGGGTTGTTGGCGCTGAAGATGGGTCGTACCAGGCCGTCGTTGGAGCCATGCCGTGGGCCGCAGGTAGGCAAGTCTAGGTACCCCGGGTCCCAGAACGCCGACCGTAGCCCCCGGGCCCAAGGCGCGGTCGGACTTGGCTTCGAGGCGAAGCCAAAGGGCAAGTGCGTAGTGTCGCGGGCTCCAACCGCCTGTGGCCTAGGTCTACACGTGGCTCTTGATGGGATGTGGGCGTCTCCGCTTCCCCACGCGGCCTCGGCAACCGTCTCGGGCTGACAAAAGGCTGGCGCCTGCTGCTGAGCCTTCATTGCCTTCCCTTCGTCTTGCTCCAAATCCCCTTCTCCTTTTGCTCAGAGCGCCTCAAGATCTGTTGAATCCTTTCCTTGGACTCGCCACTGATGGCCACCGACAAGGCGAAGTCATCAGCCCCTGCCGCGCGCTTGGCTTCCTGGCTCAAGCCGGACTTGAGCGCGTCCACCATTGCTGAGGAGAAGCACCTTGCCGCCGTGCTCCCGCTGACTACGTGCAGTGGCAATGAGGGAGGAGAGATGGTGCTCCGGGTCGGCTCCGCCAAGCCGAAAGCCTTGGGTGAGATCTTCTACCCCTTCTTTCTGCACAACGTCTTCGCTGGGCTGGTTCCCCCCTTCTCCTATTTCTTCTACGCCATCCTCAGCCATTACGGGCTCCACGCCCTCGATCTTCATCCCAACTCCCTCCTCCTCCTGTCGATCTTCGCCTTCTACTGCGAGGTGTTCGTGGGAGTGGTGCCCTCCGTTGTGCTGTTCCGCCACTTCTTCTACCTCCGGGTAAGCAGCGGCCAATGCTTTGGGTGCGCCGGCTTCATCTCGGCTCACGGTAGCAACGCGATCTCGAGGGCCGGGAAGAAGATGGAGGACTTCCAGCACAAGTGGATCTTCATGGACGCCAAGCGCTCCCACGCTCGGCTGGAGCTGTCGACTACCTTCCCGGCGAGCTGGACCGGTGTGCTCACCAGAAGCTCACCGACCCCCTGGCGGAGCGGTTGCTGGAGAAGATGACGGCTGACCTGAAGGTGGAGAAACTGACAGGGGCCATGACCGTCAAGGAGTTCCTGACGCAGCGCCTGGCTCCGCTCTAGGCGCACTCGCGCCCCCTGTGGAGCTTCAAGGGTGCGGAAGACGACCTCCGGTTGCGCCCAGACGACCTGTCTGATGAGGAGAGCAACATCGTGCGCACCTTGCTCGGGAAGGACCAGTGCGGCCCCCCAGAGGCCCATCTTCCGCTGTACCACCGCAACAACGGGGAGAAGGTGGTCGCCGCAATGCCTGTCTTCAACGAGCGGGGGCTCGTGCCACTGAAGTCTTCCCAACCCCCGAACTCCCCGGTGCCGATGTCCGACGGCGATCCCCTCTGGGGAGGAGGGAACAAGGACTCGGAGGCGACCCTGGAGGGGGTGGGGGAGACCTCTCCCCATGGCGGAGCGAGCTCCTCCGCGCCTTCTCTGATGACGACGACACTGGCGAGCACCCAGTTAGGGAGTCGCCGCGCTCCACCGGGGTTACCACGAGGTCCGGGAGCACCCCCCTGAGGAAGCCAAAGTAGGGGACCCCAAAGAAGGGCGGGACCGCGTCACTTTCTCAGGGCGACGCCTCCACCCCGCCGCAGATCCGGTCGCCATGCGCTCGTCCGCTCCTGAGAGCGCGGTGAAGCCCATGCCCAAGAAGGCCAGTTTCACCGCGGTCCTGGGCAGGAAGAGGGTGTACGTCACCGAGGACCAGTAAGTGTATCACCTTGGCTTTGCTTCCTGCTCTTGAAGCAGTACCCAACATCTTCCCCTTGATGACCAGGCTGACATTGGCGGCGAAGAGGAAGAAGGAGGATGCTGGGGCCTCTGAGGCCAAGCGGCCTACCGCGGCCTCGGAGACTCTGGCGCGGAAAGACGAGGCTGCCTCACGTCCTCCCACTGCAGGGTTGCCCTCTCGAGGCTCAGGGGCCCAGCCTCAGTGAAAGGATCGAGAAGAGGTGTCTAGAGGGGGGAGGGGGTGAATAGACTCTCAGCAAAGAAAAGTTGCATTTTTTAGTTTCTTCAAGTTAAGGTGGAGTTTTAGCACATGTTTAAACATTCATAATACATATCAAGCATGCATGACAAGAATATATGAGCAGCGGAAAGCAAAGCATGCAATTTACAAGAATGTAAAGGGATGGGATTGGAGTGTGCAAACGCAATTGGAGACACAAAGATTTTTGACATGGTTCCGATAGGTGGTGCTATCGTACATCCACGTTGCTGGAGACTTCAACCCACGAAGGGTAACGGTTGCGCGAGTCCACGGAGGGCTCCACCCACGAAGGGTCCACGAAGAAGCAACCTTGTCTATCCCACCATGGCCATCACCCACGAAGGACTTGCCTCACTAGGGTAGATCTTCACGAAGTAGGCGATCTCCTTGCCCGTACAAACTCCTTGGTTCAACTCCACAATCTTGACGGAGGCTCCCAAGTGACACCTAACCAATCTAGGAGACACCACCCTCCAAAAGGTAATAGATGGTGTGTTGATGATGAACTCCTTGCTCTTGTGCTTCAAATGATAGTCTCCCCAACACTCAACTCTCTCTCACGGATTTGGATATGGTGGAAAGAAGATTTGAGTGGAAAGCAAGTTGAAGAAGGCTAGAGATCAAGATTTATGTGGTTGGAATGGAATATCTTGACCTCAACACATGAGTAGGTGGTTCTCTCTCATAAAATGTATGCTGGAAGTGTAGGCATGTTCTGATGACTCTCCTCACGAATGAAGAGTGGGTGGAGGGTATATATAGCCTCCACACAAAATCTAACCGTTACACACAAATCACCATACTCGGTGGGACCGAATCATAAAACTCGGTTAGACCGATTCAGTTCATAATGTAACCGTTAGGCATTTCGGTGGGACCGATATGATCAACTCGGTGGGACCGATGTGCTAGGGTTAGGGTAAAACCTCATCTTGGTTTGACCGATTACACAAACTCGGTGGGACCGATTTTGGTAATAAGCTAACCAGAGAGTTGGTCAGGCAAACTCGGTGACACCGATTACAAATCTCGGTAAGCCCAAAATTATTGCAATAGGCAACAGGGAGTTTGCAAGTCCATCTTGGTGAGACCGAGATCCCTATCGGTGAGACCGAAGTGACTAGGGTTTGTGGCAGTGGCTATGTCAAGTGAACTCGGTGGCGCCGGATAGAATGTTTCGGTGGGGCCGAGTTTGACTTTTGGTTTGGGACATATGTGGATATGAGAAGGTGGTTGAGGGTTTTGGAGCATATCACTATGAACTTTGAGCAAGCAAGCCATTAAGAAACACCTCATCCCCTTTTAATAGTATTGGCTTTCCTATGGACTCAATGTGATCTTGGATCACTAAAAGTAAAATGTAGAGTCTTGAGCTTTTGAGCTTGAGCCAATCATTTGTCCTTAGCACCTTGAAGGGGTTCCACATCCTCTTGTCCACGCCACTCCATCTGTTGAACTTGTCTGAAATATTCTAGATAAAAACATTAGTCCAATAGGAGATATGTTGACATTAATTACCGAAACCACCCAGGGAGCACTTGTGCTTTCAATCTCCCCCTTTTTGGTAATTGATGACAACACACATCAAAGCTTTAGATAAGGATATAGAGAATAGCAAGTAAAGCTTTGGAAATACATGTAACATGCATAGGCTCCCCCCTACATGTATGCAATCATGTAAATAGGAATGTAAGAGCATGTGAATACATAAACATGACAGAGCAAGCAATGTGTTACATGTATCTTGGCTATATGCATCAGAGCAAATGATATGAATATATGTAACTTCATGTTCATGATTCCTTCTTGCAAACAATATGTACATTAGCAAGAGATCTTCATGCACATAAGTGTGATGCATATACTTACCTTGTGGTCTTGAGATGGCTTAGGAAGAGATGAACCTGAGTAAACAAGGTTAGATAACAAAGATACAACTACTAGACAGAGCAAACAGAAGAAACCACAAGAGTACCAAGATTGGGATAACATGTAGAGTGAGTACTAGGTACTCTATTAAATATAGACATGTCCCCAAAGGTAAAAGATGTGCAATGAATTCAAAGATTTCCTTCCCTAGAAGTCTTTCTCCCCCTGAATCTTATATTGGATAATGGGAGAAAATAGGGAAACAAAATCAGAGCAAAAGCAGATCAGATCACAGAAACATAACATAAACATGTCTTTCCCCTCTTAAAGACATGTGTCTTCTCTCCTGTTGAACACCAAGCATCTGGGGCCTTTGATGTGATTACCTTTCTCCCACTGTTGAAGTACTCTCTTCCCCTTTCGAAGTGATTAAGCTTTGATGTGATCTCTCTCTCCCCCTTTGACATCAATTTCCAAGAAGGGATCTTCTAGAGTATGAGTCAAAATAGGTTTGGTCCTTGAGTCACAGAGCAAAGCAGCATGTAGGATATGATGCTGGTAGAGGACAAGAATCATCGAGTGGAGCTGGAACAAAAGAAACAGGAACTAGTGGCAAATTGTCTTTGAAAGATCGTGGATGTCGCCTAGAGGGGGGGGGGGGGTGAATAGGCGCTTTTAAAATAATTACGGTTTAGGCTTGAACAAATGCGGAATAAACCTAGCGGTTAATTTGTCAAGCACAAAACCTACAACAACTAGGCTCACCTATGTGCACCAACAACTTATGCTAAGCAAGATAAACAACTAAGTGATAGCAAGATATATGACAAGAAACAATATGGCTATCACAAAGTAAAGTGCATAAGTAAAGGGCTCGGGTAAGAGATAACCGAGGTGCAGCGGAGACGATGATGTATCCCGAAGTTCACACCCTTGCGGATGCTAATCTCCGCTTGGAGCGGTGTGGAGGCACAATGCTCCCCAAGAAGCCACTAGGGCCATCAGTAATCTCCTCACGCCCTCGCACAATGCAAGATGCCGTGATTCCACTAAGGGACCCTTGAGGGCGGTCACCGAACCTGCACAAATGGCAACCCTTGGGGCGGTCACCGAACCCAGACACTTTGGCAACCCTTGGGGCGGTCACGGTACCATCAAATTGCTCGGGCGATCTCCACAACCTAATTGGAGACCCCGACGCCGCTTGAGCTTTACACCACAATGATTGAGCTCCGAACACCACCAACCGTCTAGGGCACCCAAGCACCCTAGAGGAACAAGCTCAAGGGCACCAAGCACCCAAGAGTAATAAGCTTCTCAACTTGTAACTTCCATGTATCACCGTGGAGAACTCAAACCGATGCACCAAATGCAATGGCAAGGGCACACGGAGTGCCCAAGTCCTTCTCTCTCAAATCCCACTGAAGCAACTAATGCTAGGGAAGAAAATGAGAGGAAGAACAAGAAGGAGAACACTAAGAACTCCAAGATCTAGATCCAAGAGGTTCCCCTCACATAGAGGAGAAAGTGATTGGTGGAAATGTGGATCTAGATCTCCTCTCTCTTTTCCCTCAAAAACTAGCAAGAATCCATGGAGGGATTGAGAGTTAGCAAGCTCGAAGAAGGTCAACAATGGGGGAAGAACACGAGCTCAAAGGACTAGATCTCAATGGGGAAGAAGACCCCCTTTTATAGGTTGGGAGAAAATCCAACCGTTATCCCCTCACTCAGCTCAAGACGACGCGGTACTACCGACGGAGCTGCGGTACTACTGCTGTGGGCTGCGGTACCACCGCTGCAGGTTGCGGTACTACCGCATGTGCAAGATCGGCCATATGAAGGCTCTGTTGCAGTAACGAGCGGTAGAACCGCCGGAGCGGTACTACGGCGCGCCCCTACGGTACTACCGTAAGGCAGGCAACACTAGGCGCAGAGAAAGCACGGAAGTAAAAAATTACTGTACCTACTCACTGGGGAGGACTGCGCAAGAAAACTCCGCACGGCATTATCAAGACACGAAGAGCGGCATTAGCTTAGGGCGCGGATGTAAAAATTACATCCGCCTTACTTCCGCTCATGTCGCTAAGCTGGCGAGCCCACGCAGATTACTACAAGGCGCAGCATTATCACAGAGGGCGCTGGATGTAAAAAATTACATCCGCCTTACTACTGGCCGAAAGCAACAAGGCAAGTTAGATGCCACGGTACTACCGGCCCCACAGAGCAAAGATTACCGTGAGCACCAAGAAGATTATCATAGGGATCATGGTACTACCGCCCGGAGAGCAAGATTACCGCATGCCCCGGATCAGCAACACTAGGAGTCCTTCATTTTGCGAGATAAGACAACAGAGGGAAACAATAAAACCAGAATCGCCATAACCGCAAGAATGAGCTCCGAATTGAGCAAACTCAAGCTTGTTGGATACAAGACAACGAGTAGCATCAAAACGGAGACTGGTTATAGTAAGAAGAGGCAGGGGAGGTATGCCTAACAAGCAAAGGAGTGAAACTCCAACAGAGAAGAACCGGCATACCCTCCAACATCGAGAACATCATCGAAGACGCATGTAAGCTCCGTTTTCGATGAACTCGAGCTTGTCATAAAAATGACCATAAGCTCCAAAACTCGCAAGGAGAAGAACCAAACAAGAACCAATAAAGATGATGCAAGGATGCAATGGTTTGAGCTCTCATTTAACGATACGATCAAGCAACTCATCGAGAGCCCCCCTTGATAGTACGGCAATCGATCCTAAACCCCGGTCTCCCAACTACCACCATGAGACCGGTAACATAGAAAACCTATCAAGGGAAAACCTCTGCCTTGCACAAAGTTCACTTGAGCTAGATGATGATGATCTACTCCTCCTCAAGATGGACCACCTTTCTTGATTGCGTTGGCTCGATGAAGACTAGTTGATTGCTCCCCCATACTCAACTATGGGTGAGCCCCTCTTCCGCTCATCTTCACAAGTCCATTGTCACCACAATGGATGGCAAGCTTCAAGCACTTGATCTCTTCGTGATGCATCACTTGAACTTGCACACCGCAACCTAACCCCACAAAGAACTCTCTCGAAGACCATGGGTTAGCACACAAAACATAATGGACAATGCTTACCATACCATGGGATCACTTGATCCCTCTCGGTACATCTTCTACGCTTTGTGAGTTGATCAACTTGATTCACTCTTGACTTAATCTTGATCAACCTTGAATCTTTCCAACTCTATTCGTTTGGATGATGTCTTGAAGGTAAACATGAATGATCACACAATCTTTTTCTTCAAGACATGCTTGCAATAAGCTCAACACTTACATGACCAATCTTTGGATAATTCCTTAATAGCACCTTGGTCAACACATAAACTCCTTGAAACCAACACATGGACTTCAAGAAATGCCTATGGACAAATCCTTCAAATATAACTCAATGCAACCATTAGTCCATAGAGAATGTCATCAATTACCAAAACCACACATGGGGGCACCACATGTCCTTTCAGTCTTCTCTACAGTGAAATCGATGATACCGAGTTGTATTTTCCGGTTGCACCGAAATGGTTCGGCTTGACCGAAAGAGACGGACCGGTATGACCAAGTTCAACACAGAGAGAACTTTTGTCACCTCAGCTCACTAGGCAAATAAGATCTCACAAAGATTTGCAAGGAATTAACAGAAGGATTTGTAATGAATTTGATGTAGGAAATGCAAAACAAAACAGAGAAAAGAAAAGAAAATCTAGATGAAGTTTTTTTTGATAAAAGGAAGGGGAAAAATATGCAAGGAACAAATGCAAGAACTTAGAGAAACACTAGAGAACTTCATCTAGAATTGGGCGGCGACAAAGTCACCTATGTTAGAGTATATTGACTGAGGAGTCAAGTGAGAACACTTGATCACAAGTCATACTCATCGTTAAAGCTCAAAAAGGGTTTACCATCTTTCGTTTAAGCATTTGATGTATTCACATCTTGTTGAGCTGCTTTGATCCATATCTTGGGGTAAAGCTTCTCTAAGATGGAATATCATACCTTTGCTGCTGGTGTTGAACTTGATCATGTAGTTGAACTTGTGTGGAGTGCTCGAGGTTGATGTAGCGCATGAATGGTTGGGGGCACCACTTGTATTTTGAGTTCATCTACCTACATGGGTTAGTCTTGCAAGGAAGAGCACTTATGTATCCACATGACAATCATGAAATTTGATACCAAATGAAAGTTGATATATAGAATTTGTCAAAAGGATATGTTGAAAGGTTTCATGCTTCCTTGTCTTCAACCACCATGTTGTAGAGACTTGGTGATGTAGAGGTTGCTCAAGATGTGAGTGAGTTGCAATATCATAGAATTAGATTCACCCAAGTACCTTTGCTTTCTTGCATGTTGAACTTCTCGAATAAGTCCTTGGTGTACTTTGTTTGAGAAACAAAGGTGCCTTCCTTAGTTTGCTTGATTTGAAAACCAAGAAAGAACTTGAGTTCACTCATCATAGACATCTCAAACTTCTTCGACATTAGCTTCCCAAACTTTTCACTAAAATGAGGGTTAGTCAAACCAAATATGATATCATCAACATAAATTTGGCACACAAATAATTCACCATTAACCCTTTTAGTAAAAATAGTAGAATCTATTTTTCCAATCTCAAAGCCTTTCTCAATAAGGAACTTGGTCAAGCATTTATACCACGCTCTAGGAGCTTGTTTAAGACCATAAAGAGCTTTGTGAAGTTTTTAAACATGGTCGGGTTTCTTAGGATTAACAAAGCCGGGAGGTTGTTTAACATAAACTTCCTCCTCAATTTCACCATTTAGAAAAGCACTTTTAATGTCCATTTGGTACAAGGTAATATCATGGTGATTAGCATAGCATAGGCAAGTAAGATGCGGATGGACTCAAATCTAACAACGGGGGCGTATGTCTCACCATAGTCCATACCTTCGACTTGAGTGTAGCCTTGGGCGATGAGACGTGCTTTGTTGCAAATGACTTGTCCATCTTAGTCTTGCTTGTTGCAAAACACCCATTTGGTACCAATGATGTTGTGGTTGTTGTCGGGCTTCTCAACCAATGTCCACACATGGTTTCTCTCAAAGTTGTGTAGCTCTTCGTGCATGGCATTTATCCAATCCGGATCTTCCAATGCTTCTTCAACCTTCATA
Source organism: Aegilops bicornis (assembly GCA_021605145.1). NCBI lineage: Eukaryota > Viridiplantae > Streptophyta > Magnoliopsida > Poales > Poaceae > Aegilops > Aegilops bicornis. The sequence goes on from CM038675.1 coordinate 579,773,141, forward strand.
GGTTCAATGCTAGAGATGAATGAATAATGTTCACAAAAGTTAGCCAAACGAGTTTTAGAGCGAGTGATTCTCCCGGTTTGAATATCAGAAGATTTGTTCGACGGGATGGTCTCTTGAGACTCTTGCTCGAACTCGTGAGAGCTTTTCTTGGGTCGGGGCGGAACATCTTCTTCATCATCTTGTCCTTCTTCTTGGCTTTCTTCATTGTTGACGTTGTCGTTCTCTCGTCGTGGTGGAGAAGGAGGTTGATGAGTGTAAAAAACCTGGATTTTGGCCCTTTTATTTTTCTTTTACTTTTTGCTCTGTTTTCTTTTTGGAGTGGTTCCGTGGCCTTGCCACCTGGGAAATCATCCTCATTTCCCATCCCAAGTGTCTCATCATCCTCAAAACCTTGCCAAGATCATGTCACTTCACTCCTTGACCAAACACTAAAATATTTTTCTCAGGAATATTCCTTTTTTTCTATTAAAGGAATAACCCTGTTTGCCCTAGGTTGTGAAGCAACCTATATTTCTGTCACTCCCAAATTCCCAAATAATTCTCATAATTTCTTTGGGTCATATATTGCTCAAATATGCCCAAACTTTCCTGTTCTAGCCCAAGAATAATTCCCCAATAATTATTCTTCATTTACATCGATGTGGCTTTCTGTGAAGGAAGTGCCACCTATCCTTTCCTGATTGCTCCCAAACTTGTTGGGCATTCTTTTATGTCCAAATAATTGCCTCATGCCAAAATTAAACTTTATTTGCCTAGCCAATCTTCCTCAGCAATTTTTCAAACTTTCTGTCATTCAGAAGGCATTGTGAAGGAAGTGCTAGCTAGGGTTATCCAAATGAGTTGAAATTTTGCATGCCTCTTCATGTGCTCATATAGTTAGCCTCCTCCAAACTGCAGCTCCATCCCTCGATCTATGTGAGCACAGGACTAAATCTTTGATTCTGGCAATATTTTCAGGTTGTGAAGCAAGTGCATTTTATATTGCTTCATTATTTCTGAGAAAATACCAGATTGTTCTCTTTTCCAAATAACCTCTCTCCACCAAATTTTGCACCATTTCACCTAGCCAATATTTCTCCAAAATTCTTGAAAGATTCTGGTCAGTGAAGATAGCTGTGAAGGAAGTACCATTTTGGTGAACCCAATTGGTATGAAATTTGTACAACATCATTGTATTACCAAATCACTGAACCTTGACAAATTTGAGCTCAAGTAGCCTCACCATGTGAGTGCTTCTTCCTGTTTTTGCTTCTGGACCAGTTTATGTGGTTGTTAAGCAACTACATTAAATCTTGGTCTTAATCTTCTCAAAGTTACCAGGATGAAAGTCCTTCTTACCCTAAACCTCGCAGACAACTCCATTGCTCCCAAACACCTTCCTGTTGATCACCAGTGCTCAACCAAGTTTACTGTAGTAAACTTCAGAGGGTGATTACCGTTTAACCATAGCAGTTTTAACCGAACTACCACTGTAGTTGAGAGCTACCCTGGATGAACTTACCCGTAGACAACAAGTTCCAGCCCTTCTCCCCCGCTACATGCCAGTTGATACGTCTCCGTCGTATCTATACTTTTTGATTGTTTCATGCCAATATTATTCAACTTTCATATACTTTTTGGCAACTTTTTATACTATTTTTGGGACTAACATATTGATCAAGTGCCCAGTGCCAGTTCCTGTCTGTTGCATGTTTTTGGTTTCGCAGAATATCCATATCAAACGGAGTCCAAACGAGATAAAAACGGACGGAGATACTTCTTGGAATATTTGGAAAATCTGGAGGAAAAATCAACGCGAACCAGTGTCCGAGGTGGGAACGAGGTAGGGGGGCGTGCCCCCTCCCCTAGGGCGCGCCTCTGACCCTCGTGACCCACCTGTAAGGCGGTTGACGCTCTTCTTTTTCCGCAAGAAAGCTAATTTTCGAAAAAAAAAATCACGGCGAAGGTTTCAGGGCAATCGGAGTTACGGATCTCCATATATACACGAAACGGTGAAACAGAGCCAGAAGATAACACAGAAACAGAGAGATAGATCGAATCTCGGAGGGGCTCTCGCCCCTCCCACGCTATGGAGGCCAAGGACCAGAGGGGAAACCCTTCTCCCATCTAGGGAGGAGGTCAAGGAAGAAGAAGACGAAGGGGCCCCCTCTCCCCTTCTCTTCCGGTGGCGCCGGAACGCCGCCGTGGCCATCATCATCATCACCGCGATCTTCACCAACACCTCCGCCATCTTCACCAACATCTCCATCACCTTCCCCCTCTATCTACAGTGGTCCACTCTCCCGCAACCCGCTGTACCCTCTACTTGAACATGGTGCTTTATGCTTCGTATTATTATCCAATGATGTGTTGCCATCCTATGATGTCTGAGTAGATTTTCGTCGTCCCATTTGTGGTTGATGAATTGCTATGATTGATTTAATTTTCTTGTGGTTATGTTGCTGTCCTTTGGTGCCCATCATATGAGCTGCCAGCGTGGATCACACCATAGGGTTAGTTGTATGTTGATAGGACTATGTATTGGAGGGCAAGAGTGACAGAAGCTTCAACCTAGCATAGAAATTGATGCATACGAGATTGAAGGGGGACCAATATATCTTAATGCTATGGTTGGGTTTTACCTTAATGAACATTAGTAATTGCAGACGCTTGCTAATAGTTCCAATCATAAGTGCATAGAATTCCAAGTAAGGTATGACATGCTAGCAGTGGCCTCTCCCACATAATACTTGCTATCGGTCTAGTAAAGTAGTTAATTGCTTAGGGACAATTTCACAACTCCTACCACCACTTTTCCACACTCGCTATATTTAGTTTAGTTGTGTTTTTACTTAAACAGCCCCTAGTTTTATTTACGTGCTCTTTACTTTCTTGCAAGCCTATCCAAAAACACCTACAAAGTACTTCTAGTTTCATACTTGTTCTAGGTAAAGCGAATGTCAAGCGTGCGTAGAGTTGTATTGGTGGTCGATAGAACTTGAGGGAATATTTGTTCTACCTTTAGTTCCTCGTTGGGTTCGACACTCTTACTTATCGAAAACTGTTGCGATCCCCTATACTTGTGGGTTATCAAGACCTTTTTCCGGGCGCTGTCGGGAGTTATAGCGTGGGGTGAATATTCTCGTGTGCTTGTTTGCTTTATCACTAAGTAATTTTTATTTGCTGTTCTTAGTTGTTTACTATCTTTAGTTATGGGTAGGAAACGCAAAATACCAAAAAAATTAGTTGTACCTACTGAACCAATGGTTGAAGAACCACTCAAAATTTATCACACTGCTGAAGCTTTTTACTTGGATCATCTTCGATCCCTTTGTCCTCGTGCTGAAACCCCAACTATCTTAGTTGAGGGCAAATCTTTAGATGAGCATGCTTGTTATGTGCGACACCATATATCTGAAAAAGGGAAACTATTATGGGATCAATTTCAACGTTTGTAATGCTATGCTTGGACTTTATGTGAATTATATGATGTTACTTGTTCTTCTGAAAACCCTAAGAAACACCTTCCCTACCAATGCTTGTTTAGTGATAATGGAATCGTATCTTCATATGCTAAGGGTGTTTATAATTACTATGATGTTCAACAAATTGAAGAATTTGTTGCTTTTAAGGGTGCTTATGAAATTGCTTCTTTGATTGAAAAGTATGATGCTACTCTCTACAAATCTGAAAATTTTACCATACTTGAATATTGCTATGATAATTATGCTTATAATGCCTATGTTAAACTATATATTGAGGTCTACCCCGCTGTCCAAGAAGAGACTAATATTTTGCAGGAAGCTATGGAAGAAGAAATTGATGAAACTGTGAGCTCATTGGATGAAAAAGATGATGAAGAGAGCGAAGAACAAAAGGAGGAAGAGCGGATTGATCACCCGTGCCCACCTTCTAATGAGAGTAACTCGTCAACTCATACATTGTTTCATTCCCCTTCATGCTTACCGAAGGATGATTGCTATGATGATTGCTATGATCCCGTTGATTCTCTTGAAATATCCCTTTTTGATGATGCTTGCTGTGCTTGTGGCCAAGATGCCAATATGAATTATGCTTATGGAGATGAACTTGCTATAGTTCCTTATGTTAAACATGAAATTGTTGCTATTGCACCCACGTATGATAGTCCTATTATATTTTTGAATTCTCCCAACTACACTATATCGGAGAAGTTTGCGCTTAGTAAGGATTATATTGATGGGTTGCCTTTTACCATTGCACATGATAATTTTGATGAATGTGATATGCATGTGCTTGCTGCTCCTACTTGCAATTATTATGAGAGAGGAACTATGTCTCCACCTCTCTATGTTTCCAACACGATAGAATTGCAAGAAACTGCCTATACTATGCATTGGCCTTTACTATGTGTGCATGAATTGTTCTTTTATGACATGCCGATGCATAGGAAGAGAGTTAGACTTCGTCATTACATGATATATGTTACTTTGTGCTCACTACTAAATTACAAATCATTGCTAATTAAAATTGGCTTTGATATACCTTGGGATCTGGGTGGATTCACTACTTGAGCGCTATATGCCTAGCTTAATGGCTTTAAAGAAAGCGCTGCCAGGGAGACAACCCAGAAGTTTTAGAGAGTCATTTATTTCTGTTGAGTGCTTTAATAGAGTTTAAAAACAACAAAATAAAGAGGGGAACCCAAAACTTTTCAAAAAGAAAAGCGAAAGTGAGAAAGACAAGCATTGTTGAAGTGGGAGCTAGCCTTGAACTTTGTTCATGCTCACGGAAACTTTGTGAATCTTGATTACAGAAACTTTTCAACAAAAATAATTATCCCCTTGTACAATTCCATTGTATTATAAAAATAATGTGCCAAGGTTTTCCTTTAGGATGTTTACAATGCTTGTTGGTTTGTGCGGTGCAGGACAGAAACTTTGGCTGTAGTGCGTGAATTTAATTTTTTTATTGGAACGTCAAATGGTTCTGATTCTTTTTGCACTGTCTTTCTGTATAAATTGTTTATTTTTCCTAATTTTGGAAGAATTTTTCAAGTATCAGAAGTATTGTGAATGTTCATTTTTCTACAGACTGTTCTGTTTTAGACAGATTCTGTTTTTGATGCATAGTTTGCTTGTTTTGATGAAACTATCAATTTATATCAGTGGATTAAGCCATGAAAAAGTTATATTACAGTACACACAATGCAAAAAAATATGAATTGGTTTGCAACAATACTTAGAGTAGTGATTTGCTTTATTATACTAACGGATCTTACCGAGTTTTCTGTTGAAGTTTTGTGTGGATGAAGTGTTCGATGATTGAGAAGGTTTCGATGTGAGAAGAAGGAAGAGAGGCAAGAGCTCAAGCTTGGGGATGCCCGAGGCACCCCATGTAAATATTCAAGGAGATTCAAGCGTCTAAGCTTGGGGATGCTGGGAAGGCATCCCCTCTTTCTTCAACAAATATCGGTATGTTCGGATTCGTTTCATTCATGTGATATGTGCAAATCTTGGAGCGTCTTTGCTTTAGTTTTCATTTTTCTTTTATGAACCATGCTGGTATGAGATGGTACTTGTTTGATTTATAGAATGCTCTATGAACTTCACTTATATCTTTTGAGTATGGCTTTATAGAATGCTTCATGTGCTTCACTTATATCATTTGAAGTTTGGATTGCCTGTTTCTCTTTACATAGACAACCACCATTTGTAGAATGCTCTTTTTCTTGACTTATATTTGTTAGAGCATGGGCATATCTTTTGTACAAAGAATTAAAACTCTCTTGCTTCACTTATATCTATTTAGAGAGATGACAGGAACTGGTCATTCACATGGTTAGTCATAAAATCCTACATAAAACTTGTAGATCACTGAATATGATATGTTTGATTCCTTGCAATAGTTTTATGAGATAAAGGTGGTGATATTAGAGTCGTGCTAGTTGAGTAATTGTGAAATTGAGAAATACTTGTGTTGAGGTTTGCAAGTCCCATAGCATGCACGTATGGTGAACCGTTATGTAACGAAGTCGGAGCATGAGGTGATTATTGATTCCCTTATGAGTGGCGGTCGGGGACGAGCGATGGTCTTTTCCTACCAATCTATCCCCCTAGGAGCATGCGTGTAGTACTTTTTTTCGATGACTAATAGATTTTTGCAATAAGTATGTGAGTTATTTATGACTAATGTTGAGTCCATGGATTATACGCACTCTCACCCTTCCATCATTGCTAGCCTCTTCGGTACCGTGCATTGCCTTTCTCACCTCGAGAGTTGGTACAAACTTCGCCGGTGCACCCAAACCCCATGATACGATACACTCTGTCACACATAAACCTCATTGTATCTTCCTCAAAACATCCACCATACCTACCTATCATGGCATTTCCATAGCCATTCCGAGATATATTGCCATGCAACTTCCATCATCATCATATACATGACTTGAGCATTTATCGTCATATTGCTTTGCATGATCGTAAGATAGCTAGCATGATGTTTTCATGGCTTGTCCGTTTTTGATGTCATTGCTACGCTAGATCATTGCACATCCGGTACATCACGGAGGCATTCGTATAGAGTCATATCCTTGTTCTAGATATCGAGTTGTAATATTGAGTTGTAAGTAAATAAAAGTGTGATGATCATCATTATTAGAGCATTGCCCCAAAAAAAGGAGAGGCCAAATAAGCCTAAATAAAAAAATGGGGCCAAAGAAGCCCGCAAAAAAAAGGAAAAAAGGGCAATGTTACTATCCTTTTACCACACTTGTGCTTCAAAGTAGCCCATGTTCTTCATATAGAGAGTCTCTTGAGTTATCACTTTCATATACTAGTGGGAACTTTCATTATAGAACTTGGCTTGTATATTCCAACGATGGGCTTCCTCAAATGCCCGAGGTCTTCATGAGCAAGCAAGTTGGATGCACACCCACTTAGTTTCAGTTTGAGCTTTCATATACTTATAGCTCTAGTGCATCCGTTGCATGGCAATCCCTACTCCTCAAATTGATATCTATTAATGGGCATCTCCATAGCCCGTTGATACGCCTAGTTGATGTGAGACTTTCTCCTTTTTGTCTTCTCCACATAACCCCCATCATCATATTCTATTCCACCTATAGTGCTATGTCCATGGCTCACGCTCATGTATTGCGTGAAAGTTGAAAAGGTTTGAGAACGTCAAAAGTATGAAACAATTGCTTGGCTTGTCATCGGGGTTGTGCATGATGTGAATATATTGTGTGGTGAAGATGGAGCATAGCCAGACTACATGATTTTGTAGGGATGAGCTTTCTTTGGCTATGTTATTTCAATAAGACATAATTGCTTGGTTGGTATGCTTGAAGTATTATTGTTTTTATATCAAATGATAGACTATTGCTTTGAATCACTCGTGCCTTAATATTCATGCCATGATTAGATACATGATCAAAATTATGCTAGGTTGCATTCCACACAAAAAATTATCTTTTTTATCATTTACCTACTTGAGGACGAGCAAGAATTAAGCTTGGGGATGCTGATACGTCTCCGTCGTATCTATAATTTTTGATTGTTTCATGCCAATATTATTCAAGTTTCATATACTTTTTGGAAAAAATTTATACTATTTTTGGGACTAACATATTGATCCAGTGCCCAGTGCCAGTTCCTGTTTGTTGCATGTTTTTGGTTTCACAGAATATCCATATCAAACGGAATCCAAACGGGATAAAGCAGACGGAGATACTTTTTGGAATATTTGGAAAATCTGGAGGAAAAATCAACGCGAACCAGTGTCCGAGGTGGGCACGAGGTAGGGGGCGCGCCCCCTCCCCTAGGGCGCGCCCCTGACCCTCGTGACCCACCTGTAAGGCGGTTGACGCTCTTCTTTTGCCGCAAGAAAGCTAATTTTCGGAAAAAATCACGGCGAAGGTTTCAGGCCAATCGGAGTTACGGATCTCCATATATACACTAAACGGTGAAACAGAGCCGTAAGAAAACGCAGAACAGAGAGAAACAGAGATAGATCCAATCTCGGAGGGGCTCTCGCCTCCCACGCCATGGAGGCCAAGGACCAGAGGGGAAACCCTTCTCCCATCTAGGGAGGAGGTCAAGGAAGAAGAAGACGAAGGGCCCCCCTCTCCCCTTCTCTTCCGGTGGCGCCAGAACGCCGTCGTGGCCATCATCATCATCACCGCGATCTTCACTAACACCTCCGCCATCTTCACCAACATATCCATCACCTTCCCCCTCTATCTACAGCGGTCCACTCTCCCGCAACCCGCTGTACCCTCTACTTGAACATGGTGCTTTATGCTTCATATTATTATCCAATGATGTGTGGCCATCCCATGATGTCTGAGTAGATTTTCGTTGTCCTATTGGTGGTTGATGAATTGCTATGATTGATTTAATTTGCTTGTGGTTATGGTGCTGTCCTTTGGTGCCCATCATATGAGCGCGCGCGTGGATCACACCATAGGGTTAGTTGTATGTTGATAGGACTATGTATTGGAGGCAAGAGTGATGTAAGCTTCAACCTAGCATAGAAATTGATGCATACGAGATTGAAGGGGACCAATATATCTTAATGCTATGGTTGGGTTTTACCTTAATGAACATTAGTAATTGCAGACGCTTGCTAATAGTTCCAATCATAAGTGCATAGAATTCCAAGTAAGGTATGACATGCTAGCAGTGGCCTCTCCCACATAATACTTGCTATCGGTCTAGTAAAGTAGTTAATTGCTTAGGGACAATTTCGCAACTCCTACCACCACTTTTCCACACTCGCTATATTTACTTTAGTTGTGTCTTTACTTAAACAACCCCTAGTTTTATTTGCGTGCTATTTACTTTCTTGCAAGCCTATCCAAAAACACCTACAAAGTACTTCTAGTTTCATACTTGTTCTAGGTAAAGCGAACGTCAAGCGTGCGTAGAGTTGTATCGGTGGTCGATAGAACTTGAGGGAATATTTGTTCTACCTTTAGCTACTCCTTGGGTTTGCACTCTTACTTATCTAAAACTGCTGCGATCCTCTATACTTGTGGGTTATCACCAGTGCACGCGGTGACCGCATTAATGGCATCATTGTGCACGTGTTCTGTGTGCAGTGGCCGCGTCCAGTGGCCGTTTGTGCTTCAGTACCTCCTCCTCTCGTCGGCTTCGTGCGCGTGAGCGTGTCCAGCAGCTGGCCCGCGTTGTCGCCGTCCTCCTGGAACCATCTCCCCCTCCGTAAGCCCTCCGTCAGCTCTCGTCGCCGCGCGCCCACGGACGTGCTGTAGCCGACCGTCGTTTCCCTCCTCGTTGTCCTCTTCCTCTTCTTGTCCCCGAGCTCCGCTCGTCTCCATGACCTCTGCGGCTCGTCCGCACCCCCCCTTGTCGCATTCTCGCGCCTCCCCGTGATCGCTGGCCGTCGCCAGAGCCTCGGCCGGACGTGCCCGGCGGCACCCGAGCCCATCCCTCTCGCCCGCCTATATATAGGTCCCCCCGCGGCCTCCCGAGCACTCCATCGCCTCCCCCTCACTCCCAGAAGCCTTCCCGGCCTCTTCATTTGCCTCCAGAGCTCCTCCTCCTCTCTCACAATCGCCATGGCCGCTCCGCCCCACCCCCCCCCCCCGCCTAAATTCAGTCACTGTCGCACCCCTGCCTCCCTCATTTCTTCACAAGTGGATCCCCAAGACTCTGGCGAAGCTCTCCCGATCCTTTTCCACGCCTCCAAGCCGCCGGAGCACCCTCCCCCTCATCGCCCGAAGCCGACCAGAGCCGCCGTTCGCCCTTCCATTGCTGCCGTCATCCCCCTCCTTTCCCGGCGCTCCTTCTGTCCCAGGTGGGTGCAGCGCTCTGTTTTGAGGCCGCCGGTGCCCTCGCCCCAGCTGGAGGTAGCCGGAGGCGGCGGGGCCAGCGCCGGCCGCGGCTTCCCCTGCCGCTCCTCTATTTCCTGTCGGGGGAGACGAGAGGAGGAAGAAGGAGCCAAGCCAGGCGGCCCCTCCTCCACGCGGGCCCCGCTAGTCAGCCTCACGGGCATTGACCCCGCCCTGCCGACATGGATAAGTGACGGGCCCCAACCCGCAGGACCCGCACGTCAGCGACCCCACGCCCGGCCCCGCCACTGTCCACGTGGTTAAGTGGAAGCGTACTTCCGTAAGTACATTTTCGCATGAAGTAAGCGTATCCTGCCTCTGGTTTATCCAAAAATGCGCTTTCTCCGTTCTGAAGACGTATTTCCTAAGAATACGTTTTCTGTTTTTCAGCTCAGGGGCCAGTTTGTGGAGAAATCTTTACAGATTGGTCCCTGAACTTCGTCGGGCTATATCTTTTCGCTCGCAACTCCGATTGAGGTGATTCCAAAGCCCACTTCTTCGTGTCATCGAGCCTGTTCTGTTGGTACAATTTCCACCATGTGTTAACATTCTGAAAATGACCATTTTGCCCTTGTGCTAAACCAGCCCCTTTCGAGAGAGAATGTTTTCCGGTGATTCTTTCCGCGGCTTCACTGCATTTCTTCCTGGAGTATTCTTCATCCCCAGGCAAGCCACACCCTCCATTTGCATCACTGTAATGCAGTGACATGGTTTAATCTATTTGAACTTGTTAAAAATATTGCTTTAGCTACATGACTTTGTGCATGGCATTTTCTCGGAGTATTATTATGATCTTGTTGTTGCCATGCTATTGTTTGGATTCTTAGGAGTTATGTTTGTAGTTGATGAGTATCATGTTGCCATTGGAGTATTAGTGGTTGATATTATGATTGTTTTCATGATGATATCTGTTATTATATTTTGGAGTATTACCTTGGATGTCATGCTACCTTTGGATTATTAGTGTTTAGTATGATTATTTTCATGATGCTAGTCGATGTTCTGCTACTGTTGCTTGGAGTATTAATTTCGGAGATGATGTTTACATGTGGATCTTAGCTGGATAGCTTTGTTTTTGTTATTGGAGTAGTAGAGTCATTGTTTTTAGATTCATCATGATAGAAATGTTATGTTATCTTTGGAGTATTTTGATATGATGATATTATGCTCAGATTATTTGTTGGATATTGCTATGACTTGGATTATAGTTTGATAGTTGATATCGGAGTATCAGTTATCACAGTTATACTTTTGGGGATAAATTCCGTCATTAAGTTGGTCAGGTGCCACCGAGCCGGGCTTTCTCCAGTGCAACCACGCTTACCTTTATGGGAAGGTCCTAACTGGGTATATTGTCATGCCTCTCACCGGTGCCTCCAACGAGGGAAGGTTATGGGCGCGCGCTACCCTGATCAGGTAGGCGGACATAAGCCTTGTGTGCCCGTTGTTGTTGTTATGTGCACATGTCCCCCTTTGGGACAGTTTATTGTTTTGGCCACGACGGTGGCCGTTGGTGTCTTTGGTAGACACGGGGCCACCCAGGACTGGCCTAGTGGGAAGTGAGTCGGAGTGGCCGGGAGAGTGTCATGGCAGTAGATCGGTTTTGTCAGAACGCCATTGCTCCACCCGAATGGGAGTGCAAGGCCATGGGTTCCGTGGTGTGGGTATGGTGCGCTACCTCTGCAGAGTGTGTGTGTTTAATCTATTGATAGCCGCGGCCTCGGTCATGGGCATAAGTTCGTACTAGGTCACACCGTTCGATCAACACTCACATGATGGAATGACTTATAGGTGATTTATATGTTGATAGTTTGAGCAGTACAAATTGGCAGGATGTTAATGATGATGTTGGAGACCAAGTGTTGGTCATGGTAGTGATCGCCAGAAAGATCACCGTTTGAGACCAAGTGTTGGTCATGGTTGTGATCGTCGGAAAGATCACCGTTTGGTTACAAGACCACAAGGTTGGTCCATTTGCGATCCATGAATGATCACCGTTTGGTTTTGATCACGAGGTGATCGAGATGGTATATTGCTTGGCCAGTTAGCCAAGAGTGATATGGTTATGGAGATCTGAGATGGTGATTTATCAGTATGATAGTAGTTTCACACCATGCTTAGTAGTTGCTTCATCATAGTAGTTGTTAATTTAATTAACCTGTTAATGCTATGTTATTGTCTTGCCTTGATGTTTATGGTTGTTCTGAGCTTGCAAGTACATTCAATGTACTGACCTGGCGTGTCATGCCAGATTGCAGGTGATGCCATGATTGCTTGATTGCTTGTCGAGGTTGCCGTGCGTGCGAGCTAGATCGTGTCCCAGCCAGACTCCCTACGGAGTGCAGTTTCACCACCTTCGTCGTTGTTCCGATGCTAGAAGTATTCCGCTGCTACGAGTTATTCCGCTGCTAGCATAGAGCAAGTGTAGTATCGCAGGCGTAGTGTCGCCGTGCTGATGTGGTTCTTTGTAACATCAGACCCTTGTAATATTATTCTTGTAATAAGAGCTGATTTGTTCTATGTCAAGCAGTGTCGTATTCCAGAGACTTTTCCTCGATCTCTGGGCTGGAATACGGGGCGTTCTGGTTTCTCTGAGCCGGGGTGCCACAAGGCTTGGTATCAGAGAAGGTCTGGCTGTAGGACACTCTAGTCAGCACGAGCGGTAGAAACCGGTAGAAATCGGTAGTTTAAAGTCCGGCTTGTTTATTGCATTTGGTTGCTGCATTTGTTTGTTGCATAGCATGCATATAGCCTTAGTATTTGTTGCTAACGGTTTATCTGGTGAGTGTAGCTGGCATCGGTTCAGATCCACTACAACTCAGCCTTTTGCATTTCTCTAGTTCTCTTTTCTTGCCCGTTCTTCGGTGTTTGACATCATTCCGTCCCAGCAGAGTAATGCCAAGTGATCCCGACACTGTTTGCAAAAATGGTGCTCAGGTATCGCGTCGATTTCTTTCTTTCAGCCCCATTTTGTTTCGGTGGTAGACATGCTTCTATCCCGGATCGTCCTTTTTATTTTGTCGTATTGGCAACCCTTAATGATCTTAGTCATCAAGAAAGGGCAATGCCAGCAGACTCAGTTTTTCCCCGCTATCCTTATTTCTTGGACGAGTACGGACATTTTCCGTCCGCTTGATAATAATGTGGTCGCGACATTCATGTCCTAATACATGGTTACCAAGTATGTCCTCGCATCCGAGCTAGTCCAGGTTGCTACCTGGCTAAGCTAGCACTTGGTGTAGAGTTGTTTACACCAATTCTTCCACACATTTATTCGTCCTCGTGCACATCGTCACAACATGCTAGATCGTAGAACCGGAGATCCCGCGAGATTTGTGTGTTTATGTAGGCATGCATATTGTGTGACTAGCAGTAATATGTGACATTGATTGTGTGTGAATTGATTGTTGTTGTTTGCTTTTGTTAGTTGAGTTTTATTTTGCTTCTTTTTTTGGGCCCTAACGTTACATTATTTTCCCCTATAAAGAGTTGCTCATCAACTGACACCGGAGTCGAAGAAGCAATAAGGATTTCAAATAATTGGAAGAAGCTTAGCTGAACATTATGGTCCACCCAGTCAACTGCATTATGGCATTAATATCTGCTCAGAATACCAATAGTGTCTTGGATTGATTATCAGCATCAAGTCCCCATCAGTACCAAATCCTCACAACAGTAATGCTTAAGTCAGCAGCAAGACAAGTCAGGTACAAGCCCAACGGTATATTTTCACACAGAGGTAAGGATCATATACAAAGTTTTGGCTCAAGAATGCATGATGCTTGAAATATGTTATCATCCGAAATAAAGTCAGAATGTGACATGCTCGAGGAAGACAGCCAAACCATTTTTCTCATGCAAATGATCAGCCTCAGAATATTATGGGCGTGTGTATGGATTTCAGTCTGCATATCAGTATGAAGTTTTGGATAAGAGAAACCCAGTATTATTCCACACGCTATCAGAAGAAATTTATGAGGCAAGGCTCCTCAATTTTTCCTCAGCATGATATGTGAACAATTTCCGGCCCACGATACCCGGTCCTTCTCAATAAGATACCTCGGTAAAAGCTTCTGACAGACAGAAATGAATTTTTCTCAACAAGCAAAACCGAGGAGAAGCTTCTCAAGTACGGGACTCAGGCTTCTCCAGCACAATAATCAGACCAAGCTTCGTGGGTAAGCTATAGAGCCTCTTTCTGCATGATATCCACACAAAAGATTTGAGCAGAAGATAACAAGTCCTCCTTAGCAAGCTACTCGGATGACTTCTCTCGTAAGCCATTCAGTCTGTGTCAGTATCATACTATTTCACCGTCCTCAGAGATTATATGATGAGTTGCCAATATATGGCAGTATCGCTCAAGAATCAGACTCGCAACATTTTTGTCAGAAGCACAAATCAGTCAAGGCATAGGTCTTCTTCAGAAATCAAGTGTCCGATTACGGATCTTCCCGCATATATGGTGAACATGTATCCCCAGTCATATCAGTCACTCATATGAGATGCGGCAAGGATCCATCAGATATACCTAAGGAAAGTAAGGATTCGACAACCTCATGAGTCAAGTAAAGGAAAATAAGCAGAGATACATCTCATAAATTACAAGGATCGACAAGATCTGGGGATGACATCACAGAATCCACAGTCTTGACAATGGTCATCAAGGTCATTATTCCCGCACCAGACAAGGTGATATCATGAAACCTTGTCACCTTCTTGTATGATTGGCGTCAGCAATGAGCTCTGTAGAGCTACAGACCCCGAATATATGTCATATATGTGCGGACACATGTCAGAAAAACAAGCACAAGGAATAATGTCAAAAATATTAATCACATCCATGGTCATACGAAGAATCAAGGACAGGCGTGGCCAAGTTATTTCGGCAAGGTATCGTGACAAAGAAAATCATGACCATTAAAAGGTGAGACCGACAACAAAGGTATGATGATTTTGCATGACCATCAGGGTCCGGATACCCCAAGTCAATTGGAGGCCATAATTCCATATGGATCCACAAAGACATACACCTTCAGCGGCCTACTCTATTTTCAAGGATTTTCATATCCCGCTGACCCGCTTGGAATGGTTAGTGTGGAAAAATCCAATTGGGTATACCGACAAAATGAGAAATCAAAAGCCGAACAATCAGCTCAGACCGGGTATACTCACCAACGGAATCAGGTACACGGTCAGCCTGTCAGGAAAAGCACTTGTCCGTCAGCCCCCTGTCGGGCCAGTCTCAAGATGTAAATACTTGAGGTATGACCCAGCTATAACTCCCTACACCGTTATATTGCTCACGGCAGAAGGCAGTCAAATCTCTGGTATATGCCACATGCTCGAGCCAAAGGAAATAAATTAAGATAAATCGGTGCCACCTATGAGCAGTCAGATCTCGTCAGAAGATGGCCATGATTAATTCTAAGCATTTATTGAACCCAGAAGGCTTGCATTTATTTGAAGCAACCCCATGAAAGAAGTAAAAAGGTTTTCATGACCAAAGGAAAATTTATGCTCAGATCCATTGGATATCACCGCAGATACGAGAAAATTCACGTCAGCAAAAGGAAGTGGTATATGAGCAAAAACCCGTCAGAATTTGGGAAAGGTGAAGCAAGCCACCCCAGAGCAAGGTAAGTTGATCATCTGAAATTCTTGGGGGAACCATAAATAAAGGAAAAAGGATACCCGAGTTGGAAACGGTATCCTCAAGTTGTACTTGTTCCCAGAGCAACTAAATCTCGAGGACGAGATTTCTTTAAGGGGGTAAGAGTTGTAACAGCCTGGATTTTGGCCCTTTTATTTTTCTTTTGATTTTTTTTAGTTTTTTCTCTATTTTCTTTTTGGAGTGGTTCCGTGGCCTTGCCACCCGGGAAATCATCCTCATTTCCCCTTCCAAGTGGCTCATCATCCTCAAAACCTTGCCAAGATCATGTCACTTCACTCCTTGACCAAACCCTAAAATCTATTTTCTCAGGAATATTCCTTTTTTTCTATTAAAGGACTAACCGTGTCTGCCCTAGGTTGTGAAGCAACCTATATTTCTGTCACTCCAAAAATTCCCAAATAATTCTCATAATTTCTTTGGGTCATATATTTCTCAAATATGCCCAAACTTTCCTGTTCTAGCCCAAGAATAATTCCCTAATAATTATTCTTCATTTCTGTCTAGTGTGGCTTTTTGTGAAGGAAGTGCCACCTATCCTTTCCTGATTGCTCCCAAACTTGTTGGGCATTCTTTTATGTCCAAATAATTGCCTCATGCCAAAATTCAACTTTATTTGCCTAGCCAATCTTCCTCATCAATTTTTCAAACTTTCTGTCATTCAGAAGGCATTGTGAAGGAAGTGCTAGCTAGGGTTATCCAAATGAGTTGAAATTTTGCATGCCTCTTCATGTGCTCATATAATTAGCCGCCTCCAAATTTCAGCTCCATCCCTTGATCTATGTGAGCACAGGACCAAATCTTTGATTCTGGCAATATTTCCAGGTTGTGAAGCAAGTGCATTTTATATTGCTTCATTAATTATGAGAAAATACCAGATTGTTCTCCTATCCAAATAACCTCTCTCCACCAAATTTTGTACCATTTCACCTTGCCAATATTCTCCAATTTTTTTGAAAGATTCTGGTCAGTGAAGATAGCTGTGAAGGAAGTACCATTTTGGTGAATCCAATTGGTATGAAATTTGTACAGCATCATTGTATGACCAAATCACTAAACCTTTACAAATTTGAGCTCAAGTAGCCTCACCATGTGAGTGCTTATTCCTGTTTTTGCTTCTGGACCAGTTTATGTGGTTGTTAAGCAACTACATTAAATCTTGGTCTTAATCTTCTCAAAGTTACCAGGATGAAAGTCCTTCTTACCCTAAACCTCGCAGACAACTCCATTGCTCCCAAACACCTTCATGTTGATCACCAGTGCTCACCCAAGTTTACTGCAGTAAACTTCGGAGGGTGATTACCATTTAACCATAGCAGTTTTCACCGAACTACCACCATAGTTGAGACCTACCCTGGATGAAATTACCCGTAGACAACAAGTTCCAGCCCTTCTCTCTCGCTACATGCCAGTGCACGCGGTGACCATGTTAATGGCATCACTGTGCACGCGCTCTGTGTGTAGTAGCTGCGTCCAGTGGCCGTTTGTGCTTCAGCACCTCCTCCTCTCGTCGGCTTCTCACGCGTGAGCGTGTCCAGCAGCTGGCCCGCGTCATCGCCGTCCTCTTGGAGCCATCTCCCCCTCCGTAAGCCCTCCTTCAGCTCTCGTCGCTGCGCACCCACGGACGTCCTGTAGCCGACCGTCGTTTCCCTCCTCGGTGTCCTCTTCCTCTTCTTGTCCCCGAGATCCGCTCCTCTGCGGCTCATCCGCACCCCACCTCGTCACGTTCTCGCGCCTCCCCATGATCGCTGGCAATCACCAGAGCCTCGGCCGGACATGCCCGGCGGCACCCGAGCCCATCCCTCTCGCCCGCCTATATATAGGTCCCCCCGCGGCCTCCCGAGCACTCCATCACCTCCCCCTCACTCCCAGAAGCCTTCCCGATCTCTTCATTTGCCTCCAGAGCTCCTCCTCCTCTCTCACAACAACTATGGCCACTCCGGTCCTCCGCCTAAATTCATTCGCTGCCGCGCCCCTCCCTCCCTCATTTCTTCACCAGTGGAGCCCCAAGACTCTGGGGATGCTCTCCTGAGCCTTTTCCCCACCTCCAAGCCGCTGGAGCACCCTGGCCCTCATCGCCCGAAGCCGACCAGAGCCGCCGTCCGCCCTTCCATCGCTGTCGTCATCCCCCTCCTTCCTGATGTAGGGTGGAACCCCATGCGGCCGATCTTTCATGAAAGGAGCGAATCCCGACGGTGAACACGAAGAACATGAGGGGGAAACGGAGGAAAAACCTGAGAGGAATCACTAAACCAACAAGAATGGATCACACATGTGCTAGATCGATGAAAACAAAGGTGAGATACAAGATCCAAGTCCAACAAAGGACGATACAAAGGTAACCGGTTCTTCTCCGTGAGGAGGTCTTGATGGGGCCACCCAAGAGGTGGTCTTGAATCCGCTTGGAAGGATCTTCTCCGATGGAGGCACGTCTCCAAGGAGAAGGAAACCAAGTGGATGAGCAAAGCCCTCACACAAACATGAGCTAATCCTTTGCTAACCCTAATTCGGAGCTAGGGGACAAGTATATATAGTCCAAGGGGTAAGTTGGGGGATACATGGGGTGAAACCTTCAATCACAAGGCAGCAGTGGCGGTAGTATCGGTCACGGGGCCGGCAGTACCGGTTTTAGCGGATATAGCGGTTGTTCTGTTGCTGTACCGGCCTTGCACTGGTCTCATCACAGAAGCTTGACCGGTAGTTGGGCGGTAGTACCGGTGGACCGGTAGTTGGGCGGTAGTTGACTAGTAGTACCTCTATCTCTGCGCTGGGAATATCCATGTCCATGCCCTTGGTGTCCATCTTGCACCATTCCTTCTCCTTGTTGGTTCCTTGGTACCTAGGCACACAAAGTGTCTTTCTTTGAGGTAGTAGCCATGTCTCATGTGGGTCCAAGGGAAGTTGAACAAGGAGAGAGTTCACCTTGTCCAATGGCACATGTTGGAGGTCTCGTCGTATGTCCACTTGGGGCTTGGGGAATAGTCGTAGTGTACATGGGGATGATCGTAGGATGCTCCGCATCACTTCCCCGGCGCTCCTTCTGTCCCAGGAGGGTGCAGTGCTCCGTTCTGAGGCCGCCGGTGCCCTCGCCCCGGCCGGAGGTAGCCGGAGGCGGCGGGGCCAGCGCCAGCCGCGGCCTCCCCTGCGGCTCCTCTGTTTCCTGTCGGGGGAGACGAGAGGAGGAAGAAGGAGCCAAGCCAGGTGGGCCCCTCCTCCACGCGGGCCCCGCTGGTCAGTCGCACGGGCGTTGACCCCGCCTTGCCGACGTGGATAAGTGACAAGCCCCAACCTGCGGGACCCGCACATCAGCGACCCCACGCCCGGCCCCGCCACTGTCCACGTGGTTAAGTGGAAGTGTACTTCTGTAAGTACGTTTTTGCGTGAAGTAAGTGTATTCTGCCTCTACTTTATCCAAAAATGCGCTTTCTCCATTCTGAAGACGTATTTCCTGAGAATACGTTTTCTGTTTTTCAGCTCAAGGGCCTGTTTGTGGAGAAATCTTTACAGATTGGTCCCTGAACTTCGTCGGGCTATATCTTTTCGCTGGCAACTCCGGTTGAGGTGATTCCAAAGCCCACTTCTTCATGTCGTCGAGCCCGTTCTGTTGGTATAATTTTCACCATGTGTTAACATTCTGAAAATGACCATTTTGCCCTTGCGCTAAACCAGCCCCTTTCGAGAGAGAACATTTTCCGGTGATTCTTTCCGCGGCTTCACTGCATTTATGCCCGGAGTATTCTTCATCCCCAGGCAAGCCACACCCTCCATTTGCATCACTATAATGCAGTGACATGGTTTAATCTATTTGAACTTGTTTAAAATATTGCTTTAGCTACATGACTTTGTGCATGGCATTTTCTCGGAGTATTATTGTGATCTTGTTGTTGCCATGCTATTGTTTGGATTCCTAGGAGTTATGTTTGTAGTTGATGAGTATCATGTTGCCATTGGAGTATTAGTGGTTGATATTATGATTGTTTTCATGATGATATCTGTTATTATATTTTGGAGTATTACCTTGGATGTCATGCTACCTTTGGATTATTAGTGGTTAGTATGATTATTTTCATGATGCTAGTCGATGTTCTGCTACTGTTGCTTGGAGTATTAATTTCGGAGATGATGTTTACGTGTGGATCTTAGCTGGATAGCTTTGTGTCACGACCGGTTTTCCAATAAAACATTTATTGAGAAACTGACCCTTTTATTCCCAGTATAGGAGAATCCTCCTTACTGGTAGACAAATTCTTGATACAGAAATCCAGAAGGACAAAATATTATACAAGGTTGAGCTGAGGCTGCTCAACAATTTATTACAAGCACGCCGATATTGTACATAAAGGCGGATATGACACAAGGGTATGGTGGCATAACTACTGACTCATAATAAAAGTGGTGGTGGATATGTCACAGTGACGTGGGTGACATGACTCCTAAATCTTACAGCTCATCGAGCGCCGGAGTGAGGCTCGATGATTTTATCCGGGTAGCGAAAGCGTATATGATACTAGTGACCAAATTCCAGGATCGCACGGGACTGACTGGGACTCCTCTAGCCGTCGGACTCACTATCGAACTCTTCATCCATAAGATCGCCTTCGTCAACATCTGTCCAAATCAACAAGCCAGGTGAGTACTTTCAATGTACTCGCAAGACAGTTTGGACATAAGATATAACAAATGCAAACATGATGCACATGAGCAGTTTAGCATTGCACACTCAGATAATAAATTTGCAAGGCATGTTAAATAAAAGGGAAGTCAGCGGTAGTCCTCGAAATCCCAATAAAATAATCGAGGACCGATCGGGTGTGCAAGCGGCGCCTCGAAGGTAAACAAATAAATTAACATGTCATGATCGAAGGCGTCGGGGTGACACCGCATAAAGGGCTTATATTGAAATGTAAATAACAGTGTGTGCCACAGTCGGACGTCTGAGCGACATCACATAAAGGGCTTATATCGAAAGTAGATAACAAAATGCCACAGTCGGACGTCTGAGCGACATCACATAAAGGGCTTATATCGAAAGTAAATAACAAGAATGCCACAGTCGGACGTCTGAGCGACATCACATAAAGGGCTTATATCGAAAGTAAATAGCAAGAATGCCACAGTCGGACGTCTGAGAGACATCACATAAAGGGATTATATCGAAAGTAAATAGCAGGAATGCCACAGTCGGACGTCTGAGCGACATCACATAAAGGGCTTATATTTCATCTTCGTATTCAAGCAGTTTAAATCATTCCGAGGAAATACTCAGCTCATAATAATAAACGGGTTAGTCCATCCACGAAATAACCTTCAGCTGGGTTTGACACTCATGTACCATTACTGGAGATTGTCACTGAGGCTGACACTGAGACGGACATAGAGACTGATACTGACACTGACATAGATGAGTTGACCACAGTCCTTGACCACAGATTCGGTTACTTGAATGATTTTGACTCTGCAGAGTTTGTACTCTTTAACCACAGCTAACGGATTTCAGTAGTCACAAGGGACTAGTTCCGTTTACGGCATTTTAGAAGAAACACATCTAACCAGTACACACCCATTCCACATTCCGCTGCCAGGAATCACCCTAGGCAACGTTCAAGAAAAACTCTAAGACGGGGAGGTCACAACCTCGAATATCATGGGATCAAATTTATATCGCGCGCTCTAAGGGGTGCCCCCCTCTCGGTCCCAACCGGAAACACCCATGCTCCCTGACCGGATGACGGGCTTTAATCCAGGGCCATGGAACCCTCATCATGGTCCCCCTATTTGGTGTGTACAAGGAAAGAGGTTTGCAACTTACTAAACCGCACTCTTTGCAGAAAACATGTGGCAGCACGAAGGGGAAACGAACGGGATCGAGACCTGATCCATGTTAACACAGGAGTTAGACGGTTGACGTAAGACTGGTATGCCACAACAATACCAGCTTACCACCTTCATGTCACCACATGATCATGTTGTATTCCATCAAATGAATACACCCAGTTTTGAAGCTCACAGTAGTGGCCTTACATGCAATATAATACTCACAGTGTTTATGTGAACATGCCATGAAATAAATACTCAAGCGAACATGCAAAACACTCGTCATATCAAAGGTTCAAACATGCTTTCCTGGTTCGGAGTAGTCGGAGTCTAGCTCGGTGAAGTTTGCGGTCTCGTCACCTCCTCTGGTATCTACGGTATAAAGAAAACGCGTACTAACGTAAATACCATGTGTGCACAAAAAGTGTTCCAAATATTTTTCAATTAAATATGATAAACAAAACTAGATAGAAAAATAAAGATGACAGAAAAAGAATCAATTCAAAATCATCTTTAGTTTAAAAGTTATTTACGTAATAGTCCAGGGACTCATCTGTAATGAAACAGAAAGTTTCCGGGGGTTAGTTTATAAAAAACAGAAAACGTTTTGATTAGGAACACGTCAACCCCAAAGGAAAACGTATTCTGCCCGAAGGCGTTTTCAGAAAATGGTTCGAAGAAAAAGAAAAAAGTCGACGAGGGGGTCCACCGTCAGTTTGAATTTCAAATGAGCCACCGCGCCTCGAGGGTCAGCGGTGGTCGCCGGGCGTCGATCCACGGCGAGTTAGGAGGAGTGGTGGGTACCTCACGGACTCAGGTGCTCTCCCGTCTGGGGTGGTGGAGTTGGTCGCCGGCGAGCACCACGCCGACGGGCGGCCCCAACTCCGTGACGGTGGTTCGGGCAAGCAGGATCTCACGGGGAGGGCTGCAAACATCGAATTGAGGCTCGGGTTAGAGCATTAGGTGTAGTAGGAGGCGACTCACACGGTCTGGGAGGCGGGGGTGGTCTCACCATAGTGAATTGCGCCGGAGCCCGAGGCGGATCGGGGCGGCCGGAGTCGAGGAAGGAGACCTCCTCGAGGTCCTCCTAGTGGCTAGGCGGGGCTCTGGTGAGGTGGAGGAGTGGCTTTGGGTCGAGAACGAGCTCGAGGGCTCCTTTTATAGCCGGTCCGAGGCGGTGGCCGAGAACGGGATAACTCCGGTGACGACACGGGCGAGGCAGTGGTTGGTCAGGTGATTTAGGGGTCGGGGCAGCAGCGGATAGGTTCACTGGTTCCATCCCCGGCGAAGTTTGGCAAAACTTGGGCGTTACTCCACGTATTCGACGGAACGGCCTCACGGGGCTCGTTGGCGGCAGAGAGCGCGCCCTGTGCTGCTCTGGCCACGGCGACTGTGCTGCAGCACGCACAGGGAAGGATACGGCCACGCGGAGGCCTCTCGTGGTGTGGGCGGTGCCGGACGGCGCCGAAAGGCAGGGCCGGCCCCTGCTGGCCGCCACGGGTGGCTCTGCCACCGCAGAAGACGCCAGCGTTGGCGGGACACGTCGCCACCGACGCTTGTGCCCGTCCAAATGACCGTGCAGCGCTCTGGATAAGGAGGGGGAACAGGGAGCAAGGCGCCATCTGCGATTCAAGTAGATCGATGCCGTGCTCAAGAAAACGACGCTGTCGACTGAACCCAACACTGAAACTCTGAATTTTCTGAATTTGAACATCAACAGTGCATGCCAGGTGTTCGATGAAATGCTTTTGGCATGTGAGAAATTTTCCTAGAGCTGATCGTTGGTGAGGTGGTCTCTTGATGCATCTAGGGGCTGCCTGATTTATCTCAGAATTTTTGGAGAAGAAAAATATTGAATTTCACCAAAAATGGTAAATCTGGTCCAATCTTGCAGCAAGCAAAATTTCAAAATTTTGAATTGTGGAAGAGTGGATCTTGATGGATCTAGGTTGGG
This sequence comes from Aegilops bicornis, assembly GCA_021605145.1. Taxonomy (NCBI): domain Eukaryota; kingdom Viridiplantae; phylum Streptophyta; class Magnoliopsida; order Poales; family Poaceae; genus Aegilops; species Aegilops bicornis. The sequence continues at coordinate 579,796,394 of CM038675.1, forward strand.
GGTACTAAGGACTAGTCAGGGGAGTTTGTTTGAGACCAAAACTCAAAAGGAAACTGGTACTCCCTTTGTAAATCACCTAGGTCCAATATAAAAGACATAAATTGTTTTGAGGGTAAAATAAATAGAATAAAAAACAAAAATGGGTTGAGCTTGCTGGGATTGGATATTTGACTTGACCCACAGTGGGGGGAGGGGTTCTGGAAGAAAGTTTCAATCATGGGGAATGGCAAAAGAGGATGGTTTGAAAAAAAAGAATAAAACCAAAACCCATAGGGTTTCTTTTTAAATGAAAAACTTTTTTCCAAAATTAATTGAGATGAGTCAACACGAAAAGAAAAGCCTTCAATACCAAACATCAAGGTTGGGGATGACAAAAATAAAATATTTGACATAATAGAATTTTTTTGAGAAAGAGAGCCTTTTTAGAAAGATTTTAAATAGCCTTCTTCAAATCAAATAAAGAATTTGATAAAAACCACATTAAATTTTTTGGAGTGTCGCAACACCTACCCCCTTAGGAAAAATCTCGTCCCCGAGATTTCAGCAGATCCTCAAATAGGTGTGGGTGTTCTGTCCGAAGAAAATCCTCTCTTTCCCATGTTGCTTCATCCTCGGTGTGATTGCCCCACTGAACTTTGAAAAACTTAATTGTTTTCTGATGGGTCCTTCTTTCAGACTCCTTCAATATTTTTATTGGGTGTTCCCTGTAGGTGAGGTCAGGCTGTACGTCAATGTCCACATGAGATACCTGCTTTTCTGGGTTGCTTACACATTTCCTCAACTGTGAGACGTGGAACACGTCGTGGACGTCTGACAGCTCTTCGGGTCTAGCTGGTAGGCTACGGTGCCTCTTCGTGCAACTACACAGAAGGGTCCGATAAATCTTGGCGCTAGCTTTCCTTTAACTTTGAATCGTTGTAGGCCCCTCATAGGAGATACTCGTAGGTACACATACTCCCCGGGTTCAAAGCTGACTCCCCGATGTTTTCGATCGTAATAACTCTTTTGTCGGCATTGAGCTGTCTTGAGTCGGTCCCTGATTAGTCTAACTTTCTCCTCAGCTTCCTTGAGCATATCTGGGCCGAAGATACGGCTGTCTCCTGTTTCTGACCAATTTAATGGAGTACGACATCTCTGCCCGTACAAGGCTTCAAAAGGTGCCATTGCAAGCTGGCTTGGTAACTGTTGTTGTATGCAAACTCAGCATATGGCAATCTTTCTTCCCAACTGGTTCCATAGGTGAGGACACATGCTCTCAGCATGTCCTCTAGAATTTGGTTTATGCGTTCAGTTTGTCCATCGATGCAGGGGATGGTATCTTTATCTTGAATGCCGCTTGAGTTCGAGCTTGTTGTAGTTGATCCCAAAATCTAGAGACGAATTGAGTGCCTCTGTCAGATATTATAGTCTTTGGGACTCCATGCAGACAAACTATGCGGGAGAGATAAAGTTTGGCCAGCTTCTGAGTGGTGTGGGTTGTCTTTACGGGAATGAAATGTGCCACCTTGGTTAGTCTATCTGTGATGACCCATATGGCATCATTTCCGTGTTGTGACCAAGGTAGTCCAACAATAAAGTCCATCCCAATTTCGTCCCATTTCCACTCCGGTATCCTGTTTGGTTGTAGTAGCCCTGCTGGTTTTTGATGCTCGGCCTTAATGCGTTGACACGAATCACAACATGCAATGAAGGTGGCTATATCCCTCTTCATACCGTGCCACCAAAAATTTTCCTGAATGTCCTTATACATTTTGGTTCCTCCAGGGTGGATTGAATATGGAGTGGTGTGGCCTTCGGCTAGAATTTGCTGTTTGAGGTCCTCTATGTTTGGTACGCAAAGTCTGTCTCCGTACCATAATATTCCCTCATCGTCGATGAATTCTGAGGCCTTGCCCAAACTCACTTTTCTTTTTATGCCTTCGATGCTGGGGTGTCCATGCTGAGCCTCCTTAATCTGTTCCATTAGGGTGGGCTGTATTTCTAAAGTTGACACCTTGCCCTCCGTGATCATCACCAAGTTGAGTTTGGCGAACTCCCGCTGAAATTCAGGTCTCAAGTCTAGTAGATCATCGTTGCCTGAACTAGGGTTTCGACTAAGAGCATCTGCCACTACATTCGCCTTTCCTGGATGGTAGTGAATGCCAACATCATAATCTTTCACTAATTCCAACCAGCGCCGTTGTCGTAAATTGAGTTCTGGTTGCGTGAAAATATACTTGAGGATTTTATGGTCCGTGTATATTTCACAACGATTCCCAAGTAAAAAGTGCCTCCACTCTTTGAGTGCATGAATGACTGCTGCCAATTCCAAGTCATGAGTAGGGTAATTTTCTTCATGCTTGCGTAGTTGCTTGGAAGCATACGCGACTACTTTGCCTTCTTGCATTAATACGCATCCGAGGCCCTTCCAGGATGCGTCACAATACACCTCAAAACTTTTGTGTATGTCTGGCACAACCAATACTGGTGTTGTTGTCAATTTCCTTTTGAGTTCTTGGAAACTTTTCTCGCAAGCTTCGTGATACGTCTTCAACGTATCTATAATTTTTGATTGCTACATGCTACTTTATCTATTGTTTTGGACTATAATGGGCTTTATTTTCCACTTTTATATTATTTTTGGGACTAACCTATTAACCGGAGGCCCGACCCAGAATTGCTGTTTTTTGCCTATTTCAGTGTTTCGAAGAAACGGAATATCAAACGAGTCCAAACGGAATGAAACCTTCGGGAACGTGATTTTCTCACCAAACATGATCCAGGAGACTTGGACCCTACTCCAAGGAGTGCCAGAGGCGGTCATGAGGGTGGGGGGCGCGCCCTTCCCCCTGGGCACGCCCCCCTGCCTCGTGGGCCCCCTGACGCTCCACCGACGTACTCCTTCCTCCTACATATACCTACGTACCCCCAACAGATCGGGGACAGAGCTAAAAACCTAATTCCACCGCCGTACCTTCCTGTATCCACGAGATCCCATCTTGGGGCCTGTTCCGGAGCTCCACCGGAGGGGGCATCCACCACGGAGGGCTTCTACATCAACACCATAGCCCCTCCGATGAAGTGTGAGTAGTTTACTTCAGACCTTGGTCCATAGTTAGTAGCTAGATGGCTTCTTCTCTCTTTTGGATCTCAATACAATGTTCTCCCCTCTCTCGTGGAGATCTATTCGATGTAATCTTCTTTTTGTGGTGTGTTTGTTGAGACCGATGAATTGTGGGTTTATGATCCAGCTTATCTATGGAAAATATTTGATTCTTCTCTGAATTCTTTTATGTATGATTAAGTTATCTTTGCAAGTCTCTTGAATTATCCATTTGGTTTGGCCAACTAGATTGGTAGTTCTTGCAATGGGAGAAGCGCTTAGCTTTGGGTTCAATCTTGCGGTGTCCTTACCTAGTGATGTAAGGGGTTGCAAGGCACGTATTGTATTGTTGCCATCGAGGATAACTAGATGGGGTATTTATCATATTGCATGAATTTATTCCTCTACATCATGTCATCTTGCTTAAGGCGTTACTCTGTTTTAACTTAATACTCTAGATGCATCTTTGGATGGCGGTCGATGAGTGGAGTAATAGTAGTAGATGCGAGAACCGTTTCGGTCTACTTGTCACAGACGTGATGCCTATATACATGATCATTGCCTGGATAACCTCATAACTATGCTCAATTACATCAATTGCTCAACAGTAATTTGTTCACCCACCGTAGAATACTTATGCTCTTGAGAGAAGCCACTAGTGAAACCTATGGCCCCGGGTCTATTCTCATCATATCAATCTCCATCACTTTATTTACTTGCTTTGCTTTTAATTTTTACTTTACATCTTTATACCAAAAATACCAAAAATATTATCTCTATCAGATCTCACTCTCGTAAGTGACCGTGAAGGGATTGACAACCCCTAATCGCGTTGGTTGCGAGTAGCTATTGTTTTGTGCAGGTACGAGGGACTTGCGCGTAGCCTCCTACTGGATTGATACCTTGGTTCTCAAAAACTAAGGGAAATACTTACGCTACTTTGCTGCATCATCCTCTCCTCTTTGGGGAAATCCAACGTAGTGCTCAAGAGGTAGCAATAAGAATTTCTAGCGCCGTTGCCGGGGAGGCTTACGCAAAAAGTCAACATACCAAGTACCCATCACAATCCCTATCTCTCGCATTACTTTATTTGTCATTTTCCTCTCGTTTTCCTCTCCCCCACTTCACCCTTGCCATTTTATTCTCCCTCTCTCTCCCAATCTCCTCCTCTTTTTCCCTTTGCCTTTTTTTTGCTCGTGTGTTAGTTTGCTTGTTCGTTGCGATGGCTCAAGATGCCACCAAATTGTGTGATTTCACCAATAACAATAGTAATGATTTCCTTGGCACTCTGATTGCTCCTCTTGCCAATACTGAATCTTGTGAAATCAATACTGCTTTGTTGAATCTTGTTATGAAAGATCAATTCGCCGGCCTTCCTAGTGAAGATGCCGCTACTCATCTGAATGGCTTCGTTGATTTATGCGATATGCAAAAGAAAAAAGATGTCGATAATGATGTCGTTAAGTTGGAGCTATTTCCTCTTTCGCTTAGAGATCGTGCTAAAGCGTGGTTTTCATCTTTGCCTAAAAATAGTATTGATTCTTGGAACAAGTGCAAAGATGCTTTTATCTCTAAGTATTTTCCTCCCGCTAAGATTATCTCTCGTAGGAACGATATTATGAATTTTAAGCAACTTGATCATGAACATGTTGCACAAGCTTGGGAGAGAATGAAATTAATTATACGTCATTGTCCTACTCATGGTTTGAACTTGTGGATGATTATACAAAAATTTTATGCGGATTGAATTTTGCTTCTAGAAATCTTTTTAGATTCGCCACAGGAGGCACTTTTATGGAAATCACTTTAGGAGATGCTACTAAACTCCTAGATAATATTATGGTTAATTATTCTCAATGGCATCTTGAAAGATCTACTAATAAAAAAGTGCATGCTATAGAAGAAATCAATGTTTTGAGTGGAAAGATGGATGAACTTATGAAGTTATTTACAAAGAGTGTTTCTTCTGATCCTAATGATATGCCTTTATCTACCTTGATTGAGAATAATAATGAATCTATGGATGTGAATTCTGTTGGTAGGAATAGTTTTGGAAACAACGCGTATAGAGGGAATTTTAATCCTAGGCCTTATCCTAGTAATCCTTCTAATAATTATGGAAATTCCTACAACAACTCTTTTGGAAATTTTAATAAGATGCCCTCTGAATTTGAGAGTAGTGTTAAAGAGTTTATGAATTCACAAAAGAATTTTAATGCTTTGCTTGAAGAGAAATTACTTAAAGTTGATGATTTGGCTAGGAACGTTGATATAATTTCTCTTGATGTTGATTCTTTGAAGCTTAGATCTAGTACTCCTAATCATGATATCAATGAGTCTCTCAAAGCTATGAGAATTTCCATTGATGAGTGCAAAGAAAGAACCGCTAGGATGCGTGCTTCCAAAGATGCCTTTATTAAAGCGTGTTCCTATGAAAATCAAGATGAAGATCTAAAAGTTATTGATGTGTCCCCTATTAAATATTTGATTTGCAATATGAATCTTGATGAAACTGAATATGATCTTCCTTTACCTAGAAGGCGTTCTAAGAATTCTGAGTTTTTAGATCTTGATGATGAAATTGACAAAAGTGGGATTGAAAGAAATAAAAATCGAGATATTGCTAAACCCACTATATTGGGTCTCAAGGAATTTAATTATGAAAATTGCTCTTTAATTGATTGTATTTCCTTGTTGCAATCCGTGCTAAATTCTCCTCATGCTTATAGTCAAAATAAGGCTTTTACCGAACACATTGTTGATGCCTTGATGCAATCTTATGAAGAAAAGCTTGAGTTGAAAATTTCTATCCCTAGGAAACTCCATGATGAGTGGGAACCTACTATTAAAATTAAAATTAAAAGTTATGAGTTTCATGCTTTGTGTGATTTGGGTGCTAGTGTCTCTACTATTCCCAAAACTTTGTGTGATTTGCTAGATTTCTGTGATTTTGATAATTGCTCTCTAAACTTGCATCTTGCGGATTCCACTATTAAAAAGCCTATGGGAAGAATTAATGATGTTCTTATTGTTGCAAATAGGAATTATGTGCCCGTAGATTTTATCGTTCTTGATATAGATTGCAATCCTTCATGTCCTATTATTCTTGGTAGACCTTTCCTTAGAACGATTGGTGCAATTATTGATATGAAGGAAGGAAATATTAGATTCCATTCCCTTTAAAGAAGGGCATGGAACATTTTCCTAGAAAGAAAATAAAATTACCATATGAATCTGTCATGAGAGCCACTTATGGATTGCCTACCAAAGATGGCAATACCTAGATCTATCCTTGTTTTTATGCCTAGCTAGGGACGTTAAATGATAGCGCTTGTTGAGAGGCAACCCAATTTTATTTTGAGTTTTTTGTTTTTGGTTATGTTTAGGAATAAATAATCCATCTAGTCTCTGTTTAGATGTGGTTTTATCTTTTAATTAGTGTTTGTGCCAAGTTGAACCTATTGGATCTTCTTGGATGATAGTTATTTGATCTTGCTGTAATTTCCAGAATCTTTGTGCTCAGTGCCCGAATTGTTAAAAATCACCAGAACGTGATAAAATAGTGATTCCAATTGCTTCTGATCAATAAATTTTTTTCCAGGTCTTCCAATTTTGGTCGAAGTTTTTGGGTTCCAGAAGTTTGCGTTAGTTACAGATTACTACAGACTGTTCTGTTTTTGACAGATTCTGGTTTGCGTGTGTTGTTTGCTTATTTTGATGAATCTATGGCTAGTAAAATAGTTTATGGTCCATCGATAAGTTGGAATACAGTAGGTTTAACACCAATATAAATAAAGAATGAGTTCATTAAAGTACCTTAAAGTAGTCTTTTGTTTTCTTTCTCTAACGGAGCTCACGAGATTTCTATTGAGTTTTGTGTTGTGAAGTTTTCAAGTTTTGGGTGAATTCTTTTGATGGATTATGGAACAAGGAGTGGCAAGAGCCTAAGCTTGGGGATGCCCATGGCACCCCCAAGATAATCCAAGGACACCAAAAAGTCTAAGCTTGGGGATGCCCCGGAAGGCATCCCCTCTTTCCTCTACTTCCATCGGTAATTTACTTGGAGCTATATTTTTATTCACCAACATGATATGTGTTTTGCTTGGAGCGTCTTATATTATTTGAGTCTTTGCTTGTTAGTTACCACAATCATCCTTGCTGTACACACCTTTTGAGAGAGCCATATATGAATTATAATTTGATAGAATACTCTATGTGCTTCACTTATATCTTTTGAGCTTGATAGTTTTTGCTCATAGTGCTTCACTTATATCTTTTGAGCTTGATAATTTTTGCTCTAAGTGCTTCACTTAGGTCTTTTAGAGCACGGCGGTGGATTTGTTTTAAAGAAACTTGATCTCTCATGCCTCACTTTGATTATTTTGAGAGTCGTTAGTAGCATGGTAATTTGCTTAATGTTAATATACTTTGTGTTCAAGATATGTGAAACTTTCTTTTGAGTGCGTTGAATACTAAGATAAGTTTGATGCTTGATAATTATTTTGAGATATGGAGGTAATAATATCAAAGTCATGCTAGTTGAGTAGTTGTGAATTCGAGAAATTCTTGTGTTGAAGTTAGTAAATCCTGTAGCATGCACGTATGGTTAAAGTTGTGTAATAAATTTGAAGCATGAAGTGTACAGCTTGTGCATCCTTATGAGTGGCGGTCGGGGAATGACGATGGCCTTTTACTACCAATCTATACCCCTAGGAGCATGCGTGTAGTACTTGATTTTTGATGACTTCTTAATTTTTGCAATAAGTATATGAGTTCTTTTGACTAATGTTGAGTCCATGGATTATACGCACTTTTACCTTTCCGCCATTGCTAGCCTCTTGATGCCGTGCATTGCCCTTTCTCACATTGAGAGTTGGCGCAAACTTCACGGTGCATCCAAACTCCGTGATACGATATGCTCTATCACACATAAACCTACCTATATCTTCCTCAAAACAGCCACCATACCTACCTATTATGGCATTTCCATAGCCATTCCGAGATATATTGCCATGCAACTTTCCACCGTTCCATTCATCATTATTATGACATACATTACTTTTGTCATATTGCCATTGCATGATCATGTAGTTGACATCGTATTTGTGGCAAAGCCACCATGCATTATTTTCATACATGTCACTCTTGATTCATTGCACCATCCCGGTACACCGTCGGAGGCATTCATATAGAGTCATACCTTGTTCTAGTTTCGAGTTGTAATCTTTATGTTGTATTCAATAGAAGTGTGATGATCATCATTATTAGAGCATTGCCCAAAAAAAAGAGAGAGAAAGGCCAAAAAAAAGAAAGGCCCAAAAAAAAGAAAAGGGCAATGCTACTATATCTTTTTCCACACTTGTGCTTCAAAGTAGCACCATGTTCTTCATGTAATGAGTCTCATATTTTGTGCTTCAAAGTAGCACCATGTTTTTCATATATGAGTCTCATAAGTTGTATTTTTCATACTAGTGGGAATTTTTCATTATAGAACTTGGCTTGTATATTCCTACGATGGGCTTCCTCAAATGCCCTAGGTCTTCATGAGCAAGCAAGTTGGATGCACACCCACTAGTTTTCTTTTGTTGAGCATTCATAGCTCTAGTGCATCCGTTGCATGGCAATCCCTACTCCTCATATTGACATCAATTGATGGGCATCTCCATAGCCCGTTGATTATCCTCGTCAATGTGAGACTTTCTCCTTTTTTGTCTTCTCCACACAATCCCCATCATCTTCTATTCCACCCATAGTGCTATGTCCATGGTTCACGCTCATGTATTGCGTGAAGGTTGAAAAAGTTTGAGATTATTTAAGTATGAAACAATTGCTTGGCTTGTCATCGGGGGTATAGAAGTTGGGAAAATCTTTGTGTGACGAAAATGAAGCATAGCCTAACTATATGATTTTGTAGGGATGAACTTTCTTTGGCCATGTTATTTTGAGATGACATAATTATTTTGATTAGTATGCTTGATTTACTATTATTCTTATGTCAATATGAACTTTTTTCTTGAATCTTTCAGATCTGAATATTCATATCACAATTAAGAATATTTACATTGAAATTATGCCAAAGTATCACTCCGCATCAAAAATTCTCCTTTTATCATTTACCTACTCGAGGACGAGCAGGAATTAAGCTTGGGGATGCACGATACGTCTCCAACGTATCTATAATTTTTGATTTCTCCATGCTACTTTATCTATTGTTTTGGACTATAATGGGCTTTATTTTCCACTTTTATATTATTTTGGGACTAACCTATTAACCGGAGGCCCAGCCCGAAATTGCTGTTTTTTGCCTATTTCAGTGTTTGAAGAAGCGGAATATCAAACGGAGTCCAAACGGAATGAAACCTTGGGAACGTGATTTTCTCACGAGCGTGATCCAGAGACTTGGACCCTACTCCAAGGAGTGCTAGAGGCGATCACGAGGGTGGGCGCGCCCTCCCAGCCGCGCCCCTGCCTCGTGGGCCCCTGACGCTCCACCGGCGTACTCGTTCCTCCTATATATACCTCATTACCCCCAACAGATCGGGACGGAGCCAAAACCTAATTCCACCGCCGTACCTTCCTGTATCCACGAGATCCCATCTTGGGTCCTGTTAGGAGCTCCAGCGGAGGGGCATCCACCATGGAGGGCTTCTACATCAACACCATAGCCCCTCCGATGAAGTGTGAGTAGTTTACTTTAGACCTTCGGGTCCATAGTTAGTAGCTAGATGGCTTCTTCTCTCTTTTTGGATCTCAATACAATGTTCTCCCCCTCTCTCGTGGAGATCTCTTCAATGTAATCTTCTTTTTGCGGTGTGTTTGTTGAGATCGATGAATTGTGGGTTTATGATCCAGCTTATTTATGGAAAATATTTGATTCTTCTCTGAATTCTTTTATGTATGATTTAGTTATCTTTTCAAGTCTCTTCGAATTATCCGTTTGGTTTGGCCAACTAGATTGGTAGTTCTTGCAATGGGAGAAGTGCTTAGCTTTGGGTTCAATCTTGCGGTGTCCTTACCTAGTGACAGAAGGGGTTGCAAGGCACGTATTGTATTGTTGCCATCGAGGATAACAAGATGGGGTATTTATCATATTGCATGAATTTATTCCTCTACATCATGTCATCTTGCTTAAGGCGTTACTCTGTTTTTAACTTAATACTCTAGATGCATCTTTGGATAGCGGTCGATGAGTGGAGTAATAGTAGTAGATGCAGAATCGTTTCGGTCTACTTGTCACGGACGTGATGCCTATATACATGATCATTGACTGGATAACCTCATAACTATGCTCAATTCTGTCAATTGCTCAACAGTAATTTGTTCACCCACCATAGAATACTTATGCTCTTGAGAGAAGCCACTAGTGAAACCTATGGCCCCCGGGTCTATTCTCATCATATCAATCTCCATCACTTTATTTACTTGCTTTGCTTTTACTTTTTACTTTGCATCTTTATACCAAAAATACCAAAAATATTATCTCTATCAGATCTCACTCTCGTAAGTGACCGTGAAGGGATTGACAACCCCTAATCGTATTGGTTGAGAGTAGCTATCGTTTTGTGCAGGTACGAGGGACTTGCGCATAGCCTCCTACTGGACTGATACCTTGGTTCTCAAAAACTAAGGGAAATACTTACGCTACTTTGCTGCATCATCCTCTCCTCTTCGGGGAAATCCAACGCAGTGCTCAAGAGGTAGCACTTCGGTCCATACAAATTTCTTATCCTTCTTGAGTAACTGTGTCATTGGTTTTGCTATGGTGGAGAACCCGTCAATAAACCTTCGGTAATATCCTGCCATTCCCAAGAAACTTCGTACGTCCGTTACGCTGGCTGGTGGCTTCCAGCCAAGTACGGCCTTGACTTTTTCCGGATCTGTGGCAAGACCTTCTTGGCTTAATACATGGCCTAGAAAACCAACCTGTCTTAACCAAAATTCACATTTGCTGAACTTGGCGTATAATTGATGTTTCCTTAATTCTCCCAGTACAATCCTGAGATGTTCAGTATGCTCTTCCGGTGTCTTGGAGTTTACCAGAATATCATCAATGAACACCACAACAAATTTGTCCATAAATTTCATAAACACTTTGTTCATGAGGTGGAAAAAATATGCGGGGGCGTTGGTCAGTCCAAACGGCATTACTGTAAGAATGCTGTCTTGGGGATATCTTCTGTCCGTACTTTTAATTGATGGTATCCCGACCTTAAATCAATTTTTGAGAAAACCTTGGCTTGAGCGAGCTGGTCAAATAAATCATTTATCCGTGGCATCGGATATTTGTTCTTGATGGTGACCATGTTGAGTGCTCGATAGTCTATACATAATCTTAGTGTCCCATCCTTTTTCTTTGCAAATAAGACCGGTGAACCCCAAGGTGAGGAGCTGGATCGTATAAATCCCTTGTCCAGTAATTCTTTTATTTGCTTCTTTAATTCTACCAACTTGGAGGGTGCCATCCTATAGGGCTTCTTATAAATGGGGGTGGTTCGGTGCTAGCTCAATGCTGAATTCTATTTCCCGATGCGGTGGCATGCCCGGCAGTTCTTGAAATACGCCAGAACTCACACACCACTGGCACTTTGCTTAACTCTGAAATGTCCACCTTGTTCAACCTTGGTTGTCGTGATATTTGTCTTTCTTGAGCTGCAATTTTTATTGTCTTCCCGTGATAATGGGTAAGAATCACAGTCCGATTGAAGCAGTCGAGAAATCCCTTATTGGTGGTTAACCAGTCCATTCCTAGGATAACATCCAGTCCCTTATTTTCCAATACAATGAGGTTTGCATGAAACTTTAGTCCCTCAAACTCAATAACCAGACCTTGGCAGTAACTCTGAGTGATTTGCTTAATCCCGGGGGACTTGATGAGCATGGATTTTTCCAAGGGAAGCATCGAAAAATCATTTTGCAAAGCAAATTTCTTTGAAATGAACGAGTGAGAAGCTCCAGAATCAAACAAAACCGTGGCAGGTATTGTGTTGACAGGGAACGTACCGAGTACGATATCCGGGGCATTCTGTGCTTCCTCCTTGGTCACATGGTTCAAGTGACCCTTCTTGTGATTGTTATTGGGGTTGAAGTTGTTACGTTTGGGTGCTGAATTATTTCCACCGTTGTTTGGCTTGGGAGTTGAGTTTCTTGGCTTTGGACACTGTTTTGCATAGTGCCCTTTCTCTCCACAAGCGTAGCAAGTAACACCTGGGCGGTATGTAAAATCCTTGTCCCTTGCATGAAATTTTTTGTTTGGGCGTGGCACATTGGTTGTGGACTTGTTTGCTCCATTCTTATGAAAATCAGTCTTGTTCCGGTTGTTGCGTGCATGAGTAATCTGGTCCTTTTGCGCTTGCGAAAATCCTCCAAGCTGCGGCGCTCATTTTCCAATGTAATGGCTTTGTCCACAAGTGTTTTGAAGTCTGGAAAGGTGTGTACGACCAACTGGCATTTAAGTGCTGGTGCTAGACCGTCTAGAAATTTTCCCATCTTTTTATTTTCAGTCATGTGCTCTTCGTTGGCATAACGAGATAATTGGGTAAACTGACTATTGTACTCAGTCACTGTCATGCTTCTCTGCTTGAGGTCATCAAACTCCCTTTTCTTGATCTTCATAATGCTTACGGGGATATGCGCCCACGAAAACCTTCTTTAAATTCTTCCCTGTGTGATGTTATTTTCATTGGGGTGCATGTGTAGGAAATTTTCCCACCATGATGCAGCTACTCCAGTGAGGTAGTGAGGTGCATAAAGTACCTTCTCACGGTCCGAACATTGTGCGATAATTAATTTCCTTTCAATGTCTCGAAGCCAATCATCGGCCTCAAGCGGCCTATCCGTGTGTGAGAATGTTGAGGGACGTGTCTTTTGTAGTTCAGACAATTTGGAATGTTGCTGATATGGTTCACGGTGATTTCCCATGTTGATGACATGATTCATCATTTGTTGATGCTACTGCTGGCTTTGTTCATAAAGGCGACATACTTGAGAAAATGCTGCTTCACCGCCTGTGACTTGGCCCCTGTGTGAAGTTGTTGCTTGTTTGGGTACCATAATTTTCTTCTGGCGGACTTGGCATGGAACGAGTCCAAGGACGAGGCATTTTCCACTCTGGGGGTATTTTTTGTAAAACTCATGAGAAAATAAAATTGAGTCGCAAAAATTAAAGAAATTCGCAAAGGCAGACTTTTAAAAGCTCCAAGATTTTTCAAGAAAATATTTGATTGCGCACGGAGAAGGACTGCTCAGTACATATCTTACACGCAAGCAGTAATTATAAAATACATCACTCAGGATGTGCGTACACATTCCTGACATGTTATTTAGGCTAGTGCACTTCTCCCAGTTCCTACATGGTGCGCACACAAACTACTTCTCACCAAACCTATATACATATAAACATATCACACAAGCTGGGACATCGCACGGCTGCTAGGCGCACTCAGTCGGAGATGGTAAGGATTTCCCTTGGCCTGCCGAGGGTAAGACCCAGTGATGCTGGGGACTCAACCTCCTCCTCACTAATAGGCTCCAGGCGCGAAGTGCTAAGTTGAGGAGCTGGTGCAGGCGTGACAGGTGGTGCAACACGGACTGGGGTAGGAGCAATGACTTGGTCAAACTCCTCAGTGGTAAGCAGGCGACGAGCAGTGGCGAGGATGGCAGGTGCATAGGATGCTGCGGACGAGACGTAAGTCAGTGGTGGTGCTGTGTGGAGGAGCTCCCTCCTGTTGGCAGAACAGCCATGGACTGAGTCCATACGAGCAGCCACGAGGTCGTCCACGAGGTTATCAAAAGCTGCCTCAAGATCCTTGAGATACTCAACAAGCATCTCAATAGCCTCATCTCGCTCTCCCCTAGGGCAAGCGAATGCATAGTGACAAGTGTATGACACGTGGCATGGGAGGTAGCGGTAGCGACGAGTCTTCATCGAAGGAAGAACATCCCGGAGGTGAGCTATCGCCTCCCGGGCAGCCATCTGCATGGCATGCCTCTCCGTAGGCATGGCCCTTCCCACAAATCGGAAGTGGCATGACTCCGAACACCCTCCCTTGAACTGCACCGCGGCCTGGTGCATAGACACGCTGTCGCTGATCTTGTGCTGGTAGAGTGTGAACACTGGACGAGCCGATGGCCCAATCGCGATCTTGACGATGGAGGTGAGGAGCTTGATAAACCCCTCGGTACATTGGCGAACACACATGACTCACGCTGCTAGCCATTTACAAAAGTAGACAAAAATTCCGAATAGTCAGATCATAAATTTATGATGACTAACAGAAATTGCTACATTTTGCAAAATGCAAAAAATCGTACTTAAGACGCTAATAACCGATTAGCGATCGCACCTAGTGGTTTCCTACAGTCAGCCTGGCTCTGATACCAAGGTTGTCACGACCGGTTTTCCAATAAAACATTTATTGAGAAACTGACCCTTTTATTTCCAGTATAGGAGAATCCTCCTTACTGGTAGACAAATTCTTGATACAGAAATCCAGAAGGACAAAATATTATACAAGGTTGAGCTGAGGCTGCTCAACAATTTATTACAAGGACGCTGATATTGTACATAAAGGCGGATATGACACAAGGGTATGGTGGCATAACTACTGACTCGTAATAAAAGTGGTGGTGGATATGTCACAGTGATGTGGGTGACATGACTCCTAAATCTTCTGACTCATCGGCGCGGTCTTGACTCGATGATTTTATGCGGGTAGCGGAAGCGTATATGATACAAGTGACCAAATTCCAGGATCGAACGGGACTGACTAGGACTCCTCTAGGCGTCGGACTCACTATCGAACTCTTCATCCATAAGATCGCCTTCGTCAACATCTGGCCAAATCAACAAGCCAGGTGAGTACTTTGAATGTAATCGCAAGACAGTTCGGACATAAGATATAACAAATGCAAACATGATGCACATGAGCAGTTTAGCAGTGCACACTCAGATAATAAATTTGCAAGGCATGTTAAAGAAAAAGGGAAGTCAGGCGGTAGTCCTCCCGAAATCCCAATAAAATAGCGAGGACCGATCGGATTATGCAGGCGACACCTCAAACGGTAAACAAATAAATTAACATGCCGCAGTCGGGCGTCGGGGTGACACCGCAAAAAGGGCTTATATTGAAATGTAAATAATAGTGCGTGCCACAGTCGGACGTCTGAGCGACACCACATAAAGGGCTTATATCGAAAGTAGATAACAAAATGCCACAGTCGGACGTCTGAGCGACATCACATAAAGGGCTTGAGGGAGTCCTGGATTAGGGGGTGTTCGGATAGCCGAACTATCACCGTTGGCCGGACTCCTGGACTATGAAGATACAAGATTGAAGACTTCGTCCCATGTCCGGATGGGACTTTCCTTGGCGTGTAAGGCAAGCTTGGCGATACGGATATGTAGATCTCCTACCATTGTAACCGACTCTGTGTAACCCTAACCCTATTCGGTGTCTATATAAACCGAAGGTTTTAGTCCGTAGGACGAACAACAATCATACCATAGGCTAGCTTCTAGGGTTTAGCCTCTCACGATCTCGTGGTAGATCTACTCTTGTACTACCCATATCATCAATATTAATCAAGCAGAGTAGGGTATTACCTCCATCGAGAGGGCCCGAACCTGGGTAAAAACATCGTGTCCCTTGTCTCCTGTTACCATCCGCCTAGGCCTTGCGATTCGGGACCCCTACCCGAGATCCGCCGGTTTGACACCGACATTGGTGCTTTCATTGAGAGTTCCTCCGTGTCCGTCACCTATAGGCCCAATGGCTCCTCCAATCATCAACAACGACGCAGTCCGGTGAGACTTTTCTCCCGCATGATCTTCGTGATTGGCGGCTTTGCGCTGCGGGACAATTCGCTAGGCCATCTGGAGCAGATTGAAAGCTACGCCCCTGGCCATCAGCTCAGATTTGGAAGCCTGAACTATACGGCCGATGTCCGCGGAGATTTGATCTTCGAAGGATTCGAGCCACAGCCAAGTGTGCCGCACTGTCTCGATGGGCACGATCTAGCTCTGCCGTTGAACAGTGTCTTGGAGGCCGCACCAGCGTCCGCTTCGACCCTTAGCTCGGAGCCGACTCCGCCGATCGGGGACGAGTGGTGGGACACCGCCTCGGGGGCTATGATCTCTACGGCGATTGAGCCGAACTCCGTCCCTGTCCTTTGCGAAGACCGTGATTCCAAGGTGTCGGACTCCTCTCCGGACTCCGAACCCTCCGCGCCACTGCCAATCGAACCCGATTGGGCGCCGGTTATGGAGTTCACTACCGCGGACATCTTTCAGCACTCGCCCTTTGGCGACATCCTAAATTCACTAAAGTCTCTCTCTTTATCAGGAGAGCCCTGGCTAGACTACGGTCAGGAAGGTTGGGATGCGGACGATGAAGAAATTCAACGCCCACCCACCACCCACTTTGTAGCCACTGTCGATGATTTAACCGACATGCTCGACTTCGACTCCGAAGACATCGACGGTCTGGACGACGATGCAGGAGACAACCAAGAACCAGCGCCTACAGGGCACTGGAAGGCCACCTCGTCATATGACATATACATGGTGGACATCCCAAAAGATGGGAACGGCGACGGAACAACGGAGGATGAACCCTCCAAGAAGCAGCCCAAGCGCCGGCTTCAGCGGCGTCGCTCTAAATCCCGCCACAGCAAAAACGGTGATTCCGGCACGGGAGATAATAACACCCCAGACAGTGCCGAAGACAACCCCCTCCAGCAGGATTCAGCACAGAGGAGGAGAAGCCAGCCCTCATGATAGATCGGCAGAGGGAGGTGGAGGGCGATAATTATATGCCTCCCTCCGAAGATGAGGCAAGCCTCGACGACGATGAATTTGTCGTGCACGAGGATCCCGCCGAACAGAGCTGCTTTCAAACGCAGCTTATGGCCACGGCAAGCAGCCTCAAGAAAAAGCGACAGCGACTTAGAGCTGACCAAGACCTGCTAGGCAGCGGATGGATCAAGTCCTTGCAGCGAAGAGTATGAACTCGAACGCCCCTCCAAGAGATACCCAAACGCAGGCTGCTACCCCAATTAGAGGAAGCAGCACCCAAACCTACATCACCAGCGCATGATGCGGCCGACCGGCCACCCGTGGTCACGACAGAGAGGCCTCTAGACCCTCCATTCAAGCCGCACCCGCGCCCGCTCGACCAAGGCACGGAAACGTGCTGCACCTGCAAAACATATTGGAGGACAAGGAAAGGCAAACAAGATCGATCTACGGATCGCGTGGGCGCCCACGACGCGTGATGATAACCGCCACGCCGGATACAAAGAACTCCGGCCGGGCGAACACGATGAGACAAAGCTCATTTGAGCTGCGTCGTGGTATAGCCCAATCTGAGGCGCCACACACCCACTATACTTCACAGCGAAGTGATGGATCATCAAATCCCGAGGGTTTCAAACCCGTAAACATCGAATCATACGATGGCACAACAGATCCTGCGGTTTGGATCGAGGACTACCTCCTCCATATCCACATGGCCCGCGGTGATGACCTACACGCCATCAAATACCTCCCACTCAAGCTTAAAGGACCAGCTCGGCATTGGCTTAACAGCTTGCCAGGAGAATCAATTGGTTGTTGGGAGGACACGGAAAGCCGCATTCCTTGATAACTTCCAGGGCACATATGTGCGACCACCAGACGCCGATGACCTCAGCCACATAATTCAGCAGCGGAAGAATCGGCGGACAATTACGGACACGGTTCCTAACCAAGAAAAATCAAATCGTTGACTGTCCGGATGCAGAGGCCCTTGCAGCCTTCAAACATAACATCTGCGACGAGTGGCTTGCCCGACACCTAGGACAGGAAAAGCCGAAATCCATGGCAGCCCTCACAACGCTCATGACCCGCTTTTGCGCGGGAGAGGACAGCTGGCTAGCTCGTAGTAACAACTTGACCAAAAACCCTGGTAGTTCGAATACCAAGGACAGCAATGGCAGGTCGCGTCGCAACAAGAACAAGCGCCGCATTAACGGCGATAATGCTGAAGATACGGCAGTCAATATCGGATTCAGAGTCTCTAAACCCGGTCAGCAGAAAAAGCCGTTCAAAAGAAATACTCAGGGCCCGTCCAATCTGGACCGAATACTCGATCGCTCGTGCCAAATACATGGCACCCCCGAAAAACCAGCCAACCACACCAACAGGGATTGTTGGGTCTTCAAACAGGCAAGCAAGTTAAATGCTGAACTCAATGACAAGGGGCTGCATAGCGATGACGAGGAGGAGCCCCGGCCGCCGAACAATAGAGGACAGAAGGGTTTCCCCCCACAAGTGCGTACGGTGAACATGATATACGCAACCCATATACCCAAAAGGGAGCGGAAGCGTGCGCTAAGGGACGTATATGCGATGGAGCCAGTCGCCCCAAAGTTCAACCCATGGTCCTCCTGCCCGATCACCTTTGATCGAAGGGACCACCCCACTAGCATCCGCCACGGCGGATTCGCCGCATTGGTTCTTGACCCAATCATTGACGGATTTCACCTCACTAGAGTCCTGATGGACGGCGGTAGCAGCCTGAACCTGCTCTATCAGGATACAGTGCGCAAAATGGGCATAGACCCTCAAGGATTAAACCCACAAAGACGACCTTTAAAGGCGTCATACCGGTGTAGAGGCCAATTATACAGGCTCGATTACACTCGAAGTGGTCTTCGGATCCTCGGATAACTTCCGGCGAAGAGTTAATCTTCGACATAGTCCCGTTCGCGGCGGCTATCACGCCTTTGCTTGGACGAACCGCATTTGCAAAGTTCAATGAGGTGCCGAACTACGCATACCTCAAGCTCAAGATGCCTGGCCCTCGAGGAGTAATCACGGTCAATGGAAACACCGAACGCTCTCTCCGAACAGAGGAGCATACGGCGGCCCTCGCAGCGGAGGTGCAAGGTAGCCTCTCACAGCAATTCTCGAGTCCGGCCACTAAACGTCCGGCCACTGTCAAGCGCGCCTGGAGTAACCTACAACAAGACCGCCTGGCATGATCCAAGCACGCGTAGCAATCCGGCCCCAACCCCAGCCCTCGCGAAATTGCGAAGCCAGTACTACGCGTACATAACTACGCTCTGGAGATACCATGGGCATAAGGGGAGGGGCACGACCACAGCACGCCCTGAATGCGGCTCAACCGCACCAGGGGCTCCCGATTGTGTCATTCTTTTCCTTTTTCTTTTTTCTTACTTTCAGGACTCCGTTTTCCAGAAGCCCTGTCCGGCACTAGAATTGCCGAACTCACGATGCAACAGCCAGGGAAGCAGTAGTTACGTCGAGTGTCGTGTGGTCTCTACTACGAGCATTATACCTGTTTTACATACCATCCCGCAGCTTACCCCTCGGAGGGGACATGTTAAATAGTCCCATCCCTTGCTTATCGCACTATTTGTATCGTTCTGCTTTCATTGCAGTACCTTTTTGAATAAACAATACATAGCTTTTGCCTATTATTGCACTCCTTTCTTTATCTATATATATATTCATTTCATGACATGTTGCACCCGTACACTTTGATACGGCCAATACACCAGGGGCTTAAGTACCCCAAAAATATGGTGTGATAAGTCCGAACACTTTCACAAGTGCGGCACCCCGAACTTATAGCATTATATGCATCAGCTCCGAATCATGTCTTGGGTCAATAGTTGGGTTTGCCCGGCTCCCATGTTTTGGTACCTTACGTTCCGTTATATCGGCTAAGGTAGCGCTGGGAGAACCACTGCGATTGTGCCCCGGTTGAGCTGGGTTGAGAACCTCAGTGGAGAAAGCTAAAACTGACCGTCATGATAGGGCGAGAGCCGGTCGCTGTTCGAGAGGTTTTTTCGGGTCCCTAAAGACTTATGCCGCTTAGAGAAAGGAGTCGGCATTATCCGGCCAAGGCGTGGATAGCGCCCCGAACTCGGTCTTCCGAATACTAGGGGCTTCGCTGAAATTTAAAATTATAGAATTCTATGGCTAAGTGAGAGTGTTCAAGCACTATAAGTCCGGTTGCCTTGTTCGTTGCGTTGAGCTCCTCCCTCGAAGGACCCAAGAATGGGAACAAGAGCGCTCAAGTTTATCCCGAACACCCCAGCACTCGTGGCATGAAATTTGAAGCCAACGACTTGCCATCTCTCAAATTTGATAAACGGCCGCCTGAAGGTAATATTTTAAATTCACAAGCGTTGCTTAGCGCATATGAACAAGTTTTCAGCGTCTGAGATAACAAATGCGAGTCTATTAAAAATTACATCTTTGGAGCATTCACCCGCTATACGGCGGGCACCCTTCAGGACGCCCTCATAGTACATTTCGGGCTTGCGATGCTCCTTGCCCTTCGGTGGCCCGTCCGTCACAAGCTTCTCCGCATCCAGCTTGCCCCAGTGCACTTTAGCATGGGCAAGGGCCCGACGGGCACCTTCAATGCAGACGGAGCGCTTGATGACTTCAATCCATGGACAGGCGTCCACCAGCCGCTGCACTAGCCCGAAGTAGCTCCCAGGCATGGCTTCCAATGGCCACAGCCGAACTATGAGGCCCTTCATGGCCTGTTCGGCGACCTTGTGGAGCTCGACCAGCTGCTTCACTGGTCGCTTAGGGGCACCGGATGTCCGCCTCGACATACCGAGACCAGAACACCTTTTCTGCCGAGCTCCTCCTTGGCGCGGTAGAACGCGACAAAGATCGTACACACTACGGGGCAGATGTGCGAATGCTCCTGGAGAGCTCCGGATTCGGGTAAGTAATAGATAACTCACTTTCACATGCTTGCTTTGCATAAAGAATGCCTTACCCGCCGCTATCTTCTTTAATGATTCAATTTCTTGGAGGGCTTTTTGGGCTTCGGCCTTAGCGGCTTTGGCACTCTCAAGAGCCGAGGCGAGCCTGCACTCGAGTCTTGAGTCACGCTCCAAACTCTCGTGTTTTTCCACGAGCCCGGAGCTCTTGCCGCACCTCTCGCCACCCGCGCCTCCTGCTTCTCTCGCTCGGTGCGCTCCATGGCAGCTTTGCTTTCGGCCGTGGACACCGCTTCCTTCGTGGTCGCCACCTGCTCGTGGGCCCCTACAATACCCACGTTATTCCTGTCATTTTTGCAACCAAATCCTTTCTATAAGGTATTACTTTAATAAGGTATTACTTACCTTCCTTGTCCTCGAGCTGCTTCTTGGCAAGGCCGAGCTCGTTCTCGGACCGCTCGAGGCTCTGCTTCAATGCATTGACCTCCGCAGTCAGTGCGGCAGAGGTCAGCAACATAGCCTGCATTCCCATATTGACATACTTATGTTAGACTCCTGCGTATATCTTTTTAGATCCTCACTCGGCTTTTCTTCACGAACACCGAACTGAGCATCGGGGCTACCTGTCTATGCGGTAATATTTTTACATATTCTAAACCTACCTCAAAGCCTGTTAGAAGGCTGATGCAGGCTACCAGCCCGCTCTTGGCGGACTGAACTTTCTGGATCACCACACTCATAACAGTGCGGTGCTCCTCGTCGATGGAGGCGCCTTTAAGCGCCTCCAGCAAGCTATCCGGTGCCTCCGGATGGACGGAGGTCACCGGCATCGTAGTCTTACCCTTCTTACGAAGGGGCCGCTTGCCGGACTTCGGAACCACTGAAGGTTCCGGTACGGAGTCCAACACAGGGCCAGACTTAGAGCCCTCTGGGGTTTCGCCCCCTTTGCACCCGGAGTCCGGGAGTTCGCCTTATGGGCGCCTCCAGACCACCTCCTCTGGCTGGGCCCTTTGGGACTCCACCACGGTGTCGCTCTGCGCCACGAGGGGAGGAGGCGGTCAGAAGTGAAGTGCTATTCACATCCGACGAATTCAGGGAGCCGCTCGACGAAGCGGCGAGCTCGTCCTTGGGCGGGCTACATGGTTATATTCGGCGTTAGAAGACACTATGCAACAAATAAAAAGCCATGAGCTATTCTGGAGTCCGGACACTTACGATCTCGCCAGGGGCTTGGCCCTTGTTGGCCACTCCTCCTCGTCGTTGTCGGTGTTGGTGGAGAAGTCCGGAGGAAGGGTCCTTCCTTTCTTGGACCCTCCGGCCTCCCCAGCTTCTCTCCCCCCGCTGGGGGAGAGGCTTCTTTTTCCTCCTCCTCTTCCTCAGAGGAGGATTCCGCCTCAGAGTCGTCGGAGGATGAGTTCGACAGCACCTGGCGCCGGGAGCTCCTTCGAGTTCCCGTGGCCTTCTTCTTGGCCTTCTTCTCTGGCACCACGTGAGGTGCCGGAGCCAGCAGCCCCGTCAATCGGGCGTTCGCTGGGTCTTCTGGCAAGGGGGTCGGACAGTTAATCTGTCCGGACGTCTTGAGCTAGTCATGTCAAAGGTTAGGGAGTTTTAGATCCCGCATAGAGTCAAACTATGAAAAAAGAGTCCCATAAAGGGTAAAATAACTTACCTCGCTGGCTCGACGCTGAGCTGAATCCATGATCTTGATGGCGGATGTGGGAGCCTCGGCGCCTTGAACAGCACCTTCCAGGCATCTTCGTACGTAGTGTCGAAGAGCCTTTTCAGAGTTTGGTGTTGTGCCGGATCGAACTCCCACAATTTGAAGGCCTGTTGTTGGCGTGGGAGAATCCGGCGGATGAGCATCACCTGGATTACGTTGACAAGCTTGAGATTCTTGTCCACCAGGTTTCGGACGCAGGTTTGGAGTCCGGACAGCTCTTCTGAATCACCCCACGTCAGGCCCGTCTCTTTCCATGATGTGAGCCGTGTGGGGAAGCCAGATCGGAATTCGGGGGCCGCCGCCCATTGAGAGTCGCGCGGCTCGGTGATGTAGAACCACCCCGATTGCCACCCCTTTATGGTCTCCACAAAGGAGCCCTCGAGCCATAAGACTTTGGCCATCTTGCCAACCATGGCACCTCCGCACTCCGCTTGGCGGCCGCCCACTACCTTTGGCTTGACATTGAAGATCTTCAGCCATAAGCCGAAGTGGGGCTGGATGCAGAGGAAGGCCTCGCACATGATGATTAACGCCGAGATGTTGAGGATGAAATTCGGGGCCAGATCGTGGAAGTCCAGGCCGTAGTAGAACATGATCCCCCGGACAAATGGGTGAAGTGGAAAACCTAGTCCGCGGAGGAAGTGGGTGAGGAACACCACCCTCTCATGGGGCCTGGGGGTTGGAATGAGCTGCCCCTCGTCGGGGAGCCGGTGCGCGATGTCACTGGACAAGTATCCGGCCTTCCGCATCTTTTTGATGTGCCCCTCCGTGACGGAGGAAGCCATCCACTTGCCTCCCGCTCCGGACATAGTTGGAGAAGGATGAGGTGGGATGTGCGGACTTGGGCGCTGGAGCTCAAGTACGCGGAAATGGATGAGCAAAGGAGGAAGAAGGCGTAGGTGAAAAGGTGGATCCTTATCCCCTTATATGGACGGACGAAGCTATGCGTCCCCCGCCAGCCTGGTAAAACTCGCTTATCCCCCAAGCGCCGTAATCAATGGCGCGTATGGGTTACCCACGTCCGTATTGATGGGAATCCCGGAATAAGGGGGCACGATCTATGCTTTGATAAGACGTGCCAAGGAAACCGCCTCGCTAAACGCTACCGAGGTGGAACATTAAAAAGCGATTCAGTATAAAGGCTCGACCGTGGTGCGGTGTCACGCCACGAAATACGCCACAAATCTGTGCAAAGGTTATTCTCTCACGGTAGTATGTGGAACTTGTTTCTGAGCGGACACTATCCTTGTGTTCAAAATCTTCTATGAAGTATTCGAAGGAGGAACCCGCCTTGCAATGCCGAAGACAATACGCGCGCCGGACTCGTCGTCATTGAAGCCTGGTTCAGGGGCTACTGAGGGATTCCTGGATTAGGGGGTGTCCGGATAGCTGAACTATCACCGTTGGCCGGACTCCTGGACTATGAAGATACAAGATTGAAGACTTCGTCCCGTGTCCGGATGGGACTTTCCTTGGCGTGGAAGGCAAGCTTGGCGATACGGATATGTAGATCTCCTACCATTGTAACCGACTCTGTGTAACCCTAACCCAATTCGGTGTCTATATAAACCGAAGGGTTTTAGTCCGTAGGACGAACAACAATCATACCATAGGCTAGCGTCTAGGGTTTAGCCTCTCCGATTTCGTGGTAGATCTACACTTGTACTACCCATATCATCAATATTAATCAAGCAGGAGTAGGGTATTACCTCCATCGAGAGGGCCCGAACCTGGGTAAAAACATCGTGTCCCTTGTCTCCTGTCACCATCCGCCTAGACGCACAGTTCGGGACCCCCTACCCGAGATCCACCGGTTTTGACACCGACAGGGCTTATATCGAAAGTAAATAACAAGAATGCCACAGTCGGACGTCTGAGCGACATCACATAAAGGGCTTATATCGAAAGTAAATAGCAAGAATACCACAGTCGGACGCGTGAGAGACATCACATAAAGGGCTTATATCGAAAGTAAATAGCAGGAATGCCACAGTCGGACGTCTGAGCGACATCACATAAAGGGCTTATATTTCGTCTTCGTATTCAAGCAGTTTAAATCATTCCAAGGAAATACTCAGCTCATAATAATAGACGGGTTAGTCCATCCACGAAATAACCTTCAGCTGGGTTTGACACTCATGTACCGTTACTGGAGATTGTCACTGAGGCTGACACTGAGACGGACGTAGAGACTGATACTGACACGGACATAGATGAGTTGACCATAGTCCTTGACCACAGATTCAGTTACTTGAATGATTTTGACTCTGCAGAGTTTGTACTCTTATAACGGATTTCAGTAGTCACAAGGGACTAGTTCGTTTACGGCATTTTAGAAGAAACACATCTAACCAGTACACACCCATTCCACATTCCGCTGCCAGGAATCACCCTAGGCACCGTTCAAGAAAAACTCTAAGACGGGGAGGTCACAACCTCGAATAGCATGGGATCAAATTAATATCGCGCGCTCTAAGGGGTGCCCCCCTCTCGGTCCCAACCGGAAACACCCATGCTCCCTGACCGGATGACGGGCTTTAATCCAGGGCCATGGAACCCTCATCACGGTCCCTCTGTTTGGTGTGTACAAGGAAAGAGGTTTGCAACTTACTAAAGGGCACTCTTTGCAGAAAACATGTGGCAGCATGAAGGGGGAAACGAACGGGATCGAGACCTGATCCACGTTAACACAGGAGTTAGACGGTTGACGTAAGACTGGCATGCCACAACAATACCAGCTTACCACCTTCATGTCACCACATGATCATGTTGTATTCCATCAAATGAATACACCGAGTTTTGAAGCTCACACGTAGTGGCCTTGCATGCAATATAATACTCAAAGTGTTTATGTGAACATGCCATGAAATAAATACTCAAGCAAACATGCAAAACACTCGTCATATCAAAGGTTCAAACATGCTTGCCTAGTTCGGAGTAATCGGAGTCTAGCTCGGTGAAGTTTGCGGTCCCGTCACCTCCTCCGGTATCTACGGTATAAAGAAAACGCGTACTAACGTAAATACCGTGTGTGCACAAAAAGTGTTCCAAATATCTTTCAATTAAATATGATAAAAAACTAGACAGAAAATTAAAGATGACAAAAAAAGAATCAATTCAAAATCATCTTTATTTTAAAAGTTATTAAGGTTTTAGTCCAGGGACTCATCTGTAATGAAACAGAAAGTTTCCAGGGGTTAGTTTATAAAAATAGAAAACGTTTTGATTAGGAACACGTCAACCCCAAAGGAAAACGTATTCTGCCTGAAGGCGTTTTCAGAAAACGGTTTGAAGAAAAAGAAAAAAAAGCTGACGAGGGGGGGGGGGTCCACCCGTCAGGTTTGAATTTCAAACAGAGCCACCGGCGCCCGAGGGTCGTGGTGGTCGCCGGCGTCGATCCACAGCGAGTTAGGAGGAGTGGTGGGTACCTACGGACTCAGTGTGCTCTCCCGCGTCTGTGGGTGGTGGAGTTAGTCGTCGGCGAGCACCACATCGACGGCGGCCCCAACTCCGGCGGACGGTAGTTCGGGCGTTGGTGGATCTCGCCGGGGAGGGCTACAAACATCGAATTGAGGCTCGGGTTAGAGCATTAGGTGTAGTAGGAGGCGACTCGCACGGTCTGGGAGGCGGGGGTGGTCTCACCAGAGTGAATTGCGCCGGAGCCCGAGGCAGATCGGGGCGGCCGGAGTCGAGGAAGGAGACCTTCTCGAGGTCCTCCTAGTGGCTAGGCGAGGCTCTGGTGAGGTGGAGGAGTGGCGCTGGGTCGAGAACGAGCTCGAGGGCTTCTTTTATAGCCGGTCCGAGGCGGTGGCCGAGAACGGGATAACTCCGGTGATGATTACGGCGAGGCAGTGGTTGGTCAGGTGATTTAGGGGTCGGGGCAGCAACAGATAGGTTCACTGGTTCCATCCCCGGTGAAGTTTGGCAAAACTTGGGCGTTACTCCATGTATTCGGTGAAACGGCCTCACGGGGCTCATCGGCGGCAGAGAGCGCATACTGTGCTTTCGAGCCACGACAGCTTTGCAAAGACGCACAGGGAAGGAGACGGCCACGCGGAGGCCTCTTGTGGTGTGGGCGGTGCCGGACGGTGCCGAAAGGCAGGGCCGGCCCCTGCTGGCCGCCACGGGTGGCTCGGCCACCACAGAAGACGCCGGCGTTGGTGGGACACGTCGCCACCGACGCTTGTGCCCGTCCAAACGACCGTGTGGCGCTCTGGGTAAGGAGGGGGAACAGGGAACAAGGCGCCACTACAGTTACTGGCGAGATCGATGCCGTGCTCAGAAGAAAACGACGCTCTCGACTGAACCAACACTGAAACTCTGAATTTTCTGAATTTGGACAGCAACAGTGCATGCCAGGTGTTCAATGAAATGCTTTTGGCATGTGAGAAATTTTCCTGGAGCTGATCTTTGGTGAGGTGGTCTCTTGATGCATCTAGGGGCTGCCTAAATTATCTTAGAATTTTTGGAGAAGAAAAATATTGAATTTCACCAAAAATGGTAAATCTGGTCCAATCTTGCAGCAAGCAAAATTTGAAAAATTTAATTGTGGAAGAGTGGATCTTGATGGATCTAGGTTGGGGGTACTAAGGACAAGTCTGGGGAGTTTGTTTGAGACCAAAACTCAAAAGGAAACTGGTACTCCCTTTGTAAATCACCTAGGTCCAATATAAAAGACAGAAACTGTTTTGAGGGTAAAATAAATAGAATAAAAATCAAAAATGGGTTGAGCTTGCTGGGATTGGATATTTGTCTTGACCCACAGTGGGGGGAGGGGTTTTGGAAGAAAGTTTCGATCATGGGGCATGGCAAAAGAGGATGGTTTGAAAAAAAAAAGAATAAAACCAAAACCCATAGGGTTTCTTTTTAAATGAAAAACTTTTTTCCAAAATTAATTGAGATGAGTCAACACCAAAAGAAAAGCCTTCAATACCAAACATCAAGGTTGGGGATGACAAAAATAAAATATTTGACATAATAGAATTTTTTTGAGAAAGAGAGCCTTTTAAGAAAGATTTTAAATAGCCTCCTTCAAATCAAATAAAGAATTTGATAAAAACCACATTAAAATTTTTGCAGTGTCACACTTTGTTCTTGTTATTGGAGTAGTAGAGTCATTGTTTTTAGATTAATCATGATAGAAATGTTATGTTATCCTTGGAGTATTTTGATATGATGATATTATGCTTAGATTATTTGTTGGATATTGCTATGACTTGGATTATAGTTTGATAGTTGATATCGGAGTATCAGTTATCACAGTTATACTTTTGGGGATAAATTCCATCATTAAGTTGGTCAGGTGCCACCGAACCGGGCTTTCTCCAGTGCAACCATGCCTCTCGCCGGTGCCTCCAACGAGGAAAGGTTATGGGTGCGCGCTACCCTGATCAGGCAGGCGGACATAAGCCTTGTGTGCTTGTTGTTGTTGTTATGTGCACATGTCCCCGTTTGGGACGGTTTATTGTTTTGGCCACGACGGTGGCCGTTGGTGTCTTTGGTAGACACGGGGCCACCCAGGACTAGCCCAGTGGGGAGTGAGTCGGAGTGGCCGTGAGAGTGTCATGGCAGTAGATTGGTTTTGTCGGAACGCCATTGGTCCACCCGAATGGGAGTGCGAGGCCATGGGTTACATGGTGTGGGTACAGTGCGCTACCTGTGCAGAGTGTGTGTGTTTAATCTATCGATAGCCACGTCCTCGGTCATGGGCATAAGTTCGTACTAGGTCAAAACGTTCGATCAACACTCACATGACGGAATGACTTATAGGTGATTTATATGTTGATAGTTTGAGCAGTACAAATTGGCAGGATGTTGATGATGATGTTGGAGACCAAGTGTTGGTCATGGTAGTGATCGCCATAAAGATCACCATTTGAGACCAAGTGTTGGTCATGGTTGTGATCGCCGGAAAGATCACCGTTTGGTTACAAGACCATGAGGTTGGCCCGTTTGTGATCCATGAATGATCACCGTTTGGTTTTGATCACGAGGTGATCGAGATGGTATATTGCTTGGACGGTTAGCCAAGAGTGATATGGTTATGGAGATCTGAGATGGTGATTTATCAGTATGATAGTAGTTTCACACCATGTTTAGTAGTTGCTTCATCATAGTAGTTGTTAATTTAATTAACCTGTTAATGCTATGTCATTGTCTTGCCTTGATGTTTATGGTTGTGAGCTTGCAAGTACATTCAATGTACTGACCCGGCATGTCATGCCAGATTGTAGGTGATGCCATGATTGCTTGATTGCTTATCGAGGTTGCCGTGCGTGCGAGCTAGATCGTGTCCCAGCCAGAGTCCCTGCGGAGTGGAGTTTCACCACCTTCGTCGTTGTTCCGCTGCTAGAAGTATTTCACTGCTACGAGTTGTTCCGCTGCTAGCATAGAGCAAGTGTAGTATCGCAGGCATAGTGTCGCCGTGCTGGTGTGCTTCTTTGTAACATCAGACCCTTGTAATATTATTCTTGTAATAAGAGATGATTTGTTCTATGTCAAGAAGTGCCGTATTCCAGAGACTTTTCCTCGATCTCTGGGCTAGAATACGGGGCGTTCCGGTTTCTCTGAGCCGGGGTGCCACAATGAGGTTCATCTTGATGCATTTCGTCGTTTTCGTCATATTGATGTGTCCCACTTGTGGATGCTTCCATGTCAACTCTTGGTTCACCTTGTCATGAGGTACAAGCTTCCACTTGGACGGACGAGGTACTCTCCTTCACCTCCGTTGGACGAATCTTGCCAATAGGAAAGTCTTGGATTGCTTCCGAAGGGTCTTTGTCTCCTACATCAATTGGCAATTGCTCTACTTGCGAGCCGTTAGATTCATCAAACTTCACATCTACCGACTCTTCAACCTTTTGGGCGAAATTATTGTAGACACGGTAAGTGTGAGAGTTTGAGCCATAACCAAGTAGGAAACCATCATGAGATTTGTGAGCAAATTTAGAACGATGATGGTTATCAAGAATGTAACACTTTGAGCCAAATACTCGAAAGTATTCAACTTGGGGTTTGTTACCGGTGAGGAGTTTGTATGCCATCTTACCGAGTAGCTTGTGAAGATACAAGCGATTTGTTGCATGACAAGCTGTCTCAACCGCTTCCGCCCAAAAGTGTTTTGGAGTCTTACTCATCAAGCATCGTTCTCGCCATCTCAATAAGAGTTCGGTTCTTCCTCTCAACAACTGTATTTTGTTGAGGTGTGTACGTAGCTGAGAATTCGTGTGAAATCCCTTCTTCGTCAAGAAAGGTATCCACATTTGCGTTCTTGAACTCAGTTCCGTTGTCGCTGTGAACCTTCTTGATCTCCACTTCAAATTGATTTTGGGACTTCCTAGCGAAGTTCTTGAAGATCTTTCGGACCTGGATTTATCATCAAGAAAGAACACCCACGTAAATCTTGAAAAATCATCGACTATAACTAGACCAAATGAGTTTCGACCAAGACTCTTGTAGGCATTGGGACCAAAGATGTCGGTGTATTAGAGTAGGGGTACCCTAGTATCCCGAACTTGTGCACGGGCAGTTGCAGCCCTCCGCGGCAAGGCTTACCGGGTGACCGCCAAGATCCTCCGTGGTTCCTTTGGAGCCATTCAAGAACAAAGTATTCAAGGCAAGGAGACAAGGCCCCGACAAGAGGAGCTTGCCGGGAAGGCCACCCAAGGCACCTAGAAGACAAGGCCCCGGCAAGAGGAGCTTGCCGGGAAGGCCCAATGGCGACAAGCTTCCGGCGCGACAAGACAACAACAGCGGCAAGACGCTTGCCGCGGCAGACCTCACCACTCTGTACCACGCTCCAGCACATCCACTAACGTGTCGCATACAGGACCTTTCCAGCGCGCGTGGCGGAGGCTGTGCAGCCCGGCGGTGCGAGGTGGCAAGCGGCGCCGACAAGATTGCCATCGTGGCAAGCGGTGGCGCCCTGATGGTCCCTGTTTGCACCGTTAGAGGCGACGTGAGCGGGCATTTAATGCCTTTGTCCCCGCCGTCGGGGTTAGGTATGATACTGCATACATCGCATACCTTGTACAAGTAGGTGTACCAACCACTCCTTTTCCATTTTGCCCTTGTCTACGTTGCCACCGCCGGAGACCCTTGACATATAAAAGGAGGCCCATGCGCAACGTAGAAAGGGTCGGTCGGTTCCCCCCACGCTCAGTCTCGTTAGCAGCTCGTGTGTACTGTACCATTCAAGCTCTCCCGAGCAAGAACTCAATACACCTCGACATGCAGCAGTAGGAGTGTTATCTCTCCGGAGAGCTCCGGAGCTGGGTAAAACCTCTCGTGTGCTTCGCCTCGATCTGCTCTTCGTGTGACCTCTGCTCCCTGCCGAACCAAAAGGGGCTCGGTCCGCCGGTCCCATAGGTGTTCGTGGGCCAGATCAGCCTGCCCCGACATCTTTGGCGCGCCAGGTAGGGGGCGCGTCGAGATTGTGTGAACCTGATCCGGCGTCCACGCGAGCTAGATCTTCATCATCATCAACATGCCGCCGAAGAAGAAGGCTTCGGCGGCAGAAGCTCCGTCCGCGTTGAACCCACCATCACCGGAGCAAGCAGGAGGTGGGGTAGACGCCGGCGGAAGAATGGACGGCGACGGGGGAGCTCACGGTGCTGCCAAGTCCAAGGACAAGGCTGCGCAGACCTCGGCGTCCGTACATGCACCGCGCCCGTCTCGGGGAGGCACGGGACCGACAGCGTCATGGTATTCACAATGCCATACGCTCGTTGGACCAAGATCGAGCTAGTGGATCTCGGGATGCTCAAGACCAGCATGCACGCCAACATCTTTGGCGCTTAGCGAGGCACGGTCGCCTGGACGGGATACTGCTCCTTCTAACATAGTTAGAAGTCCGAGCATATCCCGCTCCTCGCGCCGTTCGCCACTGCCACCCACCACTCCATCAGAAGCTTTGGCGAGAGCAACTGCTCCTGGATTACCCTCCAACGGCCGACAAGGTCGATGAATGGAGGGCCGCCATTCAGAGTATCATCGACTTCACCAACGGCGACGCTCCGCGGCAACCGAGTGCATCGCTGCCGCGGCAAGACCCCCAAGCACGAGCCGGTGGCGGCAGAGACCGTGGGGTGCAACCATCATGCACTCTCCGCCCCGAAGGCCAAGATCGCTGACTCGCCGGATCCACCTCGACAGCGACTCCACAGCATCATCAGATCCACGAGCTCGTCGCGATCAGTGCCAAGTTCTTCACGAACGACAACAAGAAGACGCTCGAACTCGCATCGAGCGCCGAAGAGAAGCGCGGCGTCAATCCGACAAGCGCGCTGGGCCCTCTGTTGACATGCATGCGCCCGGAGGAACCGGCGACTTATGCATTACGGTGAGTTGCCCTGCGTTCACTCGTGAGCTGCGGCAAGTCCAAAGGGCCCAGCAAGAAGAATTTCAAGCCGGGCGTACGAGAGAAATGCGGCGGCAAGACACATCCGTCGGAGTTCCTCAACATCTACACCATCGCGGTGCAGGCTGCCGGGGCGAGACGACAAGATTACGGCCAACTACTTCACCGGTGCTCAAGCCCAATGTCGATCTGGCTCATGCACTTGCCGGACAACTCCATATCCTCTTGGGCAGATCTATGCCATCAGTTTGTCGGCGCCTTCTGGTGACCACAAACCCCATGGCCAAGAAAGCGACCTTCATCTGCTTTCGCCCGAGAAGGAAGGAGAGCCCTGCGCAAGTATATTCAAAGATTCAGCCGTGTGCTGACACAACATCCCAGATGTCCACCACGCATGTAATCAGCGCGTTCCATCGAGCGTGAGAAACCGCAGGATGCGGGAGGAGATGGCGATGTGCAAGATCGAGACGTCGATGAGCTATATGCCACGGCCGACAAGTGTGCACGCGTCTTTGAGGAAGGAGGAGACTCCCGGAGAGAATCTTGAAGCGGAGGATCTGATAGTGAGGAGACCGCCCCGGCAAGGAAGAACCGGCGGCGGAACAATAGGAAGAAGAAAGGCAAAGATGTGCTAGTTGTTGAGCAGTCCGGCAACGGGGGTGGCGCCAAGAAAGCCAAGGCTGGTAGCTCCGGCAAGGAGGTTGCCGCTAGCACCAACTGCCAGGCTGTGGCGGCCGCCGACAAGCAGGACGGCTCCAACAAGCGATCTTGCAAGATCCACCGCACCAAGGGCCATGACCTCCAGAGCTGCAAGAAGGTCGAGCAGCTTGTCGAGCAGCAGAAGGCTGAATCTGAACGACGCGACAAGGAGAAGGCCCAGGAGGTGCTTTGGAGGAGCTAGCAAGAACGTCCGGCCGAGGAGGACGCCGGCAAGGCCAAGCAGCGGCAAGGAGACAGACCTCCCCGCGGCCGCGACAAGGATGAAGACGACGACGATGATGAAGACATGGATGATGACGAGACCGATGTGCAGGAGTTCCAGAAAGCCACAGAGGTCCTGTGCGTTGACGGTGGTGCTTCTCTGCATACCTCCACCGCCAGCTCAAGCAGTGGATGCGGGAGGTCAATGCGGTAGAACCATCTGTCGAGTCACGCAGGCCTCTGAAATGGTCCAGCACGCCTATCATCTTTGATATTGAGGACCACCCTGATCGCGTAACTGCGGTCGGGTGCTTGCCGATGTTGGTTTCACCAACTATCCGCAACCTCAAGGTCACCAATATGTTAGTTGACGGCGGGGCGGCTTGAACCTGATCTCCTCCGCGGTGCTCCGAAACTCCAGATCCACGATGGCGAGCTCGAAGAGACCGGCAGTTTCCAAGGAATCAATCCGGGAAGGAGCAAGCCGAAGGGAAAGATCACGTTGCCGGTGACATTTGGCAGCGAGTTGAACTTCAGGACTGAGAGGGTCACTTTTGACGTTGCCGACTTTCCATTGCCTTACAATGGAATACTTGGTCGTCCAGCACTTGCCAAATTCATGGCGGCCTCTCACTATGCCTACAACATGCTGAAGATGCCGGGCCCGATAAGTGTCATCTCTGTCCCTGGCGACAAGAAGGATGCTCTTATCTGCGCCGACAAGATTTACTGGGAAGCAGCAGCTGCAACAGATTGCAAACCACTTGCCGCTGAAGCTCCCGGGGGGAAGAAGAAGACCAAGTCCGGCAAGAGCTCTGATGCCCACTCCGGCAAGCGCACCTCTTCGGAGTGCTGCGCTACCGTCGAGGACGCACCATCGAGCTCCACCGACAAGAGTAAGAAGACGAAGGCTGCTCCACCAGAGACCAAGAGGGTGTCCGCCAAGGAGGACGGCACTGGTGGTACCTTCACCATCAGTGCCTCTCTCGACCCTAAATAGGAAGGCACGCTCGTTGCTTTCCTGCGGGCGAACGTCGACGTGTTTGCGTGGCAACCGTCTGACATTCCCGGTGTTCCCAAGAAAGTAATTGAGCACCATCTTGCCGTTTGTCCTCATGCGCGGCCCGTCAAGCAGAAAGTCAGGAGGCAAGCAGTGGAGCGCCAAGAGTTCATCGCAGATGAAATTAGAAGCAGCAGGCCTTGTCAGAGGGGTGCTCCATCCTACGTGGTTGGCCAATCCTGTAGTTGTACGCAAGGCTAACGGGAAATGGAGGCTTTGTATCGACTTTACCGATGTCAATAAAGCTTGTCCCAAAGACCCATTTCCCTTGCCGCGCATCGACCAGATTGTTGACTCCACGGCCGGATGTGATTTGCTTTCATTTACGGATGCATACTCAGGATATCATCAGATCTTCATGGCAGAAGAGGATGAGGAGAAGACCGCATTCATCACCCCATGTGGCACGTACTGTTTCGTACGGATGCCCTTCGGGTTAAAGAATGCTGGTTCAACATTTGCAAGAGTAGTCCATGACGCTTTTGAGCCGCAAATGCACAGAAATGTGGAAGCCTACATGGATGACATAGTGGTCAAAAGAAAGGACAAGGCGACTCTGATTCAAGATTTAGACGAAACCTTCGCAAATCTGCGCAAGATCAACCTCAAGCTCAACCCTGAGAAGTGCGTGTTTGGAGTCCCTTCCGGCAAGCTTCTCGGGTTCTTCGTGTCTCAGCAGGGAATTGAAGCCAATCCCGACAAGATCAAGGCCATTGAGCAGATTGAAGCACCAAAGCGCGTCAAGGATGTACAAAGACTTGCCGGTTGCGTAGCTGCTCTCGGCAGTTTATCTCTAGGTTCTGCTGGCGGCATACCGCCATTTTTCAAAATCTTGAAAAAGGCAGGTCCGATGCAATGGACTCCCGAAGCGGAGGCTGCGCTGCAGGACTTGAAGAGATACCTGTCCTCCACTCCAACACTTGTCGCACCTAAGCCACAAGAGAAGTTGCTGCTATATATAGCGGCAACCAATCAAGTGGTTAGTGCTGCGTTAGTAGCGGAGAGGGAGGCGGATGATGAGATAGCAACCATGGCAGATGCATCCAGCGACAAGCAGGGGGCTTCACCGGCAAGCTCTGGTCCCGATAAGGACGGATCTGCGCAGATGCATGAGAAGATGCAGAAAAAAATGATGCAGCGCCCAATCTACTTTGTCAGTTCCCTTCTGCAGGGGGCTAGGTCAAGGTACTCTGGTGTGCAGAAATTGCTTTTCGGCCTCCTCATGGCTTCGAGAAAGCTGCGCCATTATTTCCAGGCACATGAGATCACAGTCGTCACTGCTTTTCGCTGAAGAGGATCTTGCAAAATCCAGAGGCAACAGGCAGGATTGTCGAGTGGGCCTTTGGAACTGTCAAGCTTTGGCCTCAAGTTTGAGAGCACATCAACTATCCAAAGCGAGCATTGGCGGAGTTCATAGCAGAATGGGCGCCAACACAAGATGAAGAAATTCGAAACGAGCATCCTCGTCAAGGAAGCAAGCAAAGAGTGGCTGATGTACTTTGATGGTGCCTTCTCGCTGCAAGGCACCGGTGCGGGCGTGCTACTTGTTGCACCCACCGGAGAGCACCTCAAGTACGTAGTCCAGATGCACTTTCCCAAGGAGCAAGTGACAAACAATACTGCAGAGTATGAAGGTTTGCTTGCCGGTCTCAGGATCGCACTAGACCTTGGGATCAAGAAGCTCATTGCCAGGGGTGACTCACAGCTTGTCATCCGCCAAGTGAACAAGAATTATCAGAGTCTGTTGATGGAAGCCTATGTTGATGAAGTGAGGAAGCTGGAAGAGCACTTTGACGGCCTACAGATGGAATATATTCCAAGAGCTCAGAACGACGTTGCTGATGGCCTGTCAAAGTGCGCCGCACTTAAGTTACCTGTGGAACCAGGGATTTTTGTGCTCAAGCTGACTCAACCGTCTGTAACACCATCGATTGGACAGAGCAAGAAGAGGAAGTTGAGCTCTGGTGACTATTTTCCGGCAGAGCTTCCCGAAGCCGCCGCCAAGAAGGTCCTCAAGATCAACACCAACACTGCTGAGGAGCAGTCTGCTCCGACAAGCCCTAGGGTTTGTATCGTTGAAGCACACACTCCCGACAAGTCTTGCTCCGGCAAGCTTGCCAGGGAATGTCGAGCTCCGGCTGAGCCGCAGGTTCTCGCCGTGGAAGCTGATGTTCCAGCAACAGCAGATGTGCCTTTAGTCCTTGTTGTCGAGCCGCAAGCTCCAGCATGGGCGCAGCAGATTGTCCATTTCCTTCAGACAGGAGAACTTCCCGAAGAGCAAGAAGAAGCGGAAAGAAGTAGCGGCGGTCAAGTATGTACCGGTTTGTCGACAACACCTTTATGCAGAACAAGACTCAAAGGTGTGAAATTGAAGTGTATTCGCCAGAAGACGGACAAAAGCTGTTGGCGAGAGATACATGGAGGCATATGTGGTCACCACATTGGCGAGAGCACTTGC
This sequence comes from Aegilops bicornis, assembly GCA_021605145.1. Classification (NCBI taxonomy): domain Eukaryota; kingdom Viridiplantae; phylum Streptophyta; class Magnoliopsida; order Poales; family Poaceae; genus Aegilops; species Aegilops bicornis. Next base: position 579,832,738 of record CM038675.1, read on the forward strand.
TTGAAGCAAAGCGTTAAGCAAGGTTTCTTTTGGACGACAGTCCTCCGTGATGCAACCGCACAAGTAACCAAGTGTGAAGCGTGCGGTTCCATTCCAAGCAGATACACCAGCCAGCTCAAGCTCTCCAAAGCGATCCCTTTATCACGGCCATTTTCGATGCGGGGGCTCGACATCCTCGGCCCCTTTCCCGAGCTGTCGGGGAACTTTGAGTACTTATGCGTTGTAATCGAAACAAGTTCACAAAGTGGCGGAAGTGGAAGCAGCGAGGAAGGTGGCAACCGCGATCGGCAGTCAAGTTCTTTAGGTCGATTGTTTGCCGTTTGAATCCCTAACAGGATCATCACCGACAACGGCACGCAATTCACGAGCCGCACCTTCATGCAAGACGTCCAAGATCTTGGCGCCAAGGTGCGCTTCGCTTACATTGCTCATCCAAGAAGCAGCGGTCAAGCGGAGAGGCGAATCTTGAAGTGCTGCGTGGGCTCAAGACCAGAACTTTTGACAGGCTGCACAAGTGCGGAAGAAAGCTGGATTGAGGAGCTGCGGTGGTTCTTTGGTCGATCAGACGATGCCAAATCGAGCCATTGGCCGACACCTTTCGCTCTAGTCTATGGAGCAGAGGCAGTTCTCCCCACGGAACTTCGTATCACGGATCGCCTCGAGTGCTCGCTTATGATGAGGTTGAGCAAGAGCAGCTGCGACAAGATGACGCTGCTCCTTGAGGAGGATCGTCTTCGTGCTGTACGAGCTGCTTGATACCAGCAAGCTTTGCGCCGCTACCATAACCGCATAAAGTCAATGCGAAGTCTCGAGGAAGGCGACCTTGTTCTTGGTAGCGTTCAGTCCGCCAAGAATTCCAATAAGTTGGCGCTTGAAGTGGGAAGGCCCTTACCGGTGAAACGAGTCACTAGGCCTCGGCGCTGTCCGCCTTGAGACCGAAGATGGCATTCGGTGAGCAACTCACGGAACATTGAGTATCTTTGTAAGTTTTACTCAGAGAAGCGGTTGCCGGAACCTGTTTCGGCAACCACCTTTTGTACAAGTCTTGCCGCTGTTGCATGTAATCCTTTGTACAAAGCCGGGGGCAGACCCCGTGCATAAGTAAAGCTAGCGTGCTTCGCACACGTTGTCAATTTCATGCTTTTTACTTTTATTTGCATGCGTTATCTGACACTTTGTGCAACACCTACCCCTGGTAAGCAATAACGAGCCATAAGGCTCCATATCTTTATTTTCTCTTCTTTCTCTTTCTCAAATAAAGGAAGGTTCCCTCGCACACACAAGTTTGCTTGGGAAAGGAGAAGATAATGGTGTGGACCAAGCGTCGCTCAAGGAAGTCTAGCCTTACCGGAAGCAAACGACGTAAAAGCTAAGTTGCCAAAGTTTGAGCAATCAGTTTTAAAATTTTCAAGTTATCTTCCTCGAACGACCGTACTTTGTATGGAAAACCTGTGGCGCAGAGGAACCAACTCGTAGCTAGTTGCGCCTTACTTTGTTTCGAGTCCGCTCAACAACTTAAGTGAGCTGCGACTAGTTGCGACAAGGTTACTTGTTGGAAGCGGCACCCCAAAGAAGGCTGCCGACGTCTCAAGACTAGCGCGCTCAGTGCCACCGACAAGTTCCCTAAAATCGTAGGGCAAAAACATACAAAGGAAGGAATCAAGTAAAGGAAATAACATAGCAATTGATACCCAAAATGGAGTTATATTACAAGATAGCTTGCCGCAGCTCTAATGGATTGTTCTTATGACATGACCAGCAGCGGCAAGAGAAAGAGAAAACGGGTGGCCTAATCTACACGATCGCCCTCAACCCTCTTGATTCCGCTCACCCTGTCCATGATGGGTGTGACAAGGGTCTTGAGCGCCTCCACATCAGCATCCGGCGGCAAGGACTTGAGGACGTTGGTGAGGTTGAGGCCTGGATTATGGAAGGCCACCTTCATCAGCACCTTTTGGAGAGCTCCCCACAGATCCGGGCGCGACTCCTCGGCCAGCTGTTTTGGGACCTCTTCCCGGAGTCATTGGAGGGCCGCCACCACGCCCTTGAAGAACAGGCTGAGCTTGGCGCTGGGTTGGAGGTGCTCGTCGAAGGAATATCCAAGATCCACCATCCCATTGCGCCAGCTCCTCGTCGATGGCTGCAGCAACATTCACCAGACCCTCGGTCCAGTGCTCCACATTCTCCCTCAAGGCACTCTGGGCGGCAACAACACTCGCCAGTAGCGCCTTGTAGGCCTTGATCTTCTCCTTCAAGGCCACTTCCTGCTCCCTGGCGCCGTCCAGCGTCTGAGTCAAAGTAGTTAGCTTCAACTCAAGATCTGCATTGGAGTCCTTGGCGGAGCTGAGCTCTTTGCTCCTCTCGGCGAGACGGCCCTGCAGGTCGCCAAGAGTGTAGGCGTCCTTCTCGCGCTCGTGCTTGAGTGCAGCAAGCTCCTCGCCGCTCTCCTTGAGGCGGCCTCCAAGCTGCGCCACCTTCGTCTCGGCTCCTTCTTGGCGGCCTCGGCTGCGGCAGCATCCTTGCTTCCTTGAGAGCCCGTAAACGTTTGCTCGCGCATGGCAAGATCCTCCTCGTGGCTGTCAAGGTTAACCTTCCGCTGCGCCAACTCGCCTTCCTGCGCAGACAGCTTCTCGGCGGCAAGCCGCTGTTCCTCCTCAGCTTCAGCCTTCTCGAGGAGGAAGGCCTTGCGCTCCTCGGCAAGCCACTCCCGCTCCTCTGCCAAGGACCGGAGAGCTTCCTGGTTGCGGCCCCGGAGCTCCTCCGCGCGCTTCTCGATGTCTGCTCCCGCCTTCGCGACAAGCGCCTCCCGGGATTCTAGCTTGGCTTGTCAGCCGGTAGAGCGGCAATGCTGCTCCTCCTCGAGCTCGCTGCTTTCTTTGGTTGGCGCGTCGACTAGCGTCAGTCCAGCGGAGGCGAGCAGCTCTTCATCGAAGGTTTCTCCTTCGGCCGACGCCCTGGAGCTCGACTCCCATGGGAGCTTGATGAAGACGCCATCGCCGGCCTTCAAATAGGCGCCGGGCTGGGGCTCTTCGGAGCCCGACGCAGCGGCAGCGGCAGAGGGATCGGCGGTCGGCGTAGCGCCTGGCGCTCCTGCGGCCTCAGGGTCGTCAGTGCGATCGCCAGACCCCTCGCCAGCTTCTGCAGCGGCAGCTTTGGCGGCCTCTTCGCCGGCGGGCTCGTCAGCGCCGGCTTCTTCTTCGATGGCGGCGGCGTCATCAGTGTTGCCGCGCACGTCCTCCTCGCCGGCGACCTCGGTCTCCATTGGCTCTGTGGCGGATGGATGAAGAAAGTCAAGCAAATATTTAAAAAAGAAAATCAGAAGAAGAATAACACAAGGAAAGTTTTCAGGCAAGAAGATTACCGGTGCCAGGGTCTGCGGTCATGGTCTCCGCCGCCAAGGGATCGCTGGTGCCGTCCCTTGCCGGAGAACCGCCCCTTGCCGGAGAAGTCTCCCTTGCTGGAGAACGCTCCCTTGCCGGGGAATCCACCCTTGGCGGCGTAGTCGAAGCAGAAGGAGGCTGCTCGCTTCTACACAAATCAACGATCCGATATCGGCAAAGAAAGAGCACCCATGCACGCGAACAGCAAGAAGTAGACCATATACTTACGCTGGGGGCTGCTTTGAAGAAGAGTTGCCGCATCCGGCAAGGTGGTCTCGGACGCGCCTCCTGCTGTCGCAGTGGGTTCGTCCTCGACGACAATCACCGGGGTCTTGGCTCTCTTCGACATTCTCTGGGCCAGCGTCCTGAAAAGGAATGGGACTGAGTAAAGCAAATCAGATACAAGACAAAGCAACAAATCGAAGAATTACAAGTACAGAAAAGGAATCTTACTCTTCTTCTTCCTCGCCGGAGCTAAGCGGAGAGATCAATTCTGGCCCGCCTCGACGACGACGAGGCGGAGGAGGGGTTCCCTTGACGCTTGGCGGGAGCGGAACCGGTGGTCTGCGAGGGCCCCGCTCGCTGCCGCAGCGGCGTGAGGTGCTCCAGCTGCTTGATGCTTGCCGCGGTGGAGCGCGTCGCGTGGCGCGGCTGTTGGCCCGTCTACCGCCCGCTTCGTCTCCGGCCTTGCGAAGACGCCCGTCTTGGTGGAGCTGGGGCTCCGCTGTGACAAGCTGCTTGAAGGTGGGGAGGATGCGCCCCGGCGGTCTCGCTCGACTTCGGCTTCAGGCTCGGCAAGCTCTTCCTCGACGGCAAACTCCTTTCGCTCGACAAGGCTTGCCGCCTCTGCTACCCTCTGCCTCCTCCACGGTGAAGCCAAACTTCGCCCATGGCGGCAGCCTCTGCCGCCTCTTCCCGGCACAGTGGTGAATCGCTGCATCTCATCATCGGTAGTGTCGCGGGTGAGGCCCCTCTGCTCATCGGGCGGACCGGCATTTCTACCAGATTGTCAAAGAACCGCCGCGACGACGTCATCTGCGGCTCTTGCCAAGTTGGGACAATTCCATGTGAGTCGCACGACGGCATCATTGCACGGATGCGGTCAAGCGGAACTGTTGCGCAATGAACAGCGCCTCGGCAATCTAAACATCTACGGATGATCGGGATCGGGCTTGAACAGCTCTAAGAGCATCGCGTCAAGCTCCAAGACGGTGAAGTTGAAATTGAGGCCTGGGCGCAGCCTCATGATATCTGCCGCGTTACGAAACTCCCGAGCAGGTCTCCTCCTCTCCGCAAGGGCGCGGCGGCGAAGAAAGTCTGCGTAACGGTGCCTACGGTGAGCCCGGCAAGTCTAAGGCGAAGGATTCGGGTGACTGCGATCTTCAACCTAGCGTCTTCCGGGGCAGATTGCTCCAATCGTTGTCGCGCACTACTGGGGTTTGGCGCTGGGCGGTAAATGGCTGCGGGTTCTCCTCGACAATCCAGCACCAATCTGCCCTCCATTCCTCCCATTTGCTACGGAGCTCTCCCTCCAGATAGGCTTCCTTCTTGCCGACCCTCGAGATCCAAGCAATTCCTCCGGCAAGGGGCTCCCCTCTCTCAACTCGGGGTAAAAAGAAGTGGCGGAAAAGGGCTACATTTGGGTGGAATCCGACAAAGTTTTCGCAGAGATGTGCGAAAACTGCCATGGTCAGAACGACATTGGGGGTGAAATCAAGGAGGCGGAACCCGTAGGGTGTTCATGATGTCGCTGAAGAATTGAGAGAAAGGCGGGCAGAGCCCGCAGAGAAGAAGAGCGCCAAGAAGGGATACCCGGTCGGGCCAGTTCGGCAGCGGCGGGAGTACCTTCAGGCGCTGGATGCGTTCGCGTCTCCGTCGACCAGAAGAGGTAGTAGTTCTCCTCGGCTCCCTCGCTGGCGAGTGAGGGAAGATGGCCCGCTCCTTCCGCAGCGCCGCAAGCCGCTGCGCCTCGGCCGACTTCACGGCCTTCCCCTTATCGGCTTTCGGAGCCATGGCGGAGGCGGTGGAGGAGATCGGCGGTGTTGATGATGCTGGTGGCGATGGGGGGCGGAGCGCTGCTCTCTTTTCAGCCTTGAAGAGAAGGGGGGAGCAGCGGTGGTTTTCTTCGAGATGGGACAACAATTGGCAAGATGGGCGGACTGCCCCTGTTTCCCCTGCTTATAAGGGGGAAGGGGGCGGACGTTCCGCTTTTCCGAATAAAGAAACCCCCCACGACCTCACCCACGATCTCTCACATGACGCCACATTCGACGCGTGTCGTTCGTGGAGGGCGTGGTGGGTCCGGGGTGAGTAACGGCGTGACCCAGGCCGCGCGTGCCCGTGCCCTGTTTTGGGCCTGGCCCAACAGCGCTCGGCACCGTGTGTGGCCCAGGCCGGGGCTCTGTCGGTGTACTAGAGTATGGGTACCCTAGTATCCCGAACTTGTGCACGGGCGATTCTTGACTCTCAGCGGCAAGGCTTACCGGGTGACCGCCAAGATCCTCCGTGGTTCCTTTGGAGCCATTCAAGAACAAAGTATTCAAGCCAAGGAGACAAGGCCCCAGCAAGAGGAGCTTGCCGGGAAGGCCACCCAAGGCACCTAGGAGACAAGGCCCGGCAAGAGGAGCTTGGGAAGGCCCGGTGAGCGACAAGCTTCCGGCGCGACAAGACAACAACAGCGGCAAGACGCTTGCAGCGGCAGACCACCACTCTGTACCTACGCTCCAAAGCACATCCACTAACGTGTCGCTACAGGACCTTTCTAGCAGCGTGGCGGATGAGGTCAGGCAGCCCGTGCGAGGTGGCAAGCGGCGCCGACAAGATTGCCATCGTGGCAAGCGGTGGCGCCCGATGGTCCCTGTTTGCACTTTGTTAGAGGCGACGAGACGGGCATTTAATGCCTTTGTCCCCGCCGTCAGGGTTAGGTATGATACATCGTACATCGTACCTTAATCGTACAAGTAGGTGTACCAACCACTCCTTTTCCATTTTTGCCCTTGTCTACGTTGCCACACCGTCGGAGACCCCTTCAAAGATATAAAAGGAGGCCCATGCGCAACGTAGAAAGGGTCGGTCGGTTCCCCCCACGCTCAGTCTCGTTAGCAGCTCGTGTGTACTGTACCATTCAAGTGCTCCCGAGCAAGAACTCAATACACCTCGACATGCAACAGTAGGAGTGTTATCTCTCCGGAGAGCTCCGAAGCTGGGTAAAACCTCTCGTGTGCTTCGCCTCGATCTGCTCTTCGTGTGACCTCCGCTCCCTGCCGAACCAAAAGGGGCTCGGTCCGCCGGTCCCATAGGTGTTCGTGGGCCAGATCAGCCTGCCTCGACAAAAGAGATCCATATGAAGTAGCTCGAGCGGTCTTCTCGTGGTCATGATGTTCTTCACAGGGTGACTTACTCCAACCTATTTTCCCGCTTGACAAGCACTGCACAATCTATCCTTGTCAAATAATATCTTTTACTCCAAGGATATGATCACCTTTAATAAGCTTATCAAGATTTCGCATGCCCACATGACCTAACCTTCTATGCCACAACCAGCCTTTCGAAGATTTAGCAATTAAGCAAGTTCTAGATTAAGCCTTTTTAGTGAAGTCAACAATGTAAAGTTCACCTCTACGTATACCGGTAAAGACCATTTTATGATTATCTCTACGAAACACTTGGGAATCTACTTTAGTAAATAGGACACTGAAACCAAAGTCAGCAAGTCCAGATACGGAAAGTAAATTGTAGCCAAGAGATTCAACGAGCATAACATTTTGTGTGGAGCTATCATGTGAGATGGCCACCTTACTGCTACCTCTTGAGCATGCGTTTGTTTTCCCTTGAAGAGGAAAGGGTGATGCAGCAAAGTAGAGTAAGTATTTCCCTCAGTTTTTGAGAACCAAGGTATCAATCCAGTAGGAGGATACACACAAATCGCCTCGTACCTACACAAAAAAATAAGAACCTTGCAACCAACGCGATAAAGGGGTTGTCAATCCCTTCACGGCCACTTGCAAAAGTGAGATATGAAAGAGATAATAAGATAAATATTTTTGGTATTTTTATGATATAGATTCGAAAGTAAAGATTGCAAAATAAACAAAGGCCGAAATAGTAAATTGATAGGCAAATAATATGATGGAAGATAGACCCGGGGGCCATAGGTTTCACTAGTGGCTTCTCTCAAGATAGCATAATCTACGGTGGGTGAACAAATTACTTTCGAGCAATTGATAGAAAAGTGCATAGTTATGAGAATATCTAGGCATGATCATGTATATAGGCATCACGTTAGCAACAAGTAGACCGAAACGATTCTGCATCTACTACTATTACTCCACACATCGACCACTATCCAGCATGCATCTAGAGTATTAAGTTTATAAGAACGGAGTAACGCAATAGGCAAGATGACATGATGTAGATGGATAAACTCAATCAATATGATATAAACCCCATCTTTTTATCCTCGATGGCAACAATACAATACGTGCCTTGCTACCCCTGCTGTCATTGGGAAAGGACACCGCAAGATTGAACCTAAAGCTAAGCACTTCTCCCATTGCAAGAAAGATCAATCCAGTAGGCCAAACCAAACTGATAATTCGAAGAGACTTGCAAAGATATCAAATAATACATATAAGAATTCAGAGAAGAACCAAATATTGTTCATAGATAATCTTGATCATAAACCCACAATTCATCGGATCTCGACAAACACACCGCAAAAAGAATTACATCAAATAGATCTCTAAGAGAATCAAGGAGAACTTTGTATTGAGATCCAAAGAGAGAGAAGAAGCCATCTAGCTAATAACTATGGACCCAAAGGTCTGTGGTAAACTACTCACACATCATCGGAGAGGCTATGGTGTTGATGTAGAAGCCCTTCGTGATCGATTCCCCCTTCGGTGGAGCGCCATAAAAGGCCGCAAGATGGGATGTCACGGGTACAGAAGGTTGCGGCGGTGGAAATAGGGTTTCGTGGTGCTCTTGGATGTTTTCGGGGTACATGAGTATATATAGGCGAAAGAAGTAGGTCGGTGGAGCCACGAGGGGCCCATGAGGGTGGGGGGCGCGCCTACCCCCTGGGCGTGCCTCCCTGCCTCGTGGCTTCCTTGGTGCTTCCTTGACGTCCACTCCAAGTCTCATGGATCACGTTTGTTCCAAAAATAACTCTCCCGAAGGTTTCTTTCTGTTTGGATTCCGTTTCATATTCCTTTTATGCGAAACACTGAAATAGGCAAAAAAACAACAATTTGCACTAGGCCTTCGGTTAGTAGGTTAGTCCCAAAAATAATATAAAAGTGTATAATAAAGCCCATTAAACATCTAAAACAGATAATATAATAGCACAGAACAATCAAAAATTATAGATACGTTGGAGACATATCAAGCATCCCCAAGCTTAATCCTTGCTCGTCCTCGAGTAGGTAAATGATAAAAACAGAATTTTTGATCTGGAATGCTTCCTAACATAATATCCTATGTAATTTTATTTGTTGTGGCATGAATGTTCAGATCCAAAAGATTCAAGACAAAAGTTTAATATTGACATAAAAATAATAATACTTCAAGCATACTAACTTAGAATTATGTCTTCTCAAAATAACATGGCCAAAGAAAGTTCATCCCTACAAAATCATATAGTTTGGTCATGCTCCATTTTCGTCACACAAGAAGGCTCTCATCATGCACAACCCCGATGACAAGCCAAGCAATTGTTTCATACTTTAGTAATCTCAAACTTTTTCAACCTTCACGCAATACATGAGCGTGAGCCATGGATATAGCACTATGGGTGGAATAGAATATAATGATGGGGGTTGTGTGCAGAAGACAAAAAAGGAGAAAGTCTCACATTGACACGGCTAGGAGATGCCCATCAATTGATGTCAATGCAAGGAGTAGGGATTGCCATGCAATGGATGCACTAGAGCTATAAATGTATGAAAAATTCCCACTAGTATATGAAAGTGACAAAATAAGAGACTCTCTATCATGAAGATCATGGTGCTACTTTGAAGCACAAGTGTGGAAAAGGATAGTAACATTGTCCCTTTTTTGGGCCTTTTTTTATTTGGCCTTTGTCTCTATTTTTGGGACAATGCTCTAATAATGATGATCATCACACTTCTATTTATTTACAGCTCAAAGATTACAACTCGATACTTAGAACAAAATATGACTCTACATGGATGCCTCCGGCGGTGTACCGGGATGGGCAATGAATCAAGAGTGACATGTATGATGAATTATGCATGGTGGCTTTGCCACAAATACAATGTCAACTACATGATCATGGAAGGCAATATGACAATGATGAAGCATGTCATAATAAATGAAATGGCGGAAAGTTGCATGGCAATATATCTCGGAATGGCTATGGAAATGCCATAATAGGTAGGTATGGTGGCTGTTTTGAGGAAGATATAAGGAGTTTTATGTGTGATAGTGTTGGGGAACGTAGTAATTTCAAAAAAAAAATCCTACGCACACGCAAGATCATGGTGATGCATAGCAACGAGAGGAGAGAGTGTCGTCCATGTACCCTCGTAGACTGTAAGCGGAAGCGTTATGACAACGCGGTTGATGTAGTCATACGTCTTCACGATCTGCACACGTTCAGCTCGGTGACGTCCCACGAACTCACGATCCAGTAGAGCTTCGAGGGAGAGTTCCGTCAGCACGACATCGTGATGACGGTGATGATGAAGTTACCGACGCAGGGCTTCACCTAAGCACCGCTATGATATGACCGAGGTGGAATATGGTGGAGGGGGGCACTGCACACGGCTTGGAACAATCAACTTGTGTGTTCAGGGTGCCCCCGCCCCGTATATAAAGGAGGAAGGGAGGTGGCCGGCCGACCTTGGTGCGCCCCAAGGAGAGGAGGAATCCTCCTCCTAGTAGGAGAAGGATTCATCCTTTCCTAGTCCTACTAGGAAGAGGGAAGGGGGAAGAAAAGAGAGGGAGAGGGAGAGGGAAAGAGGGGCCCGCCCCCTCCCCTAGTCCAATTCGTACTCCCCATGGGAGGGGGCGCGCCACCTCTTGGGTTGCTGCCATCTCTCTCCCCTAAGGCCCACTAAGGCCCATTACTTCCCCGGGGGGTTCCAGTAACCCCTCCGGCACTCCGGTTTTCTCCGAAAACCACCCGGAACACTTCCGGTGTCCGAATATAGCCGTCCAATATATAAATCTTTATGTCTCAATCATTTCGAGACTCCTCGTCATGTCCGTGATCATATTCGGGACTCCGAACTACCTTCGGTACATCAAAACACATAAACTCATAATATCGATCGTCACTGAACGTTAAGCGTGCCGACCCTACGGGTTCGAGAACTATGTAGACATGACCGAGACTCATCTCTGGTCAATAACCAATAGCGGAACCTGGACGCTCATATTGGTTCCTACATATTCTACAAAGATCTTTATCGGTCAAACCGCATAACAACATATGTTGTTCCCTTTGTCATCGGTATGTTACTTGCCCGAGATTCGATCGTCGGTATCTCAATACCTAGTTCAATCTCGTTACCGGCAAGTCTTTTTACTCGTTCCGTAATACATCGTCGCGGAACTAACTCATTAGTTGCATTGCTTGCAAGGCTTATAGTGATGTGCATTACCGAGAAGGCCCAGAGATACCTCTCCGATACTCGTAGTGACAAATCCTAATCTCGATCTATGCCAACCCAACAAAAACCTTCGTAGACACATGTAGAGCATATTTATAATCACCCAGTTATGTTGTGACGTTTGATAGCACACAAGGTGTTCCTCCGGTATTCGGGAGTTGCATAATCTCATAGTCATCGGAACATGTATAAGTCATGAAGAAAGCAATAGCAACATACTAAACGATCAAGTGCTAAGCTAACGGAATGGGTCAAGTCAATCACATCATTCTCTAATGATGTGATCCCGTTAATCGAATGAAAACTCATGTCTATCGCTAGGAAACTTAACCATCTTTGATTCAACGAGCTAGTCAAGTAGAGGCATACTAGTGACACTTAGTTTGTCTATGTATTCACACATGTACTAAGTTTCCGGTTAATACAATTCTAGCATGAATAATAAACATTTATCATTATATAAGGAAATATAAATAACAACTTTATTATTTCCTCTAGGGCATATTTCCTTCAGTCTCCCACTGGCACTAGAGTCAATAATCTAGTTCACTTCGCCATGTGATTTAACACCAATAGTTCACATCACCATGTGATTAATATCCGTAGTTCACATAGCCATGTGGCCAACACTCAAAGGGTTTACTAGAGTCAGTAATCTAGTTCACATCGCCATGTGATTAACACCTAAAGAGTACTAAGGTGTGATCATGTTTTGCTTGTGAGAGAAGTTTAGTCAACGGGTCTGCCAAATTTAGATCCGTATGTATTTTGCAAATTTCTATATCTACAATGCTCTGCATGGAGCTACTTTAGCTAATTGCTTCCACTTTCAATATGTATCCAGATTGAGATTTAGAGTCATCTGGATCAGTGTCAAAACTTGCATCGACGTAACCCTTTACAACGAACCTTTTGTCACCTCCATAATCGAGAAACATATCCTTATTCCACTAAGGATAATTTTGACCGCTGTTCAGTGATCTACTCCTAGATCACTATTGTACTCCCTTTCCAAACTTAGTGTAGGGTATACAATAGATCTGGTACACAACATGGCATACTTTACAGAACTTATGGCTGAGGCATAGGGAATGACTTTCATTCTCTTTCTATTTTCTGTCGTGGTCGAATTTATGAGTCTTACTCAATTTCACACCTTGTAACACAGGCAAGAACTCTTTCTTTGACTATTCCATTTTGAACTACTTCAAAATCTTGTCAAGGTATGTACTCATTGAAAAAACTTATCAAGCGTCTTGATCTATCTCTATAGATCTTGATGCTCAATATGTAAGTAGCTTCACCAAGGTCTTTCTTTGTAAAACACCTTTCAAATACTCCTTTATGCTTTCCAGAAAATTCTACATTATTTCCGATCAACAATATGTCATTCACATATAGTTATCAGAAATGCTGTAGTGCTCCCACTCAGTTTCTTGTAAATACATGCTTCACCGCAAGTCTGTCTAAAACTATATTGTCAGATCTGGGGTTCCGGCAAAACCCTTAAGGTTCAAACTCTGGGGTGCGCACGAATTTCTTTCCTCCCTACCGATCAACGCTCTAGCTCACTAAGATCTTGCGGATGAACTCGACAAACTCACAACACAAGGGACACATGATTTATACTAGTTCGGGCCACTGTTGTGGTGTAATACCCTACTCCAGTGTGGTGGTGGTGGATGGCCTCTTGGGCTGATGATGACAGTACAAGGGGAAGAACAGCCTCCTGAGGTTGAGGTGTTCTTATGCTTGTCAAACTTGTGTGGTGAGGACTCGATGCACCCTCCGATCCCCTCTGCTGTGTTGGCTAGTCCTACTTATATAGGCCCTGGTCCTCTCCCCATATATTGAGCGGGAAGGGAGCCAACAACGGCGGGCAAATTCGAAAGGGGACAGCTAGTACAAGCTATCCTGACAAAAGTGGTCTTCGCTGCAAAGGCTCACGGTGGTGACGCCGTCTTGGGCTCCATGGTGACCTCCGTCTTGCCGTCCTGCTGGTCTTGGTCTTGTTGCACCGATATGGAAACCATTGCCTGATGCCTCGGTACTCCACGCCCGCGCCTGCCTCCTTAGTACTAAATAGGAAACAAGGACGCTGCGCGCGCTGGCGCCCACCTGGTATTGATCGTCACGGCTCACGTCACGCGAGCCTCGCGAGGTTTGCCCCGCCTTGATATCTCCGCTCCTTGCGAGCCTGCGAGGAGAGGTCGCTTCGAAGGAGGTCTTCTGTCGTCTGCCTCGCGAGGCTTGGCCATTCGCGAGGGTCTTGAATGCTTTGTTGATGAAGATGGGCCGTACAGGCCCGCCAGCACAGCCACGCCATGGGCCGCAGGCAAGAAAGTCTGGGGACCCCCATTCCCTAAACACAGCGAGTAGCCCCCAGGCCCAAGGTGCGCTTGGGCTTGGCTTCGAGGTGAAGCCAAAGGTCAAGTACGGAGCAACACGGGCCCCAAAAGCCTGCGGCCTCGGTTGATGCGTGGTGGTTGATTGGACGTGGGCGTCTCTGCTTCCCCATGCTGCCTTTGAATCCACCTGGCTATGCAGCCCCCGCAACCTACATAGTTATTCTCCCTTTGCCCACGCCTGGCTCCCTCAATCTCTCTGCTTCCTCGAGGCTCTGCTCCTCCCTTCCAATCTGACCTGCGCTTCGCCTGCTCCATCGACATGGTGCCAAAACAGGCTGACAAGGGGAGGAAACCTCTGCCTTCGCCAAGTGCGCCTCCGTCCTTCGAGCATGCGCTCGGCGGTCCCCGGGAGCTCAACGACGAGGCTATGGACAAGGTGCGCCGCATGCTTGCTTCCAGTTTGAACGAGTGGGGAGAGACGGTGGCTTGGCCCGCGTCTTGTTCCCGCATCGATAGGGCAGCCACCGAGGTCCCAATCTTCATAGATGCCCTTTGGGCTGGCCTGATTCCCCCCTTCTCCGCCTTCTTCAACGCAGTGCTCGAGCATTATCAGATCCACATGTTGCATCTCGACCCTCAATCCGTGACTCTTCTCACTGTCTTCGCCTTTGTGTGCGAAGCCATGGTTGGCATCGCCCCTTCTGTGGCCCTCCTTTGCCATTTCTTCTCATTGCATCTGACTGACCCTCGGCAGAACTCGGGGTGTGTGAGCTTCCAGGCCGTGGCCGCGACAACGGGCGCAGGGATCGACTTTGAGCTTCCTACATCCACAAGAGAGTTTCGGACACGATGGGTGTTTGTTAACGCCGGTGTGCTCAGCCCTCCACTCCATGCTCCACCAGGGCCTGCCGTTCCCAACTCCGGTTGGGGCCACCAAAGGCTCACGAGTCCCTGTCTCGTTCCTGTCTGGCTCAGGCTGAGGATGCTGAAGGACCGTAGCGTGACCGCGCCTATGGTGGTGAAGGAGTTCGTCAAGCATCGAGTCGCTCCGCTTCAGCGCCATTCCCGCTCGATGTGGACCTTGCTCAGCAGCCAGGACCACATGAGGTTTCAGGAGGAGGGACTTCCTCTTACGACGCGGCAAACGGCGCTTGCGGTCCTGACGGGTGCCCCTCTACCGGACGACATGCCCAAGAAGAGTTGTCTGCTGTACCGCTGCGAGAACAAGGCAGAATTTGCCGCGAGCATGCCCTCCTTTGATGAGTGCGGGTGCGCCCGATCGGCCTGGTGGGGCCCCGCGAGAACCCCGTCGATGTGGTCCCCTTCCTCGCCACCGATGCCGAGCTCGCCCCAAGTGAGGGTGCAGGAGGACGAGCTCAGATGGAGGCCGGTGGCCCAAGCGCTGAGGAGCATATGCCGCGTGGTGATCCTGGGGCGTCATCCTCAGGAGCTCGCGATCCCTCCCCTGGGGTGTCAGTTACTGAGGCGATGCAGCATGCGGTTCCCGAGGTCAAAGCCCCGGAAGCCTCAGGAGGTCGTGGCGAGACAGCGCCCGACTGTTCACCGCAGCTGGGCACCCCTGAAGTTGTCCCTCCAAGCTCTTCTTCGGCCGTGCCTGGCGCTGGCCGCCATGTCCAGCGCTTCGGTCGGCTTTGCGTGGACTTCGAGGAGCTTCGCAAGAGGAAAGGATCCCCGAGCGGCAAAAAACATCTCCGGGCCGTTGAAGCGGCGAAAGTACTTCGCTGTCGACGAGTAAGTACTGCACCTTGCAATTTCTTGATTGTTGCTTTCCTTCCTGACGCTAGCTCTCCAGGACCCCTTCTGCCAGGGCCGTTGGGTCCCTCGTGAAGCAATCCTCGCCTTCCTCGGCACCCCCGTTGTCCTTGTGCTCCCCGAGCCTGCATGCTGCGCCCGGAGCCGGGCGGGCCGAAGGGGTGCGCTCGCCTTCATGGAGCCTCGAATCTATGGCTTCGCTTCCCTTCCTGCACGATCTGGCTTGGAGCCTGGCGGGCGTTCCCCGGTCTCCTCCTCTGGTTATGGACAGCAGCTGGTCGGCTTTGGCCTTCAGCTCCCCCTCAAGCAGCGGGCCCCGTTCAGCCAGGGGCCCTCGTGAGGTCGGGCCAGTACCTGGAGCGGCACCAGCCCCTAGCCCCCTGCCGAGAGGCGGTTCGCCACTTGATGTCCCGCTTGCAGCCCCCAAGGTGGAGGACAAGGTGGGGCGTGCGTTGGAGTTGGAACGCAGGGGGAGCGTCGTTCGTCATGAGCTCTTCCAGCAGGCGATGGACGCGATGAGTCAACTCGGCGAAGAACTCACAGGTGTTGACTCGTGCCTTGAGGCTGAAGGTCTTCGGCTGGTGGAGGAACGGCGTAAGCTGAGGGTGGCCACCAACCTTGGCCGCTATCAGCGTGATCTTGACAATGCGAAGGCCGAGGCGTCCCTCAAGGTTTCCTGCGAAGCTTGCTCCCGAGCCTTGGAGGAGGCTCGCGAGGCTGTGGAGATGCACGCGTGGGAGCTCCAGGCCTGGAGTGCGTCTCTCGAGCAGTAGGTGGAGGCGCGCAGAGCCGCCCTTTCGTAGCTGATGGGGATACCCGCAGAAGAAGAGGAGGTTTGGAGGCGTGAGTAGGCGCTGGCTCTGGAAGCTGTGGAGTGCAGCCTTGAGCTTGAACAACTGGAGACGAGGGAGTGTCAAGTTGCTCAGGAGAAGATGCCGTCGGGGCTCGCGAGGCCAAGGTCCGGGAGGAAGTCGATCGTCAGGTGGCCCGGGTTCGCATTGATCTTGAAGGTTGGTACGACCTGAAGCTGAAGCTCGCAGGAACTAAGGCGGCGGGCAGGACCACCGCTCTCAGGCCCAGGTTAGACGAGGCGGAGAGGCGTGGGGAGGCCACAGCTGCCGCCTTGGCCATGGCGCAGGCGGACTTGGCCTCCGCCCGCGCCGAGCTGCTTCTGCTTTAGAAACGGGTTGAAGATGCCGAGGCCGTCGCGCGGCAAAACAGGGAGGAGGTGCTGGAGAGGCGGACGCTGGAGCGTGTTCACGCTCCCATGCTTCAGGATCTTCGGAATAGGGCCAACACTGCCCTGGGCCATGTCTGTGATGCGAACACCCCCCATCCTCGGGTGAATGACTACGCCAGTCACCTCCGCTTCTTCACTGATGTGGTGACACGCCTGGAGGCCCGATCAGACGAAGCTCGTAGGCTCGTGGAAGAGAGGAGCCGCGGCCTGCTCGAGCGCGCTTTCTCTTGTGTCTTCAGCTACCTCCTGAACGCCAACCCCGACTTTGACTTCGACGCCGCCATCGCCCCCGTACCCACGGTTGTTTGGGACGACCTGACGCGGTAGGTAGAGGACAACGTGGACGCGTTGGTCAGGGCCTTTACTTCAGAGGATGACGCAGTGGTGGTCACTGCACCGAGGCGACGTGGTCGATGATGGGGACGTCGGCGCTGATGACGGTGGCGGCGACGCTGATGATGGTGGCAGCGACGCGATCGGCACGTCCGAAGACGATGCGGAGGACACGGCGAGCAACATATCTGGCTAATTCCTGATCTCTTTACTGCTTCAGCCTGTACGCAAAAACTCAGGCGTGGCCCCTTAAAGATTGTGAGATCATTTTGGGAGGGGGAGCCCCTCATGTAAACAAATCATGATTTCTACTCCTTAATGTTGAACCGAGGGTGCGTCTTGGTCAATCACGATCCTGACGGCAAGTTTGCCGCTGCGGCTTACCTTAGCTGGGGCAGGCCCTGAATCGTACTGTAAGGTCGAGAGTCGTCACGGGGCTCCTGAAGGGTCTGCTGACTCGCCCGAGTGGGCCTTGCGAGGTTCTTGCACCGATCGGCACGCGTGGCGCGCGTGCTGTGCCTAGCCCCGCTCGCGAGGGGCCCGCGAGGGGGAGGCGGTGAGCGTGAGCTCCAGAACAAGGCAAGAACCAGATGGCAAGAAATCGCTTGAACGAGAAAATTCACCCTCCGCACGCAATGACAAAAACTCGACTTCGACTTAAATCCAAATCCAGAAAGCAAGGCTACAGAAGAAGAGATCCAAAGCAAATGGTTGCGTCCGGCGCCTAGTCTAGTCTTCTGGTCTTCGAGTATTCTCACCAGCGCGGAGCTAAGTGCTGCCACTAGGCGTGGGAGGGAGCCCCAGGGCCTGAGGCTGGCACCCCTGAGACCCCGGGGCGTGTACAACCCCACTCATTATTACGTGAGAGTGTCACGGGCGGCGAGCTTCACAGGAACTGGGACTTCTTCACAGGAAGCGGCCTTGCTTCATATCGCTAGACGAGGGCACCGCCTTGAGCCACCCTCGACCACCTTTGAGCCGACCAGCAACCTGGACGACACAAAGGGGGGAAAGGGGACGCCAGCGGTGCCCTCGGCGACCACGGGTCCTCTGCCGGGGGAAGGCTCGCCGGCACCTCCGGGCGTTGCCTGGCTTCGCGCGACGTGGGGAGGGGCCTTGCTCCTGGCTCCCTCCGCGTGGCCCCCAGCGTGCTTCCCCCGGCGGAAGGGATGCTGCTGTGCCGGGGTCGTCGACCGACGTTGTGACCTGATTCACTTGCAGCCCATGGTTAGCGTAAGCCTGCCCCTGAGAGATTAGTGTTACCCTAAAGTTGTCGTTGCTGGCGCGATCGTCGCGGTTCTCCATTGGTTCCTAGAAGGCTTTAACTTCTAGCGTCCCTTCTTCCCAATCCTCTCCAAGGAACGAGTCGGGGTCGTCCTCCGGCGCGTACTCCTAGTCCATCATGCGGGGCACATAGGCTTCCGGGGCCATCACCCTGAACACCTCGTCGTAGTGCCCCACACTCCATGTTGCCCGGCCCAGCGTGGCGTCATGAGGATGGTAACGCGGCATCCCACTGCGACCATGGGAGGCGACGCTTGCACCCATGCTTGTCGCGGGCGGCATGGGGGTCGTGGAGCCCTCGGCGCCGCCGGCCGTCCTGGTGTTGACGAAGCCCCCAGGGGCACCCGATGGCGCGTGGCTGTGGCGAGGCCCGCCGTGAGACCCCGTATAGGCCTGAGAAGGAAGCTGATAGCAGAAGGGCGGTGCTCCCGACGCCGCTGCGTCCAGCAGCTCGGCAATGCGTTCCAACAGTGCATCCCGGCAGCTCTCCATCAGCCGGCACCGCAGCAGCTCTCATGCCACCATGAGTGCTGCCCGCATGTTTGTCTGCTCCCGCCAGAGTGCAGCGTGGCTTTCTGCCCTTGTAGTGGCTCGCACTTGCCGTGGAGTGAGGGTGGACGCCACCTGGCCGCGCCGCCCGCGCTCCGTGGCGTTGGACAGCGCTCGCGCTGCCTGGAGCGCAGGGTTGAGGTCTTCGTGGGAAGGTGACACCGCTCGGGCTGGCGAAGCTGCCCAGCGGCCGGAGTCTGGCCTTGGATTGCCGGACATCGGGGCGCGGAGCGTCGGTGGATTGATCAGCAAGGAAGAGGCTCAGGCGCACCCCTACCTGGCGCGCCAAATGTCGGATCTGGGGTTCCGGCAAAACCCTTAAGTCCGAACTCTGGGGTGCGCATGAAGTTTTTCCCCCCTACCGATCCACGCCCTAGCTCGCTAAGATCTTTCGGACGAACTCACAACACAAGGGACACAGGATTTATACTGGTTTGGGCCACCATTGTGGTGTAATACCCTACTCCAGTGTGGTGGTGGTGGATTGCCTCTTGGGCTGATGATGACAGTACAAGGGGAAGAACAGCCTCCTGAGGTTGAGGTGTTCTTGTGCTTGTGGAACTTGTGTGGTGAGGACTCGATGCACCCTCCGATCCCCTCTACTGTGTTGGCTAGTCCTACTTATATAGGCCATGGTCCTCTCCCCAAATATTGAGCGGGAAGGGAGCTAACAACGGCGGGCGAATTCAAAAGGGGATAGCTAGTACAAGCTATCCTGACAAAAGTGGTCTTCGCCTGTAAAAGGCTCTGGTGGTGATGCTGTCTTGGGCTCCATGGTGACCTCCGTCTTGCCGTCCTGCTGGTCTTGGTCTTGTTGCACCGATATGGAAACCATTGCCTGATGCCTCGGTACTCCGCGCCTGCGCCTGCCTCCTTAGCACCAAAGAGGAAACAAGGACACTGCACGCGCTGGCACCCGCCTGGTGTTGATCATCACGGCTCACGTCACGCGAGCCTCGCAAGGTTTGCCCTGCCTTGATATCTCCGTTCCTCGCGAGCCTGCCAGGAGAGGTCACTCCGGAGGAGGTCTTGCATCGTCCGCCTCACGAGGCTTGGCCCCTCGCGAGGGTCTTGAATGCTTTGTTGATAAAGATGGGCCATATATGCCCGCTAGCACAGCCACACCATAGGCCGCAGGCAGGCAAGTCTGGGGACCCCCGTTCCCAGAACACCGACATATATTATTTGATCAACTCATCAAAGCGTATATTCCAACTCCGAGATGCTTGAACCAGTCCATAGATGGATCGCTGGAGCTTGCAGATTTTGTTAGCACCTTTAGGATCGACAAAACCTTCTGGTTGCATTATATACAACTCTTATTTAAGAAATCCATTAAGGAATGTAGTTTTGACATCCATTTGCCAGATTTCATAAAATGTGGCAATTTGCTAACATGATTCGGACAGACTTAAGCATCGCTACGAGTGAGAAAATCTCATCGTACTCAACACCTTGAACTTTGTGAAAAGTCTAGCTTTGTAGATAGTATCACTACTATCAGCGTCCGTCTTCCTCTTGAAGATCCATTTATTTTCTATGGCTTGCCGATCATTGGCCAAGTCAACCAAAGTCCACACTTTGTTCTCATACATGGATCCCATCTCAGATTTCATGGCCTCAAGCCATTTCATGGAATCTGGGCTCATCATCGCTTCCTCATAGTTCATAGGTTCGTCATGGTCAAATAACATGACCTCCAGAACAGGATTACCGTACCACTCTGGTGTGGATCTCACTCTGCTTGACCTACGAGGTTTGATATTAACTTGATCGGAAGTTACATGATCATCATCATTAGCTTCCTCACTAATTGGTGTAGGAGTCACAGGAACAATTTTCTGTGATGAACTACTTTCCAATAAGGGAGCAGGTACAGTTACCTCATCAAGTTCTACTTTCCTCCCACTCACTTCTTTCGAGAGAAACTCCTTCTCTAGAAAGTATCCATTCTTATCAACGAATGTCTTGCCTTCAGATCTGTGATAGAAGGTGTACACAACTGTCTCCTTTGGGTATCCTAAGAAGACACATTTCTCCGATTTGGTTTTGAGCTTATCAGGATGAAACTTTTTCACATAAGCATCGCAACCCCAAACTTTAAGAAACGACAACTTTGGTTTCTTGCAAACCACAATTCATATGGTGTCGTCTCAACGGATTTAGATGGTGCCCTATTTAATGTGAATGAAGCTGTCTCTAATGCATATCCCCAAAACGATAGTGGTAAATCGGTAAGAGACACCATAGATTGCACCATATCTAATAAAGTACGGTTACGATGTTCGGACACACCATTACGCTGTGGTGTTCCAGGTGGCGTGAGTTTCGAAACTATTCCGCATTGTTTCAAATGAAGACCAAACTCGTAACTCAAATATTCTCCTCCACAATCAGATCGTAGAAATTTTATTTTCTTGTTAAGATGATTTTCCACTTCACTCTAAAATTATATGAACTTTTCAAATGTTTCGGACTTATGTTTCATCAAGTAGATATACCCATATCTGCTCAAATCATCTGTGAAGGTCAGAAAATAACGATACCCGCCGCGAGCCTCAACACTCATCGGATCGCATACATCAATATGTATTATTTCCAATAAGTCAGTTGCTCTCTCCATTGTTTCGGAGAACAGAGTCTTAGTCATCTTGCCCATAAGGCATTGTTCGCAGGCATCAAGTGATTCCAAAATCCCATCAGCATGGAGTTTCTTCATGCGCTTTACACCAATATACCTAAACGGCAGTGCCACAAATAAGTTGCACTATCATTATTAACTTTGCATTTTTTGGCTTCAATATTATGAATATGTGTATCACTACGATCGAGATCCAACAAACCATTTTTCATTGGGTGTATGACCATAGAAGGTTTTATTCATGTAAACAAAACAACAATTATTCTCTAACTTAAATGAATAACCGTATTGCAATAAACATGATCAAATCATATTCATGCTCAACGCAAACACCAAATAACACTTATTTAGGTTCAACACTTATCCCGAAAGTATGGGGAGTGTGCGATGATGATCATATCAATCTTGGAACTACTTCCAACACACATCGTCACCTCGCCCTTAACTAGTTTCTGTTCATTCTGCAACTCCCGTTTCGAGTTACTACTCTTAGCAACTGAACCAGTATCAAATGCCGAGGGGTTTCTATAAACACTAGTAAAGTACACATCAATAACATGTATATCCAATATACCTTTGTTCACTTTGCCATCCTTCTTATCTGCCAAGTACCTACGGCAGTTCCACTTCCAGTGACCATTTCCTTTGCAGTAGAAGCACTCAGTTTCGGGCTTGGGTCTAGCTTTGAGCTTCTACATGGGAGTGACAACTTGTTTATAATTCTTTCTTGAAGTTACCTTTCTATTCCTTTGCCCTTTTCTTGAAACTAGTGGTCTTGTAAACCATAAACATTTGATGCTCTTTCCTGATTTCTACCTTCGCCGATTTCAGCATCGCAAAGAGCTCGGGAAATACTTTCATCATCCCTTGCATATTATAGTTCATCACGAAGTTCCAGTTACTTGGTGATAGTGACTAGAGAACTTTGTCAATTACTATCTTATCTGGAAGATTAACTCCCACTTGATTCAAGCAATTGTAGTACCCAGACAATCTGAGCTCATGCTCACTGGTTTAGCTATTCTCCTCCGTCTTGTAGGCAAAGTACTTGTCAAAGGTCTCATGCCTTTCGACATGGGCATGAGTCTGAAATACTAATTTCAACTCTTGGAACACCTCATATGCTCCATGGAGTTTCAAAAACTTATTTGAAGCCCCGATTCTAAGCCGTAAAGCATGGTGCACTAAACTATCAAGTAGTCATCATATCGAGCTTGCCAAACGTTCATAACGTCTACATTTGCTCCTGCAACCGGTCTGTCCCCTAGCGGTGCATCAAGGACATAATTCTTTTGTGTAGCAATGAGGATAATCCTCGGATCATGGATCCAATCCGCATCATTGCTACTAATATCTTTCAACTTAGTTTTCTCTAGGAACAAATCAAAAATAAAACAGGGGAGCTAAACGCGAGCTATTGATCTACAACATAGATATGCTAATACTACCAGGACTAAGTACATGATAAATTAAAGTTCAATTAATTATATTACTTATGAACTCCCACTTAGATAGACATCCCTCTAATCATCTAAGTGATCACGTGATCCATATCAACTAAACCATGTCCGATCATCACGTGAGATGGAGTAGTTTTCAATGGTGAACATCACTATGTTGATCATGTCTTCTATATGATTTACGCTCGACCTCTCGGTCTCCAGTGTTCCGAGGCCATATATGCATATGTTAGGCTCGTCAAGTTTAACCAGAGTATTCTGCGTGTGCAAAACTGGCCTGCACCCGTTGTATGTGAACGTAGAGCTTATCACACCCGATCATCACATGGTGTCTCAGCACGAAGAACTTTCGCAACGGTGCATACTCAAGGAGAACACTTATACCTTGAAATTTAGTGAGAGATCATCTTATAATGCTACCATCAATCTAAGCAAAATAAGACGCGTAAAGGATAAACATCACATGCAATCAATATAAGTGATATGATATGGCCATCATCATCTTGTGCCTTTGATCTCCATCTCCAAAGCACCATCATGATCACCATCATCACCGGCGCGACACCTTGATCTCCATCGTAGCATCGTTGTCGTCTTGCCAACTATTGCTTCTATGACTATCGCTATCGCTTAGTGATAAAGTAAAGCAATTACATGGCGATATCATTTCATACAGTAAACCGACAACCATATGGCTCCTGCCAGTTGTCGATAAGTTTGTTACAAAACATAATCATCTCATACAATAAAATTTAGCATCATGTCTTGACCATATCACATCACAACATGCCCTGCAAAAACAAGTTAGACGTCCTCTACTTTGTTGTTGCAAGTTTTATGTGGCTGCTACGGGCTGAGCAAGAACCGTTCTTAACTACGCATCAAAACCACAACAATACTTCATCAAGTATGTGCTGTTTTAACCTTCAACAAGGACCGGGCGTAGCCACTGTGGCACCCCGGCTCAGAGCGACCGGTTTACCATGCATTGCCAGCCTAGAGACCATGTCTTCTGGCAACACACAACATCTTGGTACGAAAACAACCGCTTTATTGATGCTAGCGGACAGAGTTTATATTACAACAACTGTCGAGGCCAAGAGGCACACCCGGTGCGGCTGAACAATATGTACATTATTTAGTGAACATAAAGGGGCCTCGATCAGAACAACTACTTGGCAGCGGAATAACGTCGTAGTGGAAGCTCCATATTACAGGGACACCGATGTGGACACGATCTAGACTCGAGCAGCGCTCCTCTCCAACGGTACTTTCCTGAAATCTGGCATGACACGCCAGGTCAGTACATTGAATGTACTTGCAAGCTCACAATAGGCATAATCATAATGGCAAACAATATCATGATACTTAATATATTATTAATAATGCAACACTATATGTCAAACATGCTGTGATCATGCTCGAGCGTCCCTCGGGACAACTTACCAACCGGGATCTTCCTCGGATCACAAACAAACCACCAACATGGTCTTAACAAGAGTAATTCGTGATCCTTACGGCGATCACAACCACGACCAATATATGGTCCCGAATGTCTCGATGGCCTTTCTGCCATCCTCAACAATGCAAAGTTCATAGCTTAGTGTGCAAATTTTATTAAATGTTGACTCATGGTGGGACCTACTACGAGGTGTCCGTGACCGTGGACTCGGTTATCGATAGATTATACACTCTGCAGAGGTAGCACACTGTACCCACACCTCGGAACCCATGGCCTCGCACTCCCATTCGGGTGGACCAACGGCATTCCGACAAAACCCTTCCATTGCCATGACACTCTCCCGGCCACTCCGACCCAATCCCCAACGGGCTAGTCTTGGGTGGCCCCGTGTCTACCAAAGACACACCGACCACCGTCGTGGCCAAAACAATCCCACTCGGGGACCTGGTACCATAATCTCAACAACGGGCACACAAGGTTATGCCTGATACCGGGCCAGGGTAAGCACGACGTAACCTTCCCTAGTTGGAGGCACCAATTAGAGGCAATGTCAATGGACCGAATCAAGGCCTTCCCATAAAGGCAAATGTGGTTGCACTGGGAAAGAAACTCGATTCAGCGGCACCATGACCCAGTCAATGGTATATTCAAGTTGAGTTATATTCAGGTTCAACTTAAAATGAAAATGACCAGTGTCATAGCATGCCATGAAATGCAAAACTACACATGCATCACTTAATAAAGAAAATGACCGATGTGATCCATATTCACACTAAGCATAAGCATCACCAACTCATTACTTTGCTGATCAAGATAACTCACATATTAACCAAAATATTTTGCAGCAAGTTTTATTATTATTTTCTCACGCAAGAACGTAACTCTGATAAATTTCTCATATGAGTAACAAAGATTTTACCACAAAGAAATCCTAATTTCTTTACCAACCAAGTGAGGTTCAAACATTCGGTAAGGCCAGTAAAATGACTAAACAAGTACTTAACAGAATAATTTCTAGCAAACTTTTATCAATTCATTTATGCAAGGACATAACTTTAAATAATTCCTAACATGCATAACAAAAAAATTTTCTATCATCACCATGAATAAATCCTAGCTTTGCTTCACCAACTAAGATAATTTCAACATTATGTAAATCAAGCATATTAACTAACAAACACTTAACAAAATATAAATAACACAATAGTTATTTAAATGCATGGATTAATCATTTCATTCAAGTAAGAAAATCATAATATATTGAAATGACACCATGAAAATGTTGCTGTGGCTCGCCTTAGTGCAGATGAGGTTCACAAGCCTTCTGGTGATCCTCAATACAAGCCTCACCCTCTGAAAATAATTTTAAACACAAAAAGAAAATATCAAGAACACTTCTGAAAATCACCAGAAATTCTAGGCGGGGGGTGACGTCAAGGCGTAAAGCCCAGGGCGCCACCACTCATACCGCCATGCCACAGATAGAGTGGCTGACTAGCGGGCCCCGCTTAGTCAGGTTAGGAGGAGGGGAGAAGGAAACAGAGGAGTCGCAGGCCACGGGAGCTCTCGCCGGCGACGAGGACTCCTTGGCCAAAACGAGAGGGAGGGATGGCAAGAGGGGGTTGAGGCGCACCTGCCCGTACCCGTAGCATAGCTAGGGGCAGTCGGACGGCGTCAGAATCAACCTCGCAAGCGGAGGCAGAACACGGTGATCGCCGGAGATGAAGAAGACGGTGAGCAGAGGCAACTCCAGGGGCTCCAGAGGGGCGGAACGGCTCCACCGGAGAGGGGCGGAGGCCCTGGAAGGGCCGCCCTGGCCTGGGAGGGGCTGGAGCTACCGCGGCGACCAGAGGGGATCGCCGGCGAGCTAGAGCTCGGGGACGGCGGCCCGAGGCCTGCCCGACCAGGCTATGGCTTCCTACGCGCTTGTGGGTTGTGTGAGAGTGCTGGATGGTGCTCGAGGAGGCTGGGAGCGGCTCCATTTATAGGCGAGCGGCGAGGGGGTTTCGGGTCCGCCGGTGGACACCTGTCCACGGTGCCCGGCGACGAGCAGCGTCAGTGAGAGGGGGAGAAGGCGATGCAGCTCACGTGGCCAATGTTGGCGGACGGAGACGAGCACATGAACAAGGAGATGGCGACGAGCACAGTGAGCACCACACTGTTGGGTTGGCCGGACCGTGCTCGTCTCTCTGTGGTGAGCTCCGGCGTCAGCGAGCGCCAGAGGGGAGTTAAGTGAGTTGAGACGAAGATGGTGGCGAAGTTTGGCGTGCTACGGCAGTCGGGGAAGCGAGCACGCGCGAAACAGAGCGCTCGGCGGCACTCAGAGCGCGTCGACACGCATGCCAGCACCCCTGGACGAACGTGGTCACCGCGTGGACTATGACATCAGGCCGAGCTAAGTCTAAACTTCATGTCTGGCGTGTTGTTCACGGTAGTTTGAGGTGTTACCATGCTTTGGTTTGGATCCAGGTGCAGTAGAGAAGTTTTCATACGCCAGGTAAGCTTCTGGGCAGTAACTTTGAGAGGTTACTGAGGTCAAATGGCTGGGAGTTAGAGGCTGTGCTTTGGAGGTTAGCCAAGAGTTACTAAGGTGAAACTGCACAAGAAAACCCAGGCACATTGGAGCAAGTAAAATGGTAGTTGTCAGAGAAACCACCATTTCTGTCCAGAACAGGAAATAATTTCTGTAGCAAAAATATTCCAAAAAGTGATGAAATATTTTTGCTCAGGAACGTGCCCTAGGGTTCAAAGAATATTTGAGAATTATATCAGATTTTTCTGGGCCATAAAAATTAGGGTTGCTTTGGAGCATACTGATCTGGCTAGGGTTTTAGAGAGAAAATGAATATTTTTCATTTAAGAAAGATATTCCAAAGATTATTTTTTGATGGATCAGAAGGGGAATGAGGATCAGAGAGGGAAACGGAGCACTTGGGTGAAAGCCAAGGGTACCCAAGTGTTTAAGTCCATATGAAAAGATTCAAATCTCCAAGTTTCAAATTTAATCCAAATAAAAAATCAAGCAAATGAGAGAGGGCAAAAACCAGGCTGTCACAAACCTCCCCCACTTAGAATGAATCTCGTCCTCGAGATTCGGTTGCTTGGGAAAACTACTCTAGATAATGTGATTGTATAAATTCTTCCCGCTCCCAAGTTGATTCTGACTCTGTGTGATGCTCCCACTGAACTTTGTAAAATTTCCTTACTTTACTGCGAGTGACCCTTTCCATCGGATCCAAAATTCTGAACGGTCTCTCTTCATAAGTTAAATCTTTTGCCAATTCTACCTCAGCCATAGCAGTCCTTTTCTCAGGCGGGGATATGCAGCGTCTCAATTGTGAAACATCAAACACGTTGTGCACGTCTGCCAACTCAGTGGGTAGTTCTACTCGATATGCAACAGTACCTACTCGAGACATCACCGGGAATGGACCAATAAATCTGGGGGCCAACTATCCACGAGTCTGAAATCTCTTGGCTCCTTTCATAGGAGTGACTCGGAGGTATACGTGCTCCCGGGTTCAAAACTTATCTGTCGGTGCTTTGCATCATAATAACTTATCTGTCGAGATTTGGCCAATTGCAATCTGTCTCTGATTTCCTTAACTTGTTTCTCCGCTTCCATCATGAGATATGTTCCGAAGATACGGCTACCTCCATTTTGAGACCAATTTAAAGGAGTGCGGCACTTACGGCCATACAGAGCTTCATATAGTGACATTTTCAGACTGGTCTGGAAGCTGTTGTTATATGAAAACTCGGCATATGGAAAACAGTCTTCCCATTTGGGTCCTTGGGCTAAAGCATAGGCTCGCAACATATCTTCGAGTATTTGATTTACCCTTTCGTATTGTCCATCCGTCTGAGGATGATAAGCAGTACTACATTTCAGTGCGGTCCCCAAGGCTTTATGGAGGCTTGACCAAAAAGCGGAGGTAAACAGGGAAGCTCGGTTAGAAGTGATAGTTCGGGGTACTCCATGCAGACTGACTATTCTGGATACATACAGCTGTGCAAGTTGATCTGCTCTGTATCTGGTGCTGATCGGGATGAAGTGAGCAACCTTGGTTAGGGTGTCCACTATAACCCAGATTGCATCCTTGCCTCGCTGAGTCTTAGGCAATCCTGTAATGAAATCCATACAAACGTCATCCCATTTCCATTGTGAAACCGGCAGCGGTTGGAGGAGTCCGGCTGGCTTCTGATGCTCTGCCTTCACCTTGTTGCATATGTTGCAACATGCTACAATATAGGCAATGTCTTTCTTCATTCCATCCCACCAGAATATTTGTCTAAGATCCTCATACATTTTCGTACCTCCCGGGTGAATGGAATATGGGGATTCGTGGGCTTCTGACAGAATTTTATTCCTTAAATCCGGTTGATTGGGTACACAAATCTGTCCACGGAATCGGAGGGTACCGAATTTTTCCTTGAAGAAATCTGGAGTCTGCCCTCCCATCTGGCCCTGGGCACGTCTTTGCAGCTTGGCGTCAGCTGGCTGGGCCTTGCGGATCTCTATCTCAAGTGTGGGGGTAACTTCCAAAATATTAGCGAGGCCAGCATCCACAATGACCAAGTTGAGCTGAGCGATCTCCTCTTGAAGTTCGGGCGGCAAGGATCTCAATATGACTTTTAAGCTGACGGGCTTTCGACATAGCGCATTGGCAACTACGTTGGCCTTGCCCGGGTGGTAATTTATTCCAATGTCATAATCCTTGACCAACTCTAGCCATCTTCATTGACGGAGATTTAAATCTGGCTGAGTGAAGATGTACTTGAGACTTTTGTGATCGGTAAAAATTTGGCACCGTTTTCCAATGAGGTAGTGTCTCCAAATTTTTAATGCATGAACCACCGCAGCCAATTCCAAATCATGAATAGGATAATTTCCCTCATGGGGTCGTATCTGTCACGATGCATATGCCACTAGCTTGCTGTCTTGCATGAGTACGCAACCAATACCTTGCCTGGATGCGTCACAATACACATCAAAACTGAGATAAATGTCTGGAAGAGTCAATACAGGTGCAGTTGTCAGACGTATCTTTAACTCATTAAAACTTTTCTCGCAGTCCTCCGTCCATTCAAACTTCTTATCCTTTTTGAGCAGCTCCGTCATGGGTTTAGCAATCTTGGAAAAACCCTTCAATAAAACGACGGTAATATCCAGCCAATCTGAGAAAACTCCAGATCTGCATCACAGTCGTGGGCGGCACCCAATCAAGCACATCCTTTACTTTGCTCGGGTCCACGGCTATACCTTTGGCAGATAGTACATGTCCGAGAAACCCAACTTGCTTGAGCCAAAATTTGCATTTACTGAATTTGGCGTATAGCTGATGGTCGCGGAGTCGTTGTAGCACTGCTCAGAGGTGATCCTTGTGCTCTTCTTCACGCTTGGAGTAAATGAGGATGTCATCAATGAAGACTACCACGAATTTGTCGAGGAAGTCCATGAATACTTTGTTCATCATATGCATGAAGAAAGCAAGGGCATTGGTGAGACCAAAGGACATCAAGGTATATTCGTAAAGACCGTACCGAGTAGTGAATGCGGTCTCAGGAATATCCTCTTTTTTAATCTTGAGCTGATGATATCCGGTCCATAAATTGATCTTAGAGAATACTTTAGCCCCACTGAGCTGATCAAATAGATCATCAATCCTTGGCAGCGGGTATTTATTTTTGATAGTTACCTCATTCAGCTGGCGGTAATCTACGCACATATGGAGACTGCCATCTTTTTTATTCACAAAAATAGCAGGTGATCCCCATGGTGAAGAGCTGGGACGAATATAACCTTTCTGGAGCAATTCATCAAGTTGTTTCTTTACCTCCACTAATTCTGATGAGGGCATCCGGTAATACTTCTTGTATAGTGGTGCAGTTCCGGGCACAAGATCTATTGCAAATTCCAGTGCCCGATCGGGTGGCATGCCTGGCAGTTCTTCCGGAAATACATCAGGGTACTCGCTGACCACGGGACTAAATTCCAATTCAGCCACAGTGGTGCAAACCAATTCTTGCTTGGGTATATGCTTGCGAGCGTAGAATTTGGTAGGCTGGCCATTCAGACTGGTCAAAGTGACTTCTCGGGTTGCGCAGTTTATGCAAACTTGATATTTGATCAACTAATTCATACCCAACATAATATCCAACTTTTCAGACTCAATGATTATCAGAGAGGTTGGAAAGTAGACTCTGTTGATATTGATTTCCAGATCATGGCAGACCAGATTGCTCATGATTATAGATCCCGGGGTTTGTACCAGCATATTTTTGCCCAAAAGCGTGCAAGGAAAATTGTTTTGGGCAGCAAAACTCTGAGAAATAAAAGAATGGGAAGCCCTAGAGTCAAATAAAATTACGGCAGGTATGTCATTAATAGAAAACATACCAATGACGACTTCTGGCTTCTCTTGGGCTTCATCGGCGGAGATATGATGCACGTGCCCAGTGAAGTTTTGCTGGGTTGGCCATGACTCCATAATGTTGACTTGTGGACTGATTAGGGCATTCGCCTTGTTGTTCTTGGGGCACTACCTGGCATAATGTCTGTTCTGCCCGCAATTGAAGCAAGAATTATTGCGCTGACGCTCCTCATGTGTTGGGTTGGTCACAACATTCTTGACTTGAGTGGTGGTCTTGTTAACATTATGCTGCCAATTTGGCTTGTATTCCACCTGAGTCTGCTGCCAGGTACGAGCCTTTTGCACGGGTTGCCCATCCTTCTTTGGCTCAAACTTACGCTTGTTGTCGTTGTTAACAGGCCTATTATCTGATATAAGCTTGTGCTCCCGCTCAGCAATCAAAGCCTTGTTCACCAGAGTTTGGAAATCTGGGAAATCAAGCATACTGAGAGTACACCGGAGTTGCGGATTTAAGCTTCCAAGAAATCTGTCAATCTTCCTTTCTTCGGTGGCCACGTCATAAAGAGAGTAACGGGCGAAATGATTGAATTTTTGCAAATATTCAGACACAGACTGATTTCCTTGGACAAGTGCGATAAATTCACGCTGCTTGGTCTTCATAACTCCAGTAGGCATATGATATTTTCGGAACTGATCCTTAAACTTTTCCCAGGTGATTTCCTCATTAACCGGCCACATGGCTTTTGTATTTTCCCACCATATGGAAGCTGCGCCTTCAAGGTAATGAGTTGCAAAGGGAACCTTATCATTTTCTTCAGTACGAACAATCTCAAGCTTTTTCTCAATGGTGCGCAACCAATCGTCTGCATACAATGGGTCAACAATCTGACTGAAACTGGGTGGATTGGTCCTCTGAAAATCTGGCAGCTTTGAGTGACGACCGTTCTGATTTCCATTCTGTCCAACCATAGCTTGCACACTTCTCAATATTTCAATCAGATCATTGTTCCTTTTCTCTTCAAACATATGCAGAATTTGCTCGGTGGAGGGAGGATTAGGCGGTGGAGGTGGTGGCGGAACGTACGGCTCGGGAGAATGTCCTGCCTGTTGTGCGGAACGACGAACATGAGTTCCCTCACGAACGTTGCTACTGCTGCCTCCCTGCATCATCCTATTGTGGATTTTTCCCAAGAAAACGCAATCGAGATGAGAAACATCCAAGAATAGAATTGGGGAAAAGCTGGCAACAAATCCCGGAAGAAAACAAAAAGATCGAAGAAAATACGGCGAATAAAGTCCCAACATAATTATACATAGACTCATACATGAAAGATAAACAACATGCCAGGTTCAACTACTCTCATACATGCAACGAAACATCATAACTCGTACGAATACATCCATACATCATCTAGACGACTGCGAATACTCAAAGATACTACTGCTCTGCTGGTGCTGCGGTGTCCTTCCCTGAAGCGGTCTCGGATCCCGAACTGACGTGGTTAACGGAAACCTCCGGGTTAAAGGTAACACGACGGCGCTGCCACGAGGGCTCTCCCTCAGGGGCAGGGGTAGGATGAAGCATCGGGCCAGTGGAGTAGCGAGAAGTGAAACCCAATCGGCAGGAGTATCGAGAGGATTCACGGCCGAGACGCCTGCTACTCGGGAGTAACCAAATAAATGGGGAACTAGAACTGGCTGGAATGTAAGGGTAAATCCTGCAGAGAAGATGGAGTAGTGGCAGATCTAGAAGTGACTAAAGTAGCAGCTAAAGCGATGCAGACGCAGTCGGGTTCTCTAGCCAGCTCATGGATCATAAGATAGCTAGCAGTGACATAACGAGCAAGGTGGCTAGCAACACTATCAGACTCTGGATCAATGATTGGGAAACGGACATGACCGTTGTCATGCAGAGATGGGTAATAATAGAAACCTGGGTGATTTTGCATTCGGACCTCGTTGTAGCGAAGCTCGACAAGGACCTCGAATGCAGCAAACTGGATAGCCCGAGAAGCGGTGGAGGCGTAACCGCTCCGAGAAGTACGAGTGTAAGAGCTAGAATCGGAACTAGTGCGTAAAGTGACCACTGCGAGATACTCATATACTGAATCAGCTAGTTGCTCCCGGTACACACAATAGACTGGGTCATCTCCGAGGGGGTACAGCCGATGCCACATGTTGCGAAGAAGGAGCGGTGACGTGTACGGAATCAGCTGCAACTGGCACGGATATGGCACCGGAGCCATCTACACCCACAACCATTAGCAGGTTAGCATAAAAATTTATAAGCCAAATGCATGCAATGCAACAACCATCAAAATTATGAAGGAAATATGCCCTAGAGGCAATAATAAAGTTATTATTTATTTCTGTCGGTGTTCTGGGAACGGGGGTCCCTAGACTTGCCTGCCTGCGGCCTGGGGCGTGGCTCAAAGGAGGCCCAGGACAGCCCATCTTCATCAACGCAAGCTCAAGACACTCACGAGGGGCCAAGCCTCGCGGGGCGGACGACCAGGAGCTTCCTCAGGCACGGCCTCACAAAGTTGGCTCACGAGGAGGCGGAGAGTTCAAGGCAGGGTACCTCGCGAGGTGCCCATGACGCAAGCCATGACGACCAAGGGCGCCAGCCCGCGCAGCGTCCTCCTTTCCTCTTTGGTGCAAAGGGAGCAAGCGCAGGCGAGAGCATCAAGCAAAGGGCTGGAAGGGAGTCATCGTGGAGCCCAAGCAGGCGTCATCATCAGAGCCTTTGGCAGGCGAGGACCAACTTTAGTCAGGATAAGTGTACCCGCTGTTCCCCTTCAAAATGGCCAATTGTTGGCGCCCTTCCCGCTCAATATTTGGGAAGAGGCCCAGGGCCTTCGCCTATAAATAGGAGTAGCCACACTCAGAGTAGTGGAGGGGGAGACGATCGGCATCTAGGGCTGGCATTGGAAATCCAGAGAGAGAGATAGAGACCCGATCCTCAAGCTAGAGCGACGGAACACCACCTAGCAGTTCATCACACCCACCAAGAACAGACCCTCGCGAGGCTGTTCTTCCCTGTACTGTTCTTCATCAGCCCAAGAGGCAATCCACCACACCACAAACTAGAGTAGGGTATTACACCACAACGGTGGCCCGAACTAGTATAAATATTGTGTCTCTTGTGGTGTTCTTTTTAGTAGTTTATGTTCCTGCG
Source organism: Aegilops bicornis (assembly GCA_021605145.1). Taxonomy (NCBI): domain Eukaryota; kingdom Viridiplantae; phylum Streptophyta; class Magnoliopsida; order Poales; family Poaceae; genus Aegilops; species Aegilops bicornis. Next base: position 579,866,394 of record CM038675.1, read on the forward strand.
ATTCGGCGAGGTGCGAGACTGTGGAAGGTTGGATCTCCGCGCGCACCCCAGTGTTCGAACCTCAAGGGTCTGCCGGAACCCGAAATCCACATTTGGCGCGCCAGGTAGGGGTGCGCCGGAATCGGCGTTTCGTCGCCTCGTTCTTCCCCGACCACCGCAACCATGTCTGACGCCCGTCGGGACCGCGCCGAATGCCGAGCCGCCCTCGCCTCCCATGTCGCCCAGACAGCTCCCGTCGGCGGGCACCCTCGTCGTTCCCCGTCACCTGCCGTCAACGCCGCCACCGGCCCGGCGGGGAACGAGCAGCAAGCATCGCCCCGCACCCGTCCATGAGGCGGACGCTCGCACCGCCACGCTTTCGCTCACCTCGCTGGTTCTTCGTCACGCGAGCCCCGCGCGGCCATGGAGGCCCGAGCTGCACTCATCGCGGCTAACGAGCTCCTGCGCTACCGCCCCGTCGATGACGTCTACAAAGAATGGCTCGACCGAGTCGCCGAGCTTGTCCGCTGGCAGGAGGCGACTCGCCGTCCGTCTCGCTGCACCGCACCCCGCCCCGCGCGGGCGTTGAAGCTCCCGGGGCGCCTCAGCCGCCTCCTCCTCAAGACGGCGCCCTAGCCCCAAGGCACGCGGTCCCTGGGCGGAACCCGCTCCGCCAGGCGCCGGCGCGGCAAGAGCAGAGTTGTCAAGAAGTTCCTCGCCCACAAGAAGCTGCCCGAGCGCCTCGCCCAAAGACGTCAAGACCCTCGCTGCCCCCAGCCGCGCGCGCAGGAGGCCCACAAGACCAGGTTCTTCGTCTGCCCGAGGCCCTCATGCCACGGGCGGGCTGCCGCGCCTTCACCTCCGGAAGCTGCGCAGCCGCAGGCTCGCCAAGTTCAAGCTGCACCTGCCTCCTCGCTACGACGGCACAACTGACCCTACGGAGTTCCTCCAGCTCTACGAGCTGGGCATCGAGTCTGCCAACGGGGATGAAAAAGTCATGGCGAATTGGTTTCCCATGGCGCTCAAGGACGGGGCCCGCACCTGGCTCCTGAATCTGGCCCGAGGCACGATCTCTTCCTGGGCCGAGATGCGTACCCGCTTCATCGCCAACTTCCAGGGTACTCGCGACCGGCCACCCGCCGTAAGCAACATGCGCCGTATCAAGCAGCAACCAGGGGAAACCCTGCAAAAGTACATCCAGCGCTTCAACAACGCGCGCCTCAAGATCCCCAGGGTAACGGAGGAGGCCATCATCTCTGCCTTCTTCGACGGCATGCGCGACGTCAAGATGAAGGAGGAGCTGGCGATGCATGAAGATCTGTGCACCTCCTCGAGCTGTTCAACTTGGCGACCAAGTGCGCCAGGGCTGAGGAGGGGCGCCTCTCCCTCCTCGAGCTGCCTGCCGCGGATCCCGAAGAAAAGAAGTCCAAGGCCAAGGACGTGAAGCGCAAGGGGGTTGTCGTGCTCACAGTCGAACCAGACACCAAGCGAGGCAGAGATCAGCCCGAGTCCTCCAAGGGCAGCCGGTACTGCGTGTAACACGACCTCCACACCCACAACACCAATGAATGTCGAGAGCTCCGGGCCGTGCGCAAAGGAAGGGTCGGCAGACGCCCCGAGCGTAGCGACCGGGGCTACGGCCGAGGAGGAGGAAGGAATGCAGGACGCTGGAAGATCATGCCCGCCAAGGGTGGCGCGACCAACCTCGCGAGGACCGTGGCAAGACCCACCTCGCGAGGGAGGCCGGAGGATCAGCCTTGCGAGGATCGCCTGCAGGGAACGCAGGCCTCCCTCTGCTGCCGCCGCCGCCAAGGAGAATTGAAGACCGTCATCAGACGAGGGGCTGGGGGCTTCTGTGAAGCGCGATGTGATCGCCAAAGATCTGGGCGGAGCTCAAGCCCCAGCCTCTCAACAAGATCTTCAAGCAGTTCGCCTGAAGTGAATGCAGTCCTCCCAAGCTCGAGGCCACGCGCCCTCTCAGTGGTCGGCATGCGCCATCACGTTCAGCTGGGCCGGGCCAAGCGCGCAGCCACAACCGAGTTCTCCCGATGCTTTGTTCCCCAATCATCAGCAATGTGCTAGTCACCAAGACCCTCATCGACGGGCGGAGCAGGGCTCAACGCCCCGTCTGTGGGAAACATTCAACAATCTCCAAGTGCCTTACATACCAGCTTCACCAACCAAGCCTTTCTTCGAGTCACCGACGGCTCCACGGTCCCGATCGGGCAGGTCCGCCTTCCTGTCACCTTTGGGGCTCGCGACAACTACCACACCGAGCTCGCCGACTTCGATGTCGCCCACATTCGCTTTGCCAGACAACGCCATCCTCGGGTACCCAGCGTTGGCCAAATTCATGGTCAGAACTCCACCATGGCTACAACATCCTCAAGATGCCAGGAAGCGGCGGGTCATCACGGTGCCTGTGAAGAGAGAGACGCAGTGTGCTCCCTGGAGCGAGCCTTTCAGGCCGCATCGCTAGAAGACCCAGACCACGGCAGCAGGAGGCCTCCCGAGGCCGCACCCAAGAAGAAGAAGACATCGACCGGCCCAGCTCTCCAAGAGACAGGGCCCTCAGGGCCCGCACCAGGCCAGGGGGAGCCTCCTTCCATCGCATAGGAAGGCGCGCCTGGCGCCCTCCTCAGGCAGGGCTCGGGGGCTCTCCCCTAGGGAGCCGCCGACCTCGCCAAGGTCTCGAGGGAGGCGCTTGGGCACCACGTGGAGGCGTGTTTCGAAGCACGTTTCCCGCAAGCAGGAGCAAGGCAAGGAGGGACGAACCTCGTGGAGTTCGTCGGCAAGGCCATTCAGAGCTATAGGAGTCAAGGGTCATGAGGGGCAGCCGCCGCCATTGGCTGTGGCCCCCATCCAAAGCGAGGATGGTGGGCCAAGGCTGCACATCAACATACCAGGGCTCAACCGAGCCGCATCTCAAGAGCGCGTCTGGCCCTCGCGAGTGGGACGTTGCAAAGGTCCGCCCCACAGCTACGTGCGCATGCCTTATGGCCTACCAAACGCGGCAGCTGCACACCAGCGTCTCATGAGGACCATCCTGGAGGCTCAAGAGGTCAGGCACGCCGCAGCCCTGGCGGAGATGGAGATGGTCTATGAGGAGCCGCCAGTGCCTCCTGAGCCTCCCGAGGCCCCGGCCCGGGGGCTCGTGGAGGATCGGCTCCGCAGCCCACCGAGTCTGCTACATCAACACCCCTTTGTCCCCAACATCACCAGGTGACATCTTTAAGTTTCATTTCAGGCTGGGAGCGCCTTCAGGGCTGCATTATTCCCAGGCCGCGTGGGTCCGTCCCTGCGGCATGTATCCCTTTTATTTCATGTCATTAGCTTATCCTGGTGGGGGCGCCCCTCGGGCTGCATCATCCCCAAGCCGCTCGGGCCTGTCCCGGCGGCATGTATCCTTCTTGCGTTTTCCTTAGGATTATGCTCTCACTCCACCATGCTTATTATTTGGAGCCTTTCCTGGGTGGCGGAATCTTGCACGTTAAAGGGGGGGGGTGCCTGAGCATCGCGAGCTCCTACCGGCTCTCCGGCCCTCACCCTCTGGTCTTGTCCATGGCATCGCGACCTGGCTTGCCAGCGACGGCTGAGACCAGCCCGAGAGCCGGGACCCGAGGACGTAGAGTTGTGTCTTCTAACCTAGCTTGCGCGTTAAAGGGGGGGTGCCTGAGCATCGCGACTCAGGGCTCCTACCGGCTCTCCGGCCCTCACCCTCTGGTCTTGTCCATGCCATCGCGACCTGGCTTGCCAGCGATGGCTGAGACCAGCCCGAGAGTCGGGGCCCGAAGACGTAGAGCACCGGCATCTGGCCAAATTTGCAGGAGCACACTCGAAGACAAGGCCCAGAGCCAGGCGCAACCCTCCTTGAGGTAGAGCCTCGTGAGTCCCGCGCTGGCTCACGGATGCCCCAACACACCTCGCGAGGCCTCTTGCGCCTCTCCAAAGCAACTAACAGCAGGACTAACGATCGCCACGGTGAGCTCTTGTTCCTTTTGTGGTGAACCTGCAGGGTCCCTCCAAGGAGCACGAAACGACCTCGCCACGCAATCTCTCGCCGCCCAAGGCACGGACCTAGCGCTGCACCAGGAAGCATTGTCCTGACCCTCGAGACAAGTCACCCTCCGGACACACTAGCTATCGCAACACCATCCCCACACTCAATGCAACTCCGTGTTAGCAACGTCGCTCTCCTTTCTCACCGAATGATGGCCGCTTGAGCGCCAAGGGGGACCCCCTGAGCATCGCGACTCAGAGGCTCTTACCGGACCTCGGGCCGCTCACCTCCTGGCCTTGACCACGGCATCGCGACTGGCATACCAGCTGACGGCTGAAGCCGCCTTGGGACTAGGACACATCGGTGAGCATGAAGCCCTCACGAGGTCCGAAAGGAAGAAACTGAGCTAGAACGGAATGAGCATCTCACACTGCCTCACAATAAGGATCATATTGACAAACGAAGCTACAAACATCTTACAAACCCCCGCGGGGTACATTCTTGGCTCCTCGCAGGAACAAAAGACGTGAATCCTAAGGAGTCCTATCTACAGGGACCACCACGGCAGACGCGATCATCAATAGTGGGCCACCCGGTCCGGAGCCAACCCCGTCCAGATCAGGGGCGGCGACGACCTGACGAGCCCGCCCTGCTCCGGGAGCGGCGCAGGCTCGGGGCTCAGAGGCTCGTCGCTCGTCTCCGGCCTCATGAAGAGCTCGGAGTCGCTGGATCCTCCGGCGCCTGTCGCCTCGAGGAGCTATCAAGGAGCGGGCGGTCGGCCTCTGCCTCACCACAAGAGACCCCGACCACCTCTCCCGGGGCAGCACTCCAGCCAGCGACCCTCCGCGTCGAAGACCTTGAAGGACACCACCGAAGCACCATCGTACTCCAGGTGGATCGTGAGGGCGCCCCTCGCCCTGCAGACCCTGGCGACCTCGCCCGGGGCAACTACTGCGACCTCTGCCCCGGTCGCGAGGGTGCTGCAGTCGGCGTGCTGCAGTCGGCGTGCTGCAGCCAGAGTCCCAGGGGTTCCCCTGCCGGACGACGGAGGCGAAGAAAGAAGGAAGACGAATCCAATACTTAGGAGGCGCACCGACGGTGGAGCACGAACTCCCGGCAGGAGCCCTCGGAGTGGACTCCAGGGGGGGAAGACGCACACCTTCGTGACCCGGCCAAGGCGGCGGCGCCGGCTTCGTGGCGCCCGGCGCCGCCTCCTTCAGGCCACCAATTTGCGGCGTACAAGGGAAGAGGAACCTGGTGGCGGCCGCACGCACTGTGGCATGGGCGCCTCTGGCGAGCGCCCCGCCTCGACACCAGAGAGCAAGCCGCTTCTTTGGGGGAGCAGGTCAGGATCCTCTGAGGAGCCTTTCCTTCTCTTCCTTGGAGAACCGGCGGATCGGAGCCATGGCAACCAGACGAGACGAGGAAGAGGAGAAGCGAAGGATAGACCGGAAGGGCGCGCTGCCTGCATTTATAGTCGGCGAAGGCCAACCGTCGGCCTCCACGATCACCGATCATCATGACCAACTCTGCATGCAGGGACCTGTTGAATCCGGGTGGTTACCGAGGCATCGTGGGGAAGCAGTGCCGCCCACGTCCAATCAACCGCCACGCGGCGCCCAAGGCCGCAGGCTGTTAGGGCCCACGACGCTTCGCACTTGCCCTTTCGCCTCTCTGCTCGGCCAAGTTCAGGCGCGCCGTGGGCCCGGGGGGCTCTTGTCGGTGCAGAACAGGGGTCCCCGGACTTGCACTGCTGCGGCTGCGGCGTGGCTCAAAGGAGGCCCAGGACAGCCCATCTTCATCAACGCAAGCTCAAGACCTCGCGAGGGGCCAAGCACTGGCGGGCGACGACCAGGAGCTTCTCGTGCACGGCCTCGTCGAGTTGGCTCATGAGGAGGCGGAGAGTTCAAGGCAGGGTACCTCGCAAGGTGCCCATGACGCAAGCCATGACGACCAAGGGCGCCTGTCGGGCACCAGCCAGCAGCAGCCCCTCCTTTCCTCTTTGGTGCAAAGGGAGCAAGCGCAGCGAGAGCATCAAGCAAAGGCATCCGCTTCGTGCAACAAGACCAAGACCAGCCCCAACGGCTGGAAGGAGTCATCGTGGAGCCCAAGCAAGGCCATCATCGAGCCTTTGGCGGCGAGGACCAACTTTAGTCGGGATAAGTGTACCATTGTTCCCCTTCAAAATGGCCAATTGTTGGCGCCCTTCCCGCTCAATATTTGGGAAGAGGCCCAGGGCCTTCGCCTATAAATAGGAGTAGCCACACTTAGAGTAGTGGAGGGGGAGACGATCGGCATCTAGGGCTGGCATTGGAAATCCAGAGAGAGATAGAGACTCGATCCTCAAGCTAGAGCGACGGAACACCACCTAGCAGTTCATCACACCCACCAAGAACAGACCCTCGTGAGGCTGTTCTTCCCTGTACTGTTCTTCATCAGCCCAAGAGGCAATCCACCACACCACAAACTAGAGTAGGGTATTACACCACAACGGTGGCCCGAACTAGTATAAATCTTGTGTCTCTTGTGCTGTTCTTTTTAGTAGTTTAGGTTCCTGCGATTCGGCAAGGTGCGAGACGGTGGAAGGTTGGATCTCCGCGCGCACCCCAGTGTTCGAACCTCAAGGGTGTGCCGGAACCCGAAATCCGACAATTTCCTTATTTCATGATAAATGTTTATTATTCATGCTAGAATTGTATTAACCGGAAACATAATACATGTGTGAGTACATAGACAAACAGAGTGTCACTAGTATGCCTCTACTTGACTAGCTCGTTGATCAAAGATGGTTATGTTTCCTAGCCATAGACATGAGTTGTCATTTGATTAACAGGGTCACAACATTAGGAGAATTATGTGATTTACTTGACCCATTCCGTTAGCTTAGCACTAGGTCGTTTAGTATGTTGCTATTGCTTTCTTCATGACTTATACATGTTCCTATGACTATGAGATTATGCAACTCCCATTTACTGGAGGAACACTTTGTGTGCTACCAAACGTCACAACATAACTGGGTGATTATAAAGGTGCTCTCTGGTGTCTCCAAAGGTACTTGTTGGGTTGGCGTATTTCGAGATTAGGATTTGTCACTCCGATTGTCGGAGGGGTATCTCTGGGCCCACTCGGTAATGCACATCACTTAAGCCTTGCAAGCATTGCAACTAATGAGTTAGTTGCGGGACGATGAATTATGGAACGAGTAAAGAGACTTGCCCGTAACGAGATTGGACTAGGTATTGAGATACCGACGATCGAATCTCGGGCAAGTAACATACCGATGACAAAGGGAACAACGTATGTTGTTATGCGGTCTGACCGATAAAGATCTTCGTAGAATATGTGGGAGCCAATATGAGCATCCAGGTTCCGCTATTGGTTATTGACCGGAGACGTGTCTCGGTCCTGTCTACATAGTTCTCGAACCCATAGGGTCCGCACGCTTAACGTTTCGATGACAATTATATTATTAGTTTATATGTTTTGATGTACAGAAGGTTCTTCGGAGTCCCGGATGTGACCACGGACATGATGAGGAGTCTTGAAATGGTCGAGACATAAAGATTGATATATTGGACGACTATATTCGGACACCGGAAGTGTTTCGGGTGATTTCGAAGAAAACCAGAGTGCCGGAGGGTTACCGGAACCCCCCGGGAGAAGTAATGGGCCTTATGGGCCTTAGTGGATAGAGAGAGGGCTGGCCTAGGGTAGGCCGCGCGCCCCTCCCCATCTGGTCCGAATTGTACTAGGAGAGGGGGGTGGGGCGGCGCCCCCCTTTCCTTCTCCCTCTCCCTCTCCCCGTTCCTTTCCCCCTCCTAGTAGGAGTACGAAAGAGGGGAGTCCTACTCCTACTAGGAGGAGGACTCTTCCTCCTGGCGCGCCATAGAGGGCCGGCCGGCCCTCCCCTTGCCCCTTTATATACGGGGGCAGGGGGGCACCCCATAGACACAACAATTGATCTGTTTGATCTTTTAGCCGTGTGCGGTGCCCCCCTCCACCATAGTCCTCCTCGATAATACTGTAGCGGTGCTTAGGCGAAGCCCTGCGTCGGTAGAACATCAACATCGTCACCACGCCGTCGTGCTGACGAAACTCTCCCTCAACACTCGGCTGGATCGGAGTTCGAGGGACATCATCGGGCTGAACGTGTGCTGAACTCGGAGGTGCCGTACGTTCGGTACTTGATCGGTCGGATTGTGAAGACGTACAACTACATCAACCGCGTTGTGCTAACGCTTCCGCTTTCGGTCTACGAGGGTACATGGACACACTCTCCCCTCTCGTTGCTATGCATCACCATGATCTTGCGTGTGCGTAGGAATTTTTTGAAATTACTACGTTCCCCAACAGTGGCATCCGAGCCAGGTTTTATGCGTTGATGTTATATGCACGAGTAGAACACAAGTGAGTTGTGGGTGATATAAGTCACACTGCTTACCAGCATGTCATACTTTGGTTCGGCGGTATTGTTGGATGAAGCGGCCCGTACCGACATTACGCGTACGCTTACACGAGACTGGTTCTACCGACGTGCTTTGCACATAGGTGGTTGGCGGGTGTCAGGTTTTCCAACTTTAGTTGAACCGAGTGTGGCTATGCCCGGTCCTTGCGAAGGTTAAAACAGCACCAACTTGACAAACTATTGTTGTGGTTTTGATGCGTAGGTAAGAACGGTTCTTGCTAAGCCCGTAGCAGCCACGTAAAACTTGCAACAACAAAGTAGAGAACGTCTAACTTGTTTTTGCAGGGCATGTTGTGATGTGATATGGTCAAGACATGATGCTAAATTTTATTGTATGAGATTATCATGTTTTGTAACCGTGTTATCGGCAACTGGCAGGAGCCATATGGTTGTCGCTTTATTGTATGCAATGCAATCGCGCTGTAATGCTTTACTTTATCACTAAGCGGTAGCGATAGTCGTAGAAGCATAAGATTGGCGAGACGACAAAGATGCAACGATGGAGATCAAGGTGTCGCGCCAGTGACGATGGTGATCATGACGGTGCTTCGGAGATGGAGATCACAAGCACAAGATGATGATGGCCATATCATATCACTTATATTGATTACATATGATGTTTATGCATCTTATCTTGCTTTGATTGACGGTAGCATTATAAGATGATCTCTCACTAAATTTCAAGATAAAAGTGTTCTCCCTGAGTATGCACCGTTGCCAAAGTTCGTCGTGCCCAGACACCACGTGATGATCGGGTGTGATAAGCTCTACGTCCATCTACAACTGGTGCAAGCCAGTTTTGCACACGCGGAATACTCAGGTTAAACTTGACGAGCCTAGCATATGCAGATATGGCCTCGGAACACTGAGACCGAAAGGTCGAGGGTGAATCATATAGTAGATATGATCAACATAGTGATGTTCACCATTGAAAACTACAGCATTTCACGTGATGATCGGTTATGGTTTAGTTGATTTGGATCATGTGATCACTTAGATGATTAGAGGGATTTCTATCTAAGTGGGAGTTCTTAAGTAATATGATTAATTGAACTTAAATTTATCATGAACTTAATCCTGGTAGTATTAGCATATCTATGTTGTAGATCAATAGCTCGTGTTTTTGCTCCCTGTTTATATTTTGATATGTACCTAGAGAAAAATATGTTGAAAGATGTTAGTAGCAATGATGCAGACTTGGTCCGTGATCTGAGGATTTTCCTCATTGCTGCACAGAAGAATTGTGTCCTTGATGCACCGCTAGGTGACAAAACTATTGCAGGAGTAGATGCAGACGTTATGAACGTTTTGACAAAAACTCGGTATGATGACTACTTGATAGTTTAGTGCACCATGCTTTACGGCTTAGAACCGGGACTTCAAAAATGTTTTGAACGCCACGGAGCATATAAGATGCTCCAAGAGTTGAAATTGGTATTTCAAACTCATGCTCGTGTCAAGAGGTATGAGTCCTCAGACAGTACTTTGCCTACAAGATGGAGGAGAATAGCTCAACCAGTGAGCATGTGCTCAGATTGTCTGAGTACTACAATTGCTTGAATCAAGTGGGAGTTAACCTTCTAGATAAGATACTAACTGACAAAGTTCTCTAGTCACTATCACCAAGTTACTAGAACATCGTGATGAACTATAATATGCAAGGGATGATGAAAACAATTCCCAAGCTCTTCGCGATGCTAAAATTGGCGAAGGTAGAAATCAAAGAAAAACATCAAGTGTTGATGGTTGACAAGATCACTAGTTTCAAGAAAAAGGGCAAAGGGAAGAAGGGGAACTTCAAGAAGAACGGCAAGCAAGTTGTTGCTCAAGTGAAGAAGCCCAAGTCTGGACCTAAGCACGAGACTAAGTGCTTCTAACGCAAATGGCCTTGTCCTTTGGAAGCGGAACTGCCCCAAGTATTTGGCGAGATAAGAAGGATGGCAAAGTGAACAAAGGTATATTTGATATACATGTTATTGATGTGTACTTTACTAGTGTTTATAGCAACCCCTTAGTATTTGATACTAGTTCAGTTGCTAAGATTAGTAACTCGAAACGGGAGTTGCAGAATGAACAGAGACTAGTTAAGGGTGAAGTGACGACGTGTGTTGGAAGTGGTTCCAAGTTTGATATGATCATCATCGCACACTCCTTATACTTTCGGGATTAGTGTTGAACCTAAATAAGTGTTATTTGGTGTTTGCGTTGAGCATGAATATGATTTGATCATGTTTATTGCAATACGGTTATTCATTTAAGGTAGAGAATAATTGTTTGTTGTTCTGTTTACATGAATAAAACCTTATATGGTTACACACCCAATGAAAATGGTTCGTTGGATCTCGATCGTAGTGGTACACATATTCATAATATTGAAACCAAAAGATGCAAAGTTAATTATGATAGTGCAACTTATTTGTGGCACTGCCGTTTAGGTCATATTGGTGTAAAGCGCATGAAGAAACTCCATGCTGATGGGCTTTTGGAATCACTTGATTATGAATCACTTGATGCTTGCAAACCATGCCTTATGGTCAAGATGACTAATACTCCGTTCTCCGGAACAATGGAGCGAGCAACTGACTTATTGGAAATAATACATACTGATGTATGCGATCCGATGAGTGTTGAGGCTCGCGGCGGGTATCGTTATTTTCGACCTTCACAGATGATTTGAGCGGATATGGGTATATCTACTTGATGAAACATAAATTCAAACATTTGAAAAGTTCATATACTTTCAGAGTGAAGTGGAAAATCATCGTAACAAGAAAATAAAGTTTCTACGATCTGATTGTGGAGGAGAATATTTGAGTTACGAGTTTGGTCTTCATTTGAAACAATGCGGAATAGTATCACAACACATGCCACCTGGAACACCATAGCATAATGGTGTGTCCGGACGTCATGGCCGTACTTTATTAGATATGGTGTGATATATGATGTTTCTTACCGATTTACATCGATGGTATGGACAACGATGCAGGAGACGATCAAGAACCAGCGCCCACAGGGCACTGGAAGGCCACCTCGTCATACGACATATACATGGTGGACATCCCAAAAGATGGGAATGGTGACGGAACAGTGGAGGCTGACCCCTCCAAGAAACAGCCTAAGCGCCGGCGTCAGCGGCGCCGCTCTAAATCCCGCCACAGCAAAAACGGTGATTCCGGCACGGGAGACAATAACACCCCGAACAGTGCCGAAGACAACCCCCTCCAGCAAGATTCAGCGCAGGAGGATGGAGAAGCCAGCCCTCATGAGAGAGCGGCAGAAAAAGAGGTAGAGGACGATAATTACATGCCTCCCTCCGAAGATGAGGCAAGCCTTGACGATGACAAATTCGTCGTGCCCGAGGATCCCGTTGAACAAGAGCGTTTCAAATGCAGGCTCATGGCCACGACAAGCAGCCTCAAGAAAAAGCAGCAACAGCTTAGAGCTGACCAATACTTGCTAGCTGACAGATGGACCAAAGTCCTTGCGGCCGAAGAGTATGAACTCAAGCGCCCCTCCAAGAGCTACCCAAGATGCAGGCTGCTACCCCGATTAGAGGAGGAAGCACCCAAACCTACATCACCAGTGCATGATATGGTTGACCGGCCACCTCATGGCCGCGACAGAGAGGCCTCTCGGCCCTCAACTCAAGACGCACCCCGTCGCCGCTCAAAAAATACAAAGGCGCGGGGAAATGCGCCAGACCCGTGAGATATATTGGAGGACAAGGCAAGGCAAACAAGATCTATCTACGGATCGCGTGGGCGCCCCACGACACGTGACGATAACCGTCACGCCGGATATGGCAACTCCGGTCGGGCCGAACACAGTACACAAAGCTCATTTGAGCTGCGTCATGATATAGCCCAATACAGAGGCGCCGCACACCTGCTTCACAGATGAAGTGATGGATCATCAAATCCCTGAGGGTTTCAAACCCGTAAACATTGAATCATACGATGGCACAACAGATCCTGCGGTTTGGATCGAGGACTATCTCCTTCACATCCACATGGCCCGCGGTGATGATCTACACGCCATCAAATACCTCCCACTCAAGCTTAAAGGACCAGCCCGTCATTGGCTTAACAGCTTGCCAGCATAGTCAATTGGTTGTTGGGAAGACCTGGAAGCCGCATTCCTCGACAATTTCCAGGGCACATATGTGCGACCACCAGACGCCGATGACCTAAGCCACATAATTCAGCAGCCAGAGGAATCGGCCAGACAATTCTGGACACGATTCCTAACCAAGAAAAATCAAATCATCGATTGTCCGGATGCCGAGGCCCTTGCAGCCTTCAAACACAACATCCACGACGAGTGGCTTGCCCGGCACCTAGGACAGGAAAAGCCGAAATCCATGGCAGCCCTCACAACACTCATGATCCGCTTTTGCACGGGAGAGGACAGCTGGCTAGCTCGTAGTAACAACATGACTAAGAGCCCTGGTAATTCGGATACCAAGGAAAGCAGTGGCAGTCGCGTCGCAACAAGCACAAGCGCCGCATTAACGGCGATAATGCCGAGGATATCTGGCGATCAATGCCGGATTCAGAGGCTCTAAACCCGGTCGTGAAAAAGCCATTTAAAAGAAATACTGCAGGCCCGTCAATCTGGACCAAATACTCGATCGCTTCGTGCGGATACATGGCACTTTAAAAGTTACCAATCACACCAACAGGGATTGTTGGGTGTTCAAGCAGCGAGCAAGTTAAATGCCGAAAACAATGACAAGGGGCTGCATAGCGATGACGAGGAGGAGCCCCGGACGCCGAACAATAGAGGACATAAGGGCTTCCCCCCGCAAGTGTGGACGGTGAACATGATATACGCAACCCACATACCCAAAAGGGAGCGGAAGCGTGCACTAAGGGACGTATATGCGATGGAGCCAGTCGCCCCAAAGTTCAACCCCTGGTCTTCCTGCCCGATCACTTTTGATCAAAGGGACCACCCCACTAGCATCCGCCATGGCGGATTCGCCGCATTGGTTCTAGACCCAATCATTGACGGATTTCATCTCACTAGAGTCCTAATGGACGGCGGCACTAGCCTGAACCTGCTTTATCAGGACACAGTGCGCAAAATGGGCATAGACCCATCAAGGATTAAACCCACGAAGACGACCTTTAAAGGCGTCATACCAGGTGTAGAGGCCAATCAGACAGGCTCAGTTACACTTGAAGTGGTCTTCGGATCCCGGATAACTTCGAAGCGAGGAGTTAATCTTGACATAGTCCCGTTCATAGCGGCTATCATGCACTGCTCGGACGAACCACATTTGCAAAGTTCAATGCGGTGCCGCACTACGCATATCTCAAGCTCAAGATGCCAGGTCCTTGAGGAGTCATTACGGTCAATGGAAACACCGAACACTCTCTCCAGACGGAGGAGCATACGGCGGCCCCCGCGGTGGAAGTACAAAGAAGCCTCTTAAGGCAATTCTCGAGCCCGGCTATTAAACGTCCGGACAGCGTCAAGCGCGCCCGGAGTAACCTACAACAAGACCGCCTGGCACGTTCCGAGCACGCATAGAAATGCGGCCCAAGCCCCAGCCCTCGCGAAATTGCGAAACCAGTACTATGCGTACATAAAAATGCTCTGGAAATACCAGGGGCATAGGGAAGGGCACGACCACGACATGCCCAGAATGCGGCTCAACCGCACCAGGGGCTCCCGATTGTGTCATTCTTTTCTTCTTTCTTTTTACTTTCAGGACTCCGTTCTCACGAAGCCATGTGCGGCATTAGAATCGCCAAACACACGATGCAACAGCCAGGGAAGGAGAAAGCTACGTCAAGTGTCCAGGTGGTCTCTGTTACGAGCAATATATCTGTTTTACACACCATCCCGCAGCTTATGGAGGGAGACATGTTAAACAGTCCCGTCCCTTGCTTATCGCACTATTTGTATCGTTCTGCTCTTACTGGAGCCCTTTTGAATAAACAATATATAGCTTCTGCCTATTATTGAATTCCCTTTTATATATATATATATATATATATATATATATATATATATATATATATTTATGACATTGTGCAACCGTACACTTTGGTACGGGCTATACACCAGGGGCTTAATTAACCCATAACATGGTGTGATAGACCGAACACTTTCAAGTCGGCACCCGAACTTATAGCATTATATGCATCGGCTCCGAATCATGTCTTGGGTCAATAGTTGGGTTTGCCCGGCTCCCATGTTTTGATACCTTACGTTCCATTATATCGGCTAAGGTAGCGCTGGGAGAACCACTGCGATTGTGCCCCGGTCGAGCTGGGTTAAGCACCTCAGTGGAGAAAGCTAAAACTGGCTGTCATGATAGGGCGAGAGCCGGTCGCTGTTCGAGAGGTTTTCGAGTCCCTAAAGACTTATGCCGCTTAGAGCGAGGAGTCGGCATTGTCCGTCCTAAGGCGTGGATAGCGCCCCGAACTTGGTCTTCCGAATACTAGGGGCTTCGCCGAAATTTAAAATTATATAATTCTATGGCTAAGTGAGAGTGTTCAAGCATTATAATCCGGTTGCATTGTTCGTTGTGTTGAGAGCCTCCCTCGAAGGACCCAAGAATGGGAACAAGAGCGCTCAAGTTTATCGAACACCCCAAAGACTCATGGCATGAAATTTGAAGCCGACGACTCGCCATCTCTCAAATTTAATAAACGGCCGCACAGAAGGTAATATTTTAAATTCAAAAGTGTTGCTTCGCGCATATGAACAAGTTTTCAGCGCACAGGATAAAAAATGCGAGTCTACTCAAAAATTATATCTTTGGAGCATTCATCCGCTATAAGGCAGGCACCCTTCAGGACGCCCTCATAATACATTTCAGGCTTGCGATGCTCCTTCTTCGGTGGTGGTCCGTCCGTCACAAGCTTCTCGGCGTCCATTCATCTTGCCCCAGTGCACCTTAGCAGGGCAAGGGCCCTCACGGGCACCTTTGATGCGCACGGAGCGCTTGATGACTTCAACCCATGGACAAAGGCGTCCACCGGCCGCCTCACCACCCGGCAAGTAGCTCCTGTGCATGGCTTCCTTAGGCCACAGCCGAACTATGAGGCCTTTCATGGCCTGTTCGGCCACCTTATGGAGCTCGACCAGCTGCTTCAACTGGTCGCTTAAGGGCACTGGGTGTCCGGCCTCAGCATACTGAGACCAGAACACCTTCTCCGTCGAGTTTCCCTCCTCGGCTCGGTAGAATGCGGCAGCATCAGCCACACTGCGGGGCAGATCTGCGAATGCTCCTTGAGAGCTCCAGATTCGGGTAAGTAACAGATAATTCACTTTCACATCTTGCTTTGCATATAGAACGCCTTACCTGCTGCTATCTTCTTCCTCGCCTCAATCTCCTGGAGGGCTTTTTGGGCTTCGGCCTTAGCGGCCTTGGCGCTCTCAAGGGCCGAGGCGAGCTCGGACTCTCGAGTCTTTGAGTCACGCTCCAAACTCTCATGTTTTTCCACGAGAGCCTGGAGCTCTTGCCGCACCTCCGCCACCCGCGCCTCCTTCTTCTCTCGCTCGGTGCGCTCCGCGGCCACATTGCTTTCGGCCTTGTACACCGCTTCCTTCAGGGTTGCCACCTCGTTCGTGGCCCCTGCAATATTCACGTTATTCCTATCATTTTTTGCAAACACATCTTTTAAATACTCCCATAAGGTATTACTTACCTTCCTTGTCCTCGAGCTGCTTTTTGGCAAGTCTGAGCTCGTTCTCGGACCGCTCGAGGCTTTCTGCTTAACGCACCAACCTCCACGGTCGGTCTTGGCAGAGGTCGAAGCGCAGCCTGCATTCCCATATTGACATACTTATGTTAGAATCCTGCGTATATCTTTTTAGATCCTCAGTTCGGCTATTTCTTTCCGAACACCAAACTGAGCATCAGGGGCTACTGTCTATGCGGTAATATATCTTAAATGCATACCTCAAAGCCTGTTAGAAGGCTGGCACAGGCTTCAGTCAGCCTGCTCTTGGCGGACTGAACTTTCTGGATCACCGCACTCATAACAATGCGGCGCTCCTCGTCGATGGAAGCGCCGTTAAGCGCCTCCATCAAATCATCCGGTGCCTCCGGTTGGACGGAGGTCACCGACGTCGTAGTCTTGCCCTTCTTACGAAGGGGTCGCCTGTCGGACTCCGAAACCACTGAAGGTTCCGGTACGGAGTCCGGCACAGGGCCGGACTTGAAGCCCTTCGGGGTTTTATCCCCTTTGAGCCCGGGTTAGGGAGGTCGCCTTCTTGGCGCCTCCAAGGCCACCTCCTCCTGGCTGGGCCCCTTTTGGGACTCCACCTTGGCGTCATCCGCGGCGGGAGGAGACGAGGCGGTCGGAAGTGAGGTGCTATTCACCTCCGACGAATCCAGGGAGCCGCTCGACGAATTGTCGAGCCCGTCCTTGGGTGGGCTGCATGGTTATACTTGGCATTAGAAGATGATGTGCGACAAATGGAATGCCATGAGTTATTCTGGTGTCCGGACACTTATATTTCGCCAGGGGCTTGGTCCTTGGTGCCCACCCCTCTTCGCCGTCGTCGGCATTGGCGGTGTAGTCCGGA
Organism: Aegilops bicornis; assembly: GCA_021605145.1. NCBI lineage: Eukaryota > Viridiplantae > Streptophyta > Magnoliopsida > Poales > Poaceae > Aegilops > Aegilops bicornis. The sequence goes on from CM038675.1 coordinate 579,883,385, forward strand.
GGAAGGGTCCTTCCCTTCTTGGACCCTCCGGCCACCCCAGTTGGGGCGGCCTTCCTTTTCTTCTCTCCTCCCGCTGGGGGAGAGGCCTCTTTTTCCTCCTCCTCGTCTTCGCGGGGGGATTCCGCCTCGGAGTCATCACACGATGAGTCCGACAGCACCAGGCGCCGGGAACTCCTTCGAGTTCCCGTGGCCTTCTTCTTGGACTTCTTCTCCGGCACCACGTGAGGTGCCGGAACCAGCAGCCCCGTCAATTGGGCGTCCGCTAGGTCTTCTGGCAAGGGAGCCGGACAGTCAACCTGTCTGGGGCGTCTTCACCCGATCTGTCAAAGGTGAGGGAGTTTTAGATCCCGCAAAGAGTCGAACTATGAAAAAGAGTCCCGTAAAGGGTAAAATAACTTACCTCGCTGGCTTGATGCTGCGAGCTGAATCCGCGATCTTCGGTAGCGGATGCGGGAGCTTCGGCGCCCTTGAACAACACCTTCCAAGCATCTACGTACATAGTGTCGAAGAGCCGGCTCAAGGTTCGGTGCTGTGCCGGATCAAACTCCCACAAGTTGAAGGCCCATTGCTGGCATGGGAGAATCCGGCGGATGAGCATCACCTGGATTACGTTGACAAGCTTGAGATTCTTGTCCACCAGGTTTCGGACGTAGGTTTGGAGTCCGGTCAGCTCTTCCGAATTATCCCACGTCAGGCCCGTCTCTTTCCATGAGGTAAGCCGTGTAGGGAAGCCAGATCGGAATTCGGGGGCCGCCGCCCATTGAGGGTCGCGCGGCTCGGTGATGTAGAACCACCCCGATTGCCACCCCTTTATGGTCTCCACAAAGGAGCCCTCGAGCCATAGGATGTTGGCCATCTTGCCCACCATGGCACCTTCGCACTCCGCTTGGCGGCCTCCCACTACCTTCGGCTTGAAATTGAAGGTCTTCAGCCATAAGCCGAAGTGGGGCTAGATGCAGAGGAAGGCCTCGCACACGACGATAGACGCTGAGATGTTGAGGATGAAATTCGGGGCCAGATCGTGGAAATCTAGGCCGTAGTAGAACATGAGCCCCCGGACGAATGGGTGAAGTGGAAACCCTAGTCTGCGGAGGAAGTGGGGGAGGAACACCACCCTCTCATGGGGCCTGGGGGTGGGGATGAGCTGCCCCTTGCTGGGGAGCCTATGCGCGATGTCGCCGGACTTCCGCAGCTTTTTGATGTGCCCCTCCATGACGGAGGAGGCCATCCACTTGCCTCCCGCTCCGGACATAGTTGGAGAAGGTTGAGGTGGGATGTGCGGACTTGGGCGCTGGAGCTCGAGTGCGCGGAAATGGATAAGCAAAGGAGGAGGAAGGCGTGTGTGAAAAGTGGATCCTTATCCCCTTATATGGACAGACAAAGCTATGCGTCCCCACCGGCCTGATAAAACTCGCTTATCTCCCAAGCGCCGTAATCAATGGCGCGGTTGGGTTACTCACGCCCGTATGGATGAGAATCCCGGAATAAGGGGACACGATCTCTGCTTTGACAAGACGTGACAAGGAAACCGCCTCGCTAAACGCGCTGAGGTGGGACAGTAAAAACGATTCGAATGAAGGCTTGGCCGTGGTGTGATGTCACGCTGCGGAATATGTCAGTAGATTGAACTTGTGTAAATATTATTCTCTCTACGGTGGTATGTGGAACTTATTTTGCAGAGCTGGACACTATCCTTGTGTTCAAAATCTTCTATGAAGTATTCAAGGAGGAACCCGCCTTTGAAATGCCGAAGACAATATGCGCGCGGACTCGTCATCATTGAAGCCTGGTTCAGGGGCTCTCGAGGGATCTGGATTAGGGGTGTCCAGGATGGCCGGACTATAGCCTTTGGCTGGACTCCTGGACTATGAAGATACAAGATTGAAGACTTCGTCCCGTGTCCGGATGGGACTTTCCTTGGCGTGGAAGGCAAACTTGGTGATACGGATATGTAGATCTCCTACCATTGTAACCGACTCTGTGTAACCATAACCCTATCTGGTGCCTATATAAACTGGAGGGTTTTAGTCCGTAGGACGAACAAAAATCATACCATAGGCTAGCTTCTAGGATTTAGCCTCTCTGATCTCGTGGTAGATCTACTCTTGTACTACCCATAGCATCAATATTAATCAAGCAGGAGTAGGGCTTTACCTCCATCGAGAGGGCCCGAACCTGGGGTAAAAACATCGTGTCCCTTGTCTCCTGTTACCATCCGCCTAGACGCACAGTTCAGGACCCCCTACCCGAGATCCGCCGGTTTTGACACCGACACCCATATTCCGCAAAATGATTTGAGGCCATGAAATCTGAGATGGGATCCATGTATAAGAACAAAGTATGGACTTTGATTGACTTTCCCAATGATCGGCAAGCCATTGAGATTAAATGGATCTTCAAGAGGAAGACGGACACTTATAGTAGTGTTACTATCTACAAAGCTAGAATTGCCGCAAAAGGTTTTCGACAAGTTCAAGGTGTTGACTACGATGAGAGTTTCTCACTCGTATCTATGCTTAAGTCTGTCCGAATCATGTTAGCAATTGCCGCATTTTATGAAATTTGGCAAATGGATAAACAAAATTGCATTCCTTAATGGATTTATTAAAGAAGAGTTGTATATGATGCAACCAGAAGGTTTTGTCGATCCTAAAGGTGTTAACAAAATGTGCAAGCTCCAGTGATCCATCTATGGTGTGACGCCCGGATAATTAGGCTACAGTAATTCCACGTTAATGATGCCACGTCACCTTGGTTACTACTGTGAAACTCGCGTTAGTTCAATACCGGTTCAAATTCCAATTTAAAATAAAAGCAAACGTCAAATTTTTTCAAACATTAAAGTAAAATGTTCGGAGTGTGTCAATTAATGCCAAGATATTTATGGTGAAGGAACCACATTTTTATAGGAGGTATAAATAATTTAAAATGAATTAAAACAGTAGGGAAAATAAAGAAAAAGGAAAGGAATAAAAACAGAAAACAAAACTACAAAAACAGGAGAAGAAAAACAAGCGCCCCTGGACCAAAGTGCCCCACCACCAAAGCAGCCCACCGGCCCAACCGGCCCAACCCTCCATAACCCCACTGGGGAAACCCTAATCACCCCGAGCGCACCCTTTCCCCATCCCCCCCGCACACACTCCCCCCCCCCCCCCCCGTCGCTCTCTCCCCCTCCCTGATCTAGATCTGGATCGAGGGAACAAGCCCACGACGCCCGTCCCCGTCGTCCCGCACGATCCCCTCCCCACTCCCTCTCGTTTCTCCAGCGCCGCCACACTCCCCACTCTCCCCCACGACCTATTCCCCCATCTCGATTCTGGAACGGGGGCACCAAGTCTGCCGCCTCGTCGCGACCCTTCAACCTCGCATGCACCCCGACGGCAGCTGGCGCTCCTGCCGCTCGATGCCGCAGCCCGTCGCCCTCCCGATCCCCCGCCACCTCGCCGCCCCGTCCACGACCGCCACGTCGGTGAACCCCGCCCGAAGCTACTTCGACCCTGCCTCCCCGACGCCGTCACCGGAGCCACCGAGCCGCCGCCTGGACCTCGCCGGACTTCCTCGCCGGTCTACTTCCTCCTCCTCGCCGGCCTGCCTCAACTCCATCCGCGACTTCTCCGTCCTCCTCCTCACGCCCACTGCCTAGACCCCACGGACGTGGTGAGGCCCCGATCTCCTCCTCTCCTCCTCTGTCGCACGCCGTGCCCCACGCTCATCGAACTGTCGCCTCTGCTCACTCCCGCCGCCATGAGCTCGCTCCGGTCGAGCTCCGGCCTCGTCCCGCGGCCCCCGCTATGGCTCCGCCACACTCGCTTTCTGCCAGCCAGCAGTCGTCGTCAGCCAAGGCCGACTGCCGCTGCTGCCAACTCGAGCCCCATCACGCCTCGCCTTCCCGCTCTGACCGCCCGGCCTCGCTGGCCTCGTCCGCCACGGCGTCCCTGGGCGTGCGCCCAATCGGGCTGGCGTCCGCGCCCGTATCCCCGTGCGCCCGCTAAGGCCCCCCAGGCCTATGACAGCCGGGGCCCACGCCCCTGGGAACGTTAAAAAAATTATATTATAAAATAATAGTTAATAAAAGTAATAATTAATTAATTAGTGAATTAATTAAGTTAATTAATCATGTTTAATTAATCTAATTGACTAGTTAGTTTAATTAAATAGTAATTAGTTTAACTAAAACCTAATTAACCTAAACAGAGTATGACAGGTGGGTCCCACTAGACCCACACGTCAGTTTGACAAGTCAACACCTCTGTTGACTGCTGACGTCATGCTGACGTCAGCGTGCACTATTCTGGATAATGTTGAATTAAAATAATTGAATAAATTCTAAAAATGATTAAATCTTTTAAAATCAATATAAAATAAACCGTAGCTCGGATGGAAAAACTTTGTACATGAAAGTTGCTCAGAACGACGAGACGAATCCGGATACGCAGCCCGTTCGTCCGCCACACATCCCTAGCTTAGCAAACCTGCAACTTTTCCCCTCCGGTTCATCTGTCCGAAAACGCGAAACACCGGGAATACTTTCCCGGATGTTTTCCCCCTTCGCCGGTATCACCTACTACCGCGTTAGGGCACACCTAGCACCGCTCATTGTTACGTCACACATCGTCATGCTTATGTTTGCATTGTATTTATTGTTTCTTCCCCCTCTTCTGTCCGGTAGACTACGAGACCGACGCTGCTGCCGCCCCGTTCGACTACGGAGTTGATGACCCCTCCTTGCCAGAGCAACCAGGCAAGCCCCCCCCCCCTTGATCACCAGATATCGCCTATTCTACTCTATACTGCTTGCATTAGAGTAGTGTAGCATGTTACTGCTTTCGGTTAATCCTATCATGCTACATAGCTTGTCCTTGCTACTCATTGTTACCTTTACCGCTATCCTACCGCTTAGTATAGGATGCTAGTGTTCCATCGGTGGCCCTACACTCTTGTGCATGCGCCATGCTATACTCTTTGGGCTATGATCACTTCGGGAGGTGATCACGGGCATATACTATATACTTTACACTATTACATTACACCGTGATACTTGTTCGGAGATGGGGTTTGAAAGGACGGTGGCTCCATCCCGGTAGAGGTGGGCCTGGGTTCCCGACGGCCCCCGACTGTTACTTGTGGCAGAGCGACAGGGCAGGTTGAGACCGCCTAGGAGAGAGGTGGGCCTGGCCCTGGTCAGCGTTCGCGGATACTTAACGCGCTTCACAAGATCTTGGTATTTGATCTGAGTCTGGCCATTTGGTCTATACGCACTAACCAACTACGTGGGTAAGTTATGGGCACTCGACGTCGTGGTATCAGCCGAAGCCTTCGTGACGTCAGCGACTGAGCGGCACGTGCCGGATTGGACTGGAATGCCTGTTAGGCTAGGTCTGCTTCCGGCCACCCACGCAATGTGCAGGTGTGCTAAGGGCGATGGGCCCAGACCCCTGTGCGCTTAGGTTTAGACTGGCGTGCTGACCTCTCTGTTGGCCTAGGTGGGGCTGCGACGTGTTGATCTTCCGCGGCCGGGCATGACCCAGGAAAGTGTGTCTGGCCAAATGGGATCAAGCGTGTTGGGTTATGTGGTGCACCCTGCGGTGAAGTTAATCTATTCGAATAGCCGTGATCTTCGGTAACAGGACAACTTGGAGTTGTACCTTGACCTTATGACAACTAGAACCGGATACTTAATAAAATACACCCTTCCAAGTGCCAGATACAACCCGGTGATTGCTCTCTAATAGGGCGACGAGGAGGGGATCGCCGGGTAGGATTATGCTATGCGATGCTACTTGGAGGACTTCAGTCTACATCTCTTCTACATGCTGCAAGACGGAGGCTGCCAGAAGCGTAGTCTTCGACAGGATTAGCTATCCCCTTCTTATTCTGGCATTCTGCAGTTCAGTCCACTGATATGGCCCTTTACACATATATCCATGCATATGTAGTGTAGCTCCTTGCTTGCGAGTACTTTGGATGTGTACTCACGGTTGCCTTGTTCCCCCTTTTCCCCCTTTCTTTACCTGATTGTTGCGACCAGACGATGGAGCCTAGGATCCAGACGCTACCGTCGACGACGACTCCTACTATGCTAGAGGTGCCTGCTACTACGTGCAGCCCACTGACGACGACCAGGAGTAGTTTAGGAGGATCCCAGGCAGGAGGCCTGCGCCTCTTTCGATCTGTATCCCAGTTTGTGCTAGCCTTCTTAAGGCAAACTTGTTTAACTTATGTCTATACTCAGATATTGTTGCTTCCGCTGACTCATCTATGATCGAGCACTTGTATTCGAGCCCTCGAGGCCCCTGGCTTGTATTATGATGCTTGTATGACTTATTTTATTTTTAGAGTTGTGTTGTGATATCTTCCCGTGAGTCCCTGATCTCGATCGTACACGTTTGCGTGTATGATTAGTGTACGATGGAATCAAGGGCATCACATATGGACTGGTGCAAGCATCTTGGAGTTGGAATATACGCTTTGATGAGTTGATCAAAGCATATAGTTTTATACAGACTTGCGGTGAAGCCTGTATTTACAAGAAAGTGAGTGGGAGCACTACAACATTTCCGATAAGTATATGTGAATGACATATTGTTGATCGGAAATAATGTAGAATTATTCTGCAAAGCATAAAGGAGTGTTTGAGAGGAGTTCTTCAAGGAAAGACCTCGGCGAAGCTGCTTACATATTGAGCATCAAGATCTATAGAGATAGATCAAAAGGCTTGATAAGTTTTTTCAATGAGTACATACCTTGACAAGATTTCGAAGTAGTTCAAAATGGAACAATCAAAGAAAGAGTTCTTGCATGTGTTACAAGGTGTGAAATTGAGTAAGACTCAAAGCCCGACCACGGCAGAAGATAGAAAGAGAATGAAAGTCATTCCCTATGCCTCAACCATAGGTTCTACAAAGTATGCCATGCTGTGTACCAGATCTACTGTATACCCTACCACCGAGTTTGGCAAGGGAGTACAATAGTGATCTAGGAGTAGATCACTGGACAGCGGTCAAAATTATCCTTAGTGGAATAAGGATATGTTTCTCGATTATGGAGGTGACAAAAGGTTCAACATAAAGGGTTACATCGATGAAAGTTTTTGAAACTTATCCAGATGACTCTAAGTCTCAATCTGGATACATATTGAAAGTGGGAGCTATTAGCTAGAGTAGCTCCGTGCAGAGCATTGTAGACATAGGATCTGCAAAATACTTACGGATCTGAATGTGACAGACCCGTTGAATAAAATTATCTCACAAGCAAAACATGATCACACCTTAGTACTCTTTGGGTGTTAATCACATAGCGATGTGAACTAGATTATTGACTCTATTAAACCCTTTGGGTGTTGGTCACATGACGATGTGAACTATGGGTGTTAATCACATGGTGATGTGAATTATTGGTGTTAAATCACATGGCGATGTGAACTAGATTATTGACTCTAGTGCAAGTGGGAGACTGAAGGAAATATGCCCTAGAGGCAATAATAAAGTTATTATTTATTTCCTTATTTCATGATAAATGTTTATTATTCATGCTAGAATTGTATTAACGGAAACATAATACATGTGTGAGTACATAGACAAACAGAGTGTCACTAGTATGCCTCTACTTGACTAGCTCGTTGATCAAAGATGGTTATGTTTCCTAGCCATATACATGAGTTGTCATTTGATTAAGGGGTCACAACATTAGGAGAATGATGTGATTGACTTGACCCATTCCGTTAGCTTAGCACTCGATCGTTTAGTATGTTGCTATTGCTTTCTTCATGACTTATACATGTTCCTATGACTATGAGATTATGCAACTCCCGTTTACTGGAGGAACACTTTGTGTGCTACCAAACGTCACAATGTAACTGGGTGATTATAAAGGTGCTCTACAGGTGTCTCCAGACGTACTTGTTGGGTTGGCATATTTCGAGATTAGGATTTGTCACTTCGATTGTCGGAGAGGTATCTGGGCCCACTCGGTAATGCACATCACTTAAGCCTTGCAAGCATTGCAACTAATGAGTTAGTTGCGGGATGATGTATTATGGAACGAGTAAAGAGACTTGCCGGTAATGAGATTGAACTAGGTATTGAGATACCGACGATCGAATCTCGGGCAAGTAACATACTGATGACAAAGGGAACAATGTATGTTGTTATGCGGTCAAACCGATAAAGATCTTCGTAGAATATGTGGGAGCCAATATGAGCATCCAGGTTCCACTATTGGTTATTTACCGGAGACGTGTCTCGGTCATGTCTACATAGTTCTCGAACCCGTAGGGTCCGCACGCTTAACGTTTCGATGACAGTTATATTATGAGTTTATATGTTTGGATGTACTGAAGGTTTTTCGAGTCCCGGATGTGATCACGGCATGACGAGGAGTCTCGAAATGGTCGAGACATAAAGATTGATATATTGGACGACTATATTCGGACACCAGAAGTGTTCTGGGTGATTCCGGAGAAAACCGGAGTGCCGGAGGGTTACCGGAACCCCCCGGGAGAAGTAATGAGCCTTATGGGCCTTAGTGGAGAGAGAGAGGGCTGGCCTAGGGCAGGCCGCGCGCCCCTCCCCCTCTGGTCCGAATTGGACTAGGAGAGGGGGGGGGGGGGCGGCGCCCCCCTTTCCCTCTCCCCCTTCCTTTCCCCCTCCTAGTAGGAGTAGGAAAGAGGGGAGTCCTACTCCTACTAGGAGGAGGACTCTTCCTCCTGGTGCGCCATAGAGGGCCGGCCAGCCTCCCCCTTGCTCCTTTATATACGGGGGCAGGGGGCACCCCATAGACACAACAATTGATCTGTTTGATCTTTTAGCCGTGTGCGGTGCCCCCCTCCACCATAGTCCACCTCGATAATACTGTAGCGGTGCTTAGGCGAAGCCCTGCGTCGGTAGAACATCAACATCATCATCACGTCGTCATGCTGAGGAAACTCTCCCTCAACACTCGGTTGGATCAGAGTTTGAGGGACGTCATCGGGCTGAACGTGTGCTGAACTCGGAGGTGTCGTACGTTCGGTACTTGATCGGTCGGATCGTGAAGACGTACGACTACATCAACCGCGTTGTGCTAACGCTTCCGCTTTCGGTCTACAAGGGTACATGGACACACTCTCCCCTCTCGTTGCTATGCATCACCATGATCTTGTGTGTGCGTAGGAATATTTTTTGAAATTACTACGTTCCCCAACAAATTACTACCGGCACTCAACTTAAACTCGTACCTAACATCTAGTTAACACGTCGTAGTCTAGCATGGCCTACAGTCAGTGTGGCTCTGATACCAAGTGTTGTGGCACCCCGACTCAGTGCGACCAGTTTACCATGCATTGCCAGCCCAGAGACCATGTCTTCTGGCAACACACAACATCTTGGTACAGAAAACAACCGCTTTATTGATGCTAGCGGACAGAGTTTATATTACAACAGCTGTCGAGGCCAAGCGGCACACCCGGTGCGGCTGAACAATATGTACATTATTTAGTGAACATAAAGGAGCCTCGATCAGAACAACTACGTGGCAGTGGAACAACGTCGTAGCGGAAGCTCCATATCACAGGGACACCGATGTGGACACGATCTAGACTCGAGCAGCGCTCCTCTCCAACGGTACTTTCCTGAAATCTGGCATGACACACCAGGTCAGTACATTGAATGTACTTGCAAGCTCACAACATGCATAATCATAATGGCAAACAATATCATGATACTTAATCAATTATTAATAATGCAACACTATATGTCAAACATGTTGTGATCATGCTCGAGCGTCCCTCGGGACAACTTACCAACTGGGATCTTCCTCGGATCACAAACAAACCACCAACATGGTCTTAACAATAGTAACTCGTGATCCTTACGGCGATCACAACCACGACCAATATCTAGTCCCGAATGTCTCGATGGCCTTTCTGCCATCCTCAACAATGCAAAGTTCATAGCTTAGTGTGAAAATTTTATTAAACGTTGACTCATGGTGGGACCTACTACGAGGTGTCTGTGACCGTGGATTCGGCTATCAATAGATTATACACTCTGCAGAGTTAGCACACTGTACCCACACCTCGGAACCCATGGCCTCGCACTCCCATTCGGGTGGACCAACGGCATTCCGAAAAAACCCTTCCATTGCCATGACACTCTCCCGGCCAGTCCGACCCAATCCCCAACGGGCTAGTCCTGGGTGGCCCCGTGTCTACCAAAGACACACCGATCACCGTCGTGGCCAAAACAATCCCACTCGGGGACCCGGTACCATAATCTCAACAACGGGCACACAAGGTTATGCCTGCTTACCGGGCTAGGGTAAGCACGACGTAACCTTCCCTAGATGGAGGCACCGACCAGAGGCAATGTCAATGGACCGAATCAAGGCCTTCCCACAAAGGCAAATGTGGTTGCACTGGGAAAGAAACTCGATTCAGCGGCACCATGACCCAGTCAACGGTATATTCAAGTTGAGTTATATTCAGGTTCAACTTAAAATGAAAATGACCGGTGTCATAGCATGCCATGAAATGCAAAACTACACATGCATCACTTAATAAAGAAAATGACCGATGTCAACCATATTCACACTAAGCATAAGCATCAACAACTCATTACTTTGCTGATCAAGATAACTCACATATTAACCAAAATATTTTGCAGCAAGTTTCATTATTATTTTCTCACGCAAGAACGTAACTCCGATAAATTTCTCATATGAGTAACAAAGATTTTACCACAAACAAATCCTAATTTCTTTACCAACCAAGTGAGGTTCAAACATTCTGTAAGGCCAGTAAAATGACTAAACAAGTACTTAACAGAATAATTTCTAGCAAATTTTTATCAATTTATTTACGCAAGAACATAACTTAAAATAATTACTAACATGCATAACAAAAATTATTTCTATCATCACCATTAATAAATCCTAGCTTTGCTTCACCAACTAAGCTAATTTCCACATTCTGTAAATCAGGCATATTAACTAACAAACACTTAACATAATATAAATAACACAATAGTTATTTAAATGCATGGATTAATCATTTCATTCAAGTAAGAAAATCATAAATATTGAAATGACACCATGAAAATGTTGATGTGGCTTGCCTTAGTGCAGATGAGGTTCACAAGCCTTCTGGTGATCCTCAAGACAAGCCTCACCCTCTGAAAATAATTTTAAACACAAATAGAAAATATCAAGAACACTTCTGAAAATCATCAGAAATTCTAAACAGGTCAGAAAAATCTCATCTTTGGTGAGCTGCTAGATTTATTTCCAGAGAACAAGATGCAAAAAGAATCAATTCATTTGGACTTATGGTTGAGGAGTTATGGCTGTTTGAAGTGTTATGTAAATTAAAATGAATTTGAATAAAAAATAAACCGGCTGGGGGGTGACGTCGAAGGCGTAAAGCCCAGGGGCGCCACCACTCGTACCGCTTCGCGCGCGTACAGAGTGGCTGACTAGCGGGCCCCGCTAGTCAGGTTAGGAGGAGGGGGAGAAGGAAACAGAGGGAGTCACAGCTCCGCCGGAGCTGTGGCTGGTGACGAGGATTCCTTGGCCAAAACGAGAGGGAGGGATGGCAAGAGGGGGGTTCAGGCGCACCTGCCCGTACCCGTAGCGTAGTTAGGGGCGGTCGGACGACGTCGGAATCAACCTCGCAAGCGGAGGTAGAACACGGTGGTCGCCGGAGATGAAGAAGACGACGAGCAGAGGCAACTCCAGGGGCTCCAGAGGGGCAGAACGGCTCCACCAGAGAGGGGCGGAGGCCCTGGAGGGGTCGCCCTGGCCTAGGAGGTGCTGGAGCTACCGCAACGACCAGAGGGGATCGCGGGCGAGCTCGAGCTCGGGGACGGGGCCCCGAGGCCTGCCTGGCCGGGCTACGGCTTCCTACGTGCTTGTGGGGTGTGTGAGAGTGCTGGATGGTGCTCGAGGAGGCTGGGGGCGGCTTCATTTATAGGCGAGCGGCGAGGGGGTTTCGGGCTCCACCGGTGGACACCTGTCCATGGCGCTGCAACGAAAGCGTCGATGAGAGGAGGATATATGACGCAGCTCACCCGGCCCTTTGTTGGCGACGGAGACGAGCACGAGAACGAGGAAATGGCGATGAGCACGATACGCACCGCCTTTGTTGGGTTGGCGGACCCGTGCTCGTGCTCGCTGCGGCGAGCTCCGGCGTCAGCGAGCGCCAGAGGGGAGTTAAGTGAGTTGAGACGAAGATGGTGGCGAAGTTTGGCGCGCTACGGCAGTCGGGGAAGCGAGCACGCGCGAAACAGAGCGCTCGGTGGCACTCAGAGCGCATCGACACGCATGCCAGCACCCCTGGACGAACGCGGTCACCGCGTGGACTATGACATCAGGCCGAGCTAAGCCTAAACTTTATGTCTGGCGTGTTGTTCGTGGTAGTTTGAGGTATTACCACGCTTTGGTTTGGATCCAGGTGCAGTAGAGAAGTTTTCACACGCCAGGTAAGCTTCTGGGCAGTAACTTTGAGAGGTTACTGAGGTCAAATGGTTGGGAGTTAGAGGCTGTGCTTTGGAGGTTAGCCAAGAGTTACTAAGGTGAAACTGCACAAGAAAACCCATGCACATTGGAGCAAGTAAAATGGTAGTTGCTGTAGAAACCACCATTTCTGTCCAGAACAGGCAATAATTTCTGTAGCAAAAATATTCCAAAAAGTGATGAAATATTTTTGCTCAGGAAGGTGCCCTAGGGTTCAAAGAATATTTGATAATTATCTCAGATTTTTCTGGGCCACAAAAATTAGGGTTGCTTTGGAGCATACTGATCTGGCTAGGGTTTTAGAGAGAAAATGAATATTTTTCATTTAAGAAAAATATTCCAAAGATTATTTTGGGATGGATCAGAAGGGGAATGAGGATCAGAGAGGGAAATGGAGCACTTGGGTGAAAGCCAAGGGTACCCAAGTGTTTAAGTCCATATGAAAAGATTCAAAACTCCAAGTTTCAAATTTATTCCAAATAAAAAATCAAGCAAATGAGAGAGGGCAAAAACCAGGCTGTCACAGCCACACTCGATTCAGCTAAAGTTGGAGAAACTGACACCCGCCAGCCACCTGTGTGCGAAGCACGTCAGTAGAACCAGTCTCGCGTAAGCGTACGCGTAATGTCGGTCCAGGCCGCTTCATCCAACAATAGCGCCGAATCAAAGTATGACATGCTGGTAAGCAGTATGACTAGTATCGCCCACAACTCACTTGTTTCCCACTCATGCATATTACATCTACGAATAAACCTGGCTCAGATGCCACTGTTGGGGAACGTAGTAATTTCAAAAAAAATCCTACGCACACGAAAGATCATGGTGATGCATAGCAACGAGAGGAGAGAGTGTCGTCCACGTACCCTCATAGACCGTAAGCGGAAACGTTATGACAACGCGGTTGATGTAGTCGTACGTCTTCACGATCGACCGATATTAGTACCGAACGTACGACACCTCCACGATCTGCACACGTTCAGCTCGTTGACGTCGCACGAACTCACGATCCAGTAGATCTTCGAGGGAGAGTTCCGTCAGCACGATGGCGTGATGACGGTGATGATGAAGTTACCGACGCAGGGCTTCGCCTAAGCACCGCTACAATATGACCGAGGTGGAATATGGTGGAGGGGGGCACCGCCCACGGCTTGGAACAATCAACTTGTGTATTCTAGGGTGCCCCCCGCCCCCGTATATAAAGGAGCAACGGGGGAGGCCGGCCGACCTTGGTGCACCCCAAGGAGAGGAGGAATCCTCCTCCTAGTAGGAGTAGATTCATCCTTTCCTAGTCGTACTAGGAAGAGGAAAGGGGGAAGGAAAGAGAGGGAGAGGGAGAGGGAAAGAGGGGCCGCTCTCCCTCCCCTAGTCCAATTCGGACTCCCCATGGGAGGGGGCCCGCCACCTCTTGGGCTGCTGCCCTCTCTCTCCCCTAAGGCCCACTAAGGCCCAATACTTCCCCGGGGGGTTCCGGTAACCCCTCCGGCACTCCGGTTTTCTGCGAAAACCACATGGAACACTTCCGGTGTCCGAATATAGTCGTCCAATATATCAATCTTTATGTCTCGACCATTTCGAGACTCCTCGTCATGTCCATGATCATACTCGGGACTCCGAACTACCTTCGGTACATCAAAACACATAAAGTCATAATACCGATCGTCACGGAACGTTAAGCGTGCGGACCCTACAGGTTCGAGAACTATGTAGACATAACCGAGACTCATCTCCGGTCAATAACCAATAGTGGAACCTGGATGCTCATATTGGTTCCTACATATTCTACGAAGATCTTTATCGGTCAAACCGCATAACAACATACGTTGTTCCCTTTGTCATCGGTATGTTACTTGCCCGAGATTCGATCGTCGGTATCTCAATACCTAGTACAATCTCGTTACCGGCAAGTCTTTTTTACTCGTTCCGTAATACATCATCCCAGAGCTAACTCATTAGTTGCATTGCTTGCAAGGCTTATAGTGATGTGCATTATCGAGAAGGCCAGAGATACCTCTCCGATACTCGGAGTGACAAATCCTAATCTCGATCTATGCCAACCCAACAAACACCTTCGGAGACACCTGTAGAGCATCTTTATAATCACCCAGTTACGTTGTCACGTTTGATAGCACACAAGGTGTTCCTCCGGTATTCAGGAGTTGCATAATATCATAGTCATAGGAACATGTATAAGTCATCAAGAAAGCAATAGCAACATACTAAACAATCAAGTGCTAAGCTAACAGAATGGGTCAAGTCAATCACATCATTCTCTAATGATGTGATCCCGTTAATCAAATGATAACTCATGTCTATGGCTAGGAAACTTAACCATATTTGATTCAACGAGCTAGTGAAGTAGAGGCATACTAGTGACACTTTGTTTGTCTATGTATTCACACATGTACTAAGTTTCCGGTTAATACAATTCTAGCATGAATAATAAACATTTATCATGATATAAGGAAATATAAATAACAACTTTAATATTGCCTCTAGGGCATATTTCCTTCAGTTAGAGTGTATCATATCACGGGGGTTGGATGCACCGGCGAAGTTTGCACCAACTCTCAAGGTGATAAAGGGCAATGCACGGTACCGAAGAGGCTAGAAATGATGGAAGGGTGAGAGTGCGTATGATCCATGGACTCAACATTAGTCATAAAGAACTCACATACTTATTGAAAAAATCTACAAGTCATCAAAAACCAAGCACTACGCGCATGCTCCTAGGAGGATAGATTGGTAGGAAAAGACCATCGCTCGTCCCCGACCGCCACTCATAAGGATGACAATCAAAGAACACCTCATGTTTCAAATTTGTTACACAATAGTTACCATACGTGCATGCTACGGGACTTGCAAACTTCAACACAAGTATTTGTCAAATTCACAATTACTCAACTAGCACAACTTTAATATCACCACCTTCATATCTCAAAACAATCACCGAGTATGAAACTTCTCATAGTATTCAATGCACTCTATATGAAAGTTTTTACTATATCCATCTTGGATGCCTATCATATTAGGACTAATTTTATAGCCAAAGCAAATTACCATGCTGTTCTAAAGGACTCTCAAAATAATATAAGTGAAGCATGAGAGATCATTAATTTCTATAAAATAAAACCACCACCATGCTCTAAAAATATATAAGCGAAGTACTAGAGCAAAATTATCTAGCACAAAAGATATAAGTGAAGCACATAGAGTATTCTAATAAATTCGGATTCATGTGTGTCTGTCCAAAAGGTGTGTACAGCAAGGATGATTGTTGTAAACTAAAAAGCAAAGACTGAAATCATACAAGACACTCCAAGCAAAACACATATCATGTGGTGAATAAAAATATAGCATCAAGTAAAGTTACCGATGGGCGAAGATTTAAAGAGGGATGCCTTCCGGGCATCCCCAAGCTTAGGCTTTTGGTTGTCCTTGAATTTTACCTTGGGGTGCCTTGGGCATCGCCAAGCTTAGGCTCTTGCTACTCCTTGTTCCATAATCCATCAAATCTTTACCCAAAACTTGAAAACTTCACAACACAAAACTTAACAGAAAATCTCATGAGCTCCGTTAGCGAAAGAAAACAAACCACCATTTTAAGGTACTGTAATGAACTAATTCTTTATTTATATTGGTGTGAAACCTACTTTATTCCAACTTCTCTATGGTTCATACCCCCCGATACTAGCCATAGATTCATCAAAATAAGCAAACAACACACGAAAAACAGAATCTGTCAAAAACAGAACAGTCTGTAGTAATCTGTATCAAATGCAAACTTTCTATAACTCAAATTTTTTACCAAAATAGGAATACCTAAATAATTTGTTTATTGATCTACTGCAATTGGAATCAGTATTTTATCACCTTCTGGTGATTTTTAACAATTTTTTTCGTGAGCAGAAAGTTTCTGACTTTGTCAGCAAGATCAAATAACTATCATCCAAGAAGATCCTATAGGTTTTACTTGGCACAAACACTAATTAAAACATAAAACCACATCTAACCAGAGGCTAGATCAATTATTTATTATTAAACATAAATAAAAAGCAAGAAACAAAAATAAAATTGGGTTGCCTCCCAACAAGCGCTATCGTTTAACGTCCCTAGCTAAGCAAAGAGATTTCAATGATGCTCACGAGAAAGACAAGAATTGAAGTACAAAGAGAGCATCATAAAACATGTGACAAACACATCTAAGTCTAACATACTTCCTATGCATAGGCATCTTATAGGTGAACAAATTATCAAGGCAAGCAAAAACTAGCATATGCAAGGAAGCGGAAAGAAACAATAGCAATCTCAACATAACGAGAGGTAATTTAGTAACATGAAAATTTCCACAACCATATTTTCCTCTCTCATAATAATTACATGTGGGATCATAAGCAAATTCAAAAAAATAGCTATCACATAAAATATTTTCAACACGATCCACATGCATGCAAAGTTGACACTCTTCCAAAATAGTGGGATTAACATTAACTAAAGTCATGACCTCTCCTAACCCACTTTTATCAAAAATTTCGTAAGATTGAACATTCTCCAAATATGTGGGATCTAAAGTTGACACTCTTCCAAACCTAGTTTGAATAGTATTGCAAACATTATTATCAATCTCATATTCATCATTGGGCTTAAATAAATTTTCAAGATCAAAAGAAGAATCACCCCAATCATGATCATTGCAACAAATAGTAGTCATAGCAAAACTAGCATCCCAAGCTTGAGGTTTTGCATATCATTAACACAATTGACATCAATAGAATTTATAATAAAATCATTGCAATCATGTTTTTCATCAAAGGAACTATCAAGTATGGGGGCAATAGCAACGATCTCATGTTTAACATAAGGAACTATAGAAAATTCGTCTTCAAAAATATTGGCATCATGGCCACAAGAATAGCAAGCATCATGTTCATCAAGGAAAATTTCAATCAAATCATCGGAATCATCATTATCTATAGATTCATGCATATCATTATTTTCTTTCAAAGCAACGGTCATTCTCTCAATAAATTCTTTGACATAGAAATTATGAGCATAGTTTTCATAGAAATATTTAAGTATGTCAAAAATTTCAGATTTGTAGAGAGTAATATCATACTTTTCAATCAAAGAAGCAACTTCATAAGCACCCTTAAAACCAACAAATTCTTCAATTTGTTCAATATCGTAGTAACTATAAACACGCTTTGCATAATAAGATTGGATTTCATTATCATTAAACTCACATAGGTAGGGAAGGTGCTTTTAGGGTTCTTAGAGCAACAAGTAAAATCATAAATCTCACAAAGATTCCAAGCATAACACATCAATCTATTTATTTGATCCCATAAGAGCTTCCCCTTTTCAGACAAACGATGACTCACAAAATGAGCATGCTCATCTAAAGATTTCCCATCAACTAGGCTAGATGGGGTTTCAGCACGAGTGCATAAGGATCGAAGATGATCCAAGTAGAGCACTTTAAGTGGATCCATATCAATAGATTTTTAGCAAGCAAAGATGCAAGCAAATAGAAGGCACATGGTAACACAAGCAAACAATAGATCTGGCAAGAAAAAGGCAAACAAAAAAGAAGGCGAATAAAATGGCAAAGGTGAAGTGGGGGAGAGGAAAACGAGAGGAAAATGGCAAATAATGTAATGCGAGGGATAAGAGTTTGTGATGGGTACTTGTTATGTCTTGACTTTACTTGACTTGGCGTAAACCTCCCCGGCAACGGCACCAGAAATCCTTCTAGCTACCTCTTGAGCATGCGTTGGTTTTCCCTTGAAGAGGAAAGGGTAATGCAGCAAAGTAGCGTAAGTATTTCCCTCAGTTTTTGAGAACCAAGGTATCAATCCAGTAGGAGGATACACGCAAATCTCCTCGTACCTACACAAACAAATAAGGACCTTGCAACCAACGCGATAAAGGGGTTGTCAATCCCCTCACGTCCACTTGCAAAAGTGAGATCTGAAAGACACAATAAGATAAATATTTTTGGTATTTTTATGATATAGATTGGAAAGTAAAGATTGCAAAATAAACAAAGGCAGAAATAGTAAATTTATAGGCAAATAATATGATGGGAGATAGACCCGGGGGCCATAGGTTTCACTGGTGGCTTCTCTCAAGGTAGCATATTCTACGGTGCGTGAAAAAATTACTGTCGAGTAATTGATAGAAAAGTGCATAGTTATGAGATTATCTAGGCATGATCATGTATATAGGCATCACGTCCATAACAAGTAGACCGAAACGATTCTGCATCTACTACTATTACTCCACACATCGACTGCTATCCAGCATGCATCTAGAGTGTTAAGTTCATAAGAACAGAGTAACGGATTAGGCAAGATGACATGATGTAGAGGGATAAACTCAAGCAATATGATATAAACCCCATCTTTTTATCCTCGATGGCAACAATACAATACGTGCCTTGCTGCCCTAACATCCTTTGGGAAAGGACACCGCAAGATTGAACCCAAAGCTAAGCACTTCTCCCATTGCAAGAAAGATCAATCTAGTAGGCCAAACAAAACTGATAATTCGAAGAGACTTGCAAAGATATCAAATCATACATATAAGAATTCAGAGAAGAACCAAATATTGTTCATAGATAATCTTGATCATAAACCCACAATTCATCGGATCTCGACAATCACACCGCAAAAAGAATTACATCGAATAGATCTCCAAGAAAATCGAGGAGAACTTTGTATTGAGATCCAAAGAGAGAGAAGAAGCCATCTAGCTAATAACTATGGGCCTGAAGGTCTGTGGTAAACTACTCACACATCATCGGAGAGGCTATGGTGTTGATGTAGAAGCCCTCCGTGATTGATTCCCCTCCGGTGGAGCGCCGAAAAATGCCCCAAGATGGGATCTCAGGGTACAGAAGGTTGCGGTTGTGGAAATAGGGTTTTGTGGTGCTCTTGGATGTTTTCGGGGCACATGAGACCAAAGTGTCTCATTGCATCATCAAGGTCATTATCATCATCCTCATCATAGTATCCATGTTCAACATCATCTTGTAATTGATCATTTCCTAGAGAAGGTGATTCATTAGAAGTATGACCATAACAATGTTCATCTCTATGGATTCTAATGACTTCGGAAATGATATTGCTAATAATTCCAACATCTCCTTTGGCACGCATGAGATCACGAAGCTCAAACAGGCAATCATCAAACTTAGGATCACTAGTACTCATCCTATTCAAGGAAATAGACTTATGGAGAATCTCATCTAGATTTTTCAAGGAATAATTTGGGAATTGTTCCTCAAGAAATCTCCATATGGTGTAAGCTCAATCAAGAGCAGGTAAGCTAGCAATCAAATTTTTAGGCAATCCTCTAATGATAAGATTGATAGTTCTAAGATTGCGAATCATGTCAAGATACTCATCGGGAGAGGGATGCAAAGGATCACTAGGGGGAATGCAACAACTAGTAATGTACTTGTTCAAGTGATATTCATTGAAAATCTCAACCATCTCATTTTTCCATTCTTGAAAGAACTCTCCATCAAGTATAGGCACTCTATGTCTAATACTCCCCAACGCAGACTCATCCATATTCCACCAAAGGTGTTTAAACCAAAGCAATGGAGACCAATGCTCTGATACCAATTGAAAGTATCGAGAAGAGGTGAATAGAGGGGGGGTGAATAGACTCTTAGCAAAGAAAAGTTGCAGTTTTTAGTTTCTTCAAGTTAAGGTGGAGTTTTAGCACACGTTTAAACATTCACAATACATATCAAGCATGCATGACAAGAGTATATGAGCAGCGGAAAGTAAAGCATGCAATTTGCAAGAATGTAAAGGGATGGGATTGGAGAGTGCAAACGCAATTGGAGACACAGAGATTTTTGGCGTGGTTCCGATAGGTGGTGCTATCATACATCCACGTTGATGGAGACTTCAACCCACGAAGGGTAACGGTTGTGCGAGTCCACAGAGGGCTCCACCCACGAAGAGTCCACGAAGAAGCAACCTTGTCTATCCCACCATGGCCATCGCCCACGAAAGATTTGCCTCACTAGTGTAGATCTTCACGAAGTAGGCGGTCTCCTTGCCCGTACAAACTCCTTGGTTCAACTCCACAATCTTGACAGAGGCTCCCAAGTGACACCTTACCAATCTAGGAGACACCACTCTCCAAAAGGTAATAGATGGTGTGTTGATGATGAACTCCTTGCTCTTGTGCTTCAAATGATAGTCTCCCCAACACTCAACTCTCTCTCACAGATTTGGATTTGGTGGAAAGAAGATCTGAGTGGAAAGCAAGTTGGAGAAGGCTAGAGGTCAAGATTTATGTGGTTGGAATGGAATATCTTGACCTCAACACATGAGTAGGCGGTTCTCTCTCAGAAAATGTATGCTGGAAGTGTAGGCATGTTCTGATGGCTCTCCTCACGAATGAAGAGTGGGTGGAGGGGTATATATAGCCTCCACACAAAATCTAACCGTTACACACAAATCACCAAACTCGATGGGACCGAATCAGAAAACTCGGTCGGACCGATTCAGTTCATAATGTGACCGTTAGTCATTTCGGTGGGACCGATATGATCAACTCGGTGGGACCGATGTGCTAGGGTTAGGGTAAAATCTCATCCCAGTTTGACCGAGTACACAAACTCGGTGGGACCGATTTTGGTAATAAGCTAACCTGAGAGTTCGTCGGGCAAACTCGGTGAGACCGATTACAAATCTTGGTAAGACCAAAATTATTGCAACAGGCAATAGAGAGTTTGCAAGCCCATCTCAGTGAGACCAAGATCCCTATCGGTGAGATCGAAGTGACTAGGGTTTGTGGCAGTTGCTATGTCAAGTGAACTCGGTGGCGCCGGATAGAATGTTTTGGTGGGGCCGAGTTTGACTTTTGGTTTGGGACATATGTGGATATGAGAAGGTGGTTGAGGGCTTTGGAGCATATCACTAAGCACTTTGAGCAAGCAAGCCATTAAGCAACACCTCATCCCCTTTTAATAGTATTGGCTTTCCTATGGACTCAATGTGATCTTGGATCACTAAAAGTAAAATGTAGAGTCTTGAGCTTTTGAGCTTGAGCCAATCCTTTGTCCTTAGCACCTTGAAGGGGTTCCACATCCTCTTGTCCACGCCACCATCTGTTGAACTTGTTGAAATATTATAGATAAAAACATTAGTCCAATAGGAGATATGTTGACATTAATTACCAAAACCACCCAGGGAGCACTTGTGCTTCCACTTAGGAGAAGCCTGCCCCTGCGGCCGAGCCGACTCCGGAGGCGCTTGTTGTCGGTGTCAAAACCGGCCGATCTCGGGTAGGGGGTCCTGAACTGTGCGTCTGAGGATCGAAGGTAATAAGGGACACAGGGAACACAATGTTTACCCAGGTTCGGGCCCTCTCGATGGAGGTAAAACCATACTTCCTGCTTGATTGTCTTTGATGAGTAAAGGGTTTAATTACAAGAGTTGATCTACCTCGAGATCGTAATGGCTAAACCCTAGCCGTCTGGCCTATGTGAATTCTGATGATCCCTATGGACTAAAGCCTCCGGTTTATATATACACCGGAGGTGCACAGAGGCGGTTTACAAGGGAAGGAAACAATACATCCGGACTCCAATCTTGCCCTCCATGCATCCAGGAGTCCTATCCGAACATGCGGAATAATCTTCCGTTCTATCTTCATGGCCAATCAGCCCGGCCCATGCTCGAATAGGCCGGACACCTGAGGACCCCCGAATCCAGGTCTCCCTCAGTAGCCCCCGAACTTGCCTTGAATGACGATATAGTATTCAGCTTATGTCTTTGGCTTTGCAAGGCGGGTTCTTCATTACACTTCGGACCAACGATAGTGTGGTTCCGACCTCCATGTTCTGTCTTTATGATTCCCTCCTGTTGTCGCTTTGATTTCCGTGCTCCGGGCGAATACGAACGGTCCATGAATTTTTGCAAATAAGCCCCTTGCCATGCTCGGGCGGCTCCGATATAAGGAGATTAGATCCCCAAATGCCATCTCACATCGCGCAAATAAAAGTCGTCACGATTAGCTACGAAAAAAGCCTTCCGTTATGGCCAGCGCCCCAGGCTCCTCTTCGCACCCCCATTGTCCTCAAGAGGGCGATTGGCAAAGTTGCTCAGTGCCTCATCTTCAGTTGAGTCGGCTCGAGAAGCAGGGCTATCTTCCCCTCATAGATCTAGTCTCCGTTCGAGCAGGATTGGCCTCAATTGGCAACGATGTGATGGCTGAAATTTTCCCCACCCCAATAAGGAGGAGAGGGTGTGCTTCGTCCCATTCCTATTGCGGGGCCTAGGATTTCCAACCCATCCCTTTCTTAGGGGCTTATTGGAAGTTTATGGCATCCAACTGGACAACCTTACCTCAGGTTCGATTCTGCACATCTCAGGTTTCGTTGCCCTCTGCGAACTGTTTTTAGGCATCGAGGCCCATTTTGAACTATGGAGGAAGTTCTTTTGCCTCGTTCCCCGCCATCGAGGAGGCTCCATATTTGAAGTGGGCGGTGCCGAAATATGGCGTATAGCCGGATCCGGATATCTCATAGGAACTCCCAAAGAGGTATACCCACAGTGGGCTTCGGAATGGTTCTATATGGATGACGTCCCACTGCCGGACCCAGTTCAGCACGACCTTCCTGAATTTTCCAGCGCTCCTTTAAAGAAGCGCATCAACTGGCGTCCCCGAAGTCCCAAGGAGGAAGACAATGCGAAAATAAAAAGGTTGGTTAGCAAGGACAGATTACTAGCCCATACCGAGCTCTCAATAATCGAGGTTATGGCTATCGCAATAAAGAGGTGCGTCCAGCCTCTTCAATCCAGAGTAACTCCCTTATGGTGTTACAACGGAGAATATGACGCATCCCATTATAGACGCAAGGGTCCGGATACCCCTGCCGAACTAGCCACAATCTTGGCTGATCTGTATAAGGGTGAAAAAGAAGATTTCCTCCGCTTAAATTGTCGGGAAGGCTATTCCATGTACAATCCTATTGAATGGGTAAGATTTTGATTGCCTGTGCTGCCTTATTGTTGTCACAACATGCTAATCCAGTTTGTTCTTCACTAAAACAGTCATGGAGGAAGATGACCGAGGACGTTCACTGTCCTGCCCCATAGCCAGAGGATCCGGATATATACATAGAGTTTGATGATGGGGTATTTTATCAAGCGAGCCTTGACGGCTCGCAGGTGGCTATCACCACCGACTACCCCCGCCCCTATCCCTTCTCCATCATAAGTATTCATAGGACTCTTTAAAAGGAAGACCCTACTTGCACCTTTGTCCATTATACTGATCCGGACATTAATAGGATCGGCGCTCGGCGGACCGTACCTCCTCAAGGGCAGCCCCTACGCAGGGTAGTCGTTCAAAATGAAAGGGGTTCGGGAGCGCTGCAGAAACCTCACAGTCTTCCAAGAGGTATGTCCGCTTAATACATGCCCGAGTACGAGTCTGGATTGTTTAAAGTCTCCTTTTATCCTTGATGTCAGGAGAAACACGCGGCAGATGGTGGCAAAATGCCTTGTTAGTCGAATGTCCGCCAATCCGGTGGCGGACTCGCCAACTAGGACGAGAGCCAATGTAATGCTAGTTCTGCCGCCTCATGAGGATTCACACGACGTATCTGTCATGAATTCCGAAGTGGAGAGCGTGATGAATCACCGTCGATTGAAAGAGGCCATGCACGCTCCAGCCTTTTCCGAGCAAGAGTTTACCACACTCAGCTCGGTGGATGCATATGTCTGAGCCGCTCAAGACGGACTTGCCAGAGTCACTCAGTTTTTCTCAAAGGATATACAGGTAAAAGTTTATGCAATTTTAATAGTCGTATGCCAGTAGCCCCGAGACTTGAAGCGGTGAGGCAAACCGATTTAAGAATCGATATGACCCGCAGGTTCTCAAAGAGAATAATACTGCACTATCCCAGGAGCTGAAGATAAATCAGACGCAGCTAAATGCCATCACCGCCGAACTAGCGGAAATGAAAAGGCCGCAATGAGCTCGTCCGGGAAGAAAAAACACGAGGAGGAAAAAGACAAACAATCTGAAGAGATAGATAGCTTAAAGGCTCAGCTATCGGCCACGCAGAAAGAAAATGAGAAGCTGATGGGCGGCATGTTCGGTATGTCTTCCTTTCTTATTCTTTTTTAGAACCCACCCTAAGGGCTCATGTTTAGTCCATAATTCCGAACACTATGACTCTGTTGCTGCAGGTCTGTTAACTGGTCGGCCGGAGGAAGAAGTATCCCGATTTCAAGGCACCGTGTTGAAGGAACTCTCCGTGGTACATGCTCGGGCCCGGAAAGCCATGAGGAGCATGGTCAAGGCATTATGGCCATCTAATACCCCTCCGGAAAGTATGGTGGGCTTGGTAAACTTGTTCAGAGGTGCTCGATGCCGGTTTGAGCTATGGAAGACATCCGCCTACCGTGAAGGCGGACGAGAAGCCTGGGCCATGGTGAAAACACGCTTCACCAAGCTAGATCCAAATCATATGGCCCGAGTGGGACCACAGGGACCAAACGGGAAATAAATTCCTTTGAATTTGGTGTATGACCAAGTAATGATAGCTGAGAAGTATTTGCAGGAAGACTGTAAGTTAGACGGTCTTATAGATGGAATAGATAAGGAATAGGTATTTGATTCAATGTATTAATGTACTTTATGATCAACCTGTACCTTTATCCGAACGTGTGGAAAGTTTGTCATCGCGGGCTTTCGGCTTTAACCTCCAAACCAAAATGGTGGAGTGTTTCCGGATACTATTTGGAATGAAAAGAAGCATTCACAATGTCCGGAAACCAGGCAACCCAGTCATTGTCCTTGAACAGACGATTTTTTTTAGTTCGGGAGGTATGTTATATTACGTATGTAAGAAACATCTACCAAGGAGAATAGTTCCGTTAAGGGTTCCTTTCCTTGGGTCGGCATGCTATAATTGTGCGTGCCTGGGCTTTGGTCCGTGAAAGTTCAACTATCCCTGGGTGGTTTTGGTAATTATTAACAACATATAGCTCATTGAGCTAATGCTATTTCAAGATAAATATTTCAGGAAAGCTCAATGATTGGCATGGCATGGATTAGGAATGTGGACCCCTCAAAATGCTAAGAACAAAAGATTGGCTCAAGCTCTAAAGCTCAAAACTCTACATTTTACTTTTACTGACCCAAGATCACATTGAGTCCATAGGAAAAGCCAATACTATTAAAAGGGGATGAGGTGTTCCTTAATGGCTTGGTTGCTCAAAATGCTTAGTGATATGCTTGAAAACCCTCAACCACTTTCTCATATCCACATATGTCCCAAACCAAAAGTCAAACTCGGCCCCATTGAACTTTCTGTCCGGCGCCACCGAGTTCAGTTGACATAGCCACTACCATAAAACCCTAGTCACTTCGGTATTACTGATAGGGATCTCGGTCTCACCGAGATGGGATTGCAAACTCTTTGTTTCCCTTCGTAACGTTTCGGTCCAACCGAGATGAGCGATCGGTCCCACCGAGTTTGCAATGCAAACTCTCTGTTTCCCTTTCATCACGTTTCGGTCTCATCGAGATGAGCGAATCGGTCCCACCGAGTTTGCCTGACCAACTCTCTGTTAGCTTGTTACCAAAATCGGTCTCACCGAGTTTGTGTAATTGGTCTCACCGAGATTACGTTATGCCCTAACCCTAATGAAATCGGTCCCACCGAGTTGACATGTCAGTCCCACCGAAAAGCCTAACGTTCACATTTTGAACTAAATCGGTCTGACCGAGTTACATTATTCGGTCCCACCGAGTTTGGTGATTTGTGTGTAACAGTTAGATTTTATGTGGAGGCTATATATACCCCTCCACCCACTCTTCACTCATGAGGAGAGCCATCAGAACATGCCTACACTTCCATCATACATTTTCTGAGAGAGAACCACCTACTCATGTGTTGAGGTCAAGATATTCCATTCCAACCATATGAATCTTGATCTCTAGCCTTCTCCAAGTTGCTTTCCACTCAAATCATCTTTCACCAAATCCAAATCTGTGAGAGAGAGTTGAGTGTTGGGGAGACTATCATTTGAAGCAGAAGAGCAAGGAGTTCATCATCAACACACCATCTATTACCTTTTGGAGAGTGGTGTCTCCTAGATTGGTAAGGTGTCACTTGGGAGCCTCCGTCAAGATTGTGGAGTTGAACCAAGGAGTTTGTACGGGCAAGGAGATTGCCTACTTCGTGAAGATGTACCCTAGTGAGGCAAGTCCTTCGTGGGCGATGGACATGATGGGATAGACAAGGTTGCTTCTTCGTGGACCCTTCGTGGGTGGAGCCCTTCGTGGACTCGCGCAACCGTTACCCTTCATGGGTTGAAGTCTCCATCAACGTGGTTGTACGATAGCACCACCTATCGGAACCACGCCAAAAATCTCCGTGTCTACATTGCGTTTTCTCCTTTCAAACTCCTCCCTTTACCTTCATGTGCAATGTTTTACATTCCACTGCTATACTCTTAGACTTGCATGTGTAGGTTGTTTACTTGACTTGTGCTAAGTTGCTAAAATCTGCCAAGACTTAAAATTGGGAAAAGTCTAGATTTTATTTGGTCAAGTAGTCTAATCACCCCCCCCCCTCTAGACATACTTTCGATCCTACAGTCTGTATGACAAAAAAACTATCCCGCAGTGTTAGAGTGGTTACAATAATGTAACAATCTGTTGTTTGATTGCCGACCAATTATTCACTTAAGAATGCTAACTTTCGGCTTCACCCATCTGAGGTACATGTCCGGATGACCCGGTTGTAACAATCGCAGAGGTGCTCCTTTTACGCCCTAGCTGAACAATCAGGAACATAGGGCATAAACACAGGAGCAAGGCAACCCATCTTGGCAAAAACTTAAGGCATAGAGGTGCATATAATGGCAAAAAGGTTGTATATGAATAAATGACACATATGTTGTGAGCTCCAGGCTCGGAATAATAATAAGCTTTGGTTAAAGAAGCCCCCAGTCTTGGTGGGGTGCATACATTTTAGGATGTATACCCCTCAAGTGTTTGGCTTATCCGAACACATCCTGGAAATCGTATAAAAACGAGAAAACAAAAAATAAAATGAAGAGGAGAAAAAAGAACGAAAAAGAAGTATGGCCAAACTTATGCGTAGAATCTTTGGAGCCGAGCATCGTTCCATGGATTTGGCTCTAGGCGATTATCCGATGCATTACGAAGGCGATAGGCTCCTCCCGTGATAACTTCATCTATAATGAAGGGACCCTCCCATTTTGGTTTGAGCTTGTCCTTCTTCTTTTCTGGGAGGCGTAAAACGAGTTCACCGACATTATAAGTCTTGGCCCGCACTTCTCTACTTTGGTATCCTTGAGCCTGTTGTTGATAGAATGCGGAACGGGCTTTTGCAATATCGCGCTCCTCCTCCAGGCCGTCTAGGTCGTCCTGCCGATTGAGCTCGGCTTCTCTCTCTTCATACATGCGCAATCGAGGTGAGTCATGAAACGCAGGACAAGACAGCCTCTGCGCCATACACCATGAAAAAGGGTGTGTATCCGGTCATTCAGTTGGGCGTGGCCTGCAGTCCCCAGAGTACGGAATCAAGTTCCTTGACCGAGTGTTTATCTGACTCCTGTAGGGATCGCACTAGTTTCCGTTTGATGCCGCTCATTATCAGGCCATTAGCCCGTTCGACCTGACCGTTTATTTGAGGGTGATATACAGAGGCGTAATCGAGCTTAATGCCTAGGTTAGCACACCAATTTTTCACCTCATCGGTTGCGAAGTTAGAGCCATTGTCAGTAATGATGATGTGCTTGTTGGGTAATGCAGCAGAAAACAAAAAATTTCTGACCTACGCACCAGCCCAGGACCACTATGGAGACTGCATACATGGTTTGATCTTTTTTGTTACCGACTCGTAGCGCAGCGGAAGTAGAGTCGATGATTTAACGGCGTGCAGATCCTCAAGAACTAGGATTTACAACCTCCCAACCGTGAGGATGTATACCCTCATCCACCCCAAGGACAGCCCTTCGGGAGGCGGTCGGACAGTCCCTCGGACTGTGTCGCGGACAGCCCTTCGGGAGGACCCTCAAAACTCGGATGGTCACTCGGACAGCCCTTCGGGAGGACTCACAGAACTCAGACCGTCACTTGGACAGCCCTTCGGGAGGCACTCTCAAAACAGCCCCTCGGGCAAAAGGATCGAAACTACGACCTCTCTACGGGGTTGCACACATACGGTCATCTATCTGACAAGGCTTCACCGTCCAGAACTAGTTCCCACCGAAACCGAGACAACCTTTCGGCTCTACGGAACTATTTCGCTGGGAGGAAGAGAGAAACCAGATCATGCATGGCACTTGTATGTGAGAAAGAGTGTGTCTTTAGGCAGCCCCCTCCACCCCTATTTATAGGCCAAGCCCAAGGGTGGCTTCTCCAAGAAGCCAAGGGGATAATACCAAAAGGCCCTCAAGGTGGCTTCTCCAAGAAGCCAAGCAAAAAGCACTTTCACTATTCATGACGACATTTTTCAGCGTCCGTTCGAACTGAAAATATTTATGTGGGCTCAGAACATTTCTAGTACCCACTAAAATAATTTTCAACGCGTTCTGAAACAATTTCGGTTTAGTGATTTTCATCCGCGAAAAGCAAGCAAGAATGCGTTTTCACTATTCATGAAGACAATTTTTCGCGTCCATCAAATCTGAAAATATTTTTGTGGGTCTTAGAATAATTCCAGTACCCACTAAAATGATTTTGATTCGTTCTGAAACAGTTCCAGATTAGTGAATTTCATCTACGAAAAACAACCAAAGCGGTACCGGCATTCAAACATTTTCGTTTTTATCCTAAAAATTCCCGAAGTTTCGAATAATTACGGCACCCTCCAAGAATTATCAGCGTGTCCCGAAACCAATTTGACTTAATGGTATATCCCAAACAACTTTTCGGTGTTACGTAAACTATTTCGCTTATTCTCTCTAGGAACTCTTCCATTGTCTCCGGAACTTTTTCAGCAAATTTCTCTCAGACTCCCTGTCTAGTATTCAGCAGATAGATGACCCTTAAGCGTGTGACCCTATAGGTTCGGTGAAGCATAGACACCCGATCAATGATCAACATCGGAGCCGTGGACACCCATATTGACCCGTATACCCACACGAATGAATATTCGAGTGAACCTCCAGTTGTCGTGTGCTATTCCTGTTGCTTCGCGATATGTTAGAAAGACCCAAGGTGAGATTTACTTGCATCCCCGTGGATCAACAACTTGTCCACT
This sequence comes from Aegilops bicornis, assembly GCA_021605145.1. Lineage (NCBI taxonomy): Eukaryota > Viridiplantae > Streptophyta > Magnoliopsida > Poales > Poaceae > Aegilops > Aegilops bicornis. The sequence goes on from CM038675.1 coordinate 579,913,149, forward strand.
ATGCTAGTTACCTCGTTACTGGTTTTGTTCTCTTTTCTCGTTTCCATGTTTCGGCATCCCTGTGATCAAATCACATTGTGTCTGGCCAGACGATGATGGATACCGTATCACCGAGAGGGCTCGAGAATATCTCTCCATCGTCGGAGGAGCAAATCCCAATCTTGAGCTATCAAGTTACTTGACATACTTTTCCATGAACCAGTAAGCCGCCGTAATAGCCACCCATTTACGGATGACGTTTAAGATACCCCAAAGTTCTGTGTTATGTACTCTCATGGTCTCATGGTCTAAGGAATCATGCAAACGTTACTTGACATACTTTTCCATGAACCCGTAAGCAAGCATGAAGAAAATTTGTACTCTCATGATCTAAGGAATCATGCAAACGTTAACCATCTCTGTGTTATGTACCATTAACTTGTGACGAATGAATCTCATAGCATAACATCAATCCGGGTCGATTCAACACAAATGTCCTCTTAACATTGTGCCCTCAAAGTTGCTGGCATTGACATGCCCATGATCAGGAAAACAGAACCATCATGCAACACTTGAGCTAGTCTTAGAGGCTAGACTAAGAATACTTCTTACCATTTATTATTCCACATGTGCATATGAGTCTTCCTCCGAGCCTCACGTTATTGCAGACTCGAGAACCGTAGCAGGTATAGCATGGAACATACACATAATTATGAACTTGGAGATAAATAATATCATTTGTTATTGCCTCTAGGGCATATCTCCTACATACTCCCACTTGCACTAGAGTCAATAATATAGTTAATGCTAATGCACTTTACACCTATGGCATATTGGTGTAAAAAATGCTTCGCATGTGGTATAGCCTGATGTCCATCGGATCTGGCAACTTCAGCTCCGTGTGTATCTCTGCATATCCTCGCGTTTTCACGCTTTCACAAATTTCATATTTTGTGCGGACTTGGCTTTGTATATATGTGAATCATAGGTCGAAACCTGATTCCTCAGACTGAGCTATGGAGCAACTATCTGCAATAGTGTCCCATTGACCAAAGCCTTCTTGGAACCATACTAAGTTCATGAATGAACTATATGATTCAACATCTTTCTCTTTGTCGCTTCTAAAGCAGCAACATACTTCGCCTTTGTTATAGAATTCGCCACTGTAACTTGTTTGGAACAATTTCCAACTAATTGTCCCACCATATTGTGTGTTACACAAAACCCTAAATTTAAATCGAAACTCGCATGGAGAAAAGATGAAGACTGTATCGACGTAACCTTTTACAACGAACTCTTCATGATCTCCACTTGCGAGGAAACATGTCATAAGTGCTACTTTAGTACTCAATGACCCTTTTTCACTATTGTCCCATGATCAGTACTTTTGATCACTTTGGTATCTATACTCGCAACAGCTTGGGAGTATTGGACATATCTGGTTGTTTTACATACCATGGAATACATGATTAATCCAAACACATGAGTGTGTGTAATCTCCATCATGTATTTTGCTCATCAGTGTTTTGGGACACTGATTCTTGCTAAGGATGGCAATTTTATCCATGGGTATGGGTACCCATGGATACCGTACCCGCATGGGTAGGATATGGGCGCAATTTTATACCCATAGGTAGTACGCATACCCTACCCGTTAAGTCATGGGTAGGGTATGGGTATAGCCTTGTACCCATGGATATATCCATACCCTACCCGTTTATACTAACACGTGTACCTTACCCGTGAAGTGTGTCGTGAGATTGTGAACCTATGTTAAAGTTTTCACCAATCGTCAATTTGAATTGAGATAATTGTTATGTACTCATCTATTTGTTACTAAGTTGAGATAAATATTTTTTGTGAAATGTGATATCGATGAATGTGAAATTGTGAATAACTTGTGTACTATTTGATCTAACTGTTGGGTACCCAATGGGTATGGGTACCCACCGGGTATGGCTACGGGTAAAGTTTCATACCCATAGGTACGGGTATGGGTAGAATTTTGTACCCATTGACTGCACGGTTATGGGTATGGCATTACTCTACCCGCCCCATACCCTACCCATTGCCATCCTTAATTCTTGCAAAAACTCTTTCCATGTGACTTCGGCAAGAATCACTCCTTGTCGTTCTTAGTGCTAAACGGTTTTAGCATCTTGGTAATATGTATTTTTGCTCAGCCCCATTAGGTAAATCTATCTCCATATATCATTATGCCTAATATCAAGGCTATTTAGCCCAAGCGCTTCATCGGAAAACTATTTTCAAATGAAGTCCTAATTCGTGTCAAGAAATTTATTTCCAATTAACAATGTGTCAAGCACACAAGTTTTTCAGAAATATTATTATGCTCCCACTTACTTTCTTGAAATCACAAGCATCTTTGTTACTCATTGATGAAGTCAAACCCCTTTGACCATTCCATCAAAAACGAAGATTCCAACTCCATTTTGCTCTCTTACATCCATTCTTTGGAACTCGGAAGTTTGCATACTTACTAGCATACTCTGGACTGACAAAATACTTTGGATTGTATCACATACAAGTCCTAGGTTGTATTTCCATTTCATGGAAATTATTTTTTCATCCATGTTGCATATCTCATGTTTGAAATATGTATAAATTGCTAGTTTAACCCGAACCTACTTTAAGCATTGCTACGGTGAGACAATCTCATTGTAGTCAACTCCTTGAACTTGTTATTGCAACAAGTCAAGCTTAATGGATAAAACATTTTTATCCATATCAGTTTATAGTCCCGTTACAATCCGTTAGACTCCAAGTCTTTTGGAGGGTTTATCAAGATTTAAATCTTGAATCATTTATGGAAACTATCTCGGATTATATTGGCATTCAGCCAATTTCGGAGTCAGGGCCCATCAATGCTTCCTTGTGTATCATAGGTATACTGTTTTCTAACAACAATATCTCGTTTGCGCACCTGAGAGGTTTGCACGAGCTTTGCCTACGTTGTTCAGCTACAAGTTCGATCGAAGTCCATAATCGAAGTCCATACATCTAATGTAGAGGCTTCCGTATCAGTCGCAATAGGAAACTCTGGAATTACTTCCAAGGTTCCTTTCCTTTGACCTGATGACGAAGATACTTGTTATCTCGTCGAGTTGCACTGTCCTCCCACTTACCCTTTTGCAAGAACTATTCTCTTTAAAAGCATACCGTTTTGTGGCAAAAATCCTTTGCCTCGGTATAGTGGTGGGGGAATACCCAATGACTTGGGATAACTTACAAAGTAGCACTTGTCTGATTTGGAATAGGTTTGTAACCTTTTACACAAGCCCCATATTCCAAATGTTAAGAAAAGATATAACATGGTTGGGCGTACCATACCATGCCATCATTTCAACAGACCTGATGGAGCTCTTTTCAGTGTAAAAGCCGCATTCTCTAAAGCATTACTCTTTAAAAGTGATATTGGCAAATTTATTTATGTCATCTTTGATCTTACCATGTCATAAATGGTTTGATTACATCTTCACAGACATTCCACTCATAGTGGTGTTCCGGGAGTTGTAAGTTATGAAACTCTTTTCACAACTCATCAGACATTTGCTAAACTTGTAACTCAAATATTCTTTTCTGCAACAAAATTGCAGAAACATAATTACCTTGTTACAATAACTTCTACTTCATTTTTGAAAACCTTTCAAATGATTTCAAAAGATCCAGACTTACGTCTCATCAAGCAAATATCCATATATCTACTTGAGTCATTTCTGAAGATATATAAATCCACTACTTGCAACAACATTTATTGAACTACACACACCAAAATGTATGATCACGAATAAGTTTGTTGCTCATTCCTTATGGCCTGTGAACGGTATTTCAGTCACTTCACTTTTCAGAGAAAAGTTGCAAGTGTCCGATGATTCAAAATCAAATGACTTCAAAATCCATCATAATGGAAATTTCCCATGCGGGTTTCTCCAATGTGACCAAATGCGGTGCCACACATGTGTGGTATTCTCATAGTCTTGCGACATTTAGCGTCAGTGTTGTGGATGTATCATTTTACCATCAATATTCATAACATACATCCCGTCTTGGATGGAAGCATGACCCTTCATGTTATTCATAATACTGAACAACAATTGTTCTTTTATGAACAACCCTTTTGCAATAAACATTGTGCAATGGGATAGAGTGTAAGAAACTCTAAAATGAATTATGAAAGTGAGGTAATATATTAATATCATTATTCATAACATACATCTCATTCATAATGAAAGTATGGCCCTTATGTTTATTCATAATACTGAACATCAAAACTTCTCTTATGAACAACCTTCTTGCAAGATACCTTATGCAAAGGGCTAGAGTGTGAGAAACTCTAAAATGAATTATGAAAGAAAATACATAGGTAATACACCGATGGAAGGTATAGTACCTTTACTATGTTCCCACCATGTATTAAAACCTCATTCCTGGCTAGTCTTTTTAGGCCATAGCAGCTCTTACATTGATTCACAACAGAATGCAATCGAGCGGGTATCTTTGCGATTAACTCACAATACCCAAGAATTAGTGATTACCATGTTTAACCATAATTCCCAAGAACTATATCTTTGACCAGCCTTCTATACATCAAAAACTTGTATGACATTCATACATGAGCTAGATATTCCAGTCATCTTTCTTTTTGCCTTTATACTTCTAACAGTTTAACTTTTAGTATTTCTCCTACTCGCAAAAGAAGCACCCAACTTAAGAGTGGCGTTAGCCCCGGACTTCCTATGCGTGTAAGTCATACTACCACCCTTTGGACACTTCCTTTCTCTTTAAGTTGTTGTTTTATTAACCTTTCATCATATGACAGGTGTTCTTCTGGATCCCTCTCTTATCAGTCTAATGCATTGTAAACACTTTACTTATAATTTGCAAACAAACATTGCTTTGGATATTTCATATCTTTCAGCCTTTGTTTGTATTTGAAAATTAATTTTCAGTTCCATGAATATCACATAACTATCCCAAAACTTTCGAAGTTCGGGTTTCATGGAAGCAAACATATTGCACTTGACGATAACGGAATTCTAGCTTTTGGATCGAAGGACGAGAGTCACATCATCCATAGCATTTGTGGGAGGATACCGAAAGCATGCGATAGGACAAAGTCCTTCTCGGCACTCTTGAGGACAATCCTCACATTACGTTACCAATCGTAAAGTTTTAACCAGATATTTAACAGCTATTCAATTTTATCAGGGAAGGTGGAAACGCGAGCCATTATTCTACAACTATTTTGCAAGAAACACTTAGACAGTGTTCATAATTAATTGCACTGAGAATTAAACATGTTAATTCAACAGTGTGCTCCCACTCAAATCAATATCTCTCAAAATTGATTATGAGTGACACAAGACCCGCATATCCATTCAACACCATTGAACGAGATGAAGACTGATGGCGCCAAATTCAATCGGTAGGCAAACTTGCCGATCACATCTCTATGTGACTCTTGTTCATCTTTTGATGGGCGTGTTCCGAGCTCAGGGAGATCCTTCCAGAACGTCAAGACAACCAAGTGATCTTGCTGCGAGGTCTCAACTCACCGCGTCACACTTCCCTAATCGTTCGTACCCAAGGAGATCCTGCGATACCCCGAAAAGTTAGGTGCCGTGACGGTGCTACACTTGGGAGAACACTAACTACTTGATATTTTTTCTTTGAGATATCACCCTAATAAAAGCGACTACCTCGCAATCAAGAAGGGTGCATCAAGAGGGATAAACATGTCAGGCAATTCATAATAGCATGATATGGTATAGCCTCTTCTGACGGAGAAGTCAAGTATTTCTTCGTCTTCGGCATTCGCGTCGGTGTTCACCTTCGCGAAGATTGCCACCACCTTGTCGATGCACCAGATAATATCACTATCTCCGTAGAGGATAAAATAAATGCATTACTTAAGGTTGACACGCAGGTCATTAAAGTGCAATCATATGGCTCCAGCCATCATGCCGAATCATGACACGCAGGTCATGTTAATTACATCATATAGTCATCTCATACATAATCAAATTGAATATGAGCATTGCTATACCACATCACATGCACATGCAAACCCTCCCGCAAAACCAAGTTAGACGCTTTCTAATCGGTTCATGCAAAAACTTGTTTTTCGTGGTTTCTAAGGTTTCGACTTAAACCGCAGCTACCAACGTTTTATCATCAAGTATGATTATTCAAGTTACTAGATTAACATCTCGGGGTGTATGGAACACGAGATAATTAAATCTCGAGCCCCATACTAAACTTCGTCATATGCATGACCCCCGTGCAGATCATATCTGCAATGCCCTTTCATCTGCAAATTTCATCTTTCTTTTGACTACGGCAGAACCCAAAGAACTGATAGCACTTCCATGATCAATCAGGATCACGGATTGCCAGAACTTTGTCAAATTCCACCATGCTGTCTTGAGATTGAGCAAACGCAGATTCTAGGGAAGCACCAAGAACGTCGGGTAACAGATTTCATCTGTCACCCGCATAAATAATTTTCAGCAATAGATCTCATCTAAACCAAAATTATATTATGCAATACCCATACATCTCCATGTATTCTAGATCGTAACCTGCATCTACGCATAGCACGGCACTTGATGCCACTGTTGGGTAACGCAGCAGAAAACGAAAATTTTCTGACCTACGCACCAGCCCAGGACCACTATGGAGACTACATACATGGTTTGATCTTTTTCGTTACCGACTCGTAGCGCAGCGGAAGTAGAGTCGATGATGAACGGCAGTGCAGATCCCCGCAGCTAGGATTTACAACCTCCCAACCGCGAGGATGTATACCCTCATCCGCCCCACGGACAACCCTCGGGAGGCGATCGGACAGTCCCTCGGAATGTGTCGCAGACAGCACTTCGGGAGGACCCTCAAAACTCGAACGGTCACTCGGACAGCCCTTCGGGAGGACTCACAGAACTCGGACCGTCACTTTGACAGCCCTTCGGGAGGCACTCTCAAAACAGCCCCTCGGGCAAAAGGATCAAAACTACGACCTCTCTACGGGGTTGCACACATACGGTGTCATCTATCCGGCAGGACTTCGCCGTACAGAACTAGTTCCCACCAGAACCCAGACAGCCTTTCGGCTCTACGAAACTATTTCGCTGGGAGGGAGAGAGAAGCCAGATCATGCATGGCACTTGTATGTGAGAAAGAGTGTGTCTTTAGGCAGCCCCTCCACCCCTATTTATAGGCCAAGCCCAAGGGTGGCTTCTCCAAGAAGCCAAGGGGATAATACCAAAAGGCCCTCAAGGTGGCTTCTCCAAGCAGCCAAGCAAAAAGCACTTTCACTATTCATGACGACATTTTTCAGTGTATGTTCGAACTCAAAATATTTATGTCGGCTCAGAACATTTCTAGTACCCACTAAAATAATTTTCAACGCGTTCTGAAACAATTTTATTTTAGTGATTTTCATATGCGAAAAGCAAACAAGAATGCGTTTCACTATTCATGAAGACAATTTTTCGCGTCCACTAAATCCGAAAATATTTCTGTGGGTCTTAGAATAATTCCAGTACCCACTAAAATGCTTTTGGGTTCGTTCTGAAACAATTTCAGGTTAGTGAATTTCATCTGCGAAAAACAACCAAAGCGGTACCGGCAGCTCTGAAACATTTTTGGTTTTTATCCCCAAAAATTTCCAGAAGTTTCCAAAATAATTCTGGCACCCTCCAAGAATTATCAGGCGTGTCCCGAAACCAATTTGACTTAATGGTATATCCCGAAACAACTTTTCGGTTTTACGAAACTATTTCGCTATTCTCTCTCCAGAATTCTTCCATTGTCTCCGAAACTTTTTCGGCAAATTTCTCTTAGACTCCCTGTCTAGTATTCAGCAGATAGACGACCCTTAAGCGCGTGAACCTATAGGTTTGGTGAAGCATAGACATGACCGGAACACTTTCTGATCAATGATCAACATCGGAGCCCTGGACACCCATATTAACCCCTATACCCACACGAATGAATATTCGAGTGAACCTCCAGTTGCCGTGTGCTACTCCTGTTGCTTCGCGATATGTTATCAAGACCCGAGGTGAGATTTACTTGCATCCCCTTGGATCAACAACTTGTCCACTATGCTAGTTACCTCGTTACTGGTTTTGTTCTCTTTTCTCGTTTCCGTGTTCCGGCATCCCTGTGATCAAATCACACTGTGTCTGGTTAGACGATGATGGATACCGTAACACCGAGAGGGCCCGACAATATCTCTCCATCGTCGGAGGAGCAAATCCCGATCTTGAGCTATCAAGTTACTTGACATACTTTTCCATGAACCCGTAAGCCGACGTAATAGCCACCCATTTACGGATGACGTTTAACAAACCCCAAAGTTCATGAAGCAAGCATGAAGAAACTCGATACTCTCATGGTCTAAGGAATCATGCAAGCGTTAACCATCTCTATGTTATGTACCATTAACTTGTGACGAATGAATCTCATAGCATAACATCAATCTGGGTCGATTCAACACAAATGTCCTCTTAACATTGTGCCCTCAAAGTTGCTGGCATTGACATGCCCATGATCAGGAAAACAGAACCATCATGCAACACTTGAGCTATTCTTAGAGGCCAGACTAAGAATACTTCTTACTGTTTATTATTCCACACGTGCATATGAGTCATCCTCCTTGCCTCATGTTATTGCAGACTCGAGAACCATAGCAGTTATAGCATGGAACATAAACATAATTATGAACTTGAAGATAAATAATATCATTTATTATTGCCTCTAGGGCATATCTCCTACAGTGCGGGACACCATAACATTGTACAACACCGGATATAAGTCGATCACCGGCCCAGCTTCAGTCGTTTTTACTGGTTTGGCCTTTATCCACTTAGTGAATTTATCCACCATAACCAGCAAATATTTCTTCTTATGGATGCCCCCTTTAAGGGGTCCGGCCATACCTAGCCCCCAGACCGCAAAAGGCCAAGTAATGGGGATTGTTCTCAGGGCAGTGGGCAGCATATGACTTTCATTGGCGAAAAGCTGACATCCTACACAGCGTTGTAAAGGCCCTGTGCATCTGCTCGGGCCGTTGGCCAAAAGAAACCTATATGGAAGGCCTTGTTTATGAGGGCCCGAGCTGCAGCATGATGGCCATCAAGGCCAGCATGTATTTCGGCCAAGAGCTGTCGTCCCTCCTCTTCGGAGATACATCTTTGAAGAACTCCATTAGTACTTTTCTTGTAGAGTTCGCCTTCGTGAACTTTGTAGGGTTTAGAGCGTTGAACTATGCGATGGGCCTCATTCTGGTCATCAGGGAGCTCCTGCCTATTAAGGTAGGCCAGGAAAGGTTTGGTCCATGAAGCAATGACATCCATGATTACATGGGCGGAAGGTGTTATTTCGGTGCTCGAGCCCCCGATGTTATCAGAATTATGTTCAACATCTGGGGGTATGATCGACTCCGGGCTAGTATTTCCACTCTCGTCCTGCCATACCACGGATGGCTTGAAGAGCCTTTCAACAAAGGTGTTAGGTGGGACGGGGTCGCGTTTAGCACCCATTCGAGCAAGGATGTCCGCTGCCTAATTACTGTCTCGAGCAACGTGATGGAACTCGAGCCCCTCAAACCGAGCTAATATTTTGAGTACAGTGTTTCGGTATGCCTCCATCTTTGGATCTTTTGCATTGAATTCTCCATTTATTTGGGATATTGCGAGGTTCGAATCCCCACGCACCTCTAGGCATCATATGCCCATAGAAACAGCCATTCGGATACCATGCAGTAGTGCCTCGTATTCGGCCAGGTTGTTGGAGTCAATGTACATGATTTGTAATACGTAGCGGACTGTGTCCCCTATAGGGGATGTTAAGATGACACCAGCCCCCAATCCGGCTAACACTTTAGAGCCGTCGAAGTACATTACCCAGTTGGAGTATGTGTTGTACTCTTTAGGGAGTTTAGCTTCTGTCCATTCGGTGACAAAGTGGGCCAACACCTGAGATTTAATAGCTCAGCGTGGCTTGTATGTTATTTCAAATGGTAAGAGCTTGATGGCCCATTTGGCTATGCGCCGGTGGCGTCCCAATTATTTCTCATGTCATTGAGTGGTACTTCGGATGCCACCATGATCGAACACTCTTAAAAGTAGTGCCGCAGCTTCCGGGATGCCATGAAGACCGCATACGCTATCTTTTTATAGTGTGGGTATCAATATTTGCAAGGTGTAAGGACCGCAGATACATAGTACATTGGTTTCTGGAGTGGGAATTTTGTCCCTCTTCCTCTCGTTCGACGACGAGTACGGCACACCTGGTGAGTCGCAGATATGTAGAACAACATAGGTTCGCCAACAGTTGGTGCGGAAAGGACTGGGTTGCTTGCTAACAAAGTTTTTATTTCTTCCAATCTAGCTGTAGCCGCATTCGTCCATTGAAAGTGGTCAGTGCGTCGGAGCAGTCGATAAAGCGGCAGTGTCTTTTCTCCCACTCTGGAGATAAAGTAGCTCAAGGCTGCCACGCACCCAGCTAGTTTTTGGACCTGCTTTAGGTCTGTTGGCGTTTCCAATTGTGACAGGGCTTGGATTTTGGCTGGGTTTCCTTCAATTCCTCTATTGGAAACAATGAACCCGAGTAGTTTTCCGGCTGGAACGCCGAAGACACATTTTTCCGGATTGAGCCGTATGTCATATGTTCGAAGGTTGTCGAATGTGAGGCGTAGATCGTCCACCAATGATTTGACGTATATAGTCTTGATGACTACATCATCTACGTATGCCTCTGTCTTGCCAATTTGCGTTTCCAGACATGTTTGAATCATGTGTTGGTAAGTGGCGCCAGCGTTTTTGAGCCCGAAAGGCATAGTGTTGAAGCAAAAAGGCCCATGCGGGGTAATGAATGCCGTTGCGGCCTGGTCAGACTCCTTCCTCTTAATTTGATGGTATCCAGAGTATGCATTGAGGAAACACAATGAGCCATGTCCTGCAGTCGCGTAAATGATTTGGTCAATGCGGGGCAGTGGGAAGGGGTCCTTAGGGCAAGCCTTATTGAGGTCTTTGAAATCGACGCAGAGGCGCCAGGTTCGGTACCATGACCAGATTGGCTAGCCAGTCCGGGTGCTTGATTTCTCTAATGAACCTGGCCTCGAGTAGTTTGGCTAGCTCTTCGCCCATAGCTTGTCGTTTGGGCTCGGAAAAGCGCCGCAGCATTTGCTTGACTGGTTTGAACCCTCTTATTATGTTGAGGCTATGTTCGGCCAGTCGCCGTGGGATTCCGGGCATGTCCGAAGGATGCCAGGCAAAGATGTCCCTATTTTCGCGTAGGAATGCTCGTAGGGCGGCGTCGACCGTCGGATCCAGCTGATCTGTCGGGTGTACTTGAAATTTGATTATTTCGTCTGCTGGCTTGAAAGAAGTGGACTTGGGCCTGTTGTCGAAGATTGCATCGTCTTTGTCCACGGTGGAATGCAGAGTGGTTAATTCTTCGGCCGTGAGGTTTTGTTCTCGGCACGGAGTGCTATATCCGGATCGCTAGTTATAGTGATTACTCCGTTGGGCCCTGGCATTTTGAGCTTCATGTACCCGTAATGGGGTAAGGCTTGAAAGCGTGTGAAGGCGTCCTACCCCAAAAGGACGTGGTATCCGCTATTGAAAGGGCCACGTGAAAGAGCATTTCTTCAGACCTGTAGTTATCAGGCGTGCAGAATACTACATTGAGTTTAATTTTCCCTGAGCATCGTGCTTCTCGACTGGGGATAATACCTCGAAAGGTGGTACTGCTTTGCTTCATGCGACTCTTGTCCATTTGCATTTTGTTGAGCTTATCTTCATAGATGAGGTTCAGTCCGCTGCCGCCGTCCATGAGTACTTTGGTGAGTCAAAAGCCGTTCACAATTGGGTTTAAGACCAAGGAGGCCCGTGCTCGGACTGATTGGGCCCTTGGTTCGTCGTCGGCGGTGAAAGTTATTGCCGTATCGTTCCAAGGATTTATTGCGACTACTTGGTTAACTTCGGCGAGGTCGCGAAGCGCCCTTTTTGCGCCGATTATTTGAAGAAAAGGTCTCGAAGACCGTAAAGACGTTTAGATCGTCATCATCCAAAGAGTGCTTCTCTGGGGTAGTGTTGGTGAGGATGGCCTCACTTCTCTTAGCCACCTACTGGAGTACCCAACATGCCCGAAGGCTATGCGTTGGTTCGGTACTCGTCGTAGTGTGTATCTGACAGGGCTTGTCGTGCAATTTGTCGAGGATGGTTCTATGTCCCGTGAAGGGATTGATTTTTTTGTCAATGGGCTGATGATCGGGTGCCCCGTAAGGGTGCGTCCTTTTTGCCCATCTCGTGGGCTGCTTAAAGGCAGGAGGTTCCCACCGGGCTGTCTGGCTTTCCAGGCGGTTTCCATTGCACAGTACTTTTGCACTATGTGTGCCAAATGTGCAAAGTGCAGTATGCGGCGGCGATTAAGAGCATTGAGAATTCCCTCATCCGTACAGTGGCGCAAAAAACAGAAACCGCATCGTTGTCGCAACAATCTTTAATCTTGTTTTTAACAAGGAGGAACCTGGCCCAGAAGTGATGGGCCGTTTCGTGAGGTTGCTGCCGTACATACATTACGTCACATATGTTTGGAGGACCTGAATTACTTGGGGAATATTGCTTGTGGTGGGCGGGCGGGCTAAAATCCGAACCCTGACCCACTATTGGATCCGGAATTTGAAGAATCTCTGAGGTCACCAGTTCAGGGCCAGTAAGGTCCTGAAGACTTCCGAACTTAATGCCCGATCCTATGTTCGGAGGACATGAGGTCTCTTCTTGAGGGTGGATATCCGGCTCATAGGGCTCGGAAATCCGAACATAGCTGGTGTTTAATTTAGGGGGAGAGGCGTTCTCAGATCGTCCCTCGACGACCACTACCACATGGGTGACCGGGGGGGGGGGGGGACTTGATTTCCCTATGATCGAGTTTAAGCCCAATCCGATTGTAGTCTGTTGCGATCCCCGGGGCGGCGATGCGATCTAGCAGCTCATTCAAGGACGAGACATCTGCTGGATCCATCTTTTCAGAGTGTTCGAGGCTGACATGGAGACGGTGTTTGGCGATTGTGGGGGCCGCCGTTGGCTTGACAGCCGAGCGGGCGACCATGGTAAAACCGCCGAGCTAGAGGACCTGTCCTGGAGTTACGGCCCCATCAATAATGACAAGGCGAGCCATCGATCCTTCTGGCGACGACACAGTGGAACTCTCAATGAAAGCACCAATGTTGGTGTCAAAACCGGCTGATCTCGGGTAGGGGGTCCCAAACTGTGCGTCTGAGGATCAAAGGTAACAAGGGACACAGGGAACACGATGTTTACCCAGGTTCAGGCCCTCTCAATGGAGGTAAAACCCTACTTCCTGCTTGATTGTCTTTGATGAGTAAAGGGGTTACAAGATTTGATCTACCTCGAGATCGTAATGGCTAAACCCTACTGTCTAGCCTATGTGAATTCTGATGATCCATACGGAGGGGCACAAAGGCGGTTTATATATACACCGGAGGGGCACAAAGGCAGTTTACAAGTGTTCGCACACGTATACGTCACCGTGTACCTCCAACGCCAAGGGTGGTGCACCGCAACTCACGTCGAAGGAGACCCGTCCGGAAGCGCGGTACGCAGGCAGTCCGGCGGGTGCTTTTGAGGACCAGAAACTGCACACGCCCGAGAGAGACCCCGTCAGGGCACGCAGCGGCTTTGGGCTGCCCTAGTTCGGCCTGACCGCCCCTAGGGCCTCGAGGTTCGCCGCCCTGCAACAAGAAGAACGAACCAAGAACGAGGAGAAGAAGAACTAGGGTTAAGGAGAAAAGATAAAAGATAAAAAGTGATAGATGAACACGAAAAAGTAGTAGATTGATTTGTTCGATTGTGTGTTGTTCAATCGGCCGTCACCCCTTAGGTATATTAGCAAAACATGCCCGTGCGTTGCAACGGGAGAAAAATAATATCACACATCCCTGACGATCATGTCCTAAGACCTCAAGAATGTTCACCTCCCTATTTCAGCACCACCGCAATTTAAAAGTAATAGCTGGCTCAGTTATATTGGGTCAGACTCTAACTGATTAATTCTTTTTTTTGTGGTAAACGGTTTAATTTCTTTAAAAATTATAATAGTATTTTTATTCCTTTGAATAGTGAGGCTTATCTTTCAAGATGCTTGGATTGGATGGTGAACTTGAACATTACATTAACATTCAATTGTTTTCAGTGTGGTACACAATTAACTTTTTTGGAATGGTAAATAAATATCATAAGATTGTTTCTAGTCTATAAAAGAAACTATCAAACTACTGGATGAGATGAATTGCTGAAAAATCTAGAATTATTTGATTTAAGCTACCAGAATTGATTCATGAAGCTGCCGTATGTTAAGTTGGCAAAAGGGAATAAAAGCTTCCAGTAGGTCGGTTCACATGAAATCAAACCACATATTTGGCATGTTGTGGACGGTTTAGCTCTCTTAACTAAGAAATTTATATTACCAGAAATAGTTGATTTCAGTCATCAAGGAAAAGCAAACAAAATCAACCAACTGGAACACACAAGCACGCACGTACAATACACCAAAATCGTTCCTTTAATACCTCCCTGAAATCCAGTTGATTTGATTTAAATACCCAACCCTCTCCCCGGGGATACTTCTTTCCTATATATTTTTTTCTTGACAGGATCTTTCCTGCCTCTTCTCCTCGAACGGAAGCCTCTTAATTTATTCTAGCGCTTTCCTTATTCCTAGATCAATTTCCTTCTCCAATCCTTTGCCTCGGTGTGGATTGCTTTCCTTATTATCCCTCATCTCAATTCCTTTTCCTTCCTTATTATTTCCCTTGCCGCACAAATTTCTCTCTCAAATTTGCTTCGGCATGGAAGGCTTTCCTTATTAGTATCCCCCGTCTCAAATCCTTTTCTTTCCTTATTATTTATATCGCTGCATGTTGCAATGTCGGCTGAAATCCTATATTGATTAGGAGGATGAGATATAAAGTGGCGAGGTGGGATTAATGAAAACTCTTGGCTAGCTCAGTTGGTAGCGGATTAATTACAGGACAAGGAGGTTGCGAGTTTGAATTCCTGCATTGGCAAATATATTTTATAATGTCCTTTTACCCCTTTTGTTGGCCGCCTTCGTTGGGCTAGACTCGCTATAGGACGCGGGTAGATGAACGACTTCATGGGCCGGCCTCATTGGGCTCATATCGGCCTATGTTAGTGCGATCTTGAGGCATAAGGAGAACGCAAGCCATTAGATTAAAGTACGTACATAACCTCTACGGGCACGGACTGCGGGTTTGATTACCAGAAAGGAGACGTTTCCCCGAATTACTATCACTCGCGTATATGTTTTAAATTCAAACTGAAAGTGTAAATTCATAGAAAGAAAGCGTATTCCGACGGAGAACCCGACAAAGTCAATCCGTGCTTTATTATTAGGGATAGAGGCGGCTGGACTTCCCGTGCAAGGAAAAGGTTTGGATTCATGTAACGCCCCGGATACAACTTTCCATATTCGTAACTCTAACTCTTGCCTTTTCCGGAGATGCGATATGATTTTACCTTCGTGGTTGGGTTTTGTCTTTTGTTTTGCATTTTGTTCATGTCTTGCATCTCACCTCATAGCATCATGCGCTTTGCATCTGCATGTTTTCATACAACTCGTAGCCGTTCGCAGTTACCCTTTCTCTCTTTGCCTCCGTTGGTATTTTGTCAGGCCCTTGTCCTCGTTGACCTCTCTTGACCCCTCGTGTGCGTGTCCGAAACTGCTCCGAACCCGACCCGCTCTATCGTTACCGATGGATCCGGATCATCCCCAAACATCTATTAAATATCTCCGGCTTCTTATTTGGGCTTCTCTAGCCTATTTATTCTTTACCGCCCGATTACGATCGGAGGGTCCAAAGACCCCTAACTCTATCCCATATGTATACATATAACCAGATCAAACCCTAGTCCAATCCATCCATCCCGCAGCCGCCGCCACCCACATTCCCTTATTCCTCGGGAGCTTGTCCCATCGCCGCTAGTCCCTTCTTCCTTGGGATCCTCCCAGATCCCCTCCTCACCAACCCACGCACAGCCAGCCACCCAACCAGATCCACCTTCCCTTCCTCCCGAAGCACTCAACTCCTCTCGATCCATGCTCGCCTCCTCCCTGCCTTCTTCATCAACAGCCAGCAGGACCAGCCCCGTCGCCCTCTCCTTCCTTCCTCCATTTCTTCGCTCTCACTCCCTCTGATGGTGTCCCGACGTCGCCGTTTTGCAGGAGCACACGCCCATGGAGCTCCTGGAGGTTCCCGTCGCCTCCGCCTCGTTCCAGGGAGGGAAGCCCTCACGCCCGCTCCCCCCGCATCCCTTGCTGCCGGCCTCTGCTTCCCCTGTATCCTCTGCTTCGATGCAGGAGGACGACGGCCACGCTTGTGCGCACCTTCAGCGCCAGCTGGGCCGTGCCGATCCTCCGTCCCAAGGCCAAGCAGCCGGCTTGCCCTGCTCTCGCCTCCCAGATCAACGCTAGCCGGCGCTTCGTTCCTCGCAGACCGGCGAAAGCATCATCAGCCCTGTGTCGCGTGGCCATCGCCCTCGTCTTCCCTCTTCTTTCTTCTTTTCCCGTTCTGCTCCATCCTCTCTGAAAAATCCCTCTCCCTCTCTTTCTTCAAGTGCACAGGAGGTGCTCCGCCCGTCGCTGCTGTTCGCAGGAGCACCGGAGCCCCGGATCCGCCGTGGCGCTGCAGTCCTGCCAGCTCCATCGCCCCGCCAAGTCCGCCGCCGTCGCCCAAGGCCCTCGGCTCCGCCGCCTCGCCAAGTCACGCTGCCGCCGTCTTCTGCATCGCCATGGGTGTGCTGTTGTTTCTGTTCTTCAGAACGAGCAGAGCAGCTCGCCCGACCCCTCGCTCACCCGTTGACCGATCCGGCTGGGTTACAGCCACCCCAGGCCCAACGCCCCTTCCGGCCTCACCTCCTCCACCGACCTCGGCCAAGGCCTGATGTGAGCAGCTCCCCTAGCCCAGTTCAGTTTCAGCCCATTCTGTTTTTTTTCTGCTGCTACGATTTAGCATTATCCAGTGATTTACAGATTTGCAGAAAAACCCTCAAATATCATGCATATAATAACTCCACCACCGTGCATTGGTTTAAAATAATTTATATATGAAAAATGCTTAGTTTTTCATCTAGTTTCATAATCTGCTACTTTCATCCATGTTTAAAATGTTAAAAATGTTGTTTGTTTAAATTTGCTCAAATGCCATGTTAAAATGTTTTATCTCATAACTAAATAACCGTAGCTCCAATTTTAATAAACTTTATATGTAAATGGGGTGGAAAAATGCCTAGTTTAACATGGTATACTTTATTTGCTGTTTAACAACCCTAAAATATGATTAAGAGCAGAACAGTCCCAAATTTGAAATATGCACATGGGGATTTTCCGGAATTGTTGTTTCTTATTTCCGGCCTCATTTAAATTTGGCTAAATAGTTAGTTTATTTATGCTTCACCCCTTGCCTTGTTTAATAACATTTAATATTGTTGAGTACCTAAATGAGAGCGAACTAAATAACTCGAATGTGGTGTTTCGTCAATATGCAACCCGTTCCATATTGAGTTCCACTTAACTTGTAGCATTGTTTGTTGCATTTTCCCATGCCATGCCTCATTAAACCGGACATGCATCATACTTGGTTGTGCATCATGCCATGATTATGTGATGGTTGTTTACTATGTTGTTTCCGGTGTTGCTTCTTAGTTCCGGTAATGTTGCGATTGTGAGGATTCGTTCGACTACTCCCGTTCGTTCTTCTTCATGGATTCGTTCTTCTTCCTAGTGGGATTTCAGGCAAGATGACCGTCACCTTGGATCTCATTACTATCATTGCTATGCTAGTTGCTTCGTTCTTTCGATATGTCGCGTTACCTACCACTTGCTTATCAAGCCTCCCAAATTGCCATGATAGACCCTAACCTTTGTCACCCTTCCTAGCAAACCGTTGTTTGGCTATGTTACCGCTTTGCTCAGCCCCTCTTATAGCGTTGCTAGTTGCAGGTGAAGATGAAGATTGCTCCATGTTGGATTATGTTTATGTTGTGATATCACAATATCTCTTGTATTTTTAATGCATCTATATACCTGGTAAAGGGTGGAAGGCTCGGCTTTATGCCTGGTGTTTTGTTCCACTCTTGCCGCCCTAG
Source organism: Aegilops bicornis (assembly GCA_021605145.1). Lineage (NCBI taxonomy): Eukaryota > Viridiplantae > Streptophyta > Magnoliopsida > Poales > Poaceae > Aegilops > Aegilops bicornis. The sequence goes on from CM038675.1 coordinate 579,931,346, forward strand.
TTTCCGTCATATCGGTGTTATGTTCCTGGATTTTGCGTCCCTAACGCGGTTGGGTTATTTATGGAACCCCCTTGACAGTTCGCTTTGAATAAAACTCTTCCAGCAAGGCCCAACATTGGTTTTACATTTGCCTCAGCCTATTACCTTTTCCCTTGGGAGTTGCGCATCTCGAGGGTCATCTTTATTTTAGCCCCCCCCCCGGGCCAATGCTTGTCTAAGTGTTGGTCCGTACTAGAGCCCCTTGCAGCGCCTCCTCGGGGAATCTCGAGGCCTGGTTTTAGTTGTACGGACTGCTCATCCGGTCGTGGCCTGAGACGAGATACACGCGACTACTATCAGGGTGTCGGCACGCCGGGAGGTCTTGCTGGTCTTGTTTTACCATTGTTGAAATGTCTTGTAAACCGGGATTCCGAGACTGATCGGGTCTTCCCGGGAGAAGGAATATCCTTCGTTGATCACGAGAGCTTATCATGGGCTGTTGGGACACCCTGCAGGTTTGAACTTTCGAAAGCCGTGTCTGCGGTTATGTGGCAGATGGGAATTTGTTAATGTCGGTTGTAGTAAACTTGAAGTAAACTCTTCTAAAATACACCAACCGTGTGCGTAACGTGAGTGTCTCTTTTCGGGGTTGATCGAGAGGAGAACACGGTTTCTGGGTTATGTCTGACGTAAGTAGGAGTTCAGGATCACTTCTTGATTATTACTAGTTGATGACTCCTTGCTTTGCTTCTCTCCTCGCTCTTATTTGCGTAAGTTAGCCACCATACATGCTTAGTCGCTGTTCCAACCTCACCACTTTACCCCTTCCTTACCCATTAAGCTTTGATACTCTTGATACCCATGGTAATGGGATTGCTGAGTCCTCGTGGCTCATAGATTACTACACCAACAGTTGCAGGTACAGGTTATGCGATGATCTTGACGCGAGAGCGATGTTACTTGTTCTGGAGTTCTCCTTCTGCTTCTTCTTCGATCGGGATAGGTTCCGTGTCGGCACTGGGCTAGCAGGTGGATATTGTTTGAGTTTACATTATGATTCATCCATAGTCGGATGTTGATCTTGTATGTTGTATTATTGTTTTCATGTGACATTGTATGTATTGGATGTATCCCCACTATTATGTAATGTTGATGTAATGATATCCACCTTGCAACAGCGTCTTCAAGATGCGCTTCTATCCTTGGTGGGACCTTCGAGTTCCTTTAGGATAGGGTCGCATCTTGGGCGTGACAAGTTGGTATCAGAGCCTCGACCGATCATAGGAGCCCCCTTGTTTGTTGGCCGTTGTTGAGTCTAGAAGAAAACTATTTTGAGTCTTAGGATTATATATATCGAAGAGTAGGATTCTTTTTACTCCTCGCCCCTTCTGCTTCCTGGTGAGGCCTCCCGACGTAGATGTTTTGTCTTTCCTCTCCTCAAATTTCATGAATTTTTTAGGATCACGCAGGTATCTTGGGATCGTTCCGATATTCTTGTGACGAGAACATTGTTCTTGGTGCCTCCTGACATTTAGGGGTTGTGGCAGTGTCTCGGGGAGTTGAGCTCCGAGGTGTTGTCCTCACAATTTTATCGTTGCAGTTCTGGAATACCTGAGTTTTGCCGACATCGAGAATCTCTTTTATGCAGTTGTTGGTGAGATAACCTCGACGCCACCCAGTACTGGGGAGTTCGGGAGTATTGCCATAGCTCGTATAACGGATGCTTTTCGAAGGTTGAGGTACACGATTTGGTGAGTTTTCTTGGTTATGTGTTGAAGGATGGATACAGCTGGATCTAGGTATTGTTAGTTTGGGTGATATATTTTGTGTCCCCTGTATCCCCAACGCCAGATTGCATAACCAGAAAGTTTCGGGAGTTTATAGGTGGGAATTCAAGTAGCTCCTAGAATATATTTCTAATAGATGCATGATATGGGATTGGGTAAATCTCTATCATATGTATTTGTTCCGTCTTATTCTGCAAGCCAAATCCTTTGTTTTGTTTTATTTGTGGTATTCGAGTTGCTTCGAAGTCAAATGTTGAATCCATACCTTTCCTAAACGGTGTTCTCATATTGCTATGTGAATACTAATCCTTCTTGATCATCGAGGTCGTCATGTTAATTCTTTTCTCAACTGGCGTGCTTCTCTTCAAATGGATCCGATCATTTCAACATTTGTGAGATCAATTTTAAGTTTTCTCAACGGTGTTTATTTCATCCGTCCCAAGTTGTCTTTGTTTTCCCGCACTCCCACCCCTTTTTCTTCAAGGACTCAGATTTCTTAATCATGTATCCTTTTTTATTTGAGAGAAGTCTCTTCATTCTTTTCTTTCGATGTTCTTATCCGGTGATTTCCCATGAAGATGCTCAACAGTTTCAAGTTCATCATCCTTCGTTGTTGTTTCTTCTCCCATGGATCCAATTTCAAGCTTTCAGTGTTGATCATATTCCTTTCCTCTTTTCAAATGTTTTTTCATGCCGGTGTACCTCTTAGTTGTTCACCTCTCTCTATTCTTATCCGGAGTGTTGAAGATATCTTGGAAGATTTGTGTTTCCATTCTCAATTCGTTCAAGTTATTTTGAGGTTGTTATCTCATTCAAGTCATTTAATTCAACCGGTGCAACCTCTCTTTAAAATCCTTCAACGATGTTTCTTTCGAGTGGGCCCTAACCCACAGGTCTTTTTCCAGGATCTTACCAGACTCTTCTAATTTTCCCGAAACTATTCTCAAATTCCTTTCAAAGTTTGACGTAAGAATGAATTTTCATCAGTCACATGCCTTCTCCTAGGCCGTTTTCAAATTCTTTTCATCTCTGGCTCAACGTTTCCTCTTTTAATCCTTCCGGAGTTTCTCAACAATTTGGTGGTGTTTCTCCTCGTCATTCTCAGCATGTGAAGACCGAAGAAGAATTCCTCTTAAATCCTTACTTGTTCTTCCAAAGATGAGTAGTTCAAGTTTGATGCCACCCTCTCATAATTGTTTTTGATTGTGAGAATTCTTTTCACCCATGCGGAGCATTTCATGAGTTGTTTCCATTTCTTTCCTCCGAAGGCCATCATGTCATAATTCTTCATTCTCAGCTTGTAGCTCTCGTTCTCCAAATCATACCGGTGAATCGTTCAAATATCCTCTAATCCGTTCATGATCTCTTCATTCTCTTGTATCTAAATCCCCTCAAGTATCTTCATTCGTTTTCCAATTCTTCCCGGTGAATTATGGCTTTGCTACTTTCATTTTCAATTTTACGGTGGTTCGTTCAAGATTCCTCTTCCTTTATTACCGTATCATTTCATTCGTCCTTTCAAATCCTCTTGGTGATTGTCGAAGACTTCTTCAAGTTGGCGCTATATCTCTCTTCAATCCTTGCAAAAGAATAAGTAGTGTGCCAAATTCGTTGCTTGTCACCAATTTAAATTGGTGAAGGGTACGCATAACATAATTCTTGTTCTTGTTTCATCCAAGTGATTAATCCTTTCCTTCAGAGTTTGTTCATGAGGAATAAATTATCGGTTCTAAGATGTTCATCTTTTCTTTCCGGAGTTCCAAGTTCTCTCGGTTATATAATCGCGAAGCTCCATCTAAATCATTGCAAGGCTTCACCCTGTGTTTTCAACTTCTCTTTCTTTTATCATCCTTTTATTACCGGAGTTCTTCATGGAGGCTCTACATGATGGTTCGTCAAGGATTCTTTTCATTCTTCAATTGTTCTTCAAGATTTCTCTCGAAGTTATGATCCGCCAAGCTATACTCTAAAATAAACATGGTGTTCAACACATGTTTTGTTTTGAGGAGCTCAAGTATTCTTCATCTTGCATTCCAAAGTGCAATTCTTCCTACCTTATCTTTTGAGGTTGTGTTATGTCACTCTTGACAATTCCCTTCGCGTTTCATGATTCATATGTTGTCAAGAATGAAGTATTTTAAATCCATCATTTTCTCTTCGTTCAAGAGATCTTTTCAACCAATCAATCTTTTTGTTGGAGTTATATTGGGTTATATTTCACCTCCATCCTTCCCTATGGAATGTTGCTATTATGGTGTTTATCAATGATCCAAGTTATCTCTCTATCATCATGGTGGAAGAAGTTTTTCATCTCTTCGGTGCTCTCAATCAAATCAATGGTTTCCATTTGTGGCCGGTTGTCACCTCATAGTCTTGAGATGTTTTCCATAAGCCCACTACAAGCTTATTCGTTTCGTTGTAGGTTTTCCAACAACTCTGTTATAACCTTCTTGGAAGGGTGCTTTCCAAGCTCATTTGTGGTAGAAGTTGGCATTTTCTCCTACATTCTGTTATTCCAATGATCTATCTTCTACTCTTTCTTCCGGAGGCATTGTGATGTTGCTCTTTTCACTCATCATCTCGAATTGTGAGGATCGTGTTCTTTTCTTGCTTATCCATTTAACCGGAGTGTTGTATCATCTCTTCAATATCTTTTCATCTCATCAAGTTTTCTTCTCTTTTCTACCGGAGTGCTGTCCAGATTCTGTCATTGTTGTTCCTTCACTATCTCATTATACCGAGGTGGTCATATTCTTTTAGTTCGTGAAGCTCTTATTTCCATGTCTTTCATCCTTCAAGTTCTCGTAATGCTCCTTGTTCCTCTTTTCTAACGAATTGTTTGCAATCTCGTTCATCTCCGTTGTACACTTTCCTTTAAATTGCTCAACCTCTCAAGGTTCATGGTTTCACTCATTTGTCGAAGAAGCAACTTAGTTTTACCTATTCTCTTCCTCTTCCGTTTCTCTCCGGTGCCATCCTAGATCTCGGGACGACATCCTCTCGTAGTGGTGGAGTGTTGTAACGCCCCGGATACAACTTTCCATATTCGTAACTCCAACTCTTGCCTTTTCCGGAGATGCGATATGATTTTACCTTCGTGGTTGGGTTGTGTCTTTTGTTTTGCATTTTGTTCATGTCTTGCATCTCACCTCATAGCATCATGCGCTTTGCATCTGCATGTTTTCATAAAACTCGTAGCCGTTCGCAGTTGCCCTTTCTCTCTTTCCTCCGTTGGTATTTTGTCAGGCCCTTGTCCTCGTTGACCTCTCTTGACCCCTCGTGTGCGTGTCCGAAACTGCTCCGAACCCGACCCGCTCTGTCGTTACCGATGGATCCGGATCATCCCCAAACATCTATTAAATATCTCCGGCTTCTTATTTGGGCTTCTCTAGCCTATGTATTCTTGACCGCCCGATTACGATCGGAGGGTCCAAAGACCCCTAACTCTATCCCATATGTATACATATAACCAGATCAAACCCTAGTCCAATCCATCCATCCCACCGCCGCCACCCACATTCCCTTATTCCTCGGGAGCTTGTCCCATCGCCGCTAGTCCCTTCTTCCTTGGGATCCTCCCAGATCCCCTCCTCACCAACCCACGCACAGCCAGCCACCCAACCAGACCCACCTTCCCTTCCTCTCGAAGCACTCAACTCCTCTCGATCCATGCTCGCCTCCTCCCTGCCTTCTTCATCAACAGCCAGCAGGACCAGCCCCATCGCCCTCTCCTTCCTTCCTCCATTTCTTCACTCTCACTACCTCTGATGGTGTCCCGACGTCGCCGTTTTGCAGGAGCCTGCCGCCCATGGAGCTCCTGGAGGTTCCCGTCGCCTCCGCCTCGTTCCAGGGAGGGAAGCCCTCACGCCCGCTCCCCCCGCATCCCTCGCTGCCGGCCTCTGCTTCCCCTGTATCCTCTGCTTCGATGCAGGAGGACAACGGCTCGGCCAGGCGCACCTTCAGCCACTGGGTCAAGGCCGATCCGCTGCTCCAAGGCCAAGCAGCCGGCTTGCCCTGTTCCTCGCCTCCCAGATCAACGTATGCCGGTGCCTCTTCGGTTCGCGCACCGCCGGCGAGCATCATCAGGCCCCACGTCGCGTGGCCATCGCCCTCGCGTTCCCTCTTCTTTCTTCTTTTCCCGCTCTGCTCCATCCTCTCTGAAAATCCCTCTCCCTCTCTTTCTTCAAGTGCACAGGAGGTGCTCCTCCCGTCGCTGCTGTTCGCAGGAGCACCGGAGCCCCGGATCCGCCGTGGTGCTGCAATCCTGCCAGCTCCATCGCCCCGCCAAGTCCGCCGCCGTAGCCCAAGGCCCTCGGCTCCGCCGCCTCGCCAAGTCCCACTGCCGCCGTCTTCTGCATCGCCATGGGTGTGCTGCTGTTTCTGTTCTTCAAAACGAGCAGAGCAGCTCGCCCGACCCCTCGCTCGCCCGTTGACTGATCCGGCTGGGTCACAGCCACCCCAGGCCCAGCGCCCCTTCCGGCCTCACCTCCTCGACCAACTTGGGCCAAGGCCCGATGTGAGCAGCTACCCTAGCCCATTTCAGTTTCAGCCCATTCTGTTTTTTTGCTGCTGCGATTTAGCATTATCCAGTGATTTACAGATTTGCAGAAAAACCCTCAAATATCATGCATATAATAACTCCACCACCGTGCATTGGTTTAAAATAATTTATATATGAAAAATGCTTAGTTTTTCATCTAGTTTCATAATCTGCTACTTTCATCCATGTTTAAAATGTTAAAAATGTTGTTTGTTTCAATTTGCTCAAATGCCATGTTAAAATGTTTTATTTCATAACTAAATAACCGTAGCTCCAATTTTAATAAACTTTATATGTAAATGGGGTGGAAAAATTCCTAGTTTAACATGGTATACTTTATTTTGCTGTTTAACAAAACTAAAATATGATTTAGAGCAGAACAGTACCAAATTTGAAATATGCACATGGGGATTTTCCGGAATTGTTGTTTCTTATTTCCGGCCTCATTTAAATTTGCCTAAATAGTTAGTTTATTTATGCTTCACCCCTTGCCTTGTTTAATAACATTTAATATTGTTGAGTACCTAAACGAGAGCGAACTAAATAACTCGAATGTGGTGTTTCGTCAATATGCAACCCGTTGCATATTGAGTTCCACTTAACTTGTAGTATTGTTTGTTGCATTTTCCCATGCCATGCCTCATTAAACCGGACATGCATCATACTTGGTTGTGCATCATGCCATGATTATGTGATGGTTGTTTACTATGTTGTTTGTTTCTTTCCGGTGTTGCTTCTTAGTTCCGGTAATGTTGCAATTGTGAGGATTCGTTCGACTACTCCTGTTCGTTCTTCTTCATGGACTCGTTCTTCTTCCTAGCGGGATTTCAGGCAAGATGACCGTCACCTTGGATCTCATTACTATCATTGCTATGCTAGTTGCTTCGTTCTTTCGCTATGCCGCGTTACCTACCACTTGCTTATCAAGCCTCCCAAATTGCCATGATAGCCCCTAACCTTTGTCACCCTTCCTAGCAAACCGTTGTTTGGCTATGTTACCGCCTTTGCTCAGCCCCTCTTATAAGCGTTGCTAGTTGCGGTGAAGATGAAGATTGCTCCATGTTGGATTATGTTTATGTTGGGATATCACAATATATCTTATATTTTTAATGCATCTATATACCGGTAAAGGGTGGAAGGCTCGGCCTTATGCCTCGTGGTTTTGTCTCCACTCTTGCCGCCCTAGTTTACATCATATCGGTGTTATGTTCCCGGATTTTGCGTCCCCAACGCGGTTGGGTGATTTATGGGACCCCCTTGACAGTTCGCTTTGAATAAAACTCTTCCAGTGAGGCCCAACATTGGTTTTACATTTGCCTCAGCCTATTACCTTTTCCCTTGGGAGTCGCGCATCCCGAGGGTCATCTTTATTTTAGCCCCCCCGGGCCAATGCTTGTCTAAGTGTTGGTCCGAACTAGAGCCCCTTGCAGCGCCTCCTCGGGGAAACTCGAGGCCTGGTTTTAGTTGTATGGACTGCTCATCCGGTCGTGGCCTGAGACGAGATACGCGCGGCTACTATCAGGGTGTCGGCACGCCGGGAGGTCTTGCTGGTCTTGTTTTACCATTATCGAAATTTCTTGTAAACCGGGATTCCGAGACTGATCGGGTCTTCCCGGGAGAAGGAATATCCTTCGTTGATCGCGAGAGCTTATCATGGGTTGTTGGGACACCCTGCAGGGTTTGAACTTTCAAAGCCGTGCATGCGGTTATGTGGCGATGGGAATTTGTTAATGTCGGTTGTAGTAAACTTGAAGTAAACTCTTCTAAAATACACCAACCGTGTGCGTAACCGTGAGTGTCTCTTTTCGGGGTTGATCGAGAGGAGAACACGGTTTCTGGGTTATGTCTGACGTAAGTAAGAGTTCAGGATCACTTCTTGATCATTACTAGTAGATGACCGCTTGCTTTGCTTCTCTCCTCGCTCTTATTTGCGTAAGTTAGCCACCATACATGCTTAGTCGCTGTTGCAACCTCACCACTTTACCCCTTCCTTACCCATTAAGCTTTGCTAGTCTTGATACCCATGGTAATGGGATTGCTTTGAGTCCTCGTGGCTCACAGATTACTACACCAAAGAAGCCAGTGTGTATAGGTTATGCGATGATCTTGACGCGAGAACGATGTTACTTGTTCCGGAGTTCTTCTTCCGCTTCTTGTTCGATCAGGGGGATAGGTTCGTGTCGGCAGCCTGGGCTAAAGGTGGTGGATATTGTTTGAGTTTCTGTTTATGATTCATCCGTAGTCGGATGTTGATCTTGTATGTTGTATTGTTGTTTTCATGTGACATTGTATGTATTGGATGTATCCCCACTATTATGTAATGTTGATGTAATGATATCCACCTTGCAAAAGCATCTTCAAGATGCGCTTCTATCCTTGATGGGACCTTCGAGTTCCTTTAGGATAGGGTCGCATCTTGGGCATGACAATTCACATCCAAAACCATAATCAAATTCGGATTGGTTTTATCTGAACTTTCCAAAACTGTTTGGTCTAAAACTGGCCGCACCTTGCGGGTCTTTTTTTGTGGTGGTAAACAACCTCAAATGGAAACGAGTCCAAAAGCTATCTTGACCGTTTTGACGAGACGAACAACTTTCATGTTGAGCATTGTTTAATCAGAGGTCATATCAAGGGTCAAATAACTCACGCAAAACAACTAATTATTCACGCAGCTCATCAGACATACCCACATATGTGTCTGGTTCCGGGCGTCATATTTTGCTCACTGAAGGGTCGTGCTGTGTGGGCTCTAAATTTTGCATACAACCTCAGATTAGGACGATCTTTATATCAAAATCGATCATTTCGACGAGACACAGAACTTTAATGTTGAAACTTTCTCCATTTGAAGCAATCTTCTTTGGGTTTCTGGCCATTCTTTAATCTGGTGTTGACATGAGCATCTCTGAACTTGTCATAACTTTTACATCCGAGCTCCGTTTTAGACCATCTTCATATTCATCTTCATCTTCTCGAAGAGAGCCATCTCATGGTGACTTTCAATAGTAAGTTTGAATTAATCTTGACATAGCTTCAAGCCACTCTTTATAAACGAGCCGCTTTTGAGCGTCAACACATGCCCCCCTTTTTTCGGCAAAGCTAGCGTGCCGAAAAATAACTTGTACCAAGTTTGTTCTAAGGACGATGTCAACACACCATCAGCCATTTATATGTTCTTAGGACGATAAGTATATATCGTCCATGTCTTGTGTGAACTTTCTGATGCAAACTTGGGTGAAACCTTCTCAGCTTCATTAACAGTCCAGTGATAAAGTTCCATAGATATGTATATCAAGGTCATCCCCCGAACCATATTGTTCACCCTTTTGCTAGGATTTTGTAGATAATCAACAATAAACTTTCTCCAATCCTTACTTTCTCCAATCCTTACTTTCACCTGCATAAAAATTTCATTAGTGGCCGAAGCTGTGGACTTCGGTTCGGCCTTACCTATGTTGACGAGACTAAGCATCGGCTATTGAGAGAAGTGCAATACAACATGATGGACATGGTAGCCGGATGCTTGGTATGCCAACTCTCTCCAATTGTCATGTCTAAATATATGAACAATTTTAATGGAACCCAAGGTAAATTCTGCATCTAGACATACCCAAGATAACTATAAGTGGTTCGTCAAAAAATTGATAACCCTTGGATATTTGTTGCACTACTCATAACGAATCACCGAAAGCCTCAATATGTATAGCACCTATAGCAAGTAAAAGAGTCAATCTAAATAACAATGCATATTCGGCCTTGATTAATCATGATAAAAATATTCTAAGCAGCATGAGGCTTCAAAAATAGTACCATAAAGAGATATATAAACAAAACCAACACTTTGGCCATTGCTATGAATTGAACAATCAAAACATAATCTCCATAGTACTGGAGAGACAAGGCTAATATCAATATTATGCATGACATTAATCCGATGTTCAGTAATAAAATCAGCTATGATTTGGCCTTTTATAGATCTCAAAGATGCATAAGCCAAATCATATCCAAACAAAGTATAAGCCCACTAACCAATTCTGCAGCTATGAATTAGTCTATGCAACATATATTCAATGACATCGGTCATGATGTCTCAAGTCCATTCAAACGTAATATACGCATACATATAAATTTCCATGAGCACGTACCTTGTCTCCCTCTCCAATCGAACTAAGGATGATGTTAGAATACTACACCGGCCATGCATTGACATACTCTTAGGACGATAGATAAATATCGGCCATTACCATGTAAACTTCATTCAAAGCACATATATTTAAATAAACAAATGAAATGACAAATCAAGTATTTCGGCCCTTTGGATCAGCAACAAACTTGTAGCTAATCAAATGTATAGTGACTTGGTAATACCCTTTCATGACGTAAGAAATTATATTGCATCTATGGTTTGAAATAAGCTCATTGAGGGTTACCAATCATACCTGATGACGAATTCCATGACATAGGCGTTAATGGCATAGTTGAAGAATATGGATAACGTGTAAACCAAAGATGTTGTGACCTTCGGCTTAGTCCTTGATACGTCCATTTTGCATCATGCTTTTATATCGATATTTATCGCATTATGGGCTGTTATTTCACATTATGTCACAATACTTATGGCTATTCTCTTTTATTTTACAAGGTTTACATGATGAGGGAGAATGTCGGTGTTGGAATTCGGGTCGAAAAGGAGCAAATATTGGAGACCTATTCTCACAAGAACTCCAAAAGTCCTGAAACTCCACGGAATATCTTAAAATAAATAAAGAAAGTCGCCAAAGATGAAGGCCAGGGGGCCCACACCCTGCTCACGAGGGTGGGGGGCGCCCCCCCTAGGGAGCACCCCCCTACCTCGTGGGCCCCCTGGTGGCTCTCCAACGCCCATCTTCTCCTATATGAAGTCTTTCGTCAAGAAAAAATAGGAAGCAATCTTTCGGGATGAGACTCCGCCGCCACGAGGCGGAACCAATCTAGGGCTCCGGCAGAGCTGTTCTGGCGGGGACACTACCCTCCGGGAGGGGAAATCATCACCAATGCTCCTCTCATCGGGAGAGGGCAATCTCCATCAACATCTTCAAAAGCACCATCTCCTCTCAAAACCCTAGTTCATCTCTTGTATCCAATTCTTGTCTCGAAGTCCGGGATTGGTACTAGTAGGTCGCTAGTAGTGTTGATTACTCCTTGTAGTTGATGCTAATTGGTTTATTTGGTGGAAGATTATATGTTCAGATCTTTTATGCATATTATTACCTCTCTGATTATGAACATGAATATGCTTTGTGAGTAGTTACGTTTGTTCCTGAGGACATGGGAGAAGTCTTGCTATTAGTAGTCATGTGAATTTGGTATTCGTTCGATATTTTGATGAGATGTATGTTGTCTAGCCTCTAGTGGTGTTATGTGAACGTCGACTACATAACACTTCACCATTATTTGGACCTAGAGGAAGGCATTGGGAAGTAGGAAGTAGATGATGGGTTGCTAGAGTGACATAAGCTTAAACCCTAGTTTATGCGTTGCTTCGTAAGGGGCTGATTTGGATCCATATGTTTCATGCTATGGTTAGGTTTACCTTAATACTTTTGTTGTAGTTGCAGATGCTTGCAATAGAGGTTAATTATAAGTGGGATGCTTGTTCAAGTAAGAACAGCACCCAAGCACCGGTCCACCCACATATCAAATTATCAAAGTACCGAACGCTTAATCATATGAACGTGATGAAAACTAGCTTGACGATATTCCCATGTGTCCTCGGAGCGCTTTTCCTATTATAAGAGTTTGTCCAGGCTTGTCCTTTGCTACAAAAAGGATTGGGCCACCTTTCTGCACTTTATTTACTCTTGTTACTTGTTGCTCGTTACAATTTATCTTATCACAAAACTATCTGTTACCACTTATTTCAAGATTTGCAGAGAATACCTTGCTGAAAACTGCTTATCATTTCCTTCGCTCCTTGTTGGGTTCGACACTCTTACTTATCAAAAGGACTACGATAGATCCCCTATACTTGTGGGTCATCAAGACTCTTTTCCGGCGCCGCTGTCGGGAGTGTAGCGCCTTTGGTAGGTGGAATTTGGTAAGAAAAAATTTATATAGTGTGCTGAAATTTCATGTCACTTGTTACTATGGAAAGTAATTCTCGAGGGGCTTGTTCGGGTATCTTCACCTCATTCAAGAGAGCAAAGAGTTGCTCCTCAACCTACTGAACCTATTGAAAATGAAACTCCTTTTGAATTTCCTTCGGTATGATGGAAAACTGCTAGCTAATCCTTTTACGTGAGATGGAACAAAGCATCCTGATGAGCACTTAATATATGTGGATGAAGTTTGTGGATTATTTAAGCTTGCAGGTATACCCTATGACGTTGCTAAGAAGAAGGTCTTCCCTTTATCTTTGAAGGGAGACGCATTGACATGGTATAGGCTATGTGATGATACGAGATGGTGGAACTATAAAAGTTTGAAATTGGAATTTCATCAAAAGTATTACCCTATGCATCTTGTTCATCTGATCGCAATTATATATATAATTTTTGGCCTCGCGAAGGAGATAGCATCGCTCAAGCTTGGGGGAGGCTTAAATCAATGTTATATTCATGCCCCGATCATGAGCTCTCAAGAGTGACAATTCTTCAGAATTTTTATCTTTGGGCTTTCTGATAACAATCGCACCATGCTCGATACTTCTTGTGCTGGCTCTTTTATGATGAAGACTATTGAATTCAGATGGGATTTATTGGATAGAATTAAATGCAACTCTGAAGATTGGGATCTCGATGAAGGTAAGGAGTCAGGTATGACACCTAAGTTTGATTGTGTTAAATCTTTTATGGATACTGATATTTTCCGTAAGTTTAGCACTAAATATGGACTTGACTCTGAAATAGTAGCTTCTTTCTGTGAATCTTTTGCCACTTATGTTGATCTCCCCAAGGAGAAGTGGTTTAAATATCATCCTCCCATAGAAGTAAAAGTAGCTGCACCTATTAAAGTTGAAGAAAAGACTGTCACTTATAATGATCCTATTGTTCCCACTTCTTATGTTGAGAAACCACCCTTCCCTGTTAGAATAAAGGATCATGCTAAAACTTCAAATGTTGTTCGTAAAAGCAATATTAGAACTTATACACCTCCTGAGCAAGTTAAAGTAGAACCTAATATTGCTATTGTTAAAGATCTCTTGTCTGACAATATTGATGGGCATGTTATTCAGTTCAATGGTGAAACTGCTAGAATTGCTAAACCTTGTGCTAAAGATAAACATAGACCTATGGTAGGCGTGCCTGTTATTTCTGTAAAAATAGGAGATCATTATTATCATGGCTTATGTGATATGGGCGCTAGTGCTAGTGTTATACCGCACTCTTTGTACGAGGAAATTAAGCATGAAATTGCACCTGCTGAATTAGAAGGTATTGATGTCACAATTAAACTTGCCAATAGGGATACTATATCACCAATGGGAATTGTTAGAGGTGTTGAAGTCTTGTGTGGGAAAACTAAATATCCTGCTGATTTTCTTGTTCCCAGTTCTCCACAAGATAGCTTTTGTCCCATTATATTTGGTAGACCCTTTTTGAACACTGTTAATGCTAGGATAGATTGCGAAAAGAATGTTGTTACTATTGGCTTGGATGATATGGTTCATGAGTTTAATTTCTCTAAATTTAGTAAACAACATCGTGAGGAAGAATTGCCCAAAGAAGGATGATATTATCGGTCTTGCTTCTATTGTCGCATTCTCCTAATGATCCTTTAGAACAATATTTGCTAGACCATGAAAATGATACGCTTATGAATGAGAGAAGGAAATAGATGAAATATTCTTTAAACAGGAACCTGCTCAAAACACAATTTGCCTGTTGAAATCTTAGGGATCCTCCTCCACCCAAGGGTGATCCCGTTTGAGCTTAAACCGCTGGGTTCGATAATCTTAAATATGCTTATCTTGATGAAAAGAAAATATATCCTGTTATTATTAGTGCTAACCTTTCAGAGCATGAAGAAGAAAGATTATTGAAAACTCTAAAGAAGCACCGTGCCGCTATTGGATATACTCTTGATGATCTTAAGGGCATTAGTCCCACTTTATGTCAACATAAAATAAATTTGGAAGCGGATGTCAAACCAGAACCCCATCGGAGTCGCCAAAAAGTGTGTTCGCACACAAACACGTCACCATGTACCTCCAACGCCGAGGGTGATGCACCGCAGCTCACGCCGAAGGAGATCCGACCGGCAGCGGGATACGCGGGACAGACGGCAGATGCTTTTGTAGACCCGAAGCCCCGTTTGCCCGGGAGGGACCCCGTCAGGGCTCGCGGCGGCTATGGGCTGCTCTAGGTTGATTTTCTCGCCCCTAGAGCCTCGTGGATCCGCAGCCCTCCAGCATGAAGAACTAGCGAAGAACGAGAAGAAAGATACGAGGGAGAGATAAAAAGTAGATGAACACGAAAAAGTAGTAGATTGATTTGTTCGATTGTGTGTTGTTCAATCGGCCATAACCCCTTAGGTATATAAGAGGCGGCTGGACTTCCCGTGCAAGGAAAAGGTTTGGATTCACGTCCAAAACCCTAGTCAAATTCGGATTGGTTTTATCCGAACTTTCCAAAACTGTTCGGTCTAAAACTGGCCGCACCTTGCGGGTCTTTTTTGTGGTGGTAAACGACCTCGGATGGAAACGAGTCCAAAAGCAATCTTGACTGTTTCGACAAGAGGTACAACTTTCATTTGAACATTGTTTCATCAGAGGTAATCTTAAGGGTCAAATCGCTCGCGCAAAATAGCTAATTATTCACGCAGCTCATCAGACATACCCACATATGTGTCTTGTTCTGGGCATCATATTTTGCTCACTGAAGGATCGCGCTGTGCGGGCTCTAACTTTTGCATACAACCTCAGATTGGGACGATCTTTATACCAAAATCGTTTGTTTCGACGAGACGCACAACTTTAATGTTGAAACTTTCTCCATTTGAAGCTATCTTCATTAGGTTTCAGGCCATTCTTTAATCTGGTGTCGACATGAGCATCTCTGAACTTGTCATAATTTTTACATCCGAGCTCCGTTTTAGACCATCTTCATATTCATCTTCATCTTCTCAAAGAGAGCCATTTCATGGTGACTTTCACTAGTAAGTTTGAATTAATTTTGACATAGCTTCAACCACTCTTTGTAAACGAGCCACTTTTGAGCGTCAACAACAAGGGAAGGAAACAATACATCCGGACTCCAATCTTGCACTCCATGCATCCAGGAGTCCTATCCGAACACAGGGAATAATCTTCCATTCTATCTTCACGGCCCATCAACCCGGTCCCTGCTCGAATAGGCCAGACACCTGAGGACCCCCGAATCCAGGTCTCCCTCACTCGCCTTCAGGGCATGCTGATGACCCGAGGGCTCCGGAGCCCCCGGCCATCCTTGCTACTACTACTACTTTTCCAGTCTTGACGCCAGCGTCGTCTCCTCCCCCAGCCACCACGTCGGTGGGATGTGGTTCTTCTGCCATGCCCGATGCTCTGGAGGAGGCCTTCTCCATGCTGGACCGGCTTTGGGACGATCTTCGAGGCCCCGACCGGCGCAGGGCGTCAGGACGCTTGGAGTTGGTCTCAGGGTGGCTCCAGGCTGACTCATCTGTCAGGGCGGCCTAGGGCCAGGATGAGGCGGCCGTAGAGGAGGGCCGGAAGGTGGCCGGCATAGCCGCAGTCGCTCGCGACGCGGCATTGAAGGATGCAAAGGCCGCCGAGGAGCGCTGCCATGCGGCGGAGGCCGAGCTAAAGACCCTCCGCGATAGGCAGGCCGCCCGGACCCGCCGGCTCGAGGAGCAGGAGGAGAAGCTGAAGACCCAGGAAGCTGCACTTATTGACCGCAGTGCCGAGCTGGAGCAGGCAGGCCAGGAACAGGCCACGGAGCGCGGCCACCTGGAGAAGCTGAAGGAGGAAGTGGAGGCGGCCCAGGCATCCCACACCAAGCTCTTCTCCGAGGAGAAAGCTCGGCTAGAGGCCAGGGATAAGCTCCTTGTCGTGGCTGAGAATGCGGCCTCTGCGGGGCGTGCCGCCTTCGACTCCCTCGAGCTGAGGTCCCGCAAGGCACTGCAGGATCTCTACGGGAGTGGGTACGAGAAGCCGCTGGGAAAGTTCGCCATTGGAGCGGCGGGATGAGCAAGAGCAGAGGCATGCACAGACTGCAAGGGAGAATGCGTATCGTCTGCCTTGGGTAGAGGTTTGGGTACCTAGACCCCTCGGTGTTTGTGCCGAAACTTATGGCAGGTATCTACCAAGTGGCCGTTGGGACCGCAGGATGAGCATCTGACGGTAGAGCGATGCCGGGTGGCAGGAGGATGTTGAAAGGAAGTCTTATTAATTTTCTGCGGTCGAATCCCAGACAAGACGCGATCATTATCCTTGCCATGAAACTTACCATGAGTCCCAGCACTAGAATCTTTGACCAGAGGCAATGTATCAATTACCGCTCGGGGGGCATTTTCTGGACATAATTTAGGTTTCCAAAATAGGTAGCGAGCCCCAGGATCCCCACATTGATGTTTCAAATGGCCCAAAAGCCCACAAGCTCCACAACAGGACTTAGCCGGGCAAGCAAAGAATTCGTGGGCCGTAGAAGCGCAAACATAACAGGCTGGAAAAGCAAAAGTATGCGGGCTTGGACCAGAGCAGCTAGGCATGCATGAACAGGGCCTGTTGGAACAAACCTGACAATATGGCCCCGGGCAATTAGCTGCCCGATGATCAATATCATTGCACGTACTGCAAATAACCAATTTATTGTAGATAAAATCCGGGGGCGGGACCGAGGGTAGGTTCCAGATCGCTGCAATCTTTTCCACCGAGACCGCCATTTGGTAATGATCCAGAATATGGCGTAAAATAAATCCAGGATGTTGATGCCAGGACTCGTTTTGGAAATAATGCCCCATAAATCGCCGGTGATTGACATCAATATTATCATTAAGCCGACCAGATAATTCCACATTAACGCTTTCGAAAACCAGGGAATCAGCCAATAAAGTATCATTAATATTCGTATCAATTTCCTTACCAAGAAGATCCTGTCGGCTGGCCGGAGGCTGTCGGATGGACGCCGGCGGTGAGCACGAGTGGCAACTGGCGCCTAGAGCGTGAGCCAAAAACCCAGCCTTCTCAAGAACCGCAAGAGACGATGCCTCAATCGTAGAGCCCAACTGAGAGGAAAAATGATGCACAGATTTGCAAGCCATGGGGGACCTAGAACTGATTTCGTGATTGGGTTGGTCCGAATGCCAAGAGTGAGGATGAAGCGAACGAGCGTGTAACCCAGGTCGAAACAGGGAGAAATGGCAAACAAAATCCGGCCAAATTCGATGTTTGAGGCCATAGATGAAATGCCCAACACGGTTAGAGGCCAGTGAGAACCGAAAACGGCGTCCATCCAAATGCTTAACGTATAGACCCGATGGAAGACCTCCAATGGAACATTGTAGAGCCAAAGCAACAGATTCCTCATTGAGAGGAAATGAGGCCGAGGAAAAACTAACCACCAGAAAGAATTCCTTGCTACCACCAGAAGGGGAGAAATGAACCGTAGATCCAAAACGACGACGCACCTGTTCGGCGACCGCAAGGCCGGGGGAGAAGTCCCAATGCAAAAGACCTTCCATGGTGAACTAGATCCTTAGGCGCCATTGTTGGATGGAGGTGGAAGGAGAGCTAGGCGCCATTCTCCATGGCAGAGTTCGGCCTTAACTTGTAGTATTAGTCTTCAATCTTTTTATCTTCATAGTCCAACAGTCTGGCCAAAGGATATAGTCCGGCAGTCCGGATACCCCCTAATCCAGGACTCCCTCAGTAGCCCCTAAACCAGGCTTCAATGACGATGAGTCCGGCGCGCAGATTGTTTTCGGCATTGCAAGGCGGGTTCCTCCTCTGAATACTCCATAGAAGATCTTGAACACAAGGATAGTGTCCAGCTCTGCAAAACAAGTTCCACATACCACCATAGAGAGAATAATGTTTCCACAAATCTAACCTGCTGATGTATTATAGCATGACATCACGCCCTGGCCCGGTCATTATTCGAACCATTTTTCGCAACCAGCCACCGCACATATCGCGAGGCAGTTTCCTAGGCACGTCTTGTCGAAGCAGAGATCGTGTCCCCTTATCACGGGATTCTCATCAATACGGACGTGGGTAACCCTACCGCGCCATCAATTACGACGCTTGGGGATCAAGAGAGTTTTACTAGGCAAGTGGGGGTGCATAGTTTCATTCGCCTTTATAAAGGGATAAGGACCTCACCTCTTTCACCCACGCCTTCTTCTCTCCTGCATATCCATTCTTGCACACTCGAGCTCCAACGCCTAAGCTTGCACCTTTTCTCCTCAAACCGCGTCAATCATGTCTGGAGCGGGAGGCAAGTGGATGAAATCCTCCGTCACGGTGGAGGACATCGAGAAGCTGCGGGGAGCCGAATACTTAGCCGCAGATATCGCGCACCTGCTGCCCGACGCGGGGCAGATCGCTCCTACCCCGAAACCTTACGAGAGGGTAGTCTTCCTCACCCACTTCGTCCGCGGACTGGGATTTCCTCTCCACCCATCCGTCCGCGGCCTCATGTTCTACTACAGGCTAGACTTCCATGACCTGGCCCCGAACTTCATCCTCAACATCTCGATGTTTATCATCGTGTGCGAGGCTTTCCTCCGCATCCAGCCCCACTTCGGCCTGTGGCTGAAGACCTTCAATGTCAAGCCGAAGGTTGTAGGCGCCCAGCAAGCAAAATGCGGCGGCGCCATGGTGGGTAAAATGCCCAATGTCACATGGCTCGAGGGCTCCTATGTGGAGACCATAAAGAGGTGGCAATCGGGGTGGTTCTACATCACCGAGCCGCCGACACCAACTGGGTGGCGGCCCCCGAGTTCCGATCCGGAATCCCCACGCGGCTCACCTCCTGGAAAGAGAAGGGCCTGTCCTGGGGTAACCCGGTAGAGCTGACCGGACTCCAGACCTGCATCAGGAACATGATGAGCAAGAAAATCAAGCTTGTCAACATGGTCCAGGTCATGCTCTTCCGCCGGATCCTCCCGTGTCAACAACGGGTATTCAATTTGTGGGAGTTCGACCCGGCCGAGCACCAGACGCTGCAGGAGCTTTTCGACACGATGCACAAGGACGTCTGGAGGGTGTTGTTTAAAGGCGCCGAGGTACCTCCTCCCCTTAACAAGGACCGCGGACTCAGCGCAAAGCGCCGCGCCAATCCGGTAGGTTTTTACGCATCACGAGATGTTTAGTTTCTTTAGTTTAATCATATGCAGGATCTAAGCCCCCATGCCTTTGACGGGACTGGGTGGAGATGGCCGAGCGGATTGACTGCCCCGCCCCCCTGCCCGAAGATCCAGCAGACGCTCTTCTAACGGAGATGCTGACTCCGGCACCTTACGAGGTGCCAGCGAAGACGGCCAAGAAGAAGGCCACGGGGACCCGACAGGGTCTCCGGCGCAAGTTTGTGTTGGACTCATCATCCGAACACTCCAAGGCGCACTCCTCTCATGACGACGAGGAGGAAGAGGAAAGTTCTCCCCCAGCCGGGGGAGAGAAGAAAAGGAAGGCTGCCCCAACCGGGGAGTCTGAAGGGTCCAAAAAAGGAAGGACCCTCCTTCCGGACTGCTCCACGACCGCCGCCCACAGCGAGACGAGTGGTTGCCCAGGGACAAGCCCCTGGCGAAGTCGTAAGTATCCGGATACCATAATAATTCTTGATATATTTTATCGCACTTGTCGGTGTCAAAACCGGCGGATCTCGGATAGGGGGTCCCGAACTGTGCGTCTAGGCGGATGGTAACAGGAGACAAGGGACACGATGTTTTACCCAGGTTCGGGCCCTCTTGATGGAGGTAAAACCCTCACGCCCTGCTTGATTAATATTGATGATGTGTGTTACAAGAGTGGATCTACCACGAGATCAAAGAGGCTAAACCCTAGAAGCTAGCCTATGGTATGATTGTTGTTCGTCCTATGGACTACAGCCATCCGGTTTATATAGACACCGGAGAGGGCTAGGGTTACACAAAGTCGGTTACAAAGGTAGGAGATCTACAAATCCAGACGCCAAGCTTGCCTTCCACGCCAAGGAAAGTCCCATCCGGACACGGGACGAAGTCTTCAATCTTGTATCTTCATAGTCTTGGAGTCCGGCCGATGATGATAGTTCGGCTATCCGGACACCCCCTAGTCCGGAACTCCTCAAGAGCTCTCGAACCAGGCTTCAATGACGACGAGTCCGGGCGCATGTTGTCTTCGGCATTGCAAGGCGGGTTCTTCCTCCGAATAATTTATAGAAGATTGTGAACACCAGGATAGTGTCCGCTCGCAAAAATAAATTCCACATACCACCGTAGAGAGAGAATAATATTACACAAGATCAATCTGCCGACGATTACGTGGGCGTGCATGCCGCACCACTACCAAGCCTTTACTCAAATTGTTTTTATTGTTCCACCTCGCCATGAATTAAGCGGTTTCTTTGGCACGCCTTGTCGAAGCGTAGATCGTTCCCTTTATTCCGGATTCCCATCAATATGGACGTGGTAACCCAACCGCGCCATTGATTGTGACGCTTGGGAGATAAGTGAGTTTTACCAGGCGGTGGGGACACATGTTTTTGTCCGCCCATATAAGGGATAAAGATCCAACCTT
Organism: Aegilops bicornis; assembly: GCA_021605145.1. Classification (NCBI taxonomy): domain Eukaryota; kingdom Viridiplantae; phylum Streptophyta; class Magnoliopsida; order Poales; family Poaceae; genus Aegilops; species Aegilops bicornis. Next base: position 579,952,350 of record CM038675.1, read on the forward strand.
TACCCGCCGCCTTCTTCCTCCTTGGCTTATCCATCCCCGCGAACTCGAGCTCCAGCGGCCAGGTCCGCACTTCTCACCTCAACCTTCTCCAACTATGTCCGGAGCGGGAGGCAAGTGGATGGCCTCCTCCATCACGGAGGGGCAAATCCAGAAGCTGCGCGACGCCGGATATTTGTCCAGCAACATCGCGCATCGGCTCCCCGACGAGGGAGAGCTCGTCCCCAACCCCAGGCCCCATGAGAGAGTAGTATTTCTTCCCCATTTCCTCCGCGGACTGGGCTTCCCGCTTCATCACTTTGTCCGGGGGCTCATGTTCTACTACGGCCTAGATTTCCATGATCCGCCCTCAATTTCATCCTGAACATCTCGGCGCTTCTCGTCAGGTGCGAGGCCTTCCTTCAGATCCAGCCCCACTTCGGCCAGGGCTCCGCACCTTGATGTCAAGCCGAAGGTTGTGAAGGGCAGCCAAGCGGAGTGCGGAGGCGCCATGGTGGGCAGGATGTCCCACGTTACGTGGCTGGAGGGTACTTTCGTGGAAACCATCAAGGGGTGGAAATCGGGGTGGTTCTACATCATCGAGCCGCGTGACCCTGATTGGGCAGCGGCCCCCGAATTCAGATCTGGCATCCCTACACGGCTCACCTCCTGGAAAGAGAGTGGCCGGATTTGGGGGGATTCGGAGGAGCTGACCGACTCCAAGCCTGTATCCAGAAGCTGGTGGACAAGAAGCTCAAGCTTGTCAACGTAGTCCAGTCATGCTCATCCGCCGGATTCTCCCGTGCTGTGGATGGGGCTTCAACATGTGGGAGTTTGATCCGGTGCAGCACTGCACTCGAGCGGGCTCTTCGACACTACGCATTTAAGATGTCCGGAAGGTGCTGTTCAAGGGCGCCGAAGCTCCCGTGATCCGCCATCAAGATCATGGATTCCGCTCGCAGCGCCCACCGACGAGGTAAGTGATTTCACCACTTGTTTTCCATAGTTTGGCTCTATGCGGGATCTAAACTCCCTTTACCTTTGAAAGGAATGGTGGCGAAGGCCGAACGGGTTATCTGTCCGCCCCATTGCCGAAGGACCCGGGACGCCCGCCTAACGGAAGTTAGCTGGCTCCGGCACCACGTGGTGCCGGAGAAGAAGGCCAAGAAGACGGCCACGGGACTCAAAGAGTTCCCGTTTCAGTGCTATCGGGTGATGAATCTGAGGCCGACTCCTCCCACCAAGGCGAGGAGGAGAAGAAGAAAGCCTCTCCCCAGCAGGGGAGGGAAGAAAGGAAGGCCTCCCCAACAAGGAGGCCAAGGGTCCAAGAAGGGAAAAACTCTTCCCCGGACTGCTCCGCCAACGCCAAAGGATTTACATTTAGGATCGGCCTCCAAGGGCCAAGCCCTGGCGAGATCGTAAGTATCCGGACTCCCAAATAACTTCAAGGTTTTTATTTTCGCCACATAATGTCTTTCTAATGCCGCATACAACCCCGCAAGACGCCTAAGGATGATCTCGCCTGCTTGCCGAGCGGGTCCTTGGGTGCATCGGATATGGATTCCCTTCCGACTGGCTCCACCCCCCGTGCCGCGGACGATGCCGAGGTGGGATCCCAGAAAGGGACCCGCCAGGAGGAGGAGGCCCCGGAGGTGTCACAGGACACCCTCCCGGACTTTGCACGGACTCAGCCTCGAGGCCACAGTGGCTCCGAGTCCGGCGGCGACCCTTCGTAAGAAGGGCAAGACTGCGACGCCGGCTGCCTTCGGCCCAACCGGAGGTGCGGATAATTCTGGAGGCGCCAACAGCCGCTTCCATCAAAGAGGAACACCGTGACTGTTATGAGTGCGGTGATTCGAAGGTTCAGCTCGCCAAGAGCGGGCTGACCAAGCCTCGCAGCAGCCTTCCAACATGCTTTGAGGTAAGAATTTCAATATATGTAAAATGGTACCGCATAGACAAGAGCCCTCGATGCTCGGTTCGGTGTTCGGAAAGAAAAACTGGACTGAGGATCTTTAGAAAGATAAACACAGAGTCATAAAAATATGTCAATATGGGATTGCAGTTGTGCTGCTGACCTCCGCCCAAGACCGATCATGGAGGTCAATACTTTGAAGAAAATTCTCGAGCGGTCCGAGAACGAGCTCGGCCATGCCAAGAAGCAGCTCGAGGAAAAAGAAGGTGAGTAATACCTTATGAAAATTGTACCTTACAGAAAAGGATTTGGTTGCAAGAAAATGACAAGGATAACGTGGGTATTGTAGGGGCCACTAACGAGGTGGCGACCCTGAAGGAGGCGGTGGCCGCGGCCGAACGTAATGCGGCCGCGGAGCGCACCGAGCGAGAGAAGCAGGAGGCGCGGGTGGCGGAGGTACAGCAAGAGCTCCAGGATCTCGTGAAAAAACATGAGAGCTTGGAGCGTGACTCTAATACTCGAGAGTCTCGAGCTTGCAACGGCTCTTGAGAGTGCCAAAGCCGCTAAGGCCAAGCCTACAAGGCTCTCTGTGAGGTTGAGGCGGTGAAGAAAATAGCAGCGGGTAAGTCATTTTTCATGCAAAGTAAGCATGTGAGTGTTAATTACCTGTTGCTTACCCGAATTGGGAGCTCTCCAGGGGCGTTCGCAGATCTTCCTCGCAGCGTGTCCGATGCTGTCGCATTCTACCGGGCCGAGGAGGGGAGCTAGACGGAGAAGGTCTTGGTCTCAAGATCTTTGAGGTCGGACATCCGGTGCCCTTAGCGACTAGGCTGAAGCAGCTGGTCGAGCTCCACAAGGCGGCCGAACAGGCCATGAAGGGCCTCATAGTTCGGCCGTGGCCTAAGGAGGCCATGCTCGGGAGCTACTTCGCCCGGTGCGCCGGTGATGGATGCGTCTGCAGTAGAAGTCATCAAGCATTCCGCTTGTGTTGAGGGTGCCCGTCGGGCCTTGCCCGCGCAAGAAGGTGCACTGGGCAAGATGGATGCCTGTGGCTCGTGGACGGAACCGCCACCAGAGGGCAAGGAGCATCGCATGCCCGAGATGTATTATAAGAGTGTGTCAAGGGCGCCCAGACTATTGCGGGTGAGTGCTCCAAAGATGTAATATTTGAGTAGACTCGCATTTTGTTATCCTGTCGCGCTGAAAACTTAGTTCATATGCGCTAAGCAACGCTTGTTAATTTAAAATATTACCTTCAGGCGGCTGTTTATCAAATCCGAGAGATGGCAAGTCGTCGGCTTCAGCCCCCATGCCACGAGTTACGGGGTGTTCGGGATAAACTTGAGCGCTCTTGTTCCCATTTTTGGGTCCATCTAGGAGGCGCTCAACACAGCCGAACAAGGCAACCGGACTTATAATGCTTGAACACTCTCACTTAGCCATAGAATTCTATAATTTTAAATTTCGCAAAGCCCCTAGTCTTGGAAGGACGAATTTGGGGCACTATCCACGCCTTTGGCCGGACAGATCCGGCTCCTCGCTCTAAGCGGCATAAGTCTTTAAGGACTCGCAAAAACCTCTCGAACAGCGATCGCTCTCGCCTCATCATGACGGGTCAGTTTTAGCTTTCTCCACGAGGCGTTAACCCAGCTCAATCAAGGGCGGAATCGCAGTGGTTCTCCCAAAGTGCCACCTTAGCCGATATAACGGAACGTAAGGTACCAAAACATGGGAGCCGGGCAAACCCAACTATTGACCCAAGACATGATTCGGAGCCGATGCATATAGTGCTATAAGTTCGGGGTGCCGCACTTGTGAAAGTGTTCGGACTCATCATACCATAATGTGGGAAACATAAGCCCCTGGTGTATATTAGCCGTACCAAAGTGTACGGATGCAACATGCCGTGAATGAACATATGTATGAAAAATAAATGCAATTATAATAAAAAAGTGCTGCATTGTTTTATTCAATAAGTGCTGCTACGAATGCAGAACGATACAAATAGTGCGATAAGCAAGGTATGGGACTGTTAAACATGTCCGCCTCCAGGGGTAGGCTGCAGATTGGTGTATAAAAATGCTCGGAATGGAGACCACCTATATATTCGTTGTAGCCTTTATCCTTCCCTGGCTATTGCATCGTGAGTTCGGCAGGTCTGCTGCCGGACAGGGCCTCTGACAAATGGAGTCCTGTGGGTAAAAAGTAAAAGGTAAAAAAAAAAAGAAAAAGGAACGACACACTTGAGAGCCACTGGTGTGATTGAGCCGCAGTCTGGGTTTATCGTGGTTGTGCCCCTCTCCCCATGCCCATGGTATCTTCAGAGCGTAATGGTGTACGCGAAGGACCTGCTTTGACATTTCGCAGGAGCTGGGTTGGGGCCGCATCACACGCTGCGTTCGGAACGTGCTGTGGTCTTGTTGTAAGTTACTCCGGCGCTGCTTGTCAGTCCGGCCGCTTAACGGCCGGACTCGAGAATTGCCTTAAGAGGCTGCATTGCACTTCGCCATGAGAGCCGCTATATGTTCCTCTGCGGCGGAGAGAACGCTTGTTTCCGCTGACCGTGATGACTCCTTGAGGGCCTGGCATCTTGAGCTTGAGGTATGCGAGTGCGGCACCGCGTTGAACTTTGCAAACGCGGTATGTCCAAGCAAGGCATGATAGCCGCCATGAACGGGACTATGTCGAAGATTAACTCCTCGCTTGGAAGTTATCCGGGATCCAAGACCACTTGCAGCAGTAATTGAGCTCGCATAATTGGCTTCTACACCTGGTATGACGCCTTTAAAGGTTGTTTTGGTAGGTTTAATCCTTGAGGGTCTATGCCCATTTTATGACCGTATCCCGGTAAAGCAGGTTCAGTTGCCGCCGTCCATCGTGACTCGTTAGGTGAAATCCATCGACGATTGGGTCTAAGACCAGTGCGGCGAATCCGCCGTGGCGAATGCTGGTGGGGTGGTCCCTTCGGTCAAAAGTGATCGGGCAGGAGGACCATGGATTGAACTTCTGGCAACTGGCTCCATCGCGTAGACATCCCTGAGTGCACGCCTGGCCCTTTTGGGTATTTATGCTGCTTATATCATGTTCACCGTCCGCACCTATGGGGAAACCCTACATCCTCTATTGTTCGGGCGGTTGGGTCTCGCCTCGTCATCGCTTGTGCAGCCCCTTGTCATTGTTTTCAGCAATTAACTTGCCTGCCTATTTGAATACCCAACAGTCCCTGTTGGTGTGGTTAGCTGGCTTTTCGGGGTGCCGTATCCGCACAAGCGGTCGAGTATTCGGTCCAAATTGGACGGACCCGGGTAGTTCTTTTGAATGGCTTTTTCCACTGACCGGTTTAGAGCCTCTGAATCCGGCATTGATTGTCAGATCCTCAATATTGTCGCCGTTAACGCGGCGCTTGTTTTTGTTATGACGCTGCCTGCCGCTTTCGGTCCTTGAAGTCCGGACTGCCAGAATTTTTGCCGAGGTTGTTGCTGCGTGCTAGCTAGCTGTCCTCACCCGCAGAAGCGGGTCATGAGTGATGTGAGGGCTGCCATGGATTTCGCTTTTCCTTTCCTAGGTGCGGGCAAGCCACTCGTCATGGATGTTATGCTTGAAGGATGCGAGGGCCTCCGCATCCGGACAATCGACGATTTGGTTTTTCTTGGTTAAGAACCGTGTCCGTAATTGTTCCGCCAATTCGTGCTGGCTGCTGAATTATGTGGCTTAGGTCATCGGCGTCGGTGGTCGCACATAAGTGCCTGGAAGTTATCGAGGAATGCAGCTTCAGTGTCCTCCCAGCTCCCAATTGACTCTGCTGGCAAGCTGTTGAGCCAATGCCGGGCTGGTCCTTTAAGCTTGAGGGGAGGTATTTGATGGCGTGAAGATCGTCACCATGGGCCATGTGGATGTGAAGGAGATAGTCTTGATCCAAACCGCGGGGTCTGTTGTGCCATCATAGGATTCAATATTGACGGGTTTAAACCCTTCGGGGATTTGATGATCCATTACTTCGTCTGTGAAGCATAGTGGGTGTGCGGCGCCTCTGTACTGGGCGATATTGTAAGTGCATCTAGTGCCCCTTAGTGATCTTGGTGTATTGAAGACTTATAGGTTAAGGAACTAATGCGTTTGTGAGTGTACACAGGTCTATAAGTCTATGAGGAGTTTGATATTTACAGAGAAAGTCGACCTAAAAATGAAGTTCTTCGTTGAAGACTTTGATATTCTCAAGACTTTCTCAAGACTTTGAAAGTGAAGAAATTGGTGTGACCTTGAAGACTTGGTATTCATTTGAGGAACATGAAGCGTGAAGACTTTTGTTTTCGTAGTTTCATTTTCTCTTTCTTGAGTCATAGGAAACACCGTGCATCGTTAAAGGGGGTCGAGGAAATACTAAGGAAAAATTTCCATGTGATGCTCAACTCAAAATCCTACACCTACCAATCCCTTCGAGTGAAGCCTTTGGAAATCTCATACTGATTCAGTCAATTTCTTCAAAGGATGTGAGACGAAGTTCTTCCGGTCGCCGAGGAATTTGTTCGACCGAGGAGTTAGGAATTCGCCAAAGGCGGATTGCCTACACAAAGGAGGAACATGATAGCCCCGAGGAATTTGATATTCAAATTTTCGTTCTGTCTTGTCTTGACCTGTCCCAAAATATCTTATCCACCTAACGGTCATATCATTGAAGGGCATTTATGTCTTATCATGTCGGGCTGCTCCCTAGGCTATAAATAGCCGCCCCTACAACCACTAGCTGGTTGGCTGCTCCGAGAGAAACTTGACACTTGTCATTTGAGAGCAACCCATCCTCCGAGGACTTTGAGCGAAAATCATCGAGTGAGGAAAACCCAAAAACCAAACCCCTACAAACCCGAAGTGATTGAGCATCACTAAAGAAATTGATCCTGCGTGGATCCGACGCTTGTTACCTTTGAAGACTGTGCTTCTTCCAGACGGTTAGGCGTCATGGTCTAGAGCATCCAAGAGGAATTGTGGATCACCGAGTGACCAAGTCTGTGAAGGTTTGGAAGTCGCTCAAGACTTACCACGAGTGATTGGACGAGGTCTGTGTGACCTTAGTTCAAGGAGAATACGGTGAGGACTTGGTGTCCCGAGCTGAGTGCTCAGCGACCGGGTGTCCGGACTGTGTCCTCGAGTTTAAATACTCAGCCGCTCCAACCAGACGTACAACTGAGACATCAGTTGGAACTGGTCTACCAAATCATTGTCTTGACCAACCTAACTGGTTCTATTTCCTCAACCCTTTCATTTCCTCATTATTGTGTTGAGTGTTTGTTCATATCTGTGTTTGAAGACTTTGACTGAAGACTTCCTCAATTTCCTCAGATCAAATTCTTCACCGCTTTGTCTTCATCTTGTGTTATCCTGTGATTACGCTTTTACGTACTATGTGCTAGTCTTCATTTCATCATGATGACCATGCGTGTATTCTGTTATGCTTACTCGAGTACTTATTCCGCTGCTAATAGTTCTTCGTTAAGGAATTTCCTCACCGGCAAATTCCTCAGTGAAGAATTCATAAAAATCGCCTATTCACCCCCCCCTCTAGTCGACATAACGCACTTTCAATTGGTATCAGAGCAAGGTACTCCCTTGTTCTGTGTGATTTTGGTTTAACCACCTGGAGTTTTAGTTATGTCGACCGCAGGTATGATCAAGGTCTCAGCAGGGTGTCCTACCTTTGATGGGACGGACTACCCCTCATCGGAAGAACAAGAAGCTTAATGCATCTTGAAGCAATTGACAACGATCTACGGTATGTTGTGGAAAATGGTGTTCCTCACCACACCTTCTCCGAATGCTGCTGATGTGAAGAGATTCAAGCAACTCGATTCTCAAGCAAAGAATATCATATGTGGCCATCCGAGCAAAGGTCAATATGGAAGAGTGAGTGCTTTGGAAACCGCCAAGCTCATCCGGGATAGGCTGTCCAAAGTGAATGAAGGAGTCTCAACTCAGCGTGACTCTCGAGTTGATGTTCTTGAATCTCTTCAACCACTTCAAAAGACTCGACAATGAAAATGTCCAACAAACCTTTGATCGCCTCATCGACATCTCAAATGAGCTTCAAGCCCTCGGTGCCATCGACATCACCGACCATGAGGTGGTGAAGAAACTGTTGAGATCGCTTGATTCCTCATTTGATATTCTGGGTCTGATGATACAAGAACGGGCTGACTACAAGTCTCTTGATCCTGCCGATATCCTCGAAAGGCTAAATACTCACGAGTTCCAGCTTGCTGAAAAGAGAGATCTCTATGGTTCTAGCTATGGAAAACACGTGCCTCAAGGCCAAGGTTTTGTCTCGAATCTGAGTGTGAAGACTCGGTAGTAGCCTCGGAGATCCTCAAGAATTAGGCCAGGAGCTAGCAATCGCCGTGAAGAAATTCCAGAAGTTCTCAAGACGTGGTCGCTTTGGAAAATCCTCAAGAAACAAAGTGATTCCTCATCCAAAGGACTATAAGAGAAGACTTTGTCACAAATGCAAGAAACCTGGTCACTACATCCAAGATTGTCCTCAGTGGGAAAAGGAATTAAAGAAGAAAAAACACAAGGATTACAGTTTTGATGATGCGAAGAAGAAGAAGAAATCATCGAAATCTTCATCATCAAAATCCTCAAAGCCTTCTTCTCACAAGAAGAGCAGCTTCAAAAAGGCTCGGGCATTCATTGGCAAGGAAATGGACTCTGAAGCTGAATCTGAGGAACATGAGGAAGAGGAGGCATCAGAAGACTCTGAGTCCGGTGTGGCGAGTCTAGCTCTCGCCATCGCTTTCACGACAAGTCCATCTTCAACTCTGAAGAAAATGACCTCACCAACAAAGCTGATGAAGATAGTGATGACTACGCCCCACCTATTGCTTCATGGCAAAGGGTGCCAAGGTACTCAAATATACCTCCTCACGAATCTAGTGAAAATGAATCGATGAAGATCTAAAGCCCAGTTACTCAAAACTTGCTAAGATTGTTGTAAAACAACAAAGGGCTTTAGAAAAGGTTCAAAACATGCTAGATAAGAGTGATGATATGTTAGGTGAAGAAATGGATCGCACTAAAGCCCTGACTGAAAATCTTCAGAGACTTCAGTCTAGGTTTGACAGCCTTCAAGGTCATCATAACACTCTCTTATCTGATCATGAGAAACTTTCTTATGAATTTCTTCAAAGAAAGCAAGATCTTGAGAAGATAAGAGTGAGTTATGAAGATCTTCAGAAGGAGCACGATTCATTACTTGCTCAACAAATCAGCACTTCTCAGGAAGAATTTGTTCCTCCATGCTTAAAGTGCATTGAACGTGAATCTGCTAATTCTTCACCTGAATGTTCAAATGCTTCAACTGTTACAAATTCTTCACCTGCCTCTGCCATCACTAATTCCTCATCCGAGGACATTGCTAGTATCACCGACGATGCAGGGCTGAAGGAACTGCATACCATGTGCATGTACAAAAGCCTCAAAGGGCATCAGACTCTTTGTGATGTGCTTAAAAGCAGATCCTCAACAGGAACCCTAGGAAAGAGGGTATTGCCTTTGAGAGGAAACTCAATGCTGATGGAACATATTGGAAGCCCGAGCGGTATCCCAAAACCTCATGGGTTGCTGCAAAGGGACCTCCAGCTTGATCCATCTAACTTATCCGGCTTTACATGCGAATCTCCTCATTCTTCCGATGAGTCATTTGACTCCAACTATAAACTGTTCAAAAATCAGAATGGTGAAGTATTTGCTAGATATGTTGGCACTAATCGCAGGAACGGTTCCCTATGAAGAAAATCTGGGTTCCCAAGAAGTGCCTTTGAAAGTCTTCAGGTGAATGTCCTCATGACACCACCTGTGAAGAATAGGAACCCCAGATCAAATTCTTCATCTGGACCAAATTCTTCATATGGATCCAAGTCCTCATACGGACCAAATTCCTTACGTGGATCAAAATCCTCAAAAGGATCAAAGTCCTCATATGATTATCATCGTGCTAACAACTGTGTTTCGCAGGGTAGAGCTAAGGGCTATGAATATGTGCATTATTCTTCAAACCAATATGTTCATAATTTCTCGAAGAATTTCTCTGCTTATTCATATGCTTACCCTAACCCCTCTTATGTGAAACGAAATTGTTTGGCTTCTATGCCACCATTCTCGTATGGTGCTCGCAGAGTGATGAACTCTTTGCCACCCCTTCAGATGTGGGTGGTGAAGAAAAAGAACTAATCTCTTCGGCAGGGTCAGGTCTCCAAACGTGCCTTAACGTCTGAAGAATTTGCTGGGGACCTGACAAAATGCCTGAAAGGACGCAGGCTAATCATGATGAAATGACCTTTCATTTCACACGTCCTCATACTTCTAATCATGATGAAATTCATCTGATTAACTTGATATCATATTCTTCACTGATGAAGTATATGAGATCGTAAGTTGTACTAATTCATCTGCAGGATGATCAACCCAAAGCCACTGAGTGGGTTCTCGATAGTGGATGTACAAATCACATGACTGGTGACAAGAATCTATTGATGGATGCTCCCTTATCATCGTCACATCTGAAGCATATCATCTTTGGCCGACGAAGGCAAAAGTCGTATTGGGTCTTGGTAAGGTTGCGATCTCTAAGGACATACACATGGACAAAGTCATGCTTGTTGAGTCCTTAGGATACAACCTCATGTCGATCTCAATGCTTTGTGATCTTGATATGGTTGTTATCTTTGGCAAGTATCGTTGTGTTGTGATTATGGAAGCTGACAATTCCAAAGTCTTCGAAGGCTTTAGGAGAGGAGACTTGTATATTGATGATTTCTCTACAGGACCACAACCAGCCGTGTGTCTACTTGCAAAAGCTTCGTATAAGGCTGGCTATGGCATCGGCGACTTGGTCATGCAGCATGAGGAATTTGCACGCGCCATGAAGAAGAAGCATGTCATTGGCATTGAGAATGTCAAATTCCTCAAGGATCACTTATGCGGAGCCTGTGAAGCTGGAAAAATGACCAAGGCCAAGCATCCAAATAAGACTATCATGACCACTACTCGTCCCTTCAATTGCTTCACATGGACCTCTTTGGTCCCAATCATTACTCAAATTGTCGTTAATGATGCATCTCTATATGGCTTTGTTATTGTTGATGATTACTCTCGTTACACATGGGTACACATTGTTACTTACAAAAATCAAGTGCAGGAAGTCTTCAAACGATTTACCTCGAGGGCTTCAACTAACTTTGGTGTGAAGATCAAACACATCAGAGTGACAATGGAACTGAAGTTCAAGAATTCGGTCTTGATGCCTATCTTGATGAACTTGGTATTACTCATGAGTTATCTGCTCCTTATACTCCTCAGCAAAATGGCATCGTGGAGCGCAAGAACAGAACTCTTGTTGAGATGGCTCGCACTATGCTTGATGAATACAAAACACCTAGTCGTTTTTGGATTGATGCAATTGATACTGCGTGCCACATCATCAACAGAGTATATCTTCACAAATTATTCAAAAAGACTACCTATGAACTCCTCAACGACAAGAAACCCAATGTAAGTTACTTCAAAGTCTTTGCTAAATGCTGGATTAGAGATCCTCATCACAATTCTAAATTTGCACCGAAAGCACATGAAGGTTTTATGCTTGGTTACGGAAAGGACTCGCACACCTACAGAGTCTTCAACATCGCTCTTCACAAGATTGTTGACATTTGAGATGTGCGGTTCGATGAAACTAATGGCTCGCAAAGAGAGCACCTACCTTCTGTGTTAGATGAACCAGCACCGAGGATTCTATCAAGTTCAAGGCAACCGAGGATGTCATTCCTCTTCAAGAATCTGCTGAAGAATTCATTCCTCAGACGTGAAGAACGCCGAGCTGATGCACTCAAGATAATGTCAAGACAATGGTGCCGAGGAAAATGATCAAATTCCTCGACGACAACCAGCTCATCCTCGCGTTGCAAAAAGAAGTGCAAGTGGAGAAGATCATCGATGACATTGAAGCGCCAGGTCCTCTCACACGCTCAAAAGCTTCACATTTATCTAACTTTTGTGGGCACTATGCTTTTGTCTCTACCACAGAGCCCACTAAGGTAGATGAAGCATTTCTCGAACCGGAGTGGATTCAGGCTATGCAAGAAGAATTACATCAGTTCGAGCTCAACAATGTCTCGAACTGGTCAAACGTCCATATCCTCGCAAGCATAATATCATTGGCACAAAGTGGATCTACCGCAACAAGCAAGATGAAAATGGTCTTGTGGTAAGGAATAAGGCACGATCGGTAGCTCAAGGCTACACACAGGTTGAAGGAATTGATTTCGATGAAACTTTTGCACTGTTGCTAGACTTGAGGCTATTCAAGCATATTACTTGCTTATGCTAATCATAATGATATTATCTTATATCAAATGGATGTGAAAAGTGCATTCCTCAATGGTAAGCTTGAGGAAGAAGTATATGTTGCTCAACCCCTGTGTTTTGAAGATCCAAAGAATCCTCGACAAAGTCTTCAAACTCAACAAGGCCCTCTATGGTCTCAAACAAGCCCCACAGGCGTGGTATGATACATTGAAGGAATTCTTCGTGAAGAATGGCTTCACACCAGTTAACTTCGACCCTACTCTATTTACTAAATCTTATGATGGTGAACTGTTTGTGTGCCAAATATATGTTGATGATATTATCTTTGGTCAGATTGACCAACGTTATAGTGATGAATTTGCCTATATGATGAGTGAAGAATATCAAATGTCTATGATGGGAGAGTTTAAATTCTTCTTAGGTCTTCAAATTGGCCAACAGCAAGAATGGCATATTCATATCTCAGGAGAAATACCTCAAAGATGTTCTCGAGGAAATTCGGCATGCAAGATTGCAAAGGCGTAAAATTCCTATGCCCACAAATGGCCATCTATGCAATCGATGAAAATGGTATTGACTTCGATCACAAGGTATACCGCTCCATGATTGGTTCTTTATTGTACTTATGTGCATCTAGGCCAGATATAATGCTTAGTGTTTGCATGTGTGCCCGATTTCAAGCTACACCGAAGGAATCACACCATAAGGCTGTGAAGCATATTCTTCGATATCTAGCTCACACACCAACACTAGGATTATGGTACCCCAAGGGATCTGCTTTTGATCTCATTGGATATTCTGACTCTGACTATGCTGGTGATCGTGTGAACCGCAAGTCAACTTCCGCACTTGTCATTTCCTCGGACGATCTTTAGTCCGTTGGTCCTCGAAGAAACAGTAATCGTGTATCACCGCTTCATCATGGAAGCTGAATACATTGCTGCTGGCTCGTGTTGTGCTCAATTGCTATGGATGAAGCAAACTCTCAAGGACTATGGCATCAACATGAAGAATGTGCCTCTCATCGTGACAATGAGAGTGCCATCAAGATTGCTCACAACCCAGATTCAAAGACTCGAAGACAAAGCACATTCAAATTCGTCATCATTTTCTTCGTGATCATGTGTTGAAGGGCGACATCTCCATCGAAAGCATGTGAAGATCAAGAACAGCTAGCCGATATCTTCACTAAGCCCTTGGATGAGAAGAGATTTAGCAAGTTGCGGTGTGAGCTAAATATCTTAGAATCTTCGAACGTTCTTTGAAAAGGACACACATCCTGACACTTATGCAAAATTGATGACTTAGATGTGCAACACATGAAGAAACGTTTTTATTCAATCCAGGAAGAATAACACTCTAAGTGTGAAGAAATTAATGAAGAATTTGATTCTTAGAACCCTCGACAATTGTAATGCCGTGTCTGAAATCATCATTCTTATACGGTGGGTCACGCCACCACCAAAGTTGAAAATCTTCAATTTGAATTTTTCCTCGCTTTTGAAATTCTTCAACTTTGCAAAATCTTCACTGCTTCCGCTGCCTTTCTTCATTGGCTATATATATATATATATATATATATATATATATATATATATATATATATATATATATATATATATATATATATATATATATATATATATATATGGGTTTATGTCCTCTACAAAGATTCACTTATGGCTATTTCTTCAAGTCGCTTTTCGCTAAGTGAATGTGATCGGACCCTTCCCCTCTATGCTATACTCAACCCAATCTATTCACAAATTCTTCATGTGCGTTCTATTTGAAACTCGCTCAAAATCTTCACTGTGTCCTGGTCACCAAGAAATTAAGTAACGGAACATTAAAACTGATATTATCCAAATTTTTGGTTTTGCCGCTCAAATCGTTCCGCATCCCATGATGCATTATTTTACTCACCCACGATCGTACTCGATCTCCACTACACAGTACGTGGGTGACACATGTCGTGAGAAGGAGAATGGTCAGGGGCACGTTCGTCCTAAATCTTCGGGCGAACAGTTTTTCACTGCCTCTATAAATACCCCTCTCTCCATCCTCACTTCTTTTACCCGCCGACCTCTCTCTCCCGCCGAGCTCCTCAAACCCTAAGCGCCGCCCGCTTCTCCATCGTCAGCCCGGTGAGGAAGAGCTTCATCGCCTCGACCTCGTCAGCCGACGATCAAGACCGATCAAGGAATCTTCACTCCGCCGCTGTAGCTGTCTTCCTCCGCCGAGTTAGGGCAAGGAAGATCTAACTCGATTTAACTTCCCATCCGTTCTTCTCAGTTCGTCGTGTTCTTCATTTCGGGTAATTAAAAGTTACTTTTATTACTCTCTTTGATTCTCAAGCTTTCCTGAAAATCTTCAAAGGTGTTTATTCTTCAAATCTTCACACATATGAACACCACACACATCATATGATCTTGAACTATTTTACTAAGCAATCATTTTCTTCAAGATTCCCTAATTGTGTGGATCTTCGATCTGTACAACTCTGGAACTTAAGACAAGAACGCTTAGTGAAATCCTTCAAGGCACATCCGATCAAATTCCTCAAAACTTGTTCTTTTCGAAAAACCTTCTCAGAACGCATATGACCTCTCCAAATTCCTCGCACCTGTACTCTGTTCACAGGTACTCATGTCATTTCTTTGAATCACTAGGTTCTCATCAACTTAACTCATTTGCAGCGTTCCTCGAAGAAAAGTTGCATACTTCTTCAGAGAACTCAATTGTTCAAATTCCTCAATCAAGAATATGGCGACGGTAAGAAGCCACGTAAAGGAGGAAAGAAACCCGAGATTATGACTGCTTTTGAGATCCCCGAGGAAATTTATGCCGACTATTGCACACCGATGAAGCAAAATTTGGCAAAGAAAACAAAAATCAGCGCAAGGTGCGATTCAGAAGATTGAACGGAGATGGGCAAGGGAATGGAGGAATACAGATATGTGACTCCAAAGTACATGAAGAAATTCGCTCTCAATCCTCCATGCCCAAGAGCTCCATTGGCACTGGCCAAGTAGCTGATCCCACAAGCATCAAACATGGTGAGGACTTTCCAAGAATGGGCTAAGAGCCAAGCTTAAATTGGCAAGACAAGCCAAGGAGGCGGTGAAGAAATTCAATGAGGATTACGCCATCGCTATCGCATCGAGGCCTCGGTCAAACCGAGGAAATCCATGCCAAAGAAGCCTGCTCATAAGCCAAGTGCTTCACCATCAGCGCCCTCACGGCCAAGTTCCTCAGCAGCGCCCTCAAGGCAAATTCCTCACACTACTACAGCTCCACCAAAGTCCTCAATAGCTCCTTCAAAGTCCTCAGCTCCTGTGCATCTGGCTACATGTCAAAGGACTGCTGGTTTCTCGATTGCCTCTGGTGTTTCAAAGAAGTTCCTCGGCAGCACCAATTTCATCGTTCTGCCCGACTCTGCTGAAGACCAAAGCAACAGCTGGACGAGGTCCTCGTCCAAGTCCAAAGAAGAAAAAGGTCGAATTCCACGTGCCTTCGATGATGAAGCTTCGATGATGAACTTATGGAAATCATCGAGATCGCCAAGAAAGGGCCGCTAGAGCCAAAGGCACATCTGTACATCGCTGTTGGATCCGAGGAAAATCGTCGATTATATTGATCTCTGGCACAAGGATCCAAACACCCCTATGCCTGATTTTCATCTGAACCCTGGACAAAGTCATATGTTGACCCATTTCATCGCTGAAGAGAAATGGAAGTTTGAAAAGGCAAGAGAGATCAAGAAGGCTCAATACGTAAAGGAGAAGTTCCTCAAGAAAACGTTGTCAAAATGACACCGAGGAACTTCTCAAGGTCCAGACTGAAATTCAAGACCTCAAAGAAAAACTTCGATTCTTATTATGCTGATTGGCAAGGAGCCAAGGTCAGATTCATTAACTGACGAAGAAATTCACCAATGTTGCTGCCCTAACGCAACATGAAATTCCTCAGTCAAGCCTCACTCAGCCGATCAAGAACATGCCAAAGACACCGATGAAATTCAGGCGGCTGATGAAAATGCTAGTTCCAGGGCTGATGATCCCATTCCAGTACCGAAGAAATTGCCAGGCATCCACTAGTGGTGCGCTCAAGAAATTGAACAAGACAGTGGCAACCGCATCGCCATACCGAGGAAATTCAACCAGATTCCTCAGCTCCTCCTGCGCCAACACCAACTCCAATTCTTCCATCTGCCTCTGATGTGAAGAAAACCAAGGCTACAGAACGAGCTGCAGTGAGGAAAAAGAAGGCATCAGCTGTGTCAAATTCTTCGGCTGCAAAGAAAATGAAGCCAATGACCAGCTCACTCGAAATCCAATTGATGTTGTTCCGATCTCCTCCATGCCATCAAAGGACCTTGTTCCTTTTGGAGAAGACCATGAGATCCCAATCGGATCTGATGAAGAACATCATTCTGCTGCTTCGTCAGAGCAGATTGATGAAGAAATTGAAGTGGACGCAATCCCTTCAACCCCAGTCATTTCCTCACCTATGCCTCAGTTCACAGCTAAAGAGGCTGGTGTTGAGGAAATTGAAGATGAAGATTTGGATATAGGGTGCACCACACCTGTGATGAATGATGACTTTTGGGAAAGTCAGCATCCCAATACTCCTCTCTTCACCCCGCTCCAACAGATTCCTCAGTCCCCTACACCAACAGTTCAAATGGACTCTGAAGAAACTCAACCCACTTGCTCATGCATGAAGAAATTCCAGCCACTAGTGCCGATGAACCCGCTGCCGCTGATCCTCGATCAAGACTGTTGAGGAACAAGAAATCCCTCAGCCTGAAGAACCCGAGCTCGCGATTCCTGAGGTGGTGATGCAACTCACTGACACTCCTCTGCCCAAGCAAAAGAATCCATTCTCAAGAAAACAAAAGTTCAAGGCTGAAGATTTCTTTGCCGAGCACGTATTCTTCACTAACTATAATCCATATGATTCTGCTCGCATAAGGAAGAGGCGTTTCTGGACTGCCAGCCAAGCCAATTTCTATTCCTTAGTGCTCTTCAACAAAGACAAAGTCTTCGATCATGCTCATATTCCTCATGTGGACATGGAGTCTCTGCCCGGCTTTGAGCCAGTCCTCAGTGTTCTTCACGACGCAGGACTTCTGAATTTCTGCACTGATATCTGTGATTGGAATGATGAACTCATTCTTCAATTCTATGCAACGCTGCACATCACCGGAGACGCCAAGACGTGAACTCATGGGTATTAGACTGGATGTCCGAAAATACTCAAGATACAAGGCACCAACAACTGAATTGCTTCGCGTTTCTACCACTCAGTCCTCCACTTGATGGTGCTCGTTGTATCTACAACGAACCGTAACTTTCAAATCACTATGTGCAAGTGCCGATGAAGCCTTTGAAGCCAAGGCAGGCCCCAAGAACCAAATTCCTCGTCAAGGAATTATTGTATGTGCCTCGACTGTCTATCGATTCGACGAAGACAATGAGTCCCATCAAAGGCCACGACTCAAATGATGAAGAAGTCGTTGGCATCATGAAGAATATGCTTTTCAACATCATCCATGGCGTTCCCTGGCCAACTTCCATGATTTCTTCATGAGGACTCACGGCAAACATTGCTATGTCACCGCTTGAGCTGAAGCCTTATGCGCCTTTGGATAATTAGATTCATCAGGACAAGGTATTCACTCAATTACAAGGTCGATACTCGAACCACCGCAGCTACTTGCCCTCGATTGAAGTCCTCAAACGGACATTTACCTCACCGATGACAAGGGCAAGGCTATCGCTGTGATCGATGAAGGCATTCGTCCATTGGATGGACAGTTTATAAAGCAGCATCCTACTCCACCAATGATGACTACGCCACACATGAATCTGCCGCAAATACCTCACCAAGCAAAGTCCTCAAGCCACAAAGCACCTGTGGTGATGACTGATCGTGAGTTACTCCTCAGTCTTCATCAGAAGGTGATCGCAATCATAAATGGGTCAAGCGTCAATTTGGTTCAATTCTTCACAACATGACCTCAACACACAATGCAGTGAAGAAAAACCACTACTACCTCCATGAAACCTTCAAACGCACCTGGGCTGTTCTTTCACATGTCTATGGCGGAAGAACCGACATCAATGGGACTCAAGGAAGAATTTGACCGGTCTGCACCTCCTCCAGAAGAAATACAAGAAGGTCAAAGTTCCTTCCTTGGTGGCTAGCTCCTATTCTTCATCGCGACATCGATGAAAATGAAGACTTGGACGACACCGCGGCAGGTCCTACTCCAACAACCGACCCCAACAACGTGGCGCTCCTTCTTCAACTTGAAATTCTTCAGAGCGCTACCCCGCTTTTGATCCTTTTGGTCATTCGATGACAAAGGGGAGAAATTTGAGTTAGTCTTCAAGCAGGTCTATTTTATTGCCCATATACAACAATTTATTTTTGTTAAGTTACAACTCTCGTTCTTCTGAAACTTTTATTGGATCGAGTTGTAATCTTAAACCCGATGGTGCTTTGATACTTTTGATGCACTATGCTCTTGCACTATGCTCTGATTCTCTTGAGCTTCTTGAGCTCTGATACTCTTGATGCGTTATTTTGCATGCTTGTTCCTCATTAATTTTATCGCACGCATGCTGAATTACATCAAGCACCATATTTCATCATGCATTTCAAATTCTTCATATTATATGTCAAATGCGTGTATGAATTACAAGATATAGGGGGAGATCTCCATGATTCAACTCTTCAAAATGTGCATTGCCTCAAAAGCAAATTCCTCACTATGCACATCTTCAGGGGAGTTCTTCTATATCTTGCAATCAAATTCCTCATTATCAAGATTTACACTTCATATGTTTATCCCGTTGAAAACTTAACCTATATTGTCATCAATCACCAAAAGGGGAGATTGTAAGTGCATCTAGTGCCCCTTAGTGATTTTGGTGTATTGAAGACTTATAGGTTAAGGAACTAATGCGTTGTGAGTGTACACAGGTCTATAAGTCTATGAGGAGTTTGATATTTACAGAGAAAGTCGACCCCTAAAAATGAAGTTCTTCAATCAAGACTTTGATATTTTGAAGACTTTCTGAAGACTTTGGAAGTGAAGAAACTGGTGTGACCTTGAAGACTTGGTATTCATTTGAGGAACATGAAGCGTGAAGACTTTTGTTTTCGTAGTTTCATTTTCTCTTTCTTGAGTCATAGGAAACACTGCATCGTTAAAGGGGGTCGAGGAAATACTAAGGAAAAATTTCCATGTGATGCTCAACTCAAAATCCTACACCTACCAATCCCTTCGAGTGAAGCCTTTGGAAATCTCATACAGTTCAGTCAATTTCTTCAAAGGATGAGACGAAGATCTTCCGTCACGAGGAATTTGTTCTGACCGAGGAATTAGGAATTCGCCAAAGGCGGATTGCCTACACATGAGGAACATGATAGCCCCGAGGAATTTGAGATTCAAATTTCCGGATCTGTCAGGTCACAAGGCCACCTGTCCTAAAATATCCTATCCACCTAACGCTCATATCATTGAAGGGCATTTATGTCTTATCATGTCGGGCTGCTCCCTAGGCTATAAATAGCCGCCCCCTACAACCACTAGCTGGTTGGCTGCTCCGAGAGAAACTTGACACTTGTCATTTGAGAGCAACCCATCCTCTAAGGACTTTGAGCGAAAATCATCGAGTGAGGAAAAACCCAAAAACCAAACCCCTACAAACCCAAAGTGATTGAGCATCACTGAAGAGATTGATCCTGCGTGGATCCGACCATTGTTACCTTTGAAGACTGTGCTTCTTCCGGACGGTTAGGCGTCATGGTCTAGAGCATCCAAGAGGAATTGTGGATCACCGAGTGACCAAGTCTGTGAAGGTTTGGAAGTCGCCTGAAGACTTACCACGAGTGATTGGACGAGGTCTGTGTGACCTTAGTTCAAGGAGAATACGGTGAGGACTTGGTGTCCTGAGCTGAGTGCTCAGCGACTGGGTGTCCGGGACTGTGTGTCCTCGAGTTTAAATACTCAGCCGCTCCAACCAGACGTACAACTGAGACAACAGTTGGAACTGGTCTACCTAACTGGTTCTATTTCCTCAACCCTTTCATTTCCTCATTATTGTGTTGAGTGTTTGTTCATATCTGTGTTCGAAGACTTTGACTGAAGACTTTCTCAATTTCCTCAGTTCAATTTCTTCACCGCTTTGTCTTCATCTTGTGTTATCCTCGTGATTACGCTTTCGTACTCTGTGCTAGTCTTCATTTCATCATGATGACCATGCGTGTATTCTGTTATGCTTACTCGAGTATTTATTCCGCTACTAATAGTTCTTCGTTAAGGAATTTCCTCACCGGCAAATTCCTCAGTGAAGAATTCATAAAAATCGCCTATTCACCCCCCCCCTCTAGTCGACATAACGCACTTTCAGATATCACGACGAAGCTCAAAAGAGCTTTGTCTGTTTTGTTCGGCCCGGCCGGACTTACTGTGTCTGGCGCGACGGTTGTCGTCACGTACCGTGGGGCGCCCACGCGATCCATAGATCGATCTTGATTGTCTTGCCTTGTCCTCCAATATATCTCGTGAAGTCCGGAGCGCCTCGTGGGCCGTGTGCTTTTGAGCGATGCCGGGCACGGTTCTAGTGAAGGGCCTAGAGGCCTCTCGTCGCGACCACGGGTGGTCGGTCACCGTATTGTCTCCTAGTGATGCGGGTTCATAAGCCTCCTCCTCTAATCGGGGAGCAGCTTGCGTTTTGGGTAGCTTTTGAGGGGCGCTCGAGCTCATGCTCTTCGCCGCGAGGACTTCAGTCCATCCGTCGACTAGCAGATCTTGATCAGCTCTAAGTTGTTCGCTTTTTCTTGAGGCTGTTCGCCGTGGCCATAAGCCTGCATCTAAAACGCCTCTTGTTCAACGGGATCCTCGTGCACGCATTTAATTCATCATCTTCGAGGCTTGCTTCGTCTCGAAGGGAGGCATATAATCCTCTACCTCTTCTTCGCCGCCGCCTCTCGTGAGGGTGGGCGTCTCCATTCTCCGCTACCGGATCTTCTTTGGAGTGCATTGTCTTCGACACTGTCCGGTATTGTTATCTCCGGTGCCGGAATCTTCATTCTTGCTGTGGCAGGATTTAGAGCGGCGCCGCTGACGCCGGCGCTTG
This sequence comes from Aegilops bicornis, assembly GCA_021605145.1. Lineage (NCBI taxonomy): Eukaryota > Viridiplantae > Streptophyta > Magnoliopsida > Poales > Poaceae > Aegilops > Aegilops bicornis. The sequence goes on from CM038675.1 coordinate 579,973,746, forward strand.
GGCTGTTTCTTGGAGGGGTCATCCTCCTCTTTTCCTTCGCCATTCCCATCCTTTGGGATATCCACCATGTATATGTCATATGATGAGGTGGCTTTCCAGTGCCCGGTAGGCGCTGGTTCTTGTTCGTCTCCGGCATCGTCGTCCATACCGTCGATGTCTTCGGAGTCATAGTCTAGCATGTCGGTTAGATCATTGACAGCGGCTACCAAGTGGGTGGTGGGTGGGTTTGAATTTCTTCGTCGTCCGCATCCCAACCGTCCTGACCGCAGTCCGGCCAAGGATCTCCTGATAACGAGAGGTACTTTAGCGAACTCAAGATGTCGCCAAAAGGTGAGAGTTGAAAGATGTCCGCTGCGGTGAACTCCATGACCGGCGCCCAATCGGATTCGATCGGAGGGGGTGCGGGAGGTTCGGAGTCCGCAAGGAGTCCGCACCTCGAGTCGCGAGCTTTATGAGGGACAAGATCGGTGTTCGCCTCTATCGCCAGAGGTTGCAGCCCCGAGGCGGTGTCTAGCCATTTGTCCCTGATCTGCATGTACCGCTCTGAATTGAAGATCGGAGCGGGTTCGAAAAGGCCTCCAGTGGTACCGTCTGCCGCAGAGCTAAATCATGCTCGCCGTGATAGTGCGGCACACTTGGCTGTGGCTCGACTCCATCGAGGATCAAGTCCCCGCGGATGTCAGCCGTGAAGTTCAAACTTCCAAATCTGACCTGACGGCCAGGGGCGTAGCTTTCGATCTGCTCCAGATGGCCAAGCGAATCGGCCCGCAGTGCAAAGCCGCCGAATACGAAGATCTGTCCGGGGAGAAAAGTCTCACCGACTGCGTCGTTGATGATGGTCGAAGAAGCCATCGATCCTATCGGTGACGACACGAGGAACTCTCAATGAAAGCACCAATGTCGGTGTCAAACCGGCGGATCTCGGTAGGGGGTCCCGAACTGCAAGGCGTCTAGGCGGATGGTAACAGGAGACAAGGGACACGATGTTTTACCTGTGTTCGGGCCCTCTTGATGGAGGTAAAACCCACGCCCCGCTTGATTAATATTGATGATGTGTGTTACAAGAGTGGATCTACCACGAGATCAAAGAGGCTAAACCCTAGAAGCTAGCCTATGGTATGATTGTTGTTCGTCCTATGGACTACAGCCATCCGGTTTATATAGACACCGGAGAGGGCTAGGGTTACACAAAGTCGGTTACAAAGGTAGGAGATCTACATATCCGTATCACCAAGCTTGCCTTCCACGCCAAGGAAAGTCCCATCCGGACACGGGACGAAGTCTTCAATCTTGTATCTTCATAGTCTTGGAGTCCGGCCGATGATGATAGTTCGGCTATCCAGACACCCCCTAGTCCGGAACTCCCTCAGCACTGCTTCTCATCATGCCGAACATGATTATGCAGTCCTTCCAGAGCCCATATCGACATATCTTTGTCGGATGGCTCTTTGGACCCGTCAGATATGAATAGTGATTCACTTCCGACCGCCTCCACCCCTCGCCCTACGGGTGACGCCGAGGTGTTGTCCCAAAGGGCACCGAGCCAGGGGGAGGTAGTCCTGGAGGCGCCTCAAGGCGACACTGCGGACCCTGGGCGCAATGGGAGCAAGACTCCCATGGGCTCCAAGTTCGGCCTCAAGTCGAACACTGCGCCGAAACCTCCAGTGGTTCCGGACTCTGTGAGGCGACCCCCTGTGAAGAGGGGCAAGCCGCCCGTGCCGGTGACCTCTGTCCATCCAGAGGCACCGGACAACTTGCTGGAAGCGCTCCAAGGTGCTTCCATCAACGAAGAGCACCGCACTATGATGAGTGCGGTGATGGAGGAAGTTCAGTCCGCGAAAAGCAGACTAACTGAAGCTTGCGCCAGCCTCCTAACAGGCTTTGAGGTAAGTAATTAAATTATAGGAAATATCACCGCATGCATAAAGAGCCCTCGATGCTCGCTTTCATGCGTTCACGAAGAAAAGCCGAATAGAGGATCGAATAATAATCGCAGGAGTCTAATTATAGTATGTCTATGTGAATCTGCAGGCTTCCCTGCTGGCCGCTGCCGCACATATTGCGGAGGTCGCCACACTACAGCAGGACCTGGAGCGATCCAAGGAAGAACTCGGCCTTGCCAAGAGGCAGCTCGAGGAGAACAAAGGTAAGCAATACCTTGTCAATATAAAAAAAGAAAGATTTGGTTGCAGGATAATAGGATCATCATGAATTTTGCCAGGGGCCACGACCGAAGTGGCGACCCTCAAGAAGGCGCTGTCCGAGGCCGAAAACAAAGCGGCCAAGGAGCGCACTGAGCGAGAAAGACACGAAGCCCGGGTAGGCAAGGTGAAGCAAGAGCTCTAGGTGCTCATCAAGAAGCATGAGTCCCTGGAGCTTGACTCGAGAGTCCGAGCTTGCCCACGCCCTCAAAAATGCAAAAAATGCCAGGGCCGAAGCCCATAAGGCCCTCCAGGAAGTTGAGGCGGTGAAGAAGATAGCGACGGGTAAGGCATTCATTATGCAAAGTAGGTATGCGAAAGAAAATTTCCTTTTACTTACACGAGTTCGGAGCTCTCCAGGAGCGTTCGCAGAACTGCCCCGCAGTGTGTCTGACGCCGCGGAGTTCTATCGGGCCGAGGAGGGAAGCTCGATGGAGAAGTTGTTCTGGTCTCAGTATACTGGGACCGAACACCCGATGCCCGTGAGCGACCAGCTGAAGCAACTGGTTGAGCTCCACAATGCGGCCGAACAGGCCATGAGGGGACTTATAGTCCGGATGTGGCATGGCGGCTCCCTTCCAAACAGCTACTTCGGCCTGGTGAGGCGGCTCGTAGATGCCTGCCCATGGCTGGAAGTCATCAAGCAGTCCATCTGCATCGAAGGTGCACGCATGGCTCTTGCCCGTGCAAAGGTACACTGGGCGAAGATGGACGCCGAAAAGCTGGTGAAGGAGGGGCTGCCGCAGGGCAAGGAGCATCGCCACCTTGAAATGTATTATGAAAGTGTCCTGAAGCGTGCCCGTCTCATGGCGGATGAATGTACCAAAGATGTAATCTTTGAATGAACTTGCTCATGTGATCCTTGTGTTCATGAAAACTAGTTCATGTTCGTTATGCAACGCTTTTGTATTTAAAATATTACCTTCTGTGCGGCCGTTTATAAATTCTAAGAGTTGCTAGTCGTCGGCTTCTGCCCCCATGCAACTAGTGCTGGGGTGTTCGGGATGAATCTGAGCACTCTTTTTCCCATTCTTGGGTCCTTCGAGGGAGGTGTTCAGCGCAACGAACCAGGCAATCGGACTATAATGCTTTATCGCTCTCACTTAGCCATAGAAGTCTACAATTTTAAATTTTGGCGAAGCCCCTAGTCTTCGGAAAGCCGAATTTGGGGCGCTATACACGCCTAAGCCGGATAAGGCCGGCTCCTCGCACGAAGCGGAAAAAGTATTTAGGGACTTGAGACCTCTCGAACAGCGACCAGCTCTCGCCTCATCATGACAGCCAGTTTTAGCTTTCTCTACTGAGGTGCTCAGCCGGAAGAACCGGGACACAATCGCAGTAGTTCTCCCAGTGCTACCTTAGCCGATATAGCGGAACGTAAGGTACCAAAACATGGGAGCCGGGCAAACCCAACTATTGACCCAAGACTTGATTCGGAGCTGATGCATATAATGCTATAAGTTCGGGTGCCGCCTTGTCAAAAAGTGTTCGGACTTCTCACGCCAATTATGGGGTATAATGGAAGCCCTCGAATATTTCTTTGTACCACAGTAATGGGTGCTGATTGTCATAGATAAGCATATATATGAAAGAATATAGAATGCAATAATAGATTAGTACTATGCATTATTTATTTAAGAGATGCGTTAAAGCATAATGATACAAATGGTGCGGTATGCAAACAATAGGACTATTTGACATGTCCCATCCAAGGGCAAGATGCAGACTGGTATCTTAAAACAGGTATTTAGCTCGTTATCAGAGACCACCTGGGGATTCCGTTTGTATGACGTAGCTTCCTGCCTCCTTGGGGGTTGTATCATGTGTCCGCTACCGCATCGCTGGAAAAGGCTTCCAGAGAGTAGAGTCCTGAAAGAGAGAGAGTGATGAAGGTAGTAAGCCCCTAGTGCGGTTAAACTGCATTGTGGGACGCGCCGTGATCGTGCCCCCGCCTACACCCATGGTATTTTCAATGCGTAATTATGCACACATGGGACGGACTTTGCCGTTCTACTAAGACTAGGGCGGGGGCCGAATTGCTAGGTGAGCTCTGAGCGTGCCAGGCGATCCTGTTGCAGGTTATTCCGGACGCGCTTGACGGTGTCGAGGGGCTTGATCGCCGAACTGGTGGATTGCCTCAAAAGGCTGCTTTGGGCTTCTGCTGCAAGGGCCGCAATGTGCTCCTCCGTACGGAGCGAGCGTTCTGTGTTTCCATTGACTGTGATGACCCCTCTAGGTCCTGGCATCTTGAGCTTGCGGTATGCGTAATGCGTTACCACACTGAATCTTGCAAATGCGGTGCGCCCGAGCAGTGTGTGTTAGCCGCTGCGGAACGGGACGATATCGAAGATTAACTCCTCGCTTCGGAAGTTGTCCGGAGATCCGAAGACCACTTCCAGTGTGATTGAGCCCGTACAATGGGCCTCTACACCTGGGATAACACCTTTAAAGGTCGTTTTGGTGGGTTTGATCCTCGAGGGGTCTATACCCATTTTGCGCACTTTATCCTGGTAAAGCGGGTTCAGGCTGCTGCCGCCGTCCATAAGGACTCGAGCGAGGTGATATCCATTGATGATTGGGTCTAGGATCAATGCGGCGGATCTTCCATGACGGATACTCGTGGGGTGGTCCCTACGATCAAATGTGATCGGACAAGAGGACCATGGGTTGAACTTTGGGGCGACGGGCTCCATCGCGTATACCTCCCTTAGTGCATGCTTCCGTTCCCTTTTGGGGATGTGTGTTGCGTATATCATGTTTACTGTCCTCACTTGTGGGGGGAACCTCTTCTGTCCTCCCGTGTTCGGCGGCCGAGGCTCCTCCTTGTCATCGCTGTGCAGCCCCTTGTCCTTGTCTTCGGTATTTATCTTGCCGGCCTGCTTGAACACCCATCATTCTCTGTTGGTGTGATTGGCTGGCTTATCGGGGGTGCCGTGTATTTGACACGAGCGATCGAGTATGCGGTCCAAACTGGACGGGCCCGGAGTACTTCTTTTGAATGCCTTTTTCCGCTGACCGGATTTAGAGCCTCTGAATACGGCATTGACTGTCGTGCCCTCGGCGTTATCACCGTTGTTGTGGCCCTTGTGTTTGCTACGACGTGACCTGTCGTTGCTGTCCTTGGTATCCGAAGTGCCAAGGTTCCTTGATATGTTATTGCTACGAGCCAGCCAGCTATCCTCTCCCGCGCAAAAGCGGGTCATGAGTGTCGTGAGGGCTGCCATTGATTTCGGCTTTTCCTGACCGAGGTGCCGGGCGAGCCACTTGTCACGGATGTTGTACTTGAATGCCGCTAGGGGTTCTGCATCCGGACAGTCGACAATTTGGTTTTCCTTTGTTAGGAACCGTGTCCAGAATTGCCTGGCCGATTCCCCTGGCTGCTGAATTATGCGGCTCAGGTCATCGGCGTCTGGTGGTCGCACATAAGTGCCCTGGAATTTGTCGAGAAATGCGTCTTCCAGATCCTCCCAACAGCCGACGGAGTCTGCTGGCAGGCTATTCAACCAATGCCGGGCTGGTCCTTTGAGTTTTAATGGGAGGTATTTGATGGCATGTAGATCATCACCGCGGGCCATGTGGATGTTGAGGAGGAAGTCCTCGATCCATACCACGGGATTTGTTGTACCATCATATGATTCGATGTTTACAGGTTTGAAACCTTCTGGGAATTCATGCTCCATTACTTCATTGGTGAAGCATAGGGGGTGCTGCGCCTCTGTCTTTGGGCTATGTCGCGACGCAGCTCGTATGAGTCCTGCCTGCTGTATTCGGCCCATCCGAAATTTCTATTACTGTATCCGGCGAGGCGGTCACCGTCCCTTGTAGGGGCACGGCCCTATGATCCATAGATCTATCTACCATGTCTTGCCCTGTCTTCCAATACGTCTCACAGGTCTCGCGTGTTTCCCGTTGCCTTGGTATGTTTGTTTGAATGGCGGCGGTGTGCAGGCTGATTTTCAGGCCGTACTGCCTCCCTATCTCGGCCACGAGATGGCCGATCAGCCGCATCGAACGCGGGGTGACCTCTGGAAGGGCGTTCGAGTTCGTACTCCTCAGCCGCAAGGACCTCAGTCCATCTATCTGCTAGCAGATCCTGATCAGCTCGAAGTTGTTGCTGCTTTTTCTTCAGACTGTTTGCTGTGGCAATAAGCCGGCGCTTGAAGCGCTCCTGCTCGATGGGATCCTCAGGCACGACGAATTCTTTGTCGTCGAGGCTCACTTCGTCTTCGGAGGGAGGCATATAATTGTCGTCCTCCGTTTCTCCCTCTGCCGCTTTCTCAGGAGGGTTGGCTTGTTCATCCTCCGGCTCTTGATCGTTCTGGAGGGGATTGTCATCATCTTCGGCACTGTCTGGACTGCTGATATCTCTTGTGCCGGTATCACCGTTTTTGCTGTGGCGAGACTTAGAGCGGCGCCGCTGACGTCGACGCTGGGGTTGCTTCTCTGAGGGGTCATCCTTCGTTGTATTGTCGCTATTGCCTTCTTTGGGTGTGTCCACCATGTATATATCATATGATGAGGTGGCGGTCCAGTGCCCTGTGGGCAGTGGCTCCTGTTCGCCTCCGGCATCGGTGTCCATACCATCGATGTCTTCGGGGTCGAAGTCGAGCATGTCGGTTAAATCGTCGACAGTGGCTACTAAGTGGGTGGTGGGTGGGGATTGAATTTCTTCGTCGTCCGCATCCCGCTCTAGCCGGACATAGTTCGTCCAAGATTCTTTGGACAGGGAGGGAGATTTCAATGAGTTCAGTATGTCGCCGAAGGACGAGTGCTGAAAGATATCTGCGGAGGTGAACTCCATGATCGGCGCCCAATCGGATTCGATAGGTATCGGCGCGGGTGGTACGGAGTCCGTGGCCAAGGGAAAGTCCAGCAGTTCGGTGACATGGCTCTCGTGAGGGGTAAGGTCAGTATTCGGCTCTATCGCCATTGAGGGCACGGCCTCCGTGGTGGAGCCTATCCTCCCGTCCTCGGATGGCGCGATCTGCTCCGGACTAGAGGCCGGAGTAGTTGCTGGCGTGATCTCCCGAACACCGTCCGACGGCAGAGCTATATCGTGCTCATCGTGATCGTGTGGCACACCTGGCATGGGCCCGAACCCGTCGAAGATCAAGTCTCCATGGATATCGGCAGTGTAATCCAAGTTTCCAAACCTGACCTGATGGCCAGGGGGAGCTTTCGATCTGCTCTAGATGGCCAAGCGAGTTGGCCCGCCGTGCGAAGCCGCCGAACAAGAAGATTTGTCCGGGGAGGAAAACCTCACCCTGGACCGCATCGTTGTCGATGATCGAAGGGGCCATCGAACCTTGTAGCGACGACACAGTGGAACTCTCAATGAAAGCACCAATGTCAGTGTCAAAACCGGCAGATCTCAGGTAGGGGGTCCCGAACTGTGCGTCTAAGGCGGATGGTAACAGGAGGCAAGGGACACAATGTTTACCTAGGTTCGGGCCCTCTATCTGGAGGTAATACCCTACTTCCTGCTTGATTGATCTTGATGAATATGAGTATTACAAGAGTTGATCTACCACGAGATCGTAGAGGCTAAACCCTAGAAGCTAGCCTATGGTATGATTGTTGTTGTCCTATGGACTAAACCCTCCGGTTTATATAGACACCGGAGGGGCTAGGGTTACACGAGTCGGTTACAATGTATGAGATCTACATATATGTAATGCCAAGCTTGCCTTCCACGCCAAGAGAGTCCCATCCGGACACGAGACGAAGTCTTCAATCTTTTATCTTCATAGTCCAACAGTGCAGCCAAAGGATATAGTCCGGCAGTCCGGATACCCCCTAATCCAGGACTCCCTCAGGGGCGCCGGGCATGCCTTCCTATGCGAGAGGGGAAGGCGCCTCATCACTGGGCGCAGGGCTTGAGGCAGCAGTGCCGGACACTCCACCCTCCTGAGGTCCTTGGCGGAGTAGCTGCTTCTTCTTCTTGGGGACAGCCTTAGGAGGGTAGACAGCGCCCTCGTCATCTGGGTCCTCGATCGCTGTAGCCTGGTAGGCGCGCTCGAGAGAGCACACCATGTCCTTCTCCTCACAGGCGACCGCGATGATGCCGCAGCCCCCTATCATCTTGAGGACATTGTAGCCATGATGAGTTACTGCCATGAACTTGGCCAGGGCCGGATACCCAAGGATGGCGTAGTATGGGAGGCGAATGTGTGCGATGTCGAAGTCGATGAGCTCAGTGCGGTAGTTGTCGCGCTTGCCAAAGGTGACAGGGAGGCGGATCTGCCCTATTGGGGGTGGTGGAGCCGTCAGTCACTCCTGAGAAAGGCTTGGTGGGATGCAGCTGGTCATAGGGCACTTGGAGTCGGTCGAACGTCTCGATGGAGAGAACATTGAGCCCCGCACCGCCATCGTTGAGTGTCTTGGTGACGAGCACGTTGCTGATGGTAGGCAAGCAGAGCATTGGGAGGGCACTGACAGTTGCCGCACACTTGAGCTGGACGGAAGAGTTGAAGGTGATGGTGTACTTGGACCACCTGAGCGGACGTGACGTGTCGCCTCAATCTTGGGGAGGGCTGCGTTCACCTCACGAGCGAACTGCTTGAAGATGCGATGAGAGGTAGGGGCCTGAGAACTGCCCAGGATGCGAGCAATGGCTCGAGGCTCTTGGAAGCCCCCAGCCCCCTCGTCCTGGTGGTGGTTGTCATTCCTTCTTGGTGGTGGTGGCAGCGGAGGAAGGCCAGCGATGCCCTGAGGGCAGTCCTCGCGAGGTTGATCCCTCCAGGCGCCCTCACGAGGCTGGACCTACTAGCGGTCCTCACGAGGCTAATCGCGCCATTCCTGGCGGGCGTCACGGCCGTCCCAGCGTCCTCCGCCTCGGCCACCTCCATGGTTGTAGCCTCGGTCATTGCGCTCAGGGCGACGACTGAGGCGTCCGTCACGGATGGCCCTGAGCTCCTGGCAGTCGTTGGTGTTGTGGCTGTGCACGTTGTGGAAGAGGCTGAACGGGCGGCTGCCCTTGGATGACTCTGGGTGGTCGCAGCCGCGCTTCATCTCTAGTTCGGCCATGAGCACGGCCGGTCCCTTGCTCTTCACGTCCTTGACCTTGGTCTTCTTATCTTCTAGGTCAGCCTCCGAAAGCTCCAGGTGGGAGAGGCTACCTTTCTCGGGCCTCGCACACTTGGTTGCCATGTTGAACATCTCCAGAGCCGTGCACAGGTCCTCGTGTATGGCGAGCTCCTCCTTCATCTTGACGTCGCGGACACCATCAGTGAACGCCGAGATGATGGCTTCATCTGACACCTTGGGGATCTCGAGGAGAACACTGTTGAAGTGCTGGATGTACTTCTGCAAGGTCTCCCCTAGCTGCTCATTGATGCACCGCAGGTTACCCGCGGCTGGTGGATGGTCGCGAGTGCCCTGGAAGTTGGCGACGAAACACTCTCGCATCTCATCCCAGGAGGAGATCGATCCCGCGGGGAGGTTCAGGAGCCACGAGCGCGCGCCGTCTTTGAGGGACATGGGAAACTAGTTTGCCATAACCTTCTCGTCGCCATTGGCCGCCTCGATGCTCAGCTCATAGAGCTGCTGGAACTCGGCAGGGTCGGGGGTGCCGCGTAGCATGGAGGTAGGTCGGGCTTGAACTTCCCTGGCCAGACGATGCTGTGTAGCTCCGGAGTGAACACACAGCATCCCACCGTGCTCACGGGAGCCTGTTGTAGAGGTGGAGCCTGATCTTGACGCTCTCACGCTACCACCGCAGGTGGCGCGCGGTCTTGTCGTGGTGGTGCTGCGAGCCCACACGCATCTCCTTGCGGCCGTAGCACCACCTGGCAGCTTTCCTCATCACACACCGGCACCTTGCACGATGGGTCACGCCATGGAGCCTCGCGCCTTGGCTTGAGGGTGACGTCTTGTCTGGGAGGTGGAGGAGGCGCACCATTGGCCACGTCGCCCACGAGAGGCGGCGGGGGAGGCAGCGAGCGGAACGGGGCAAGAGACACCCCGGCGGCGCTGACGAGCTTAGCGATGTGGTCCCTCCAGTCCTCATAAAGGTCGTCGATGAGGCGATAGCGTAGGAGCTCGCGTGCCATGTGCAACGCAGACTGCGCGTTCGCCGCCCCATGACAAGCATGAGATGACGAAGCAGCCGCCGAGGTAAGTGACGGAGTGGCGGTGCACCCATCCCGCCGCACAGAGGGTTGCATCGACAAAGCCTTCTACACGTAGGCTGCAGGACTGGTGGTAGCGTTGGCCGCGGGCGACGGGGAACGGTGGGGAGCACAATCACCTGTGGGCGCCGTCTGGGTGACGCGGGCGGCCCGCCGCTCGGCGCGAACTCGACGAGCATCAGCCATGGGGACGGCGAAATGGTGGCAAATCGACTGGAGGAAGAGAGGCTCCGATGCACCCCTACCTGGCGCGCCAAATGTCAGATTTCGGGCTCCGCAGACCCTTGATAGATTCAAACTCTGGGGTGCGTGCAAAGAACTCAACCTCCCCAATCTTCCTACTCGCCAATCTCACGACCAAGCTCGATGAACTGGAAGGAAAGGGGACAAGGCAGTTAACCCAGGTTTGGACCACCTTGCGGTGTATAACCCTACTCCTGCTTTGTGGTGGATTGGCCTCGAGGGGCTGAGGATGAACTAGTATAGTGGAAGAACAACCTCAGGAGGTGTGTTCTTGAGCTGGTGGGGGTGAGGATGATTTGAATGATCTGTCCCCCTCTACCGTGGTGGCTAGGTCCTATTTATAGTGGCCTTGGTCCTCTTCCCCCAAAATGGAGGCGGGAAGGGATCCCACAACGTCCAAATTCGTAGGGAGACAACTAGTATATCTTATCCTGACAAAAGTAGTCTTCGCCTGCAAAGTCTCTGGTCGTCACACCATGGTGGGCTTGGCGATGACCTCCATCCTGCCGTCCTGGCGGTCTTGGTCTTGTTGCATGGAAATGGAAACCTTTGGCTGATTCCTAGGGACTGTGCGCCTGCGCTTGCTTCCTTAGCACCAAAGAGGAAATTGCTATCCTGCGCCCGCTGGCACCCACCTGGCCATGGTCGTCATGGCTCACGTCATCCGAGCCTCGCGAGGTGAGGCTTGCATAGAAATCTCCGCTCCTCAGGAGGTCTTGGTGTCATCCGCCTCGCAAGTCTTGGCCCCTCATGAGGGTCTTGGGTTGTTGGCGCTGAAGATGGACCATACCACGCCGTCATTGGAGCCACGCCGTGGGCCGCAAGCAGGCAAGTCTAGGTACCCCAGGTCCCAGAACGCTGACAAGGGCAAGACGCCTCTCCTAGAGATAAATTAGGAGACAGATTACAAATTCTAGACTACCAAATACATTTATCACAAATATATCTCTAACATCCCCTTGCAGCCATAGCGGTAGCGTCGCGAACAACAGGAGCGTCGCGGACGGTCAGACTGGTGAGACTAGCAGCCGACAGGCTGACGTCCCCGCATAGTCGTAGTGGGAGTGTCGTGGACGGTGTCACGTCTTGGACACATTGACTGTAGAGGAAATCGATGAGTTGCTCAAGCGAGGAGATAGCCCTTTATATCGATGTCGAGGTAGCCGAGAGCGTAGGGTGGTGTAGCCGTGGTCGAGGAAGCCGTGCGAAGAATTCGAAGTGGCCGGTGTCTAGGAAGTCGTAGGGAAGCCGCGGGCACAAGGAGGCACCGAGTTAGTCATTGGCGTATTGGTGTCGAGGTAGTGGTGCGCCGGAAGGAGGATGGTGTTAAGGAGGCGTCGCGCCGGGTTTGCCAAACCCGGGGACATGTCATAGACAAAGCCACCTGTCGGTGTTGCCAGCACCGGGCATACGAAGATGGATGAAGACGAAGTTGACGAAGCATTGCACCAGGCTTGCCAGGCCTGGGGACACGTCATGGACGAAGCCACGCATCGGTGCTGCCAGAACCGAGCATGCATAGACGAGGGACCTGCATGAGCTGTACGCCATGTCGAGGAGTCGGAGGGGCCAGCAGAGATGGAGACTCGACGGTGGTTGTGGCATCAATCGGCATGAGGCTGATGTCACCAACGGTGCTCAGACTAGACAAAATGGTCGGGGAAGATGACGGCGGCGCTGGTGACGGGCTGGTGCTAGACGAAGACGAAGGGGATGGAGGGGCGGCGCGGCTCAGGTGAGCGAGCGGCAGCGACACCGAGGAAGAGCGGCGGCTGTCGTGGGAACAGATCTGATAGTGGAGTATGGGGGTACGTAGGAGAGGGCAGAGTCCTAGCTACGGTGAAGTTGTACACTCGGATCTACGAGTTCAGGCCGCTCTCGGAGGAGGTAAAAGCCCTACGTCTCGGTGCTGCTGGAGCTCTGTTGATTGGTGTGTTGTGTTACAGGGGGTGCAAACCCTAGTGCAAGACGGGAGGGGTGGCTTATGTAGAGTGCGCCGACCCTTCATTGTCCTCAGTTACACCAGGGTTCAGTGAGAGTTAAGTCTTGAACGTTACTGGTAACACCCGTATTAAATGGTCTTTATGACGATGGAGTGAATTCCTGACCGTTGCCATCCTGGGATGACTCTAGGCATTCTGTACTCCGAGTGGATTCTTGTACGGTCGAGTGGAATAGCGATGGTCGAGTGGAATTGGGATATCCAAGTGGATTCTTCTGTCGAGTGGATTGCACTTCATGGGGATTTCAGTCGGTATCTTCTCTTGAACTTTATAGGCCTTGGACTCTTGTGTAGTGTCCTTGGGTAGGGCGTCTAGGTCAGGCCTAAGACCCTATCCTAGGTACATGTCATCGTCATTAGCCCCCGAATGGACTGAGGACCGACTGAAGAAGGGTTGAAATTGATACTGACCCGATTCAATGTCTCGGAGACATTTCCTTAGGGGCCTGAAAGCATGTTGGTATTCTAAGCCTTCGTCAGTCGCCTTGATCACTTCTAGCTCCTGGAATTTCCGAGTGAATTATGTTGTATGTACTCGAGTAGATTGGATTTGCATATATCCGATGTGATCGATTGCTTAGCGAGCCCGGATTTCATGGGATTCGAAATTTGGAGAAGCGTGTGGGTCGAGGCGTGGTGCGGTAAGCGGGGCAGGTGGATAGGGACTCCTCAATCCTCACGCCGCCTTTTTCGCCATGTATCGAGCTGACGCCTGTTGTGGGATGCGCTGGGATTGCATGGGCCCACGAGTCAGTCAATCGGATGTGTGGCCATATAATGCGCTGCTGCGGATGCGTGGAACAATGCTCGCCATTCGCCCCTCTCTCCTCTGCTTCTTCGCCTCGTCTTCGTCAGTGCCCCACTCCTCAACCTACTCCTCTTGAGCTTAGCGACAATGGTGAAGGACAAGACTGCGGCTCTGGAGCGCGCAAAGAAGTCGACAGCTAAGGGCAAGAAGGTGGCGAAGGGGTCGACCTCGCGGTCCGATATACCGCCTGGTTGGATCCAGGGGGATTGGATCCGCTCCTCCGTCACGGAGGAGCATCTAGAGAATCTCGTCGCCGATGGCCTGATTGCGGCGGGATCTTGGAGGTTGCCGGAGGGCGAGAACGAGCCCGAGCCGCGCGAGGGCGAGCGCGTCCTCCTCACGACACACGTTGAGCGAGGTTTGTCTTTGCCTCCTCACCCGTTCTTCCGACGTTTCTTGAACTTCTTTGGTGCTCAGATCCATCATTTCCCTCCCAACGCCATCTCTTATCTTGATGCATTCGTTTCTGTTAGGGAACGTAGTAATTTCAAAAAAATTCCTACGCCCACGCAGGATCATGGTGATGCATAGCAACGAGAAGGGAGAGTGTGTCCATGTACCCTCGTAGACAGAAAGCGGAAGTGTCGGTGTCAAAACCGGCGGATCTCGGGTAGGGGGTCCCGAACTGTGCGTCTAGGCGGATGGTAACAGGAGACAACGGCACGATGTTTTTACCCACGTTCGGGCCCTCTTGATGGAGGTAAAACCCTACTCCAGCTTGATTAATATTGATGATATGGGTAGTACAAGAGTAGATCTACCACGAGATCAGAGAGGCTAAACCCTAGAAGCTAGCCTATGGTATGATTGTTGTTCGTCCTACAGACTAAAACCCTCCGGTTTATATAGACACCGGAGAGGGCTAGGGTTACACAGAGTCGGTTACAATGGGAGGAGATCTACATATCCGTATCGCCAAGCTTGACGCCAAGGGAAGTCCCATCCGGACACGGGACGAAGTCTTCAATCTTGTATCTTCATAGTCCAGGAGTACCGCCCAAGGTCATAGTCCGCCATCCGGACACCCCTAATCCAGGACTCCTCGGTAGCCCTGAACCAGGCTTCAATGACGACAAGTCCGGCACGCAGTTTGTCTTCGGCATTGCAAGGCGGGTTCCTCCTCCAAATACTTCATAGAAGATTTTGAACACAAGGATAGTGTCTGGCTCTGCAAAATAATTTCCACATACCACCGTAGAGAAAATAATATTTGCACAAACCCAATCTACTGACGTATTCCGCAATGTGACATCACACCACGGCCAAGCCTTTATTCGAATCGTTTTTACTGTCCCACCTCAGCGCGTTTAGCGAGGCGGTTTCCTTGGCACGTCTTGTCAAAGCAGAGATCGTGCCCCTTTATTCCGGGATTCTCATCAATACGGGCGTGGGTAACCCAATCGTGCCCGTTGGCACGTCTCCTCTATCGAAGGCGAGTCCCAAACGGTCACGGGGAGGGCTCTTGGTATGCAACCTATTTATAAAGAGACCAAGGCTCTACTCCTTTCTTTCAATCTCAATCGAATCCGCCCCTCGCCTCGAGTTCCAACACCCAAAGCTCCAGATTCAGGCGCTTCGGACCTTTGATGATGTACGGCTCCGACCTTCAAGGCCGGTGGATGCCTTCCTCCGTTACGGAAGAAGACGTGCTAAAGCTAAGAGATGCCAGATACTTAACTGGAAAATTTCGCATAGGCTACCTGCTCAAGGGCAGGTTATTCCCACTCCCAAGCCTGGCGAGAGCGTGGTGTTCGCGTCTCACTTCCTTCGGGGGTTAGGCTTCCCGACGGACCCCTTCGTGAGGGGGCTCATGTTTTATTATGGGTTGGAATTTCACGACTTGGATCCGGAGTCCATCCTCCACATCTCATCGTTCATTGTCGTATGCGAAGCCTTCCTCCGCATTACTCCTCACTACGGATTGTGGCTTAAGACCTTCAAAGTGGAGCCGAAGGTGATCAAGGGGCAGCAAGCGGAGTGCGGAGGGGCTGTTATAAGCAAGAATGCTGACGCTCCATGGCCCGAGGGCTCTTTTCAAGAGGAGTTCAGCTTATGGCAACGAGAGTGGTTTTATATCACAGCTTCGGGGGCACCAAGTGGGTAGCGCCACCTGCCTTTCGCTCGGGTCCTCCCCCGTGGCTGGCGTCATGGGTCAATAAAGGGCTCGACTGGGGGCCGTCCAAGGACGTGCCCTTGTTGCAGGGTCGCATTCAAGATCTCCTGGAAAGAGACATCAACCTGGCCGTAGTGACGCAGGTCATGTTGATTCGCCGCACTTTGCCCTGCAAACGCTGCCCCTCCGCTTGTGGGAGTTTAATCCGGAGGGACCACGAGCTCTCCAACACTTTACGGGCGCGACGCCCATGGAGATGTACAAATTGTTCTTCGGATCACAAGCAATGTGTCCGGACTTGACCGAGGACGCAGGTCTAAGCTGCAATCGGCCGGATACTCAAGTAAGTAGCCCTGTACTCGGACACGCTATCCGTATATTCATCATAAAATTGCCCTTAAAAGAGCTGTCCCTTTAAACAGGAGTGGATAGCGAAAGCAAAGCTAATCAGGTGTCCGGCCCCCCTCCTAGAGACCACGCCGGATCCCGTGTTAACCAGGATGCTAGAGGTTGTGCCTTTGGAAGAAGGCGAAGGGGGGAACAAGGAAGCTACCGTCTCCCCGAAGGAGGCTATCAGGAAAGGAGGAGCCGAGAATCCCTCCATCCAGGGAAAGAAGAGGACCGCCTCTGAAGACCGGAGACCGTGGTCTCAAAGCGGGGGAAGAAATCTTTGTCAGAGGGTCCTGCGCCGGGAGGTGCCTCGGCCGCACTGTGCCCTCAAGGGGATCAGCCCTCAAGCGATTCGTAAGTAGAGAGGGGAGTTTTTAAAATAAGAGACATCCCTATTCTATTCCTGAGAAAGATAACTGAATTTTTACATTGTAGTTCGGATCTCAGCCCTTCTCAGCAGAGCTCATCTTCAGGGGATCTTCGTCCGGAGATGATGGAGAGCGGAACGCCTCCCCCTGCCGTACCGCCTTGCGAGGCGGGCGACCCTGAGGTGTCGTCATGGAGGGTTTCTCCGAATCCGGCAGGGCCGGAAAGCAGCCGTATGGCTCCCCAAAGCCCTCCGTGTCCGGCCTTCGAAAAAGGCCATCGGACGAGTCCGGCACCGTCCGGTGCACGGTCGGAGGAGCTGAAGGATCTGCTTGGGCGAGCGTCTATCTCAGAAGAACACCGTGCATTGATGGGCATGGTGATTGAAAGGATTTCATCCGCGGAGAGCGGGTTGCACGAGGCCGTCAGGAGTTCTTGACAGGTTTTGAGGTACGCGAAATGATGTACCTTTTGACGGTTCCGCATATAAAAGATGCGCCCTGTATAGATAGTAGCCCCTGAGACTCGGTGCGTTGTCAAAAATGACAGCGCGCCGAGGATCATAATCCCAGGTATAACATGTTGCTCTTCCTATATAGGTGGCGAAGTGTCCGGTGGCTAGCCGAGCTAAAGCGGCAACTTGACGTGGCGGATGCCGACATCGTGCTTGTCAACAAGCGGCTTGACGAGTCACGAGGTATGCAATTTCTCCACGGACACCTGGTAAGGGGGCTTGATGCCCGTGCCTTACAACATGTATGCTTGATGCAGATGGTGTCGCTGCCATGGAGAACCTTCGGGCGGAACTAGCCCGAGCCAAGGAGCAGGCCAGAAAAAGTGATGTGGCTGCCTTAAAGGCGGCCGAAGAGCTGAAAGCCGAACAGGCTGCTCACTGCCGAAGCAGGAAGGAAATGGCCGAGATGGCTGTGAAGTTGAAGGATGCTGCCGACCGCTGCAAGCTTCTTGAAAAAGAAGATCGGGTGGAACAAAAGGACCTGGAGAAGGCCACTACCAAGGCCAAGTATGCTCGCTCTGCAATGAGAGCCATGAAGCAGGAGCTACGCCAGGCCAGAGATATCGCGGCTGGAAAGCCCTTTATGCTGCGGATGTAGTTCGGGGATCCTAAGTATGCTCAGTTGGGCTGGCTGTGGAGTGCGGCGAATACTTATCTGGACTTGGCGGCAAGTGCCGCAGACGCGGCCGAACACTTCTGAGATCAACAGGATCACGAAGTGGAAAAGCTTTTTTGGTCGCAGTTCCACAATCCAGAGCGCCCACTTCCATTATCCGAGCGTTTGGCCGAATGGGCGGAGCTGAATAGGTTATCTGGACTCGCCATGAAGGATGTCGTGAGTCATCTGTGGCCGGAAAGGCCCGAGCCGAAGAGATATTTTGGTTTGGTGGAGCAGTTCCTTGGTGCGGTGTCGCATATCAATGCAATGAAGAGGTCAGCATGCATAGAGGGCACGCGGATGGCTCTTGCCCGTGTCAAGACATACTGGGCGAAGATGAAGGCCACCGACGTTGCATCCCAAGATTCGGACGGGAGCCGAATACCTGTCGAGCACTATTTTCAGGAAGTTCTGCAGGGTGCTCGTTTAATAGAGATGCAGTGCTCGAAGGATATCATGTTCGAGTAACATGTATTATTTTGAAACAATGTTTCGATGGAATATAAAAGCTTTTTTTACTTGTGCCTGCAAGAATTAAAATACCTCCTGTGGGCCGTTAATGTATATGTGTATATAACCTGAAAGATGGCAGTCTTCGGCTTCAGCCCCCACGCATATAATGCGGGCGTGTTCGCAGAAGGCACATTTTCACACTTGATCCAACGTCTTGGTCCCATGAACGAGGTGATAGCGCAGCGCACTAGGCAACCGGACTATAATGCTTTATCACTTTCACTTAGCCATAGGAGTTTGACAGTGGGGCTACTATATAGCCCCTAGGGGCACCACGCTCGCCCGAATTTGGGGTGCATGTGTGCCTGACCGGGAAGCGGCCCTTCGTTAATGCGGAGGAATCCTAAAGATTCCGGTGGGTCATCGAGTGGTTGACCAGTCTCACGCTATATCATGACAGTCAGTTTTCGGCTTTCTCTCGAGGTGCTTTCGCTTTGGCGAACCGGGGCACAATCGTGGTAGTTCTCCTGGTGCCGCCTTAGCCGATAGAGCGGAACGTAAGGCAGCAAAACACATGAGCCGGGCAAACCCAACATTTGACCAAAGACATGATTCGGAGCTGATGCATATAAGGCCAAACTCGCGACGCCGAACACTCCCTAAGGTATTCGGTCTTTATGAAAACGGGTTGAACAACGCCCTTAGTAATAAGCCCCTGGTGTCCAGGTACGCGCAAAATCCTGACGTGGCCAATGCCAAGACGCCAGTCTCCACCTCGGTCATAGCGAGAAACCGGGGGATGTTTATCAACAAGAGACAGTAAAAAAGGTTTACGCAGGGTCTTAATCTGAAAAGAATCCTTGGAACGGGTCCCTACTGCACGTCTGCGGCTGTGTCTCCGTTGTGCCGTATCCTGGACGGGTGTAGCACGGTGTTCATCTGTAAAAGAGAGGAAGTTAGTTGAAAATGATCGTGCGAAAATGTACGTTATATTAAATAAACAAAGTATAATTTAAAAAATGAATAAAATTGAGCTTTATTGTCTCTTGTTGTACATGCGCGTAGCCCCTTGAACGGGGGTGTTGAGGATATAACTACTAAGTATAAACCGGCCAGGAGGGCCCGGTTCACCTTAGACTGTGCTGAAGCCCATGAAGGTCCATAAGATGGTGTTCTACTAGTGAAGTTTGGAAGCCCACGGCCCAAAGGCGGATTAGGGCCCGTAATAGCAAACCACCATGACTATGTAAACTTGTAATGAAAGTTAGAAAAGGGAGAGACCGAGCCGGACACTTTGTATAGGTCGGCTCAGGACTCTGTAAACCGGTCGGGCGTCAACCTGTGTATATAAAGGGACGACCCGGCGGCGGTTCAGGAGAAACAACAACAACTCGAGGCCTAGGCGAAGCTTATTTGCTCCCTAGTCATCGAAACCACATCAATCCCATCAAAACTAGACATAGGCTTTTACCTTCATCGAAGGGGCCGAATAGTATAAACTCTTTTGTCTTTGCGTCCGCTTTAACCCCTTCAAGTTAACCCATAGCGATGGCTCCATGACTAAGTCCTTTCACGAGGACATCTGCCGTGACAAAACCACGACAGTTGGCACCCACCGTGGGGCTATCGCACGATGGTTTGATGATCTTGGAGGGCAAGTTCGAAGGACTCGAAGGCTATCTTTGTGGGCGGATGACCAAGAGTCGTCGCGACAAGCTCTACATCGACGATGCAGGATGGGGCCCCGAGGCCGGCTCAATCGAGTACGGATACCGGGCCCCCTTTGGTGGCATGCACGTTTTCATCGGCAAGATTGATGAGCCAGAGCCTGAGCCGGACATCTGCAGCGACCTCGTCGAGACGGCTCAGCGTACGAGATCTGCCCAGGTTAAACCGGCCGTGAAGCGCGCCTTCGTGGGAGTCATCCACGGAGGAAACCATGAGGACGAATCGGGATATGGTAGCAAGACCGTCATCTATTCCAGTGACGAGTCCTCGACCGGAGAAACCGAATCGTTGTACCAGTTGCAAGACGACCAGATGAGGGGCTGTTCCGATGGCGACAGTATTCCGGACCCCTCCGGTCAGCCCAACCGGGTTGGAATATTCATGGCTGGTACACAAGTGGCGCTTCACTCTTCGACCGCGGCGGCGATGCTCTCCGGACCATCAGCGGCGGCAGCAACCGGGGCAGGAGGCCCTGTGCACCCGCCGGCTCCAGTTTTATCTGACCTGTTCGACACACTAGTTGTGCTTATGGCGGAGGCCAATCCGGCGGACGCAGAAGTTGCAAAGGTGAGAGAGCAGATCGCACAGGCCAAAGCCGACCTGGCAGCTGAGAACGACAGGATGGTCGCAGAGCGGCCGCTGGACGCCTTGAGCCTATAGGCTCATGCTTGACCGTAACGCATCACATGAGGTCTTGAAGCGGAAGTACAGTCACGCACGCCATCAGTTTTCGATGCTAAAATCTCTTTCACACCGGAGGCTGGAACGATAATCCGCCGTGGCACCGGGAGGTAAACCGGCTGAGGCACGGGACCAGGGGCGCCGGTCCAACCCCGCCTGATGGAACCCCCTCGGCAGAACTGTGTGGTACCTCCGCCGGTCCAGACACCTCCGGGCCATTATTCTATTCCTATGGACAATCTTGTCGCGGCCGCTTCACATTTAGAGGCTATCCCGATCGAAGGAAACTCTCCGCAGGCGATAGAAACACGCCGGGTTAAGGAGCTTCTTCAGACCGCTTTGATCCAGCAGGAGGCATACTCATACAGCTGTGATCGAATTCATTCCACACCTCGTCCAAGCCGGAGCTACAGTAGGCGTATGGATGAGCCGGCCATATCGAGCAACGCCCGGCGCCGTGAAGCGGCCCATGGCAATAGCCCGGCAGGCGGTATTCGCGATGCTCAGGAAGTGGTGGACCGGGCCCGGGTACGAAGGGAGGCCGAGTTAGCAGCCCAGAACGAGGCGCGTCAGCTTACGCCGGTTCGCCCCACCACCTCAGTCGAGCCAGGGGTCGCTTCTAGTTTGGGGGTGCCCTGTTTAATTCCCGCTTTACGCAATGTGCGCTTGCCCAAAGATTTCAAGGGTCCACGCAAGGTGCCAAATTACAATGCCGATTTGTCTCTAGAAGCATGGATAGAGAGCTATGAGATGGCCATGGAGATGCTGGATGTGGATGAGGCCGCGTGTGCAAAGTACTTCACCATGATTCTTGAAGGCATGACCCGTACTTGGTTGAAGAGCTTGCCACCCAATTCTATCGATTCATGGGTCGATTGCGGACCGGTTTATCCAGAATTTCAAAGATACGTGTAAGCAGCCCATGTCCATAGTGGACTTGGCGGCTTGTGTCCAGGAGGAAGGAGAATCAACAACCCATTGGGTACCCCGCGTCTCGGAAATCTTACACTCGTCAGACCGGATCAACGCTGACTCTGCGATCTTAACCCTAGAGGGCAACTGCCGGTTTAAGCCTTTAAAGTTGAAGTTGGGGCGTATGAAGCGATTTTGTAACGACATGGGAACTCTCATGGGTGCTTTAGTGAAGTATGCTGATTCTGATAGTACCAAGGACCCCGAATCTAAGGATGACGAAGCAGGGAAGGAAAGAAGAACAGCAACTCGGGGGCATCAACACAAACCGGCAGGCCATGGGAGCGGAGGCAAGCGTAAAGCGGATGGCAGCATGGACTTTGTGGCTAATACTAATGCACAGGACAAGGGTTCGACGCAGAGGTAAAGCGGCGAATCGTGGTGGGGCTCGAATCCTAACCCGGATCGCTTAAATTATTTATTGAATCAGCCTGTCCAAAGCACGGACGAAGGAGATGCCGCCAACCACCTTTGGAAGGACTGTTACATTATGCAGGAGTTCAAAACTCTAATGCTTTCCGTTATGATCATGGGTCGGTGGTGGCTCGGGATCCGGTTTCCATGGGCCGGGTCATGATGGAGGAGCTTCAGTTCAAAGCTTCAGTGGAAATCAGGGCGGACATAACGATCAGAATAGTCAGAATAACCAAGGTGGTTACAACCAGCAGCAGCAGTCGGGTTATCAGAGCCATCCGAAACAGTTGAACAGTGGGCAGTATCACGTTTTCACAACTAGCTTGGATAAGCGGGACCGTAAATTTCACAAGCGAGCGGTGAATTCTGTTGAACCGGTCGTACCACGTTATTTACGCTGGTCGGAACAGCCAATCGTGTGGAGCAGGGAGGATCACCCTCTTCGGGTTGACAATCCGGGCCAGCTGGCATTGGTGGTAGCCCCTCAGGTGGGAGGTTATAAGTTCACCAAAGTGCTCATGGACGGAGGGAGCAGTATTAACATCCTGTACTATGAGACATTCCGCCGCATGGGGCTAACAGATAAAAATCTCAAACCGTCTAATACGGTGTTCCATGGTGTGGTGCCTGGCAAGTCAGCATACCCTGTCGGCAAGATAGCTCTGGAAGTGGCTTTTGGGGACGATCACGATTCCCGATCAGAGACACTAACATTTGAGGTGGTGAAAATCCGGAGCCCATATCACGCCCTATTTGGGCGGCCGGCTTATGCCAAGTTCATGGCACGACCTTGTTATATCTATTTGCAGCTCAAGATGTCGGGTCACAAGGGGACAATAAAGGTTCATGGGAGCCGCAAGATCGCTTTGGAATGTGAGGAAGGTGATGCGGCCTATGCAGAGTCAGTTTGCGCTACGGAGGAGTTGAAATATTACAAGGACAACGTTGATCCGGCGGACATGACCCTTTGAAGAAGCCGACTACAGAACATGATCCGGACCTGAAATTCAAATCGGCAGCTGAGACTAAGCCTGTTGACTTCGTGCCTGGCGATTCGTCCAAGTAGTTCAGCATCAGTGCCAACTTGGATCCGAAATAGGAAAGCGCGCTCATCGAGTTCATCCGTGAGAATCGGGACATTTTTGCATGGAAGCCTTCTGACATGCCAGGTGTACCGAGGCAACTCGCTGAGCACACTCTTAATGTTGATCCCAAGTACAAACCGGTGAAGCAGTTTCTCCGCCGGTTTAACGAAGAAAGGCGCAAGGCCATTGGAGAGGAGGTGACCAGGCTCTTAGCAGCTGGTTTTATCGTTGAAGTCTTCCATCCAGAGTGGCATGCTAATCCGGTGCTGGTTCTTAAGAAAAACGGCACTTGGCGCATGTGTCTGGATTACACAGATCTTAACAAGGCTTGTCCAGCAGATCCTTTTTCCCTCCCCCGCATTGACCAGATTATTGATGCCACTGCGGGTTGTGAGCGTTTGAGCTTTTTGGATGCATATTCTGGGTATCATCAGATCAAAATGGCAGTTAAGGACCAGGAGAAAACAGCGTTTATCACTCCCTTTGGAGCCTTCTGCTATGTATCTATGCCTTTTGGGCTCAAGAGCGCCCAAGCAACTTATCAACGCTGCGTACGTAATTGCTGCATAAACAGATCGGCCGTAATGTGCACGCCTATGTTGACGATATTGTGGTCAAGTCAAGGGAGAAGGAGACAACGATTGACGATTTGAAGGAAACCTTTGACAACCTGCGGGTTTACAAGATGATGCTCAACCCGGCCAAATGTGTCTTTGGTGTTCCGGCAGCAAGTTATTGGGTTTTCTCATGTCCAACAGGGGAATTGAAGCTAATCCGGAGAAGATTACGGCTATTACCTCCCTGGCTAAACCGAAGTGTATTAACGATGTCCAGCGTTTGGCAGGCGGATTGCCGTTGAGCCGGGTTTATCAGCCTCCTCGGATAGAAGGCCATCCCTTTGTACCAGATGCTTTGAAAAAAGACAGATCGGTTTATGCGAGTCCGGCTTTGCCGATGAAGCGTTGGAGGACTTAAAGCGGCAGTTAGCCAATCCGCCCGTTCTTGCAGCTCCAATCGACAAAGAACCGTTATTACTATACGTAGCGGCTAATGCTCGTGCAGTCAGCGTGGCTATTGTGGTAGAGCGCAAAGAGGCAGGCAAGGAATATCCGGTTCAGCGGCCGGTTTACTATATTAGCGAGGTGCTTATTGAATCCAAGTAACGGTACCCGCATTGGCAAAAAGCTAGTATCACGGAGTTTTTATGGCGAGCCGGAAGCTTAAGCAATACTTCGGGGCCATCCGATCACGATGGTCATTTCTGCTCCTTTGGGCGATATAATTCAGAACAGGAAGCGGCGACGGATTGCTAAGTGGGCTATAGAGCTTGGGCGCCGCGGGTTAAAGTATGTGCCTCGAACAGCGATCAACTCTCACGCGCTTGTGGATTTCATCAATGATTGGCCGGAGTTACAGGCACCTGAAGAGAAGCCGGATCACACCTATTGGACGATTCATTTTGATGGATCTAGGCAATTGGAGGGCTCGGGGCTGAGTCGTATTAACTTCCCCACGAGGTGACAAATTCGGTTACGTTCTCCGCTTGATGTTCCCTTGTACTAACAATGCAGCTGAGTATGAAGCTTTACTCCATGGTCTTCGGATGGCGAAGGAGATGAATCTCAGCCGGGTTAAGTGCTTCGGTGACTCGGACCTGGTGGCTCAACAGGT
Source organism: Aegilops bicornis (assembly GCA_021605145.1). Taxonomy (NCBI): domain Eukaryota; kingdom Viridiplantae; phylum Streptophyta; class Magnoliopsida; order Poales; family Poaceae; genus Aegilops; species Aegilops bicornis. The sequence goes on from CM038675.1 coordinate 579,998,174, forward strand.
GTCTGTCACTTGGGATTCCAAGGATCCCCTCATGGCAGCCTATCGACATGAGGTGGACATTGTTGCAGGTCACTTTAAGGGTTATCAGGTGGATGATGTGGACAGACGGAAGAATGAAGCGGCGGACGCTTTAAGTCGGCTGGGCTCTCAGCGTAAACCGGTCCCGCCTAATGTCTTTTTAGATGCTTTAAGTCCGTCAAGCTCCCTGGTGAAGCGGATTTGGCTATTCCTGATCCGGAGGCGCAGTTGGTGGCAGCCCTGCATGTTATACCGGATTGGACAGTTCCTTATCTTGCGTACATGAACCGGGGCGAGTTGCCAGAGGATGAGACTCTGGCCAGGCAGATAGTCCGGCGATCCAAGTCCATGACCATTGTCAATGGCGAATTGCATCATTGCAGTGTGTCAGGCGCGTTCCAACGCTGTGTGTCCCCTGAGGAAGGTTGCGAAATTTTACGCGAAATCCACGAAGGGGATTGTGGTCACCACGCCGGTTCAAAGTCTCTGGTGGCTAAGGCGTTTCATCACGGGTTCTACTGGTTGACAGCTCATGCTGATGCGGAGGACCTAGTTAGACGATGTGATGGCTGTCAGAAATTTTCACGGCGTGCTCATGTGCTGGCTCAAGAATTGAGGATGATTCCAATTACTTGGCCGTTTGCGACTTGGGGGCTGGATATGGCCGGACCTTTCAAAAGGTCCAAGGACAAAAAGACCCACCTCTTGGTGGCGGTTGACAAGTTTACCAAGTGGGTTGAAGCGGAGCCCGTTAGCAAGTGTGATGCAGCTACAACGGTTAAGTTCATTAAAAAGGTGATTTTCCGGTTTGGCTTTCCACACAGTATCATTCATCGACAATGGTACCAACTTGTCCAAGGGCGCTATGAAGGAGTTACGTGAGCGTGAGCACATCCGCTTGACGTATCGTCGATGGCTCACCCCCAGTCCAATGGACAAGCAGAACGGGCTAATCAAGAGATCTTGCAAGGCATCAAACCCCGGCTTATGGTTCCTTTACAGAGAACACCGGGTTGTTGGGTAGAAGAGCTACCGTCTGTGTTATGGAGTATCAACACTACGTCAAACAGATCCACATGATACACACCGTTCTTCATGGTCTACGGAGTGGAGGCGGTTCTCCCTAGCGATATCCGTCATGACTCACCTCGTGTGGCGGCGTATGTTGAAGCGGACAACGAGACGGCACGACAAGATGCTTTGGACCTATTGGATGAAGAACATGACAGAGCAGCTGCCCGCTCGGCGATTTACCAACAGGATCTTCGTCGTTATCACAGTCGCCGAGTCAGAACCAAAACTTTTCAAGAAGGAGATTTGGTGCTTCGACTCATCCAAGACTAGACTGATATGCACAAGTTATCCCCACCTTGGGAAGGACCTTTTGTGGTCAGCAAGAATCTGCACAACGGGTCGTACTATCTGATCGATATTCGAGAGCATAAAGACTCACGCACGCCGAGGAGGAGACCAAGAGGCCGTGGAACATAGCTCATCTTCGCCTTATTATACCTGAGCCATAGGCTCTACTCATGTACATATTATGGCCGGTGTATATATTATGAATAAAGTAATAAACCGGAGCCTCGGCTAAAGCGGGGTATCGTTCTGTTACATCATGCGTGGTTACATGGAGTTGTTCTGTCTTAAACCGCCTCCGGTTTACCCCTTGAGTTTGCTTTTCAAAAGCTTTATGATATCACTTGGGGGCTTGGTCGTGTCGAACCAATGCAACACCTTTTGATAGGCGAAAGCCACCAGATCACTTGGGGACATGGTCAAGTCTGAACCAGTCACGCCTCTTGATCGGCCTAAGGCCATAGAGTCACTTGGGGGATTGGTCGAACCCGAACCATTGCCACGCCACTTGATCGGCATAATGCCACTGTTTCAGTTGGGGACCTGGCTGACTTGAACCATGGCTACACCTTATTGGGAGCTTGGTCGTGTCCGACCATGGTAACACCATCTGATCGGCTCAGTAAAGCCTCTTTTTGCAAACTGTTTTATCATTGCCATTGCTTCCATATTTTTTTTCATAACTATTATTTGATTTTTGTTGTGTTTTTTAAACCGATAACATTTTTAAACCGGTTCAAACTGTCAATTGACGGAATTCGGTCCATTTTTAATCCGGAGATAATTTTTCCGGTTTGACTTTTTCTGTTAACATCCCATTATGGAGTAACAGGGGCTTGTCATGATTCGCACGGTTTACATGGTAAACCGGCATTATAAACACAGGAGCTGTTTTCTCCTTTGACGGTAATGGTTTATACAACCTCCGCTTCAAGATTGGCTAAGCCAACTTCATGCCCAGCGATGGCAGGTATTTATCACAAATTTTGATCATATACCTCAATATTTCCTTGCATATATATATGAACGTCACAAGCTGGCTGGCGGCACAAACCGCCATGGCAGTTTAAGATTTTCGCTACAGGTAATAGTTTATCATTGGCAAATCAAAAGGAGGCATAAGTTGCAAAACGTATGCACGAAGGCATATAAACGCCAAAGGCGGCAGCTAGTTTTATTACAAGGCATTCAGAGGCCCAAAATTTGGAGTTGCTTCATAACGGGCAGTTGTTGACGTATCAACCGACTTGACAGATTAAGCTTCATTGCCGGGTTGACGTGAAGTAGATGGGTCGTCTGGCGTCGGTTCAACTTCTTCCTTCTCACCATCCAATGGCCGGAAGTCATTGGTGGTCCAGTCAATCCGGGTTAAAGCCTGAAAGACAGCCTCTTCACTTATAAGCTCAGCCGGATCAACGTCAGGGGCGTAAGTGTGCTTTCGGGTTGGTGGAACAAGGTTCTGCACTTCCGGAGTAACAGCTTCAACCCGTTTGTTGTTCGCGTCATAGAAGGAGCGGTGAACCGTCAGGTTGGCCTCTTCTGCCAGTTGACTCGCCAGAGGACGCATCTCCCTTGTTACCCGTTTGAGAGCATCATTATCAAATACTTTGCCATTTTCTTGAGCACTGGGGAAGCCTTTGGCTATGTCAGCTGGATCAAGGTCAGCTATCCATGCTTTGGCGCGAGTTAGTGCCAATAAGGTGCCAGCCCGGGCAGCGGATCGTTTCAATTCTTCTATCTGTGCTGGTATCATAGATAGCCGGTCCAGTGTGTCCTTGATCAGTGTCGGAGCTGCATTATCATAAGAAGTGGCGCAAATAACTCGCTGGGTGCCGGTATACAGCTGTTCAATTAAGCGTATCTGTGACCTTGAGTTTCTTCCGCATGTCAGAGCCCAGATGAGCAATGCGCCTACCTATACTGGTTTAAGAAATTTCAGGTTAAACCGGAGGAAATTTAAAAAGGAATATTCATCACAACCTTGGTGAAACGTTGCTTACCAAATATTGCAGAGGTTATGGCATTGATTTGGCGCTTTAATCCAGTGAGCTCTTCCGTCGCCGGTTTAAGAGCTGCTTCAAAGATCTTCCGCCCGTTTTAGCAAGCCCACTTTTTCAGTATCCCAGCTGGCCCGCTCAGACTTAAACCACTCCTTGAGCTGCTCCATGGTAGTCAAGGCGGTTTTCAGCTCATCCTTGGCCTTGGAGGTTTCTTCTTGTTGAGATTTCAGATTTTCTTGAAGATCATTGATTTGTGAGACTTGTTGGCGTATCTCACTGCAACAAAAAGGGAGCATGTTAATATCTTCATTAGAAGTCCCAAGCGCATAACCAGTCATACACTTGGCACTTGGGGATAATGCGGATCATTTTTATATCGATTATTGAAGTACCATGGATTAATACAAGTGTTAATCATGGCACTTGCGAGCTAATGCGTGTTTGATCGAAATATATAAGAAAAAGTACTATGGACTATGCAAAGTCCCGGTTTGACTTTCTAGGGACAAACCGGCCCTTGGGGGCTACTATGCAATGAAGGTACAAGAGAAGGGCACAACTATTTACCTCATAGCGCTCCTTCATAAGATTTACTAAACCGGCTTCATAATCACGGCTTGTGTAGAGCCGGTTCAGGAAGCCAGAGTGAAGGTCTTGGGCAGAGAGATTGTTATAAGCTGACATATCAGTTTTCTCCTTCCCTTTGCTCATGGCAGTAAATTCGTCCTTGGCAGTGTGCTTTGATAGAGCAACCGGATTGCCAGGGGCGGTATATGCGGTGCCCGTAACTATGACATCATCATCTTTGGTCGGACTGGCCGGATTAGCATTTTCAACAGGGCTTGGCGCTTTCATACCCGGGCTTGGCGGCTCATTAGTTCAGTCCCGTTGTTCTATTGTAGGACTCGGAGAACCAGGAGGATGTGAAGTCTCAACTTGGACATCCGGTTCAACCTCTGGCGGATTAGCATTGGCATCTTGATTTTTCCTGGCAGAGTTATCTTTAGCAACTTCGGGATTTTCACCATGATGCTCTGGAGTCTTCTCCGGATCAACATCCATAGTAGGGTCGAGGGTCTTGGCCTTTTTACAAAGTCGAGCCTTGGTGCTACAACATCAAGGGTTAGAATATGATAAACCGACAAATACAAGGAACAAATTAAGGAGAAATATTCTTACCCAGCAGCAACTTTGAGAGGAGGCAATGAGTGGTTGATGAACCGCCAGACGAGTTGGAAGAAGCACAGTAATTCGGGTCGACGGATTGAGAGGGCATCGTAAGAAACCTTTCAAAGGATAACGCTTTTCAGGAGAACAAGTCACCTCTGGACGACATTTCCGGGTTGGTGTGTCAGCTAAACCGGACGACGTAATTTGTTGACCGCTATGCCGGTCGTACGGCGTTCTTCAGTTTGCTGTGTCTTCAAAGAAAATTTTGGATCCAAATGAGCATAGGAGTGAGATTGTTTCACTTTACGGACTGTGCGGCGAATTCTTTTAAACGGTACAAGATCAGAATCAGAAGAAAGAAGGATTACCTCAACAGGTTCTGCATGGCAAGCCTCAGCGTCATCCTGGGAATTGTAATTGTCAATAAAATGAATGAAAAAAGAACTAAGTGAGTTAAGCTCTACCTCAGCATCTGATTCTTCATCTTCTGGCGGTTCAGAAGACTCGGCGGTTTTCCTCTTGCCAGTTTTCTTGGTGGTCTTGGTCTTTGCACGAGGAACCCGGGCCGGTTTAGTTCGTTTCCAAAAGGAGATGTTAGCCTGAAAATTAATACAGAGGGATTAATACAATCAATATGGAATCAAAGTCAGTAGAGTAATGAGAGGAACCTTACATGGGCGGTTTGTTGGAGATGCGTAAGCGGAGCCAACCCGGTTTGGCTGCATGCGGAGACGGTTCATCGAGCATTTTCTTCACTGTTTGATAACTTCAAGCTCGATTATTGATAGTTCGTGATGTCATTGAGGATCTTTAGCGTCACCAAGATATTCGTGCATCAATCCGGGCAACGGCTTAATGGCAAGATGCCCCAAAAAACCCAAAGAGCGGACAAGGTCAATACCGGTTAAACCGTTGGCCATCGAGCCCGGAGCTTGGTAATTTGAGGTGCAAAATTCTTCCGTTCTGCGGCGGTCAAGCGCGAAGGCAATGGCTGGCTGTTGCTAAGCCGATGAGGGCGATAACCCGGCAAGGGATTTTCTCCGTTAGGAGCAGTGTTCCGGCAATAGAACCAGGTTTGATTCCAATCTATAGGATGGCTATGATGTTTGGCGTGAGGGAAGTCCACTTCCTTCCTGTTCTGGATTGAAACACCGCCAAGTTACGTGTTAGGACCGTCCGAGAATTACAGACGGGCGGTTCAAATGAAATAAATCTCGAAATAACTCTACGGTTGGTTCTTCTTGAAGATAGACTTCTCAGAATACTTGAAAGTTGCATATATTGGACACGGAGTTCGGACCAATATCTTGTGGATGGAGTTGGAAGCTTGCGAGGACATCCCGGAAATTTTTTGATCCGGGCGGGCTGAATCCCCGGTCTAGGTGTTGCATAAAAACAATCACTTCTCCTTCTTGAGGTTCAGGTGGATATTCCGATTCCGGAACTCGCTAGTGGAGAACATTTTTTGAGGCCAAAACGCCAGTGGTGACGTAGCCGTTGAGTTGTGTTTCCGTGATCCGGGACGGAACCCAATTGCAAGCAGAAAATTGTTTCGCCATTCCGGAAGGGGGGAGCTGAAAGAAAATCAAACAAGTGCCGGTTTATTGTCCATGGTTTGTAAGTGAAAAGTTCAGTGTTAAACCGGTGAAAATACAATGCAAGGTCAAGTTGGCAGTTTAAGAGAGGGCTAATGACATATGGCGGATTCGCCATCAAGGATTAAACCGCCCATAGGCGTAAAGGCCCAGATTCAAAATTTACGCTAAGTGTTGATGTAAACAGGTTTCACACAATGTTCAAATCTATTTGGATCTACCGCACATCTATAAAGCAGTTTTACTGCGTTCTTTAAAAGGCGTTCAAGTAAAACAGAGAAGGATGCATACTCTACCAGAAGAAAAGGAAGGGCTGCTAGTATTAAAAACAGATGCGGAAAGACTACCGCAGGAGATCTATATCGTTTTTGGATCAAAACTACCGCGGCAGAAGGTAGGATGAAGAGGAAAATGGAGAGCTGTGCGGATGAGCTTGTAAAACCTAATGCAGATCTAAGGACGAGGAACAGAAGAAGCTTACCGCTGCAGATTACGGCGGAGGGGGGCGATGAGCCTCGATCTAACTTCGAGTTGATGCAGCGGCCTTGGTTGGTGCAGTTCTCGAAGGTCGCGGACGGCGGCGGAGCTTCAGAGCTGGGGCGTCGCGAGGAAGAAGAAGATGCAGACGGGGAAGAGAAAAAGGTGCCCTCGGGCTTTATTTATAAGGGAAGGAGTAAATGGCAGGCGCGAGAATAAAGGCGTCCGGAGCGGCCGAGTGGGCGCGCCTGTCGCCTCGATTTTTGAGATAATCATTAAAGTGAAGAGAATCTTTTTAATCCTTTTATACAGAGATGATGTCATGACGGACCGTTGCAGGGCTCTGAGGCTAGTAAGCCCTTGTCTGTTTACGCCGGACTCATCTAGCCATGTCCGGGGTCTGAACGACCTGTTTTAGGTGCTTTGATTAGTGAAGCCGGTTTAGTGTGTGGCTGTTAAGGCAGCCGCACAATCTTCCACGCTCGAGGAACACTCGATATTTCCCTTTAATGAGATGATGCCTCGTGGACCGGGCATTTTAAGTATAAGGGATGCATAATGCGTTATTGCGTTAAAGCGAGCGAAAGCTTCGCGTCCCAGTAGTGCTTGATAGCTACTTGTAAATGGGGCGATGTGGAAGGTCCGCTTTTCGCGGCGGAAGTTGTCGGGTGAGCCCAACATAACTTCTAGCAGGAGAGAGCCCGTACAGTGGGCATCTGGGCCAGGCGTTACCCCTTGAAAGGAAGTGTTGCTATGGCGAATTGTTGTTGTGTCTATCCCCATTTTGCGGATTGTGTCCTGATATAGCCGGTTTAAATCACTGCCGCCGTCCATTAGGGCTTGTGTAAAGTGGAGTCCGTCAATTATCGGATCTAATACCAAGGCAGTCCATCCTACATTCCGGATACTTCTAGAGTAGTCCTGATGGTCGAAGGTGATTGGTTTTAACAACCAGTGGCGGGACTCCTCTGGGATAGGCCGTATGGCGCGTATCTCTATGGGCGCCACTCTGTTCTCCCCTTTTGTCACGTGAAGTGAATTTACTGTTTTGACTTCTTGTGGGAAATTCTTTTGTTTTCCAGTGCTCTACTTGTGGGGTTCATCATCGTCCTCGCTTGGTGTGACGAGCCCCTTGTGTTCGGCCTTGAGTTTGCCGGATTCCTTGAAGACCCAACAATCTCTGTGGGTATGGTTTGCAGGCTTCCCGGGAGTACTGTGGATTTGACATATCTTGTACAAGATTTTGTTTAGGTTAGATTGCTCGTCCCTGTTATCCTTGATGGGCAGATTTTTACGATTCTCGCCGAGAGCTTTTGAATCCGGCGTTGATCGCCGTGCTCTTGATCTATTTCCCTTGGTCGGCGCTGGTCCTTGCTGCGTCGCGGTTTCCGTTCCATCCCTAACTTCGCATGTACTTGGGTCATTGGTGCGCATCTTGCCAACCAGCTATCCTCTCCTGCAAAAAGCGGGTCATGAGGCTTGTTAATGCGGCCATTGTTCTTGGCTTTTCTTGGCCGAGGTGTCTGGCGAGCCATTCGTCTCGAACACTGTGTTTGAAAGCTGCTAAGGCTTCGGCGTCCGGACAGTTGACTATCTGGTTCTTTTTAGTAAGAAATCTGTTCGAGTTTCGGGCTGACTCTCGGGTTGTTGAGTTATATGACTTAAATCATCTGCATCCGGAGGTCGGACATAGGTCCCTTGAAAATTTGCCGAAAAGCATCCTCGAGCTCTTCCCAACTTCCAATGGTGTTTTCGGAAGGCTTTTAAGCCAATGCCGGGCTGGCCCTTTGAGTTTGAGGGTAAGTATTTTATGGCGTGGAGATCATCTCCTCTAGCCATGTGTATGTGGAGGATGTAATCCTCAATCCAGGACTCGAGTGCATTGTTCCGTCATATGCCTCTATGTTTACGGGATTGAATCCCGCTGGAAATTCATGATCCAGCACCTCATCGGTGAAACATAGGGGGTGTGCGACACCCCTATATCTAGGCGTACCGCGATGTTCGGATATTTGATGTGTTGTGTTGCTTACTAGAGCTTGCTTTCTTGGCCCATAGATAGATCTGGCTGGGCCATCTTTTTTATGTGAATCCTTGTGCGGACCGCGTGCCGGCTTGTGTGCGGCGTCCTTTGCCGCACTGTGTTGGCCATGGGGTCGTTTATCCGACCGGGTGGCTTCCTTCTTTTTTGATTGCGGAGGATCTAAGGCCTCATCATCTTCCGGCAGTAATTTTCGCTTCGGATAGCTCTTTGTGTGGCGACTGTCGCCGTATTTGTCTGCGGTGTTGAGTACTTTGCTCCATCTGATTCTGAGTGCATCTTCCGCTGTTTTGAGCTTCATACGCTTTTTCAGGCTCTGCGCAGTGGCGACGAGCCTTTTTTGGAGGTTCTTCTGCTCCAGCAACATATCCGGCGTGAGGTCGTCCGGACTGTTTTCTTCGCCGGGGACGGGTTGTTTATCCAAGTTGCCCTGTTCAGACGGTTGCTCGATGGCATGTTCATTGTCCGCCGGTTCGCCCTGCTCTATGGCTGGGTCTGTATGGCTGCTTTCTCTGTCGAGGTGGGGTTTGGAGCGGCGCTTACGCCGCTGCTTTGATTGCTTTTCGAGGGAACGATCCCTCGTTGTGTCCCTTTGTTCCTCGTCGTCGTTTCCTTTAGGTGTATCCACCATGTATACATTGTGAGATGGGGTGGTTGTCCAGTGGCCTATATGCGCTGGTTCCTGTTCGTCTCCTACATCGTCGTCCATACCATCAATGTCTTCGGAGTCGAAGTCGAGCATGTCGGTTAAATCATCGACAGTGGCTACAAAGTGGGTGGTGGGTGGGCTTTGAATTTCTTCATTGTCCGCATCCCAACCTTGCCGACCATAATCTGGCCAGGGCTCTTCTGATAAAGAGAGAGACTTTAGTGAATTCAGGATGTCGCCGAAGGGCGAGTGCTGAAAGATGTCCGCGGCGGTGAACTCCATGATCGGCGCCCAATCGGATTCGATTGGCAGGGGCGCGGAAGGTTCGGAGTCCGGAGAGGAGTCCGGCACCTTGGAGTCACGAGCTTCGCAAAGGACAGGTATGGTGTTCGGCTCGATCGCCGTAGAGATTGCAGCCCCTGAGGCGGTGTCCAACCACCTGTCTCGATTGGCGCAGTCGGCTCCGAACTAAGGGTCGGAGCGGACACTGGTGCGGCCTCCAGGGCATTGTTCGGCGGCAGAGCTAGATCATGCCCATCGTGACAATGCGGCGCGCTTGGCTGTGGCTCGAACCCGTCGAAGATCAAGTCTCCGCGTACGTCGGCCGTGTAGTTCAAACTTCCAAATCTGACCTGATGGCCAGGGGCGTAGCTTTCGATCTGCTCCTGATGGCTGCTTAATTGGCCCGCAGTGCAAAGCCGCCCGAATCTGAAGATCTGTCCGGGAAAAAAATCTCACCTGGACTGCATCATTGTTGATGATCGGAGGGGCCATCGGGCCTAAAGGTGACGACATACGGAGGAACTCTCAATGAAAGCACCAATGTCGGTGTCAAACCGGCGGATCTCGGGTTGGGGGTCCCAACTGTGCGTCTAGGCGGATGGTAACAGGAGACAAGGGACACGATGTTTTTACCCAGGTTCGGGCCCTCTCGATGGAGGTAAAACCCTACTCCTGCTTGATTAATATTGATGATATGGGTAGTACAAGAGTAGATCTACCACGAGAACAGAGACTAAACCCTAGAAGCTAGCCTATGGTCTGATTGTTATTCGTCCTACGGAGTAAAACCCTCCAGTTTATATAGACATTGGAGAGGGCTAGGGTTACACAGAGTCGGTTACACTGGGAGGAGATCTACATATCCGTATCGCCAAGCTTGCCTTCCACGCCAAGGAAAGTCCCATCCGGACACGGGATGAAGTCTTCAATCTTGTATCTTCATAGTCCAGGAGTCCGGCCAAAGGTCATAGTCCGGCCATCCGGACACCCCCTAATCCAGGACTCCCTCAGGAAGCGTTAGCACAACGCGGTTGATGTAGTCATACGTCTTCACGATCCGACCGATACAAGTACCGAACGTACGGCACCTGCGAGTTCAGCACATGTTCATCTCGATGACGTCCCGTGATCTCCGATCCAGCAGAGCTTCACGGGAGAGTTCCGTCAGCACGACGGCGTGATGACGGTGATGATGTTACTACCGACGCAGGGCTTCGTCTAAGCACCACTACGATATGACCGAGGTGGAATATGGTGGAGGGGTCACCGCACACGGTTGGGAGAGATCAAAAGATCAACTTGTGTGTTCTAGGGTGCCCCCTGCCCCCGTATATAAAGGAGCAAGGGGGCAGGCCGGCCGGCCCCTGTAGGGCGCGCCAGGAGGAGGAGTCCTCCTCCTAGTAGGAGTAGGACTCCCCTTTCCTACTCCTACTAGGAGGAGGAAAGGAAGGGGGAGAAGGAGAAGGAAGGAGAGGGAGGAAAAGGAGGAAAGGGGGGCCGACCCCCTAGTTCAATTCGGTTTGGGCTAGGTGGGCCGCGCGCCCTGCCTCCTCTCTTCCACCACTTGGCCCATGAGGCCCATTACTACTTCCTCGTATTCCCGTAACTCCCCGGTACCCCGAAAAATACCCAAATCACTCGGAACCTTTCCGATGTCCGAATATAGTCGTCAATATATCGATCTTTACGTCTCGAGCATTTCGAGACTCCTCGTCATGTCCCCGATATCATCTGGGACTCCGAACTACCTTCGGTACATCAAATCACATAAAATCATAATACCGATCGTCACAGAACTTTAAGCGCGCGGACCCTACGGGTTCGAGAACTATGTAGACATGACCGAGACACGTCTCCGGTCAATAACCAATAGCGGAACCTGGATGCTCATATTGGCTCCCACATATTCTACAAAGATCATTATCGGTCAAACCGCATAACACATACGTTGTTCCCTTTGTCATCGGTATGTTACTTGCCCGAGATTGGTAGATCACCTTTATAATCACCCAGTTACGTTGTGACGTTTGGTAGCACACAAAGTGTTCCTCCGGTAAACGGGAGTTGCATAATCTCATAGTCATAGGAACATGTATAAGTCATGAAGAAAGCAATAGCAACATAGTAAACGATCAAGTGCTAAGCTAACGGAATGGGTCAAGTCAATCACATCATTCTCCTAATGATGTGATCCCATTAATCAAATGACAACTCATGTCTATGGCTAGGAAACTTAACCATCTTTGATTCAATGGGCTAGTCAAGTAGAGGCATACTAGTGACACTCTTTTTGTCTATGTATTCACACATGTATCAAGTTTCCGGTTAATACAATTCTAGCATGAATAATAAAAATTTATCATGATATAAGGAAATAAATAATAACTTTATTATTGCCTCTAGGATATATTTCCTTCAGTCTCCCACTTGCACTAGAGTCAATAATCTAGTTCACATCGCCATGTGATTTAACACCAATAGTTCACATCACCATGTGATTAACACTCATAGTTCACATCGTCATGTGACCAACACCCAAAGGGTTTACTAGAGTCAATAATCTAGTTCACATCGCGATGTGATTAACACCCAAAGACTACTAAGTTGTGATCATGTTTTGCTTGTGAGAGAAGTTTAGTCAATGGGTCTGCCAAATTCAGATCCGTATGTATCTTGCAAACTTCTATGTCTACAATGCTCTGCACGGAGCTACTTTAGCTAATTGCTCCCACTTTCAATATGTATCCAGATTGAGACTTAGAGTCATCTGGATCAGAGTCAAAACTTGCATTGACGTAACCCTTTACGACGAACCTTTTGTCACCTCCATAATCGAGAAACATAACCTTATTCCACTAAGGATAATTTTGACCGTTGTCCAGTGATCTACTCCTAGATCACTATTGTACTCCCTTGCTAAACTCAGTGTAGGGTATACAATAGATCTGGTACACAACATGGCATACTTTATAGAACCTATGGCTGAGTCATAGGGAATGACTTTCATTCTCTTTCTATCTTCTGTCGTGGTCGGGCTTTGAGTCTTACTCAATTTCACACCTTGTAACACAGGCAAGAACTCTTCCTTTGACTATTTCATTTTGAACTAATTCAAAATCTTGTCAAGGTATGTACTCATTGAAAAAACTTATCAAGTGTCTTGATCTATCTCTATAGATCTTGATGCTCAATATGTAAGCAGCTTCACCAAGGTCTTTATTTGAAAAACTCCTTTCAAATACTCCTTTATGCTTTCCAGAAAATTCTACATTATTTCCAATCAACAATATGTCATTCACATATGTTTATCAGAAATGTTGTAGTGCTCCCACTCACTTTCTTGTAAATACAGGCTTCACTTCAAGTCTGTATAAAACTATATGCTTTGATCAACTCATCAAAGCGTATATTCCAACTCCGAGATGCTTGCACCAGTCCATAGATGGATCGCTGGAGCTTGCACATTTCGTTAGTACCTTTAGGATCGACAAAACCTTCTGGTTGCATCATATACAACTCTTCTTTAAGAAATCCATTAAGGAATGTAGTTTTGATATCCATTTGCCAGACTTCATAAAATGTGGCAATTTGCTAACATGATTCGGACAGCCTTAAGCATCGCTACGTGTGAGAAAATCTCATCATAGTCAATTTTTGTCAAAAACCTTTTTCTACAAGTCTAGCTTTCTAGATAGTAATACTACTATCAGCGTCTGTCTTCCTCTTGAAGATCCATTTATTTTGTACGGCTTGCCGATCATTGGCAAGTCAACCAAAGTCCACACTTTGTTCTCATACATGGATCCCATCTCCGATTTCATGGCCTCAAGCCATTTCGCGGAATCTGGGATCATCATCGCTTCCTCATAGTTCGTACGTTTGTCATTGTCACATCCCTAGCTTCTGGTATTGCACTAGGCTAGCTTCATGTGTGCATCATGTTTAAATTTTGCCTAAACTTGAAATGGGGATGTTCAAACCCTAGCATTAAATCAACTCAACTAGGGTGGATTAAAATCTTTTTCAATAAACCCAAAAAGTTCCAAGAAAAGTTCATGATTTCTGGTTAAGGTGGAAACCTCTGCCGAAAATAATGAATATATTCTTAGATCATTTTTGGATTTTTGAATTAAATCATATTGTATTTGACTTTGGGCATTTATACACTATAAATAATTTAAATGCTCAAATAATGTTGGAATTATTTGTGGGACACTGGAATAATTCAGAAAGTGCTCATGAATATTTTCAGGATTTATAAAATTGATTTGGTTTTTAAAACTGGATCAAGAACAAACTACAAAAATAGAAAACAGAAACAAAAAAAAAGGAAAGAGCAGAGACTCACCTAGAGCTTACCTGGCGCCCACCAAAGCCCACCTAGCCGGCCTAGTTGGCCAGCCCAGCCCACCAGGGGCAAGGTTGTCTTCAACCCAGCCTTGATGGGGCCTTGGCGTGTGCTCGCCGCCTGCGCCCTCCGAGCGCCACCTCCTCCCTCCCTGCCTGCCTGGTTCCTCCTGGACGGCTCTAGACGAGCGCCACAAAGCCCCTCGACCCTCTCTCACTCTCTCTAGACCTCCCTTCCCCCTCCGCTCTCTCTCCCACGTGACCACGAAAGCAGCCGGAGCCCGCCGCTCGCCGTAGCCGTGGCCACTGGCCATCGCACCCCCTGCCGACATGACCATCGACTCCGCCGCGACGCCTTGCGTCTCCAAGCAGAAGAACGCAAGCCCGGACGGCCTTCTTCCCCGCCAACGCCGCTGTCCTCGACCTCGGGTGCCGGTGATCCGCGCCGTCGATTCGCCGGACCCCGTGCCTCCCCTGCCTTGCCAGCAGCACCAGAAGACCTGCGGTAAGCCGCTGCTTCTTTTCCCCCTACTCCCATGCTCACCCGCGTCCACTAGGCCGTAGTTGCACGGACGCAGAAGCTCCCCGCCGCCATGCCTCATCGCCGCCGCACCAACACCAGCTACAGCTCGCGTCTGAGCACCGTCGCAGGCTCAGCATGCTCCCAGGAGCCGAGTGCAGCCACCTGTTCGCCCTACCATGCACAACAGCGCCGAACCCGACCTTGCCGAGCTCCGGCCGCCGCAAAGCTCGACGCCGTCGGTGTTGTAGACCACCCCAACCACTGCTACTTGATCCGTTGGATGCGGATGAGCACCAGCTCCACGCAGAGCCCCTCCGCCACTCGTTTGATCGCCAGAGGAGCAAACCCGACGCCTTCGCCGTGGCCTGTGGTCGCCGGCGATTAGCCGCCGACGTGGCCACCTAGTTGGGCCTAATCACCCGCTAATTAACCCCCTAACCCACTAACATATGGGCCCCACACCCAAAATTAACCATAGTTTAATTCCTGTTTAGTTTTGACCAATCACCGTGGCCCCACGCGTCAGCGTGGACCATGCTGACGTGGCCCTTGACCGACCCCACCCGTCAGTGACCCAAGCCAGCAACGTGACACTGACCAATGGGCCCCACTGGTCAGGTTTGACACGGACCAGCCCCTTTGACCTGCTGACATCATGCTTACACATTGCTGACACAGTAAAGGAATTTCTGGATTAAATCTAATTCAGGAAATTCCAGAAAATGTTTAAAACTTGTAAAAATCATAGAAATTCAACCTTAACTCCAAATGAGATAAATTATATATGAAAAATGATCAGAAAAATCCAATCTATCCATCTGTACCATTTTCATGCATGTTAGAACAACTTATAGCTTCTGTTTAGCACAAATCATATAAATGGCATTTAAATATCCACATATGGAGTTTGAATTTGAATCTTGGATTCAAACCAACTTCATTTAATCTGGTTGCTAGTTGCATTAGCTCAAATCCCAGAATATTAACATGTCATGATCATGCATCATAGGGTGCATTGCATTGATTGTGTTTCTTCTCTGTTGCCGGTATTTGTTCCCTCTCGATAGACGTGGTTTCGACGATGAGATCGATGAAACTGATGAAGAGCTATAGTATCTTCGGAAGTGCCAAGCAAGCAAAACCCCCTTGTTCATTCCGATACAATCCCACTCTCTCGCTCCTGCTCTCTTTTACTGCATTGGGACAACAACGATTCATCTGTTGTTTGCTGCGGTAGCTGAACCCCTTTATCCTCTGCATGACCTGTCATTGCCACAGTAAATAGATGAAACCCACTAGCATGAGTAGGAGTTGTTTGAGCCCTGATGTGCCTACTCATTCATGCTTGTTTGTCATGCCTACTACTGCTTAGAGTTGAGTCAGGTCTGATTCATCGGGGATGAATCGGAGGTGTGTGAACATGTCCTACTGTTGAGAGCTAAGTGTGTGAACACGATTTGGTAAAGGTATCGGTGAGAGGCCATGTAGGAGTACATGGTGGGTTGTCTCATTGAAGCCGTCCTCAGGAACTGAGTTCCGTGTTTGTGATCCATGACCGATTACTACCACGCATTGGAATGCTTAAGTGCCCCTCTCGACTTCTTAACCACCCTTGTCCTCTGTCCGGGAGTTGCAAGTAGTTTACGGTGTTTGTAGTATCTTTGGAGGCCGTGGGCGATCTTGACCCAAGGGGTGGGCTGCGATCTTGATAGGCACGTGGCCGGGTATGCCGGGCGCCCATTTGGTGTCGCGGAACCCTGTACACATCGTTCGGGGCCGTATGTGGAAACCTCGGCCGGACTCCCTGCGGATGGAACCTGAATAGGCGATAACCTGGACTAGAGACTTGAGTGTTTAGGTAGGTCGTGGCCGACACCCTCGCTGGGCTTCCGCTTGAAGGTTGCCGAGTACATGTCGTAAACGTGGCGATAAGTGGTGAGCGTGTGTGAAGAAGAACACCCCTGAATGATTATCATCATCTATTCGAATAGCCATGTCCGTGGTAAAGGACTTTTGGGTTGCCTGTACAGTTCATAGACAAGTGAAAGTGGATACTCTAAAATACGCAAGATAAGCGTGAGTGCTATGGATGGCGTTCTCGTAGGGGGACGGGAGCGGATCCATAGTGGTGTATTGATATGGTGATTATGTGGACTCGTGTGCGCCACCTCAAAAGAGTTACTTGCAGTCGTAGTTTAGGATAGCCACCGAGTCAAAGCTGGCTTGCTGCAGTTAAACTCCACCACCCTCCTTTGTTGATACTGATGCATATGTAGCTAGTTCTGATGTAAGTCTTGATGGGTACATTTGTACTCACGTTTGCCTATTTTATGTTTTGCAGAGAGACGTCAGTCTTGCTAGTAGTTCCGCGTGGACTTCGACGTTTAGCTTATTACCTCCGCTATGATCTTGTGCCCTCGGCAGGATCTGCTAGATAGTCAGGCTTCCCAGCCTTTTTCATTTGTAGATGTATGTACTCAGACATGTTAAGCTTCCGCGTGTGCTTTGACTTGTATGCTCTGAATGTTGGGTCATGAGACCCATGTTTGTAATATCTCGCTCCTCGGAGCCTAATGAATAAATACTTGAGTCGTAATGTTATGTTGTGATGCCATGTTGTATTTACACATATCGAGCATATTGTGTGTATGTTTGAAATGCTTGGTATGTGTGGGATCCGACAATCTAGTTGTTTATCCTTGGCAGCCTCTCTTATGGGGAATTGTAGTCTAGTGCTTCCATGAGCCATAGTAGTCCGCTACAGCCCGGTTCACCGGAGTCCTGCTAGCCCAGGACTACTGCTCAAGACGCTTGACTGGCCGGCATGTGTTTCACTTCATTCCTGTGTCTGTCCCTTGGGGGAAATGTCACGCGGTGACATCCGGAGTCCTGCCAAGCCTGCTACAGCCCGGGTCCCCGGAGTCCTGTTAGCCCAGTGCTACAGCCCGGATTCACACGCTGCGGACCGACATGCTCGAAGTTGATTCATGTATGCCTGTCCCCATGGGTTAGTGCCGCTTTGGGTTCACGACTAGCCAAGTAGGCCCGGGTTCTCTGTCATATTGATTCTAGCGACACAATCAAATAAGTTAGACAAAAGGCGCAAACCGTCCCGGGCCATGGTAATGCGACACCCGGGGGAATACCGTGCGTGAGGCCGCAAAGTGATATGAGGTGTTACCGGCTAGATCGATGTGACTTGGAATCGGGGTCCCGACATCTTTGGTATCGAGCACTGTTGCTGTAGGTTTACCACGCCAAACTGGTCGAAGTTGAGTCTAGAAATGCTTTAGTTATATAAGGGAATTGATTGTGGAAGGGAACCTAAGGCTCTTTTTACTCCTTTACCCTATGGCCTTCTGATATGAGTCATCCTCTTCTCTTTTACGGGGATTAAGAACTAGGCTTCTCATCTTTCTATCAGGATCACGTGTTACTAATCCGTAGACTTATAGGATTGTTGGATTTAAGCCTCAATTCAGTTCCTACACTTCCGTGTGTTCATAGTTGGTCTCGGAACCTTGATGTGATGTTGTTGAGTGGTTATGCCACCATTTTGCATGATGTCTCAAATCTTTTTGAGCATTTACAGTCGTTATGTTGTCCGAGTCATCCCGGGTTTCTAAACTATCTGATGCATTTGCAAATTCTTCCTTCATGTTCACGGTGTCCTTTTGGTCAGAATAAGCACACTAATCATCTGTTGAGGTACTCCTTGCCTTGACATATATGTTGGAACTAGTATTATGACCCTAGGCATCTTAGAGGATCACTGTCGGTGTCAAAACCGGCGGATCTCGGGTAGGGGGTCCCGAACTGTGCGTCTAGGCGAATGGTAACATGAGACAAGGGACACGATGTTTTACCCAGGTTCGGGCCCTCTTGATGGAGGTAAAACCCTATGTCCTGCTTGATTAATATTGATGATGTGTGTTACAAGAGTGGATCTACCACGAGATCAAAGAGGCTAAACCCTAGAAGCTAGCCTATGGTATGATTGTTGTTCTTCCTATGGACTACAGCCGTCCGGTTTATATAGACACCGGAGAGGGCTAGGGTTACACAAAGTTGGTTACAATGGTAGGAGATCTACATATCCATATCGCCTAGCTTGCCTTCCACGCTAAGGAAAGTCCCATCCGGACACGGGACGAAGTCTTTAATCTTGTATCTTCATAGTCTTGGAGTCCGGCCATGACGATAGTCCGGCTATCCGGACACCCCCTAGTCCGGGACTCCCTCAGTAGCCCCTGAACCAGGATTCAATGACGATGAGTCCGGCGCGTTGATTGTCTTCGGACATTGCGGCGGGTTCCTCCTCCGAATACTTCGTAGAAGGTTTTGAACACAAGGATAGTGTCCGCTCTGCAAAACAAGTTCCACATAACACCGTAGAGAGAATAATTTTGCACAGATCTGGCGGCGTATTTCACGCGGCATGACATCACACCACGGCCAGGCCTTTATATGAATCGTTTTTATTGTTCCACCTCAGTGCGTTTAGCGAGGCGGTTTCCTTGGCACGTCTTATCAGAGCGTAGATCGTGCCCCTTATTCCGGGATTCTCATCAATACGGACGTGGGTAACCCAAACATGCCCGTTGGCCTGCCTTCTCTATCGGCGGCGAGTCCTAATCGACCACGGGTGGGCTCTTGGTATTCAAGCTCTTTATGATGAGACCAAGGCCCTCTTCTTCTTTACACCCTCCATCGAGTTAGCCTCGGCGCCGAGTTCCAACACCCAAAGCTTGATTCAGCGCTTCGGACTTTCGACGATGTCCGGCTCCGACCAGCACGGCCGATGGATGTCTTCCTCCGTCATAGAAGATGTGCTAAAGCTGCGAGACGCCAGGTATCTAACCGGCGAGATCTCGCATAGGCTGCCTGCTCCAGGGCAGGTCATTCCCACTCCTGATCCCGGCGAGAACGTGGTGTTCGTGTCCCACTTCCTTCGGGGTTTAGGCTTCCCGACGGACCCCTTTGTGCGGGGGCTCATGTTTTATTATGGGCTTGATTTCCATGACTTGAATCCGGAGTCCATCCTCCATATCTCGTTATTCATTGTCGTATGTGAGGCCTTCCTCCATATTACCCCCCACTTTGGATTGTGGCTCAAGACCTTCAAGGTGGAACCAAAGATGATCAAGGGGCAGCAAGCGGAGTGCAGAGGGGCGGTCATAAGCAAATGTGCTGATGCTCCGTGGCCCGAGGGCTCTTTTCAAGAGGAGCTTGGTTGGCAACGGGAGTGGTTTTATATCACCGCTCCTAGGGGCACCAAATTGGCGGCGCTCCCTGCCTTCCGCTCAGGTCCACCACAGCGGCTGGCATCATGGGTCAACAAGGGGCTCGACTGGGGGCTGTCCAAGGACGTACCCCTGCTGCAGGGCCGTATTCGAGATCTCCAGGAAAGAGGGATGAATCTGGTTGCAGT
The DNA here is from genome assembly GCA_021605145.1 of Aegilops bicornis. Taxonomy (NCBI): domain Eukaryota; kingdom Viridiplantae; phylum Streptophyta; class Magnoliopsida; order Poales; family Poaceae; genus Aegilops; species Aegilops bicornis. The sequence goes on from CM038675.1 coordinate 580,018,066, forward strand.
GGCGCAGGTTATGGTGATCCGGTGCCTTCAGCCCTGCAAACATCGCCCCCTCCGCCTGTGGGAATTCAATCCGGAGGGACAACGAGCTCTCCAAAATTTTATGGGCACGACGCCCGTGGAGATTTATAAACTGTTCTTCGGATCACAAGGGAAGTGTCCGGACTTGACTGAGGATGCAGGACTAAGCTGCAATCGCCCAGATACTCAAGTAGGTAGTCCTATAACCGGACAAGCTGTTCATTCATTTATTTCATATATATATATGCCCTTTAAAGGAGCCGTTTCTTGAACAGGAGTGGATAGCCAAGGCAAAGTTAATAAGGTGTCGGCTCCCTCCCCGAGACCACGCCGGATCCCATGTTGACCAAGATGTTGAAGGTCGCGCCTTTTGAAGAAGGCGAAGGGGGAGCGGGGAAGCAACCGCCTCTGCGAAGGAGGATATCAAGGAAGGAGGGATTAAGAGTCCCACCTTCCGAGGAGAGAAGAGGACCGCTTCGGAAGATCCGGAGGTCAAGGCCTCAAAGAGGGGGAAGGAATCGTCCGCAAAGAGTCCGGTGCTGGGAAGTGCCCAGCCGCATTATTTCCCCAAGGGGATCAGCCATCCAGCCAGCCGTAAGTAAAAAAGAAGGGGTCCTGTAAATAAGGAACTTCCCTGTATTTATTCATGAGGATAACCGAAATTGTACCTTGTAGTTCGGACTTCAGCCCTTCTCGTGAGCTTCGTCTTGAGGATCTTCTTCCGGAGATGATGGAGAGCCAACGCCTCCACTGTCGCACCCTCATGTGGAGGCGGACGACCCGGAGGTGTCGTCGCGGAGGGTTCCCCAAAGTCCGGCGGGGCGAAAGGTCCGCGGCAAGTGGCGTCTTGATCGGAGGAGCTGAAGGATCTGCTTCGGGCGGCGGCTATTTCAGAGGATCACCGTGCTCTAATGGGTATGGTGATTGAAAGAATTGCATCCGCGGAGAGCGGATTGCATGAAGCCGTCGAAGCTTCTTGGCGACGGGGTTTGAGGTACGCAAAATGATGTACCTTCAGCGATTATGCATATAAAATGCATACTGTATAGATAGTAGCCTCGATACTTGGTATGTTGTCAAAATTGACAATGTGCCGAGGATCAAATTCTCGATTATAACATATCACCGCTCCTGAACAGGTGGCGGGGCGTCCGGAGGCCAGCCGGACTACTGAATATGCCGAACTAAAGCGGCAACTTGACGAGGCGGATGCGGACATCGCGCTGGTCAATAAACGGTTTGACGAGTCACAAGGTATGCGAACTCGATGCGGACACCTTGTAAGGGAGCTTGACGCCCATGTCTTATTGTTTGGATGCTTAATGCAGATGGTGCTGCTGCCGTGGAGGAGCTGCTGCGGGCGAACTTCGCCCGGCGAAAGAGCAAGCCAGAATTAGTAATGCGGCCAGTAAAGGCGACGAAGAGCTAGAAGCTGAACGGGCTGCTCTGCGAAGCAAAGAGGAGATGGCCGATATGGCCAAAAGTTAAGGAATACTACCGATCGCTGCTTGTGAGTTCTTGAAAAGGAACGTTAAGCGGAACAAGAGGGCCTAAAGAGGGCCACCGCCGAATCCAAGAATGCCCAATCGGCTTTGAGAGCTGCCAAGGAGGAGCTGAGTCAGGCCGGGGCAATTGCGGCTGGAAAACCGTTTCTGTTGCGGAGGAAATATACAGATCCAAAGTATGCTCAGTTGGATAAATTGTGGAGTTCATAGGATGCTTATCTGGACTTGGCGGCGAGCGCTGTGGAGCGGTTGAGCACTTCCGGGGCCAGAAGGGGCACAGAAGGGAAGAGCTATATTGGTCGCAATTCCGTAGTCCGGAGCGTCCTCTGCCGCTGACCGATCGGTTGGCCGAATGGGCCGAGCTGAATCGATTGTCCGGATTTTCCATGAAGCACGTCTTGACTCACTTGTGGCCGGACGGACCCCAGTCGAAGAGCTATTTTGGTTTAGTGCAGCAGTTTCTTGGCGCGGTGCCGCGTATCGACGCAATGAAGCGATCGGCGCGTATTGAGGGAGCGCGGATGGCTCTTGCCCGTGTCAAGACATACTGGGCAGAGATGAAGGCCACTGACGTTGCATCCCGTGATTCGGACGGAGGCAGTACTGCCGAGCACTACTTTGAAGAAGTCTGCCGGGCTCTCGTTTAATAGAGACGATGCTTTCGAAGGATATTATGTTTAAATGACATGTATGATTTGTGAAAACAATGTTTCAACGTAATATAAGTGCTATTTATACTTGTGCGTTCAAGTAGTAAACTACTCCATGTGCGGCCGTTTATGTATATTTAAATATAAAATGAAAGATGGCAGTCCTTGGTTAAATTTCACGCACATAGTGCGGGGTGTTTGCAAAGAAAGCGCTTTTTCACACTTAATCCAACGTCTTGGTCCTGTTAAGGAGGTGATAGCATAGCAAACCGGGCAACCGGACTATAATGCTTTATCACTTTCACTTAGCCATAGGAGTTCGAGGGTGGGGCTACTATATAGCCCCTGGGGGCACCGCACTCTCCCGAACTCGGGGTGCGTATGTGCCTGACCGAAAAACCGGTCCTTCGTTAATGCGGAGGAATCCTAAACATTCCAGTGAGTCATCGAGTGGTTGACCAGTCTCTCGCTATATCACGACAGTCAGTTTTCGGCTTTCTCTACTGAGGTGCTCGCCCGGCCGAACCGGGGCACAATCGCAGTAGTTCTCCTGGTGCCGCGTTAGCCGTGAAAACGGAACGTAAGGCAGCAAAACACAGGAGCCGGGCAACCCAACATTTGACCAAAGACATGATTCGGAGTTGATGCATATAAGGCCTAACTCGAGATGCCGAATACCCCCTAAGGTATTCGGTCTTAATGAAAATGGGCAGAATAATGCCCTAAGCCCACAGTGTCAGTGCAGCGCAAATATTCTGGTGCGGCCAATGCCAAAGCAGCAGCCTCCTCCTCGGTTATATTAAGGAACCGGGGGGATGTATATCAACAAGAGACAGTGAAAAAAGGTTTACACTGGGTCTTAATCTGAAAAGTATCCTTGCAACGGGTCCCTTCTGCACGTCTGCGCCTGTGTCTCCGTTGTGCCGTATCCAGGACGGGTATAGCACGTTGTTCATCTGTAAAAGAGAGGAACTTAGTTTGAAAGAAAAAAGATTGTGCGAAAGATGTACTTAATATTAAATAAACAGAGTACGGTTCGAAGAAGTGAACGAAATTGAGCTTTATTGTCTCTTGTTATACATGCGTGCAGCCCCTCGTATGGGGGTATGCCGCTAGTAGGCGACGGACTCGTCTAGCCGTGTCCGGGTTTGAATGACCAATTCAGGTTCTTTGCCTAGCGGAGCCGGATAGCTGTGGGGCTGTCAAGGCAGTCTCCCATTCTTCCGTGCTCGAGTAACACTTAATACTTCCTTTTAACGAGATGATGCCGCGTGGACCGGGCATTTTAAGTGTTAGAGATGCATAATGCGGTATTGCGTCGAAACGGGCGAAAGCTTCGCGTCCCAATAGTGCTTGATGGCTACTTTTAAACGGGGCGACATGGAAGAGTAACCTTTCGCGACGGAAGTTGTCGGATGAACCAAACACAACTTCTAGCAGTATGGAGCCCGTACAATGGGCATATGGGCCTGGCATTACTCCTTTAAAGGAGGTGTCGCTACGGCGAATTTTGGTTGGGTTTATCCCCATCCTGCGGATTGTGTCCTGATATATCAGGTTGATGTCACTGCCGCCATCCATGAGGACTTGTGTAAATTGGAATCCGTCGATTATAGGATCCAATATCAAGGCAGTCCATCCTGCCTTCCGGATATTTTCGGAATAGTCCTGATGGTCGAAGGTGATTGGTTTTGACAACCAGTGTGCGGCACGCCTTTTAGTGGGCGCTGCTCTGTTTTTCCCTTTGATCACGTGAAGTGAGTTTACTGTTTTAACCTTCTGTGGGAAAGATTTTTGTTTTCCAGGGCTCTGCTTGTGGTGCTCGTCGTCATCTTTACTTGGTGTGTCGAGCCCCTTGTGTTCGGCGTTCAGTCGGCCGGACTGCTTGAAGACCCAACAATCTCCGTGGGTATGGTTTGCAGGCTTCCCGGAGGTACCATGTATTTGACACAGTCTATCTAGAATCTTGTTTAGGTTGGATAGCTTGTCACTGTTATCCTTTAGGGGCAGTGTTTTGTTGCTCGGCCGAGAGCTTTTGAATCCGGCGTTGACCGCCGTACTATTTGGGCCATTTTCCTTAGTCCGGTGTTGATCTTTTCTGCGTCATGATTTCCCATTTCCATCCCTAATTTCGGATGTACTTGGGTCGCTGGTGCTGCACCTTGCTAGCCAGCTATCCTCTCCCGCGCAAAAGCGGGTCATGAGGCTTGTTAATGCGGCCATTGTTCTTAGCTTTTCTTGGCCGAGGTGTCTGGCGAGCCATTCGTCTCGGACGTTGTGTTTGAAAGCTGCTAAGGCTTGGCGTCCGGACAGTCGACTATTTGGTTCTTTTAGTAAGGAACCTGTTCCAGAATTTCGGGCTGACTCTCCGGGCTGTTGAGTTATGTGACTTAGATAAATGCGCATCCGGAGGGCGGACATAAGTCCCCTGAAAATTTGCTCAAACGCATCCTCAAGCTCTTCCCAACTTCCAATCGTATTTTACGGGAGGTTTTAAGCCAATGCCGAGGCGGCCCTTTGAGCTTGAGGGTAGGTATTTTATGGCATGGAGATCGTCTCCTCTTGCCATATGTATGTGGAGGATGTAATCCTCGATCCAGACTCCAGGGTCTGTTGTTCCGTCGTATGCCTCTATGTTTACGGGTTTGAATCCCGCTGGAAATTCATGATCCAGCACCTCATCGGTGAAACATAGGGGGTGTGCGGCGCCCTATATTTGGGTGTGCCGTGATCTTCGGAATTTTGGCGTATTGCATTGCTTTGACGAGCCTGCTTTCTTGGCCCATAGATGGACCTAACTGGGCCATCCTTTTGATGTGAATCCTTAGGCGGATCGCATATTGGCTTGTGTGCGGCACCATTCGCGACTCTCTTTTTGCCGTGAGGTCGTCCATCCGACCGGGTGGCCTTCTTGCTTTTTAATTGTGGGGGCTCTAAGGCCTCCTCGTCGAATTCGAGCGATAGCGTTCTTTTCGTGTAGCTCTTTGTTAGGCTGTTGTCGCCCGTACTTATCTCATGATCTTGCTGAATACTTTGCTCCATCTAATCCTGAGTGCATCTTCCGCTGTTTTGAGCTTCCGCTTCTGCTTTTTCAGGCTACGCGTGGTGGCGACGAGCCTTTTCTGTAGGTCATTTTGCTCCAATGGTTTGTCCGGCGTGAGATCGTCTGGACTGTTGTCTTCGCCGGGGACAGATTGTTTATCCAAGTTGTCTTGTTCGGACGATTGCTCGATAGCTTTTTCGTTGTCCACCGGTTCGCCCTGCTCTATGGCTGGGTCTTTGTTGAGGCGGGACTTTGTTCGGCTTTACGTTGCCGTTTTGACTGCTTTTCGAGGGGTTTATCCTTTGTGGCGTCCCGTTGTTCCTCGTCTTCATTTCCTTTAGGTGCATCCACCATGTATACATCATGGGATGAGGTTGTCCAGCATCCTATAGGTGCTGGTTCATTGTTGTCTCCTATATCGTCGTCCATACCGTTGATGCCTTCGGAGTCGAAATCGAGCACGTCGTGTAAGCTTTCGACAGTGGCTATGAAGTGGGTGGTGGGTGGGCTTTGAATTTCTTCGTCGTCCGCATCCCAACCGTCCTGACCGCAGTCCGACCAGGGCTCTCCTGATAACGAGAGGTACTTTAGCGAACTCAAGATGTCGCCAAAAGGTGAGAGTTGAAAGATGTCTGCTGCGGTAAACTCCATGACCGGCGCCCAATCGGATTCGATCGGAGGGGGCGCTGGAGGTTCAAAGTCCGGCAAGGAGTCCGGCACCTCGGAGTCACGAGCTTTATGAGGGACAAGATCAGTGTTCGGCTCTATCGCCGTAGAGGTTGCAGCCCCCGAGGCGGTGTCTAGCCATCCGTCCCTGATCTGCGCAGCCGGCTCCGAATTGAAGATCGGAGCGGGTTCGAGTGCGGCCTCCAGGGTACTGTCCGGCTGCAGAGCTAAATCATGCTCGCCGTGACAGTGCGGCACGCTCGGCTGTGGCTCGACTCCATCAAGGATCAAGTCCCCGCGGATGTCAGCCGTGAAGTTCAAACTTCCAAATCTGACCTGACGGCCAGGGGCGTAGCTTTCGATCTGCTCTAGATGGCCAAGCGAATCGGCCCGCAGTGTGAAGCCGCCGAATACGAACACCTGTCCGGGGAGAAAAGTCTCACCCTGGACTGCATCGTTGATGATGGTCGAAGAAGCCATCGAGCCTATCGGTGACGACACAGAGGAACTCTCAATGAAAGCACCAATGTCGGTGTCAAAACCGGCGGATCTCGGGTAGGGGTCCGAATCGTGCGTCTAGGCGGATGGTAACAGGAGACAAGGGACACGATGTTTTACCCAGTTCGGGCCCTCTTGATGGAGGTAAAACCCTACGTCCTGCTTGATTAATATTGATGATGTGTGTTACAAGAGTGGATCTACCACGAGATCAAAGAGGCTAAATCCTAGAAGCTAGCCTATGGTATGATTGTTGTTCTTCCTATGGACTACAGCCATCCGGTTTATATAGACACCGGAGAGGGCTAGGGTTACACAAAGTCGGTTACAATGGTAGGAGATCTACATATCCATATCGCCAAGCTTGCCTTCCACGCCAAGGAAAGTCCCATCCGGACACGGGACGAAGTCTTCAATCTTGTGTCTTCATAGTCTTGGAGTCCGGCCATGACGATAGTCCGGCTATCCGGACACCCCCTAGTCCGGGACTCCCTCAATCACCTGGTAATATGGCCATGTTTTTGTGTTCCCAGTGTGATGATTTTGGCCGTCATTCCCGAAAGCATCCCGTGATGCTACCTAGTAGTGGGTATTCTACTCCTGGGTTTTGAACCCAAAATTCACCCTACTTACCTCATGTTGATAGCGTTGCTCGTACCTTTAGGTTATTAGTAACTTTTGTGATAGTCCTCGAGGTCCGTGGTATTCCCTTCTTCCAAATACCATGAACCATTTTGGAAGAAGTTCTCTTGAACCGAAAGATCACAACAAGAGTGCTCTCAATGAGTTTCCTATCCTATGTTGTGATTCTGCCAGTTCTACCTTTATGCATGAGTTATCTGGAAGAAACATGTTGAACTTGTTTCGACATATTAATCTATGCATCCACAACTCAGAAAGATATATGTTCCTTTGAGTTGTTTCCATTGTAGCTGTATTCCGATCCCCGTCTATCGATTGATAGTCAGGAGTAGTTATGCATTAGTGTTCATCGATGCCGCTACTCTTGTGGCCCGTCAAGCCATTCTATTCGGGAATGACTAGGAGAAACAAACTCCAGTACCTCATCCATATCTAGGATTGGGTCAAAGCAATTGTATTCCGCGGATCAAAATGCCAAACCAGCTTTTGCTCTGCTGTACCTTGGAGTGTTACCATCTTTACGTTAAGAGTGTCATGAGAATTGCACCACCTCTTATGAATTCTTGACGCAGTAATACTTCTTGCCATCATGGTTCATTCCTCGGTTCCCGTGTTATTATAACTGGAATGCCGACAAGTGTACCGTGATGTGTAAAATCAATACTTCTAGCAACCCCGTTGCTTGGTAGTTAAAGGACAATAATTTCATTCTTAGTGTGTTGGTTCTTGAATCATCATTCTAAGATGGATTGTGCTACCTAGTCCTTATTTCTGGTGCACGATCGATGAGTTAGGATTTCGTCAAACCCTTGCTCTGTTGATCATATCGTCTTGCCCTGAAAATCAAGATTGTTCTCGAGCTTAGTAACATATCGGTGGTTCGTGATTTTCTGAATATCTTCTCGGAAGTATCACCAGGTTGTCACCTGACCGCTATGTAGAGTTTGTGATCAAGTTGGTTTTCGAAACCACCCTTTCTCCAAGAATCTGTGTCGGATACCCTGAGCAAGTTGGTTAAGCTAAACAACAACTTGGAGAGTTGGAAGATAAAAGCTTGTCCGACTCAGTTCATTCCAAAGGGATATCTTTGTGTGTGTGTGTGTGTGTTGAAGAAAGATGATATCTTCATCAATTGGTCCCTGTGATCAGTTGTTGGATCTATTGTCATATCAAAACTTTGATTTGAGCATGGGCTATCATCAAATCAAATCAGAACCAACGATGTTCATAATGTTGTCTTACTCGTGGTTGATCCCTCGAGTATACACCGTTATATCCTTTGGGTCTGACCAATGCTATCATTTGTTCACATATTTATGGAATTCCATCTTCATGGAAACCTGGATGAATTGTTGTCGAGCCCATCAGCAACACTGCTACCTTCTCCATGATTCGTGTTGAACATCCAGCTAGTATTGGAAACTTTATAAGCATTATCTTCGTGTCCCGTTCATGAAGCATATGTTTGGATGAAAGAAGTGACTTTCTCCAAGTTCATGTGCATTAGGTGTAAGTTGCCGCCATGAATTTGAGAAAAGTTTGTTTTTACTTCCTTTGGAATCATTCCAAGTCAGTCATGCATGTGCAAAGCATACTTTGGTTTGTGAGATTAGCTACCTCCATTCCACATGTATTTCCTAGCACACCAAGCCACTGATTGATTTGTTCAAGATAAAGGAGTCTGTTCTAAGGTTATCACTTTAGACTTCCGCGCGAAGACTTTGATATCATTAATTATGGTTCCCCATCTGAACTCGATAGTGTTTTATTATAAGACTACTATGTGGTCATTCTTGTCTTGGACAACATGCTCACATGTAGGTAGTAGAACTAGCTCATGTTTTGGATCCTGCTATCGTAGTTCATCTCCCGAGAATCCCGCAACGTCAACTCGTCGATTTGTGTTGCAAGCTTTCTTTTCAGACATGCTGAGTCTGAAGTATCCTATCACCAATCGGATCTGAATCTCAGGAAGATATGATGGTTGGAACATTGGAACATTCCCAACAGTTGCATTTTGTTCCCAGCTTGCACCGCCATTGGGCCAATTTCCCATGGGCTGCCTTCTCAGCAATTGGTGTCCAAGATCATCTTCAAAAGTGGACCTACCATGGGTCCCATCCATATCCAATGATAAGCAAAAATCATCCATTGCGTTGTCTTCAACAAGGTAGTCCACATCATCCATCCTAGTCTGAGTATGCCATTTCTTCGAGATCTTTCAAACGATCAATTATAAATTGCGGTAAATGGTATGAAGAGTTTCAATGATCTATGGATCAAAAGTAATTCTTTTTTTCCACTTAAGGGAACAGTCCATCGAGTCACCTCTCCCAAGGTGCCCCGTTACAGGATCATGGCAATTATTTCCTCGCCACCTTGACACCATCCACCATCTTTCTAAGCGTGGAATTGTTGCCCACCAAATCAAACCCCGTCGTTGTTCTTCCATCCCTCTCGATGTGTTTTGTGTCTCAACTCGAGATGTTTCAACATCTCATTCCGCGAGTTGATATTGTATAGCTCGATCTTCGAGAAGATCAATCCTAGTAGTGTTTCTTTCCGTCGTCATCGTGTGGATGAAGATCTCAAAAGCAAGGATGTCAAGATCAACGTATGCAATGAATCAACAACCTTATGAGGTGCACCTGGATCATGAATATTATGTTAGTTTGCATTCCCCCTTCATCCTACCCTACGCTTGAATCTCGGGACGATATTCTTGTTTAGTGGGGGCGAGTTGTCACATCCCTAGCTTCTGGTATTGCACTAGGCTAGCTTCATGTGTGCATCATGTTTAAATTTTGCTTAAACTTGAAATGGGGATGTTCAAACCCTAGCATTAAATCAACTCAACTAGGGTGGATTAAAATCTTTTTGAATAAACCCAAAAAGTTCCAACAAAAGTTCATGATTTCTGGTTAAGGTGGAAACCTCTTGCCTTAAAAATGATGAATATATTCTTAGATCATTTTTGGATTTTTGAATTAAATCATATTGTATTTGACTTTGGGCATTTAAACACTATAAATAATTTAAACGCTCAAATAATGTCGGAATTATTTGTGGGACACTGAAATAATTCAGAAAGTGCTCATGAATATTTTCAGGATTTATAAAATTGATTTGGTTTTTAAAATTAGATCAAAAACAAACTACAAAAATAGAAAACAGAAAAAAAAGGAAAGAGTAGAGACTCACCTGGAGCTTACCTGGCGCCCACCAAAGCCCACCTAGCCGGCCCAGTTGGCCAGCCCAGCCCACCAGGAGCAAGGTTGTCTTCAACCCATCGCCGATGGGACGCCCGGCGTGTGCTGCACAGACGCGCCTCCCGAAAGTGCCACCTCCTCCCTCCCTGCCTGCCTGGTTCCTCCTGGACGGCTCTAGACGAGCGCCACGCAGCCCCTCAACTCTCTCTCACTCTCTCTGGACCTCCCGTCCCTCTCCGCTCTCTCTCCCATGCGACCACCGAAAGCAGCCGGAGCCCACCGCTCGCCGTAGCTGTGGCCACTGGCTACCGCACCCCCTGCCGACATGACCATCGACTCCGCCGCGACGCCTCACGTCTCCAAGCAGAAGAACGCAAGCCCGGACGGCCTTCTTCCCCGCCAACGCCGCTGTCCTCGACCTCCGGTGCCGGTGATCTGCGTCGTCGATTCGCCGGACCCCGTGCCTCCCCTGCCTTGCCAGCAGAGCCAGAAGACATGCGGTGAGCCGCTGCTTCTTTTCCCCCTACTCCCATGCTCGCCCGCGTCCACTAGGCCGTAGTTGCACGGATGCAGAAGCTCCCCGCCGCCATGCCTCATCGCCCCCGCACCAACACCAGCCGCAGCTCACGTCCGAGCACCGTCGCGGGCTCAGCATGATCCCAGGAGCCGAGTGCAGCCACCTGTTCGCCATACCATTCACAACAGCGCCGAACCCGACCTTGTCGAGCTCCGGCCGCCGCAAAGCTCGACGCCGTCGCCGTTGTAGACCACCCCAGCCACTGCTACTTGCTCCGTTGGATGCGGATGAGCACCAGCTCCACGCGTTGACCATGCTGACGTGGCCCTTGACCGACCACACCCGTCAGTGACCCAAGCCAGCAAGTGACACTGACCAGTGGGCCCCACTGGTCAGGTTTGACCCGGACCAACCCCTTTGACCTGCTGACATCATGCTTACACATTGTCGACGATGAAAGGAATTTCTGGATTAAATCTAATTCAGGAAATTCCAGAAAATGTTTAAAACTTGTAAAAATCATAGAAATTCAAACGTAACTCCAAATGAGATAAATTATATATGAAAAATGATCAGAAAAATATCCAATCTATCCGTCTGTACCATTTTCATGCATGTTAGAACAACTTATAGCTGTTGTTTAGCAAAAATCATAAAAATGGCATTTAAATATCCACATATGGAGTTTGAATTTGAATCTTGGATTCAAACCAACTTCATTTAATCTGGTTGCTAGTTGCATTAGCTCAAATCACAACATATTAACATGTCATGACCATGCATCATATTGTGCATTGCATTGTTTGTGTTTCTTCTCTGTTGCCGGTATTTGTTCCCTCTCGATAGACGTGGTTTCGACGATGAGATCGATGACACTGATGAAGAGCTATATTATATTCGGAAGTGCCAAGCAAGCAAAACCCCCTTGTTCATTCTGATACAATCCCACTCTCTCGCTCCTGCTCTCTTTTACTGCATTGGGACAACAACGATTCATCTGTTGTTTGCTGCGGTAGCTGAACCCTTTATCCTCTGCATGACCTGTCATTGCCACAGTAAATAGATGAAACCCACTAGCATGACTAGGAGTTGTTTGAGCCCTGATGTGCCTACTCATTCATGCTTGTTTGTCATGCCTGCTACTGCTTAGAGTTGACTCAGGTCTGATTCGTCGGGGATGAATCGGAGGTGTGTGAACATGTCCTACCGTTGAGAGCTAAGTGTGTGAACACGATTTGGTAAAGGTATTGGTGAGAGGCCATGTAGGAGTACATGGTGGGTTGTCTCATTGAAGCCGTCCTCAGGAACTGAGTTCTGTGTTTGTGATCCATGACCAGTTACTACCACGCATTGGAATGCTTAAGTTCCCCTCTCGACTTCTTAACCACCCTTGTCCTCTGTCCAGGAGTTGCAAGTAGTTTCTGGTGTTTGTAGTATGCTGGAGGTTGTGGGCAGCGCTGACCCGAGGGGTGGGCTGTGATGCGGTAGGCACGTGGCCCGGTATCTTGGGCGCCCATTTGGTGTCGCGGAACCTGTACACATCGTTCGGGGCCGTATGTGGAAACCTCGGCGGACTCCTGCGGATGGAACCTGAATAGGCGATAACCTGGACTAGAGACTTGAGTGTTTAGGTAGGTCGTGGCCGACACCTCGATGGGCTTCCGCTTGAAGGTTGCTGAGTACATGTCGTGTAAACGGCGATAAGTGGTGAGAGCGTGTGAAGAAGTACACCGCAGGGTTATCATCATCTATTCAATAGTCGTGTCCATGTAAAGGACTTCTGGGTTGCCTGTACATTTCATAGACAAGTGAAAGTGGATACTCTAAAATACGCAAGATAAGCGTGAGTGTTATGGATGGCGTTCTCGTAGGGAGACGGGAGCGGATCCATAGTGGTGTATTGATATGGTGATTATGTGGACTCGTGTGCGCCACCTCAAAAGAGTTACTTGCAGTCGTAGTTTAGGATAGCCACCGAGTCAAAGTTGGCTTGCTGCAGTTAAACTCCACCACCCCCTTTGTTGATACTGATGCATATGTAGCTAGTTCTGATGTAAGTCTTGCTAGGTACATTTGTACTCACGTTTGCCTATTTTATGTTTTGCAGAGAGACGTCAGTCTCGCTAGTAGTTCCACGCGGACTTCGACATTTAGCTTGTTACCTCAGCTACGATCTTGTGCCCTCGGCAGGAACTGGTAGATAGTCAGGCTTCCCAGCCTTTTTCATTTGTAGATGTCCGTACTCAGACATGTTAAGCTTCCGCGTGTGCTTTGACTTGTATGCTCTAAATGTTGGGTCATGAGACCCATGTTTGTAATATCTCGCTCCTCGGAGCCTAATGAATAAATACTTGAGTTGTAGAGTTATGTTGTGATGCCATGTTGTATTTACACATATCGAGCATATTATGTGTATGTTTGAAATGCTTGGTATGTGTGGGATCTGACAATCTAGTTGTTTATCCGTGGCAGCCTCTCTTATGGGGAAATGTAGTCTAGTGCTTCCATGAGCCATAGTAGTCCGCTACAGCCCGGTTCACCGGAGTCCTGCTAGCCCAACACTACTACTCAGGACGCTTGACTGGCCGGCATGTGTTTCACTTCGTTCCTGTGTCTGTCCTTCGGGAAATGTCACGCTGGTGAAATCCGAGTCCTGCCTAGCTTGCTACAGTACTGGTCCCCTGAGTCCTGTTAGCCCAAAGGTTACAGCCCGGATTCACACGTCACGACCGACATGCTCGAAGTTGATTCATGTATGCTTGTCCCCATGGGTTAGTGCCGCTTTGGGTTCACGACTAGCCATGTCGGCCCGGGTTCTCTGTCATATGGATGCTAGCGACACTATCATATACGTGAGCCAAAAGGCGCAAACGGTCCGGGGCCATGGTAAGGCGACACCCGTGGGAATACCGTGCGTGAGGCCGCAAAGTGATATGAGGTGTTACCGGCTAGATCGTTGTGACTTGGAATCGGGGTCCTGACAGTCATGGTCAAGTAACATGAACTCCATAATAGGATTACCGTACCACTCTGGTGCGGAACGTACTCCGGTTGACTTACGAGGTTCGGTAGTAACTTGATCCGAAGCTTCATGATCATCATCATTAACTTCCTCACTAATTGGTGTAAGCATCACTGGAACTGATTTCAGTGATGAACTACTTTCCAATTCGGGAGCAGGTATAGTTACCTCATCAAGTTCTACTTTCCTCCCACTCACTTCTTTCGAGAGAAGCTACTTCTCTAGAAAGGATCCATTCTCAGCAATGAATATCTTGCCTTCGGATTTGTGATAGAAGGTGTACCCAACAGTCTCCTTTGGGTATCCTATGAAGACACATTTCTCCGATTTGGGTTTGAGCTTATCAGGATGAAACTTTTTCACATAAGCATCGCAAACCCAAACTTTAAGAAACGAAAACTTTGGTTTCTTGCCAAACCACAGTTCATATAGTGTTGTCTCAACGGATTTAGATGGTGCCCTATTTAACGTGAATGCAGCTGTCTCTAAAGCATAACCCCAAAACGATAGTGGTAAATCGGTAAGAGACATCATAGATTTCACCATATCTAATAAAGTACGGTTACGATTTCGGGCACACCATTATGATGTGGTGTTCCAGGTGGCGTGAGTTGCGAAACTTTTCCGCATTGTTTCAAATGAAGACCAAACTCGTAACTCAAATATTCTCCTCCATGACAAGATCGTAGAAACTTTATTTTCTTGTTTACGATGATTTTCCACTTCACTCTAAAATTATATGAACTTTTCAAATGTTCCAGACTTATGTTTCATCAAGTAGATATACCCATATCTGCTCAAATCTGTGAAGGTCAGAAAAGAATGATACCCGCCGCGAGCCTCAACACTCATCGGATCGCATACATCAGTATGTATTATTTCCAATAAGTCAGTTGCTCGCTCCATTGTTCCGGAGAACGGAGTCTTGGTCATCTTGCCCATAAGGCATGGTTCGCGAGCATCAAGTGATTCATAATCAAGTGATTCCAAAATCCCATCAGCAGGGAGTTTCTTCATGTGCTTTACACCAATATGACCTAAACGACAGTGCCACAAATAAGTTGCACTATCATTATTAACTTTGCATCTTTTGGCTTCAATATTATGAATATGTGTATCATTACGATCGAGATCCAACAAACCATTTTCATTTGGTGTATAACCATAGAAGGTTTTATTCATATAAACAGAATAACAATTATTCTCTAACTTAAATGAATAACTATATTGCAATAAACATGATCAAATCATATTCATGCTCAACGCAAACACCAAATAACACTTATTTAGGTTCAACACTAATCCCGAAAGTATAGGGAGTGTGCGATGATGATCATATCAATCTTGGAACCACTTCCAACACACATCATCACTTCACCCTTAACTAGTCTCTGTTCATTCTGCAACTCCCGTTTCGAGTTAGTAATCTTAGCAACTAAACTAGTATCAAATACTGAGGGGTTGCTATAAACACTAGTAAAGTACACATCAATAACATGTATAACCAATATACCTTTGTTCACCTTGCCATCCTTCTTATCCGCCAAATACTTGGGGCAGTTCCGCTTCGAGTGACCAGTCCCTTTGCAGTAGAAGCACTCAGTCTCAGGCTTAGGTCCAGACTTGGGCTTCTTCACTTGAGCAGCAACTTGCTTTCCGTTCTTCTTGAAGTTCCCATTCTATTCATTTTCCCTTTTCTTGAAACTAGTGGTCTTGTTAACCATCAACACTTGATGCTCTTTCTTGATTTCTACCTTCGTCGATTTCAGCATCACTAAGAGCTTGGGAATCGTTTCCGATATCCCTTGCATATTATAGTTCATCACGAAGTTCTACTAACTTGGTGATAGTGACTAGAGAACTCTGTCAATCACTATCTTATCTGGAAGATTAACTCCCACTTGATTTAAGCGATTGTAGTACTCATACATTCTGTACACATGCTCACTAGTTGAGCTATTCTCCTCCATCTTGTAGGCAAAGTACTGTCAGAGGTCTCATACCTCTCGACACGGGCATGAGTATGAAATACCAATTTCAACTCTTGGAACATCTTATATGCTCCATGATGCTCAAAACGTCTTTGAAGCCCCGATTCTAAGCCGTAAAGCATGGTGCACTAAACTATCAAGTAGTCATCATATCGAGCTTGCCAAACGTTCATAACGTCTGCTTTTGCTCCTGCAATCGGTCTGTTACCTAGCGGTGCATCAAGGACATAATTCTTCTGTGCAGCAATGAGGATAAACCTCAGATTATGGCGCTAGTCCGCATCATTGCTACTAACATTTTTCAACATAGTTTTTCTCTAGGAATATATCAAAAATAAAACAAGGGAGCTAAACGCGAGCTATTGATCTACAACATAGATATGCTAATACTACCAGGACTAAGTTCATGATAAATTAAAGTTCAATTAATCATATTACTTAAGAACTGCCACTTAGATAGACATCCCTCTAATCATCTTAAGTGATCACGTGATCCATATCAACTAAACCATGTCCGATCATCACGTGAGATGGAGTAGTTTTCAATGGTGAACATCACTATGTTGATCATATCTACTATATGATTCACGCTCGACCTTTTGGTCTCAGTGTCCCGAGGCCATATCTGCAGATGCTAGGCTCGTCAAGTTTAACCCGAGCATTCTGCGTGTGCAAAACTAGCTTGCACCCGTTGTAGATGAACGTAGAGCTTATCACACCCGATCATCACGTGGTGTCTCGGCACGATGAACTTTGGCAACAGTGCATACTCAGGGAGAACACTTATACCTTGAAATTTAGTGAGAGACCATCTTATAATGCTACCGTCGATCTAAGCAAAATAAGATGCATAAAGGATAAACATCACATGCAATCAATAGAAGTGATATGATATGGCCATCATCATCTTGTGCTTGTGATCTCCATCTCCGAAGCACCGTCATGATCACCATCATTACCGTCACGACACCTTGTTCTCCATCGTAGCATCATTTGTCGTCTCGCCAACTATTGCTTCTACGACTATCGCTACCGCTTAGTGATAAAGTAAAGCAATTATAGGGCGATTGCATTGCACACAATAAAGCGACAACCATACGGCTCCTGCCAGTTGCCGATAACTCGGTTACAAAACATGATCACCTCATACAATAAAATATAGCATCATGTCTTGACCATATCACATCACAACATGCCCTTCAAAAACAAGTTAGATGTCCTCTACTTTGTTGTTGCAAGTTTTACGTGGCTGCTACGGGCTGAGCAAGAACCGTTCTTACCTACGCATCAAAACCACAATGATAGTTCGTCAAGTTAGTGTTATTTTAACCTTCTCAAGGACCGGGCGTAGCCACACTTGGTTCAACTAAAGTTGGAGAAACTAACACCTGCCAGCCACCTGTGTGCAAAGCACGTTGGTAGAACCAGTCTCGCGTAATCGTACGCGTAATGTCGGTCCGGGCCGCTTCATCCAACAATATCGCCGAACCAAAGTATGACATGCTGGTAAGCATTATGACTTGTATCACCCACAACTCACTTGTGTTCTACTCGTGCATATAACATCTACGCATAAAACCTGGCTCGGATGCCACTGTTGGGGAACGTAGTAATTTCAAAAAAATTCCTACGCCCACGCAGGATCATGGTGATGCATAGCAACGAGAGGGGAGAGTGTATCCACGTACCCTCGTAGACCGAAAGCGGAAGCGTTATCACAACACGGTTGATGTAGTCGTACGTCTTCAGATCTGACCGATCCAAGTACCGAATATACGGCACCTCCGAGTTCAGCACACGTTCAGCTCGATGACGTCCCGCGAACTCCGATCCAGCAGAGCTTCACGGGAGAGTTCCGTCAGCACGACGGTGTGATGACGGTGATGATGTTACTACCGTCGCAGGGCTTCTCCTAAGCACCGTAACGATATGACCGAGGTGGAATATGGTGAAGGGGGCACCGCACAGGGTTGGGAGAGATCAACAGATCAACTTGTGTTCTAGGGTGCCCCCTGCCCCCGTATATAAATGAGCAAGGGGGGAGGCAGGCCGGCCCATGTAGGGCGCGCGAGGAGGAGGGGTCCTCCTCCTAGTAGGAGTAGGACTCCCCTTTCCTACTCCTACTAGGAGGAGGAAAGGAAGGGGGAGAAGGAGAAGGAAGGATAGGGAGGAAAACGAGGAAAGGAGGGCAGGCCCCAAGTCCAATTCGGTTTGGGCTAGGTGGGCCGCGCGCCCTGCCTCCTCTCTTCCACCACTTGGCCCATGAGGCCCATTACTTCTTCCTCGTATTCCCGTAACTCCCTGGTACCTTGAAAAATACCCGAATCACTCGGAACCTTTCCGATGTCCGAATATAGTCGTCCAATATATCGATCTTTACGTCTCGACCATTTCGAGACTCCTCTTCATGTCCCCGATCTCATCCGGGACTCCGAACTACCTTCGGTACATCAAATCACATAAACTCATAATACCGATCATCACAGAACTTTAAGCGTGCGGACCCTACGGGTTCAAGAACTATGTAGACATGACCGATACATGTGTTCGTTCAATAACCAATAGCGGAACCTGGATGCTCATATTGGCTCCCACATATTCTACGAAGATCTTTATCGGTCAAACCGCATAACACCATACGTTGTTCCCCTTTGTCAACAGTATGTTACTTGCCCGAGATTCGATCGTCGGTATCTCAATACCTAGTTCAATCTTGGTACCGGCAAGTCTCTTTACTCGTTCTGTAATGCATCATCCCCCAACAAACTCATTAGTCACATTGCTTGCAAGGCTTATAGTGATGTGCATTGCCGAGAGGGCCCAGAGATACCTCTCTGACAATCGGAGTGACAAATCCTAATCTCGAAATACGCCAACTCAACAAGTACCTTCGGAGACACCTATAGAGCAACTTTATAATCATCCAGTTACGTTGTGACGTTTGGTAGCACACAAAGTGTTCCTCCAGTAAACGGGAGTTGCATAATCTCATAGTCATAGGAACATGTATAAGCACTACAAAAAAAGATACATCCATGACATTTTGGGCCGAACGAAATTTTTTTCTGTCATACAGATGAGACTTCTATGATGATAATTGTGACAAAACCCGGTATCATCATGGATGTGGTGGACTCCTACTTCTATGACAAAAAATCATGACAGAAAATGGGCTTTTCGTCCTGGGCGGGCCGGAGACACAGCTGCATTACATTCTTTGGGCCGTCCATGACGGAAAAAACCATGGTAGAAGCGAGGGGAGGAAAATTTCGGGAGTTGCCGTTACAAAGTGGAGGTCGGAAGCCGAGCGTCGCGCTGCTTTCTCATACACGTACGCTGCTGCAGGTGTAGGCATTGGCTCTAACCGAACCCGAGCGAGGCGTTGGGCTCTAACTGAACCCGAGCGATTGCACTGCAGGCTACGCGTTACTGAACCCGAGCGATCGATCGATGGCTGTTAACTGAACCCGATGGAGCGATTCCTTCGCTACTGCTGCTAACTAAAGCCGATCGATGCTGCCTCTGGGATGAACAGTGAGCGTTGGGGGGGGGGGGGGTTGGATGAACAGTGAGCGGTGGCGTTGCCTCTGGATGAACAGGAACCCGTGGTGTGGAGGGCTGGATGAACAGTAGATGGTGGAGGGGTGGCCGTGGAGGGGTGGTTGAACAGGACCCGTGGTGTGGAGGGCTGGATGAGCGATGAGACGGTGGAGGGGTGCCTGTGGAGGGGTGGTTAAACAGAAGCCGGTGGAGTAGCGCGTGGTGGAGGCTGGATGAACAGGAGCCCGTGGAGGCTGGAGGAGGTCGACGGTAGCCCGTGGAGGCTGGAGGAGGTCGACGATGGAGATGAACAGTATCCCGTGGAGTCCTGCTTTTGGCACGACACACCCTTCCGATGAACAGGACCCTGCTTTCGACCATAGCACTCCAACACAAGTCCGTTTCATCCATTTTGGCGGTATGCCACACCCTCCCGATCAACAGGACCCCTGCTTGACCGTAGGGAGGTCCGTTTCGTCTGCTGCGATACGCCACACCCCTCCCGATCAACAAGACCCCTGTTTCGACAGTAGGAGGTCCGTTTCCTCCGTTTTGCAGTACGCCACACCCCTCCCGATCAATAGGACCCCGTTCCGAAAGTAGGAGGTCTGTTTCCTCCGTTGTGCGGTACGCCAGGCCTCGTTTCCATCGCATGTTCCGTCCAAGCCCTCCCGTTGGACACGACCATGCATTCCGTTCCGACCCAGCCGGTTGGCTCCCCATGAACACGACGACGACCCTGTTTCTCCGTTCCGACCCAGCCATGTACATATGCGCGAGTAGGCGTTTGAGACCCCGCCCGCATGTACACATATGTGGCCGTATTTTCTTTCTTGCACCCTGGCCATTGTACGTACGTGTACATGCTACGTGCGCGCCTCTACTACAACACGTGTGCACCTCTACATCGACCAGTATATATGTACGTACACGTTTGCGACCAGAATGACAACGCTACGTACGCTTCGACCAGGTGGGTCCCGACTGTCAGGCACTTCCTTGCCTGCGAAGATGTAGCTGGTGGGTCCCAACAGTCAGGGGGCGAATCGTTTGTTTGTTTTTTTGCCCGGACGCACTTCCTTGCGTGCGAAGATGTAGCTGGTGGGTCCCAGCAGTCAGGGGGGAAACGTTTTTTCACGAAATACGGTAGACCGTCCGGTGGGTCCCTGCTGTCAGGTGGAGGAATAATTATTTTGCGCGTAATAAGGAGGCACTTCCTTGCGGCCGCCGTGGACCCAGCTGTCAGCCTCTCCACGCACAGTACTCTTCCGATGGAAGTCGGTCGTTGACCACATTGACCACGCCGTGCCGAGAGCACCACGGCGGTGGACGACGGCGAGGCCTAGGAAGAGGACAAAGCGGAGCTGGGGAAGACGCAGCAGTGGATGCCCACGCGAAGAGGAGTACGAGGGTGAGGCTGCCGTCGCCGCAGAATAACAGGGGGTGTTGGTGAGTAGAGGGATGGCCTGGCCAGCGGTGGGAGTAGTAAGGGGCGGTGAGGCCTCCGCCGCATCGCAGCCGACCACGGGAGGCAGGAGCACGAGGCACAATCGGCGCTGGTTTGGGAGGCTGGAGCAAGAAGACCAGAGGTTGAAGAAGCACTACGGCCGTTGGATGGACATCGTACGGTCACTTGAGCTAGAATCATGCATATTGACTAAGTTGACAAATCCCTCCGTCCCCGTCAACTTAGTAGGCCAACCAGTCAGCTTGGCACTATACTGGGTCCCAGCTAACAGGGGGAGTATTCATTTTTTTGTGCGTAATAAGGAGGCACTTCCTTGCGTGCGAAGATATAGCTGGTGGGTCCGAGCTGTCAGTGGCGGTAACGTTTTTTCGCGAAATACAGAGGCCCTTTCGGTGGGTCCCTGATGTCAGGTGGAGGAATCATTATTTTGGGCGTAATAAGGAGGCATTTCCTTGCATGCGACCGTGGACCCAGCTGTCGGCCTCTCCACGTCTGATTCCGCCAGATGCATGTCGGTGCGTTGACCATATTGACCAGGCAGCGCCCGAGAGCACAGGCGGTGGGCGACAGCAAGGCCTAGGAAGGAACGACACGGAGGCAGGGAAGACTTCGGCGATTGTTTCCACGCGGAGGGGAGTAATCAGACGAGGGTTTTGGGTTCGTCTGCCGTCGCCGAGGAATAACAGCATGTGTGGGTGAGTAGAGGGATGGCTAGGCCAGCGATGGGAGTACAGTGGGGCGGTGAGGCCTGCGTGGCAGCAGAGCCGGCTGCAGGAAGGAGGGAGCAGGCAGTCCCGCCGGCGCTTGTTTGAGCGGCTGGAGCAGGAAGAGCAGAGATTGAAGAAGCACGACGGCCGTTGGATGGCCATCTAACAGTCACTGCTTGTGTGTCAACCCTTTTTTTAGGAAAGCCTCAAATCTGTGGAAAACAGCATAGAGCCCATCTGCCATTATTTCTAATAATTTACAGCCCATTTGCTAATTCTTAAGGTTTTTTTGGAGCCCATATTCTTTTTGTTAGCATTACAGCCCATATTGTGGCCACGGTTAAAAAATTATACGAAATTTTGCATATTTCGGTGCGGTTCGAACTGTTTTTAATCCCGAAATTTTGACTCACATTCAAACTGATTTAAAAAATAAATGTATATCAATATATAATCCAACAAATTCTCCACGCATAAAAATTAATGTAATTTAAAATCTCGAAATGAAAAAAAAAGATATTTGAAACTAATTGCCGGTTTGATGTGTTTTAAAAATGTATAGCCCATTTCTCATTACTGATGGGCCATTTTCTCGGCCACCAATGATAAGCTCTCCTCTTCTTGAAAGATTTGCAGCCCAACAGGCCTGACAAAGCGACTTACTTGGCAAATCACAAAAAAACTGGGCTGTGGCCGTGGACCCAGTTGTCAGCCTCTCCACGTACAGTACTCTTCCGATGGAAGTCGTTCCTTGACCACGTTGACCACGCCGCACGGAGAGCACCACGGCGGTGGACGACGGCGAGGCCTAGGAAGGGGACGACGCGGAGCCGGGGAAGACGCGGCAGTGGAAGCCCGCGCGGAGAGGAGTACGAGGGTTCACTGGTTCGGCTATGGTGTGAGGCTGCCGTCGCATGTGAACTGGGCCAGTGGGGAATAGTAGGGGCGGTGAGGCCTCCGCGGCAGCATAGCCTTCCACGGGAGGTAGGAGCATGAGGCACAACCGGCGCTGGTTTGGGCGGCTGGAGCAAGAAGACCAGAGGTTGAAGAAGCACTACGGTCGTTGGATGGACATCGTATGGTCACTGGAGCTAGAATCGTTCATATTGACTAAGTTGACAAAGCCCTTCGTCCCCGTCAACTTAGTAGGCCCACAAGTCAGCCTCCCGTCAAGGTGGGTCCCAGCTAGCAGGAGGAGTATTCATTTTTTTGTGCGTAATAAGGAGGCACTTCCGGCGGGTCCGAGCTGACAGCGGGGGGAACGTTTTTTCTCGAAATACGGTGGCCCATCAGGTAGGCCCCAGCAGTCAAGGGGCAAACGTTTTTTTCACAAAATACGATGGCCCGTCCAGTGGGTCCCTGTTGTTAGTTGGAGGAATCATTATTTTCCGCGTAATAAGGGGGCACTTACTTGCTGCGGCCGTGGACCCAGCTGAGACTCTCCACATACAGTATACTTCCGATGGAAGTCGTACCTTGACCACGTTGACCTTGCCGCGTTCTGTTGCATGCATGCGTCCATGGCCATGGTGCGTCCCCACTGTCAGCCTCTCACGTACAGTCATCTTCCGATGACTCTTGGTTGTTGACCACGTTGACCACACCGTGCGAAGCGCACTGGAACGACCGGAGATGGGGAAGACGGGCGGTGGAGTCGCAGATGGAGAGGAGTGGGAAACTTCACTTTGGTTGGTCTTGAAAGACACAGCTACGGTGCCGCCCAAGGGAGACAGGAGCAAGAACAGAGGTTGAAGAAGGAGCACGGCTGTTGGATTAACATCCAACGGTCCAGCTGCTAGAATCATTTGTTGATTAAGTTGACAAAGCCGTGCATACACGTCCGCTTAGTAGGACCACAGGTCAGTCACCAAATCTGACGGGTCCCAGCTATCAACAGGATGAATAATTTTTTCGCAAAACAAGGAGGCACTTCCTTCCGTGTGAAGATACAGCCGGCGGGTCCCAGCTGTCAGGTGGAGGAAACATTTTTTCAGCTTAATAAGGAGGAACTTTCCTTGCGTGCGACCATGGACCTCGTGGGTCCCAGCCGTCAGGCTCTGCATGTACAGTCCTCTTCTAATGACTCTCGTTTGTTAACCACGCCGCACCGAACACAGCGAGGCGGTGGACAACGGCGAGGCCCTGGACGGGAACGACTCGGAGATAGGAAAACGCGACAGTGGAGTCGCAGATTGAGAGGAGGAGAAGGGTTATAACTGGTTCTGTTGCGGCGTGGGGCTGTAGTCTATGGAGAATAACAGGAAGTGTCGAGGGGTGGAGGGATAGCTTGGTCGGCGGTGGGGTAGCGCTTCACAGTGATGCGTGCTAAGCAGAGCCGCTAGCCGCCAGAGGCCGGACCAGGCGGTCTCGGCGACGCTGGAGGAAGAAGACGAGAGATTAAAGGTGCATGCCGGCCGTTGGATATAAATCCAATGGATGTGGAGGACACAATCATTTGTTGACCAAGTTGACAAAGCCCTGCGTAGGCTTCGACCTATTGGCCCACATGTCAGCCTGCAAAAATGTGGCATATATTTAACCCATGTTTTCTAGAATGTACAGTCCATTTGCTGGGCTGGGTGAACAAATAATTTCGCGTCAATCAGGCCCATTTATATTTTCTAAGAAATCCCAGCCCATTTGCACTTCCTTGAAATACACGTATTAGGTGGGCTCATTATATATATAATGTTATGTTAGAAGGATCAATTAATATCAAAGAATAAACCGGAGAGGCACATTATATATATATATATATATGTATATATATATATATATATATATATAATTAAGAAATTAGTGAGTTATTTCTCAAAATAAAAATGAGCGTGTTATTATTAAATTGGTCCTTCACAATCTTCGCAAGCTTTTGTACGCAATCACCAGGATTTTCCTTGCCTGTGAGTCAAAAACAACCAGGATTATTTGTTAAACATTTACTTTTATAAGTTAATAACACATGAGATGTTTTTATAATGTATATATAAGTCACTATAAAATATACCATAATAGTAATAATATAAATATATATATGTGGTTAGAAGGGAAAACATAAATTGGACACATCATTACTTTTATAAGAGACCTGCGTTTTATACCCCACAGTAGGCATACTAACAAGTTCACACACAAATACAACAGAAAAGGTAAACATTCATATCAAACTCAGGTTCGCAGGACACGTTCATATTCATAGCCAACATTCACTATCAACAACTCAAAAGATTCATATATACACAAGCCCAGCATATCTATGCATCCAAATGATTGATAGATCAGACGACAATATTCATACATAATTCACCAAAAGATTCAGATATACACATGTTCAGTATGTTTATGCATCCATATGATTGAGATCACAGCCAATATGATCCATGGACGAACTTTAATTACCTAGGGTACAGACTGGTAAATGGTGTTCAATCGAAGGTACTTCTTGCTAAAATTAGTTCTTGTACGAGTAAACTTTCGAGTACATAAGAGGCAGCATGCATAATCTGAACTTTGCTTGTAGGTTTATCCTCAAATAGTGGCCTCGTTCAAGGAGGTTTGAGCAACTTGGCCACTACTTTCATCCAACTAGTTCTTGGCTCATCTTGGTCCCAGTATCTCGCCAAAATTCTACATTGCGAGACAAGAAAGGAGGCGGTTGAGAAAATGAACCACCCAAATTTTTTGTGTAGTTCAACCGAAATGGAGCATCCTTGGCGTGCGTGACTGATTAAGTGCCGAGATGAATATATCGCCAACCAACTTGTCTGGAATCTTTAGACTCCATGCCATATAGTTCGCTACCATATGTGCCGATAACCAAAAGGCACAAGTTGGGACCAAAGACTGGACTGCGTTTTCCGGGCTATGCACCAAGCAATATTTTGGCGTTCACTCTCCTAATACTTGGAGTTTGACAATTGGTTGACGTTGTTGATACTCGAATGAATATAGGCACTTCTTGTCAACATCGATGCTTGTCTGAGTGAACTTTGGAGTACATAGCAGCAGCATAAGTACCTGTACATCTTATCATTTTGTGCAGTTCTACTGAAATCACCCGATGTAATGATTTGCCTGCGAGTTCAGGCTCCAAATTACTCCTTTATGAAATCGGCAAACAGTAGCACAATACCAAATTACCAATACATATGATGTGCACAATAATCGGGATAAAGACCAGTACCAACCTGTGTGAGGTAGCATATCAATTACTATTTCCTTTGACTGGAAGCCGAGATAAGCCAAGCGACTGACAGCAAAGGAAGAAAGCAAGCGGAGATTAGCGACTGACAGGAAAGGATGGAAGCTGTCGAGGCAATGAAGCACCCAAAGTTTTTGTGCAGTTCCACCAAAATCGAGCATCCCTGTTGGCACATATATTGAGAGAGTGAGATTATTGTAATAGTGGGACTAGTTGATGAAACATACACTAACAAATAGAAGCACCCTCATTATCTTAATGGGTAAAGTTAGCAACATAGTAGTCTTTCTTAAAGAGAGGTATTAGTTTATTTAATCAGTGCCAATTAGCTCAACTCAACACTCAAAGCATTGCCATTTATCATAGGTTGCAAAACTTAAAAGTGCAAAGATAAATGAGTTTCTCATGACAGTAGCACGATACAAATAGAGATGACAACAAACTAATATGGATGAAGGCCTTAGGCCCATACCAACCTGAGAAAAAAAGCTTATTCATGTAGTCCCATAAGAGATGATAAAGCACTCACTGGAATCACACAATAGTATATATTTTTGTGCACTTCAAATGTATGGTTGAAATCACTCTTGTTTACCAGTGCTGAGATTATAACGAAAGATTATCAAGAACTTCCAGCAGAGTTAAACCACTGGCTGGAATATAGTTCATTGTATTGTCTTGTGTAGTTCCACTAAAATGTATGATTGGCACAACATGATCCCTGTTTGCACAAGTGGGAACAAGGTGAAACCTTCATTAACTCAGTGAGAAAGGATAGGAAGACATTAGCATATTACTCAAACAGTAGCATCAAATTCATGATGGACAATACGCAAAACATTGCCTCATTGAACCAATGGCAATAAATTGACATGCAAAACAATAGCACTATTATGTCATGACACTAATAATATTCCCTCCTGCTCCACCACATGATTCACCTCCATAGACAAACATTCACACGCATACATGATTCAGCATAGGGTCCTACTAAAGATTTGTTTAACTCCAACAGAAAATTAGGCAGCAATAAATTAGTGGTACTTAAGTACTCCTAATTAATTAAGTGAGACAGCAGAAGTGGAAGGGCTCCCTGGAGGATCATCTCACATGTAAGGTAGTCATTGCCGGAGCCCTTGAATGGCCTCGGCCGAGGCCTCCGCTTCAAAGAAGATCGCCTTGGTACCGTTTATTCTTCTTCCTCTTCCTCTTCATGCTTTGTTTCTCTTTCTCCTCACCATTTGGTGAAACCAAGTACATGATTGGCCTTCTAATTCAGAATTGGTTTTGTCATTGAGGGAGTACAAGTGTACTAGTAAAAAAATAGCATTATTTTCTCATGGCAGTCGGAAAATAGAGATGAACACATGCATTAAATATCATTCTTACATAATGGAAGGTTATGGCGTCAATATGGATGATGAGGATTGGAACACAGATCTCCCTTTGTGCAGCTCCATCAAAATGAACCAACTGTTCCGTTTTGAAATTCCAGTTAAACAGCACAAAAGTCACTCCTTTTAAGAAGAGTTTTGTGCAGTGCACCAAAAGGTCACAACATCAACCAGGTGAATTGGATATCCCTGTTTGCATAAAAAGGCACAGAGGAAACAAATGAGTCTCAAAAATTACAGGCAAAAACATTTGGCTAAACTTGTCAGAGTCTCAAACAATTACAGGCAAAAACAGTGGCATGGCTTCATTTTTACCAAGGACATTATATTAAGAACAGCTAAGGCTGCGTTTGGTTCACAGGTTTGGTGCAGGATTTTCATAGGAACACAATTCCTATGGTATTCTTTCCCTTCCAACCATTCGGAACACGGGAAAGGTGAATAGTGTTTCGTAGAAAGCTGGTCTGGTAGTACCGATTCCATAGGATTAGAAACATCCACGCGCTGCTCATTTTTTGAGAGGAAGTCCGAGGCAGCGCCGCCATGCGTTATGCTAGACAGTTCTTGTCTTTGTGTTTGCGGAATAAAAAAAATAAACATATGTGTGGTACGTGAGGTGAGGAGAAGAGTAGTCACCGTGCAAATTGAATAAACAAATAGCATCTCATCTTGCCAAGCATGCTACTCTAAAAAAACAAATATGTACATTTCGTAGTCCATCCGAACACATTCTCTTGAGAGTTTCCTCTGGTTCGCTGTTCCATAGTTTTATACCTACATCCTCTATTTTCATCAAGATCTGTGTTTTCTGCCCCTTTATTCCGACCGGAGCCTAAATATTTGGTATAAGGGCATGGGACAGTGGGTGCACCAAAGACAGACACCATGTACGTAAACAGGGGCATAAAGTGGTGATTCATAGTTTGTTGCCCCGAGAAACAAACATCCAAGAAACATATCTGGGTTGGTCCCATTTTTGTTCACTCTAGCCACCTACTCCTATGTGTGGATAGCAAATCTAGTCCTGGTCATACCACTGTGTACATCGTTACCCCTATATTTCCCTTTTCGACCAAGAGATCGGTTGGATGACCAGTCTGTACTACTTTCACCCCCTTTCCTTCCTATTTGTACCAAGTCCGATGTACATACTAAATTCCCCCACCCCCACTTTATTTCTTGTTTGAACCAAGTACTCCCGTTCGAATTACTTGTCATCAAAATGGATGTGTCTAGAACTAAAATACATATAGATACATCCAATTTAATGACAAGTATTTTCGGACGGAGGGAGTACAAGATTCGACTCCATGAAGTAGCTTTACCTCTAACAATAGAAGAAGAAAAAATAGGTGACGTTGGACCATCCGATCGAGAGGGGCTGAGAGGTAGAAAATGATGCACATGCAGCGACGTAGCGAGCTGGGGAAGTAGAGCTAAGGCGGTTTCGAACGAAGATATACCTGAAGGTCGTCGGGATGTGGATAGGTGGGCGGCGGGAGGCCGAATCCGCCCACAGGCAACGACGAAGGGATCGGAGGACCTCCCGCGCCGGCGCTCGGCCAGAGATAATGGTGTGGCCGGCAGTGGGTCTCCTCCCTCGCTGTCGACGATGGCCTAAACGCTGCCCCTCCTCCCCTTCACCGACGGAGGGGGATACATCCGGATGTGTAACCAGCGGTGAGGATAGAAAGCTAGTGTTTTTTAAGGGAGAAAGATAGTGTTACTACCCCTATCTTGTTTAGATCTGGAGAGGATGAGAGTATGTGAATAGAGCAACCCTAGCAAGCAAGCACGGAGGCTCCGGTCTATATATAAGTAGTGGGGTAGTTTTCCTTTTTTACTCCATCAAAACAATCGTGTAAAATTGTGTACTACTACATGCCAGGTCGCGGTTTTTTTAGTTGTTGATTGTTTTTTGAGATAGCTACCCGCTTGTTCCAAGTGGTGTTACGGTGTGCCAGGTTGCACTTCGTATCATTCAAGTCTGGTACTACAAGTCCCTCCATTAAATGAATAACCACCCCCTCGTAAAAATTGTGAACAAGCCCACGGCTAAAATTAGCGGAAACGTGGGTTGCCCCAACATGCATTATTATTTATATTTTCTACTCCCTCCGTTCCTAAATATAAGTCTTTTTTATTAGCCACACCTAAGACAAGAATTTTTTTTATTAGCAGTGAACCCCACATGTCATAGACACAAAAATTATGGCAAGATTCCCTTTGGCAAGCCAAAGTGTGCCTAACAATTTGAGCAACTTAGGTTAGGCAAGTGTGGCAAGTTTGGGAAAAAATAATGTGGCAACATAAGACAAACATAGTCACAATCCAAACAGCCCCGTAATTTTTTGTGACATGCATGAAAATTTGGTTAGTTAAATTTATAGTCAAAATTTGGCAAGGTGCATCAAATCAACACATGCAAGTATCAAAAGGAAAGTCACGGCATGCATGCATGCATTGTACTCCTTCGTTTCCAAATATAAGTCTTTTTAGAGATTGCAACAAGTGACTACATACGGGCGAATATGTCTACTCCTACAAGTAGCCCATTTGAAATGTGTAAAAAGACTTTTATCGAGTGCAGTGCTTTGATGTGTCGCGTCAACTCGTACAAGACCGAGAAATTTGATTACTACGACGCCCTCTCCCTCGCGGACTGAGCTCCGGTGCCTTAACTGCACCTGCCTTTGGTTGCATGACAGGAGGGCCAACCACCTGTTGGGCCCACCTTTCATAGACGCAAAGGCAGGAGCAGTAAGTAGAAGCTTTCGCTACACGCCATCCCTCCCGCACGAGGTGGACGGACATGAAGCAGTGGATTCGATACTGTAGAAGTAGGAGTAGCATCATTGTTCGTCTTCTCGAAGAGGCGAAGAGAAGCGCAACCCGAACGTGGCGATTCTGAACAGCTCGCGTGGTGCGGTTCCTTGGAGCACGCATATACTAGCCAGGCTCTTGCATGAGACAAAATTTCTACTCCCTCCTTTCCGGTTTATAGTGCTTAATTCAAAAATCTCACCAATCAATGTAGATGGTGAGTGGTGGAATACAATTTATAGTTTTGCAAAAGCACCTAATTAATGCTCTTGTTTTTCTCAAAAAATTATGTTTATCAATGCATTAATTGCAACGCATGCATGCATAAAGTACATGCATTGTTCAAATTTCTCTTAATACTTGCATGCAATGATTTAATGCACCTTGGAATCTGAAACTGTGATGGAAAACAACCAAATTGAGCCTTATAAAATGGAAAACATAAAATTTTGAGATAAGCCCTATAAACTGGAAAGGAGGGAGTATTGTTTAACAATTAAACTCCATTATCCATTGGTTGATACTCATTCTGCATAGGTCCACGCGCTTAGCACCCTTTCCTCTGGGGTCACCAATGTTTATTTGCGAATTAATAGCATTGCATGCAATGAACTAGCCATTGCAAGTCATTAAAAGCATGCACACCTCTCATCTCTTATTGGTTGATATGTCAAGAAACAAGAAACAAGGTAGAAGTTAACGCACCGCGCCTAAGTGTTTTGGGACTATTTGGTTTTCGTAAGATGACTTACACACCTTAGATGGAGGGAGTAGTATAGACCTGTAAACCGGAAAGGAGTATTTGCCTTTCTAGAGATTTCAACAAGTGACTAGACTACACCGTGTGCAGTACCCCCTCCCTTCCGGGTTATAGGGCTCAAATCTCAAATCTCATGAACCAAGGCATTTTGTGATTGGAGGAATGTATCTCGTACTTTACAAAACTACCCTAATTAAACTCATGCATTAATTACGTAGTTGTCTCGTTTTCCTCTCCGCCTTGGTCGTGGTGCACAATATTGAGCACTCCTATATGACTAGTCACTCTATCTACATGCGGGACATTTCAAAGCATCCGGGCCGGCGTGCCATCCACCAAATCACAGCGAGGTGCTACAGTCGAGACTCACCTGTCACCCCGGTGTGGCCGTCATGACACGTCATATCACAAAACCCACACCTTTACCAGCAGTGGTAAGGTGACCTCCAAGTTGGACTGGAAGAAGCAACCATCATTTCACTGGAACGCTCGTTCAAGCCCTTTCTTCCCTTTCTTGAAGAAAACCTCACTCCAGGCTACTCACTTCTGCCATTTTTCTTCTGTACCAACGAAGGAAAGGTGGGCAAATCAGTTATGCTGCTATATTTTCATTCCAAGAATCTTCTTTTTGCGAAGCACCGACCGATTGTCACATCCTATTCTTTTCCCTTTTCATTGCGATTGTGGTTTCCTTTCGATTACTTTTTGTTTGTCAGTTCATTGATGGATCCTGGAGCACTAGGCAAAGAGTTGCCGATGGACAACCCACTGGAGACAGCGATCTCCAGGAAGCGAGCACCGACCAACGAGTTGACCATGTTGGCGGGCCAACCCATGGAGACGAAGAACTCCAAGAAACAAGCACTGGCCCAAGAGTTGAGGACGTTGGCGGATGAACTCCTCAAAGAAAGTTGGAAGAACAGCAAGGGCCCCACCGTGCCTACCCCAAGAACTCTGATTGCCACCTATGTGAGGCTCAAGACCGAGTTTTAGGAGATAGTCGCCGTTGAGAAGAAGTATTCCCCTGGCAAGGTGATGGCCCCCATCGAGGACGATGAGATGGCCCGGAGGATGAGATCCCCGGTGAGCTGCACAAGGTAAAAATAATGGCTTATTACCATAGTTGTGGTTTTGATTATTTGCAATGTTCTTGCTAATATGTTAGGGTTGTGCACGCGTGCGGTGGACGCCCTTGATGATTCCGATGTCGTGGCCCGTCCTGTTGGCATCGCCCCGGAGATTGATTCCGATGCCGCTGTCCATCCTGTGGACATCGCCCCAGAGATCGATTCCGATGTCGCGGTCAGTCCTGCGGACATCTCCCCAGAAATCGATTCCCATGCCGTTATCCGTGCTGTGGTCATTGCCCGAGAGATCGATGACAAGAAATAGTTGGTTGCGCTAATCATTCAGGGTAGTTTGCATTGCCCTGTGTTTAATTACCAGAACAATGCGTGTTATGAAACCATCTTAGGGCTAGTGCACTATCTTGTGTGGGCGGATCTTGCTACTTTTGTTTGATAGTGAATCATGCAAACCCTCTCCGAGTTATGGAAACAGATGTATCCTCACCAGCTTTTGATGTAATATATGGCATGCTTAGATGTAAGTTTGAACTGTTTATCATATCTCAGGGCTTGTTTGATGATTCTTGGTGTTAGTAGGCTAGCTCATGCGAAGAGCTATAGTACTTGCAAAACACTCACCGAAGAGAAACATTGGGGCTGATGAGCTCATGGTACGCTTATACTTATCCCTCGTCGATCGACCAATAGACCTAGCTCCTAAAATTGTAGGCTTAGCGATTGATCAGACAATAGTCGACATACATTCAGGCCTCATTTGGTTCATAGGGTAGGAAAATCGTAGTAAAAGTACAGAGAACATGCAACACAAATCATAGAAGTGCAGAGACGTACTCCCTCCGTTCCAAAATAGATGACCTAGGCGGGCTAGTTTGGCCTAGTGGGTTTCAGTGATATGACGTGGTACAGTGCCGTCCAGTCTTCGCGTGTGGTAGAAGTATTGTGGGTACAGTAAGTTTTCTCGAAGAAGCGGAATTCAACGAAGTCATGATGGTTCCTTTGTCTGAACAACTTACAGTGGGAAAGGTCGGGCCTGCGATACGACCGGGTTAGACCAGGAAAATTTTGTGCATGGCAGGTGGACCAGGATGGTCGACGTCCCACATGTCGGTGAATGAAAGTATTCTTTCCGATATAGAGGACGAGCAACGAGTATTCATTGTTTATTTTTTATGAAAGCTATTGTCTCCTTTATTACGACGGAGGAGTGTGAAACACGGCAGCCCAGTGAACTTGGCATGTGCACCACTCCCTCCTTCCTCATGTAATGCCCAGGTTACAGCTTTTTCTCACTTTCTCTCTATCTATTTCCTCTTAGATGTTTTTTACCTTTCTTTTTGAAGAAACAATTGTTTTTTATGCCTTTTTTTAGAATTATTTTTTTATACCTAGGAGCACGTGTAGAGAAGGGCTCTTGCAGAGCCCACTCCTTGACTTTGGCAATGCCTCTCTCTCCTCCACATAAGGAGTACTACTACTTGCTATGCATGCATGCGGCGGGCAGCTGCGTCTTGAGGGGCCAGGGCGGTGAGAGCGGGCTCCGGAAGCGGTCCGGACTCCAGCATAGCCCACCTCACATTATCACCATATATTTATTGGAGTCCGTGCGCGGCGGGCGGGCGATCTCTTCTCCCTCCCCCGTTTCTCTCTTCTCAGCCGACGCACGCGAGCGATTAGATTTCGGCTATCGACGGTTTATTCAATTACGGTCCCACATGTCAGTGAAATTGCAAGACAACGCGTGTCCCCTCTGGTGAGCGGCGTGCGAGCCGGACTGTCGGGGTTGCGATGCGTACGAGTCGTAAGTGTGCCGCCTTTTCCTTTAGAACTTGCGAAGCGTAACATTTTCGCGCGATCGATCGATAGAAATCCAGAACAAAATGACGAGGGCGGTGCTTTCCCGCTCGTTAGGCGGGCTAGTTCGAGTGATATGACGTGCTTTCTGATGCCGTCCACTTGCTCCATTTTATGTAAGCAAGAGTTTACACTCTTCTGTGGGAGGAGTGCGAAACACCGCGGATCTGATTTTGATCGAGGGATAACTGTTCCCTGCCAAATAGTGGAGGATTGTTAGCGATTATAGCATGATAGTTAGGGCATCTCCAGCGCTGGCCCACAAATTTACATCGGCATCTGTCCGAGGACACTAATGGATGCCATCCGATGTTGCACGCATACCTTTCGACAACTATATGAACTAACCGGAAGAAATTCGTGCAAACAAAGCAAATTTCAAATTGACCGGATGAAATTCATTACATTTCGAGAACTTTTCCTATAAACTGGATGAAATTCATTACATATTTCACACAAACCGTACTAAAACCTACTGAAAACCTAATCTAAACAATCGCCGGGCCCCGACCACCCTGTCCGGCCATGAACTCGAGAAAGCCGGCCATTGCCTTTGCCTCCTCCTTATCCGCCTCGATAACCTCCTCCTCCAGAGCACAAGGTTATGAAGATTTCCGCCTCCACGTCGCCATCAAGCGGCTAATCGGCCGCTGATTTTTATCCGACCAAGCTTGGCGTCGACTGAGTTGAGGAGCGGTGGCCTTCCTGGGACCAGAGCGTTGGCGACCTACCGTGTACTACTCTTCCTCGCTGCCGGCTGCGCCCGCGCACATGCGCCGGCTTCGTGATCGTGGCGGTGGAGGGCGGCCGGGGGGAGCCGGCGATCTCCTTCGTCTGCTCCTGCGAGAGTATGTCCAAGAGAGCTTTGGAGCGCGCCCGGAGCGGAGCCACCGATGTCCTTCGTCTGCTTCCTCGCGACAAGATGTCCAAGAGATCTTTGGAGTGCCCGGAGGCCATGGTTGAGTGGTGCCAACAAAAGGAAGGGACCGGAGGAGAATGAGTGTGGGTCTTTGGCTATGGCTGAGCTGGGGCTCAAGTTAATATAAGCGGGCGAATGGCAATGAGCCGCGGCGAACGGATGGACGGCTGGGAGCGGAGTAGGTTCGTCGGCAGCCGTGGTGTCATTAACGCGGAGCAGTTGCTTGCACCGGGATGCCGCGCGGGTGGCGCTCTCTCGGCCGGCGCGCTGCTGCAATGCCGGCGCCAGTGATAGGTCGCGTCGGGCGTGGATGCGGACGCTGCTTCAGTGACTTAACCGCAGGTGCGTTGTCTCACTAACATGTGGGCCCAACGGGCATCAGGCCCGCATGTCAGTGACACACCAACTGCACCTGCAGTTAAGGATGGTGAATGCGGCATTGATGTTCTGGAGAGACGGTGATCGTTTCAGGCGGGAAGCGCTCGCTAGCGATGGAAGGGGTTTCGGTAGGCCAGGGCGGTCAGACGCTGGCGTGGTGGTAAAATGTGAACTCATGGATGACGAGCCTTTGAAGCGTATGCTGCACGTATTGACAACCAGGCGTCCATGCAACCGCTCTTGTCGCCAGCTAGAATTAGATGACCACCATTAGACACCACACAACCATACATAACTTATGAATAATGGACGAATCGATCAGACACACACTCGTGTGCAGTGGCACTATGATCGGTTGCTCACGATAGTACATACTCTGCACCATAATACCCTCTCTAGCTAGGCTGTTTTATAGATTGTCGTTGTGATGGACGATATACATGAGCAAGGCGTCGAGTCACGAGTATGAACGCTGGTCTTGAGCCAGGTGAATACATGCTCGGTGTTCGCGGAGGCCTCCAGCAAACGTCTAAACAGTAATGTCACATACGCATAATTTTGGTTTTTATTTCTTTCTTCATTGATAGGTAGGCCCGCATAGATAGATAGATAAAGAACACAAGCTGATGAGGCGCATGCGGACTATTTAACTGGTCAACCAGACAAATATGGAGCTATACGATGAGCCAGTGACCGTATAATCACCATATCTCGTATACAATGATCAAAATGAGCTATCAAGACAAGTTCGATGACCGCCAATGCATTTTACTCGGTAAAAAATGACCAGGATTGAAGGGGAATCCAAATTTGCTTCGTCTTCTGTCCTTGAGCTCTTGACAAACCAATGCACTGTACGGTTGTCCGCCACTCCACCCAGAGCTCTCACTAAGCGACGTTCATGCCACCGCTACACACTAACCGGTAAGGCAGCGATGGCATCCCGCCGCTGAAGTTCCTCGCCGCCTACGACCGCACACACAAAATGGTAGGGAAGCAATGGCATCCCGCCGTGCGAGTTAAATGCCGCCGCTCGCGACCTGACAACTATGTGGGAGGAATTTGAAGATGCCAAGGCCGAATGGGCAGTAGAGCAAGAGGAGGCCAAAGCCGCACAGAGGGAGCGGAAAAGTCAGAAAGCACTCAAGAGAAGAGAGGCCCACCGCCGCAAGAAAGAAAAGGACGCACGCGCTACTACAGAGAGGTCGGCGGAGATCCAAGCACGGTGGGGTGTCGCCAACAAAGCCGGGAAGGAGAACGACGACGTCTGGCCAGCATGTGAGAAGTAGTAGTACTAGTAGTTAGTGTGTGTGTGTGTTTGTGTCTGAGTACGAGCATGTACCAATACTAGTACTAGTTACTACTGTAGTTTTTAGAGCAAATTACCACTACATTAGCCTAGACTAAATGAAAAAATTCCTATCCTAAGCATCAAACGGCATCTCTTTCTCTATAGGAATTGAGATGGATGTCATCTCACTTCCTATGATTTTCATATTCCTATCCTATGAACGAAAGGAGGCCTCTGTTGGAGTAACTACTGCAGCTAGCAGTACTGCTGGTACCTTAGTTTTCTTCAAGAAGCGGAATTCAACAAAGTCATGATGGTTCCTTTGTCCGAGCAACTTCAAAGTGGGAAGTGGGCCTGTGATTTGATGGCTCATTAGTCATTGTTACTGCGGTGCGACGACCTGTGTGACTCCCTTGGAGTTCTGCGTGCATGGAAAGTGGACCAAGATGGTCGACGTCCCACATGTTGGCAAACGAAAGTATTCTTTCCGATATCGAGGAGCAAGGAAACTGCGTGGTATAGTATCACTGTTGATTGGTTCGCAAAAAAAATAGTATCACTGCCGATTTGTAATTATTATTTTTTTCTGATGAATGCTAGTGTTTCAACCCTTACGACGAAGGGTGCCAAACACGGCACGTGCTGGATGTCCCACACGTCAGCGAAAGGAGTGGGACACGAACAGCATGGTAGAGCCCAGCGTAAAAAAACAGCGTGGTAGAGCGTCTCCACTTCTTCCACTTCTGGGTCGGAGACCACACGTAGTAGTACTTAGTGGTATGGACGATACAAAAGTGCGACCTGGAGAGAAAGACACGTCTAGTTGGAAGGTCTCGGGGCATACACGTAAACAAATATAAAAGTTAATATGTGCCTCCAACTAATATAGTAGTAGTAGAGTACTTAGGCACGTACTCCATAACATCACCGTGCATTGCACGTACAACATTTAGTGGTAGTACGTATTAAGAGACAAATGCCGCCTAAGAGTTCCCTTCTCGACCTACTTTTGGGTGTTTGGTAGAGTGTATGGAGGGTGCATGAGTCCACACTAGTTTAGCACAAATACACTAGAAGCATGCATGAAGAGAGCATGCATGAAGAGGGGTGCTGAGTTGAGCATGCATGAAGAGTGAACAACTATCTTTGAGTCGAGAACGCAACCAAACACAACCTATATGCCATGCATGTTCATACCATTTGTGCCTTTCTACTTCACTTACTGCGCTACATTACTCAGGTCCGTACGTCCACTCCTGGGTACATGTCTGTCTCTTAGTTCCAGTCCCACGTGTTCTTCATATAGATGGATCGATCCTTGCATAACACGTGCACCTTGATGTCTCGCGTGTTGGCAAAAGGATGAACAAAGCTCACGTAAAAAAAACAGAGTGGAAGAACATAGATTCCGGATGACCGAGAAGGAGCAAAGAACCTCGTGTTGGAGCTTCTGCACTCATAATATTTAATATTATTCAGCGATATAAAATTAACCAATCATCTCCGCAGTGGACTGGAAGAGTACGAAACACGGCAGTCCAGTGTAGTTACATCATACTAGTACATGGCTAACCCACGCTATCACCATATTTCTTGGCTTCCGTGAGACACCTATCTCTAGTAATCCAGCAGCCTGTATCGCTTCTCCCTCCTCGTCTCTATCAAAGTGTGGCGGGCTGGCATTTCTGCCCTCTATTGAGGTCGGTTAACTATCACATGTTAGCAACATGCCAAGAGCATTCTAAAAAAATTCCTTTCACATTCCGTTTTCAAAAGGAAAAAAAATCCTTTCACGTACAAATTTGCATGTATGCTTTGAGCAACTTGCATGTCCTATACTGCTCCTGTTTGATACCCTAACTTAGCTAGAGGTTAGACTAACTCATGACTAACCCTGAACTAACTGTAGCCAAAGAGGTGTTTGGGTGAAAGGGTTAGATTGACAATAAATGCACTTCATGGAGAGAGAAAAGTGATTTTTTAGTGGTCCCAATGAGAACTATCTCCAGTTAGCACCTCTTGGGTGGGATAGTTTTTTGGTGGGTTCGGTGCAACTTGCTCCAATTTAAACCCTCATGCTTGGATACTTTAGGGCTATTTGAGCCCCAACTAGCTCAAACTAACTCTAACCCATGGATCCAAACAAGGCCTATGGCCAGTCTCGACGCGGAGCAGTCGCGTGCCCCGGGAAGCGGCGCTCTCTCGGCCGTCGCGCCACTACAAAGCCGGCGCCAACGAGAGGTCGCCTCCGCTCTGGCCGGGCATTAATGCGGCACTGATGCTCCAGGGTGACGATGACCGTTTCACGCAGGAAGCACGCGCTGGCAAGGGAGTGTAGGTTTTGAACCGTTTCAGGTGTAGTACTGGTAGTTTGCAAAACTACTCAATTATTGCACTCAGTTTCCTAAGAAAATGTGGTAAAAAACGTTACTCCATAGCCCGCTTCCCTTCTCCTTCCTCTTCCACCGCCCGCGCATGTTCGCGGGAAGCGACCGACCAACCCTTATATAGGAGTGCTAGCACAAAAAGATGCATGCATGACCACTAAAATTTCCATATTAAAGCGCCGCTCCGGCGGGATATAAGTATAATTGTATTTACTTTAGCTAGTGATTTACGTGGCCATGTTAACGTGGTTGTGTCAAAAAAATGTCACTTTCTGCTCGTGATTTGCATTATATAATTACAAGCAAGATTCTTGTGCATTGCACGGAACATCAATATGCATTTTTTTACAAAACACCTGTTGTGATTGACCCATGTAGGAGTAATCCCATGTGTAAAAACTAATGATATCTCGAGAATTTTATAGGAAAACTGGTATCTCGAGAATGTCATCGAAAAAAATGAAAGATGAGAGATAAGGCGAGGAGGAGTGGAGCATGGTGGTGACTGGTGGTCGAAACGAGCGGAGGCATGGGGATGGATTTGCCGAAAGCGGCAAATGGCCACCATGCATGCTAGATTGTTCCAGAGACTTATTCCTTTTTTAATTGCTGAGCAATGAGGTTGCGGGTGATAATGATGTTGAGAAAGGTGCGGGTATCTTTTGTAAAATTATCATAGTTTGCTTTCTATTCGTCGGATATAGATCATACGGTCTGTACTACAAGATGGCAGGCACACCATCATCGCCAACTCGTTTTTTTATAAGGGTACAGATGATAAGTTTGTTGACTACTAAAGTAAAGTGGAATTTGTCCATGTTATGCAAGTAAATAAAGGTGATTGTTCATCATACGGGTAAGGTTGGATGAAGGGTGGTAGGAACAAATGATCCGCCTATAGGATGTGTGTGTGAGATGGAGTCTTAGTGTGTGTGTGGGGTGTGTGTGTGTGAGAGAGAGAGAGAGAGGAGAGAGAGAGATGGAGTCTTAGTTTGTGTGTGTGTGAGAGAGAGAGATGGAGTCTAAGTGTGTGGGGGGTGTGTGCTTGTGTGTGTGTGTGGGAGAGAAAGACAGAGATGGAGTCTTAGTGTGTGCGTGTGTGTGGGGGGGTGTGCGTGCATGCGTGGGTGTGTGTGTGTTCGTGCCTGTGTGTGTGTGTGTGTGTGTGTGTGTGTGTGTGTGTGTGTGTCGTGGGGTCCTTTGTGGCGGATGTAATTTAAGTGTGCATGGCTTCATCATAGAGAGGTGATGTGTATGGCAGAGGCCACCAACGATGGGGTGCGAGAGAGAAAATGCCCGTAGAGAGGAAAGAGAAGGTGCGTGCGCGTGAGAGGAGTAGACATCAAGAGAACGTGTTTGTTCGAGAGACACCGAGGAAGACTATTATATATCGATGGTGCAGATGTAGGCGGGAATTAAACAAAGGGATGGTCTTATTGGTTTCGGGGATATAGGGGAAGAGTGAGAGGCGCGCGGGGGGGGGGGGGGTAGCTAGAAGGAGATTGTTAAGTGTGAGTGTATGTTCTACCCATCCAGGCGGAAGTTATGTGCACAAAAGAGGAGAACGATTCAATGTGGCATTAGATTGAGGGTAATTAACTACGTATGGAAACATAGAGACCTTGAACGTGCATGTGTGAGAGGTATACATGTATACGTGGGATGTGTGTGTGCGCGCGCATGATCGAGATAAAAGAAAGAAGACATAAGTCATAAGATCAACGACATGGGAGA
This sequence comes from Aegilops bicornis, assembly GCA_021605145.1. Classification (NCBI taxonomy): domain Eukaryota; kingdom Viridiplantae; phylum Streptophyta; class Magnoliopsida; order Poales; family Poaceae; genus Aegilops; species Aegilops bicornis. Next base: position 580,058,365 of record CM038675.1, read on the forward strand.
GACGGATCGGTATGACAATATGCATGCATGTGAGAATACAGGGAAGAAGGCCCGACAATTGAGCATGTGTTTTTGTCTTTAAGAGATAGTGGCGTGGGCTAGAGCATGCATCTATGGCGAGCAGAGGGGGTGAGGCGCAACGATTGTGCAAAAGAGATCAGCCTATAAATGCATATGTATGGAGAGACATATATAGTGTGGGTGATAGGAAGCAAGACTCCGTGCGAGAAAGAAATGTTTACGGAGAAACTACAGATAGATACAGAGATGGAGATGCTAGCTAGAGGGACATCCGCTAGTTTGGGTGTTGGAGATGACCGTCGGGTGGTTCAAAGGGTGAGGTTATATATGTGTGTGAGAGGGCACTTGACTGCATGTAGAGAGAAACATGTGTAGTGTGCGTGATAGGAATCAAGAGTGAGGGCGAGAAAGAAGGTTGATGGAGAAAGAGATAAATAGAAAGATAAAGATGCTAGCTAGTGTGCGTTAGAGATAGGAGTCGAATGGATCAGAAGGTTGGGTTATGTGTGTGGGTGTGAGAGAGATAGAGAGAGGGTGCATGTGAGTCACATACAAACAAATATCAGAGAGAAATGAGATCCAAAGAGATGGAGTTTTGTGTCTGCGACAGAGAAAGATATTTCACAACGAGAGTGATAGCTAGAGAGACGTATGAGGGAACGCAAGATATCTCTAGGAAGAGAGGGTGTGTGTGAGCGACATACAAGATAACAATGGAGAAATATGAGATCCTGGGAGACAGAGTTTGTGTTTGTGTGTGAGAAAGATATATTGAAGAGGAAGAGTCGTAGGTTCTCATATCTAAGGAGCGAAAGACATCTCTGTATGAGGGGTGTGCGAGTGGCACACATGGGAATAGTAGAGAGAAATGAGACCCCGGGAGACAAAGTTTTGTGTTTGTGTGAGAGAAAGAGATTCCACATGGAGAATCATAGTTAGAGACACATAGCAGGAAGCAAGATATACTTAGAGAGAGATAGAGTGATGAAGGTCGAGGGAGAGAGTACCGTCAGTGTGTTACGAAGATAAAAGATCATTGTCGACATACAGGTAGCATGAGAGATACCTGAGAGACGATGAACGCGTATAGGTCCTATATAAGCCTGAGTGATAGCTATATGAGACGAATATCTGGATTAAAGGGGATTCAAATATTTAAACTGGAGATCACGACATCGAATTGGTGTATCAAACATGCATATTCATTTGAATTTGGGCACACGTGTAATGTTATATAGTTTATCAATATTGGTGATCCATAGATTCTTCAATTACAAATAATGCATGGTTTATATGAAATTAATGTCTAAACGGGATTACACTATATGGTGCATGTGTGAAACACATTATACATATTTGAGAAGTTAAAAAAACCCGCATGAAACACACATTAATTGGAGACCGTTAGCGAGGAATGCATACATTGGATTTCAACATAAAGTGGTTTCAAATATTTGAAAATCCAAATTGATGGATACAACCTTATGAATCTGAGATCATGCCATTTGTAAACCATATTTATGTATAAATGGTCTTGTGCTTTTGAAAGTATATATAAAAAAATGATGTGTATAGAATGTAATTCTAATTGAAAATGGATCCCGCCCGAAAAAAATAGAGTACAAACGGGATTCGAATTGAGTTGGCACGGTAAAAGTGCACTCTGCAAAATTTGAACGAAGCGGGAAAAGTCGCACTAACCGCCCGAAACCAAAATCTACGAGATGGAAATCACTACTGCCTATCCCTGCCACGCAAAGCCTATCTGCTGGATTTCTATAGGTTTCGATAGGGGTAGGTTTGTAGTTTCACCCAAACGTGGCGTAACCGCCTCTCACCCGGATTCATACACGGTGGGCGCCAAAACACAGGGTGTCCTCGGCCGAAATCGACTCCCTCCCCGATTCATATTCTTACACGGTGGGCGCCAAAAACAAACTCTCGTCGAAAATATTTGGTGTATGTGAGATTACCGTCCTATCCCCAACCGACTAATCTTGTTGTGATGTAGTAGAAATTTGAAACGGGGGCTAAGTTTGTAAATTTCCTCGCATTTGAGACAAGCGCGCCCTGAGTACATGGTTCCCCCCTTCCTCTCTACCTCACTTTTCCCCATTCGTACTCCGTGGGCGCCAAAACATCCTCTCCACCCCACCCTCCTCCGCCCGCCGCCGTCCGCCACCCCATCCACCACCGTCCTCCTCCACCATGCCGGACCTGATACCCCTACGCAGCCGTCCATTACAAGAGATCGACCTCTCTCATCCACGCCTTCGGACCGGGATCCTTGCATCCCGTCCTCTCGCTTCATCCCCGCCGTCGTCCACCTTCTTGTCGGGCGCCACTCCTACGACCGTCTCGTCCACCACGCCCGCCGCCACCGTATACCCTCCTAGATCTGCTTCCACGCCGACAAATTATCGCTACCGCAGCACCGTCAAATTCTCTCGCAGATGCATACACGGCGCCGCACTGGAGGTGGTACTCTTTCAGAATCGCTCAACTTATTTATCGCAGCAAGAAAATAGATCGCCACCGCTTTACTCGATTTCTTGTCTTGGTTGCGAAGTTGCCTTTGTCCGGTTTGCACCTTCAGATCCGCCATGGCACGCTCAACACTATACTCCCAATGCTTATGGTTTTCCCCCTTTATATTGCACACTAGGTAAATCATAGTAGACTAAATTTCAAAATTGGGTCAGTCGATTTTTCTGAGCTCGCCGGAGTTCGCCGGTGCGATCGAAGGGGCTCGAGTGGTTGTGGGGCCTCGTCGAATGAAGAAAACTCGACGCGGGTGGGGGTGGGGGTGGCGGAGGAACACAGGCGGTGGGGGCCGGTGGTCCGTCCGGCGGCCCGTGCGGTGTTCTGTATGGGAAGAATCAGAGACGAGGAAGAAGAAGGGTTAGGAGACGTAGGATCTTCATCCAACCGCCTGAAATGGTCGAGAGACAGTTGGGAGTTGCATTCTTAATGCGCTCTGGTTCATCATGTGTGGGCACTGTGCAACCAACATTTTATTATCCAAAATCTGCTTGCTCTTCTTTACCATGTTCGATAGAGCTGGCCTGTACGTGATCGATAGGCTTTCAATTACTAGCGGCAATACAACACCGTATTTTCAAGCCAGTTCCACTCTCCCGATTTATATATCGTGGTTATGGTGTACCCACATTATGTACACTATGATCCGCCTAGTTGTTGTGTGCTCTTGTTATCATGGTTTGGCAATAAACTCTATACAAAGATATTATGAACTATCATCCGCCAGCTATCCTTACTCGGAGCCTATTTTTTGTGTACTTGTGCCAGATTATATAAATGCACGCACCATATTACAGCACACATGAGCTCTCTCATCAGAATCCAGTGATAGCACATAAGTGTTTACATGGGCGCCCCTATATTAGAATATCATCTGCATTACAAAGATAATCTCACAACTATTTATGTTTTCATGGCTCTTAGATATTATACGCAATTACAGTGAATATCAGAATCCACGCATCATAAGAATATTGTGGAACACCGCAATGACTTACAAAATTGGCACCAAGGCATTGATTGCCAGTCTGGAAGCAATGAAACTCGTACGCTCCCCACCTGTTGATTCTTGTTCAGAATATCATCCTAATGACTATTCTAACCTCGACGAGTCAAAGGCAGATGGCCTGTCCTGTTCAACCATCAAGGTGCCTATTCTAATTTGGCAAGGTTTTATTGATTGCGCGTTTCTTGCATATGTTGTATTGCATTTCTTCTAGTTTGTTGCACGGCCATCTGCTTAGTTTACTCATCATATAACTCGAGATGCCATGCCCATCCATTATCAATACATATTCCATCTGTCATCATACCATGTTTTTCCACTCAAATGCTGTTCTTGTGCATCAGACATCAAAAATGAAGAGGGTGATTGCCGAACCTAAAGGAGCATCAGCAAAGTCCTTGAAAAACGTGGTCGTGCCAGAGAAATCAGACAGCGCCCCACTTATATTGGATGTACAACCAGTGACACAAAACATAGCACTGACTCCAGCAGACTGTACCCATACTTCACTGGCCACACCACTAGCCCACCACACAGGACCTGCACTCCAGCAAAAGGTATACCGATTTCATTTGCCATAGCACCAGTCGTACCATAGAAAAATCCCACTCGAGCAAAAATTACAGCAAGTCCACCGGCCGAAGACCTATCCCAACTGCAGAGACGGCCAATTCTCGCAGATTGGAACCCCATTCCATTTATTCCCAGTTTAAAAGACAATGCTTTCAATGTTGTTAGGGACTACGTGCATATATTCCCATCATGGGAAGATTATAGTGAAGACAAACACCATTTTCACATCTTCTGTCCAACTTACGTGTAAGTGCTATTATTCATGGTTATTATTTTCCTGTTTTCGCTGATCGAACACATCAATGTTTTACATTACATTGTTGTAACTAGGCGAGGGTCAATCTGGATAGTCATGAAGAGAAAAGCTTGCTTGTGCTTTTCAAGGAAGCATTGCAGCAGTATCAGTGTTACCTGAGGAAATCACACTTTGATGGCAAGTCTATAAACGAATTTCTGATGAAGTCTCCTGTGCTAAATTTAGAAGACATTCAATGGAAAAACCTTGTTATGCCTTTGGTCTCGTTCCTAGGATGAGGTACTGTCTATGAAATCACATGACAATTTGAACTTCTACTTTTCCGCATGTGCCTTACGGATCTTTTTTGCAGGAAATCTGCTCGAAAAAGAATTCCGGTTTGAAAAGAACGACAGGATATCGCAAATATGCTGCCCGCTGTTTTCCTCTTGTTAGTACCTGTTGTCCTGTATCACTGTACTTGCATACATACCTGGTTCATTATGTGACAAAGAGTATGCATGATAGCTTGCTTATCAATTGTTCGCTCCAAATTATCTCGATCTGTATGAATGGTTACATTAGTGTAGAATATATCCAATGCAAATGAATTTTTAGCTACGCATTGTTCTTGTAAGTACATGTTGTCCTTTATCGGTGTACTTATATTGACAGGTAGTTGTTCATGTACCATCACTGCATCTTATTTTCCTTTACCCTCCATTTTCTACACATCGGATCTATATTTACCCGCACCATAAGGTTGGTCTTGAAGAAGAAGTTTAGCTGTGCATTGCTCTTGGCTGTGCCTTTTGCTGTATCGCTGCACATACATTTATAGCTACTTGGTTATGTAGCATCACTCTTCATCTTATCTTAAATATTATCCATTTTTCGTATATTATCACATCTATATTTACTCTTAACAAAATGTAGAATAAAGGCAATGCTTATGAAGAAGATTATGTGCTAAACTTCTTGAATTGCCCCCATCAAGATGGACAAGGGCTTTATAGAGCCTATCTTCACCAGTAATGTAAGTTTGTCCTTCTCAAGCCTTCAAACTTTGTTGTGTATATTTGGTTAGGCATGACTGCAATAGCTGTTTATTTTTGGTGTTTGCATCAAATTGCATGTTTAAAGTTTATTATGTACATAAACAAAAGTTTGTCATTCTCAATTTAAGTTTTCGGTTGTACAACCAAGTTCCTTCTTCATACCATGTAAATTAAACTATCTGAGCAAGTGATCTTCTTTTGCACTTTGCATGTATGCTTCATTCTTCATTCGTAATCCAAAGGTGTGGTGAACCTACCCACTACAAAGACAATGTCATATTCTGCAATGTCTTAACTATGAACAATGTCATATCATTCTACTATTATTTAAGCCGTCTCTTTATTTGCCAATCTGAAATGGGATAAATTGACAGCACACTAACCATTGATACTTATGAGTTCTTGATCTGTAATCCAGTGGTGTCGTGAAGCTGCCAACTCCTTCACAATGTCATTTCCTTCCATGTCTTGACCTGAACAATACCATATTGTGTTAATGCAATTTTAAACTGTGTCACTTTATTCACAAGAAGAAATGTGATGAATTGTCAAGATCGATACTTTTATGTGCAAAACATCATCTGTCTTCTTGTTTATCTTTCAGAGTGAGGAAGATATAAGTGTTGAACAAGCATCTCATCATCTTGCTCATTTGCTATGCTGCGGCTCCCAATGAGGCTAACCTTTCTTGAACTCTATTGAAGTGGTCAGTTTTGTATATTATTTTGTCGGCGTGTTTATTTGCACTGGTGGCGATCTTTGATGCCCAGTGTATGTAATCTGTTGTCTGCTTGTGCTTTATTATCATAGTGGCGAACTTTGATGCCCAGTGGATGTAATATGTCGTAATTTGTTTATTGTATAGTCTAGGTTTTTTTCTTATTCACGATGTTGCAGTTATTTTACTGTATATATCCTGTCTTTGCAGTAAACCGGCCAAACCGTAAAATTACGGTACATAATCGGGCCGTCATGCAATCATGATGTATGATCCGCATCATGGGCCCGTCCAAATCGCCCACTAGTAGATTCGGGCCTTTAATAGGCCGAGTAACCCCCAGCCCTCTTTTCGCAAGAAAACTCAATGGGCTTTTAGGAGGATGAGAAGTAGGTTGGGCCTGAAACATGCCGAATAGCTCACTGGCCAGCAGCAGCCCAAAATGGACCCGGCCCATGATTGTGCGAATCAATTCACGGGCTTTTAACGGGCCAAAGTTGTCTCGGTCCTTGTTTGGCCCAATCAGATATCCGCTGCGAGCAGGGCGGATGCAAACCGGGCTGTAATTAGGCCCAACTATATGACGGGCTTTTAACATGCCGAAATTAATATAGGGCCGAAATGTTAAACGGGCCCTTAACAGGCCGAAACTAAATGGGCCTTTAGCAAGTGGGCCCAAAAGCATAGCGTCCAGTTAACGGGCCGAATCTGATATGGGCCATAATTGAGCCCAAAGCCTCTTAAAGGGCCGGACCTGATCTGGGCCGTGATTTGGCCTGTAAAGTGGGAGGCTTTAACGGGTCGGATCTTATATGGGCCATTATTAGGTCTTAACGCGTGGCAGAACCATTAATGGACCGGATCAAATATGGCCCGGCATTTGGCCCAAAACATGGCAGCCAATTAATGGGCCGGCCTACTAGGGTCCTCAAAATCTTGTGGGCCTATAGCTGGGCCGCCCATTAATGTCGGCGAAATCTCATGGGCCTTTAGCTGGGCCGGCCCATTATGATCCGCAAGAATTTTGTGGGCCTTTACCTAGGCCGGCCCATATGGCACACAAAATTTTTGTGGGCCTTTACCTGGGCCGGCCTATTATGGCCCGCGAAATCTTGTGGGCCTTTAGCTGGGCCAACCCATTATGATCCGCAAAATCTCGTAGGCCTTTAGCTGGGCCGGCCCATTATGGTCCGCAAAATCTTGTGGGCCTTTAGTTGGGCCGGCCCATTTAAACTTGATGGGCCGTGCCACGTGTCGACGTATCATAGGCGCCTTCTGTCCAATGAGTGGATGACATCTGTCCCAACGATGAGCCGACACGTGTTTCCTCCAGCCAATGATGATTTTACACGTGGAAAATCCCCATTGGTCGGGGCTGTTAACGGGTTATCTGATCCAAAACCCGACCCGATAGCTTAACGGCGTTCCGTTACGGTGGATGCCACGTGTCGGTCACCCTTGACGAAAGCACTTCTATGATGCGCGATTTATCGTCATGGAAGTGGACACTTCCGTGATGATAATTTTGGTAATGTCATGGAACACTTCTACGACAGCACAGGTATGACTATCTTGATTCTGTCATAAATTTGTCATGGATGTACATGCATGACAAAAAACGCGACCTACTGTGACAAACACGTATCATCACGGAAGTGTATTTTTTTTGTAGTGATGTCATGAAGAAAGCAATAGCAACATACTAAACGATCAAGTGCTAAGCTAACGGAATGGGTCAAGTCAATCCCATCATTATCCTAATGATGTGATCCCGTTAATCAAATGACAACTCATGTCTATGGCTAGGAAACTTAACCATCTTTGATTCAACGGGCTAGTCAAGTAGAGGCATACTAGTGACACTCTTTTTGTCTATGTATTCACACATGTATCAAGTTTCCGGTTAATACAATTCTAGCATGAATAATAAAAATTTATCATGATATAAGGAAATAAACAATAACTTTATTATTGCCTCTAGGGCATATTTCCTTCAGTTTCAATGTGCAAAAACTTTCTGGGGTGCCACCCGCACTGGGGATTGTTTAAGCATATCTTCAGTTGCCGTTATCAGTCGGTGAAGAAAGCAAATCCAACTGATGAGAGGACGCATGTGATCCAAATGTGCGGGGGACTAGGAATCCAGATGAAAGGTAGGAGCACTTTTCCTCCTATGACCCTTCCTGAATCGGTTAGGGGGTGGCAGTAGACTTGGTTTTACTACAAAGATGTCCTGACTCCTGGTCAGTCGACTGGCCTTCCCCCTTTTTCTCTGCAAAGACTCCGCAACCCTCGTTCGTTGACTGTATCCGTGGAGGAGAAGGGTGAGGTAGCTATTTTGGTCGATGCAGTTGTTGCATTGGTCCAGGGTGGAGTGACAGGCATGGATCTGTTGGAGGTGTTCCTCAGTCGATGCATCCAACCCTTGCAAGCTCGTGACCACCCCATGTGGATGTACTCGGGCCTAGAAGACACCGCTCGGACCCACCCGGAGGAGGTCAGTGAGGAGAAGGTGGCCCAGTGGCTTCGGGGCATCACGGGAAACAAGTACAACCAGCTTGGATCTAAGCGGATCTTTCCATTCAATGCCAAGAACTCTCCAGGACAGGTCAAGCGTAATTTGTCGAGTGTTTTGTCCTCTTCAATATGCAGTTATTCTGGAATCCGGCTGATACTTGCAACTTATGCTTTGTAGGTTTTCAGTAACATGTACTCGCCCATGCCGAACGGAGAGCAGCACCACGAAGGAGCAGAGAGCGAGGGCGGAAGCGCTGACATTGAATACGCTGATGACAGCGACGACGACAACGACGACTCCGATGACAGCGAGGAGGTCGATTCACCACCATGCTCCCAGCGACGCTCCAAGCAGTCACAAGACCCTACAGGCGATGATGGCAAGGCAGCAGCGTCGAGTGCGAGGATTCCTAAGGGCACTCGGACGTCTACTCCAGAACCGACAAAGCAGACCGCCAAGCAAGCCAAAGTCGCTTTGCCCAAACCTCGGAAGGCTTTGCCTAGGATCAAAGTGGTTGTGCCCATCGCATCGGCGTAAGTTTTTATTTTCCTTTTTCCTCATTCCTATTGTCACTACAAAAAAAAGATGCATCCGTGACATTTTGGACCGAACGAAATTTTTCTGTCATGCTTACGACACTTCTATGACGATAATTGTGACAAAACTCGGTATCATCATAGATGTGGTGGGCTCCTACTTCTATGACGAAAAATCATGACAAAAAATGGGCTTTTCGTCTTGGGCGGGCCGGAGACGTAGCTGTATGACATTCTTTGGGCCGTCCATGACGAAAAAAACCGTGGTAGAAGCGAGGGCGAGGAAAATATCGGGGAGTTCCCGGTTATGGTGGGTGGTCGGGGCCGAGCGATGCGCGTTTCTCTCATACACGTACGTGCGTGGGTGCGAGGCGCGGCGTTGGGCTCTAACGGAACCCGAGCGAGGCGTTCGCCATCGAACAGTGATTGCACTGCAGGGTACGCATTACTGAACCCGAGCGATCGATCGATCTGGCTGTTAACTGAACCCGATCGAGCGATTCCTTCGCTACTGCTGCTAACTGAAGCCGATCGAACCTACCGCCTCTTGATAAACAATGAGCGTTGTTGGGGGGTTGGATGAACAATTCCCGGTGGGGTTGGATGAACAGGACCCCCTGGTAGTAGAGGTCATTGCCGCTGGATGAACAGGACCCTAATCGAGCCGGTTGGGGGTGGATGAACAGGAGCCCGTGGAGGGCTGGATGAACAGGATGTCGTGGAGGGCTGGTTGAATAGTAGCCGGTGGAGGGCTGGATGAACAATAGCCCATGGAGGGGTGGATGAACAAGACCCCGTGGAGAGGGTTGGTTGAACAGTAGCCGGTGGAGGCTAGATGAATAGGAGCATGTGGATGAACAGTCGCAGGTGGAGATTGGAGCAGGTCGACGGTGGATGAATAGTAGCCCGTGGAGGCAGTACACGGTGGATGAGCAGTAGCCCGTGGAGTCCCGTTTTGTGGTACGCCACAACCCTCCTGATGAACAGGACCCCCGTTTCGAGCATAGCACTGCAATACAAGTCCGTTTCCTCCGTTTTGCGGTACGCCACACCCCTCCCGATCAACAGGACCCCGATTCGACCATAGGAGGTCGAAGAGAAGTCTGTTTCCTCTGTTTTGCGGTACGCATACACCCCTCCCGGTGAACAGGAGCCTGTTTCGACCGTAGGCAGTCGAACACAAGGTTGTTTCCTCCATTCTGCAGTACGCCAGGCCTCTTTCCGATCGGCTATTCTTCCAAGCCGGTTGGCTCCCGATGAACACGACGCATTCCGTTGCCTCCCAATGAACACGACGACGCAGTTTCTCCATTCCGACCTAGCCATGTACACGAGCCCTGGCCGTACATATGCGCGAGTAGGCGTTCGAGACCCCGCCCGTATGTACGTATGTGGCCGTATTTACTTTCTTGCACCCTGGTTGTACGTAAATGTACATGCTACATGCGCGCCTCTACTACGACATGTGCCCTTACTCAGCCACGGTTCATTGTTGCAGCCTGCAGATAGACCGATCGACCAGTATGTACATACACGTTCGGGACCAGAATGGCAACGCTACGTATGCTTCGACCAGGTGGGTCCCGACTGTCAGGGAGGATAAGGAGGCACTTCCTTGCGTGCGAAGATGTAGCTGGTGGGTCCCAACGGTCAGGGGGGAACATTTTTTTCGCGAAATACGGTGGCCCGTCCGGTGGGTCCCTGCTGTCAGGTGGAGGAATCATTATTTTGCTCGTAATAAGGAGGCACTTCCTTGTTGCGGTAGTGGACCGAGTTGTCAGCCTCTCCACGTACAATACTCTTCCGATGGAAGTCATTCCTTGACCACATTAACCACGCCGCGCCGAGAGCACCAAGGCGGTGGACAACGACGAGGCCTAGGAAGGGGACGACACAGAGCCGGAGAAAGATGCGGCAGTGGATGCCCATGCGGAGAGGAGTATGAGGGTTCACTGGTTCGGCTGCGGTGTGAGGCTGCCGTCACTGCAGAATAATAGGGGGTGTGGGTGAGTAGAGGGATGGCCTGGCCAGTGGTGGGAGTAGTAGGGGGCGGTGAGGCCTCCACGGCAGCATAACCGGCCACGGGAGGCAGGAGCAGGCGGCACGATCGGTGCTGGTTGGGCGGCTAGAGCAAGAAGAACAGAGGTTGAAGAAGCACTACGGCCGTTGGATGGACATCGTACGGTCACTAGAGCTAGAATCGTTCATATTGACTAATTTGACAAATCCCTCCATCCCCGTCAACTTAGTAGGCCCACAAGTCAGCCTCCCACTACGGTGGGTCCCAGCTAGTAGGGGGAGTATTCATTTTTTGTGCATAATAAGGAGGCACTTCCTTGCGTTCGAAGATATAGCTAGTGGGTCCGAGCAGAGAGCGGGGGGGAGGGGGCATTTTTTTCACGAAATACAGAGGCCCTTCCGGTGGGTCCTAGCTGTCAGGTGGAGGAATCATTATTTTGCGCATAATAAGGAGGCATTTCCTTGTGTGCGGCCGTGGACCCAGCTGTCAGCCTCTCCACGTACAGTCCACTTCCGAGGGATATCGTTCGTTGACCACGTTGACCATGCCGCGTCGAGAGCACCAGGGTGATGGACGACGACAAGGCCTAGGAAGGGAACGACACAGAGCCGGGGAAGACTCGACAGTGGTTGCCCACGTGGTGGGGAGTACAAGGGTTTACTGGTTCGGCTGCCATCGCCAGAAAATAACAGGAGGTGTGGGTGAGTAGAGGAATGGCCTGGCAAGCGATGGAGTACGGTGGGGCGGTGCGGCTCAGGCGGCAAAGACAGCCGCCACGGGAGGCAGGAGCAGGCAGTCCCACCGGCGCTGGTTTGGGCGGCTAGAGTAAGAAGTTCAGATATTGAAGAAGCAGCATGACCGTTGGATTAACATCCAATGGTCACTGCAGCTAGAATCGTTTGTGGTCTAAGTTGACAAAGCCTTTCATACACGTCAACCTAGTAGACCCACAAGTCAGCCTCCAAATCTGTCCCAAATAGCATACAGCCCGAAATTTCTAGCCAGATTCAAATTAATTAAAAACTAAACATACCTTAATTTAAATCCAATGAAATTTTACCCGCATAAAAACAATGAAATTTAAAATATCAAAATCCGAAAGAAAAAAGTATTTTGGAACTAATTGCCTGTTTGCTGTATTTTTTCATTTTACAGCCCATTTATTATTACTTGTAGCCAATTTCTTATTACTTATAGCCCATTTTCTGGGTAAGCCCGAATGCATCCCTCCTCGTCTTGAAAGATTTCTGGCCCAGCAGGGCGTAGAAAAGCAAGTAGGCCTACGTCGGTTATTCTACAAAAAACAAAATAGCTGGGCTAGCCATTTTCAGAAAGGAAAAAACAAACTGGGCTGGTCATGTGGTAAACATATGAAATAAAATCCTGGGCTAGACGGGCCACAGCTCCCGCACAACCCAGTTGATACCCTTCTCCGTCCCGAATTATTTTTACTGCGCGCGCTGCTGGGTCCCTACTGTCATCCTCACCATGTACAGTCATCTCCTTATTCCTCTTGGTTGTTTACCATATTCACAACACCGAAGGGCGGCTCCACGGTGAGCTAACCAAGGCGGAGGACGACGGTGAGGCCTCGAACGGGAACGAACAGGAGTCGGGGAAGATGCGTAGAGTTTTACGGTGCGATGTGGCCACGATGTGTGCGCGGCACCACAACCAGCCATGGGAGGCGGGAGCAGGCAGTCCCGCCGGCGCTGGTTTGGCTTTGGCGGCTGAACGAAGAGGAGACTGAAGAAATACGACAGACGTTGAATGTCAATCCAATGGTCAAGGTTGGCACAGTCATTTGTTGACTAAGCCGACACCAAGTAGCATACTTTTTTATATATAGGAAGAAAAGAAAAACTGGGCTCGTTGGCCTGATAACATTCCTGAAACTGCGACCGTTCGATCTTGCATCGCAACTAAAACTGCAAGGAAAATGCGTTTGTCTGTCGTCCTCCTCCCAGGGAACGGTCGCCACACAAGTGACTATCAACCTTGGTTTTCAACCGAGAGGTCTTGGGTTCGAGTCCCAGGAACTCTAAAATTTTTCCTCCTTCCTTCCTCGCAAAAAAAGAAAGAATATCAAAGACTTGAGAAGGCGTACAGAACAAGCTAGTGTACCAGTAAAGAGACATTGCTAAGTTTTAGAAAAAAGAGAGACGTGCTCCTATAGCTGGTTCGAATCCAAACCTAGACTATGACTATATATGGTGCTATGCTACTCTGCAAGTAATCAAACTAATATATCCAACATTCACTTCTCCTCTTCTCTACTTACTCGCTTAGCATCGAAGCTTCCAGTCAGCAACCATGTTCACCGGCTGCTCATCCACCGCTTCTAAGCAGTGCAACAACCAGATATGCGCCAATCCGCCACCCGCATTCATCGTCAGGTCTCATCACACCCTGCCAAAGACTACGCACCGCAACCGGTTGCTCATCGCAACCCGCTGCCGTTAGTGTGGTGCCACTGCTGCAAATCATGCAGAGTCATCCATCGTGTCTCAACCACAATCCTCAACCCTGGCCGAGTCTTCTACAAATGCCTGAATCATGGGGTAATAATATGTTTAAGTGTTGTTCTGCTGCTTTTAGTTGCTGATTTTTTTAATAGTTTGGTTGATGATCTTCCAATTTGATTCGTGCAGAAAAGGGAAGATTCGTGTGATTTGTCTTTCCGGGAAGTTCTCGATATGGGGGAATGCAACTACGCTTGATTATTTGGTTAATGAGGAATCCCAATACCAGCAGGTTGGGGTGTTGGACAAGTAATCGAACGAACGATGAAGAGGAAGATGCAGATCGAAGGTTAAAGATGCAGTTCCTCCGATCATGGCCAAACAACAATGCGAACAGCCTTGACAAAGAATGAGGAGATGAAAGAGCTTGTGAAGATAATGGGCAAAATCGATGTGCTCTGTAGGATGATTGTCTCTTTATTTGCAGTGTATGTAGCACTTGTGATGTATTCAGTTTCTATGACATGAGCACTTTGCTGAAACTAGTGATGAATGAAACCTGTTTAGCAGGCTGGGCGTAGTGTTGTGAACATCTAATGATTTCTATTAATGGAAATCGGGGGTATCCCATTTTTCTCAAATATAAATAAATAGTAGAGGCCCTTTTGCTAATAAATAAATAAATTAGCAGAGGCCCTGTCGGGTCAGCTTTGTTTCCATTCGAAGATGTCGAGCAAATTGCAGTCCAACAACAAACTATGTCATCAAATTCAAGTTTCACAACCATATATGAGTACAACTAAACAACAATGTCATCATGTTTTAGTAGTCATACAATCACCAAACACAAATCAACATACATAATAAGTGATGTTCTCACAGCAAAATACTAAACAACAAGTTCATCAGGTTTCAGTTGTCATAGCAAACACAATTTCACATAGTTGATAAAAAAACGTCTTCTAACAAGCAAATACAACAAAAGCAATCTAATCATCATCCGCAGCAGCAGCGTCAACATCTTTGCCATGTGTATCAGTCTGAATCGTAATTCCCCACAATGTCATCTTCTTCTTCATCGTCAATGTCCTCGAACGTTGGCTTCTTCTTGATCAACTCTTGTATGTCCACAGCCTAATAGGCAATCTTTTCGCCAGCGTCATTGACGTGATGGTTCTTAGTGATATTAGGAACATCTGTGGAAACGTGTACATCAGGAGTAGTGTAAGCATCATCTTGTTGTGCAACTTCATTAAACAAATTCCTCTGCACAAACCTTTGCAATACTCTCTAGTCATCGCTATGTGCAAATGTGTCTTCCAAGAAAAATATCCATGTTGCTTGATTTGCCAAAATAAAAGGCTTGTTGGTCTGGTATGCCGCCTTGAGATTGATGGATTTGAAATAATCATCAGCTCTGGGTTTTGCGATCCTGGAAAACAGGTTATACCAACGACAGCACAACAGAACCACACACCGATGAACCTCAAAACTGGAGATATACTGCAACTGAACAATGTCTGTTATGTTAGCATACATTTCAGTTGTCTCTCTACCGTACGTATGCGTGCTCATGATGGCACTGTTTTGTGTCTTCCTGCCTTCTTCGTGTGCAAGGGTGTTGTAGCGCACATCTCCAACAACGCAAGATTCATAATGTCTTACCCGAGTATCAGGACCCATTGCTAGTGCATACGCATCATCAACTGCCTGCCCATCCTCCTGCATCTTCTTAACCTATGGTTAGAAAATAGACAAGTTTGATCATCTTATGTACTCAATATATTAAAAAAACTGACAGTGCAATTCAAAAGCTTACATGGCTCTTGAACCATTTTGCAAATCCTGCCATAACCAGTTTGTCAATGTTTCTTGGATTTTGCGGCAGTAACTCCTTTTTGTAGATTCTACACAACATAGTGATCACGTCAAACATCTAAATATATAAGAATGTGCTGCAAGTTCAGTAGATTACGATGTATAAGCTGCAGTACTTAGCACTTGCTCGATATAAGGTAGTATCTCAGGACAGTTATTCAACACATACCAAACCATTTTGTCAAAATCTTTAGGTTTGTCGTCTTGTCGACTCTTCCCTGTAACTCGAACAGAACAATCAAAAACATTGAGCCCGGGATTGTCTTCACCCACCTCTTTGCTAAGTTGATCAGCTGTTTCAATGTATTTTGAGCAGAATGTCAACGCTTCTGTAGCAATGTAGGCCTCTCCAATGGAACCCTTGGGTCTAGCTCTGTTCCTAACATAGCCCTTGAAAGTGCCTAGCTGCCTTTCAATAGGGTACATCCAGCCATCTTGTCTTTGGACCTCTAAGTAGTGCCTCATCAGGTAGATGAACAACCAAATGCACCATCACATCAAAGAAGGCTGGAGGATATATCTTCTCAAGGTCGCATATGATAGTTCATATCTTGTCTCTAAGATGCTCCAAAGCATCTATCCTGATATTTCTACTACAGAGTTCCCTGAAGATTTGTCCCAACTCTGCAACTACTCTGTATAAGTCAGGGCGGCCCAATCCTCTAAGGATAACAGGTAAAACCCTTTGAAGTAGGACGTGGCAGTCATGAGTTTTCAACCCTTGTACCTTGTTTCCATCTGCACTGACTCTCCTTTCACACGTGACAGGACCTCGCAGAATTCTTTTCTTTTTTACCTTGTCCAAGACGTACACAGCTAGTGCCATATCCCGTGGTTTACCTTCATCTTGCACCTGCAAATCCTGTCTGATACCCAGGTGTGTCAAATCAATCCTAGATTTTAAGGTATCTTTCGTCTTGCCTTCAATATTAAAAAGTGTGCCGATAATGCTGTCACATTTATTTTTCTTGATGCGCATCACATCAAGATTATGCCGCAGATCCAAATCTTTCCAATACTACAAGTCCCACAAAGTGGACCTGTGGGTAAACAATAATCTCTCTTCTGCCCTGCCACGCTTCCTTTTCCCGCTACCATTATCAGGATGGTTTCCTGGTGTAATATGCCTGACCTTCTCTAATTCCACATGCAACTCATCGGCGGTGAGCCTCTTTGGCGCATCATAGTTTTCATGCTTTGCATTGAACACATATCATCGGTATTTTGTAGGACACGGCTTGTCCTTGGCAAGGAAACGGTGGTGTCCAATGTAACAGATCTTGCTAAGTATTGCGTATGACAGCGGATTCCTGTCACAGTGAACACATGCATCGTAACCATGTGTCGCTCATACGACATAGTGCCCAAAGCCGAATAATCATGGATGCACCAAATTATAACAAAGATGCGTAAATAAATCAGCTGGTGGGCTGCTATATAGGTCTCGAGTGAGAACACCCCTCCATAGCTATTGAAGTTCCTCCACAAGAGGCTCCATGAATAAATCAAAATCCTTTCCAGGAATTTTCGGGCCTTGGATGAGCGAGGCCATCATGTAGTTTGATTCTTTGGTGCTGACATTTGGAGGAATGTTGTAAGGGATAACAAGCACTGGCCACATGCTATATGTGGCGCTCTGGTGGCCAAATGGGCTAAATCCATCTGAAGCTAAGCCAAGTCTAATGTTTCTCGGGTCAGCAGCAAACTTTTTGTGTTTCTGATTGAAGCTTTTCCAGTCACTAACATGAGATGGATGGCTCATTGCATTCTGATCTCTGTACTCCTGGTTCCTAGAATGCCACAGTACATCCTCTCTTGTTTCAGCATCATGAAACAACCTCTACAATCTTGGTATAATTGGAAAATGTCTCAGAACATTGTGAGGAATCATCTTCACAACATCGCCATCTTTCCATCTTGATAATTTGCATTTTGGGCATTCACTTAAGTTGGCATAATCCTTCCGGAACAAAACACAATTATTCTTACAAACATGGATCATATCATATCCAATTCCAACTGCATGAAGGAAATTCTTTATTTTAATGTAGGTGTGTGGTAGCTCGGACGCATCTGGGAAAGATTTGCGAAAAGCAGCCAACATCGCATCGAATGATTTGCTGGGCATCCACTTAGATCTCTTCACCTGAAGAAAGGTGACCATAGCTGAGAATACTGACCGCTTATTTCCTAGGGTGACAGCCACGTTGCATTGTTCCAACATGCGGGCCCACCGTTTTTCTGGTGCAGGTGTTCACGAAATGCACGAGCATTTCATAGCATTGTTTCAATGTTGGTCAAACTCACTGGCTTCGCCACCACCTCCTCCTCCTCCTCTTCCACCTGAGCATCAGGCAGATCAAGATGGTGATCTTATGCTTCCACATAGTCAGTAACATTGACGTTCACAGCTTCACCATGATGAACCCACCTAGTATATGTGACCGACATCCTATACAAGTGTAGATGATTTTGCACAGTTAAATGGGGTCTTGTAACTGAATTCATACAACTGCTACATGGGCAGAGCACATCTGATTTCAGACCATCGTACTCAGCTCTGAAGTTTTCAACCCCCTCGACATATGTAGCGGAGAATCTTCGAGCAGAAGTTATCCAAGTCATGTCCATCTGTTAGACATACAAATTATTTCTTCTACTAGATACTACAGGAAAAACATATATGATTTTTTATGAAGTACAGAAAAAAAATACCTAGGGCGATGTCTAAAGCTATGGCAATATATTTGGACAAGCAGATCTAAGTAACGAAATATATGTGAAGCTAATTCACCTAACAGATTTGAGTGCTAAATTATGGCAGGCTGTTTCAGCAGTCAATGAGGCCGAGCACACAGCCATCAAACTATCGAAGGCCATCTCAACAACAAAGATCAAGTATAAAATGGTGTAGAGCTATTTCACCTAACAGATTGGCTACTAGACCATGGTAATCTATGTCACAATAAATATATGGCAGGATGTTAGTGCATCTAGTGCCCCTTAGTGATTTGGTGTATTGAAGACTTATAGATTAAGGGACTAATGAGTTTGTGAGTGTACACAGGTCTATAAGTCTATGAGGAGTTTCAAATTTACGATGAAAGTCGACCCCTAAAAATGAATGTCTTTACCTGAAGACTTTTGTTTTCTTGAAGACTTTGAAAGCGAAGAAATTGGTGTGACCATGAAGACTTGATATTCATGCAAGGATTATGAAGCGTGAAGACTTTTTTGGTAGTTTCATTTTCTCTTTCTTGAGTCATAGGAAACAACGTACTATTAAAGGGGGTCGAGGTAAAACAAAGGAAAAGTTTCCAAGTGATGCTCATCTCAAAATTCTACACCTACCCAAACCTTTCGAGTGAAGCCATTGGAAATCTCATACAGTTCAGTCAATTTCTTCAGTGATAGAGATGAAGACCTTCTGGTCTCTGAGGAATTTGTTCTGACTCAGGAGTTAGGAATTCGCCAGTGTGAATTGCCTACAAGTGAGGAACATGATAGCCCTGAGGAATTTCATAGATCAAATATCCGACCGTTGTTGTGCTATGCGCCAGCTATCCCAAAATATCTACCCACCTAACGGTCATGTCATTGAAGGGCATTTATGACTTATCATGTCGGGCTGATCCCTAGGGTATAAATAGCCCCCCCCCCCTACAACCACTAGCTGGTTGGCGGCTTCGAGAGAAACTGACACTTGTTATTGATAGCATCCCATCCTCCGAGGACTTTGAGTGAAAATCATCAAGTGAGGAAAACCCAAACCCAAACACCTACAAACCCAAAGTGATTGAGCATCACTGAAGAGATTCTTCCTATGTGGAACCGACACTTGTTACCTTTGAGGACTATGCATCCTCCAGACGGTTAGGCGTCATGGTCTAGAGCATCCAAGAGGAAATGGTGGATCGCCAAGTGACCGAGTCTGTGAAGGTTTGGAAGTCACCTGAAGACTTACCACGAGTGATTCACTACTAGGGAAAACCTTATACACAGAATCTTAGCAGCAGCGCGGTTTAAAAAGACGCCATCGCTAATTAGCGAGCGAAGCTTGAAGAAACCGCGCCATCGATAGCACGGTAGCGAGAGCGGTCTAGGTGAAACAAGCGCTACTACTATAATTGCCACGCGTTGCCCCTGTGCTAGATATAGTAGTAGCGCCTTGCAAGGACGCCGCCATCGCTAAAGTACTTAGTAGCAACATTTTTCTTCAAAACACGCCATCGCTAAGTATTGCACCTAATTAAGTTTAGTCCCATATCGCTAAGCAAAAAGGTGTTTACCACCTTAAATATGTTACTTATCAAACTATCTCGAGCACTTGGTCTTCTTTGAACTATATGTGTAGGATTTGTGGCTGCAATATGAATCTTCACCAGTGCCTATACAGGTACTGTGAGGATTCATGTTGACTATTTAGATTCTACACAAAAAGATCAATGATGACCAATGTATATTTTTGAAGTTTTTACATGCTTAGACTTAGCAGTAGCATTTTTTCAGGGCAAAGCGCTACTAATATTATAAAACAGAAAGGAATAGTTGTCGCGCGTTTCGCTTGACACACTATAGCTAACTTAGCTATAGCACGTTCCGGCAAAACGCGTTGCTACTAGTTTGACTTAACACCCGGCCGCGCGGGCTCAAAATTTCGCTAAGTCCTTCCCCTCCACTTCCCCCTCTCCCCCAAATGCTCCATCGTCACCGTCGCCCAGCCGCTCTCGACCTCACCGCCACCGCCCTCAACCTCACCGCCGCCGCCGCCCGCCGCACACCCTCGACGCCGCCCCCGACATCGACGCCGCCCCCGACATCGACGCCGCCCCCCACCGCGCGCCCGAGCCCCAACCCCGTCCTCGACGCCGCCTACCCCTCGCTCGCCGCAGTCACCGTAAGGCTCTGCCTCTCCTCTCGCCTACCCTCCTCTCTCTCTGCTAGGGCAATTCATATATCTGTTGATGCCGTGTTGATGTTCATATGAACCCTAGGTGTTCATATGAACCCTAGACTTGTTTAGGGCAGTAGGCATTTTTTAGCATTTAGGAAAAATGATTAGCAATTTTTTTAGGAAATTAGCTAGGGCAAATTTTTATGAAAATGCCTAAACAGTAATCTTATTCAAAAAACAAAAAACAGAATTGTTTCTCTTTCAAAAACTTGGTTAAACTAATTGTTGCTATGTAAACAAAAAACAAGATTGTTGTTATATGATATATATCATTGATGTTCATTTGCATATTCCATTATTGAAGTGGTTCGATTGTGCCCAAGTGGCTTTGTTGTTTCCAGGGAATGAAGTCGAGTGGCCTATGTTTTGCCGGAATGTTGATTCATTTCCGTTCCGGCAAATTCCAGGTTCTTGATTTGTCCACTTTTTTAGTAAAAGTCATGCTGAAATTTTCCGTGAATTTCAGCATGACTTGTGCTACAAACTAGGACATATCGAGTGCCCGGGATTTGCCGCACCGGGAAGGAGTCAACATTCCTGCAAAGCATAGGCCTTTTTTTATGTCATTATTCATTTTATTAGGTATAGAATTAATTGACTAGATTTAATCATAAGAACTAGTTGAATTAATAGAACTAGTTGAACATGTCACATTTGTTGTTATTTTTTTAGTTAAAACAATTTTTCCCGCATCGACGTTGACGATGCCGATCCCGCATCCTCGTCGTCGAGTCGGCGGAGGACACCTGCGTCACCAGATGGGCCATGACTGGACCTGCTCCGCCGGGTGGTATCGGGAGGCGCTACCTACCGGGGCGCAGGTTGGTGAGGAGCCACTGCCGTTGACCCAAACCTTCTTTGGTGGAGGTCGCGTGGGCTGATGACGGTCCAGAGGCTCATGGACCTCATGGGAGGTGGTGCGTCACCGTGTCGTTGAGGAGGACGCACGTCTGCTGCTACTTGTTTGCGTTGGAGCACAGGTTCTCTAATACCGGCAGGTTCTCCAGGATCTCAATAGAGCTATGATCCTGTGATGGTTCCTTCTCTTTGGTGTCCACCGCCGCGCCGATACCTGGCCGTATGCGCTAGGGTTTTAGTTGTATTAGTGATGTTATATGTATGATACTATTCGGGAGTATTAGTGATAATATTCGATGATGTACGGATGCATGAGATGATTTACTTTTGCTTATTGAATGCATGCTAATTTGAATACTTATTTATTTTACGATTTGGTTTTGCTTATTGAATGCTCATGTTAATATGAGTCCTATAAGATATTTTGAAATGTATATCTTGTGTTGCTCAAATAGGATGTGTGCTTGCCCAAGTGGCCGGTCATGTTTGCAGGTTACACCTCCGAGAGGCCTATGTTTTGCCGAAGTGTTGATTCATTTCTGTTCCGGCAAATTTCAGGAGCTCGGTATGTCCTATTTTAGCAAAGGTCATGCCGGATTTTTCCGTGAATTTTGGCATGACTTGTGCCAGAATATGTAGGACATATCGAGTGCCCCGGATTTGTGTGTTGAGTATCCTGGTAGTTGTCTTCGATTGATTTTCAATTAATGTTTCAACTATGAACATAGGAAATGTCTGACAAAGAAAAGGATATCGGTATTTGCAAATACTGCAAAGACGAGCGCGGCCTGCGCGACGGAATCTTCCTAGATGATGATGGGCGCTTCAGCATCAAGCTGGACAAGAACTTCGAAGTGGATACAGTAAGTCACAACTACAAGTCTTTTTTTGTAATTAAGCATGACATCTGCTTCATTTGCTTCAACTTATAATTTATTTATTTTACTATTCTACTAGAGTATCCCCTGCCATGCAAGAGTTTTTGTCTTGGATAAGATAGGTTTCAGTCATACTATGGAGGTAAAGAAAGTTTACTTGAAGACCGAGCATGGTTGTATTTCCAATGCAAAATTATACAACGCAGACGACTACACCTATTTTGGATGCAAAACTTGGCGAGCACTATGCAAGACTTACGCATTTGAGCCTGATATAGTTATCACCTTTGATATTCGCCCGGAAGATGATATTGAAGGTAATATCGACATCTGGGTCGATGTACAGACGCCTCCAGTTATACCATTATGTGAGTTTCTCAACCATATTTATGTCTTTGATATTGTTTATTCAAAAATAGTTGACAACTAATTTCTATTGTCAGCTTATTTCCGTTCAAGCAAACATGTCCAGCGCTTGGTAGACAGGACCTACTACTGTCTCGGGGCTGGACTAAACTGCGAGGAGCTAAGTCATTATGTTTCATGGCTTGAGGATCTTCATACTGTCAAGACAAATTTTCTTCCTGCACTTAGAAATGTTAGTACTGAAAATGTGCGACCAATAGTGTTCGTACTGAACTACGGTCACATCTATTTAGGAAAGATGGTAAGATTTTTACTATTTGTCCTCAGTGCATCTTTTGCATACATTATTTTTTAAGCTAAACTTCATTGCTAAGTATGTTACTATATGATGTTCTTCAACAGGGAATCCCGATGAATGTTGTGCCTCATGGGATCGAAACTAAAGGTACCATGAGTATTGTTAGCTTACGGCCAAGATATCCTACAATGCACTTTAGTGCATTCAGGATTTCTAATAGCGAGGAATGCTTAATAGTGAAAGACTGGACCAAATTTGTGATGGAGGAGTGCAGAGAAGTACTAGGGGGCAGCAACCAGAAGTGCAGCCCACAATTAGGAGACAGGTTCATCTACATGCTCCAACTTGATGAAGGAGGAGAGCTACACATGTTTTATGTTATTTTACCTGAGAGAGAGCAGCAGGAGTGATTAGCTAGCTAGAAATGAGTTTGAAGATGATGATGTGCTACACTATGACTATGATGATTAAATAGCTAGTGTTGGTGCTAATGACTATGATGAATATTATTAGCTAGTGTTGGTGCTAATGACTATGATGATTATTATTAGCTAGTGTTGGTGGTGATTAGACAGCTACCGCATCTAGTGTTGGTGGTGATTAGCTAGCTAGAATGAGTTTGAAGATGATGATGTGCTACACTATGACTATGGTGATTAAATAAATAATCGCTGTCGGTAATGACTATGATGATGATTAAATAGCTTGTCTTTGGCGGATTAGATTCAAGTGGAGGCAACATGTGGTGCACCGAAGAAAGTACTACTAGTCCAAACTAGATCAAGTTTGGATTAGTAGTATACTTTTGACATGCACCACATATTGCCTCCACTTGAACCTAATCCACCTTCATTTGACACACTGTTATGGACATAATGATATAAACCTCATAATTGGTATTGTACCAAAATTTGTATAACGACGTATAAATACACTAAAAATAAAAAAATGAAAAAAAGAATACTAGTAGCGATGGATAGTAAACACGCTGCTACTAGCTACATTAGCAGCAGCGCGGGAGAGAACAAGCGCTGCCTCTATGTGTCTTAGCGAAGGCGAATGCACGCGCCATCGCTAAGTATTAGTCAGAGCGCTTATTAGTAGCGCGGAAGCCCGCGCTACTACTAGGGGTTTCCCTAGTAGTGATTGGGTGTGGTCTGTGTGATCTTAGCTCGAGGAGAATACGGTGAGGACTGTGTGCCCAGGACTGTGTGTCCTCATGTTTAAATACCTAGCCTCTCCAACCAGACGTACGATTGTCACCGAAGTTGGAACTGGTCTACCAAATCATCATCTTCACCAAGCTACTGGTTCTATTTCCTCAACCCTTTCATTTCCTCATCATGTGTTGATGAACTTGATCATTACTGTTTGAAGACTTTCTCAATTTCCTCTATCCTAATTCTTCAGTCACTTTGCCTTTAGTCTGCTTATCCTGGTTATACGCTTCCTATACTCTGTGCTTGTTTTCATTTCATCATGATCATCATGTTTCTACTCGGTTACGCTTGCATCTGAGTACTTATTCTGCTGCCTGTTGTTCGTGACTTAGGAAATTCCTCACCTTGAATTTCCTCAGTAACGAATTTGAAAAAATCGCCTATTCACCCCCCTCTGGTCAATATAACACACTTTCAATCGGTATCAAAGCAAGATACTCCCTTGTTCTGTGTGATTTTGGTTTAACCGCCTAGAGTTTTAGTTATGTCAACTGCAGGCATGATCAAGGTCTCGGCTGGGTGTCCTACCTTCGATGGGACGGACTACCCCTACTGGAATAATAAGATGTGCATGCATCTTGAGGCAATTGACAACGATCTCTGGTACGTTGTGGAAAATGGTGTTCCCTCCATCACTCCTTCCGTGAACGCTGCTGATGTGAAGAGATTCAAGCAACTCGACTCTTAAGCGAAGAATATCATATGTGGCCATCTGAGCAAAGGGCAGTATGGAAGAGTGAGTGCCTTGAAGATAGCTAAGCTTATCTAGGATAGGCTGTCAAAGATCAACGAAGGAGTCTCAACACAACGTGACTCTCGAGTTGACGTTCTTCGCAATCTCTTCAACCGCTTCAAAAGACTCGACAATGAAATTTTTCAACAAACCTTCGATCGCCTCACTGACATCTCAAATGAGCTTCAAGCACTTGGTGCCACTAACATCACCGACCATGAGGTGGTGAAGAAATTGCTGAGATCGCTTGATTCCTCATTTGACACTCTTGCACTGATGGTTCAAGAACGTGGAGACTACAAGTCACTTGATCCTACTGATATCCTCGAGAGACTAAATACTCATGAGTTTCAACTTGCTGAGAAAATAGATCTCTATGGACCGAGCTATGGAAGATCATGGGCATTAAAGGCCAACAAAGTCTCTGAATCTAAAGGAGAGGATTCTGGTAGCAGCCTTGGTGATCCTGAAGAACTGAGTCAGGAGCTAGCAATGCTCGTGAGGAAATTCCAGAAGTTCTCAAGGCATGGTCACTTTGGTAAATCCTCAAGAGGTGATGACATGAGATCAGATTCCTCATCCCGTGACTACAAGAAGAGAACTTGCCACAAATACAAGAAACCTGGTCACTAGCTACATTACTGATTGTCCTTAGTGGGAGAAGGAATCAAAGAAGAAGAAATACAAGGATGACAGTTCTGATGACTCAAATAATAAAAATAAATTTTCAAAGTCCTCATCGTCAAAATCTTCAAAGTCTTCATCTCACAAGAAGAGCAGATCCAAAAAGGCTCGGGCATTCATTGGCAAGGAAATGGACTCTGAAGCTGAATCTGAGGAAAAGGAGGAAGAGGGGGCATCTGAGGAGTCCAACTTTGGTGTGGCAAGCCTAGCTCTCGCTACTGCTTTCGTCAGCAAGTCCATCTTCAACTC
This sequence comes from Aegilops bicornis, assembly GCA_021605145.1. Taxonomy (NCBI): domain Eukaryota; kingdom Viridiplantae; phylum Streptophyta; class Magnoliopsida; order Poales; family Poaceae; genus Aegilops; species Aegilops bicornis. Next base: position 580,084,171 of record CM038675.1, read on the forward strand.
TGAGGAAAATGACTTCCCCAACACTGCTGATGACGGCGATGATGACTACGCTCCCACCTATTGCTTCATGGCAAAAGGTGCCAAGGTACTCAAATATCCCTCCTCTGAATCAAGTGAGGATGAATCTGATGAAAATCTCAAGCCTAGCTATTCTAAACTTGCTAAAATTGATGTGAAACAACAAAAGGCTTTTGAAAAGGTTCAAAATATGCTAGACAAAGCGATGACCTGTTAGGTGAAGAAATGGATCGAACTCAAACTCTGACTGATAATCTTCAGAGACTTCAGTCTAAGTTTGATAAGCTTCAAAGTCATCATAACACTCTCTTAGCTGATCATGAGAAGCTTTCTTATGAATTTCTTCAAAGAAAGTAGGATCTTGAGAAGCTAAGGGTGAGTTATGAAGATCTTCAGAAGGAACGTGGTTCATTGCTTGCTCAACAGATCTGTTCCGCTCAGGGTGAATTCATTCCACAATGTCTAAAATGCATTGAACGTGAATCTGCTAATTCTTCACCTGAAAGTTCAAATGCTTCTATTGCTGTAAATTCTTCAATTGTCTCTGTGGTCACAAATTCCTCATATGAGGATACCACAAGTATCACTGACAATGAAGGGTTGAAGGAATTGTATGTGACATGCATATACAAAATCCTCAAAGGGCATCAGGTTCTTTGTGATGTGCTTAAGAAGCAGATCCTCAACAGGAACCCTAGGAAAGAGGGTATTGCCTTTGAGAGGAAACTCAATGCTGATGGGACCTACTGGAAACCTGAGCAGTATCCCAAAACCTCATGGGTTGCTGCGAAAGGACCTCCCGTAGATCCATCCACTTTATCTGGCTTTGCATGTGAATCTTCATATTCTTTTGATGAGTCATTTGACTCCAACTATAAACTGTTCAAAAATCAAAATGGTGAAGTATTTGCTAGATATGTTGGCACTAACTGCAGGAATGGTCCCCCTATGAACAAATGATGGGTTCCTAAATGGTACCTTGAAAGTCTGCAGCTGAATGTCATGATGACACCACCTGTGAAGAATAGGAACCCCAGATCAAATTCTTCATATGGACCAAAGTCTTCATATGGATCCAACCCTCATATGAACATCATTGTTCTAACACTTCCGTTTTGCAGGGAAAGCCTAAGGGCTATTAATATGTGCATTATTCTTCAAATCATTATGTTTCTAAGTCCTCGAAGAATTTCTCTGCTTATTCATATGCTTACTCTAACCCCTCTTCTATGAAACGAAGTGGAATGGCTTCAATGCCACCTTTTTCTTATGGAGGTCGCAGAATGATGAATTCTTTGCCACCCCTCCAGATGTAGGTGGTGAAGAAAAAGAACTAATCTCTTACGCAGGGTCAGGTCTCCAAACGAACTTGAACGTCTGATGAATTTGCTGGAGACCTGAATATGCTTGAAAGGACGCAAGCTAATCATGAAGAAATGAATATTCATTTCTCACGTCCTCATACTGCTATATCTGTTGTATTGCTTGATGAAATTCAATCTGATGAATTTTATGTCATATTCTTCATTGATGAATTATATGAGTTTGTAAGTTGCACTAATTCATCTGCAGGATGATCAACCCAAAGCTACCGAGTGGGTCCTCGATAGTGGATGTACAAATCACATGACCGATGACAGGAACTTATTGATGGACACTACTCTATCTCCATCACATATGAAGCATATCACCTACGCTGACAAAGGCAAAAGCAAGGTATTGGGTCTAGGTAGGGTTGCGATCTCAAAGGATCGACACATGGACAAAGTCATGCTTGTCGAGTCCTTAGGATACAACATGTAGAGAAGCTTGCACACACTCACGAAGAAGAAGCACGTCATTGGCATCGAGGGTGTCAAATTCCTCAAGGACCATCTGTGTGGAGCTTGCGAAGCTGGAAAGATGACTAAGTCCAAGTATCCCTCGAAGACTATTATGACTACCACTCGTACATTTGAATTACTTCACATGGATCTCTTCGGCCCTACTCACTATGCCACATTCACAAATGCAGCATCTTTATATGGCTTTGTTATTGTTGATGACTATTCTTGTTACACATGGGTGCATATCATCACTTACAAAACTGAAGTGGAGGAAGTCTTCAAACGGTTTTCCTCGAGGGCTTCAATCAACTTCGGCGTGAAGATCAAGCACATTAGGAGTGACAATGGGACTGAGTTCAAGAATACTGGCCTTGACGACTATCTTGATGAACTTGGTATTACCCATGAGTTATCTGCTCCTTATACTCCTCAGCAGAATGGCGTCGTGGAGCACAAGAACAGGACTCTTGTTGAGATGGCCTGCACTATGCTTGATAAATACAAGACACCTTCTCTCTCCTGGCCTGAGGCAATTGATACTGCGTGCCACATCATCAACAGGGTATATCTTCACAAATTCTTCAAAAAGACCTCATACGAACTCCTCACTGACAAGAAACACAATGTGAGTTATTTCAAAGTCTTTGGTGCTAAATGTTGGATTAGAGATCCTCATCACAATTCTAAATTTGCACTGAAAGCACATGAAGGTTTTATGCTTGGTTACGGAAAGGATTCGCACACCTACAGAGTCTTCAACACCTTTCACCACAAGGTTGTTGAAAATGTAGATGTGTGGTTCGATGAAACTAACGGCTCGCAAAGAGAGCACCTACCTCCTGTGCTAGATGAAATGTCACCTGAGGAATCCATTAAGTTCAAGGCTACTGAGGATGTCATTTCTACCGAAGAATCTGATGAAGAAGTCATTCTAGATTGTGAAGAACATCATGCTGGTGCACCTGAAGAAAATGGCTCTAAAGGAAATGTTGAGCCCACTCAATGTCGTCAACCTGCACATCCTCGCATTGCAAATGAAGTGCAGATCGAGAAAATCATCGATGACCTCAACGCACCAGGTCCTCTCACACGCTCAAGGGCTTCTCATTTGTCTAACTTTTGTGGGCACTTTGCTTTTGTCTCTATCACAGAGCCCACCAAAGTTGATGAGGCATTTTTGGAGCCTGAGTGGATTCAAGCGATGCAAGAGGAACTACATTAACTCGAGCTCAACAATGTCTGGGAACTTGTTAAGCGACCATTCCCACGCAAGCACAATATCATCAGTACCAAATGGTTCTACTGCAATAAGCAAGATGAAAATGGCCTTGTGGTGAGGAAGAAGGCTCGTCTTGTAGCTCAAGGCTACACACAAGTTGAAGGAATTGATTTTGATGAAACTTTTGCACCTGTTGCTAGACTTGAGGCTATTTGCATATTGCTTGCTTATGCTAACCATAATAATATCGTCTTATATAAAATGGATGTGAAAAGTGCATTCCTCAATGGTAAGCTTGAGGAAGAAGTATATGTTGCTCAACCCCCAGGTTTTGAAGATCCTAAGCATCCTGACAAAGTCTTCAGACTCGATAAGGCCCTCTATGGCCTCAAGCAGGCCCCTCGGGCGTGGTATGATACTTTGAAGGAATTCCTCATGAAGAAAGGCTTCAAACCCGGTTCACTTGACCCAACTCTTTTCACTAAAACCTATGATGATGAATTATTCATGTGCCAAATATATGTTGATGATATTATCTTTGGCTGTACTAACCAACGTTACAGTGATGAATTTGCCTATATGATGAGTGAGAAATATCAAACGTCTATGATGGGAGAACTGAAATACTTTTTAGGTCTTCAAATTCATCTACAGTGCAATGACATCTTCATATCTCAAGAGAAATACCTCAAGGATTTGTTGAGGAAATCCGGCATGCAAGATTGCAAAGGGATCAAAATCCCTATGCCCACAAATGGCCATCTATGCACTGATGAAAATGGTATAGACTTTGATCAAAAGGTATACCGCTCCATGATTGGCTCTTTATTGTATCTATGTGCATCTAGGCCAAATATTATGCTTAGTGTTTGCATGTGTGGCCATTTTCAAGCTACACCGAAGGAATCACACCATAAGGCTGTAAAGCATATTCTTCGATATCTAGCTCACACTCCAACACTTGGATTATGGTATCCCAAGGGCTCGGCTTTTGATCTCATTGGATATTCTGACTCCGACTATGCTGGTGATCATGTGGATCGCAAGTCAACATCAGGCACATGCCATTTCCTTGGACGATCTTTGTTATGTTGGTCCTCGAAGAAGCAGAACTGCGTATCACTCTCTACTGCTAAAGTTGAGTACATTGCTGCTGGTTCATGCTGTGCTCAATTGCTATGTATGAAGCAAACCCTCAAGGACTACGACATTAATGTGAAGAATGTGCCACTCTTCTGTGACAATGAGAGTGCCATCAAGATTGCTCATAACCCAGTTCAGCACTTGAAGACAAAGCACATTCCAGATTTGTCATCATTTTCTTCGAGATCATGTGTTGAAGGGCGGCAACTCTATTGAGCACATGAAGACTGAAGAACAGCTAGCCGATATCTTCACAAAGCCCTTGGATGAGAAGAGATTTAGCAAGTTGCGGTGTGAGCTAAATATCTTAGAATCTTTGAATGTTCTTTCAAAAGGACATACATCCTAACACTTACGCAAAATTGATGACTTAGATGTGCAACATACGAAATAATGTTTTTCTTCAATCAATGAAGACTAACCCTTTAAGTGTGAAGAAATTAACGAAGAATTTGATTCTCAGAGCCCTACGACAATTGTACGCGGCGTCTGAAATCATCATTCTTATACGGTGGGTCACGCCACCAACAAAAGTTGAAAATCTTCTAGTTGTTCAAACTCTTCAACTTTGCAGAGTCTTCACTCTTTCCGACTGTGTTCTTCATTCGCTATATATATATATATATATATATATATATATATATATATATATATATATATATATATATATATATATTTGATTTTTCTGTCCTCTACATCATTCACTTGTTGCTAATTCTTCAAGTTGACTTTTTGCCTAAGTGAATGTGATCGGACCCGTCCCGCTCTATGCTAAACCCAACCCAGTCTATTCAAAAATTCTTCATGTGCGTTCTATTTGAAACTCGTTCAAAATCTTCACTGTCTCCTTGTCAGCTGAAGAATTTGCGAATGAAACTTTAAAATATTCTTATCTGAATTTTCGGCTTTTGCAGCTCAAACCGTTCCGTATCCCACGATAAGATTAAAATACTCACCCACGATCTAACACGATCTCCACTTCATAGTACGTGCGTGAAACATGTTGCTAGGGTGGGAAGGGTCAGGGGCACGTTCGTCCATTTTCCTCGGATGAGCGGTTTTTCACCTCGGCTATAAATACCCCTTGCCCTCCTTAGACCTCTTTTACTCCGCTCGATCTCACACCCCTCACTCGAGCTCTCTGACCTAGTGCCGCCGCTACCTTCCATCATTGCCGGTGAGGAAGAGCTTCACATCCTCAACCTCTTCGCCGTCATACTCGGGCCGGCCGCGGAAATCTTCACTCCGCCGCCACCGTAGCTGTCTTCCGCCGCCAAGTTTGGGCGTGGAAGATCTGAACGAACGAGCTTCTCAACTTCTACTCTTATTTTGTCGTGTTCTTTGTCAAGGGTAAATAAAATCTATTTTTACTGCCTTTGTTGATTCTGATGATTTCCACAAAATCTTCAAAAGGTGTTTATTCTTAAACTTCCACACTCTTAAACACCACACTTGCATCTGTTCTTGATTTGTTTTTCTAAGCAACGTTTTTCCTCAAAATTCCTCAATTGTGTGGATTTTCAATCTATGCAACTCTAAAACCTAAGTCAAGAACGCTTAGTGAAATTCCTCAAGACACCCCTGGTAAAATTCATCAAACTTGATTATTCTGAAAAACTTCTGAGAACGCATATGTCGGCGTTGTAGGAACGGGGGTCCCCAGACTTGCCTACCTGCGGCCCACGGCGTGGCTGTGCTAGCAGGACTGTATGGCCCATCTTCACTAACAAGGCATTCAAGACCCTCGCGAGGGGCCAAGACTCGCAAGGTAGACGGCACAAGACCTCCTCAAGAGCGGCCTCACTAGGCAGGCTCGCGAGGGGCGGAGAGATCAAGGCAGGGCAAACCTCGCTAGGCTCTCATGACATGAGCCATGACGATCAAGATCAGGCTGGCGCCAGGCGGGCACCAGCCCGCGCAGTGTCCTTGTTTCCCCTTTGGTGCTAAGGGAGCGAGCACAGGCGCGGAGTACCGAGGCATCAAGCAAAGGTTTCCATATAAGTGCAGTGAGACCAAGACCAGTGGGACGGCAAGACGGAGGTCACCATGGAGCCCAAGGCGGCGTCACCACCAGAGCCTTTTGCAGGCGAAGACCGCTTTTTCAGGATAAGCTGTACTAGCTGTCCCCTTTCAAATTGGCCGTTGTTGGCTCCCTTCCCGCTCAATATTTGGGAAGAGGACCAGGGCCTATATAAGTAGAACTAGCCACCATAGTAGGGGGGATCGATTCCATCTTCCATCCTCTCACCTTAAAGCACACCAGACACAAGAACACCTCAACCTCAGGAGGTTGTTCTTCCCCTTGTACTGTTCATCATCAGCCCAAGAGGCAATCCACCATCACCACACTGGAGTAGGGTATTACACCACGACGGTGGCCCGAACCAGTATAAACCTCGTGTCTTTGTGATTGTGAGTTCGTCGAGCTCGTTCTTGAGATCTTAGCCAGTTAGGACGCAGATCGATAGGAGGGAGAGAACTTCGCGCACACCCCAGTGTTCGAACCTTAAGAGTTTTTCCAGAACCCGTGATCCGACATTTGGCGCGCCAGGTAGGGGTGCGCCGTAGCCTCCCTTCCGTCAATCTGCGCTCCATCGCTCCGTCGTCTCCATGGCGGACGCTCGCCGTGCTCGTGCTGAGCGTCGGGCTGCCCTTGCCACCCGCGTCGCTCAGACGGCTCCCGTCGGCGGGCCACCTCGTCGTTCTCCGTCGCCTGCCGCCAATGCCGCCACCGGCCCGGCGGGGAACGAGCAGCAAGTATCCTTGTTGTACCCCTCGGTGCGGCGGGATGGCCGCACCGCCACTCCATCGCTGACCCCGGCCGGTTCTTCATCCCATGCACGTCGTGCTCCCATGGATGCGCGGGCCGCGCTCCTCATGGCGCACGAGCTCCTGCGCTACTGCCCGGTCGACGACCTCTACGAGGACTGGCTCGACCGCATCGCCAAGCTTGTGCGCGCTATAGGGGGCTCCCCTGCGCTGTCCCTCTCTCCACCTCGCCCTCTGCCGGTTACAGGCGACGTAGCTCACGGAACGCCTCCGCCACCTCCGCCTCAAGACGGCGCCCTGGCACCAAGGCGTGCGCCTCCACGGCGTGACCCACCGCGTCCGGTGCCCGTGCGTGAAGAAAGAAGCTGCCAAGAAGTTCCTCGGCCGCAAGAGAATGCTCCGCCACCCCGCTGCGTCAGGATCTTCTGTCGCGGCAGGGTCCCCGCCGCTTGCTGTGGCGGCAGGTGAGCGTCAAGACCAAGCTCTGCCTCCAAGACGGGCCCCGGCAACCACAGCCGGCTGCCGCGCCTTCACCCCCGAGCTGCGTAGCGTCGCCTGGCCAGGCAAGTTCAAGCCGATCTGCCTCCTCGCTACGACGGCACCCCCGACCCTGCGGAGTTTCTGCAGCTCGACGAGCTGAGCATCGAGGCGGCCAACGGCGACGAGAAGGTCATGGCGAATTTGTTTCCCATGGCTCTCAAGGATGGAGCTCTCTCCTGGCTTCTAAACCTGCCACCGGGCTCGATCTCCTCCTGGGACGAGATGCGCGACCGCTTCGTCGCCAACTTCCAGGGCACTCGCGACCGCCCACCGGCCGCGGGAGACCTACGTCGCGTCAGGCAACAACCAAGAGAGACCCTCCAGAAGTACATCCAGCACTTCAACAACGTCCAGCTCAAGATCCCCAAGGTGACAGACGAGGCCATCATCTCTGCGTTCTCTTACGGCGTCTGCGACGTCAAGATGAAGGATGAGCTCACTATCCACGAGGAAGCTGGGCACATCTTAGGAGCTGTTCAACCTGGTGACCAAGTGCGCAAGAGCAGAGGAAGGGCGCCTCTCCTTCCTTGATCTCCCGGCTGCGGACACGGGGGTGAAGAAAGCCAAGGCCAAGGACGTGAAGTGCAAGGGAGCAGTCGTGCTCGCGGCGGAACCGGACAGCACAGCAGAGACCAGCCCAAGTCATCCAAGAGCAGCCGACCGTTCAGCCCCTTCCACAACCTGCACACCCACAATACCAACGACTGTCAAGAGCTCAGAGCCATTCGAGAAGGACTCTTCGGTCGACGCCCCGAGCGCAACGACCAGGGCTACGGCCGGGGAGGAGGACGTGGTGGCGGACGCTGGGACGACCGTGGCCCGCGCCAGGAGTGGCGCGACCGACCTCGTGAGGACCGCTGGCAGGATCAGCCTCGCGAGGGTGCCTGGAGGGACCAGCCTCGTGAGGATCGCCCCCAGGGCAACACCGGCCTTCCCCCACTACCGCCACCACCAAGAAGGAATGACGACCACCATCAAGACGAGGGGGTTGGGGGCTTCTAGGAGCCGCGTGCTATCGCCTGCATCTTGGGTGGAGCTCAAGCCCCAGCCTCACAGCGTACCTTCAAACAATTTGCTCGTGAAGTGAATGCAGTCCTCCCCAAGCTCGAGGCCATGCGCCCGCTCAGATGGTCCCAATGCCCCATCACGTTCAATTCGGCAGATCAGCTCAAGTGCGCAGCTACCGCTGGCGCTCTCCCAATGCTTTGTTCACCAGTCATCAGCAACGTGCAAGTTACCAAGACTCACATCAACGGCAGCGCAGGGCTCAATGTCCTGTCCATCGACATGTTCGACAACCACCAGGTGCCATACGACCAGCTTCAGCCTACCAAGCCTTTCTCAGGAGTGATCGACGGCTCCACCACACCGATAGGGCAGGTCTGCCTCCCTGTCACCTTCGGAGAATGCAAGAACTACCGCACTGAGCTCATCGACTTCGTCGTCGTGTACATCCGCCTGTCGTACAATGCCATCCTCAGGTATCCAGTGCTGGCCAAGTTCATGGCCGTGACTCACCACGGCTACAATGTCCTCAAGATGCCAGGAAGCGGGGGAATCATCACGGTCCCATGCGAGGAAAGAGATGCAGTGTGCTCCCTCGAGCGTGCCTTCCAAGCCACAGCAATTGACGACCCCAACAGCAAGGGCGAGGGCCCTCCTGAGGCCATCCCCAAGAAGAAGAAGAAGAAGAAGAAGAATAAGAAGAAGCAGCATCGTGTGGGGTCTCAGGCAAGCGGTGCCTCATCAGGAACAGCGCCCGCGCCGGGGCCGCCCCCTCCATCGCATAGGAAGGCGCGCCCGGCGCCCTCCTCGGGCAGGGCTTAGGGGCTCTCTTCTAGAGGGCCTCAGACTTTGCCACCATCACGAGGGAGGCGCTTGGGTACCACTTGGAGGCGTGTTTCCCTCAGGAGAACACAGGGTGAGGAACGCCCACCGCTCAGGAGTTCATCACCAAGACCGCACAGGAACTGCAAGACGCAAGGGCCATGCGCAGCGACCGCCGCACAGGAACTGCAAGACGCAAGGGCCATGCGCAGCGACCGCCGCTCACGAGGCGCATCTCCCCATCCAGGCGAGGATGCCAGGTTGCGCGTCTGCATCGACGTCCCAGGGCTCAACAGGTCCGCATCTCAGGAGCTCTTCTAGCCTTCGCGCGTGGGCCCTGTGAGGGTCCACCACATAGCTATGTTCGCATGCCTTTCGGCCTACCGAGCGTGTCGTTCGTCTACCAGCGCAACTTGCAGTGCACCCTGGCGGCTCAGGAGGCCAGACACCGCGTCGTCCTAACGGAGATGGAGACGGCCCTCAAGGAACCACCTGGACCCCCAGAGCCTCCCGAGAATCAGGACCCTGGTGGCTCCTAAGAAGCGACCGCTTCGCCGCGTACCTTCAACTGCCCCAACTCTCCTTCATCAACAGAACCAGGTGACATTTTCCAAGTTTATTTAGCTGGGAGCGCCCCTCGGGCTGCATCATTCCCAGGCCACGTGGGTCTGTCCCTGTGGCATGTATCCCTTTTCATGTCTTTAGCTTACCTTGCTCGGGGCGTCTTTCGGGCTGCATCATCCCCAAGCCGCTCGGGCCTAACCCAGTGGCCTGTATCTTCACTGCATTTACCTCAGCCAGTATGCTTTCCATGCTTAATCTACCTATGACTATTACCTGCTTGATCGCCGCCCGCCATGGGAGCCACGCGCCGACCGTCTTTCTTCAGGACCCGTCGCGTGGGTAAGTTAAGCACGGCGTCTGTGCTCGGGCCCATCCCTGCAGCGTTGATAAATCCAGCGGCTGAGCTCTATTTGGCTGGCCAACCCCGTTCACATCACCTCCCGGGACCGTTGGTGCTCGGATTTCTCACGCGGTAGCCTTAGGAGATTCGTTCGGCGCAGGTTGTCTGACCACCTCGCAGGGCTAACACAGCAAACAAGAGCCAAGACCAGGCGCAACCTGCCTTGAGGTAGGGCCTCGTGAGTCCCGCGCTGGTCACAAGTGCCCAGTTACACCTCGTCTAGCCCTGCCGTGCAAGACACGTGTCAGGGCAGGGCTGTACACGCCCCGGGGGCTCTCCGCAGAGGGAACCCCCCTCACACGCACAACTGGAAGCACCATGCTCCGTGCTGGCCGTCAACACTGCCGAGGAGCGGCTATGCCCGTGCACAAGCGGAAGCACTATGCTCCGCGCTGGTGATAAACAACTGAGAGTGGCCTCACGGCCGTACCAACCTCAGGGAGCCCTAGAGCTCAGTGTCCGACCTCACCGCAACGCCTCCCCTCAGGAGAGCAGCGCGCGGGGGCTGGGCACGGGGGCTGCGCTCGGGTCACGCCCAAGCGTACGCCACCCAACCAGGATTCCCGGACCTGGTCATCACGCGCCCCTCCCGAGCCGGGCCTCAACGAGGACAAATGTATGGAGATTGTTTGCACGTCAAGGGGGACTCCTGAGCATCGCGACTCGGGAGCCTAACTGGTCACGTAGCCCCTCACTCCTTGGCCCGTCCTAGTCTCCGGTCGTCCCAATGGCGGTTGAGGTATGCGCGGGGCCGGGCCCAGCCGACGTAGAACATTAACCTATCCCCGCCTATTCTTCCTATAAGCTTGTGACGCCCCCGATTCAATCATACACTAATCATGCACGCAAACATGTATGATCAAGATCAGGGACTCACGGGAAGATATCACAACACAACTCTAAAAACATAAATAAGTCATACAAGCATCATGATACAAGCCAGGGGCCTCGAGGGATCGAATACAAGTGCTCGATCATAGATGAGTCAGCGGAAGCAACAATTTCTGAGTACAGACATAAGTTAAACAAGTTTGCCTTAAGAAGGCTAGCACAAACTAAGATACAGATCGAAAGAGACGCAGGCCTCCTGCCTGGGATCCTCCTAAACTACTCCTGGCCGTCGTCAGCGGCCTGCACGTAGTAGTAGGCACCTCCGGTGTAGTAGGAGTCGTCGTCGACGGTGGCGTCAAGCTCCTGGGCTCCAGCATCTGGTTGCGACAACCAGGTAGAATGGAAAGGGGGAAAAGAGGGAGAAAAGCAACCGTGAGTACTCATCCAAAGTACTCGCAAGCAAGGATCTACACTACATATGCATGGGTATCTGTGTAAAGGGGCAATATCGATGGACTGAACTGCAGAATGCCAGAATAAGAGGGGGATAGCTAATCCTGTCGAAGACTACGCTTCAGGCCACCTCCATCTTGCAGCATGTAGAAGAGAGTAGATGGTAAGTTCACCAAGTAGCATCGCATAGCATAAACCTACCCGGCGATCCCCTCCTCGTCGCCTTGTTAGAGAGCGATCACCGGGTTATATCTGGCACTTGGAAGGGTGTGTTTTATTAAGTATCCGGTTCTAGTTGTCATAAGGTCCAGGTACAACTCCAATTCGTCCTGTTACCGAAGATCACGGCTATTCGAATAGATAAACCTCCCTGCAGGGGTGCACCACATAACCCAACACGCTCGATCCCATTTGGCCAGACACACTTTCCTGGGTCATGCCTGGCCACGGAAGATCAACACGTCGCAGCCCCACCTAGGCACAACATAGAGGTCAGCATGCCGGTCTAACTCCTATGCACGCACGGTCTCGGCCCATCGCCCATTGCACACCTGCATGTTGCGTACGCGGCCGGAAGCAGACCTAGCCTAGCAGGCGTTCCAGTCCAATCCGGCGCACGCCGCTCAGTCGCTGATGTCACGAAGGCTTCGGCTGATACCACGACGCCGAGTGCCCATAACTGTTCTCGCGTAGTTAGTTAGTGCGTATAGGCCAGTGGCCAGACTCAGATCAAATACCAAGATCTCGTTAAGCGTGTTAATTGAAGTATCCGCGAAAGCCGACCAGGGCCAGGACCACCTCTGTCCTAGGTGGTCTCAACCTGCCCTGTCGCTCCGCCACAAAGTAACCGTTGGGGGCCGTCGGGAACCCAGGCCCGCCTCTACCGGGATGGAGCCACCTGCCCCTTCAGCCCCCATCTCCGAACAATATCATAAGTAATGTAACAGTATAAAGTATATAGCATATGCCCGTGATCACCTCCTAAAGTGATCACATCCCAGTAGTATAGCATGGCAGACGGACAAGAGTGTAGGGCCACTGATGGAACACTAGCATCCTATACTAAGCATTAGGATAGTAGTAAAGGTATCAACAATTGTAGCAACAATGACATGCTATGCAGCAGAATAGGATTAACCAAAAGCAGTAACATCCTACACTACTCTAATGCAAGCAGTAGAGAGAAGGAATAGGTGATATCTGGTATCAAGGGGGGGGGGGCTTGCCTGGAAGCTCAGCCGAGAAGGAGGGGTCGTCAACACCGTAGTCGTACTAGGTAGCAGCGGCGTCGGTCTCGGTGTCTAACGAGAGAAGAGGGGGAAGAAACAATAAATATAATGCAAACATACGCATGACGGTGTATGACAAGATAATGTGCGGTGCTATGTGTGCCCTAACGCAGTAGGAGGTGATACCGGTGAAGTGGGAAAACATCCAGGAAAATATCCCCGGTCTTTCACGTTTTCGGATAGATGAATCGGAGGGGAAAAGTTGCGAGCTTGCTATGCTAGGGATGTGTGGCGGACGAACGGGTTGCGCATCCGGATTCGTCTCATCGTTCTGAGAAATTTTCATGTCAACAGTTTTTCCATCCGAGCTACGGTTTATTTTATATTAATGTTTAAAAGATTTAATCATTTTTAGAATTTATTTAGTTATTTTAGATCAACATTATCCAGAATAGTGTTTGCTGACGTTATCATGACGTCAGCCTGACGTCAGCAATCAATAGGGTGTTGACTTAGTCAAACTGATGGGTTTTGCATGTCATTGACAGACTAACTAACTATCAGATTAACTAATTCAATTACTTAATTAGATTAACTAACACAGGTTAATTAGGTTAATTATCTGCCCTAATTAATATTGATTAATTATTTATTTATTTTATAATTTTTCAATCTATTTTTGGTTTTTTGTTTTATTATGTCCAAAAGGGGAGTGGGGCCCCAACGTCAGTGGCTCTGGGAGCCTTAACAGGCACGGGGCTAGCAGGCATCGGGTGAATGGGCGCTGCGGGCGTCACTGCAGGGCGCCGCCTGCTGTTGCTTGAGGCGCGGGCCAAGCGATCAAGGGGCGAGGTGCGCCAGGCAGGAGGCGGTAGGGGGAACGGCCATAGGCGGAGTGGTTGGGGCGGCGGCCATGGTGGAGCAGAGAGGCAATGAGACGGTGCAGTGGCGGGCAGCGGCGCCAGAGAGCTGGCGGGCGAGGGGCGCAGGTCGCGGGCCATGGCGACGCGGTGCGCGGGTGCGCGAGCAGCCAAGGAGGTGTGGGAGGAGGCAGGCTCGCGACGGGGAAAGGCAGGGCGGCGGGTGTCCGCGGCAGCGACGGCTGGAGCGGCAGCAACGCAGAGGAGCGGGGCGCGTGGCCCAGGCGCGGCGCCGGGAAGGAGGCCTCGACCCTGTGGCAGCAGAGGGCGGGCGCTGAGCGCCAAGACTTCGTGCGGCGATGGCGGCGAGCAAGGGCTGCGAGCGAGCAACGGGAGGCGGCGGGTGGTCGGCCACGTGCGTGGGCGTACGGAGCCAGGGGAGAGAAGAGACCGAGGGCCTCAACGTGGGGCTGTAGGGAACAGGGCAGTGGGGCTCGAGGTGGGGGATGGTGACAACGTGCGTAGTGGGAGCAGGCCGGTGAGGGAGGTCCGGCGAGGCGGCGTGGGCTCTGGGCGGTGGCGAACGATGACGAGGCGGCGGTACGGCGGCGGCCTCCTCCTCTCGATCCCGATCCAATCGGGGGAGAGAGGGGGTAGATATTTCGGGGGAGTGTGGGGGGTGTCGGTGGGCGAGTGGGGGAGTGGGGGGTTATGGGGTGCGGGGGTGGGTCGGCCGGTTGGTTGGGCCAGGTGGGCCGGTGCCCTGCTGGGCCGGAGCCCGGTGGGGGTGTTTCCTTTTTTATTTTTATTTTGTTTGTTTTTTCTATTTTTTAATTTGTTTTATTTTTATTTATTTTCTTTTATGTTTTAAATCATTTTAAGTTATCTAGGGATTTTATAAAATTTTGTTCATTACACCATATTTACTTATGCAAAATATGGCACCTCCCGAACATTTTTGTTTTAAATTTGAAAAACTTTTATTGTTGACATTAATTTGAAATTGAATTTTGAAACGGTTTTGATCCAACGCGATATTATCAACAAAGAATCGGGTGACGTGGCACCGTTAACGATGGGATTATCTGTAGCTTAATTACCCAAGGCCACAATTCTCCTCTATTACAAGAAATCTCGTCCCGAGATTTTAAGAGATGGAGTAAGGGGGGAAAGTCTGGTTACGAAATTCCAACGGATCTCCTCGGTCTTGGTTGCTTTTCTCGAAGAGGTCAATCCACTACATTGATGTCTTCATTCCATTTCATCATTATGAAGTCTTCATCCTTTCTTCGGGGGTTCCATCGTTCTTACGAATAGGTAACGCGGCAGATTGGCAACGACAGAATGCTATAAGGGTAATAATCTAGGATTAACCCATGAATGATCGTACGAGTACCTCTCGAGTTGAACAAATAAAACACATCGAGAGTAAAGTTTGAAGGTACAATAAGAAGTTTCAAGCAGCCAGGCAATCGTTCAATGCCTAGCCAGAAGATGAAAGGGTTTCAGGGCAACGCGAATAAATATTGCGTCTGATACTAGAATATATCATCTCTAGGAAGGTGACCTGTGGATGCATACAGAGTCAAGCGCGAGGAATAACATTGGAAACTGGGGTTACAGGAGCTCAGGTTTCGATCCTGTGGAACTGTGGGTTATGGGCCCACCATGTGGTTCAAAAGTAGGAAGGACGCCGACATATTGCACGGTCATCGTAGCAAGGCATGGCAGAGGATAGCCTGTCAGTTATGTTGGTAACAACGTTGGTACCAAGGGCGAGGGACGAAGAGAACCATTTTCCTTCTTGTTGAACGAGGCGGACCAATAGGCAAAGTTGTCGTCCATCGGGGGTTACCAGGATGTCGTCAGCAATAGTAACAGGGTCACACTGACAGAGTTGTAAACCGAGGTGTTTACGTAAGCAGGATAATATTACTGGTTAGATCATATAGATCACAAGAAACGTTAACCCAACAAATGGAAAGAAAAATATGATTATAGATTAAATAGAACAATGGAAAAGAAAATGTGTTTAAACACATATTTCAAAGGTTTATCCTTCGGAAGGACGAGCAGAGCATGATATCCATGACAGGATATAATGTAGTAAACTCTTTAGGTAGGGGAGAGAATTTTCATGACATTACCCATACAGCGGTGTTTGGATAATCGAGCAGGAAACATTTAGCATTGGGCTTCAAACGTTTTTGTTGAAAATCGGAGTACCATGGACATGCTTCGAGATAGCACTGACATGGTTTGCAAGCAAAGGTCAGACTTTGTATTCACAAAGGATCCATCAGGAACATCTTATAGAATAAGTCTTACAATTTCCTTATGGAAGAATGGTTAACCTTGATATAAAGGATACTAAAGCAATCGGTCCTCCGGCCAGGTGTGCTAGGCATGACATCACCTTACAGGGCATATAAGATCTATGTTATAACTATTGGTCATATGTTCCAACCATCATATCTGACCAAGATTCAGATCTGATTGGTGTCAAGATACCTCAAACTCGGGATGCCTGAGTAGAAGAGGTGCAACACAATTGATGAGATGACATTGTAAGATTCTCGGGAAATGAACTATGGAAGCGAGTTCCGAAACAAGAGTTCATCATTAAATCAAGGAGAGGATAAAGATGTGGCTGGTGGGCTCAGCGACAACTCATCAGGATTTCCAAAAAGATGGGATTACACAATTATGTGAACAAGGAGATATCATTTGTCAGATCAAATGATATAATATGTATGACCGAGGAAAACATACACAATTAAACATTGGTTGAAAGGTGCACCCAAAATATGGGCTTAGGTAGCATGATCAAAGTTAGAATGGTGATTCTATAACCAATAGTCCAAGAACAAACGGTTGACCACAACTTCAAAGCAATAGGGTCGCTAGAAGTACAAAATCCAAGCAGCACCATTCACTTGTTGGTGTCCCGGTTAGAATCAACACGGGGACCAAGAAACAATAGTGATGGTGTGAAGTATCATAATACCAAGAATTATTTAAGAGGTGGAGCAATTCTCACAACATCCTTGATATAAAAGATGATAATAATCCAAGGTGGAACATAACATAAACTGGATAGCAAGGAGCTCCATAACATGATCAAGTTTGTGCCGGAGGGAGGGCAATAAAGATGCCGATGATAGCACAAATCATCGAGGGGCAAGGATGGCATTTCTCATCAAGAGCTCAATAGATATCCTGAAAGAACCCAAAAGGTTGATGATGATCACGACAACTTTTGTCGAGAGGCTCCATGAAGAAGCAATCGAACGGCCACTGCATCAAGCAGAGGGATTGTTGCAGCGAAAGATTATTGGATCCACGGATACAACACCAACTCGGGATCAAGCTTGTTGTTGAGGTGGAACGATAAGACGAGGAACTCGACATAAGCTTAGCTCATCATCGGAAGTTGTGCTCTGGGATTAAGGACCAGGTAGCACAGTTAAAATCAGCACGACAATGATATAGCCAATCAGGCTAGGAATGACTTGAAGGATTATTAAACTCATAAGCAACAAGAATTACTTAGGATTATCGAACCGGAATGCGGAATTGGTTCACATATCAGTGTTCTCGGTTGACGACAACCCAGAACCCATGAAAATTGGAATCAGTGATAAATAACAGTTAATGAAGAACCCATAAGAAGTTACGCATTTCCATGATATTCTTGACATACCAGTGTAATACTCGACAGTAGATCAAAGTAAAGGTTGGACTGATGTATTGATCCATAGAGGACAAGTGCTTAATCTTGCATGAGAAATGGTATTTAAGGTAGAACATGGTCGGAACCACAATTGAAAAAGGCCAGATCCCAGATATAAGATGAACTTATACCAAGGGAATAATTAATTTAAGAGAAGCTTTAATGATAAGATCTACATCGTGTCCATGGGCATAAACACAAAGTTCAAGGTCGACTCCCACTTCTTTAATGCATAACCTTACATTTACCTCCCCTTTTCAAAGTTCTATTGTTGAAAAGTTATTTGACGAAGCATCAGCATGGTATAACCTGCATAACTTTTGGGGTCACACAAATTAGGGAAGGCATAGGTTCAACCCAATGGGGCTTAGGAACATATACCACAAGCTTCAAGAGTAAATATCACCAGCTCGAAAGCAGAGCATGGTTGATAAAAGGAGAGGATACAATTTACCAAAGGCGTTATGTATCGGAGAAAGAACTCACAAGGTAATTAATTATGAAGGACACTATCGGATAATAATCCAACAGTGGATATGGCGATCCACAATGGAGCTGATGTGAGTATCGATACCCAATCAGAGGAAGAAAGAATGCAAATGCATTGGTTTAAAGAACATTTGAATAATTCAACGTTTAAATAGCAAAGGAATTATGATTTTCAAATCAAGGGATCAGGAGCAAACGCACTGATCAAGGATGGCTAAGTTGAATAGACTTAGGGGTACAATCAATGAAAATCTGATTGGCCAAGAACCAGCTCACGTTCGAAAGACGTCTGAGCCAGAAAGATAATTTATAAGGATCAACTAATGATTGTGTGCATTCGCACACATATAGAATCAACGGACTCAAAATAATAGTGACAAAGGATGCCAATAAGATTACTAGACTTATGGGATTAACCATAATGAAAGCAAGCAAGAATTTCAAGAACAACAGGCTCCTGAGAATTTTTCGAAAGATCAAATAGTATTCGAAGACTTTGGTGAAGCACATGAACAACTGGGAATGAGCGGATACTCAGCAAATGCGAGGAATTATCCATAGGGGTATTCATGTGACAAGGAACTGCAAGGCAGTAGGCTCAAAGTATTTTCGGAACAATGGAGAGAATTTCGGGGTATCTTGTAACAACAAGATCAACTGGGAATAAAAGTAGGAAAAACAAGTGCATGTAATTATCCATAGAGATATTTTGATGGTAGGGAATTGAAAAAGCAATGGGCACAAAGTATCGACAAAACATCGCTGAGTAACTTCGAAATCCTTCGGTGCACCAAGTAATCATCTGGATTAAGGGGCTCTCCAGGTGGAAGTACTTACGAGAACCTAGAGTTGGCATTAGTAAAATCATTTAACCCGAATAGAAGAGAGATCAGAGTCCCAGAGTAAAGATCGAGGAGCAAAAGATCCTATTACCACCCAATGGCGACGTGGGCCCGTAAGACACACAGCCATATTAGTAGAAAGTTTTGCAATGTCTAGACTCAACTTCGGCCAAGGAGTGTGGAAGGGGGATTCCTACAGGCAGTCTGCTCTGATACCAACTTGTGACGCCCCGAATTCAATCGTACACTAATCATGCACGCAAACGTGTACGATCAAGATCAGGGACTCACGGGAAGATATCACAACACAACTCTAAAAACATAAATAAGTCATACAAGCATCATAATACAAGCCAGGGGCCTCGAGGGCTCGAATACAAGTGCTCGGTCATAGACGAGTCAACGGAAGCAACAATATCTGAGTACAGACATAATTTAAACAAGTTTGCCTTACGAAGGCTAGCACAAACTGAGATACATATCGAAAGAGACGCAAGCCTCCTGCCTGGGATCCTCCTAAACTACTCCTTGCCGTCGTCAGTGGCCTGCATGTAGTAGTAGGCATCTCCGGTGTAGTAGGAGTCATCGTCGACGGTGGCGTCAAGCTCCTGGGCTCCAGCATCTGGTTGCGACAACCAGGTAGAATGGAAAGGGGGAAAAGAGGGAGAAAAGCAACCGTGAGAACTCATCCAAAGTACTCGCAAGCAAGAATCTACACTACATATGCATGGGTATATGTGTAAAGGGGCAATATCGGTGGACTGAACTGCAGAGTGCCAGAATAAGAGGGGGATAGCTAATCCTGTCGAAGACTACGCTTCAGGCCACCTCCATCTTGCAGCATGTAGAAGAGAGTAGATGGTAAGTTCACCAAGTAGCATCGCATAGCATAAACCTACCCGGCGATCCCCTCCTCATCGCCCTATTAGAGAGCGATCACCGGGTTATATCTGGCACTTGGAAGGGTGTGTTTTATTAAGTATCCGGTTCTAGTTGTCATAAGGTCAAGGTACAACTCCAAGTCGTCCTGTTACCGAAGATCACGGCTATTTGAATAGATAAACTTCCCTGTAGGGGTGCACCACATAACCCAACACGCTCGATCCCATTTGGCCGGACACACTTTCCTGGGTCATGCCCGACCGCGGAAGATCAACACATCGCAGCCCCACCTAGGCACAACAGAGAGGTCAGCACGCCGGTCTAACTCCTATGCGTGCAGGGGTCTGGGCCCATTGCCCATTGCACACCTGCATGTTGCGTACGCGGTCGGAAACAGACCTAGCCTAGCAGGCGTTCTAGTCCAATCCGGCGCACGCCGCTCAGTCGCTGACGTCACGAAGGCTTCGGTTGATACCACGACGCCGAGTGCCCATAACTATTCCCGTGTAGTTGGTTAGTGGCCAGACTCAGATCAAATACCAAGATCTCGTTAAGCGTGTTAATTGAAGTATTCGCGAAAGCCGACCAGGGCCAGGCCCACCACTCTCCAAGGTGGTCTCAACCTGCCCTGTCGCTCCGCCACAAAGTAACAGTCGGGGGCCGTCGGGAACCCAGGCCCACCTCTACCGGGATGGAGCCACCTGCCCTTCAAATTTCATCTCCGAACAGTATCATAAATAATGTAACAGTATAAAGTATATAGCATATGCCCGTGATCACCTCCTGAAGTGATCACTGCCCAGTAGTATAGCATGGCAGACGGACAAGAGTGTAGGGCCACTGATGGAACACTAGCATCCTATACTAAGCATCAGGATAGCAGTAAAGGTATCAACAATTGTAGCAACAATGACAGGCTATGCAGCAGAATAGGATTAACCGAAAGAAGTAACATGCTACACTACTCTAATGCAAGCACTACAGAGAAGGAATAGGCGATATCTGGTGATCAAGGGGGGCTTGCACGGAAGCTTCGATCGAGAAGGAGGGTCGTCAACACCGTAGTCGTCTTGGGTAGCAATGGCGCGGTCTCGGTGTCTAACAAGAGAAGAGGGGGAAGAAACAATAAATATAATGCAAACATAAGCATGACGGTGCATGACAAGACAATGCGCGGTGCTAGGTGTGCCCTAACGCGGTAGGAGGTGATACCGGTGAAGGGGGAAAACATCCAGGAAAATATCCCCGGTGTTTTGCGTTTTCGGACAGATGAATCGGAGGGGAAAAGTTGCGAGTTTGCTACGCTAGGGATGTGTGGCGGACGAACGGGCTGCGCATCCGGATTCGTCTCGTCGTTCTGAGCAATTTTCATGTACAAAGTTTTTCCATCAGAGCTACGGTTTATTTTATATTAAATTTAAAAAGATTTAATCATTTTTAGAATTTATTTAATTATTTTAGATCAACATTATCCAGAAAGTGTTTGCTGATGTCATCATGACGTCAGCCTCACGTCAGTAGTCAAAATGGTGTTGACTTAGTCAAACTGACGGGTCCCGCATGTCATTGACAAACTAACTAACTATCAGATTAACTAATTCAGTTAGTTAATTAGATTAACTAACACATGTTAATTAGGTTAATTATCTACCCTAATTAATATTAATTAATTATTTTATCATTTTTTAATCTTTTTTTGTTTTTGTTTTATTCTGTCCAAAAGGGGAGTGGCGCCCCAACGTCAGTGGCTCTAGGAGCCTTAACGGGCACGGGGCTAGCGGGCATCGGGCGAATGGGCGCTGCGGGCGTCAGCCCGTGTAAGCGCCTGCCCAAGCCAGTGGAGCCATCGGGGCGCCGGCGGCTGCGACGAGGTGCGCCAGGCACTAGGCGGCAGGGGGGAACGGCCACGGGCGGAGTGGTTGCGGCGGCGGACATGGTGGAGCAGAGAGGCAGCGGGACGGTGCAGGGCGGCGGCGGCTGCGAGCGGGCACCGGAGTTGCAGGCGAGGCGGCGCAAGTCGCGGCCATGGAGACGCGGTGCGCGGGTGCGTGAGCAGCCAAGGAGGCGTGGGAGGAGGCAGGCTCACGGTGGGGGAAGGCAGGGCGGCGGGCGTCGGTGGCAGCGATGGCTGGAGCGGCGAACGGCAGAAGGAGCGGGCGCGCCCAGCGCTGGCGCCGGAAGGAGGCCGCAACCCGGGGGGGCGAAGCGCGCGTGATTCAGCGGGTCGATGGCTGCCGGAGCAAGGGCGCCAGCGAGCGAGCAACGGAGGCGTGAGGCGGTCAGGCTTGTCAGCGTCTGACGGGTTGGGAGAGAAGAGGCCGGGGGCCTCAACGTGGGGCTGTAGGGAACAAGGCAGTGGGGCTCGAGGTGGGGGATGGGGACAACGTGCGTAGTGGGAGCAGGCCGGTGAGGGAGGTCCGGCGAGGCGGCGTGGGCTCCGGGCGGTGGCGAACGATGACGAGGCGGTGGCGTATGGCGGCGGCCTCCTCCTCTCGATCCCGATCCAATCGGGGGAGAGAGGGGGGAGATATTTCAGGGGAGTGGCGGGATGTCGGTGGGCGAGTGGGGGAGTGGGGGGTTATGGGGTGCGGGGGTGGGCCGGCCGGTTGGTTGGGCCAGGTGGGCCGGTGCCCTGCTGGGCCGGAGCCCAGTGGGGTGTTTCCTTTTCCTTTTTTTCCTTTTTTCTATTTTGTAATTTGTTTTCTTTTTATTTATTTTCTTTTCTATTTTAAATCATTTTAAGTTATCTAGGCATTTTATAAAATTGTGTTTATTACACCATATTTACTTATGCAAAATATGGCACCTCCCAAACATTTTTGTTTTAAATTTTGAAAAACTTTTACTGTTGACATTAATTTGAAATTGAATTTTGAAATGGTTTTGATCCAATGCGATATTATCAACAGTAACCGGGGTGACGTGGCACCGTTAACGTGGGCTTATTGTAGCTTAATTACCCGGGCGTCACAAAGTTGTTTGCGCGTCAAGGGGGACTCCTGAGCATCGTGACTCAGGAGACTAACTGGTCACGTAGCCCCTCACTCCTTGGTCCGTCCTGGTCTCCGGTCGGCCCAACTGCGGTTGAGGTATGCGCGGGGCCGGGCCCTGCCGACATAGAACATTAACCTATCCCCGCCTATTCTTCCTATAAGCTCTTTGCGCGTCAAGGGGGACTCCTGAGCATCGCGACTCAGGAGCCTAACTTGTCACATAGCCCCTCACTCCTTGGTCCGTCCTAGTCTCCGGTCGACCCAACGGCGGTTGAGGCATGCGCGGGGCCGGGCTCTGCCGACGCAGAACACAAAGCAAATAGGAAGAAAATCGCAAAATCTCAAAGCAAATATTACAAGACATATTGTTCTCACGATATCAAACGAAAGTTTAACGCCTCCACGAGGCCCGATGCATGTTGTAGGAACGAAATAGGAAAGCAGTCGCAGGTCACTCCCGGACACCGCCATCGCCCGCAGAAGGTGCTCCTCCGTTGGTAGCGTCGCCTTAACCAGCACCGTCAACCACAGGATCGGTGGCATCGCCGGTCGAGTGCGCGAGGACGAAGCCGCGGAACTTCTTCAGCAGGGCCTCTGCCTGACCTTTCACGGCTTCGGCGGGAGCCGCGCAGTGTTCATCAGCTACAGGCTCCAGCAGCTCGTCGAGACGAGCGTGCGGGTTGCGAAGGTACAGATGGCTGAAGACACGCGTCAGCGCAGCTGATGAAACGACACGGGCCTCCGCCTCAGCCATGGGGCCAATGCCCTCCACGACTTCCTCAAGTGCCTTCACCAAGTGGGGAAGCAGCTGAGCAGGGCCATCCTCGTCGGTGGTCAGCGGCCTCTCCAAGCCCTTCTCGTACAGTGACTTCGGCGCCACACTGGACCTCTTCTCAAGAAACGAGAAGGCCACGGGGTCTTCAGCCAGGACCTTCGCCTTGGCATCGAGATCGGCCTCCCTCGCCTTTGCCTTCCGCTCCAGCTCCTCCAGTCGGTCACGCTCCGTGGCCAGCGCCCTCTCCAACTCCCCCAGCTCGGCATCGCGGTCCCTGACGGCATCCTCCCGGGTCTTCATCTCCTCCTCCTTCGCCTGGCGGCCACGGGTTTCTTTGGTGTGCTGGTCACGCAGACTCTTCAACTCGTCCTCCAGCACCCGGCAGCGGTCGCGAGCGGCCTTAGCGTCCTTCAGCGCCGCCTCACGATCGGCTGCGGCTTGTGCGGTGGCCCGCTTCTCCTCCTCGGAGGCCGTCGCGGCCTGGTTCAGTGTCACTCGAACCGCCGCGTCAGAATGAAGCCAGCCGGAGGCCAGCTCCAGGCGGCGTCAAGGCGGGGGCGGCATCTCGAGAGACCAGCGACGATCTGCCCCTTGTCGGGATAAGGGGCATCCCCCCGTCCCCCTGGCGGGCGTCGATCTCGGTGTCGTCTGGCAGGGCGCGGAGGAGGTCGGCCTTGCTCAAGGGAGAAGTTTCCCCCATTTCCTCGGGGGTCGCCTCCGAGTCCACCTCCTCTTCTTCCTCCCCACGGGACTCATCAGAAGACAGCTCCACCGGCTTCGGCGCCGCAGGGCCTCCAGGGGGCGTCGGCAGCACCAGCCCGCGTGCGTCAAAGGTCGGCCTGGAGGCCACGATCGGCTCCCAGTCCTTGCGGTGGAACAAGGGAACAAAGGCGCTTGGCGGGTACTCCTGGTTGTCCCCTGCTACCTGCTACCTCTTGAGCACTGCGTTGGTTTTCCCTTGAAGAGGAAAGGGTGATGCAGCAAAGTTGCGTAAGTATTTCCCTAAGTTTTTGAGAACCAAGGTATCAATCCAGTAGGAGGCCACGCACGAGTCCCTCGCACCTACACAAACAAATAAATCCTCGCAACCAACGTGATAAGGGGTTGTCAATCCCTACACGGTCACTTACGAGAGTGAGATCTGATAGATATGATAAGATAATATTTTTGGTATTTTTATGATAAAGATGCAAAGTAAAGAAAGCAAAATAAAAGCGGCAAAATAAATAGCTTGTTGTCAGGAGATTAATATGATGGAAAATAGACCCGGGGGCCAGAGGTTTCACTAGTGGCTTCTCTCATGAGCATAAGTATTTATGGTGGGTGAACAAATTACTGTTGAGCAATTGATAGAATTGAGCATAGTTATGAGAATATCTAGGTATGATCATGTATATAGGCATCACGTCTGAGACAAGTACACCGACTCCTGCCTGCATCTACTACTATTACTCCACACATCGACCACTATCCAGCATGCATCTAGAGTATTAAGTTCATAAGAACAGAGTAATGCTTTAAGCAATATGACATGATGTAGAGGGATAAACTCATGCAATATGATATAAACCCCATCTTGTTATCCTTGATGGCAACAACATGTGTGAAAGAGCGTATCATACCACGGGGTTTGGATGCACCGGCCAAGTTTGCACCAACTCTCAATGTGAGAAAGGGCAATGCACGGTACCGAAGAGGCTAGCGATGGTGGAAAGGTGAGAGTGCGTATAATCCATGGACTCAACATTAGTCATAACGAACTCACATACTTATTGCAAAAATCTACAAGTCATCAAAAACCAAGCACTACGCGCATGCTCCTAGGGGGATAGATTGGTAGGAAAAGACCATCGCTCGTCCCCGACCGCCACTCATAAGGAGGACAATCAAAGAGTACCTCATGTTTCAAATTTGTTACATAACGTTTACCATACATGCATGCTATGGGACTTGCAAACTTCAACACAAGTATTTCTCAAATTCATAACTACTCAACTAGCACAACTTTGATATCACTACCTCCATGTCTCAAAACAATCATCAAGCATCAAACTTCTCTTAGTATTCAACACACTCATAAGAAAGTTTTTACTAGTCTTGGATACCTAGCATATTAGGATTATTTTAAGCAAATTACCATGCTGTTTAAGACTCTCAAAATAACCTGAGTGAAGCATGAGATAATAATAGTTTCTATAAAACAAATCCACCACCGTTCTTTAAAAGATATAAGTGAAGTACTAGAGCAAAACTATATAACTCAAAATATATAAGTGAAGCACATAGAGTATTCTAATAATTTTTGAATGTGTGTGTCTCTCAAAAAGGTTTTTACAGCAAAGATGATTGTGGTAAACTAAAAAATAAAGACTCAAATCATACAAGACGCTCCAAGCAAAACACATATCATGTGGTGAATAAAAATATAGCTCCAAGTAAAGTTACCGATGGAAGTAGAAGAAAGAGGGGATGCCTTCCGGGGCATCCCCAAGCTTTGACTTTTAAGTGTCCTTAGGTTATCTTGGGGGTGCCATGGGCATCCCCAATCTTAGGCTCTTGCCTCTCCTTGTTCCATAATCCATCAAATCTTTCACCCAAAACTTGAAAACTTCACAACACAAAACTCAGCAGAAAATCTCGTGAGCTCCGTTACCGAAAGAAAACAAAACACCACTTCAAGGTACTGTAATGAATTCATTATTTATTTATATTGGTGTTAAACCTACTGTATTCCAACTTCTCTATGGTTTTTAAAATATTTTACTAGCCATAGATTCATCAAAATAAGCAAACAACACACGAAAAACAGAATCTGTCAAAAACAGAACAGTCTGTAGTAATCTGTAACTAACGCAAACTTCTGGAACTCCAAAATTTCAGCAAAAATAGGACGACCTTGAAAATTTATTTATTGATCAGCAGCAATTGTAATCAATATTTTATCACGTTCTGGTGATTTTTAACAATTGTTTCCGTGAACAAAAAGTTTCTGGAATTTACAGCAAGATCAAATAACTATCATCCAAGAAGATCCTATAGGTTTAACTTGGCACAAACACTAATTAAAACATAAAAAGACATCTAACCAGAGGCTAGAACAAAGATTTATTCCTAAACAGAAACAAAAAGCAAAAAACTAAAAATAAAATTGGGTTGCCTCCCAACAAGCGCTATCGTTTAACGCCCCTAGCTAGGCATAATAGCAAGGATAGATCTAGGTATTGCCATAATAATAAGATAGATCATTAAAAATCATTTCATACTCTCTACGTTCGGTAGCAAGTTTTCTTTGTGGCAAGCAAAAGTAATCAAAAGGGCTAAATTTAATGGGACAAAAATCCCCAAGATCAACTTTAGGAGGTATAGGTTCCTCCTTCGGCCCTTCATATTGCACAACCAACTCATCATTATAAGCATTCTTTTGACAGAACTTGGTGAGCCTATATTCAAGAGAATATCCTAGCTCGTTATGTCAAATAGCAAAATCATCATTAAGTTCAGAAATTCTATCAATTAGAATATTGCTAGGAACCTTTTTTCTAAGGTTTTCATTAAAAGCAACATAGTCTAGAGATTGAAAACACATTATTTCTTCTTGATCAAATAAGATAGTTTCCATGGGAGGACATCCAGCGTCCACCCTATAATGCGTAAAGATTTCTTTGGCCTCTTTTATAATAAATCTAAACTTATGAGCCAAAAAGATAGTAGCGGCATGCTTAACAGAAGAGTGTTCAATGTTGGAAAATTCTAGGAAAATCCCGTGTATGCAATGATGCATATGCATAAATTGTCTTTCAAGTTCAACTACAAGCATGGCAATAGCGTCCGCAAGACTACTAGTTCTATGAAGAATAGAACTGCCCATAGAAGGCAAAGCACCGGCACAAGTAAAGAAATATTGGATAACTCCTTTTCCAATAATGTTACCACTACCAATTCGGAATTTTTTTGTATGTAAGGTACAGGATTCTTTAGCAGGAGCATCAGAATTTCCCATGATATTATTATTGTCCTTATCGATAATAATTTCCCCAATTTCAGACATAACAGCGGAAAGAGCAAAAGGGAAAAAGAAAGAGGGAGGCGAATAAAACGGAAAGGGTGAAGTGGGGGAGAGGAAAACGAGAGGCAAATGGCAAATAATGTAATGTGGGAGATAAGGGTTTGTGATGGGTACTTGGTATGTTGACTTTTGCGTCGACTCCCCGGCAACGGTGCCAGAAATCCTTCTTTCTACCTCTTGAGCATTGCGTTGGTTTTCCCTTGAAGAGGAAAGTGTGATGCAGCAAAGTAGCATAAGTATTTCCCTCAGTTTTTGAGAACCAAGGTATCAATCCAGTAGGAGGCCACACACGAGTCCCTCGCACCTACACAAACAAATAAATCCTCGCAACCAACGCGATAAGGGGTTGTCAATCCCTACACGGTCACTTACGAGAGTGACATCTGATAGATATGATAAGATAATATTTTTGGTATTTTTATGATAAAGATGCAAAGTAAAGAAAGCAAAATAAAAGCGGCAAAAGAAATAGCTTGTTGTCGGGAGATTAATATGATGGAAAATAGACCCGGGGGCCATAGGTTTCACTAGTGGCTTCTCTCTTGAGCATAAGTATTTACGGTGGGTGAACAAATTACTTTCGAGCAATTGATAGAATTGAGCATAGTTATGAGAATACCTAGGTATGATCATGTATATAGGCATCACGTCCGAGACAAGTAGACCGACTCATGCCTGCACCTACTACTATTACTCCACACATCAAGCGCTATCCAGCATGCATCTAGAGTATTAAGTTCATAAGAATAGAGCAATGCTTTAAGCAATATGACATGATGTAGAGGGATAAACTCATGCAATATGATATAAACCCCATCTTGTTATCCTCGATGGCACCAATACAATACATGCATTGCTGCCCCTACTGTCACTGGGAAAGGACACCGCAAGATTGAACCCAAAGCTAAGCACTTCTCCCATTGCAAGAAAGATCAATCTAGTAGGCCAAATCGAACTGATAATTCAAAGAGACTTGCAAAGATAACCAATCATACATAAAAGAATTCAGAGAAGATTCAAATATTGTTCATAGATAGACTTGATCATAAACCCACAATTCATCAGTCTAACCAAACACACCGCAAAAGTAGATTACATCAAATAGATCTCCACGAGAGAGGGGGAGAACATTGTATTGAGATCCAAAAAGAGAGAAGAAACCATCTAGCTAATAACTATGGACCCGAAGGTCTGAGGTAAACAAATCACACATCATCGGAGAGGCTATGGTGTTGATGTAGAAGCCCTCCGTGATCGACGCCCCCTCCGGCGGAGCTTCGGAACAAGCCCCAAGATGGGATCTCACGGGTACAGAGGTTGCGGCGGTGGAATTAGGTTTTTGGCTCCGTATCTGGTAGTTTGAAGTGCGTGAGGTATATATAGGAGGAAGAAGTATGTCGGTGGAGCAACAGGGGCCCACGTGGGTGGAGGCGCGCCCGGGGGTAGCGCGCCCCCTACCTCGTGGCTTCCTGGTTGAAGTCTTGACGAGGGTCCAAGTCCTCGAATCACGTTCGTTCGAAAATCACATTCCCGAAGGTTTCATTCCGTTTGGACTCCGTTTGATATTCTTTTCTGCGAAACTACGAAATAGGCAAAAAAACAGCAATTACAGGCTAGGCCTTCGGTTAATAGGTTAGTCCCAAAAATAATATAAAAGTGTATAATAAAGCCCAATAATGTCCAAAACAGAATATAATATAGCATGGAGCAATAAAAAATTATAGATACGTTGGAGACGTATCACTACCTCTTGAGCATTGCGTTGGTTTTCCCTTGAAGAGGAAAGGGTGATGCAGCAAAGTAGCGTAAGTATTTCCCTCAGTTTTTTAGAACGAAGGTATCAATCCAGTAGGAGGCCACGCTCAAGTCCCTCGCACCTACACAAACAAATAAAAACCTTGCAACCAACGCAATAAAGGGGTTGTCAATCCCTTCACGGTCACTTACGAAAGTGAGATGTGATAGATATGATAAGATAATATTTTTGGTATTTTAATAATAAAGATGCAAAGTAAAATAAAAGGCAATAAAAATAGTTAAGTGTTGGAAGATTAATATGATGGAAAATAGACCCGGGGGCCATAGGTTTCACTAGTGGCTTCTCTCAAGAGCATAAGTATTACGGTGGGTGAAAAAATTACTGTTGAGCAATTGATAGAATTGAGCATAGTTATGAGAATATCTAGGTATGATCATGTATATAGGCATCACGTCCGTGACAAGTAGACCAACTCCTGCCTGCATCTACTACTATTACTCCACACATCAACCGCTATCTAGCATGCATCTAGAGTATTAAGTTCATAAGAACAGAGTAATGCTTTAAGTAAGATGACATGATGTAGAGGGATAAACTCATGCAATATGATATAAACCCCATCTTGTTATCCTCGATGGCAACAATATAATACGTGCCTTGCTGCACCTGCTGTCACTCGGAAAGGACACCGCAAGATTGAACCCAAAGCTAAGCACTTCTCCCATTGCAAGAAAGATCAATCTAGTAGGCCAAACCAAACTGATAATTCGAAGATACTTGCAAAGATAACCAATCATACATAAAAGAATTCAAAGAAGATTCAAATATTGTTCATAGATAAACTTGATCATAAACCCACAATTCATGAGTCTCAACAAATACACCGCAAAAGAAGATTACATCGATTAGATCTCCACGAGAATCATGGAGAACTTTGTATTGAGATCCAAAGAGAGAGAAGAAGCCATCTAGCTAATAACTATGGACTCGAAGGTCTGAGGTAAACTACTCACACATCATCGGAGAGGCTATGGTGTTGATGTAGAAGCCCTCCATGATCAATGCCCCCTCCGGCAGAGCGCCGAAAAAGGCCCCAAGATGGGATCTCACGGGTACAGAAGGTTGCGGCGGTGGAATTAGGTTTTCGTGGATGCTTCTGTTGGTTTGGGGGTACGTAGGTATATATAGGAGGAAGAAGTACGTTAGTGGAGCAACATGGGCCCCACGAGGATGGAGGGCGCGCCCAGGGGGGTAGGCGCGCCCCCCTACCTCGTGCTCTCCTGGTTGCTTTCTTGACATGGACTCCATGTCCTCTGGATCACGTTCGTTCCAAAAATCACGTTACCGGAGGTTTCATTCCGTTTGGACTCCGTTTTATATTCTTATTATGCGAAACTCTGAAATGGGCAAAAAACAGCAATTTGGGCTGGGCCTCCGGTTAATAGGTTAGTCCCAAAAATAATATAAAAGTGTATAATAAAGCCCTTTAAACATCCAAAACAGAATATAATATAGCATGGAACAATAAAAAATTGTAGATACGTTGGAGACGTATCAAGCATCCCCAAGCTTAATTCCTGCTCGTCCTCGAGTAGGTAAATGTTAAAAACAGAATTTTTGATGTGGAATGTTACTTAGCATAATTTCAATGTAATTCTTCTTATTGTGGCATGAATGTTCAGATTTTATATGATTCAAGATAAAAGTTTGATGTTGATATAAAAACAATAATACTTCAAGCATGCTAACCAAGCAATTATGTCTTATCAAAATAACATAGCCAGAGCAAGTTATCCCTACAAGATCATATAGTCTGGCTATGCTCCTTCTTCCCCACACAAAATATTCATATCATGTACAACCCCGGTTTTAGCCAAGCAATTGGTTCATACTTTTTAACCCGCTTCAGCCTTTTCAACTTTTATGAAATACATGAGCGCAAGCCATGGATATAGCACTATGGTGGAATAAGGTATAATGATAGGGGTTACGTGGGAAGACAAAAAGGGAGAAAGTCTCACATCAACGAGGCTAATCAACGGGCTATGGAGATGCCCATCAATTGATGTCAATGCAAGGAGTAGGGATTGCCATGCAACGGATGCACTTAGAGATATAAGTGTATGAAAGCTCAAACAAAAGAAACTAAGTGGGTGTGCATCCAACTTGCTTGCTCACGAAGACGTCGGGCATTTGAGGAAGCCCATCATTGGAATATACAAGCCAAGTTCTATAATGAAATTTCCCACTAGTATATGAAAGTGACAAAATGAGAGACTCTTTATCATGAAGATCACGGTGCTACTTTGAAGCACAAGTGTGGTAAAAGGATAGTAACATTGTCCCTTCTCTCTTTTTCTCTCGTTTCTTTATTTGGGCCTTTTCTCTCTTTTTTATGGCCTCTTTTTTTTAGTCCGGAGTCTCATCCCGACTTGTGGGGGAATCATAGTCTCCATCATCCTTTCCCTCACTTGGGACAATGCTCTAAAAATGATGATCATCACACTTTTATTTACTTACAACTCATGAATTACAACTCAATACTTTGAACAAAATATGACTTGGATGACTCCAGCGGTGTACCGGGATATGCAATAAATCAAGAACGACATGTATGAAAGAATTATGAATGGTGGCTTTGCCACAAATACAATTTCAACTACATGATCATGCAAAGCAATATGACAATGATGGAGCGTGTCATGATAAACGAAACGGTGGAAAGTTGCATGGCAATATATCTCGGAATGGCTATGGAAATGCCATAATAGGTAGGTATGGTGGCTGTTTTGAGGAAGATATAAGGAGGTTTATGTGTGATAGAGCGTATCATATCACGGGGTTTGGATGCACCGGCGAAGTTTGCACCAACTCTCAAGGTAAGAAAGGGCAATGCACAGTACCTAAGAGGCTAGAAAATTGCAGAAAGGTAAGTGTGCATATAATCCATGGACTCACATTAGTCATAAATAACTCATACACTTATTGCAAAAATTTATTAGCCCTCGAAGCAAAGTACTACTACGCATGCTCCTAGGGGAAGGGTTGGTAGGAGTTAACCATCGCGCGATCCCGACCGCCACACAAAGGATGACAATCAATAAATACCTCATGCTCCGACTTCGTTACATAACGGTTCACCATACGTGCATGCTACGGGAATCACAAACTCCAACACAAGTATTTTTCAATTCCACAATTACTCAACTAGCACAACCATGATATTACCACCTTTATATCTCAAAACAATTATCAATCATCAAATTTCTCATGATATTATAATTAAAGCAAATTGCCATGCTGTTTTAAGACTCTCAAAATAATATAAGTGAAGCATGAGAGAACAATAGTTTCTATAATACAAATCCACCACCGTGCTCTAAAAGATATAAGTGAAGCACTAGAGCGAAACTATATAGCTCAAAAAATATAAGTGAAGCACTTAGAGTATTCTAATAAATTCCAATTTATGTGTGTCTCTCTCAAAATGTGTGTACAGCAAGGATGATTGTGGTAAACTAAAAAAACAAAGACTCAAATCATACAAGACGCTCCAAGCAAAACACATATCATGTGGTGAATAAAAATATAGCTCCAAGTAAAGTTACCGATGGAAGTAGACGAAAGAGGGATGCCTTCCGGGGCATCCCCAAGCTTTGAATTTTTGGTGTCCTTAGATTATCTTGGGGTGCCATGGGCATCCCCAATCTTAGGCTCTTCCAATCCTTGTTCCATAATCCATCAAATCCTTACCCAAAACTTGAAAACTTCACAACACAAAACTTAACAGAAAATCTCGTGAGCTCCGTTAGCGAAAGAAAAAAAAACACCACTTCAAGGTACTGTATTGAACTCATTCTTTATTTATATTGGTGTTAAACCTACTGTATTCCAACTTCTCTATGGTTTATAAACTATTTTACTAGCCATAGATTCATCAAAATAAGCAAACAACACACGAAAAACAGAATCTGACAAAAACAGAACAGTCTGTAGTAATCTGTAACTAACGCAAACTTCTGGAACTCCACAAAATATACCAAAATAGGAAGACCTAGAAAATTTGTTTATTGATCTTCTGAAATTGGAATCAATATTTTATCACGTTCTGGTGATTTTTAACAATTGTTTTCGTGAACAGAAAGTTTCTGGAATTTTCAGCAAGATCAAATAACTAACATCCAAGAAGTTCCTATAGGTTAAACTTGGCACAAACACTAATTAAAACATAAAAACAAATCTAACCAGAGGCTAGATCAAGTATTTATTCCTAAACAGAAGCAAAAAGCAAAAAAACTAAAATAAAATTGGGTTGCCTCCCAACAAGCGCTATCGTTTAACGCCCCTAGCTAGGAATAAAAGCAAGGATAGATCTAGGTATTGCCATCTTTGGTAAGCAATCCATAAGTGGCTCTCATAATTGATTCATATGGTAGTTTAATTTTCTTTATAGGAAAGTGTTCCATGCCTTTCTTTAAGGGAAATTGGAATCTAATATTCCCTTCCTTCATATCAATAATTGCACCAATCGTTCTAAGGAAAGGTCTACAAAGAATAATAGGACATGAAGGATTGCAATCTATGTCAAGAACGATAAAATCTACGGGCACATAGTTCCTATTTGCAACAATAAGAACATCATTAATTCTTCCCATAGGTTTCGTAATGGTGGAATCCGCAAGGTGCAAGTTTAAAGAGCAATCATCAAATTCGCGGAAACCTAACAAATCACACAAAGTTTTTGGAATCGTGGAAACACTAGCACCCAAATCATACAAAGCATAGCATTCATGATCTTTAATTTTAATTTTAATAGTAGGTTCCCAGTCATCATAAAGTTTTCTAGGGATAGAAACTTCCAACTCAAGTTTTTCTTCATAAGATTGCATCAAAGCATCAACGATATGCTTGGTAAAAGCTTTATTTTGGCTATAAGCATGAGGAGAATTTAGTACGGATTGCAACAAGGAAATAAAATCTATCAAAGAGCAATTATCATAATTAAATTCCTTGAAATCCAAAATAGTGGGTGAGGGAGTCCTGGATTAGGGGGTATCCGGACAGCCGGACTGTATACAACGTTCGGACTATTGAAGCGTGAAGATACAAGACTCAAGACTTCGTCCCGTGTCCGGATGGGACTATCCTTGGCGTGGAACGCAATCTTGGCGATCCGGATATTGTATTTCCTTCCTTGTAACCGACTCCGTGTAAACCCTGGCCCTCTCCGGTGTCTATATAAACCGGAGAGGTTGGTCCTTAGAAGGCCGATCACAATTACAATCATACCATCATAGGCTAGCTTCCAGGGTTTAGCCTCTACGATCTTGTGGTAGATCTACTCTTGTACTACCCATATCTTCAATATTAATCAAGCAGGAAGTAGGGCTTTACCTCCATCGAGAGGGCCCGAACTGGGTAAACATTGTGTCCCTTGCTTCCTGTTACCATCAGCCTAGACGCACAGATCGGGACCCCCTACCCGAGATCCGCCGGTTTTGACACCGACATTGGTGCTTTCATTGAGAGTTCCTCCGTGTCGTCGCCACAGGGCTCGATGGCTCCTTCAATCATCGTCAACAACACGGTCCCGGGTGAGACTTTTCTCCCCAGACAGATCTTCGTGTTCGGGCGGCTTACCATGGCCAATTCAGCCATCTGGAGCAGATCGATAGCTACGCCCCTGGCCACCAGATCAGGATCGGAAACCTGAACTACATGGCGGACATCCATGGAGACTGGATCTTCGACGGATTCGGGCCTATGCCAGGAGCACCGGACAGTCACGACGAGCACGGCTTAGACCTGCTGTCGGACAAAGCTCGGGGTATCACCCCCGCAGTAGCCTCGGACCTAAATCCGGAGCAGGCTGCGTTGCCTAAGGACGGAGGGCTGGACCCCGCCCCGCAGGTCGCACACTCATCGGCGGTGGAGCCGAACACGGGCCTTACCTCTGTGGTGGCCTGTGACTCCGGACCCCCGGATTCGTATCCGGATGTTGGTTCCGGCCCGCGCACTCCCGTGCCAGTCGAGCCAGGTTGGGCTCCGGTAATGGAGTTCACCGCTGCGGATATCTTCCAGCACTCGCCCTTTGGCGACATGCCGAACTCATTAAAAACTCTCTCTTTGACAGAAAATTCTGGGCCAAACGTTGTCCGGCTCGAGTGGGAAGCAGGCGACGAAGAAATTCTTTGCCCACCCACCACCCACTTCATAGCCGCGGTCGAGGATTTAACCGACGTGCCTGACTTCGACTCCGAAGGCATCGACGGTATGGACGATGATGCAGGAGAAGATTCGGAATCTATGGGGCGCTGGACTTCTGCCTTGTCACACGACATATACATGGTGGATACGCCCAAAGAGGACAAAGGCGACAATCCGGAAGATAAAACCCCTGGGCAAAAGCCAAAGCGACGGTGCAAACGCCGCTCTAAGTCCAGCAATAGTAAAAATAGTGACAAGATCATACAGACCCAGCGATGGAGCAGGGCGAACCAGGCCACCCTGAACACAGTTTGGAGCAGACGCCCGAGGACAATGATCCCGACGGACAAGGTCATCAAACCGAACCAGCACAAGAAAACAGTCCGGACGACGATGCATTCATCATCCCGGAAAACGCTGCGTGGAACAAGATAACCTCCACAGAAGCTTATGGCCACCGCAAGAAGTCTAAAGAAGCAGAAGCAACGGCTCAAAGCCGCACAGGAAACGCTCAACCGTAGATGGAATAAAGTGCTAGACACTGAAGAAAGATACGACGATGATCGCATACAAAAAGCTATCCAAAATGCAAGCTACTGCCAGAATTCGACGACGAAGCTGTACCACTTTATAACCGCAACAAAGCATCTACCGACGCCGCGCATGATCTACGTGAACACCTGGATAAGATAGCTGGCGTGGCCAGGTCCATTTATGGATCTAAAGGACACACCCCGACGAGGGACTATGGTCACCAAAACGATCATGCCAATCGAATACCAGTTCGGAATAAACACCAGACACAACAACGTACCGACGGCATGCCACGACAAAGCCCGGATACAGAGGGCTGCTTACCCTCTGTCTTTACCGAAGAAATCTTGGACCATGAATTTCCACAGGGCTTTAAACCTGTGGAATATAGAGGCATCTGACGAACGACATACCTGTGTGTATCGGATCGAGGATTGTATCCTGCATATACATATGGCTCGTGGGATGACCTCCACGCCATCAAATACCTTCCCCTCAAACTGAAGGGACCAGCTCGACACTGGTTGAAAAGCCTCCCCAAAAATTCAATTGGGGGTTGGGAGGAACTCGAGGACACTTTCAGGGCCAATTTTCAAGGGACCGATGTCTGGCCTCCGGATGCTGACGATTTAAGTCACATAATCCAACAACCCGGAGAGTCCGCCCGCAAGCTTTGGAACAGATTCCTCACTAAGAAGAACCAAATCATCAATTGTCCGGACACCAAAGCTTTAGCGGCTATTCAAACACAGCATCCGTGACGAGTGGCTCGCCAGACACCTCGGCCAAGAAAAGCCGAGGACAATGGCAGCCTTAACAAGCCTCATGACCCGCTTTTGTGCGGGTGAAGATAGCTGGCTAGCCCGTAAAGGCACCAGCGACCCCAGCACATCCGAAATAAGGGATGGCAACAGGAAGCCACGGCATAATAAAAACAAACGCCAAAACAAGGAAGAGAGCCTGGATAACACAACGGTCAATGCCGGATTCAGGGGCTCTCGACCTGATCAGCAAAAGAAGCATCTAAAGGCAGTAAAGAGGGACCGTCCGGTCTGAATAGAGTCCTAGACAGACTGTGACAAATTCATGGCACTTCGACAAACTCAGGAACCACACGCATACGAGAGAGTCTTTGGGTCTTGAAGCAGGCCGGCAAATTAAATGTCGAACACAAGGGAAGGGAAACACCAAGTGAAGACGAGGATGAACCTCGCCAGCCGAACACCGGGGGACAGAAAAAATTCCCACCAGAGATTAAAATAGTGAACATGATTTACGCAACTCACACATCCATGAGAAGGCACGAACGCGCGCATAGAGATGCGCTCGATATAGAGCCCATCGTACTCACAGCTAACCACTAGATGTCTTATCCGATCACCTTCGATCACTGGGACGGCCGAACTAGTATTCGGCGCGGAGGATCAAAGGCCTTGGTGCTTGACCCAATAATCGACGGATACCATCTCACCCATGTCCTCATGGACGGCGGCAGCAGTCTCAATTTAATATTTGAGGACACTGTCCGCAGGATGGGGATAGACCCATCCAGAATTAACCAAAGCAACACCACCTTTGAAGGGGTGATACCAGGCGTTGAAGCCCACAAAGAGGGCTCCGTCGTACTGGAGGTAACATTCGGCTCTCCAGGCAACTCCAGAAGCGAAGAGCTACCCTTCATCATTGCACCCTTCCAAAGCGACTATCATGCATTGCTTGGAAGAGCGGCCTTCGCCCGCTTCAACGCATTGCCGCACTATGGCTACCTTACACTCAATATGCCCGGTCCACGTGGCGTCATCACCGTTAGCGGAATCACAAAGCGCTCTTCACGCGCAGAGGAACTCACCACGGCCTTAGTGGCCGGACTATAAGCGGGCTCCAAACTCAGAAAATATGACTGGTCATTAAGACCACAGACATGGTTAGACAAGTCCGATCGCCCGGATAAAATTGAATCAGGGCACCGTATATGTAATCCCATAGTGGACACCAGGGGCTATAAATATTTAATACAGCCCCACACTTGGCTCAACCTTATTGGCAGGCCAACATATTACACTTTTACTATCCATCGCATACTTACGTTGTACTCTCTTACGAGTTTTCTTTTTTCACAGACAACATTCACACGATACCCTTCCAGGATACGGCACAACGGAGACAAAGGCGCAGACGTGCAGCAGGGCCCCGTTCAACAGGTTTCTTTTTAGATTAAGCCCCTGTGTAAACCTTTTCTATTGCCTCTTGTTGTTCAATCATCCCATGGGTTCCATACCCACAGAGGATACTGCCGTTATTGGCATTTCGCCACGACAGATTAACGCACGCACCTGGAAACATTGTGGTTTATAATGACCGGCATTCTTGAGCCCATAAATGCATTATAAAGTCTGAATACCTTCCGGAGTGTTCGGCGTCACGAGTTTGGGCTTATATGCATCAGCTCCGAATCATGTCTTTGGTCAAATGTTGGGTTTGCCCGGCTCCTGGGTTTGCCGCCTTACGTTCTGTTACTATCGGCTAAGGTGGCCAAAGGAGAACTACTGCGATTGTGCCCTGGTTATTCCGGACGAGCACCTCAGTAGAGAAAGCCGTAATCGATCACATGATACAGCGAGACTGTTCAACCACTCGAAGACTTATCGGAATCTTTAGGATCCCTCCGCATTAACGAAGGACCGTTTCCCGGTCATGTACACACGCGCCCATATTCGGATGCAAGCGAAGGTACCAGGGGCTACATAGTAGCCCCACCATTAGACTCCCATGGCTAAGCGAAAGCGTTCTGACTATATAGTCCGGTTGCCTAGTTCGACGTGCGATCACCTCCTTAATGGACCAAGACGTTGGATCAAGTGTGATTATGCATATTTTTTCTCGAACACCCCCGCATTATATGCGTGGGGGCTGAAGCCAACGACTGCTAACTTTCGGATTAAATGTATGTATGTATGTATATATATATATATATATATATATATATATATATATATATATATATATACAAAACGGCCGCACAGGGGACGCAATAATACTTTCAGGCACAAAGTATAAATATAGCCTTATAACCAAAATAACATTGTTTCTACAATGATACGATTCATCACTCGAACAAGACATTCTTCGAGCACTGCGCCCCTATTAGGCGGGCACCTTCTGTGACATGCGCCAGGTAGTGCTCGGCCGGATATTGGCCCCCCGCCGGATCCTGGGTCGCTATAATGGTGGCCTCCATATCCGTCCAATAGGCTTTAACGCGGGCAAGAGCCATTCGTGCACCTTCTATGCACGCCGACCTCCTCATGGCGTCGATCCAAGGCACGGCCCCAAGGAATTGCTGCACCAAGCCAAAGTAACTGTCCGGCTTAGGCCCCTTCGGCCAAAGATGGTCTATCACAGACCGCATTGCAAGCCCGGACAGCCTGTGAAGCTCCGCTACAGCAGCCATCTTGTCAATTAACGGCAGCGGGCGAGTGGGAGCATTGAATTGCAACCAGAAAAGCTTCTCCACTTCCTTATCACCCTGATCCTCAAATAACTTGGCAGCGTCATCTGTACTCTTCGCCAAATCCGCATACGCGTCCACAGGACTCCAGCGTCCATCCAGGGGAGCGTACTTCGGATCGAAAAACTTCGTCCGCAGCAAGTAGGAGCCTCCAGCCGCGATTTTACCGGCCTGTTGAAACTCCTCCCGCGCACCCCTGAGCTCGGTCCGTATTTCCTTGGTGGCATTAAGTGCCTTGTTCTGATCGGTCGAACTATCCTTATGCTCCTTTTTAAGGAGCTCATACCGGTCAGCGGCATTTTTTAACTCCACAGCCATTTAGGTTATCTTTTCCTTGCTTCGACGATGAGCAGCCTATTCGGATCTCAATTCTTCGGCCGCCTTTAGGGCAGCCGCATCGCTAACCCGAGCTTGTTCCTTGGCCTGGGCAAGTTCCGCCCTCAGGGCCTCCACGGCAGCAGCACCATCTACAGTCCGAACATATTACATTAATATCATGCCGCCTCCATATTTTCCTATACAAAGGAAGGCAGAGCACATACCTTGTGATTTGTCCAGCCGCTCGTTCACCAGCGTGATATCGGCATCAATCGATCCAATCTGCCTGGTTAGTTCGGCAACTTCAACGGACTGGTCGGCGGCCGGACCCACAGGTACCTGCACGTATTTACAGTGCAATCATTGATTTATGATCCCCCGTTTACCGCCTAGGGCGGGCAACCAGAGTCTCAGGGGCTACTATCTATATGGAGCACACCTAACGCGTGCCTTACAGCCAAAAATAGTGTATTCTTCACTACATACCTCAAAGCCTCTGAGCAGACTTGTAAATGCTTCATTCAAACCGCTTGTAGCGGATGAAATCTTCTTGAGCACCGTGCTCAATAATGAGCGGTGCTCCTCCGAGAGTGCAGCTCGCTCCAGTAGGCCCGTCATTACGTCCGGTCGGACATTGAACTGTGCCGGACCCTTCCCATCGCCCCTCGTGGGAGCCAAACACTCCGGGCTAAGGGCGGCTGACGCATTGGCTTCCGGCTTCGGCAGATCCGGACTCCTCCGTGACGACACCTCGGTGTCGCCCGCTTCATGAGCCGGAGAGGTGGGTGGGGTCTCGCTCTCCATCATCTCCGGAGGAAGATCCCCCGAAGACGAACTTTGTTGAGAAAGGCTGCTAGCCGAACTGCGAAAGACGAATCCTGGTTATTGATCTAGGAGAAACGCAGTACCTTCGAAGTTAAAGATTAACTTACAGCTCGGTGGAGGGTTGGCCCGTTGGTGGGCACGACGCGGTGAGGGTGCCCGTCGGGACAGAGCCCCCTGGTGATATCTTTTTCCCTGGTTTGGGCATCTCCGTCTCCGAGTCTTTGGAGGCAGCCCTCTTCTTCCCGCGCGGGGAGGAGGCCTTAGCCTCCCCTTCCAGACTATCCTCCTTAGGGGAGGCAACAATTCCCCCGGTTCGGATGCGTAGCGTGTGAAGTTCGGTTTCTTCGTTCTTCCCCTTGTCTTTCCCTAAGGGCATTCTTCTAAGTACCTAGTCAAGCGTCTTGGCCATGGTGGGACCAGGCGAGCCTTCGGGAAGTGGCGCCAGACACCTGATTCTCTCCGCCTTGCTGAGCCATTCCTGGCCACGGACGATTTTCAGAATAAACAATTATGACAAATACAAAACAAGGTGTCCGGTATCAAGTTTACTTACTTGGGTATCTAGGCGATTGCAGCTTAGGCCCGCATCCTCGGTGGTGTCCGGACACTCTACTTTCGGTCCGAAGAATAATTTGCACATCCCTTCGAGCTTCAGGCCGAAGAAGTGCTTAACAGTCCGCGGACCCTCTGGATTGAACTCCCACATCCGGAGAGGCCGGCGTTGGCACGACAACATCCGTCGGATTAACATCACTTGCATTATGCTGACAAGGTTAATGTCCCTCTCAAGAAGCTCTCGGATGCGGCTCTGCAGTACTGGTACATCACCAGCGGGCCCCCAATTCCATCCTATGTCGATCCAAGACGCTAGTTGTGACGGAGGGACCGAGCAAAACTCGGGTGCGGCCACCCACTTTGTGCCTCTGGGAGCCGTGACATAAAACCACCTCCGTTGCCATACATCGGATACTTCTGGGAAAGAACCCTCTGGCCATGGGGCATCAGCGTTCCTGCTTATTACGGCACCCCGCACTCTGCGTGTCGCCTCGATCATCTTGACTTCACATTGAAGGTCTTGAGCCATAAGTCAAGTGTGGGGTGACATGGAGGAAGGCCTCGCACACTATGATGAACGCATTTAGATATGGAGGATAGCGTCCGGAGCTAGATCATGAAAATCCAACCCATAATAGAACATGAGCCCCCTCACAAAAGGATCGAGGGTGAGGCCCAAGCCACGAAGGAAGTGAGGAACAAACATGACGCACTCATTGGGCTCCGGTGTAGGGATGACCTGTCCTGGAGCAGGAAGCCTGTGATGGATGTCGGCGGTCAGATATCCGACATCCCTAAGCTTCGCAAGGTCCTCCTTTTGGATCGAGGAGGCCACCCACCGACATTGAGGGTTGGATCCGGACATATTGGAGGATCTAGGGTGTTGGAGCTTAGATCTCGGGTGTTGGAACTCGAGGTGCGAGAAGGCACGAGCGAGGTGGAAAAGAGGCATAGGCCTCGGCCCCTTTTATAAAGGGGGTGAATATCAAGAGTCCTTAGGGTGACCGCTTGAAGTTTAACTAACAGCACATGGAGTCATACCAACGGTCGTCATAGGGCTATGCACGCCCTCACTAATGGAAGATCCCGTAATAAGAGGAACACGATCTCTGCTTCGACAGGACGTGCCAATAAAATCGCCTCGCAGCGCGAGTCGAGGTGGGGCGGGAAGCACCGGTTCGTGTTGGACCAGGCCGTGATGCAAGGGCACGACATCCGGACACGTGAGTGTTCAATAATTACTTTGGATATTCGGAGAAGGAACCCGCCCTGCAATGCCGAAGACAAGACTACGCGCCGGACTCATCGTCATTGAAGCCTGGTTCAGGGGCTACTGAGGGAGTCCTGGATTAGGGGGTATCCGGACAGCCGGACTGTATACAACGTCCGGACTATTGAAGCTTGAAGATACAAGACTCAAGACTTCGTCCCGTGTCCGGATGGGACTATCCTTGGCGTGGAAGGCAAGCTTGGCGATCCGGATATTGTATTTCCTTCCTTGTAACCAACTCCGTGTAAACCCTAGCCCTCTCTCGTGTCTATATAAACCGGAGAGGTTGGTCCTTAGAAGGCCGATCACAATTACAATCATACCATCATAGGCTAGCTTCCAGGGTTTAGCCTCTATGATCTCGTGGTAGATCTACTCTTGTACTACCCATATCTTCAATATTAATCAAGCAGGAAGTAGGGTTTTACCTCCATCGAGAGGGCCCGAACCTGGGTAAACAGTGTGTCCCTTGCTTCCTGTTACCGTCAGCCTAGACGCACAGATCGGGACCCCCTACCCGAGATCCGCCGGTTTTGACACCGACATTGGTTCATTAATATCTAGAGTTTTGATCTCTTCAATCGCACTTTTACCAATTTTTGCATCAATATCTAAAAACTCCAAATTTTTGGAACGCCTTCTAGGTAAAGGTGACTCATATTCAGTCCCATCATTATCAATATTCATATTGCAAAACAAAGATTTAATAGGGGACACATCAATAACTTTTAGATCTTCATCTTTATTTTCATAGAAACTAGAAGAACACGCCTTCACAAAGCAATCTTTCTTAGCACGCATCCTAGCGGTTCTTTCTTTACACTCATCAATAGAAATTCTCATGGATTTGAGAGACTCATTGATATCATGCTTAGGTGGAATAGATCTAAGTTTCAAATAATCGACATCAAGAGAAATTCTATCTACGTTCCTAGCCAATTCATCAATCTTAGGCAGCTTTTCTTCAAGCAAAGCATTGAAATTCTTTTGTGAATTCATAAATTCTTTAACACTGATCTCAAATTCAGAGGGCATCTTATTAAAATTTCCATCAGAGTTATTGTAGAAATTACCATAATTATTAGAGGAATTACTAGGATACGACCTAGGATTAAAGTTTCCTCTATATGCGTTGTTACCAAAATTATTCCTACCAACAAAATTCACATCCATAGATTCATTATTATTCTCAATCAAAGTAGACAAAGGCATATAATTAGGATCAGAAGAAACA
The DNA here is from genome assembly GCA_021605145.1 of Aegilops bicornis. Taxonomy (NCBI): domain Eukaryota; kingdom Viridiplantae; phylum Streptophyta; class Magnoliopsida; order Poales; family Poaceae; genus Aegilops; species Aegilops bicornis. The sequence continues at coordinate 580,127,840 of CM038675.1, forward strand.
CTCTTAGTAGCAAATAATTTCATAAGTTCATCCATCTTTCCACTCAAAACATTAATTTCTTCTATCACATGCACTTTTTTATTAGTTGATCTCTCAGTGTGCCATTGAGAATAATTAACCATAATATTATCTAGGAGTTTAGTAGCTTCTACTAAAGTGATTTCCATAAAAGTGCCTCCCGCGGCCGAATCTAAAAGATTTCTAGAAGCAAAATTCAATCCGGCATAAATTTTTTGTAAAATCATCCACAAATTCAAACCATGTGTAGGGCAATTACGTATCATTAATTTCATCCTCTCCCAAGCTTGTGCAACATGTTCATGATTAAGTTGCTTAAAATTCATAATATCATTTCTAATAGAGATGATCTTAGCGGGAGGAAAATACTTACAGATAAAAGCATCTTTGCACTTATTCCAAGAATCAATACTATTTTTAGGCAAAGATGAAAACCAAGCCTTAGCACGACCTCTAAGCGAAAAAGGAAATAGCTTCAATTTAACAATATCATTGTCCACATCTTTATTCTTTTGCATATCACACAAATCGACGAAGCTATCTAGATGGGTAGCTGCATCTTCACTAGGAAGGCCGGCGAATTGATCTTTCATGACAAGATTCAATAAAGCAGTATTGATTTCACAAGATTCAGTATCGGTAAGAGGAGCAATCGGAGTGCTAAGCAAATCATTGTTGTTGGTATTGGTAAAGTCACACAATTTAGTATTATCTTGAGCCATCATGACAAGCAAGCAATCCAACACACGAGCAAACAAGAAGCGAGCAAAGAAAAAGAGGCGAACGGAAAAAGAGAGGGAGAATAAAACGGAAAGGGTGAAGTGGGGGAGAAGAAAACGAGAGGCAAATGGCAAATAATGTAATGCGGGAGATAAGATTTTGTGATGGGTACTTGGTATGTTGACTTTTGCGTAGACTCCCCGGCAACGGCGTCAGAAATCCTTCTTGCAACCTCGCACTGCGTTGGTTTTCCCTTGAAGAGGAAAGGGTGATGCAGCAAAGTAGCATAAGTATTTCCCTCAGTTTTTGAGAACGAAGGTATCAATCCAGTAGGAGGCCACGCTCAAGTCCCTCGCACCTACACAGACAAATAAAAACCTCGCAACCAACACAATAAAGGGGTTGTCAATCCATTCCGGTCACTTACGAAAGTGAGATCTGATAGATATGATAAGATAATATTTTTGGTATTTTTATAATAAAGATGCAAAGTAAAATAAAAGGCAATAAAAATAGCTAAGTGTTGGAAGATTAATATGATGGAAAATCGAGCCGGGGGCCATAGGTTTCACTAGTGGCTTCTCTCAGGAGCATAATTATTACGGTGGGTGAACAAATTATTGTTGAGCAATTGATAGAATTGAGCATAGTTATGAGAATATCTAGGTATGATCATGTATATAGCCATCACTTCCGTGACAAGTAGACCGACTCCTGCCTACATCTACTACTATTACTCCACACATCGACCGCTATCCAACATGCATCTAGAGTATTAAGTTCATAAGAACAGAGTAAGGCTTTAAGTAAGATGACATGATGTAGAGGGATAAACTTATGCAATATGATATAAAACCCATCTTGTTATCCTCGATGGCAACAATACAATACGTGCCTTGCTGCCCCTGCTGTCACTGGGAAAGGACACCGCAAGATTGAACCAAAGCTAAGCACTTCTCCCATTGCAAGAAAGATCAATCTAGTAGGCCAAACCAAACTGATAATTCGAAGAGACTTGGAAAGATAACCAATCATACATAAAAGAATTCAGAGAAGATTCAAATATTGTTCATATATAAACTTGATCATAAACCCACAATTCATCGGTCTCAACAAAAACACCGCAAAAGAAGATTACATCGAATAGATCTCCACGAGAATCGTGGAGAACTTTGTATTGAGATCCAAAGAGAGAGAAGAAGCCATCTAGCTAATAACTATGGACCCGAAGGTCTGAGGTAAACTACTCACACATCATCGGAGAGGCTATGGTGTTGATGTAGAAGCCCTCCGTGATCAATGCCCCCTCCGGCAGGACGCCAAAAAAGGCCCCGAGATGGGATCTCACGGGTACAGAAGGTTGCAGCGGTAGAATTAGGTTTTCATGGATGCTTCTGTTGGTTTGGGTGTACGTTGGTATATATAGGACGAAGAAGTACGTCGGTGGAGCAACATGGGCCCCACGAGGGTGGAGGGCGCGCCCAGAGGGGTAGGTGCGCCCCCCTGCCTCGTGCTCTCCTGGTTGCTTTCTTGACGTGGACTCCAAGTCCTCTGGATCACGTTCGTTCCAAAAATCACGTTCCCGAAGGTTTCAATCCGTTAGATATTATTTTTCTGTGAAACTCTGAAATAGGCAAAAAACAACAATTTGGTTTGGGCCTCCGGTTAATATGTTAGTCCCAAAAATAATATAAAAGTGTATAATAAAGCCCTTTAAACATCCAAAATAGAATATAATATAGCATGCAACAATAAAAAATTATAGATACATTGGAGACGTATCATCCCCAACCAAGAGGCGCAGGACAGCAGCCAGCTCATCGTCGGGCAGGGCCTCCAGCCTCAGGCGAATCTTGTCTTCTTCATCTCCAAGCTCCCACAAAGGCTGCCAGAAGTGGGGCAACGCGCAGCGTCAAGAATTCCCTCAGGAGCATAGCCCCGGTCACTTTGGCCGCCTTCGCGCTGCCTGGCTTCAAGTCAGTCTTCATCTGCTCCAACACCGACAACGCCCGCTTGTCAGTGAGCTCTGCACGAGGCCACCTGTCGGTGTCAAAACCGGCGGATCTCGGATGGGGGGTCCCGAACTGTGCGTCTAAGGCGGATGGTAACAGGAGGCAGGGGACACGATGTTTACCCAGGTTCGGGCCCTCTCTATGGAGGTAATACCCTACTTCCTGCTTGATTGATCTTGATGATATGAATAGTACAAGAGTTGATCTACCACGAAATCGTAGAGGCTAAACCCTAGAAGCTAGCCTATGGTATGATTGTTGTTGTCCTACGGACTAAACTCTCCGGTTTATATAGACACCGGAGGGGGCTAGGGTTACACAGAGTCGGTTACAATGGGAGGAGATCTACATATCCATATTGCCAAGCTTGCCTTCCACGCCAAGGAGAGTCCCATCCGGACACGAGACGAAGTCTTCAATCTTGTATCTTCATAGTCCAACAGTCCGGCCAAAGGATATAGTCCGGCTGCCCAGACACCCCCTAATCCAGGACTCTCTCAGTAGCCCCTGAACCAGGCATCAATGACGATGAGTCCAGCGCGCAGATTGTCTTCGGCATTGCAAGGCGGGTTCCTCCTGTGAATACTCCATAGAAGATTTTGAACACAAAGATATTGTCCGGCTCTGCAAAACAAGTTCCACATACCACCATAGAGAGAATAATATTTCCACAAATACGACTTGCTGACATATTTGATATCACGACATCATACCATGGCCCGGTTATTATCGAGCCGTTTTTCTCAACCAGCCTTGGCGCATATCGCGAGGCGGTTTCCTTGGCACGTCTTGTCGAAGCAGAGATCGTGTCCCCTTATCACGGGATTCTCATCAATACGGGCGTGGGTAACCCAACCGCGCCATCAATCGCGGCGCTTGGGGAATAAGCGAGTTAACCAGGCTAGTGGGGGCGTATAGTTTCGTCCGCCTTTATAAAGGGATAAGGGTTCACCTTTTTTCACCCACGCCTTCTTCCTCCTCGCTCATCCATTCTTGCGCACTCGAGCTCCAACACCCAAGTTCGCACCTTTCTCCTCATACCGCCCCAACCATGTCCAGAGCGGGAGGAAAGTGGATGAAATCACGGAGGAGGACATCAAAAAGCTGAGGGGGGCCGAATACTTGGCCGCAAACATCGTGCACCGGCTGCCCGACGAGGGGCAGATCGTCCCTACCCCGGAACCTTACGAGAGGGTAGTTTTTCTTACCCACTTCGTCCATGGACTGGGGTTCCCCCTCCACCCGTTCGTCCGCGGCCTCATGTTCTACTACGGGATGGACTTCCACGATCTGGCCCCGAACTTCATCCTCAACATCTCGGCGTTTATCGTCGTGTGCGAGGCCTTCCTCCGCGTCCAACCCCACTTCGGCCTGTGGCTGAAGACCTTCAATGTTAAGCCGAAGGTTGTAGGAAGCCAGCAGGCGGAATGTGGAGGTTCCATGGTGGGAAAAATGCCCAACGTTACATGGCTCGAGGGATCCTATGTGGAGACCATAAAGGGGTGGCAGTCGGGGTGGTTCTACATCACCGAGCCGCGCGACACCAACTGGGTGGCGGTCCCCGAGTTTCGATCTGGAATCCCCATGCGGCTCACCTCCTAGAAAGAGAAGGGCCTGTCCTGGGGCTCACCAATAGAGCTGGCCGGACTCTAGAAATGTATCCGGAACATGATAAGCAAGAAACTTAAGCTTGTCAACATGGTCCAGGTCATGCTCTTCCGCCGGATCCTCCCGTGTCAACAACGGGCATTCAATTTATGGGAGTTCGACCCGGCCCAGCACCAGACCCTACGCGAGCTTTTTTACACGACGCACAAGGACGTCTGGAGGGTGTTGTTCAAGGGTGCCGAGGTCCCCTCTTCCCTTACCGAGGATCGTGGACTTAGCGCAAAGCGCCCTGCAAATCCGGTATGTTTTTTTATACCTTATAGGGTTTTTACTTTCCCCCGCTTAATCATGTGCGGGATCTGAGCTCCCATGCCTTTGACAGGACTGGGAGGAGAGAGCGGAGCAAATCGACTGCCTGGCGCCCCTACCCGAAGATCCATCCGACGCTCTTCTCACGAAGATGCTGACTCCGGCGCCTTATGAGGTGCTGGAGAAGAAGGCCAAGAAGAAGGCCGCGGGGACTCGAAAGAGCTCCCGTTGTCAGGTGATATTGGACTCATCGTCCGATAACTCCGAGACGCACTCCTCTCGTGAAGACGAGGAGGAGGAAGATGAAGATTCTCCCCCTCCAGTCGGCGGAGACAATAAAAGGTAGGCCGCCCTAACCGGGGAGGCCGGAGGGTCCAAGAAGGGAAGGACTCTCCTTCCGGACTGCTCCACAACCGCCGCTCACAGCGACGATGAGTGGTTGACCAGGGACAAACCCCTGGCGAAGTCGTAAGTATTTGGATACCAGAGTAATTCATAGTATGCTTTTTACTGCACTGCTTCTCCTTATGCCGAATATTATTATGCAGTCCGCCTCAAGCCCGCATCGACGTATCCTCGTCGGACGGTTCTTTGGACCCGTCGGCTATGAGTAGCGGTTCGCTTCCGACCGCCTCCACCCCTTGCCCTACGGACAAAGTTGAAGTGTTGTCTCAAAGGGCACCAAGTCGAGGGGAGGTAGTCCTGGAGGCGCCTAAAGGCGACATTCCGGACCCTGGGCGCAAAGGGAGCAAGACCCCCGCGGGCTCCAAGTTCGGCCCTAAGCCGAACACCGCACCGGAACCACCAGTGGTCCCGGACTCCGGCAGGCGGCCTCCTGCTAAGAGGGGCAAGCCGCCCGTGCCGGTGACCTCCGTCCATCCGGAGGCACCGGACAACTTGCTGGAAGTGCTTCGGAGCGCTTCCATCGACGAGGAGCACCGCACTATTATGAGTGCGGTGATCGAGAAGGTTAGGTCCGCCAAAAGCGGACTAACCGAAGCTTGTGCCAGCCTCCTAACAGGCTTTGAGGTAAGTAGTCGAAATATATAAGAATATTACCGCATAGACAGTAGCCCCTAATGCTCTGTTAGGCGTTCGCGAAGAAAAGCCGAATAGAGGATCAAATAATAACTGCAGGAGTCTAATCCAAATATGTCTATATGCGTATGCAGGCTTCACTGCTGGCCGCTGCCGCACGTACTGCGGAGGTCGCCGCACTGAAGCAGAACCTCGAGCGGTCCGAGGAAGAACTCGGCCTTGCCAAGAGGCAGCTCGAGGAGAACAAAGGTAAGGAATACTTTGTTTGTATATAGAAAAGAAACTTGGTTGCAAAATAATAGGATCATCATGAATGTGCCAGGGTCCACAATCGAAGTGGCGGCCCTGAAGCAGGCGATGTCCGAGGCCGAAGACAAAGTGGCCAAGGAGCGTACCGAGCGAGAAAAACAAGAGGCCTGAGTAAGCGAGGTGCAGCAAGAGCTTCAAGAACTCGTGAATAAGCACGAGTCCTTGGAGCGTGACTCGAAGACACGAGAGTCCGAGCTTGCCAAGGCCCTCAAAAGCGCAAAGCATGCCAAGGTCGAAGCCCAAAAGGCCCTCCAGGAAATTGAGGCGGTGAAGTAGATAGCAACGGGTAAGGCATTCATTATGCAAAGCAAGAATGCGAAAGAAAATTCCCTTTTACGTACCCGAGTTCGAAGCTCTCCCGGAGCGTTCGCAGATCTGCCCCGCAGTGTGTCTGATGCCGTGGAGTTCTACCGGGCCGAGGAGGGAAGCTCGACGGAGAAGTTGTTCTGGTCTCAGTATACTGGGACCGAACACCCGATGCCCGTGAGCGACCAGCTGAAGCAACTGGTCGAGCTCCACAAGGCGGCCGAACAGGCCATGAGGGGCCTTATAGTCCGGATGTGGCCTGGCGATTCCCTTCCCAACAGCTACTTCGGCCTAGTGAGGCGGCTTGTGGATGCTTGCCCACGGCTGGAAGTCATAAAGCGGTTCGTCTGCATCGAAGGTGCACGCCGGGCTTTTGCCCGTGCGAAGGTGCACTGGGCCAAGATGGACGCCGAGAAGCTGGTGAAGGAGGGGCCGCCGCAGGGCAAGGAGCATCGCCACCCTGAAATGTATTATGAGGGTGTCCTGAAGGGTGCCCGTCTTGTGGCGGACGAGTGTGCGAAGGATGTAAGTTTTGAATGAACTTGCTCGTGTGGTCCTGTATTATGAAAACTAGTTCATTTGCGCTATGCAACACTTTCGTATTTAAAATATTACCATCTGTGTGGCCGTTTATAAAGTCTGAGAGTTGCTAGTCGTCGGCTTCATCCCCCATGCAACTAGTGCTGGGGTGTTCGGGATAAATCTGGGCACTCTTTTTCCCATTTATGGGTCCTTCGAGCGAGGTGCTCAGTGCAGCGAACCAGGCAATCGGACTATAATGCTTTATCGCTCTCACTTAGCCATAGAAGTCTACAATTTTAAATTTTGGCGAAGCCCCTAGTATTCGGAAAGCCGAAGTTGGGGCGCTATACACGCCTGAGCCGGACAAGGCCGACTCCTTGCCCGAAGCGGAAAAAGTCTTTAGGGACTTGAGACCTCTCGAACAGCGACCAGCTCTCGCCTCATCATGACAGTCAGTTTTAGCTTTCTCTACTGAGGTGCTCGGCCGGAAGAACTGGGCACAATCGCAGAGTTCTCCCATGCTACCTTAGCCGATATAGCGGAACGTAAGGTACCAAAACATGGGAGCCGGGCAAACCCAACTATTGACCCAAGACATGATTCAGAGCTGATGCATATAATGCTATAAGTTCGGGGTGCCGCACTGTCGAAAGTGTTCGGACTTCTCACGCCGAATTATGGGGTATACGGAAGCCCCTAGCGTATTGGCCGTACCAAAGTGTATGGGTGCTGATTCTCATAAATGAACATATATATGTAAAAGAATATAGAATGCAATAATAGACTAGTGCTATGCATTGTTTATTTAAAAAATGCGTCGAAGCATACTGATACAAGCAGTGCGATAAGCAAAAAATAGGACTATTTGACATGTCCCGTCCAAGGGCAAGCTGCGAACTGGTATTTAAAGCAGGTATTTCACTCGTTATCAGAGACCACCTGGGGATTCCATTGCACGACGTAGCTTCCTGCCTCCTTGGGTGTTGTATCGTGTGTACGGCTATCATATTGCCGGATAGGGTTTCCAGAGAGTAAAGTCCTGAAAGAGAGAGAATGATAAAGGTAGTAAGCCCCTAGTGCGGTTGAGCCGCATTGTGGGACATGCCGTGATCGTGCCCCCGCCGATACCCATGGTATTTTTAGTGCGTAATTATGTACGCGCAGGACGGATTTTGTCGTTGTACTGAGACTAGGGCGGGGGCCGAATTGCTAGGCGAGCTCTGAACGTGCCAGGCGATCCTGTTGCAGTTTACTTCGGACGCGCTTGACGGTGTCCGGGGGCTTGATCGCCGAACTGGTGGGCCTTAAAAGGCTGCTTTGTGCTTCTGCAGCGAGGGCTGCAGTGTGCTCCTCCGTACGGAGCGAGCGCTCTGTGTTTCCATTGACTGTGATGCCCCCCTAGGTCCTGGCATGTTGATCTTGAGGTATGCGTAATGCGGTATCGCATTGAATCTTGCAAATGCGGTGCGCCCGAGCAGTGCATGATAGCCGCTGTGGAACGGGACGATATTGAAGATTAATTCCTTGCTTCGGAAGTTGTCCGGGGATCCGAAGACCACTTCCAGTGTGATTGAGCCCGTACAATGGGCCTCTACACCTGGGATGACGCCTTTAAAGGTCGTTTTGGTGGGTTTGATCCTCGAGGGGTCTATACCCATTTTCCACACTGTATCATGATAAAGCAGGTTCAGGCTGCTGCCGCCGTCCATAAGGACTCGAGTGAGGTGAAATCCGTCGATGATTGGGTCTAAGACCAATGCGGCAGATCTGCCATGACGGATACTCGTGGGGTGGTCCCTGCGATCAAAGGTGATCGGACAAGAGGACCATGGGTTGAACTTTGGGGCGACGGGCTCCATCGCATATACATCCCTTAGTGCACGCTTCTGTTCCCTCTTGGGGATGTGGGTTGCGTATATCATGTTCACCGTCCTTACTTGTGGGGGAACCTCTTACATCCTCCCGTGTTCGGCGGCCGGGGCTCCTCCTCGTCATCCTGTGCAGCCCCTTGTCCTTGTTTTCGGCGTTTAACTTGCCGGCCACCTTGAACACCCAACATTCTCTATTGGTGTGATTGGCTGGTTTGTCGGGGGTGTCATGTATTTGGCACGAGCGATCGAGTATGCGGTCCAGACTGGACGGGCCCGGGGTGCTTCTTTTGAATGGCTTTTTCCGCTGACCGGGTTTAGAACCTCTGAATCTGGCATTGACTGTCGTATCCTCGGCGTTATCTCCGTTATTGTGGCGCTTATGTTTGTTGCGACGTGGCCTGCCATTACTATCCTTGGTATCCGAAGTGCCAAGGTTCCTTGATATGTTGTTGTTGCGAGCCAGCCAGCTATCCTCTCCCGCGCAAAAGCGGGTCATGAGTGTCGTGAGGGCTGCCATGGATTTCGGCTTTTCCTGGCCGAGGTGCTGGGCGAGCCACTCGTCACGGATGTTGTTCTTAAATGCCACTAAGGCCTCTGCATCCGGACAGTCGACAATTTGATTCTTCTTGGTTAGGAACCGTGTCCAGAATTGCCTGGCCGGTTCCCCTGGCTGCTGAATTATGGCTCAAGTTATCGGCATCTGGTGGTCGCACATAAGTGCCCTGGAAGTTGTCGAGGAATGCGTCTTCCAGATCCTCCCAATAGCCGACGGAGTCTGCTGGCAAGCTATTCAGCCAATGCCGAGCTGGTCCTTTAAGTTTTAACGGGAGGTACTTGATGGCATGTAAATCATCGCCGCGAGCCATGTGGATGTGGAGGAGGAAGTCCTCGATCCATACCGCGGGATCTGTTGTACCTTCATATGATTCGATGTTTACGGGTTTAAAACCCTCTGGGAATTCATGATCCATTACTTCGTCAGTGAAGCATAGGGGGTGTGCGGCGCCTCTGTGCTGGGCTATATCGCGACGTAGCTCATATGAGTCTTGCCTGCTGTATTCGGCCCGGCCGGATTTACTTTTACTGTATCCGGCGTGACGGTCACCGTCCCGCGTAGGGGCGCGCCCTCGTGATCCGTAGATCGATATTGCGTGTTTTGCCCTATCTTCTAATACGTCTCGCAGGTCTCGCGTGTTTCCCGGTGCCTTGGTATTTTTGTTTGAGTGGCGGCGGGGTGCGGGCTGAACTTTTGGCTGAAATGCCTCTCTGTCTCGGCCACGAGGTGGCCGATCAGCCGCGTCGTACGCTGGTGATGTAGGTTTTAATGCTTCCTCCTCAAGTCGGGGTAGCAACCTGCGCTTTGGGTGACCCTTGGAGGGGCATTCGAGTTCGTATTCCTCGGCCACAAGGACTTCAGTCCATCTATCTGCTAGCAAGTCCTGATCAGCTCAAAGTTGTTGCTGTTTTTCCTTTAAGCTATTCGATGTGGCTATAAGCCGGCGCTTAAAGCGCTCCTGCTTGATGGGATCCTCAGGTACGACAAATTCTTCATCGTCGAGGCTCACTTCGTCTTCGGAGGGAGGCATGTAATTGTCCTCCTCTCCCTCTGCCGCTCGCTCCAGAGGGCTGGCTTATTCATCCTCCGGCTCTGGATCCTGCTGGAGGGGATTGTCATCGTCTTCGGCACTGTCCGGAGTACTGTTATCTCCTATGCCAGTATCACCGCTTTTGCTGTGGCGAGACTTAGAGCGGCGCCGCTGACGTTGGCGCTTAGGTTGCTTCTTGGAGGGGTTGTCCTCCGCTGTGTTGTCGCCATTACCTTCTTTGGGTGTATCCACCATACATATATATATCATATGATGAGGTGGCGGTCCAGTGCCCCGTGGGCAGTGGTTCCTGTTCGTCTCCTTCATCGTTGTCCATACCATCGATGTCTTCGGAGTCGAAGTCGAGCATGTCGGTTAGATCATCGACAGTGGCTACTAAGTGGGTGGTGGGTGGGGCGTGAATTTCTTCATCGTCCGCATCCCATTCTAGCCGGACATAGTTCGGCCAAGGTTCTCCTGACAAAGAGAGAGACCTTAACGAGTTTAGTACAGCGCCGAAAGGCGAGTGCTGAAAGATATCCGCGGAGGTGAACTCCATGACCGGCGCCCAGTCGGATTCAACAGGCACGGGCGCAGGCGGTTCAGAGTCTGTGGCCGGAGACGAGTCTATAAGTTAGGCATCACGGCTCTCGTGAGGGGTAGGGTCAGTATCCGGCTCTATCGTCGCTGAGAGTGCGGCCTCCGTGGCGGGGTCTATCTGCCCGTCCTCGGATGGCGCAATCTGTTCCGGATAGAAGGATGGAGTTGTTGCTGGTGCGATCTCCTGAACACTGTCCGACGGCAGAGCTAAATTGTGCCCGTCGTGATCGTGAGGCGCACCTGGCATGGGCTCGAATCCGTCGAAGATCAAGTCTCCGTGGATGTCGGCCGTGTAGTTCAAGTTTCCGAACCTGACCTGGTGGCCAGGCGGATAGCTCTCGATCTGCTCCAGATGGCCAAATGAGTTGGCCCGCAGTGCGAAGCCGCCGAATACGAAGATCTGTCCGGGGAGGAAAACCTCACCCTGGACCGCATTGCTACCGATGATTGAAGGAGCCATCAGGCCTTATGGTGACGACACAGTGGAACTCTCAATGAAAGCACCAATGTCGGTGTCAAAACCGGCGGATCTCGGGTAGGGGGTCCCGAACTGCGCGTCTAAGGCGGATGGTAACAGGAGGCAAGGGACACAGTGTTTACCTGTGTTCGGGCCCTCTCTATGGAGGTAATACCCTACTTCCTGCTTGATTGATCTTGATGATATGAACAGTACAAGAGTTGATCTACCACGAGATCGTAGAGGCTAAACCCTAGAAGCTAGCCTATGGTATGATTGTTGTTGTCCTACGGACTAAACCCTCCGGTTTATATAGACACTGGAGGGGGCTAGGGTTATGTAGTCGGTTACAATGGGAGGAGATCTACATATCCGTATCGCCAAACTTGCCTTCCACGCCAAGGAGAGTCCCATCCGGACACGAGATGAAGTCTTCAATCTTGTATCTTCATAGTCCAACAGTCCGGCCAAAGGATATAGTCCGGCTGCCCGGACACCCCCTAATCCAGGACTCCCTCACCACCCCTTGTTGGACTAGGGCGCCTCTGTCGGCAAAGCCAAGTGCGGGTGGACGCCCTTGGCGTCCATCATGACCCATTTGGCCCGGATGTTATCGGCTCTCTTCCCGGTGTTCGAGATCGAGTTGGCTTGCCAGCTGCGATGAAATTGGCGCACCCGGAGACGTGGCCCTCGCTGACGCGAAGGAAGAAGAAGTGGCGCTGAAGAGCCACGGATGGCATCACGCCCAGATACACCTCGCAATAGTAGGCGAAGATGGATTGGATGGAGTTGGGATGAAGATGCAGCACGTGTAGCCCGTAATGGTCGAGGACCTCATAGACGAAGTCAGAGAAGGGGGGAACCAACCCGGCAGCGATGATGCTCGTGAAGAAGGGGAAGATGGTGCTTCCCTCAGGTTCCGGCACATCGGAGGCAAGCCGGAGCTTCGTCTTCCCCCTATCGTTGCTCTCCCCCGCCGTCAGCAAGCGTCTGGTGGCTAGGCTCTTCTCCGTGACGTTAGGCGCTTCAAGAGCTGGCTCGTACCAAGCCGACGCCGAGGAGGCCTTAACCTTGCGCGGTGCCATCGGTCGCAGATGCGGAGAAAGGTTGGAGCAGATCTGGAGGTTTCGGCGGCGAGGAGCGAGAAAGGGGATCCGGAGCAAGGCGAAGGGGAGCAATGAAGGCAAGCGCTGTCTGCGCCAGCCTTTTGTCAAGTCGGGCAGTTGTCGAGGCAGCGTGGGGAAGCGGAGACGCACACGTCCAATCAACTGCCACGCGTTGACCAAGGCCGCAGGCTTTTTGGGGCCCGCGGCGCTCCGAGCTTGGCCTTTGGCTTCGCCAAGCCCGAAGCGTGCCTTTGGGCCCATACATCTTGTCGGCGTTCTGGGAACAGGGGTCCCCAGACTTGCCTGCCTACGGCCCACGGCGTGGCTGTGCTAGCAGGCCTGTATGGCCCATCTTCACCAATAAGGCATTCAAGACCCTCGCGAGGGGCCAAGCCTCGCGAGGCCGACGGCACAAGACCTCCTCAGGAGCGGCCTCACCAGATAGGCTCGCGAGGGGCGGAGAGATCAAGGCAGGGCAAACCTCGCGAGGCTCTCGTGACGTGAGCCATGACGATCAAGATCAGGCTGGCGCCAGGCGGGCGCCAGCCCGCGCAGTGTCCTTGTTTCCCCTTTGGTGCTAAGGGAGCGAGCGTAGGCGCGGAGTACCGAGGCATCAAGCAAAGGTTTCCATATGGGTGCAACGAGACCAAGACCAGTGGGACGGCAAGATGGAGGTCACCATGGAGCCCAAGGCGGCGTCACCACCAGAGCCTTTTGCAGGCGAAGACCGCTTTTGTCGGGATAAGCTGTACTAGTTGTTCCCTTTCAAATTGGCCGTTGTTGGCTCCCTTCCCGCTCAATATTTGGGAAGAGGACCAGGGCCTATATAAGTAGAACTAGCCACCGTAGTAGGGGGATCGATTCCATCTTCCATCCTCTCACCTTCGAGCACACCAGACACAAGAACACCACAACCTCAGGAGGCTGTTCTTCCCCTTGGAATGTTCATCATCAGCCCAAGAGGCAATCCACCATCACCACACTAGAGTAGGGTATTACACCATGACAGTGGCCCGAACCAGTATAAACCTCGTGTCTTTGTGATTGTGAGTTCGTCGAGCTCGTTCTTGAGATCTTAGCCAGTTAGGACGCGGATCAGTACGAGGGAGAGAACTTCGCGCGCACCCCAGTGTTCGAACCTTAAAGGTTTTGCCGGAACCTGTGATCCGACAGCATATGACCTCTCTAAATTCTTCGCACCTATATTCTGTTCACAGGTACACATGTCCGCTGTTGAATCTCTATGTTCTCATCAACTTAACTCATTTGCAGCGTTCCTTGAAGACAAATTGCATACCTCGTCAGAAAATTCGATTGTTTAAAATCCTCAAGTGAAGAAAATGGCTGATGGAAAAAGACCTCGGAAGGGAGGAAAGAGACCAGAAGCGAATACTGCTTTTGAGATCCCTGATGACATATATGATGAATATTGCACTCCTGACGAAGCCAAGCATGGCAAGGAGAACAAAAATCAGCGTAAGGTGCGCATTCACCGGATTGAGAGGAGATGGGACGAGGGAGTATAGATATGTGACTCCCAAGTACATGAAGAAATTCGCCATGCACCCTCCATGCCCAAGACCTCCATCGGCACCAGGCCAAATCGCTGATCCCACTACATCAAGCGTGGTGAGGATTTCCCCAAGGAGTGGGTCAAGCGGCAAGCTAAGTTGGCGAAAATGGCCAAAGAAGCAGTGAAGAAATTCAATGAACATTCTGCTGCTACCGCTGCTGAGGCCTCTGCTAGCAAGCCTAAGAAGGCAATGCCAAAGAAACCAGCTGTCAAGCCAAGTTCCTCAGCTGCAATGCCCTCATGGCTAAGCTCTTCAAAGCCCTCATGGCCTGTTCCTCAAGCTACTTCTTCAAAAGCAGCTCGAGCACCCTCTACAAAATCCTTAGTGACTGCTGCAAAGTCTTCGGCACCTGTGCATCTTCCCTCTTGCCAAAGGACCACAAGAATCTCAATTGCTTCAGGAGCATCTACAAGTTCCTCAGCTCCGCCTCAGTCTTCAACTGGTCCAACCTTGCTGAAGAAAAAGGCAACTACTGGACGAGGCACAAGGCCAAGTCCTCACAAAAAGAAATTTGCCTTTCAAGTTCCGTCAAGTGAAGACGAAGTTGATGATGAAGAATTAGCTGAAATCATCAAAGATCGACAAGCAAGGGCCGCTAGAGCCAAAGGCAGCGAAGTGCCACTTCTGCTGGATCCAAAGTTGATCCTTGAGTACATTGATCTATGGCACAAGGACCTCAACACTCCTTTGCTTGATTTCAACCTCACTCTTGGACAAAGTCACATGTTGACAGCCTTCATAAATCAAGAAAAATGGAAGTTTGAAAAGGCCGGGCAAGTGAAGAAGGCTCAATACAAAAAGGAGTGTTTTCTGAAGAAAAATGTTGTGAAAATGTCTCCTGATGAACTTGTGACTATGCAAACTGAGATCAAAGCACTCAGTGATGAATTTGGCGCATATCGTGCAGATTGGCTAGGAGCCAAAGTCAGATTCATCAAAATGGTGAAGGGATTCACACCAAATATTGCAGCTTCATCACAACATGAAAATCCTTAGGCTGAGACATCTGCTCAGCCTACTGAAGAACATGCAAGCACAGCTGATGAAAATCAGGCTGTTGAAGAAAATGAAAGCACCAGGGCTGCTGAAGAAATTCCAGACTCTGAAGAAACTGACAGGGCAACCTCCAATGTTGCGCCTCAAGAACAAATTAGGCCAGTTGAAGCATCTGCTATTGTGCCTAAAGAATCTGAACATGCCAGGGCAACTGCATCAGTTGCGCCTGAAGAAATTGAACCAATTTCCTCTCCTCCTCCTGCAAAGTCTTCACAGATGACAAGTATCAACCTTCCTTCTACATCAGAAGCGAAGAAGACCAAAGCTGCAGAGCGAGCGGAAGTGAAGAAAAGGAAAGCATCATCAACCTCAGAGTCTTCAGCTCCTAAGAAAGTGAAGACTTTGACAAGTTATTTTGCAAACCCAATTGATGTTGTTCCGACATCAAGCATGCCATCAAAGGAGATTTTTCCCTTTGGTGAGGATATGTCATTCCCAGTGACTCGGATGAAGAAAATCCTTCTGGTGCTTCATCAGAGCAGTTGGATGAAGAAATTGAAGTGGACAATATCCCTTCTACTCCGCTGGTATGATCGCACATGCCCTAGTTCACAGCTGAAGAGGTAGGCCTTGAAGAAATTGATGAAGAAGATGAGGATGTGGACATTGGTTCTACAACTCCGATTCAAAATGATGACTATTGGGAGAGTCAGCACCCCAATTCACAACTGACCACACCACTGCACCAACTTCCTCAGTCCCCAGTCCAAACTGAAGAAATTCATACGAGATCTGAAGGACATCAAGATTCACTTCTATCTATTCCAGAAGAAGTACCAGCTACTAGTGCTGAAGAATGGAGGCCAAGGCTGCTGCTGATGAAATTGCTACTGAAGTTCCTCACCTTGTGGCTCTAGAAGATGTGCATCAAGAGGCTATGAAGACTTTATCTGCAAAACTTCAGCCCAAGCCATAGAATCCTCACACCAAGAAGCAGAAGTTAAAGGCTGATGACTTCTTTACTGAATATCATTTCTTCTTGAGGGAGTCCTGGATTAGGGGGTATCAGGACAACCGGACTATATCCTTTGGCCAGACTGTTGGACTATGAAGATACAAGATTGAAGACTTCGTCCCATGTCCGGATGGGACTCTCCTTGGCGTGGAAGGCAAGCTTGGCAAATACGGATATGTAGATCTCCTCCCTTGTAACCAACTCTGTGTAACCCTAGCCCCCTCCGGTGTCTATATAAACCGGAGGGTTTAGTTCGTAGGACAACAACAATCATACCATAGGCTAGCTTCTAGGGTTTAGCCTCTACGATCTCGTGGTAGATCAACTCTTGTAATACTCATATCATCAAGATCAATCGAGCAGGAAGTAGGGTATTACCTCCATCGAGACGGCTCGAACCTGGGTAAACATTGTTTCACCTGCCTCTTATTACCTTCCGCCATAGACGCACAGTTCGGGACCCCCTACCCGAGATCCGCCGGTTTTGACACAGACATTGGTGCTTTCATTGAGAGTTCCACTGTGCCATCACCGTAAGGCTTGATGGCTCCTTCGATCATCGGTAACGATGCGGTCCAGGGTGAGGTCTTCCTCCCCGGACAGATCTTTGTATTCAACAGCTTCGCACTGCGAGCCAACTCGCTTGGCCGTCTGGATCAGATCGAGAGCTACGCCCCTGGCCACCAAGTCAGGTTCGGAAACTTGAACTACACTGCCGACATCCATGGAGACTTGATCTTCCACGGATTCGAGCCCATGTCAAGTGCACCGCACGATCACGACGAGCATGATTTAGCTCTTCCGTCGGACAGTGTTCGGGAGATCACACCTGCAATTACTCTGGCTTTTAATCTGGAGAAAATTGCGCCATCCGAGGACGGGTGGATAGACCACGCCATGGAGGCCATACACTCAGCGGCAGTAGAGCCGGATACTGACCCCCCTCATGAGAGCCGTGATGCCGAACCACTGGATTCATCTCCGGCCACGGACTCCGAGCCGTCTGCGTCCGTACCTATCAAATCCGATTAGGCGCCGATCATGGAGTTCACCTCCAGGGATATCTTTCAGCACTCGCCTTTCGGCAACGTGCTAAATTCATTAAGGTCTCTCTCCTTGTCAGGAGAACCCTGGCCGAACTATGTCCGGCTAGAGTGGGATGCAGACGACAAAGAAATTCGCTGCCCACCCACCACCCACTTAGTAGCCACTGTCGACGATTTAACCGACATGCTCGACTTGACCAAGACATCGACGGTATGGACGACGATGCAGGAGATGAACAGGAACCACCGCCTACAGGGCGCTGGACCGCCACCTCATCCTACGATATATATATGGTGGATACCCCCAAACAAGGCAATGGCGACAAGAAAGCGGAGGATGACCCCTCCAAAAAGCAGCCCAGGCACCGACGTCAGAGTCGCCGCTCTAAGTCCCGCCATAGCAAAAACAATGATACCGGCACAAGATACAATAACGCTCCGGATAGTGCCGAAGACGATGACAATCCCCTCCAGCCAGATTTGGAGCAGGAGGATGAACAAGCTAGCCCTCTAGAACAGGCAGCAGATGGAGAAACAAAGGATGACAATTACATGCCTCTCTTCGAATATGAGGTGAGCCTTGGCGACGAAGAATTTATCGTGCCTGAGGATCCCATCGAGCAGGAGCGCTTTAAGCGCCGGCTTATAGCCACAGCAAATAGCCTAAAGAAAAAGCAACAACAGCTTCGAGCTGATCAAGATTTGCTTGCAGACAGATGGACTGAAGTCCTTGCGGCCGAAGAATATGAACTCGAACGCCCCTCCAATTGTTACCCAAAGTGTAGGTTGCTACCCCGACTTGAGGAGGAAGCATCGAAACCTACATCACCAGCGTACGATGCGGCTGAACGGCCACCTAGTGGCCGAGACAGAGAGGCATTTCAGCCTGAAGCTCAGCCTGCACCCCGCCGCCACTCAAACAAAAATACCAAGGCATGGTGCAACACGCGGGACCTGCGAGACGTATTGGAGAACAGGGCAAAACACGCAAGATCGATCTACGGATCATGGGGGCGCGCACCTACGCGGGACGATGACCGCCACACCGGATACACCAAAAGTAAATCCGGCCGGGCCGAACACAGCAGACAAGACTCATATGAACTGCGTCGTGATATAGCCCAGCACAGAGGTGCCGCACACCCCCTATGCTTCACTGACGAAGTTATGGATCATGAATTCCTAGAGGGTTTTAAACCCGTAAACATCGAATCATATGACGGTACAACAGATCCCGCGGTATGGATCGAGGATTTCCTCCTCGACATCCACATGGCCCACGGTGACAATCTACATGCCATCAAGTACCTCCCACTAAAACTCAAAGGACCAGCTCGGCATTGGCTAAATAGCTTGCCAGCAGACTCCGTTGGCTGTTGGGAGGATCTGGAAGATGCATTCCTTGACAACTTCCAGGGCACTTATGTGCGACCACCGGATGCCGATGACTTGAGCTAGATAACTCAAAGAGCCGGGAATCAACCAGGCAATTCTGGACACGGTTCCTAACCAAGAAAAATCAAATTGTCGACTGTCCGGATGCAAAGGCCTTAGAGGCATTTAAGCATAACATCCATGACGAGTGGCTCACCCGGCACCTCGGCCAGGAGAAGCCGAAGTCTATGGCAGCCCTCACGACACTCATGACCCGCTTTTGGGCGGGAGAGGATAGCTGGCTGGCTCGCAGCAACAACATATCAAAGAACCTTGGCACTTCGGATACCAAGGATAGTAACGGCAGACCACGTCGTAGCAGACACAAGTGCCGCAACAACGGCGATAACACCGAGGATATGACAGTCACTGCCGGATTCAGTGGCTCTAAATCCGGTCAGCAGAAAAAGCCATTTAAAAGAAGTATTCCGGGCCCGTCCAGTTTGGACCGCATACTCGATCGCTCGTGTCAAATACACGACACCCCCGATAAGCCAACCAATCACACCAATAGAGAATGTTGGGTGTTCAAGCAGGCCGGCAAGTTAAATGCCGAAAACAAGGATAAGGGGCTGCATAGTGACGACGAGGAGGAGCCCCGGCCACCGAACACGGGAGGATAGAAGTGGTTCCCCCACAAGTGAGGACGGTGAACATGATATACGCAACCCACATCCCCAAGAGGGAATGGAAGCGTGCACTAAGGGACGTCTATGCGATGGAGCCCGTCGCCCCAAAGTTCAACCCATGGTCCTCTTGTCCAATCACCTTCGATCGCAGGGACCACCCCACTAGTATCCGTCATGGCGGATCTACCGCATTGGTCTTAGACCCCATCATTGACGGATTTCACCTCACTCGAGTCCTTATGGACGGCGGCAGCAGCCTGAACCTGCTCTATCAGGATACAATGCACAAAATGGGCGTAGACCCCTCGAGGATCAAACCCACAAAAACGACCTTTAAAGGCGTCATCCCAGGTGTAGAGGCCCATTGCACAGATTCAATCACACCAGAAGTGGTCTTCGGATCTTCGGACAATTTCCGAAGAGAGGAGTTAATCTTTGATGTCGTCCCGTTCTGCAGCGGCTATCACATGCTGCTCGGGCGAACCGCATTTTCAAGATTCAATGCGGTACCGCACTACGCATACCTTAAGCTCAAGATGCCAGGACCTAGGGGGGTCATAACAGTCAATGGAAACACAGAGCGCTCGCTCCGCACGGAGGAGCACACTGCGGCCCTCGCAGCAGAAGCACAAAGCAGCCTCTTAAGGCAATCCACCAATTCGGTGTCAAGCGAGTCCGGAGTAACCTGCAACAAGATCGCCTGGCACGTTCAGAGCTCACCTAGCAGTTCGGCCCCCGCCCTAGTCCTAGTCGGACGGCAAAACCCGTGCTGCGCGTACATAATTACGCATTGAAAATACCATGGGCATAGGCGGGGGCACGACCATGGCACGTCCCATAGTGCGGCTCAACCACCCTAGGGGCTGAATATCTTTATCATTTTATCTCTTTAAGGGCCTTACTCTCTGGAAGCCCTATCCGGCAGTGCGATTGTCGGACATATAATACAACAACCAAGGAGACAGGAAGCTACATTGTACAATGGAATCCCCAGGTGGCCTCTGATAACGAGCGAAGTACCTGCTTTAAATACCAGTCCGCAGCTTGCCCTTGGATAGGACATGTCAAATAGTCCTATTTTTTTCTTATCGCACTACTTGTATCAGTACGCTTTGATGTATTCTTGGAATAAACAATGCATAGCACTAGTCTATTATCGCATTCTCTATTCTTTTTTATATATGTTTATTTATGACAATTAGCACCCGTACATCCTGGTACGGCCAGTACGCCAGGGGCTTCCATATACCCCATAATGCGGCGTGAGAAGTTCGAACACTTTCGACAGTGCGACACCCCGAACTTATACCATTATATGCATCAGCTCCGAATCATGTCTTGGGTCAATAGTTGGGTTTGCTCGGCTCCCATGTTTTGGTAACTTACGTTCCGCTATATCGGCTAAGGTAGCATAGGGAGAACTACTGCGATTGTGTCCCGGTTCTTCCGGACGAGCACCTCAGTAGAGAAAGCCAAAACTGACTGTCATGATGAGTGCTCAAATTTATCCCGAACACCCCAGTACTAGCTGCATGGGGGCAGAAGCTGATGACTGGCCAACTCTCAGATTTGATAAACGGCCACACAGAAGGTAATATTTTAAATTCAAAAAGCGTTGCATAGCGCAAGTGAATGATAATCCCCAAGTGCAGGGAATCATCGTAGCAATTTCCAAAGGTGGAAGTGATAAGTATGGAGTGTCGAACCCACAAGGAGCTAAAGGTAAGATCAATATTCTCTGAAGCCCTAACTGCCACTGATACGACTCTACGTATACCGAACGTTTGCTTCCAACTAGAAATGAGAAATAAAACTACGTTGTGGGTATGAAGAGGATAACTTGGTATGATATCGAAGAGCTAAAATATAAAAGTAGGTGATGTTATCATAAAGTTAGAATATATTACTAAATAATATAAATAGCGAGTGTGGAATAATGGTGGATCGGTGTGCGGAATTGTCCTAGGCAATTGTTAACAAGACCGATAATCACTATTGCAGTTTCATATGAGGGAGAGGCATAAGCTAACATACTTTCTCTACTTGGATCATATGCACTTATGATTGGAACTCTAGCAAGCATCCGCAACTACTAAAGATCATTAAGGTAAAACTCAACCATAGCATTAAAGCATCAAGTCCTCTTTATTCCCATACGCAACAATCCCTCATACTCGGGTTTGTGTTTCAGTCACTCACCAACCCACTATAAGCGAATCATGAACGTATTGCAACACCCTACAGCGGGAATACCTCACGCTTGCGCGACACGGAGGGCACCATAGGACAGCACCAAAGTAAAACATACAACCAATACCAATCTAGATCATCAATCAACCCAAAGACAAAAGATATCTACTCAAAACATCATAGGATGGCAACACATCATTGAATGATAATATGTGGCATAAAGCACTATGTTCAAGTAGGGATTACAGCGGGTTGCGAGAGAGTGGACCGCGTAAAAGAGATGAGGATGGGGATGATAATGGTGATGTTGATGAAGACGATCACCTTCGCGATGATTCCCCTCCCGATGGCACTCCGGCCACGGAAGAGAGAGGAGGAGAGGTTCTCCCCCTTGTGCTTCCTCCTCCATGGCCTCCACCCTCTCGTCCTTGGCCTTCATGGTGATGATGGCCCCTCCGGGATACTCCTCCATGGCCACCGGTGATGATGGCCCCCTCCCGCAGGGTGCTGGAGAGGGCCTAGATTGACTTCTCGTGGCTACAGAGGCTTGCAGCGGTGGAACTTCCGATCTAGGTTTCTTTCTGGAAGTTCGGGTATATATAGAAGAGTTTTGCGTTGAATTCACGTCAGGGGGCGCGCGCCCCCCACCCTTGTGGGCAGCCCGGGACTCTTCTGGCCTTCTTCTGGTACTCCGTGGGCTTCTTCTGGTCCAAAAATGATCTCCGTCAAGTGGCACGTCAATTGGACTCCATTTAGTTTTCCTTTTCTACGATACTCTAAAACAAGGAGAAAACATAAACTGGCACTGGGCTCTAGGTTAATAGGTTAGTTCCAAAAATCATATAAAATATCATATAAATGCATATAAAACATCCTAGAAGGATAGTATAATAGCATGAATACTTCATAAATTATAGATACGTTGGAGACGTATCAGCATCCCCAAGCTTAATTCCTGCTCGTCCTCGAGTAGGTAAATGATAAAAGAAATAATTTATGAAGTGTGAATGTTAGTAAGTGCATAAGTTTGATCAATCATAATTCCAATCACTTTTTCTAGCATCATTATATGTCATAACAATAGCTCATCTCAAAAAAACTTTTCATGATCAAGTAACAAGCAAGTCACATGTTTAAAGTATAGATCATAAACATTCTTGAAAACTAACAAACAATATTCTCAGTCATCAAACAATTGCAATTCATCTTATTTTCAGGAAGAGTCTATGTCAGAGCTTTGATTTAGCAAACTCCACATACTCAACTATCATTTAGTCTTTCACAATTGCTAACACCCACGCAATACTTGTGGTTATGGAGTTTTAATCGGACACAGAGAAAGATAGGGGCTTATAGTTTCGCCTCCCAACCTTTTACCTCAAGGGTAATGTCAACAATAATAGCTCATGCTAACTTACATCCAATTAGATATATATATCAGGATCTTTCCAGCATCTCGTGCTTGCCAAAGGATAAAATGTAAAAAGGAAAGGTGAAGATCACCATGACTCTTGCATAAAGTAGAAGATAATAATAAAAGATAGGCCCTTCGCAGAGGGAAGCAGAGGTTGCCATGCGCTTTTGTGGTTGGATGCACAAAATCTTAATGCGAAAGAACGTCACTTTATATTGCCCCTTGTGATATGAACCTTTATTATGCAGTCCGTCGCTTTTATTTCTTCCACATCACAAGATCGTACAAAGCTTATTTCCTCCACACCAATCAATCATACATATTTAGAGGGCAATTTTTATTGCTTGCACCGATGACAACTTACTTGAAGGATCTTACTCAATCCATATCTAGATATGGTGGACTCTCATGGCAAAATTGGTTTAAGGGTTTTGGGAAGCACAAGTAGTATCTCTACTTGGTGCAAAGAATTTGGCTAGCATGAGGGGGAAAGGCAAGCTCAACATGTTGGATGATCCATGACAATATACTTTATTTCAGATATAAGAAAACATAACCCATTACGTTGTCTTCCTTGTACAACATCAACTCTTTAGCATGTCATAATGAGTTCTCCCAATCATAAAATATGTCCAAGATAGTATATTTATATGTTAAACCTCTCTTCCTTCAGTATTCTTTCATGAATTGTTCAAGTGACCAATTCTACGTTTGCTAACTTCCAATAAGTTTACTACCTATACTTATTATGTGTGAAGTCATTACTCCCCATGTTATAAGCATATGAAACATATATAAATTCAGGTTTATGACATTCAATTTATTCAACCTTTTACTCTTAGTATATACGTGAAGCACATGAGTAAATGACAAACTACTCCAAAAGATATGAGTGAAGAACACTGAGTAGTCAAATATTTAACTAGCCATGGGAGGATTCTTTTTCATTCAATATTTAAGATCCAATGATTTTATTCAAACAGCAAGTAAAATTGAAAATACGCTCCAAGCAAAACACATATGATGTGGCGAATAAAAATATAGCTCCGAGTAAGGTATACCGATAGTTTTGAAGACGATAGAGGGAATGCCTTCCGGGGCATCCCCAAGCTTAGGCGCTTGAATCTTCCTTGAATATTACATTGGGGTGCCTTGGGCATCCCCAAGCTTAGGGTCTTTCCACTCCTTATTCTCCTCATATCGACATCTCACCCAAAACTTAAAAACTTCAACCACACAAAACTTAAGCAAACTTCGTGAGATAGGTTAGTATGATAAAGAGCAAACCATTCACTTTGGTACTGTCAAAGACAAGGTTCATAATTGTTCTCACACAATGCCTACTGTACCATATCATTTCTACAATTTATATTGAGGAATATAAGCCATAGAAACTAGAAAACAAGCAAACTATGCAATGAAAACAGAATCTGTTAGAAACAGAACAGTCTGTAATGATCTGAACATAAACCATACTTCTGCTACTCCAAAAATTATGAAATAAATTAGTGGACGTGATGAATTTGTCTATTAATCTTATGCAAAAAGAATCAACTCAAAACACTCTTCTGTAAAAAATTACATCTATTCTCGTGAGCGCAAAGTTTCTGTTTTTTACAGCAAGATCACATTAACTTTCACCCAAGTCTTCCCAAAGGTCTTACTTGGCACTTTATTGAAACAAAAGCTATAAAACATGATTACTACAGTAGATTAATCATGTAAACACACAAAAAAAGTAAGGGTAAATATTGGGTTGTCTCCCAACAAGCGATTTTCTTTAATGCCTTTTAGCTAGGCATGATGATTTCAATGATGCTCACATAAAAGATAGGAATTGAAGCACAAGGAGAGCATCTTGAAGAATATGACTAGTGCATTTAAATATAACCTACTTCCTATGCCTAGGGATTTTGTGAGCACACAACTTATGGGAACAAGAATCAACTAGCATAGGAAGGCAAAACAAGTATAACTTCAAAACTTTAAGCACATAGAGAGGAAACTTGATATTATTGCAACTCCTACAAGCATGTATTCCTCCCTCATAATAATTTCCAGTAGCATCATGGATAGCAACTTTGTTCTCATACTCAATTGGAACCTCTTCCGAAATAGTGGAGTCATCACTAGCTAAAGTTGACACTCTTCCAAATCCACTTTCATAAATATCACGTTAAGATTCAACACCCTCCAAAATAGTGGGATCACTAATTCCTAAAGTTGACACTCTTCCAAACCCACTTTAAATGATAGTATTATTCATACTCCAAAATATATAAGTGAAGTTCATGGAGCATTCTTCAACTAACCAATATCCAAGCTCAAAATGTATAAGTGAAGCACATGAAGCATTCTATAAAACCATACTCAAAAGATTTAAGTGAAGCACAAAGGGCAATTCTATAAGATCATACTTAAAAGATTTAAGTGAAGCACATGAAGTATTCTATAAATTGATGAAGGGAAATCTCATGCTAGCATGGTTCTTAAAAGAAAAACAAAAACACAAAGGACACAAATCATGTGAACAAAACAAAAACCAAGGTATACCGATGATTGTTGAAGAAGAAAGATGGGATGCCAACCGGGGCATTCCCCAAGCTTAGATGCTTGAGTATCCTTTGAAATATTTACTTGGGGTGCCTTGGGCATCCCCAAGCTTGAACTCTTGCTTCTCTTTATTCTTATCACATCGATAACTCCTCGTTCTTTGAACACTTCATCCACAAAAACTTAACGAAAACTTTGTGAGACCCGTTAGTATAACAAAGCAAATCACTACTATAAGTACTATTGCAAACCGATTCATATTTTGTTTTTGCATTATAGCTACTTTAATATAACTTTTCCATGGCTTAATCCACTGATAGAGACCGATAGTTTCATCAAAACAAGCAAGCAATGCATCAAAAACAGAATCTGTCTTAAACAGGACAGTCTGTAGTAATCTGGAAGTATAGCAAACTTCTGTAACTCCTAAAATTATGAACTAAATTTGAAAATTTTAACAATTTGTAAATAAGTAATATGCAAAAAGTTTCAGACTGTCGGGGAGGCTGATCGTACCCACGGACACCTATGGGGCCGGCGGAGCAGGCCCCTTGTGGTTTGGAGGGGGGCGGAGATCGCACGAAGAGCGGATCGAGGCGAGGCACACGAGCAGTTTACCCAGCTTCGGAGCTCTCCGGAGAGATAAAACTCCTACTGCTGCTTGTCTGATGTATTGTGTTCTTGCTAGGGAGCAATGAGAGCTACAAAACCTAGCGTGAATGTATCTGGTCTCGAGTGAGTCGAATGAACCGAACCAACCGAACCCCTTCTACACTGCGCATGGGCCTCCTTTTATATGCTCAAGGGGTCTCCGACAGGTGGCAACATATACGAGGGTACAAATGTAAAAACAGGAGTTGGTACACCTACTTGAACAGTGTACAGTGCAAAATACCTAACTCTGACGGCAAGGGACAAAAGCAATAAATGCCGTCGATTAATAAGCCCCAAACGATTACTGCTTGAGACCGTCAGTGCGCCTCCGCTCACCACAATGGCAAGCTTGTCAGCGCCGCTTATCGCTGCTCTCCGCTGGCTGCATACCCGCCGACACGGCGCATGGAACGGTCCCATGGCGACACGTCATTTGGATGAGCTGGAGCGGAGATGGAGAGAAGTTGCATGCCGTGGCAAGCGCCTTCTTGCGGCCGAATCCTTGTCGCGCCCGGGAGGCTTGTCGCGCTCAAGCCTTCGGCAAGCTCCTCTTGCCGGGCCTTGTCTTCTCGTGATGCCTCGAGTGGCCTTCTCGACAAGCTCCTCTTGCCGGGCCTTGTTTTCTTAATCAAATACTTTGTTCTTGAATGGCTCCAAAGGAGCCACGGAGGATCTTAGCGGTGACGAGGCAAGCCTTGCCGCTGGGTGTCTGCAACCGTCTGCACGAGCACGGGATACTAGGGTACCCCTACTCTAGTACACCGACAGGAGCCCCCTGCCTGGGTCGCATTACGGTGCCGAAGCGCTTGTCGGGCCAGGCCCAAAACTGCACGGACACTCGCGGCCTCGACCACATCGCAACCCGCCCGGACCCACCATTTATCCCCACTAACAAAGACGCACCGGACGTGGCGCCGTGCGAGAGACCGTGGGCGCGGTCATGGGGGGTTTCTTTATTAGTATAAGCGGAACGTCCGCCCCCTCCCCCTCTTTATAAGCAGAGGAAACAGAGGCAGGCCGCCCCCTCCTGCCATTGCTGTCTTGTCAAGAAAACCACCACCACTCCCCTCTTCTTCTCCGGTGCGAAGAGAGCAGCGCCGCCTCTTCGCCACAAGCACGCTCACCGCCGTCGGCCTCCTCCGCCCCCTCGCCATGGCTCCGAAAGCCGACAAGGAGAAGGGCGTCAAGTCGGCCGGCGGCTGCTCGCGGCGCCGCGCAAGGAGCGGGCCATCTTCCCCGCAGCTCGGGCGCAAAGGAGCTGCGGGACGTCTTCTACCTCTTCCGGTCGACGGAGACGCCAGGCGCATCCGCGCGCAGGGTACTTCCCGCCTCCGCCGCTGATTTGGCCTCAACAGGTACCCTTTTTCGCCCTTTTCTTCTATTGCGGGCTTTGCCCGCCTTTTCCGAGTTCTTTTGCGACATCATGAACACCTTTAGCCTCCGCCTCCTTGATTTCACCCCCAACGCCGTCTTGACCATGGTAGTTTTCGCAAGATTTGTGCGAAAACTTTGTCGGAGTCCACCCGAACGTGGCACTCTTCCGCCATTTCTTTGTGCCCTGCCGAGAGAGGAGAGCCACTTGCCGGAGGGATAGCCTAGGTCTCTAGGATCGGCAAGAAAGAGGCCTACCTAGAAGGAGAGTTCCGCAACAAGTGGGAGGAGTGGAGAGCAAACTGGTGCTGGGTCGTAGAGGAGAACCTGCAGCCCTTCACCGCCGTGCGCCAAACCCCAATAGTGCGCCGCAGATTGGAGTAACTTGGCACGGAGGATGCGGTTGAAGATAGTCGTGACCAATTCTGCGCCTCGGGCTTGCCGGGTTAACCGTAGGGAGCAGTTGGCGAGATTTCCTTCGCCGCCGTGACGCTTCCCTTGCGTGAAAGGAGGAGGCTCTGCTTGGGAGTTCCAAAACGCAGCAGACATAATGAGGCTGCGCCTGGCCTGAATCGGAACTTCACCGTCTTGGAGTTGGATTCAATGCTGCTCGAGCTGTTCAAGAGCGACCCGACCATCCAGAGTGGTTTAGGTTGCCGCGGGGTCGTCCCCATTGTGCAACAACTGGCGCCGACCGCATCCGCGCCATGATGCCGCTTGCAGCGACTCCCACGGGATCGTCCCAACCTGGCAGGAGCCCCCCGACGAGGTCGTGCAGCAATTCTTCGACGATTTAGAAGAAGTGCCGATCCGCGCCGACGAGCAGAAGAGGCTCACCCGCGACACCACCGACGAGGAGATGGCGCGGATTGCCACCAGGGTGGAGGAGGCGGCAGCAGCCGCCGTCAGCTGGAGCCTTCGGGTTCACCGTGGAGGAGGCGGACGGCGGCGAAGGCGGCAAGCCTTGCCGGCGAGGGAGGTCGTCGGCGAGGACGAGCTTGTCGAGCCCGAGGCCGGGTTGAGTGGACTCCGCCGAGGGCGCTTCTTCCCCACCGCCAAGCGACTTTGCCGCTGAGCCCCGCTCCGCCCAAGAGGCGTCTCCGCAAGGTTGGAGACGAGTCGGGCGGCAGATCGCCCACAAGAAGCGCCAAGACGACGTTAAGCCCACCGCATGCAAGCGAGGTTGCAGCTGGAGCGCCTCTACACTGCAGTGACAAGCTGGGCGGAATCTTCTCGTGCCACCGCCGACGCCTCCGCCAAGCGGCCAAGAGAGCCCACTCCCCCGCCTCGTCGCACCGGAGGCGAGCCGGAGTTTGACTTCTCCGCGCTCAGCTCCGAGGAAGAAGGCGAAGAGTAAGCTCTTGAGATTTGTGCTTGTATTTCTTCAATTTTATTGCTTCATCTTGAATCTGATTTGCTTTGTTCCGGACTCTTTCCTTTTCAGGACGCTGGCCCAGAGAGCGTCGAAGAGGGCCAAGATCCCGACGGTCGTCGTTGAGGATGATTCTCCGTGGCTGACAGGGGACGTCTGAGACTCCCTTGCCGGACCCGCAACCCTTCCTCTGAGCAGCCCCAAAGACAGCCCCCAGAGTAAGTGTGCAGTTTTCTCCTTACTATTAGGTGTGCAGGGGTGCCCTTTCTTCGTTGATATCTGACTGTGTGCTTGTGTAGGAGCAGCGCAGCTTCATCAGGAGGGCTCGGAAGCCGCCCCCGAGATCCTGTCTGCTGCCACTACGCCGCCAGGGGAGGAATCTCCGGCAAGGGAGCGCCCTCCGACAAGGGAGGCCACTCCGCTAAGGGAAGCTACTCCGGCAAGGGAGGCTACCCCGGCAAGGGACAGCGCCAGTGACCCTCCAGTGGTCGAGGCCATGGCTGCGGATCCCGTTGCAGGTAATTCCCTTACGCGAAAATCTCCCTTGGGCTTGCTTTCTTTTGTTTCTCTTTTTGAACATCTGCTTGACTGCTCTTTCTTCGTCTGACGTAGAGCCGATGGAGGTCGAGACCGCCGGCGAGGAGGAAGTGCGCGGCAACACCGACGAGGCCGCCGTCGAGGAAGAAGTGGTCGTCGTCGTGGAAGAAGAGGCCGTCGCCGACGAGCCTGTTGGCGAGGAGGCCACCGAGGCTGCCGACGCAGAGGCCGGCGGGGGTCGGGCGATCATACTGATGGCCCCGAGGCCGCAGGAGCGGCAAGCGCTACACCGACAGCCGACTCCCCCGCCGCTGCTGCGGCAACGGGCTCCGAGGAGCCCAGCCCGCCTACACGAAGGCGGCGGGCGTCTTCATCAAGCTCCCCTGGGAACCGAAGCTCCAGGCGCCGGTCGAGGGAGAGACCTTCGACGGCGAAGCTACTCGCCTCCGCTGGGCCGACGCTGTGGATGCGCCAAGCAGCAGCAGCTGGCGAGTCCGAGGAGGAGGAGCTCTTGAAGAAGCTGTTGTCGCTCTACCGCACTCGGCAGGCCAAGTTAGAGACCGGAAGCCCCTTGCCGCGAGGGCGGAGCGGACATGGAGAAGCGCGCCGAGGAGCTCCGAGCGTAACAAAGAAGCCCTCCGCGACGTGGCGGAAGCGCTGGGGCAACTCAGGAAGGCGCACGGCCTTCATCCTTGAGAAGGCTGGTGAGGAGGAGCAGGCTGGCTGCCGAGAAGCTTCGCCCAGCAGAAACCGAGTTGGCGCAGCGGAAGGTCAATCTGGACAGCCACGAAGAAGACCTTGCCGCGCGCGAGGAGTCACTTGGCCGGGCGCTCAAGGAAGCGAAGGATGCTGCCGCAGCCGCCGAGGCCGCCAAGGAAGAGCTAAAGGCGAAGGTGGCACAGCTGGAGGCCACCCTCAAGAAGAGCGGCGAAGAGCTTGCCGTGCTCAAGCGTGAGCGCGAGAAGGACGCTTACACCCTGGGCGAGCTGCAGAGTCGTCTTCATTGATAGAGGCAAGGAGCTCGACGCCAAGGATTCAAGGCGGATCTTGAGCTGAAGCCGACCACTGACGCAGACGTTGGACGGCGCCAGAGAGCGGGAGGTGGGCTTGTTGGAGGCGATCAAGGCCAAGGACGAGCTGCTAGCGAATGCTGCCTCCATCCAGAGCACCTTGAGGGACAGCGTGGAGCCTTGGATGAAGGTCTTGTGGACACCGCCGCCGACATCCACAACGAGTGATGGAGCCGGGATGGCGGACCTTGCATACCTCCTCCGACGAGCATCTCCAACCCAGCGTAAACTCAGCTTATTCTTCAAAGGCGTGGTGACGGGCCTCCAGCGACTCCGGGAAGAGGTCCCAAAGCAGCTGGCCGAGGAATCACGCCAGGTCTCTGCAGGAGCCCTCGAGAAGGTGTTGATCAAGGTGGCCTTCCGCAATCCGGGCCTCAACCTTAACGGCATCCTCAGATCCCTGCCGCCCGATGCCAACGTGGAGGTGCTCAAAGCCCTTGTCGCACCCATTGTGGACAAGGTGAACAAGATCAAGCGGATTGAGGGCGCACCCGTAGACTAGGCCGCCAACTTTATCTTTCCTTTGTCGCTGCTGATCATGTTTAGAACACTTTGTTAGATCAGCGACAAGTTATTTCGTAATATACTCTATCTTAGGCGATCAATGCAACGTTATTTCCTCTACTTGATTCCTTCCTTTGTATATTTCTGCCTTACGCATTTGGGGGACTTGTCGGTGCGGGCACTTTTGCCGCGAGCGTTGAGTGCGGAACATCAGCAGCCTGCTGGCAGTGCCGCCTCCGGCAAGCAACCTTGTCGCGACTAGCCGCAACTCACTTTAGTTGTTGAGCGGACTCGAAACAAAGTAAGGGCGCGACTAGTCGGCGAGTTGGTTCCTCTGCGCACAGGTTTTCCATACAAAGTACTATCGTTCGAGGAAGATAACTTAAAAATTTAAAAATTGATTGCTCAAACTTTGGCAACTTAGCTTTTCTGTCTCTTGCTTCCCGATGAGGCGAAACTTCCTCGAGCGGTGCCTGGCTCCATAGTATTATCTCCTCCTTCCCCCCTGGTTAACTTGTGCGCGAGGGAGCCTTCTTTTCTTTGAGAAAAGAGAAAGAAGAGGAAATAGTTATGGAGCCTAGCGGCTCGATTCTGCTTATCGGGTGTGGTTGCTGCACAAAGTGTTAGCCAAAACATGCAATAAAATGATGAAAGCATGAATTTGACAGTTTTGCGCAACACATGAGCTTTATCGATGCACGGGTCTGCGCTTGCTTTGTACAAAGGATTACATGCAACCGTGGCAAGACTTGTACAAAAGGTGGTTGGAACGGGTCCCGACAACCGCGCCCTATGGGTAAAACTTACGAAGATGCTCAATGTTCCAGGAGTTGCTCACCGAATGCCATCTTCGGTCTCAAAGCCAGACAGCCTTGAGCCTAGTGACTCGTTTCACCCGATAAGGGCCTTCCCACCTCGGCGTCAACTTGTTTGAATTCTTGGTGGACTGAACGCACCGAAGAACAAGGTCGCCTTCCTCGAGACTTCTGGCACTAACTCTGCGGCTATGGTAGCGACGCAAAGCTTGCTGGTAGCGAGCAGCTCGCGACAGCCGGCTCGAAGACGATCCTCCTCAAGGAGCAGCGCGTCATCTTGTCGCAGCTGCTCTTGCTCAAGCTCATCGAAGCGAGCACTTTCGAGGCGATCCGTATCACGAGTTCCGTGGGAGAACTGCCTCTGCTCCATAGACTAGAGCAAAGGGTGTCCGCCGGTGGCTCGATTTGGCGTCGTCTGATCGACCAAAGAACCACCGGCAGCTCCTCGATCCAGCTTTCTTCCGCACTTGTGCAGCCTATCGAAAGTTACGGTCTTGAGCCGCGCAGCACTTCAGCATTTGCCCTCTACGCTTGACCGTTGCTTCTCGGGTGAGCAGCGAAGCAAAAGCAGACCTTGGCGCCAAGGTCTCGGACGTCTTTGCATGAAGGTGCGACTTCGTGAATTGTGTGCCGTTGTCGGTGATGATCCCGTTAGGGATTCAAACGGCAAACAATCGACCAAGAACTTGATCACGACCGTGCCGCCACCTTCCTCATCGCTTCCACTTCCGCCACTTTGTGAACTTGTCGATGGCGGCGTACAAGTACTTAAAGCCCCGACAGCTCGGGGAAGGGGCCGAGGATGTCGAGCCCCAGACGAAAATGGCCGTGATAAAGGGATCGTCTGGAGAGCTTGAGCTGGCTGGTGTATCTGTTTGGAATGGAATTGGCACGCTTCACACTTGGTTACTTGTGCAGTTGCATCCTGGAGGGCTGTCGACCAGAAGAAACCTTGCCGGAAAGCTTTGCTGGCAAGTGCTCTTGGCGCCAATGTGGTGACCACATATGCCTCCATGTATCTCTCGCCAACAGCTTTTGTCCATCTTCCACAGGAATACACTTCAATTTCACACCGTTGAGTCTTCTTACATGCGGTATCTTTGTCGACAAACTGGTACATACTTGACCGTCGGGCTACTCTTTCCGCTTCTTCTTGCTCTTCGGGAAGTTCTCCGTCTCAAGGAAATGGACAATCATCGCGCTTATCTTTGGAGCTATGCGGCTCGACAACAAGGACTAAAGGCACATCTGCTGGCGGGAACATCGGCTTCCACGGCAAGAACCTCGCGGTCTGCCGCCGAGCTTGATGCTCCCGACAAGCTTGCCGGAACAAGACTTGTCGGGAGCGCTCGCTTCAACGAAACAAACCTCGGGGCCCGCCGGAGCAGCATCGCCTCAAAGACTGTTGGTGTTGATCTTGGGGACCTTTGCAACGACGGCCGGAAGCTACCGCCGGAAAGTAGTCACCAGAGGCCAACTTCCTCTTCTTGCCTTGTCCAGTTGATGGTGTTACGGTTGGCTGAGTCAGCTTGAGCACGAAAATCCCTGGTTCCACACGCAACTTAAGTGCGGCGCACTTTGACAGGCCGTCAGCAATATCATTCTGAGCTCTTGGAACATGTTCCATTTGCAGGCCGTCAAAGTGCTCTTCTAGCTTCCTCACTTCATCAACGTGAGGCTTCCATCAACGGACTCTGGTAATCTTTGTTCACTTGGCGGACGACAAGCTGCGAGTCACCCCGACGATAAGCTTTTTGATCCCAAGGTCCACTGCGATCTCGAGATCGGCAAGCAAACCTTCATACTCTGCGGTATTGTTTGTTGCTTGCTCCTTGGGAAAGTGCATCCGGACTACGATACTTCAGGTGCTCTCCGGTGGAGTGCGATAAGCAAAGACGCCGGCACCAGCGCCTTGCAGCGAGAAGGCACCATCAAAGTACATCAGCCACTCTTTGCTTGCTTCTTTGACGGGAATGCTCGTCTCCAGAATCTCTTCATCTGGTGTTGGCGTCCATTCTGCTATAAATTCTGCCAACGCTCTGCTTTGGATAGTTGATGTGCTTTCAAACTTAAGACCCAAGCTTGACAGCTCCAGTGCCCACTCGACAATCCTGCCTGTCGCTTCTGGATTCTGCAGTATCCTCTTCAGCGGAAAGCGGTGACAACTGTGATCTCATGTGCTTGGAAGTAATGGCGCCAGCTTTCTAGAGGCCATGAGGAGACCGAAAAGCAATTTACGCACACCGTAGTACCTTGACCTAGCCCCTGCGGGAGGGCCCGACAAAGTAGGTAGGCGCTGCACCATCCTTTTCTGCATCTGGTCATGCGTCTGCGCGGATTCGTCCTTGTCGGGACCAGAGCTTGTCGGCGAAGCCCCCTTCTTGTCGCTGGATGTGCTTGCCACGTTTGCAGAGCGGGCCATCTTCCCCCCGTAGCTCGGCGCAAGGGAGCTGCGGGACGTCTTCTACCTCTTCTGGTCGACGGAGACGCGTGCGCATCCGCGCACGAGGGTACTCCCCGCCTCCGCCGCTGATTTGGCCCCAATAGGGTACCCTTTTAGCCTTTTCTTTCTTCTATTGCGGGCTTTGCCACGCCTTTTTCCGGAAGTTCTTTTGCGACATCATGAACACCTTTAGCCTCCGCCTCCTTGATTTCACCCCCAGCGCCGTCTTGACCATGGCAGTTTTCGCGCATTTGTGCGAAAACTTTGTCGGAGAATCCACCGAGCGTGGCACTCTTCCGCCATTTCTTTGTGCCCGCGTCGAGAGAGGAGAGCCACTTGCCGAGGGATAGCACTGGTCTCTAGGATCGGCAAGAAAGAGGCCTACCTAGAAGGAGAGTTCCGCAACAAGTGGGAGGAGTGGAGAGCAAACTGGTCCGGGTCGTATGGGAGAACCCTGACCCTTCACCGCCGTCATCAAACCCCAATAGTCTTGTGGCAGAGATTGGAGTAACTTGGCGCCCGGGAGGATGCGGTGAAGATAAACTGTGACCGAATTCTGCGCCTCGGGCTTGCGGGTTAACCGTAGGAGCAGTTAAGCGTAGACTTCCTTCGCGCCCGCATCTCCCTTGCAGGGAAAGGAGGAGGCCTGCTTGGCAGGAGTTCCAAAAGCGGCAGATATAATGAAGGCTGCGCCGGACTGAACTGGAACTTCACCGTCTTGGAGTTGGATTCAATGCTGCTCGAGCTGTTCAAGGCGACCCGACCATCGAGTGGTTTTAGGTTGCGGCGAAGTCGTCCCATTGTGCAACAACTCGGCACTCGACCGCATCCGGCGCCATGATGCGGCTGTCACGACTCCACGGGATCGTCCCAACTGGCGAGGAGCCCCGGCGAGGTCGTGCAGCAATTCTTCGACGATTTAGAAGAAGTGCCGATCCGCGCGGCAAGCGAAGAGGCTCACCAGCGACACCACCGGCGAGGAGATGGCGGCGGATTGCCACCAGGTGGAGGCGGCGGCAACTATTGGCCATTGGAGCCGCCGGGTTCACCGCCGTGGAGGCGGGCCTTGGCGAAAGCGGCAAGCCTTGCGGCGAGGAGGAGGTCGTCGGCGGGCGAGCATGCCGAGCCAGGCGGGTCGAGTGGACCCGCCGGCGCTTCTTCCCCACCGCCAGCGACTTACTTGCCAGTGAGCCCCAGCTCCGTCGAAGAAAGCGTCTCCGCAAGGTTGGAGGCAGGTCGGGCGTGAGCCGGCCCACTGCGATGGCGCCAGCGCAGCCTGCTCCACATGCAAGCGAGGTTGCCTTGAGGCGCCCTGCTACCTGGCGACAAGCTGAGGCGGAATCTTCTCGAGCCACCGCCGGCGCGCCTCCATGGCGGCCAAGAGAGCCCACTCCCCGCCTCGTCGCGCACGGGGAGGCGAGCAGGTTGACTTCTCAGCGCTCAGCTCAGGAAGAAGCGAAGAGTAAGCTCTTGAGATTTGTGCTTGTATTTCTTCAATTTTATTGCTTCATCTTGAATCTGATTTGCTTTGTTAGGACTCTTTCCTTTTGGGGCGCTGGCCCGAGAGGCGTCGAAGAGGCCAAAGATCCCGAGTGCAAATCGTTGAGGGCGATTCTCCTGGCTGACGGGAGACGCGTCAAAGACTCCCTTGCGGACCAGCAACCCTTCTCTGAGCAGCCCCAGCCTGGCCCCGGAGTAAGTGTGCAGTTTCTCCTTACTATTAGGTGTGCGGGGGTGCCCTTTCTTCGTTGATATCATTTGTGTGCTTGTGTAGGAGCAGGCGGCTTCATCGCCAGGAGGGCTCGGGAAGCCGCCCGAGATCCTGTCTGCTGCCACCTCGCGCCAGCCAAGGAGGAATCTCCGGCAAGGGCGCCCTCCGACAAGGGAGGCCACTCCGGCAGGAAGCTACTCCGGCAGGAAGGCTACCCCGGCAAGGGGCCAGCGCCCGATGACCCTCCGGTGGTCGAGGCCATGTTCACGGATCCCGTTGCGAGAGTAATTCCCTTCATAAAAATCTCCCTTGGGCTTGCTTTCTTTTGTTTCTCTTTTGAACATACGCTTGTTGCTCTTTCTTAAGTCGGCCTTGAGCCGATGGAAGTCGAGACCGCCCGGCGAGGAGAAGCCTTGTGCTCACCAGCAGGGCCGCCGTCGAGAAGAAGTGGTAAATCGTCGTGGAAGAAAGGCCCTCGCCCGAAAACTACATTGGCGAGGAGGCCACCGAGGCTTAAACCTTGAAGGCCCGGCGAAGTCGAGGCGATCGTCGTCTTGGCAACCCGAGGCGCTTGAGGCGGCAAGTGCTACACCGACGGTTGACTCCCACTTGGCTGGCTGTGGCGGCAGACTCCGAGCCCCAGGCCAGCGCCTACGAAGGCAGGCCGGCGTCTTCATCAAGCTCCCACAGGAACCCGAGCTCCGAGACGCCGGTCGAGGAGACCTTGACGGCGAGCCGGCCGGCGAGAAGCTCGCCGTCGAAGGTCTCCTCCGGCCGGCGCCACAGGCTCGGTTCCCAGGGGGAGCTTGATGAAAACGCCAGCGTCGCTGGTGAGAGCAGGGGACTCGTCCTCGCGGCCCGAAAGTCAGCGAAGTCTGGCCTGTCTCGGCGGAGCCAGTTGTGACCAAGTGCCTCAATCTTCGTCAATCTGCGTGCGGCAACATGGCCCGTGGTGACAGCGGATCTCGGCGTGCAGCACCATGGTGAAAAAGCAATCGGCAGGAACAGCTGATTCAGTGCCAGCGGCCGTTGAAAAATCTTGCGCCAGGCTGAAGGCCCGCTCCTGCCTGACAGCCCTTGTGCAGCTGCGCCTCGGCCGAGGCTTGGCCCTTCTCTCCTTGTCTGAACTTCGGAGGGGCCATGGCGGAGGCGGAGGACGGTGGCGTGCTTGTGGCGAAAGGGGCGAGCGGTTGCTCTCTTATGACCGGAGAAGAAGAGGGGAGCGGTGGTGGTTTCTTGACAAGACAACAATGGCAGGAGGGGGCGGCCTGCCTCTGTTTCCTCCGCTTATAAAGAGGGGGAGGGGGCGGACGTTCCGCTTATACTAATAAAGAAACCACCCACGACCGCGCCCACGATTTCTCGCACGGTGCCACGTCCGGTGCATGCTGTTAGTGGGGATCGTGGTGGGTCCGGGGCGGGTTGCGATGTGGTCGAGGCCGCGAGTGTCCGTGCACAGTTTTGGGCCTGGCCCGACAAGCGCTCGGCACCGTGTACGACCCAGGCCCGGGGGCTCCTGTCGGTGTACTAGAGTAGGGGTACCCTAGTATCCCGTACTCGTGCCTGCAGACGGTTCTGACACCAGCGGCAAGGCTTGCCTCGTCACCGGCAAGATCCTCCGTGGCTCCTTTGGAGCCATTCAAGAACAAAGTATTTGATTAAGAAAACAAGGCCCCGGCAAGAGGAGCTTGTCGAGAAGGCCACTCGAGGCATCACGAAGACAAGGCCCGGCAAGAGGAGCTTGCCGGGAAGGCTCGGGCGCGACAAGCCTCCGGTAGCGACAAGGATTCGGCAGCGGCAAGGCGCTTGTCATGACATGCAACTTCTCTCCATCTCCGCTCCAGCTCATCCAGCGACGTGTCGCCATGGGACCGTTCCATGCGTGCGTGTCGAAGCGGCTGTGCAGCCGGCGGAGAGAAGCGATAAGCGGCGACAAGCTTGCCATTGTGGCGAAAGCGGAGGCGCACTGACGGTCTCTGTTGCACTTTGTTTGGGGCGACAGCGACGGGCATTTATTGCTTTTGTCCCTTGCCGTCGAGTTAGGTATTTTGCTGTACACTCTTCAAGTAGGTGTACCAACTCCTGCTTTTACATTTGTACCCTCGTCTATGTTGCCACTGTCGGAGACCCCTTGAGCATATAAAAGGAGGCCCATCTTGCGCGATGTAGAAGGGGTTCGGGTTGGTTCAGTTCATTCGACTCACTCGAGACCAGATACATTCACGCTAGGTTTTGTAGCTCTCATTGCTCCCTAGCAAGAACACAATACATCGAGACAAGCAGTAGGAGTTTTATCTCTCCGGAGAGCTCGAAGCTGGGTAAAGCTGCTCGTGTGCCTCGCCTCGATCCGCTCTTCATGCGATCTCCGCCCCCTCCGAACCACAAGGGCCTTCTCCGCCCCCCATAGGTGTCCGTGAGTGCGATCAGCCTCCCCGACATCTTTGGCGCGCCCGGTAGAGGCGTCGAGGCCGTGTGAATCTGATCCGGCGTTCACGGCAGCGTCATCAACATCTTCCTCAATATGCCACCGAAGAAGAAGGCTTGGCGGCAGCGAAGCCGTCCGTGTCGTTACCCACCCTCACCGCAGCAAGCGGGTGGTGGGGCGGGGCCATGGCGGAAGAGCGAAGCGCCGATGAAGGTGCTCGCTGACGTTGCCAAGTCCAAGGACAAGGCCCCGCAAACCTCGGCGTCGCACATCCCCAGCGCCCATCTCGGAGACGGGACCAACAACGTCATGGCGTTCACAATGCCATACGTTCGTTGGATCGAGACCCTCAAGACCAGCATGCACATCAACATGCCGGGCACGAGTGAGATACGATCGCTGGGCGGGTGCTGCTCCTTCTAACGTAGTTAGAAGTCGAGCATATCCGCTCCTCGCACCGTTCTCCAATGCCGCCCACTACTCCAGCGAAGCTCTTGCGAGGCTCGGCTGCTCTCGACTACCCTCCAACGGCCGACAAAGGTCGGCAGTGGAGGCCACTATCGAGCCTCGCCGGCTTTGCCAGCGGCGGCAGCTCCAGCGGCAACCAACGCCATCATTGCCGCGACGAGACGACAAGGCACGAGCTGGTGGAGACGAGACTGTCGGAGGTGCAATCACCGTGCACTCTCCGCCACGGAGGCCAAGATCGCCGACTCACCGGATCCACCTCGACAGCGACTCCACCGCGTCGTCGGATCCGCGAGCCCGCCGCGATCAGCGCCAAGTTCTTCATGAGCGACAACAAGAGGACGCTCGAACTCGCATCGAGCGTCGAAGGGAAGCGCGACGTCAGTCCGACAAGTGCGCTGGTCCTTCTATTGACATGCGCGCGCCGGAGGAGCCAGGCGACTTGCCGTACGCGGTAGGTTGCCCTGCGTTCACTCGTGAGCTGCGTCAAGTCCAGTGGCCCAACCAGAAAAACTTCAAACCAGACGTGCCGGAGAAGTATGATGGCAGGACGAATCCATCAGAGTTACTCTGCATCTACACCATCGCGGTGCGAGGCTGCGGGGACGGAGACGACAAGATCCTCGCGAACTACTTCCCGCTCGTGCTCAAGCCCAACGTCGAGATCTTGGCTCATGCACTTGCCGGGACAGCTCCATATCCTCTTGGGCAGATCTGCGCCATCGGTTTGTTGGCGCCTTCACGGTGGCCACAAGCCTCATAGGCTGTGAGAGTGACCTTCATCCGCTGCGCCTGGAAGGAAGGAGAGTCCCTGCGCCAAGTTCGTTCGAGAGATTGACCGTGTGCACTACAACATCGTGACGTCCACCCTGCCGCGGTGATCGGCGCATTTCATCCGAGAATGTGCGGAACGCAGGATGAGGGAGGAGATGGCGATGTGCAAAGTCAAGGACGTCGGTGAGCTGTACGCCTTGGCCGACAAGTGTGCACGCCGAGGAAGGGAGGAGACTCGGAGAGAATGTGGAAGCAGGATCTCGGCGGTGAGGACACCGCCCAAGAAAGAAGAAGAGCGGCGGCCGAGGCAACAGGAAGAAGAAAAGTAGAGAAGTACTAGCTGTTGAGCAGTCCGAAGCAGCGGAGGTGGCGACAAGAACGCCAAGGCTGGTGGCTCCGGCAAGGAGGTTGCGGCCGACGCCAACCACCGGGTCGGTGGCGGCCGCCAACAAGCGAGAGCTCCAAGCAAAATCTTGCAAGATCCACCGCACCAAGGGCCACGACCTCCGTGAGCTGCAAGAAAGTCGAGCAGCTTGTCGAATGACAGAGAGCCGAGTCTGGCCGAGGCGTGACAAGGGGAAGGCCCAGGAAGGTGCTAGGTGTTGGGGAACGCAGTAATTTCAAAAAATTTCCTACGCACACACAGGACCATGGTGATGGCATAGCAACGAGAGGGGAGAGTATTGTCTACATACCCTCGTAGACCAAAGCGGAAGCGATCACAACGTAGAGGAAGTAGTCGTACGTTCTCCTCGCGATCCAGCCGATCCCAGTGTCGTTACTCAAGGCGCCTCGAAGTCGATCACAACGTAGAGGAAGTAGTCGACGTTCTCCTCGCGATCCAGCCGATCCCAGCGCATTACTCCGGCGCCTCGAGTTCTTGGCACACGTTCAGCTCGATGGCGCTCTCGGGCTCCGATCCGGCAAAGCTCCGGGAGAGGGAGTTAATCGGCCAAGACGGCGTGGTGACTATCTTGATGTTCTACCCGGCGGGGCCGCCTAAGCCTGCTATGATATGACCGAGGTGGAATATGGTGGAGGGGGCACCGCACACGGCTAAGAGCGATCTCAAGGATCAACTTGTGTGTTCTAGGGTGCCCCTACCCCGTATATAAAGGAGGGAGGAGGAGGTGGCCGGCCTCAAGGGGGGCGCCATGGGGAGAAACCTACTCCAAGTAGGTTTCCTCTCTTTCCTTATCTTATTTGGAGGGGAAGGAAGGAGTACTAGTATTAGGAAGTAGTACTAGTAGTAGGAATAGGAAGAGGGGAAGGAGAAAGGAAAGGGGGCGGCCCCTCCCCCAGTCGGATTGGGCTTGGGGCGCGCCTCCCTTGTTCCTTCTCCTTCCTCCTACATGGGCCCAATAAGGCCCATATACCTCCCGGGGGTTCGGTAACCTCCGGAGCTCCAAACTTCTCCGGAACCTTTCCGGTGTCCAAATATATCCGTCAATATATTAATCTTTATGTCTCGACCATTTCGAGACTCCTCGTCATGTCCGTGATCATATCCGGGACTCAGAACAACCTTGGTACATCAAAATACATAAACTCATAATACAACTGTCATTGAAACCTTAAGCGTGCGGACCCTACGGTTTGAGAATAATGTAGATATGACCGAGACATGTCTCCGGTCAATAACCAATAAGCGGGACTGGATGCCCATATTGGTTCCTACATTTTCTCTGAAGATCTTTATCGGTCGAGACCGCATAACAACATCGTTGTTCCCTTTGTCATCGGTATGTTACTTACCGAGATTCGATCGTCGGTATCCAATACCTAGTTCAATCTAGATTCTTGGTAAGTCTCTTTACTCGTTA
Organism: Aegilops bicornis; assembly: GCA_021605145.1. Classification (NCBI taxonomy): domain Eukaryota; kingdom Viridiplantae; phylum Streptophyta; class Magnoliopsida; order Poales; family Poaceae; genus Aegilops; species Aegilops bicornis. The sequence continues at coordinate 580,169,120 of CM038675.1, forward strand.
AAGTAATACATCATCTCACAACTAACTCATTAGTTGTAATGCTTGCAAGGCTTATGTGATGTGTATTACCGAGAAGGCCAGAGATACCTCTCCGAGCAATCGGAGTGACAAAACCTAATCTCGAAATACGCCAACCCAACAAGTACCTTTGGAGACACCTGTAGTACTCCTTTATAATCACCCGATTCGTTGTGACGTTTGGTAGTACCAAAGTGTTCCTCCCAGAAGCAGGAGTTGCATAATCTCATAGTTATAGGAACATGTATAAGTCATGAAGAAAGCAATAGCAACATACTAAGCGATCAAGTGCTAGGCTAACGGAATGGGTCATGTCAATCAGATCATTCTCCTAATGATGTGATCCCGTTAATCAAATGACAACTCATGTCTATGGTTAGGAAACATAACCATCTTCGATTAACGAGCTAGTCAAGTAGAGGCATACTAGTGACACTCTGTTTGTCTATGTATTCACACATGTATTATGTTTCCGGTTAATACAATTCTAGCATGAATAATAAACATTTATCATGAAATAAGGAAATAAATAATAACTTTATTATTGCCTCTAGGGCATATTTCCTTCACTAGGGGAGCAAGCAAGAAACGTCCCGGCCGGGGAGGACGCCGCGGCAAGGCCAAGCAACGGCAAGGAGACAGACCTCCTCAGCGGCGCGACAAGGATGAAGATGATGGCGGCAGCGAAGATATGGAGGGCAGCGCCCGATGGCAGGAGTTTGAAAGCCACAGAGGTCCTCTGCGTTGGCGGAGGTGCTTCACGCATACCTCCCACCGCCAACTCAAGCAATGGATGCGGGAGGTCAATGCAGCGGAACCATCCATAGAGTCACGCATAAGCCTCTGAAGTGGTCCAACACGCCTATCATTTTGATATTGAGGACCACCACGATCGCATAAGCTGCGGTCGGTGCTTGCCGATGTTGGTCTCACCAACCATCCGCAACCTCAAGGTCACCAAAATGCTAGTTGGCGGCGGGGCGGCTTGAATCGATCTCCTCCGCGGTGCTCGAAGCTTCAAATCCTGACGGGCAATGAGCTCGAAGGGCGGTACCTTCAAGGAATCAACCCGGGAAGGAGCAAGCGAAGGGAAAATTACGTTGCGCGGTAACATTTGGCAGCGTGAGCTGAACTTTAGGGCCGAGAGGGTCACATTCGGCGTTGCCGATTTCCCGTTGCCTTACAATGGGATACTTGGCCGTCCGGCACTCGCCAAGTTCATGGCAGCCTCTCACTCGCCTACAACTTACTCAAAATGCCAGGCCCGATAAGCGTCATCTCTGTCCATGGCGACAAGAAGGATGCCCTTATCTATGCCGACAAGATCTCAAGGGATGCAGCAGCATGACAGTTGCCAAACACTTGCGGCTGAAGCTCCGGGGAAGAAGACCAAGTCCAAGTCCGGCAAGGGCTCGATGCTCACTCCGGCAAAGCGCACCTCTTGGAGTCTGCGCTACCGTCGAGGACGCACCATCGAGCTCCACCGGCAAGTGCAAGAAGATGGTGGCTCCGCCAAAGACCAAGAAGGTGCCCGCCAAGGAGGGCGGCACTAGTGGTACCTTCACCATCGATTGCCTCTCGACCCTAAATAGGAAGGCGCTTCGTTGCTTTCCTGCGGGCGAATGTCGGCGTGTTTGCATGGCAACCGTCGATATCCCGGTGTTCCCGGGAAAGTGATTGAGCACCGCTGGCCGTTTGTCCTCATGCGCGACCCGTCAAGCAAAAAGTCGGGAAGCAAGCGGTGGAGCGCCAAGAATTCATAGCGAAGAGATCAAGAAGCTGAAGCAGCAGGGCCTTGTCGGAGGAGTGCTCCATCCTACGTGGTTGGCCAATCCTGTAGTCGTGCGCCAAAGCAAGCGGAAATGGAGACTTTGTATTAACTTCACGGATGTTATTAAAGCTTGTCCCAAAGATCCATTTCCCTTGCGGCGCATCGACCAGATTGTTGACTCCACGGCTGGATGTGATTTGCTTTCATTTCTTGATGCATACTCGAGATACCATCAGATCTTCATGGCTGAAGAAGATGAGGAGAAGACGCATTCATCACACCATGTGGCACATCTTTGTTTCATACGGATGCCTTTCGGTTTGAAGAATGCTGGTTCAACATTTGCAAGGGTAGTCCATGGCGCTTTTGAGCCGCAAATGCTGAAATGTAGAAGCCTACATGGATGACATAGTGGTCAAGAGCAAGGACAAAGCAACTCTGGTTCAAGATTTGGACGAGACCTTTGCAAATCTGCGCAAGATCAACCTCAAGCTCAACCCCGAGAAGTGCGTGTTTGGAGTCCCTTTCGGCAAGCTTCTCGGGTTCTTCGTGTCTCAACGAGGGATTGAAGCTAACCCGACAAGATCAAGGCCATTGAGCAGATCGAAGCACCAAAGCGCGTCAAGGATGTACGAAGACTTGTCGGTTGCGTGGCTGCTCTCGGCGGAGTTTATTTCTAGGTCTGCTGGCGCCCTGCCATTTTCAAGATTTTGAAAAGGCAGGTCGATAAAATGGACTCCGAAGCGGAGGCTGCAGCTGCCGAGACTTGAAGAGATACCTGTCCTCCACTCCAACACTTGTCGCACCTAAGCCACAAGAGAAGTTGCTGCTATATATAGCGGCAACCAATCAAGTGGTTAGTGCTGCGTTAGTAGCGGAGAGGGAGGCGGATAGCGAGCCCGACAACGCGGCAAGCACATCCAGCGACAAGCGGGGGCTTCGCCGACAAGCTCTGGTCCCGACAAGGGCCGAATCAGCAGAGCGCATGACGAGATCTGAGAAAAGGATGGTGCGGCGCCCGGTCTACTTTGTCGATTCCCTCCTGCGAGGGGGCTAGGTCAAGAGTACTACGGTGTGCGAAATTGCTTCGGTCTCCTCATGGCCTCGAGAAAGTTGCGCCATTACTCCCAAGCACATGAGATCCACGATTGTCACTTTCGCTTTCGGCTGAAGAGGATACTGCGAATCCGAAGCGGCAGGCGGGATTGTCGAGTGGGCACTTTGGGCTGTCAAGCTTTGGTCTTAAGTTTGAAAGCACATCAACTATCCAAAAGCGAGCGTTGGCGAATTTATAGCAGAATGGGCGTAACACGGATGAAGAGATTCCGGAGGCGAGCATCCCCTACAGCGCGCCAAAGATGTCGGGAGGCTGATCGTACCACGGACACCTATGGGGCGGTGGGCGAGCCTTAATGTGGTTCGAAGGGGGGCGGAGATCGCATGAAGAGCGGATCGAGGCGAGGCACACGAGCAGTTTACCCAGCTTCGGAGCTCTCCGGAGAGATAAAACTCCTACTGTTGCTTGTCTGATGTATTGTGTTCTTGCTAGGGAGCAATGAGAGCTACAAAACCTAGTGTGAATGTATCTGGTCTCGAGTGAGTCAAATGAACCGAACCAACTGAACCCCTTCTACGCTGCGCATGGGCCTCCTTTTATATGCTCAAGGGGTCTCCGACAGGTGGCAACATAGACGAGGGTACAAATGTAAAAACAGGAGTTGGTACACCTACTTGAGCGATTATGCGGTGCAAAATACCTAACTCACGGCAAGGGACAAAAGCAATAAATGCTCGGCGTGTCGCCCAAACAAAGGCAACAGAGAGACCGTCAGGTGCGCCTCCGCTTCGCCACGATGGCAAGCTTGTCGGGCCGCTTATCGCTGCTCTCCGCTGGCTGCCTGACCGCTCGACCTGTGGCGCATGGAGCGGTCCCATGGCGACACGTCGCTGGATGAGCTGGAGCGGAGATGGAGAGAAGTTGCATGCCGCAGCAAGCGCCTTGCCGCGGCCGAATCCTTGTCGCGCTCCGAGCCTTCCCGGCAAGCTCCTCTTGCCGGGGCCTTGTCTTCTGCATGCCTCGAGTGGCCTTCCCGACAAGCTCCTCTTGCCAGGGCCTTGTTTTCTTAATCAAATACTTTGTTCTTGAATGGCTCGAAAGGAGCCACGGAGGATCTTGGCGGTGACGAGGCAAGCCTTGCCGCGGGGTGCTGCAACCGTCCGTGCACGAGTACGGGATACTAGGGTACCCCTACTCTAGTACACCAACACAGACCCATTTGACTTTCCAGTAAAAAATGCAAATTCACGACTTTTCTGACCAAAGTTTACATTTTTTGTTACGCACATAGTAAACAAGCAATCTAATCATCCTAAAACCAAAGCTTGGCACATTATTTTTATAATACAATGGATATATACAAGGGGATAATTATTTACAGAGAAACTTCCATGAAAAATTCTACATTTTTTCCGTGAGCATGAGCACAAGTGCTCAAGGTCGACCCTCACTTCTTCAATGCATCACTTTCCAATCACTTCTCTTTTTGAAAAACTTTTTAGGCAAGTAATTTTTTTGTATTTTCATTCTTTTAATTTTTTTTGTATATTTCACCCACAACTAAACAGAAACAAAAAATGGAAAAACAAAATCTACTTAGTGAAGAGAGCAAACAAGCACACACACGAGAATATCAACCCCACGCTATTGCTCCCCAGCAACGGCGCCAGAAAAGAGCTTGATAATCCCCAAGTGCAGGGAATCATCATAGCAATTTCCAAAGGTGGAAGTGATAAGTATGGAGTGTCGAACACACAAGGAGCTAAAGGTAAGATCAATATTCTCTCAAGCCCTATCTACCACTGATACGACTCTCATTATACTAACGTTTGCTTCCAACTAGAAACGAGAAATAAAACTACGCTGTGGTTATGAAGAGGATAACTTGGTATGATATCGAAGAGCTAAAATATAAAAGTAGGTGCTGTTATCATAAAGTTAGAATATATTACTAAATAATATAAATAGCGAGTGTGGAATAATGGTGGATCGGTGTGCGGAATTGTCCTAGGAAATTGTTAACAAGACCGCTAATCACTATTGCAGTTTCATATGAGGGAGAGGCATAAGCTAACATACTTTCGCTACTTGGATCATATGCACTTATGATTGGAACTCTAGCAAGCATCTGCAACTACTAAAGATCATTAAGGTAAAACCCAACCATAGCATTAAAGCATCAAGTCCTCTTTATTCCCATACATAACAATCCCTCTTACTCGGGTTTGTCTTTCGGTCACTCACCAACCCACTATAAGCGAATCATGAACGTGTTGCAACACCCTACAATGGAATCCCTCATGCTTGCTTGCGCGACACGGAGGGCACCATAGGACAGCACCAAAGTAAAACATACAACTCATACCAATCTAGATCATCAATCAACCCAAATACAAAAGATATCTACTCAAAACATCATAGGATGGCAACACATCATTGAATCATAATATGTGGCATAAAGCACCATGTTCAAGTAGGGATTACAGCGGGTTGCGGGAGAGTGGACCACGTAAAAGAGATGAGGATGGTGATGATGATGGTGATGTTGATGAAGACGATCACCATGGCGATGATTCCCCTCCCGATGGCACTCCAGCGCCATCGGAAGAGAGGAGGAGAGGTTCTCCCCCTTGTGCTTCCTCCTCCATGGCCTCCACCCTCTGGTCCTTGGCCTTCATGGTGATGATGGCCCCTCCGGGATACTCCTCCATGGCCACCGGTGATGATGGCCCCCTCCAGCAGGGTGCCAGGGAGGCCCTAGATTGACTTCTCATGGCTACAGAGGCTTGCGGGGGGTATCCGGGCTGTCCACGAGGTAGGGGGGCGCGCCCTAGGGGGGTGGGCGCGCCCCCCACCCTCGTGGGCAGCCCGGGACTCTTTTGGCCTGCTTTTGGTACTTCGTGGGCTTCTTCTGGTCCAAAAATGATCTCCGTCAAGTGGCACGTCAATTGGACTCCGTTTAGTTCTCCTTTTCTACGATACTCTAAAACAAGGAGAAAACAGAAACTGGCACTGGGCTCTAGGTTAATAGGTTAGTCCCAAAAATCATATAAAATATCATATAAATGCATATAAAACATCCTACAAGGATAGTATAGTAGCATGAATACTTCATAAATTATATATACGTTGGAGACGTATCAGTGAACTAGTTTTCACATTAAAGGATCACATGGGCACGCTCATTCAAAAATTACATCTTTGGTAGACTCCTCCGCCACAAGGCGGGCACCCTTCAGGACACCATCATAATACAATTCAGGGTGGCGATGCTCCTTGCCCTGCGGCGGCCCCTCCTTCACCAGCTTCTAGGCGTCCATCTTCGCCCAGTGCACTTTCGCACGGGCAAAAGCCCTACATGCACCTTCGATGTAGACGGATCGCTTGATGACTTCAAACCGAGGGCAGGCATCCACAAGCCGCCTCACCAGGCCAAAGTAGCTGTTGGGAAGGGGATCGCCAGGCCACATCCGGACTATAAGGCCCTTCATGGCCTGTTCGGCCGCCTTGCGGAGTTCGACCAATTGCTTGATTGGTCGCCCAGGCATCGGGTGTTCGGTCCCAAGATATCTGAGACCAGAACAACTTCTCCGTCGAGCTTCCCTCCTCGGCCGGTAGAACTCTGCTGACATCGAGACACCTTTGGGCAGATCTGCGAACGCTCCTGGAGAGCTCCGAACTCGGGTAAGTAAAAGGAAATTTTATTTCACGTACTTGCTTTGCATAATGAATACCTTACCCACTGCTATCTTCTTAACCACCTCAATTTCCTGGAGGGCCTTCTAGGCTTCGGCCTTGGTGGGGCCTTTGCAATCTCGGACTCTCGTGTCTTAGAGTCAAGCTCCAAGGACTCGTGCTTCTACAGGACAGCCTGGAGTTCTTGCTGCACCTCGCCTACTCGGGCCTCTTGCTTTTCTCGCTCGCTGCGCTCCTTGGCTGCTTTGTTTTCGGCCTCGGACAACGCCTTTTTCAGGGTCGCCACCTCCGTCGTGGCCCCTGGCACATTCATGATGATCCTATTATTTTGCAACCAACTTTCTTTCTAATATATAGACAAGGTATTGCTTACCTTTGCTCCCCTCGAGCTGCCTCTTGGTAAGGCCCAGCTCTTTCTCGGACCACTCAAGGTTCTGCTTCAGGGCATCGACCTCTGCGAAGACGCGTCTTGTGGCGGCGGCAGCCGACGCCTTTGACACTGCATATAAACATATTCGGATTAGACTCCTGTGGTTATTATTCAATCCTCTATTCGGCTTTTCTTCGCGAACGCCAAACAGAGCATCAGGGGCTACTGCCTATGCGGTAATATTTTCCTATATTTTGATTACTTACCTAAAAGCCTGTTAGAAGGCTGGCGCAAGCTCCGGTCAGTCCTTCCTTGGCGGACTGAACCTTCTCGATCACCGCACTCATAATAGTGTGGTGCTCTTCGTCGATGGAAGCGTCGCGAAGCGCTTCCAGCAAGTTGTCCGGTGCCTCTGGATGGACAGGGTCCACCGGCACGGGCGGCTTGCCCCTCTTAGCAGGGGGTCGCCTGCCGGAGTCCAGTGCCACTCGAGGTTCTGGCGCAGTGTCCGGCTGGGGGCCGAACTTGGAGCCCACGGGAGTCTTGCCTCCTTTGCGCCCAGGGTCCGGAAGGTCGCCTCAAGGCGCCTCCAGAACTACCTCCCGTCGGCTTGGTGCCTTCTGAGACAACACCTCGGCGTTGTCCGTAGGGCGAGGGGAAGAGGCGGTCGGAAGTGAATCGCTATTCATATCCGACGAGTCCAAAGAACCATCCGACGAAGATACGTCGATGCGGGCTCGGGGCGGACTGCACGATCATGTTCGGTGTGATGAGAAGCAGTGCAATAAAACATACCATAAATTACAATGGAATCCGGATACTTACGACTTCGCCAGGGGCTTGTCCCTGAGCAACCACTCGTCGTCGCTATGGGCGGCTGTCGTGGAACAGTCCGGAAGGAGAGTCCTTCCCTTCTTGCACCGTTCGGCCTCCCCGGTTGGGGTGGCCTTCCTCTTCTTGTCCCCCCCCCCCGGCTGGGGGGGGAGAACTTTCCTCTTCCTCCTCCTCGTCTTCATGGGAGGAGAGCGCCTCGGAGTTATTGGATGATGAGTCCGATATCACCTCATGCCAGGGACCCTTTCGGGTCCCCGTGGCCTTCTTCTTGGCATTTTCTCCGGCACCTCATAAGGTGCCGGAGTCAGTATCTCCATTAGGAGAGCATCCGCTGGATCTTGAGGCGGGGCTGGGCGATCAATCTGCTCCGTTGTCTCCACCGATCTGTTAAAGGAATGGAGGCTTAGATCCATACGTGATTAAACTGGTGATAATAAATACCCTATAAGGAATAAAAACTTACCGAATGGGCGTGGCGCTTTGTCGCGGCTGAGTCCATGATCCTCGGTAAGGGAAGGGCACCTCGGCGCCTTGAACAGCACCCTCAGGGCGTCCTTGTGCGTCGTGTCAAAGAGCTTCATGTGATGCGGTCTTTGGGTCGGGTTGAACTCCCATAAATTGAACGCCCGTTGTTGACACGGGAGGATCCGGCGGAAGAGCATGACCTGGACCATGTTGACGAGCTTGATTTTCTTGTTCATCATGTTCTTGATGCAGGTCTGGAGTCTGGTCAGCTCCACCGGGTTACCCCAGGACAGGCCCTTCTCTTTCCAGGAGGTGAGCCGCATGGGGATTCCGGATCGGAACTCGGGGGCCGCCACCCATTTGGTGTCGCGCGGCTCGGTGATGTAGAACCACCCCGATTGCCACCCCTTTATGGTCTCCACATAGGAGCCCTTGAGCCATGTAATGTTAGGCATTTTTCCCACCATGGCGCCTCCGCACTCCGCTTGCTGGCCGCCCACCACCTTCGGTTTAACATTGAAGGTCTTCAGCCACAGGCCGAAGTGGGGCTGGATGCGGAGGAAGGCCTCGCACACGACGATAAACGCCGAGATGTTGAGGATGAAGTTTGGGGCCAGATCAAGGAAGTCCAGCTCGTAGTAGAACATGAGGCCGCGGACGAACGGGTGGAGAGGAAATCCCAGTCCGCGAACGAAGTGGGTGAGAAAAATTACCCTCTCATGAGACTCCAGGGTAGGGACGATATGCCCCGCGTTGGGCAGCCGATGCGCGATATCCGCGGCCAAGTATCCGGCTCCCCGCAGCTTTTTGATGTCCTCCTCCGTGACACATGATTTCATCCACTTGCCTCCCGCTCCGGAAAGACGCAAACTTGGGTGTTGGAGCTCGAGTGTGCGAGAATGGATGAGCAAGGAGGAAGAAGGTGTGGGTGAAAAGGGTGAACCCTTATCCCTTTCTAAGGGCGGACGAAACTGTACGCCCCCACCTGCCTAGTAAACTCGCTTATTTCCCAAGCGCCGTAATTGATGGCGCGGTTGGGTTACCCACGTCCGTATTGATGAGAATCCCGTGATAAGGGGACACGATCTCTGCTTTGACAAGACGTGCCAAGGAAACCACCTCGCAATATGTGCCGAGGCTGGTTGAGAAAAACGATTCGAATAATGACCGGGCCATGGTGTGATGTCATGCTACCGAATGCGTCTGCAGATTAGATTTGTGTAATATTGTTCTCTCTACGGTGGTATGTGGAACTAGTTTTGCAGAGCCGGACACTATCCTTGTGTTCAAAATCTTCCATGGAGTATTCGGAGGAGGAACCCGCCTTGCAATGCCGAAGACAAACTGCGCGCCAGACTCATCGTCATTGAAGCCTGGTTCAGGGGCTACTGAGGGAGTCCTGGATTAGGGGGTATCTGGATAGCCGGACTATATCCTTTGGCCGGACTATTAGACTATGAAGATACAAGATTGAAGACTTCGTCCCGTGTCCGAATGGGACTCTCCTTGGCATGGAAGGCAAGCTTGGCAAATACAGATATGTAGATCTCCTCCCTTGTAACCGACTCTGTGTAACCCTAGCCCCCCCCCCCCCCCCGATGTCTATATAAACCGGAGGGTTTAGTCCGTAGGACAACAACAATCATACCATAGGCTAGCTTCTAGGGTTTAGCCTCTACGATCTCATGGTAGATCAACTCTTGTAATACTCATATCATCAAGATCAATCAAGCAGGAAGTAGGGTATTACCTCCATCTAGAGGGCCCGAACCTGGGTAAACATTGTGTCCCCCGCCTCCTGTTACCATCCGCCTTAGACGCATAGTTCGGGACCCCCTACCCGAGATCCGCCGGCTTTGACACCGACACTTCTCTGACTACAATCCTTATGACTCTGCTCGACTTCGTTGCAAGCATTTCTGGACAACAAGTCAAATGAATTTATTCCTCACTGCTGTTTGATAAGGACAAGATTTTTGACCATGAGCAGATTCCTCATGTGGATATGGAGTCTCTTACATTCTTCACCCCAGTCCTCAGTGTTCTTCATGACGCTGGGCTACTCAACTTCTGCACCGACATCTGTGATTGGAATGAAGAACTCATTCTTCAGTTCTGCCATGCTGCACATCACTGGCAATGTTGAAGATGTGAATTCATGGGTGCTTGAACGGATGACCGAAAACACTCATTACAAAGGTCCGGCCTCTGAATTGCTTCACGCCGTTCCAGTCAGTCCTCCCACTGAAGGTGCAAGGCTCATCTATGTTGAACCTGAACTCTCAAATCATCTGATGCAAGTGTTGATGAAGCCATTGAAGCCTGGCCAAGCTCCAAGGACCACATTCCTCGTCAAGGAATTGCTTTATGTGCCAAGGACTGGCTATCGCATATTGACCAAAACCCTCAGCCCGATCAAGGGCCACAACTCTAATCAAGAAGAGGTTGTTGGCATAATGAAGAATCTGCTATTCAATATCATACATGGAATTCCTATCAACTACCACGATTTCTTCATGAGGACATTGGCCAATGCTGCTTTGTCACCTTTTGAGTTGAAGCCTTATGCACCATGGATATGAGATTCATTAGATCAAGGTCTTCAATTCATTACATGGCTGACTTTCAAAATCATCTCAGCTACTTGCCTCGAATTGAAGTCCTCAAAAGGACTATTTCCTCAGTTGATGAGAAGGGCAAGGCTGCTATCATTGATGAAGGCACTCGTCCATTGGATGGACAGTTTCGCAAAGCTGCATCATATTCCACCAATGATGACTCAACACATGATACTGCTGCAAATGCTTCAAAGCAATTTCCTCAAGCCACTACTCCGCGTGTGATGACTGGCCAAGAGCTTCTCCTCAACCTACATAAATTGATAGAAATCACAAGTGGGTCAAGCGTCAATTTGGTGCCATTCTTCAGAACATGCACTACAAAAAATACACTTCCGTGATGATACGTGTTTGTCACAGTAGGTCACGTTTTCTGTCATGCATGTACATCCATGACAATTTTATGACAGAATCAAGATAGTCATACCTGTGCTGTCGTAGAAGTGTTCCATGACATTACCAAAATTATCATCACGGAAGTGTCCGCTTCCATGCCGATAAATGGGCGTCATGGAAGTGTTTTCGTCAAGGGTGACCGACACATGGCATCCACCATAACGGGTCACCGTTAAGCTATCAAGTCCAGTTTTGGATCTGATAACCCGTTAACAGCCCGGACCAATGAGGATTTTCCACGTGTAAAATTCTCATTGGCCGGAGGAAACACATGTTGGCTCACCGTTGGGACAGATATCATCCATTCATTGGACAGGAGGCGCCTATGATACGTCGACACGTGGCACAGCCCAACAGAGGCCCATTCTGGTGAAAAGGCCGGCCCGTTTGACTTGGTCAAAAGGTAATGGGCCGGCCCATGAAAAGCCTGTTAACGGCTTGTTCGTATATAGCCCATTTACGGCCCGCTAACTCACGACTCGTTACGGCCTATTGGAATTAAGCCCAATAGCTTCATCTGGGCCATCCAATATGATTCCAGCCTGTTGTGACTTCCAGCCCATGTATGGCCCATGATGTCTTTCAGCCCATATGAGGCCCTTTGTAACTCTTGACCCATTAACGACCTGTGGTGAATCTGGCCCGTAATGAACAGTGTGCCGCTTTATACCCATTAATGGTCCATTATTCCATTGGGCCGTTTCCAACCTGTGTTATCTTTAGGCCTTTTCAGGGCCCATTTATGCTTGGCCTCATTTCCAGCATTCGGTTACTTACGGCCCGTTACTAGCCTTTTCTGCCTGTGGGCCAAATTCAGCCCGTGGTTACAATCGGCCCATTTGCGGGCCGTTAATCCGTTGGGTCGCTTTCATAGCGTCATCAAATACGGACGATTAACGATGGCCCATTATGGTTGGCCCATGAACGGACGATTCCAAATCTAGCATGTTTACAGCCCATAATGTGGTATGCTATTGGCCCATGTTTGGCCGATCGATCATACGGCCCGTAGAAGGCCCATTGATGCTACGGCCCGTAGAAGGCCCATTGATTCTACGGGCCGTAGAAGGCCCATTGTTTCTACGGCCCTTAGAAGACCCATTGTTTCTACGGCATGTAGGATGCCCATGGTAACTATAGTAAATATGTAGCCCATGGTTATTGTGGCCTAGTTTTAAAAAATAGGTTATTGCGGCTACTAGCAAACCGCGGGAAAAGAACTGCACTAACTGCAAGCAAACAAATAAACATGACAACAAGGAAATGAATAAGCAAGCAACTTATGCTAGGCTATCACGTCTATTACACATATTACATCCACTGGGCATCAAAGTTCGCCACTAGTGCAAATATAGGGAACAAAGCAGCATATCATATACATTGGTTGTCAAAGTTGGCGTCCATTGCAAATAAACGCCGCAGCAAAACAAGTCCCGAACTGAAACCACTTTAGACGAGCTCAAGAAACAATATCCTGGGTACCCATAATGCTGGCAAGATGCTTAGCAAGCTTATTAACTTTCTCTTGTTTGGCGCTTAAATCCTCCAGCGCTTGTTGTTGCACCAAAAAGTATGCATCTGAATTCTGCAGGGACTTCCTAAGTCCTACAGCTTCCTATCGCAGCACATCTGATTGATGTCTTTCAACTTGAAGTTGAGACTCAAGAAAATGACTGATTCAGGCAGCGAGTTCGAAGAGCTTGTGCCAGCAATAGTGGCCAGTAACTCAAACACTACATCAAGACAGGACTTTTGGGTTCTCTCACTGTCGTCAAGATAGTTTTTGTCAGCTTTCTTGTAGACCAACAGGGATGTCTCACTATCTTGAACCTATCTGCATTACTTCCTTTACCATTGCATAATGGGGTACTGTTCTCCAATATTTTGTCCACATTCTATAAGAGAAACAAGCAGACACATCACAGGTTTACCATGTTGTATATGAAACTCATTTTGGTAAATCAGTTCAGTAGTAAAGTGGACAGGATAACAACATGAAACAAACATATATCTATGTACCATGGTCACTTTATGGTCTATATCATTCTAATTTTTGTTGCCAAATCAAGATAGAGACACAGTTCAAATAATATTTCTTCAAGACAAAGCAGAATAGACAGATTATAAGTGTGGGAAACTACACAACAATAACAACACTTGTAATGTGCATGACATGAGAACATAACTGTTTATTCAATTGAAACTGAAATCAACATAGAGCAAGTTACAACAACAAATCAGTTAAAAGCAGGTTTAAAACATACATTTGCGCCATTGGAGTTTCAATTCCATCCTTCAAAATTGAAAATAGTTGGTATGAGTAAATACAGTGATGCAAGAGCAAAGGAGTATGAACCATAGCTACAGAACCTGACTTGAGAACAATTCTTCTTCTGCTTTAAGCGTTGAGTTGGGATTCAGAGTGGTGGTCCTCGTGCTTTGGGCACTGCACTTCCCTTACTAACTTCTCGTGTTTGGGTGCTCTGTGGTGGAGACAGTGCTGTGTCAACTGGAACTGGGTTACTATCTGCTGGGGTTGTGGTTAGAAGGGGTGTAGCTGGTTCTCTGTCCAACTGGGTAGGGGTACAATCTGCGAGAGTCAGGGTTATGTGTGGTGGGGCTGGTTCTTGGGCAAGTACAACCGTGGTTCTATCTGCATCAGCTGGTAGCACTATCTTTTCTGAAGATCGTGTTGTTACTCCTTTAGATACTGTCATCACCCTCTCCAATTCAAATGGCTGATAAACAAGAAAAGTAATTGAATGTACAGAGATTGTATGATAGACAGGTGCAATGGATAGTGCGGAATAAAAGAGGGCATGAAATAATTCACATTTATGTTGTGTAACCAAACAGGATAGCATGACACAATTTCACATATATGATGGCTAACTAAACAGGATAGCATGACACAATTTCACATATATGATGGCTAACTAAAAAACATGGAAATACATAGTTCAAAATATGATGACTATGTAAACAGAATGACATGATATAACTATATAATGTGTTTATTAAATAGGTTGGCATGCCATAATTCACATACATGCGGCCTATGGAAACATGATAGCATGATATAATTCACGGATAGAATGACATAATTCAAAATATGATGAGTGTAAACGCTAAACAGTATAAGATGATATAACTATATGATGTCTTTATTAAATGGGTTGACATGCCATAATTCAGATAGATGATGTGTATGTAAACATGATGGCATCATATAATTCAAATATATGATTTATATAGTAAGCAAGTAAGCAGATGGCAATCGCATATACGATGTAAAAGCTAAGCAATGCAAGACAACATGCATGACATGAGTAATATAACCCTGCCAAGTTTGAGCATAGACCTCAGGGGGGAAATAGGACTGGTCATCAGTCTCTAAATCCTCCTCTGATGAGCTCTCTGTGACTAGCAAGATGTCTGCTTCAGCAGGTAGCACTGTCTGATCTGAATACCTTGTTTTCACTCCAGATACTTCCATCACCGCTTCAAATGGCTGATGCACAGGAAGAGTAGTTGAATATACAAATGTTGTCGACAAATGGAACACGTAATACAAAAAAAAGGATAGCATGATCTAATTCACATACATGATGATTGGCTAAACAGCATGGCATTGCATAATTCACATATATAATGCCTTGCAACAAGATATCATTGCATAATTCACATATATAATGTCTTGCAACAAGATGGCATTGCATAATTCACATATATGGTAATTAGACACTAAATAGGTGGCATTCACACAAAGCATGTCTAAACTAATCAAATGACATAGCAATGCAAGACACCGTACGCACGATATGAGCAACATAACCCTGCCAAGTTAGAGCATACACCTCGGGGGGGCATAGGACTGGTCATCTATCTCTGAATTCTCCTCCGAGGAGCTATCCGTAACCAACGAGGTATGCGCTTCATCAGATAGCATAGTCTGCTCTGAAGACCTTGTTTTCACTCCAGAATTGTCCATCACCGTGTCAAATGGATGATGCACACGAAGAGTATTTGAATGTACTAACATTGTTGACAAATGTAATATGTAATGAAAAAAAAAGATGGCCTAATATAATTCACATATAAGATGACTGGCTAAGCAGGATGGCACAGCAAAATTCACATATATGATCCCTGTCTAAACAAGATGGCGTTGCATAATTCACATATACGATGAAGAAACTAAACATATGGCATTCACACAAAGCATGTCTAAACTAAGCAGATGACATATTTGATGTATAAAGTAAGCAATGCAAGGCACCCTATGCATGATATAACCAACTTCAGCATGCCAAGTTAGAGCGAAGACCTCAGGGGCTAAATAGGAGTGGTCTTCTCCTTCTGAATCCCCCTCAGAATAGTTATCTTCCTCTTGGTTACAATCTGAAATGGGTGGAGGGGGGCTGCCTTTGCGCCTACCATGGTGCGAAGTCTGCATGAAATTTTATTGCCACACAAGGCTCGTCTCTTTTGTTCTACATGTTCAGTTCCATTGTGTACAATAACTGACATGCATAGGAATAAAACATAGTGAGATTATGTAAGGAGTGCATGCAGAAATCCAGAGTGATGGTCGCAACTTGTGGATAGACCCAAAACCAATGATAGCAAAGTGATAATGGCTTGGTTAAAAAATACAGATAATGACTTCTTTACTGTTTGTTTCCCACCCAACATGACACTCATAGTAGACAACAGAGATTAACCAGATAGTAGATAGATACTATTGATGGCGGCCCCGATATGTACCCCACAACCATTTAAAAAACCAAGTATGACCATTAGTTTGGAGCTGACTCAGAGTCTAATCGATGAACAGGATGATAGAGTAGCATGTAATATTAAGCGATGCATAACGTAAGCAGACACGAAAGAGTGTGACTTCTCTTGCGGGACCTGTATAGTCCTTGAGGTCATCTTCTTGGTTGATGATGGTAATGCAGTTGCCGTGGCTGCCGGCGGCAGGGAAGAAGATCTAAGGCGGCAAAAGACAGTCTGGAGGCCGGATCCCTGCTGTGATGGACCCTTCTATCATTGGAGCGGTGATTGGGGTGGACGATTTAAAAGCAGAGCGGGACAAACCACACAAGGTTTTCTTTGACAACTATTTGTAAGAGAAGTAACTCTGTAAGGGCTCGTTTGAATTGAAGGATTCTAACAACGCAGGGATAGGAAATACACAGTAATAGGACAGGAATGCACGTGCAAAACAGAGAATTTAAAAACACAGGATTTCTGCCAATCTAGTTGTTTGGTTCACAAGAATAGGAAGATCACAGGATGCAAAGGAGTATGGTGTGAAATTAAGTCAAACCACAAGAAAATGTACGGTTATAATGCTATTATGCTACTATCTCTTAGTCTCGTGCTTCATGAATAGGAATTTGAAAAGGAGGACAAGTGGATATTAAAATTCCTACGGTTTTTCTTTCAAGGAGACACTAAAGGAAAAAAATCCTACAGTTTTCCTTTGCTCGATTCCTTTGAACCAAATGCATGAATAGTAGTAGCATAGGAAACTTTCCAATTCCTATGTTTTTCCTTAAGTTTTCCTTTCAAGCACTGGCGATTCTAGTAGGCATGCATGAGCAGGGAAAAGCCTACACTCAAAAACTGTTTTTGTGCTACTTCTACTACTTTGGACCTAGGGCACTGCCCTACTAGCTCAACTCCCAGGCTCATCTACAAATGCACAGCTCAAATGCGCAAAGATAAATAATGATGGCGTTCAAGAGAGTCCATCACGGATAGCTAAGTTGCTTGGTACCTCACTTCTTGTCATATAGTAGGAGAAACTAATCATATTTCACGTTACTACGTGTGCTCAGTGGAATATATATATATATATATATATATATATATATATATATATATATATATAGTAACGCTAAACTAAACTTGAGTGTAGAATAGCTTATTCTACACCCCTAGTAACGCTCTATACAAAATATAGTAACATAACATGTAAAATATAGTAAATTTTTTGACCA
Source organism: Aegilops bicornis (assembly GCA_021605145.1). NCBI lineage: Eukaryota > Viridiplantae > Streptophyta > Magnoliopsida > Poales > Poaceae > Aegilops > Aegilops bicornis. The sequence goes on from CM038675.1 coordinate 580,186,353, forward strand.
TGTAAGAAATCAAAAACTTGGATAGTAAAAATATATCTCATAATTACTACATTTTACATAGCGTTTTACTAGATTTTGTACATACGTTCTTGGGGTGTAGAATAAGCTATTCTACACTCATGCTTAGAAAAGCGTTACAATATATATATATATATATATATATATATATATATATATATATATATATGGGTCTATTCTGCTAACACCCTTAAGAGTCTTATTCTGCACATCAGTTTCTTATTCTGCTAACACCGCCGCATCCTCTCGAACAATACTACTGGACTCGAAACAGGACCAAATCCACCCCACCTTCTTCCCCGCAGGACCCGCACCCGTCTCCCTTCCACACACACACGATCCCCCACCCCGGTTCCACCCCACCACAGCCACCTCTCTCCTCCCACGGCCACCTCTCTCCTCCCCGGTTCCGCCCACCAAGAGCACCCCGTGGAGGCGACCTCCCACCGCCGCCCCGCCCCCACCCAGCGCCGGCCCATCCCGGATCCACTCCGCCCCATCCCGGCTACCTTCCTCTGGTGTCCCAGCAGCCCAGATGCGCGGTGCGCCGGCGACCTCTTGCCCCGACACGACCGCCGCGCCGCCGCCTAAAACCATATCCGGGTGACACTGGCGCTCCTCTCCACCTCATGCATCCACGCGCGCGGATCCCCTGCTACCCACGGCGGCCTCCCCGCCATGCCCCGCCTGCTTCAGATCCATGGCCGGCCCGGCTCCTGTCTGGCCCCCCTGCTCCGGTGAGTTCTCCTCCCCCAACTGCGCCGCCAGCCCCATCCAGCTCGGTTGCCTGCCCCATGCAGCTCGGTTGCCATGGACGGCCTCCAAAAGCCTCCTCCCCAACTCGACACGAGATGACGCCGCCCTGCCATCCCCTCCACCGCGACGCACGCGAGATACACCGCCCCCAGGGCCGCCTCTCCTTCCATTGGCGACGGTCGCGGCAGTGCACTCCTTCCTCTCTCAAGATTCTATCGCTGACTCAACCCGAGAGCACCGCTGCCGATGGTAAGCCTGTTTGCTCCTCGCCATCATTCTCTGACCCTCTCTTCTCCCTTCTCTACTAAACGTCGAATAGGTCGCTTCAACACCCAGTGCAGTGCTCATCGCCGGGCGGTGCAGTCCCTGCAACCACTGGATTCCGGCGTGATCCTCCTCCTATGTCGGCCCGGCGACACGCCCATTCCAAACAGAGGTGAGGCGTCCCCTCACACCGGTCCCCCGCCCCTCACTGCGCCGGCGCGCCCCTGTGGTTGCCGGATCCGGGCACCACCATCTTCCAGAGGTCGCCAGATATGCCCCTCACTCGTTTTCGTTGCCGGATCCAGCTTCTGTAGGCGCAGTTGTGGTTTGCCTGAAGCCCCGATGTGGTGCAGTGCGGTGTACGTGTTCATGCAGCCCGTGCATCGGGGCCGTGCAGTTCGCCGGTGACTCCGCTCCTCCCCGATACTTCCTCCTGTCTATGGCTTGCGTGGTTGCAGTCCACTGCCTACATCGCTGCAGTGCGCACCGTGGGCCTCCGCAGCACATCGCCGACACTGGGTGAAGGCCATCGGCTCGCGGTTGCAGTCCACTCCCCGCGTCCACGGCGAAGGTGGTGACAGTGGCAATGCAGCTCGCACCCCCGTGGTTTGCAGTCCCAATTGAGCACCTTGGCGTGACCGGGCGATGATGGCATCGCATCAGTACGCTTGCGGCGCTGCCAATGCCCACACACAGGACCAGGTCGCTGGAGCAGTCCACACGATGGGGGCACGCGGCAATTGCTGACTGCACAAGCCATACACTTTGGTACGAAGCTCTTGTGCAAAAAGAACAGCAATCCGATTGCATTTGTATTTTTGTTTTTAGTGTGTTCAGTCAAATCCAGATGCAGATTGCTATAAACCCTCATGTGGTTTACTTTGTAAAGGAAAAAACATGAAAACACTCGCGAGAAGTTCACTTCCCCTCCTAATGCAATTCGTTTCAAAGCAAAATTAAAAAAAAACAATGCAGTTAACTTGGCCCTAACATGAATTATTTTTGAAGTTTTCAAAAATGATGTAGTCCATTTTTTCGTGGTTGGTGGTTCGTTTTGTAAAAAATAGAAAGAATTCCCATGAGAGGTTCTCTTATTTCTAACACACTTCATTTCATTTGTGGGGCGATTGAAAAAAATGGTTTCAAAATTCATTAGCTAAAGTAATGCATATCATACGCCTCATTTTGACAAACGGTTAGAAAACTGGAGCGAAAACAGTAGCGAAAATTTTAAAAAAAATTGAAAAACAGAATTCCGTGATTTAGTAAATTTGAAACTGCTCTTAAACTGTAACGAATTAGAGAAAATATTAGAATTGAAAAAGATGCACCTCGACGATATCTTTCCAATGATGTATCGTTTGCTTCGTTCTGATGAGCGGTTTAGAAGAAATCACGAAAAAACGCTTGCTGCCACTCGTCATGGGCCGCACCATTTTCAAAACTGCTCTTAAACCGTGTGGAATCTCGAAAAGTGTTCAACATGTCGAAGTTGCGCCTAATCCATAGATCTTCAACGCTATATTATACGCCTCATTCCGAAAAATGGTTAAAAAACTAGAGCGAAAACAGTACCAAAAAAACAACGCGTGCAGTTTTTTCCGACGAGAAGTTCACTTTCGTGAGTACTGCAAAGACACTTCGCTTAAAAATAGCGTGCACTTGCATTGAGCGTGCGGTGCGGAAGTGTTATCAGAATAGTTATTACGCTAATATTAGCGAGAATAGACTACATATATATATATATATATATATATATATATATATATATATATATATATATATATATATATATATATATATATATATATATATATAGGGTGGGTCTATTCTAATAACACCCCTTAAGACCTTATTCTGCACACCGAATCGCTTATTCTGCTAACACCCCGATCCTTGCGATTGGTAACATAAAAAGCAAAACCAGCCCCGCCCCCGCAGCACCTACCCACCTCGCACACCTTCTTCCCCGCCTCACCAACTCCTCGCCGCACCCACCTTCTACCTTACGGGCAGCCACGGCCACCAGCCGCCCGCACGGCTACCTCCCCCGCCGCTCTAATCTCCTCCTCCCCTCCCCCCACCTCCCCCCGCCACCACCTCCCAGGTGCCCCGCCCGCCTCCATCCACAGGCTCAGCACTCATGGTTGATTCAAGGCCACGCCTAATCGCTTCACAGCCGGGCGCCGATCTCCTGCGCCCCCGCACCATCCCCCAGGTGTGATCCCTTGCCGACCTGCTTCCTCTACCACCGCAACTGGTGCCGATCTCCTCCCGGTGTACCTACTCGACGACGGATCCGGCCATGTCGCGCACCAAGTGACAGGATCGAGCACCGCTGACCACCCTCCCACCCACCCCCCACCACGCGTGTTGCGCGCGCCATCTGATCCATCCTCCCAATCGCATCCTTCATACATGCCGCCCGCCACCCCGTCCTCGCGTGGGATACACCCCTGCCCCGCCACCGTCCACCAGGGCGCCGCTGGGGCACAGGTCGTCCTCTCCCTCTCCCTCGAGCGGTAAGGATCTGCACGGATCCGGGCTGCCGCCGCCGGATTCGGGATGGGCCGCACGGGCGTGCAATTCTGCCCACGCGGGCGTGCAGCTCTACCAACAGGGGCTTGCAGTTCGGCCCTTCCCTTCCCTGCCTCCGCCCTTCCCGTCATCGGGGTCAACTCTTGAGGCCGGCCGGAGCCACCGACGACCGCGATGCAGTACACATGTGTTTACTTTGGATTTTGTTTATGTGTCGTCTGCAGTTTATACTGAAGAAGAAGTTGACTTTGTTCTTGAAAAAGGTTTTGTGTAGCTCTTCACAGGGGGTAGCGTGTGGTTATGTTCTGCTTCCAGGGAGCCATGCCTCCACCTCGTGCAGTTCACGCGTCGTGCCCGTGCAGTGCGGAGCACATCTGCGTGCACTCCGCCGACCGTTCGTCTAGTCCGACCAGTATAGTTTAGACCTTCCAGTGAACTCCTCCACTTCTCATCGGCGACGTGCGCGTGTAGTTAAGAATCTTTTTTGTGTGATTTTGATCGGAGGATGTTCTATGCTATCTGCCATTCTCTGTGTTCCTCTTTTGAAATCAGGGAGTTCACTCCCAGGTAGAGCAGTAGCCCATAGATCAGTGCAGTTTGCTCCTCTCCATTACTCCTCCCCATGGACAGGAGCAGCATACATCGATGCCCCGTGCTCACCTTTCTCCCTTTGCAGCTCACTTCGGCGCTCTCTGCAGTTTGTGGCGTGCTCGGATGCAGTGCAGCAGGTAACTGAATGGTTTGTGGCTCACTTCGGCGCTCTCTGCAGTTTGTGGCGTGCTCGGATGCCGTGCAGCAGGCACATGCGTGCAGTCCGCCAGTGTGGCCGAAGTGTTCCTTCTGTTCTTTCAATTTTTGTTTTCCGCAGTTAGGAGGCAAAGACGTTGCAGCGCAGCCCGCGGGACGACAGACGCAAAATTTTGCATTCCGTTGTGGGCGTCTGCTACCACGATTCACTTCTTTATATTGTATATAAAAAACTTGTTGAAAATCATTGCAGTTTGTTGCGGGGTCCCGGTGGTTCTCTTTGTACAAAAAACAACAATGTTTGTATATTTGAAGTGGCTTGGTATTTTGCTAGTTAAAAAGCTATGTGACGCAACTCACTGTGAATTGCTAAGTGTCGTCCACTCACTAAGAATATAAATTTTGATGCAACTCATTAACATTGACCATTTAGTCGAGGTAAATTTCAAAGAAGTTTAAAAAAGACAAAACCACACTGCCTTAGAAGTTTCACTTTTCCCCTTAGACTCTGTCGCAACTCACTTTTCCACTTCATGAGGTTCACTTTGAAGTGTGTTGACGTTCGCTTGTGCTCTATGTGAAGTGCAAAAATTTTATGGATGCAAAAACAGAGTAATGAGGTTCACTTTGAAGTGTTTTGAGGTTCACTTGTGCTCAATGTGAAGTGCAAAAAAAAGTTAAAAAGAAATGAAAAACTTAATGCGGCTCACTTAAACTTATGTCGAGGTTCACTTTTTCTTTGAAGTGCACTGCAGTCGCCTCATATCACAAAAACAGTAATAGAAAAATTCATGCAAATACTTTGTCGGACATTGCAGTGCGGTTTTCAGTCTAAAAGCAGGGCGGTTTTCTTCATCGTCTTCAAAAATTTACGTCCCACAAAGAAGAACCCATGCAGTTCTCTTACCTATGTTGTGCAGTGCGGTTTTTCGTCCCTTGCAGTGCGGTTTTCAGTCTGATGAAGTACCCATGTCGATTTGGGTGTTGCGAAAAATAAAGTGTCCGCATTTCGGTAAATTCAAAACTGCTCTTAAACCGTAAGGAATTAGAGAGAGTGTTCTACATGAAAAAGTTGCGTCTCGTCGATATCTTTCCAATGGCGTATGATTTGAATCATTCTGACCAGTCGTTCGGAGAAATTTCGCGAAAAACAGCCGCTGCCTCTCGACGTCAGCCGCACGATTTTCAAAATTAACTAAAAACTATAAGGAATCTCAAAAACATTTCAACATTGATAGTTGCGCCTTGTCCATAGATTTCCAACGGAGTATCATACATCTCGTTTCGACAAACGGTTAGAAAACTGGAGCGAAAATAAAGATCAAAAATTTCAAAAATGAAAAAGCAGAGTTCCGCGATTTAGTAAATTTGAAACTGCTCTTCAACCGTAACGAATTAGAGAAAGATTTATATATGAAAAAGATGCGCCTCGATGATATCTATCCAACAGCGTATCATTTGCTTCATTCCAACAAGCGGTTTAGGAAAAAACGCGAAAAAACGCTCGCTGCCACTCGTCATCCGCCGCACTATTTTCAAAACTGCTTTTAAACCGTGTGGAATCTTGAAAAGTGTTCAACATGTCGAAGTTCATAGCTTTTCAATGGTATATTACACGCCTCATTCCGATAAACGGTTAAAAAATTAGAGCAAAAACAATACCGAAAAAATAACGCGTGCAGTTTTTTCCGACGAGAAGTTCACTAGTCTCTATTGCGTGCTCGTCGTCAAAATGATGCGATCGCGCTTACATTGAGCGTGCGATCTGCGAAGTGGTGTGCGAGAATAGTTATTACGCTAATATTAGCAGAATAGACCGTGCGTATATATATATATACATACATCTGGCTATACATTACAGCGTAATGTAATATTGATTCATTACCTTTTTTGAACTGACGGTTTCAGGTGGTTGTACTGATGTTTTTGAAGCGGTTGAACTGATGCTTTCAATTGTGTTTAACAGATTGTCTTATTTAGTTCAAAAACTTTTTGCAATTTTTTTGTCGGAACGGGACATGTAATATATCATTGGAAAGCTCTTGACAACCATATTTCAAGTATATTGAACGTTATTGCAAAATAATTATGGTTTAAGAGCAGTTTTGAAAAACATGTTTTTTTCAAAACCGAAAACGTGAATCGTATTTTGGACTCAATTTTCAAACGATTTGTCAGAATTGAGCAAATAAGAAGACGTTGGAAAGCTGGTGAAAATCCGCATCTTCCATATATGTATTGTTTTTTCTAATTCTATATGATTTAAAAGTAATTTGAAAAACGTTGAAATTCTGGGTGAAACATAGTTTCGTGATTTTTTGCAAACGGTTTGTCGGATTGATGCAAATGATACGGCGTTGTAAAGCTACGGAAAATGCGCAACTTTTTTGTATTGAAATGCTTTTCTAATACCTTACGGTTTAAAAACGAATTCAAATAAGGTCAAATTTGATTTTGAACGCGATTTTTCTAAAAGTTTGTCAAAATGGGGCAAATAATATACCATTGGATAGCTATCGAAAATGCGAAACTTAGTCATGTTGAACGTTTTCTCATATTTGCAGCCGTTGAAGAGTAATTTGGATTACGGTGAAACCCATCATGGTGTTTTTCCTTCAAAAAATAGAGTACTCGTACTGATATATTTGTGTATTTGTACTGAGGCATTTTTCAAAGTAGTTTTGAATGGTTCCAAAAAAAGTACTTGAACAGATGTCTATATGATTTTGTGGCACTGACGGGGTGTTAGAGGATGGTCGTGAGCCTGCAAATCCAGTGAGGGAACTGAAACCAGCAGTAGCAGAGTACTTTGTCAACCCAGGATTGCGTATACACGTTTGTTGGAATGGAGTAGTGAAGTCTCACTAGTAGTACTTCTCATGTAGTAGTACATGGACTTGCTGTTAAATATACATGGACCTGCTGTTAAATACACACGGAACTGATCGTTTTCTAACCTGAGAACTACAGAAAATTAGCAAAAGTGAGCCACCAAATTCTATATAGAAGTGCAGAAATTAAGACATCAAAAGCTTAAACAAAGTAGCTGGAGTTTTTTAACACATCAGCATTTGAACTTCTAGTTGTTCTTGTCCTCGGAACAAAGTACCTTCATTTTTAACCACCACAAATAAACTCTTAAATACTTATGGCAAGCATATTTGAACTAATGTATCCTTTTTCTAGCTATTGAATTGCTAACCACCACAAATGAACTCTTAACTACTTACGAGTTTTTAAATGCATAGTACAACGGGAAATGGGTTTCAATCATATGCTAGAAGATTCCCCATGCAAAAACTAGAAATATGAGTGAGATAGAAAGAGTTGTACAAGAGTTGTTTCAACAAGAATCTACTCAACCTACAAAGACTACACCCACCGATCCATGTACCACTCGCTCCCTCATGTCCCCAACTCCATAATATGTACTAGCAGCTAACCTTTATACTGCAGACTTGTTGATCAACATCTGCCCACATTCCACTTGTTGAATGAAGCCATGAATGCGTCCTTGAGAATAAAACAAACCGGATGAGAGGACGGTAACACACGAGATTGAGTTTCGGTTCAGGTGTTTGTAAGTTAGTGAAACATGTGATTTAAGAACTGAACTCAAAAAACAAGATTTTTGGAGATGGAAGAAGGCGTCAGACATCGGGTGAACCTGCTACCCCTACTCCTACGGACTGATGGCTCCGGTGTAGTGGAGCTGATGGAGGCGTGGTTCATGAGCAGCGGCCTGGCGCCCCGGGATTTGGCCGCTATAGGGGATCCGCTACCCCTACTCCCTGTAATGACGGCTCTGGTGAAGTGGAGCCGATGGAGGCGGGGTTCACGAGCAGCGGCTAGGCGCGCCAGGATTTGGCTCTGTAAAGATGAAGTGCAAATCACATTAAAGGTGAACTAAATATCTTCCTAGCAACCTCGTCCAATTGCATTACTCATAACATGATCTATAGACTTACATCCCAAATAAAATACATGCAGAGATGGGCGGCCACCAGCTTGTTTATATCTGAAACTTTAAGAAGCCAATGAACTTCAGCATGACAAGTAGATCAATACATCATGCAACTTACGTAGTTGCTTAACTCTAAACACATGGTCAAAATTTCAGTCACTTAAGAACTATAACAATAAAGCATTACCACATTGATTTACTTGTTTCACTATTAAAAATGGGTTTCAAACACAACTTCTAAGCAGACAGTGCTTACTTTTGCTCTCCCACTTGGAGTGAACAACCAAAAACAGAACGCATTACTTGCGCTAACAATCCGGAAATCCAATGAACACAAAAAACATTAGAATTATTCCGATACCTCGGGCGAATGGCTCTGCATATGTTGCTTTTTAGATTAAATCGGTTGGGTGATCTCCGTCTCCCATCTGGACGGATAAATTGTAGAACTTGCACGTCAACGTCGCAAAACTCGCACTTTGGACGGATCTCCTTCTTCCATCTGGACTGACAGTTGAAGAACTTCCATCAGGCAACTCACGAAACAAGCACGAATACAGCGATATCAATGAGAAATCGTGAGGGGGAGGCGTGGTCGCAGCGGTGGATGAACTTGCATGAATACAACATGGAAAAGCTTATGTAATTGGACTTACAACCGGCAAGTAGATGAAATGAACAGAATACAAATACCCGTTGTACTATACACAAATAACATGGAAACACAGATGAAATCGAACTTATGATTGAAGCTACTTTGTAGGTTGTACTGATCAGTACTGTTACTTTGTTGTACCGATGAGCACTAGTACTGATATAGCTAACACAGAGAAAGTTTCACCTAGTGAACTTTAACATTATATTAGAAAAAGCGAGCTACAAAATAAACAACTTCTCCTCGTCCCATAATGTAAGACATTTTGACACTACACTAGTGTCAAAAACGTCTTACATTATGGGAACGGAAAATAGATTATAATAGAAGCATTGGCTTATATTAGAAACATCAGCACATAGACTCACTGCTTTGGCGTAATGGCAAATACGTACTACATCTGCAGAATTTGTAAAAATCTGGTGTTCCTTTTACCTCCTTGTCGCTCTTCTTATCTCAGGAGGACACGGCCTTGGCGAATCCAATGATGTGTTATAAACTCTGAATCTGTATAGAGGACAGGATGGGTCTCGAAGCTACTTAGAAAATAGAAGTACTAGCACTGAACATTTTCCACTTGTAAGATAAACATAAAATAGAAGTACTCGCACTGAACTAGCAGGGTTACCTAAAACATAGTATTTCCAGTCTGAGCAGAAGCATCTATGAAACCAAATTGCATGTCTAACCACAAACCAAGACTAACATGTCTTTGTTTGCTTAGTGCAGGATGGACTGTCAGAATTTACAAAGCCACTTAATTACCTTGAGTGCACACATGATTTTTGGGGATTTCCTCAAGATTATGCACAATAAAGCATACAGACTCAAAAGAACGAACAAGATGAACTGTAAACCAAAATAAATGGCCTCCGGGTTCCCCACATAACAACTAAAACTTCAGTACAACTACACATTTTATTGCTGCACTACTACTTAAACAAAGTAAATCAATACAAAAACTGAACTGACAAACTTCTACTTAATATCATTTGTGCATGTTCATGGCGGCAGTGATCAACTGTCAAGCATGTAGCTCATGTGCGGGATGCAAATGCCCTTAGTGGTGGACGCAAATGCTCGTGTCTTGGATGCAAGTTCCCCATATATATGTCCCTATATGAACTTTGCTGATTTTCATTTCTTTCTTTACATATAAAAAACTCAGTGATTTTTTGTAGAATGAACACCTACTATTTTTACCAATTGAACTATTAAAGCATTGAAAGTTGAACTTTTATTGAGTTGTTTTACATAGCTAACAGTGGACAAAGATAAAAATTATGAGTTCCCTTAAACATAACCAAAACAAGCATTTGAATTGGTTATGTACCTCCACTCAAAGAGAGCTTGGACTTGCTACTATTCTTTCTCTACTATGGATGTGTGAACCTTCCAAAATTAAATCCAAAAATGTTGTGTACACACACTGTTTCATGTGTACCAAACGACCATATAAAATATAAACCAGTATGTTTATCAGTGCATTTGTATCACAAAGAAATCGAAGCAGCAGTAAACATGAGCAACGGAGAGTGAGAGAGAACTCGCGCGGGAGAAGAGTGCATGCCTTGCATCACCGAGCAAAAGGACCTTCGCGGAGGAAAGTTGAAGCCGACATCCATGGATTGTTGCTCGCGACAAACTCGGCCATCCTAATGCCATGGGGTTGGACTGAGGACGGCACACATACGATTGAGATGAGATGATCCAACAGCAAAACTAGACTCTCCCTGACTTAATGGAGTGTGAACTTTGAAATTCTCCGCAACCAAAGTTGAAGAAGTCTTAACTGACCAAATAAAGCAAAGGAGCAAAACTCCTATATTACGCATCGGATACCAGTGTAGATAAATGGTTAAAAGAAACAAGTGTGGGGTTTCTTTTCCTAAACGTATCAGCATTTTTTTGACAACCAAGATGTGGGCCAAGAATTGTGCACCTTCAGTCTCATTCGGAGTCACTGCCACAATTAATCTACATCTCTTAACCATGGGCACGTGCAAGGAAGCACTCAGCAATTTGTAGCAAGCTTTTTACTACCACACAAACAAAAACTCCTAGCTCGCTAAGACGCCTGCGTAAGCGGAGGGATTCTCCATTTTCTCACTTGTCCGGATGATTAAGGAACATTAGATTTGTATGACTGTGCAGCAAGTTAAACTCCATTACCTAAGCGCAATAATTTGTGTGGCGAGGGTTGTACGTACACACTCAGAATCAGGTAATTTCCAACTTGTGCAAGATCAAACTGCATCCGTTCTCAGCAGTAAGTTTTGAAAATTTCCCAAAACGAAAACGACAATGAACGGACGCCAGCAGCAACCTCTACTAGAAAAGATGAACTTTGCTTTTTTCATCCAATGAACTGAAAGGCGCTGCAATTTTTCTAAACTTCCTTGACATGAACCTGTAGCCATACGCAAGTCTCACTGTAGGAGAAAAGCTGGAGCAGCTGTAATGAACTGATATCTCCATAATAGAATAATTGCACACACAGACCAAAGAATGCACGAGATGCCCATGGAGCTTGGGATCAACGGTGGAATTCTCAAAAACAAAATCGGCAATCAACAACAAATTTGTAATCTATAGACAAGATGAACTTTACTTTTTCATACCACCTAACCGCAGTGGCACCGCAATTTCTGAACTTGCTCGACCAGGCGGATGGTCGCTATTGGAGGAAGGAGAGTCGCCACGGCTGCAGGAGAGCTGGCCACGGCGGTGCAAGGTGGCACAACCGCCGGTGTCGAGGAGATGGGACGACGTAGTGCACGAGGTCGGTGGCGTTTGGGGCTGGGAGCGCCTAGTTGGGGTCGCCGGGGTTAGGTGGAGATGGGGTCCGGACGTCGTGGCTGCGGGCGCCCCAGGGACATGGCGGCCGGATCTAGTCGTTGGCCGGAGCGCGGGGAGGTGGCCGGCGGCGGGGCAAGAAGCCGGGGCGCGGGGAGGCGGCGCGGGCAAGAAGTCGGGGAGGGAGGGCGGGCGGGGCAAGAAGCCGGGCGCTGGAAGGCGGCCGGTGGGGAAGAAGCCGGGAAGGTGGCGGGCGAGGGAAGAAGCCGGGCGCCGAGAGGTGGCCGTAGGGAAGAAGCCAAGGCCGGAGATGGCCGCAAGGCAAGGCGGGCCGGAAGAAACTAGGTGGAGAGGGATCGATTCGCAGGATCGCGTCTCTATATATAGGGCGGAGGGTAACGGAATATTACATTAGCAGTAACAAAATAGTCGATCCTATATATATATATATATATATATATATATATATATATATATATATATATATATATATATATATATACTGACGGTCTATTCTCGCTAATATTAGCGTAATAACTATTCTCAAGACACCACTTCGCATCGCACGCTCAATGTAAAGATCGCATCATTTTGACGACGAGCAATCGCAATAGAGACTAGTGAACTTCTCGTCGGAAAAATCACGCATTATTTTTTCAGATCGCTTTTTCGGTCTAATTTTTAACCGTTTATCGGAATGAGGCATGTAATATATACCATTGAGAAGCTATGGATTAGGCGCAACTTCGACATGTTGAACACTTTTCGAGATTCCACACGGTTTAAGAGCAGTTTTGAAAATGGTGTGGCCCATGACGAGTGGCAGCGAGCGTTTTTTCGCGATTTCTTCTAAACCGCTCGTCAGAATGAAGCAAACGATACGCCGTTGGATAGATATTGTCGAGGCGCATCTTTTTCATATATAAATTGTGTTCTAATTCCTTACGGTTTAAGAGCAGTTTCAAATTTACTAAATCGCGGAATTCTGTTTTTCAATTTTTTTCAAATTTTCGGTACTGTTTTCTCTCCAGTTTTTGAACCGTTTGTCGAAACGAGGCGCAGGATACGCCGTTGGAAAACTACGAACGAGGCGCAACTTTCATATGTAGAAATATTTTTGAAATTCCTTACGGTTTTAAGTTAATTTTGAAAATCATGCGATGGACGACGAGTGATAGCGGCCGTTTTTCACGATTTTTTTTCAAACCGCTGGTCGGAATGATTCAAATGCTACGCCGTTGGAAATATATCGACGAAACACAACTTTTCACGTAGAACACTCTCTCTAATTCCTTACGGTTTAAGAGTTGTTTTGAAATTACCGAAATGCGGATACTCTGTTTTTTTCGATGCCAAAATCGACGAGGGAACTGCATCAAATAGAAAAACGCACTGCACCAGACTGAAAACTGCACTGCAATGTCTACAAAGGCAATTGTACTATTACAATTTTTGCTAACTTATTGTTTGTAATTTCATCTAAATGTGAGGCCGAGTGTAGTGAACCACACACGATGATGAGGTGCACTGCAACTCCTGATGCATTTTACCTCTTTTTAGGCCTTCATGAAACACAGGGCGGGATGAGTGCAGCTCACTTCAGGAAAAATTGAAGTGAAGCACAAAGTTGAAGTGAAGTACATACTTCTCGTTATGTCTTTCTCTATTTTTGTTTTATAAAAACACATGTGAACTCCATAGTCAAGGCTAGTGAGTTGCATTAGACATGACTAATAAATTGCATCTAAGGAAATGAACTTTCGAAAAACAAAACGTCAAAGTTTTGCCTTTGCGGGATGAGTGCAGTGCATTATTAATTTTCTTTTTTTTCTTCTCACTTTTTTATGAATGCATCCTGGTTGCTGAGACAAGGCAAGTGTACTGCATCAACAGTTTTATACAGAGTGAACCTCAAAGCACTTCTTGCGCCCACGCACCGGATTGCAAGTGCACCACAATGAAACCGCATGGATACATTGCCCGAATCGCAACGAATTCATACATATAGACATGTATACTCCCATCACACAAGGAAGCGAGCACTTGGGCGTCTCCCAAAAGCTAATTGCACTTCAAGATTACAAACAAAACAAAACTGAACCACAACATTGCGTCAAAAGACAAAATTAATGTCATCTTGTCTCTATTTCTTGTACATCACAATTTCCCACAGCCGGAAGGGTGAGCCGCCCATGAAACTGGCACAAAAATGGGAAGGAGTGCACTGGCGGGACCAGAGTGCACCATCGCCCCCACCGGAGTGCACCGCGACTCGAACTCCATTCGAGCTGCTCACACCGGCAGTGCGGCGTGTGCACACCGAAATGCACACGGGTGCAGAGGCATTCACAAGATCAACAAAGAAAATCAAAAACACAAAACAAAAGTGAACTCCAAGCCGCGGTGAGCTACTACTTGTCATGGATCTCATTTACGACAAAGGATGAAAGTGGTCAGGGGCGACGACCTTGTTGAAATTCAGAATAAAAAAATTTGTACGTCGGGGCTCTTCACACTGCAGCTAGCCCGCACCGCCCGGCCGCCACATCGGTGCAGTCGCGCAGCCTCAGTGAAGTCGAGGACCGCTGCTGCGAACTGCACGGAGGCGCCGATCGCATGGCAACGCTGAACCGCATCTCGCGCAAGGCAGCGCACCGCAAGTCCGGCCGGGCTGGACTGCAGGGGAGGAGTGGCGGCTTATGCAGGCGAAGGGGGCTGAGATCTGTCGATGCGGTGCCACATGAGGAGGACCTCATGGGACACCCGAGTGGACACACACAGGAAGTGGGCTGCAGCACGAGGTTTGTGCACTCGCACTGAAAAAGACGGATCGAAGTCGGAGATACTAGATCGGGCGAGATGGAGCAGCCCGGACAGACGGCGCCGGGGAGTTAGCTAGCCGAATCCGGCGTTCTGCCAGCGGAGGGTTGTGGACTCGTGGCTGCGCCCGCACGGAGTGGTTGAGGCGGCCGGCCGAGGATCCAGGGGGCCGCGAGTGAGCAGGATTGGGGGAGGCGAGTAGTAGGAGGAGCTGCGGCCGCGGCTTGTATGTGTGTAGCGTATGGGTGGGTTGGGCAGGGACCTGCGGCGACTACGGAGGGCGGCGGCCACCGTGGACTCGTGGAAGAGGTTGCGGCCGAACTGGTGCGGAGGAAGGTGGCTAGCGGGCGCGGATCTGGATCCAACCAGATCCGTCGTGAGTGTAGCCGGGCCGGGAGAAGGTGAGGTGTGTGGGCCGGAGGAAGGGGAACCGGCGGGGAGGGTGGCGCCGATTGCTGGGGTGGGTACCGGATGGTGGTGTTTAGGTGGTGGAGGAAGGGAGGGAGGTTGGTGCGGTGGTGTGGGGTGGGGAGTGGAGACGAAGAAGGTGGGTGGGTAGGAGGAGATGTGGGGAGAGTGGAGGTGGCCGGGGGTTGACCTGCTTTTTTTCATTTTCGCGTCGGTCGGGTGGGTTAGGATGTTAGCAGAATAAGATTCGGGTGTGAAGAATAAGGTCTTAAGGGGTGTTATTATAATAGACCCACCCTATATATATATATATATATGATAATACTATTCTAATCCCAGAATTAAAATAGCTATTTGAATCACGATCACCCTATATAGGCCCGATTAGGTATTCCCGAACTCCCGAACCCACGGAGCAAAAAAAGAAAAAGGCCACGCGCATGCCCGCTCGTCCACCACCTCCCCGATCCCCACCCCGACCTCTCCCGATCCCCTCCCACGAACGCCGGCACTACCCTCTCTGGATCGCACCGCCGCCGCCATCCTCCTTGGATCTCACCGCCGCCTCCTCCCCCACGGCCGGCGTGCCTCCTCCACCACGGCCGGCGTGCCTCCTCCCCAACGGCCACCGCCCTCCGCCCCAACCACCTCCCCGCCACCAGGTGCGCCTGCCGCCAGGCTCCCACGTCTCGGACGCCGGAGGCCGAGGTCCGGTTGCCACCATGCGGCGCCGCGACCACCTACCTCCCAGGCTCCCCATGCCGCCACCCGCGCCCCGTGTCCAGTGGCCACTGCTCGGCGTCGCCCCCTTCTGCAGTGCTCACGAGCGCTTCTCCAAATCCGCGCCGGAGTCGTGGCGTGCACTGCTCCCTCCCCTCGGCTGCCCAGTCGCCCCGCCCTTGCCGTCAGCGGAGGCCGCTGCGTCAATTTCTCCAGCGAAACACCTCGAGTCCTGCAGCTCTCCTCTGCAGCCATCGCTGGTTGCTGCCATCGCCGGGGTGATTAAACTGCAGTGCAATGGATAATAGAACCGCCACGAGGCTTGTCAAATCCTCCCTAGCGACCTATGCTCACACCTGCTGCTGCCACCAAATCTGCACCGCACTGCCACCTCGCGTCGGTGTCCCGCCGCCATGTCTCCACCGTCCATCGCATCCGACAAGAAGAGCTGCTCTTGGTCAGCCGCAGGGGCCGTGCTTGACCTCCAAGCCGCCGCCCTGGTGGAATGCTGTAGAGCCTCCTGGAAGGAGCTCGTGTACCTCCCCATCTGCCTTCTCCAACTGCAGCTCCGACCTCGCTGTGTCCAAGCCGTTCAGCTTCGCCACATCAGGTCATTCAACTCTGCCGTATTGCTTGCTACTATTATGCTATCTGGCTTTTTTTTTATCTGTAGTATGGGCAACAGATGATGATGGGCTCCATTAGGTTGAGAGTAGAGCAGTCAACACTTGGCCAAATCTTACCTCCTGTGATTGACCGACGAGAGAAACTACACAGAAGCTAGCTAGCTGCAACAGCATAAATTAACAAACCCAAGAAAGATGACTATTGAAAGTGAATTTTTCTGTACTGAACACTTGTTGGATAAGACATAACTGAAAATAATTATAACTCCGTGATGCAGTTGTACTCGACTGGTCTGAAGGTAATCGTAATGCAGGAAGTTAAAGAGGTTTGGTAATATCTAGCACCTGAAGAACCAGGGGAGCATCGACTGGTCTGAAGGTAAACATCCCGGACACTATTGATGTTACTGAAGCTTGCTCTATGGTTTTCTCAGTTACTAAGTTATATATGTGGCATAATGCCAAGTGGTGATACTGGGCAGTACTAGTAGTCTAGTACTAGTGTAGAAGTTGGATCATATTCTGTTGCATGATGCCAAGATGTGACACACCTGACATTAACTCGTACTAGTACTAGTCTAAAAGAAGGATCATACGTGTGTGGATGTGGCTGCTGGTAATGTTGAATGTAGAGACATGAGGTTCTTTCACATGGTGGTTCAAATTACAATATGGGTGTGCTGTCGTTTAACCAGAGGGGTTATTCAGTTGGTATAAAAAGGAAATTGCTTATAAATCTGTATTGAGCATTGCAACTTGCAATACTAAATAAGTTTCGAATGCAACACACTAAAGTTTCTAATGCAGAAAAAAGAATGTTCTTTTTATTTCCTTAATGGAATTTTTTGATTTTATTCTTGGAATCTCTTGGTATGCAGCTTGCTATCTATTTTATGTTGCTCTGCATAAATTATGATATTATAATGTATATTGCTCTGATTCTTCCATTTGCTACAGGAACCGAATTCTATACCTAATTTAGCACTTAATGATTTATCTTCTGCTATATGTTTCTAGGATGTGGACTTACGCATACATTACAGACATGATATACTGAATTGTTGCTTTGATTATTATCTGGATTTACGCCTACTTGTAGTCTGGACTTTGGTAGCTCTAGTCCATTTTTTAGCACTAGCGAATCAATTACTGAACTATTGCTTGGTGTTTATTTCGGTATTTCTAGGATGTGGACTTACGCATACACGCATACAGACATGATATACTGAATTGTTGCTTTGATCATTATCTGGATTTACGCCTATTTGTAGTCTGGACTTTTGTAGATCTGGTCCATTTTTTTAACATTAGTGAAGCGAATTACTGAACTTTTGCTTGTTGTGTATTTCAGTATTTCTAGGATGTCCGAGACAAAGGCAACATTGGCATTGCAGGAGGAGAATGTCCTTAAGAGAAAGTCGGATGGTATGGGATGGGTGTACGGGAGTCTAGCTGATGCTTCCAACAAGGATAAAGTGAAGTGTATTTTCTGTAACCATGCACTACTGGAATCTGGCACTTTGCTATCTGCCATGGCAGATGGCAAAGGCATGGTCGGCGGGCAGACAGTTCGTCTGAAACCCTGCCGGTAAAGGCTTCTTTGCCATCTGCTGGCTGATGGCAAGAGTTCGCGGCTTTGCCATCTGGCGGCAAATGGCAAAGCCTCTTAACGGGTTAGCCCGTTAGAAGGATAACGGCATACTTTGCCATCTCGCCAGCCAGATGGCAAGGCTCTGACTCTTTGCCGTCTGCCGGCCAGATGGCAAGGCTGAAATCTTTGCCGTCTGCCGGCCAGATGGCAAAGAGATTTGCCATCTATTGTCGAGATAGCAAAGAGCCCAAATAGGCCAGGCCAAATGTTACATGTAGATGACATGTGGCCTCTTTGCCATCTGCCACCGATGGCAAAGCTCTTTTGCCATCTGCCAAACAGATGGCAAAGTGACTATATTGCCCCATTTAATTTTTTTTTTCTTATATCAATTCATTTTCTGAAATCAAACACAAATATATTTATATGACCAATATAGCATATTCAACACATATTACCAATAGTCATGAACACATATGTATCCAACACATGTTACCAATAGTAGCAAGTTCCATCCGTACATATACATAGTTTCATCCATAGGTAGCAAGTTTCACAAGGTCAAAACAAAAACTAAATACAAGCACTCCATCAACCTAAGCTTCCGTGATCTTAAGCAAATCTGTAAAATGGGAAAGAAGAAAGTTAGAAGAAGAAGACTAGAAGAAGATTATTATGATGCAACTAAAATGTGAAGATTATTATGTTGTTTCGATTCCACAAGGAGTTGTTTCGATTCCACAACAAGGATCAAAACATGCACAACCATGTCTTGTGTTGCAACTGAACAACACATACTACAACCATCAAAACCAGCAGATAGACAGGTTAGAGTCAATCCCACCATCTCATTTACTCCTCCCTTCCCTTGAGAAAAACAAAATTCTTTACAAATATAATAGCCAGCACATGGAATATATTTGCTGTGCTCTAAGCATCTCAACTCAGCGTCAGTAGTGATGGCACAACACACATACCTTGGTTTTTACGTGCTCTTTCTCCTTGGCATCCTTGTTATACTTGTCTTTGTGGAAGTCCATGATCTTGCAAGCAGGATGGTCCTATTTCCGATGGACCTGCATGGGCGGCGACAAGATAACCATGAGAAATGGAAATGCTGACATCGGCGCACAAACAATTGAAGAAGAATCTCAAGAAAATGCTAAAACTTGGGCTCAAACAATTGAAGAAGGAAATGCAGCACTACCTCAACCAGGTGCAAGCCCATCCTGGATACAACTTTATGCCCTCGGTACAACATTATGACACGCAAAGTTGAAACATGATATGTGAAAGCCTATGATCTTGCAAATCAACAATGTAACATGTTTGTTAACGCACAACAAGGAAGCTTCAGTTCAAAATTATATGATGTCGCACACTTTCAAACGTGGCTCTGTTCTAAGCATTCCAACTCAGCTTCAGTTGTGTGTGACGACAAATTTACCCAAGCAGGATGATTTTATCACATACCTTGTTCTTTTAGGCGGTCTTTCTCCATGGCATCCTTGGTATACTTGTCTTTGTGAAAGCCTATGATCTTGGAAACAGGAGGGCCTGATTTCCCAAGGACTCGCACATGCAACGAGAAAACCATGAAAAGCAGAAATTCGGCTAGCTTAAGCAAGCAATTGAAAAAGAATCTCAAGAAAATGGCAACACTTGGGCACAAACAATTGAAGAAGAAGGAAATGCGTGGTTCCTCAACTAGGTTCAATCCCATCACAGGAGCCATCCGAAGATCATCTGGGCACTACATCATGCCACCGCAAAAAATAAGAAGCATGCCATGTTCAGCATCTGAATGTTGAACCGAGCAGGTTCATGTTTGTGCAATCCCGTGTCAAACTCCCTAGTAGATGCATTGATAGTTGTACATTTGATATATGGTTAATTTAAAGCGATCGTGCAGATGTGATCCTACCACTTCACTTGTCCAAACTTAAGATGATGACTACACACAAACACACACACGCACACGCATATGCTTGGTCGTTGCCAAGTAACCAAGCAAGTTCAGTTTCATTTTTCTTGATAAATCTCCTCCTAAAAGAAAACAAAGCATGCCAACTAATTTACTTGGTACATGCAATGCTTGAATAGAAATAGCCCTCCGGTTGAAACTAAATGAGGGAGAGGAAAATTGGGTGGTTTGAGTCGCAAAACTACACAACCTTAGGAACCATGAGCTGCACATCATTTAGCAAATGAGTTGAGGCTAGTGTCTTGTGCCATGGATTGCAATTTGCGTAAATTGGACTAGAGCAGAGGAGTGGTAAGAAGGAGAGAAGAGTAGGGCGATTACCTTGCGGTGCCCGTGGCCGTGGTCGAGCTCAATGTACCGTCCTCATCCTCCCTGCATCATGGTCATCCCGTCCATAGAGGGTGCCTTCCTGCTGCAAGGAATTGAAGAACGCAAATCAGTCCTGCTTGAGCGAGAGAGGACACATACACACAAGCATAAAAGCAGTGAATAGCCGGTTGTTCTCTGGATCGATGGCCATGAAACAGAAAGAGAGCAAAGGCATGGTGTGGTAGAGCAAGGAGAGGAGCTGCGGTATGTAGCTCACCATGGCGGTTTCTTGCACCAATGCCGAACAGCAGCGCGTCCCCCCTCTGTGGGTTGCGACCTTGACTGGCAGGCATGATCAAGTGAGGCCCTTGTCCTCTGCTGTAGGGATGAAATCTTGCCTGCTGCACTAGAAGAGGATTAATCTTGAGTTCAAATCATAAAACAAACAAATCTTGCCTCCTCCACGCAGGGGAGGGGCCGAGGTTGAGACGGGAAAATCTTGCTCGCTTGCATATGAAACGAGAGGTGGAGAAGGGATCACCGTCCATCGAGCCGGCTAACTGCTGGCCGACCTTGAAGATGCAGCCTGCTGCCGCTTCTTTGTACCCACCATGGTGTCCTCTTTCTGCTTCTTCTTCTTGTATCCACCAAGGAACCTGCTGCTTCTTGCTTTGTACTCCACCATGGTGTCCTCTTTTTCTTCTTTCTTCTTTGTATCCACCAAGGAACCCTCCTCCTGCTGCTGCTGCTCTAACACATAAAAATGGCCAATTTGAGATCAAATCAAAAAACCTTCCATGAGAGGGAGAGGGTGGTCATGGCGGGGAAGGAGCAGCTTTCATGGCCTCCACAAACAAAAAAAAAACAGCGCGAATCAGATAACATATCCAGAATATATATTGGGAGAGCAGCTAAGCTAAGCTAAGCTAGCATGAGCGGTATAATATGGATTGATTTGTACTGTTGTGAATTATCTCAACAAGACGTAAGCAGGGAAGCAAAAAAACATTACCTACCGGTAATATAACATATACTCCTCATACACTATTATAAGATGTTTTTACAGTTCAAATTGAACTGCAAAACATCTTACATTAGTGTCTGAGGTAGTAACATATCACACGCTCGACTTTTTTCGGCAAAAAAGATGAAATTGCGCCTTGAGACTTCTTTGCTACCACAAGTGTTGATTTCAGTTCATATATATTCTGTAGTGTATTCGAGTAATTTGTACAAGGAGATGACGTATATATTCTCTCCAGTGTGTACTAGTTTCATTCCATGTGATTGATCAACCGTGGATCTCCCCCGACGACCATTCTGAATTAGTTTGAATAAAATGTGTTTTTACCTACAAGTTGCAAGCATGAAGATGATGAGGTTTGGGGTGTGCGTATCATGACTCAAGCACTAGTATCATGACCTGTTTCATCACATTCAAGTTTGACAAAATTGAAGGGAAAAGAGGAGCTATGGATCTCGAGCATGGCGATGGCCTCCTCCTCTTTCCTCCTTGACTCACATAAGCGGGATCTTTGGTGATGGGGATGGTGATGGCTGCACAAATGCGTTTGCGCGGATCGGATAAGAAATCCAAAGAGGAAATAGATGAGGTCCCAGACGCACCTTTGGCCAAGGCCGAGGTGCTCCCCGCCGAGGAAGCGGCGTGGCGTCCTGGAGGTTGAGGGCTAGCTAGGGTTTGAGCGTCGCCGTCCATGGCTTTGCCGCGCTCCATGGCCGACCTCGAGGAGGGTCATGGATCGGATCGCGGTGCGGCTGCAGGCGGATCTGGCGTCGCTCCGCTTGATCTAGGGCCTTGGCTTCCTTCCTCCTCCCTCCCTCCCTCCCTCCTTGAGAGAGAAGAGAAGAGGAGAGGAGAGGAGAGGAGAGGAGAGGAGGGGTCGAGCTGGCGGCCGTGGCAGAGAGGGAAGAGGAGGCCATGGCCATGGCCGCCTGCTCGCCTGCCGCTTCGCTAGGTCGCCGTGGCTAGGGTTTGCGCCATGGGAGAGAAGGAGAGGGAAGTCGGCGGCGTGGATGGGGGAGAGGAGGCCGCCATGCGTGAGGCCAGTGGTGAGGCCGAGAGGAGATCGGCGCGGAGTTGGGCTCCGTTGGTTGGGAGGCAATGGGGAAGGAATTGGGGATTGGATTGGATTAGCTCGTGTTGTTGGTTTGGTGGGAGACTCTTGGGCGTTCTGTTGCCGTTATCCATTGGGCCCCACCCACTTATTTGCCATCCGCCAACAGACGGAAAGATTCTTTGCCATCTATTTGGCGGAGATGGCAAGAGGTGGGTTGACAGTGCGACAAAGATCGGACCCTACCCACCTCTTTGCCATCTGGTGGCGGATGGCAAGATTATTTGCCATCCACTAGCAGATGGCAAAGAATTGGCTGATGGCAACCATGTTCTTTGCCGTCTGTCAGTTCTTTGCCATCTGTTTTTTATAAGCAGATGGCAAAGACGTTCTTTGCCATCAGCTGACAGATGGCAAAGAGCTGGCTGATGGCAAATTCCCAGTTTCCAGTAGTGATGTGAGCACTGGAGGTGTTTATCGTCACAAGCAACATGTGGCTCATGTTGGCAATGATGTGGCCAAATGCAAGAAAAGCTCACAGGAAGCTAAAGACAGGTGCAAGAAATCTCTTGGAAGAGTCATCTAATGAGAGGAGGCAGAAGACTGCCCATGAGCTAGAGCTCAAACAAACTGCGAATATTTCTTGCGCTGGAGATGATGAAGCTACTTGTATCGGAAGCGCGAAGGCACACAAGTTGGGTCCCATTGACAAGTGGACACATCCTATTGATCCTAAACTGACTCAAGCCGAAGCCTTGCATCAATAGAAGATATGAACAAGCCTTGCATTAGAGGATCAAAATGAGTATTGACAATTGTGGAGGCCCGGATGCACGAGTGCCCTTTGTTAAGTACTTTACTTTTATTATCTTATGTCTTTATGTCACTATGTGTCGAACTGTTCGCGTGCATATCTGTGTGGAATTTTCCCTTTATGATTTGTGAGAGAAGTCTTTCAAATAAGATTCTCGGAATAAAAAACTTATTTTGAAGTATGAACTACTGAACTTATAATTTATAATGCTATGTCATTAGGCCTTGCGTGATGTTTGCCTCTCCTGGGCTGCTACTTCGCCTTAAATAGACTATATTTACTTCTTCACATTACATGATGTATGTTATTTTTATCATGAAATTGTCCTTCTAACTTGTTATAATACAAAATGTCTTGTGCTACACCTGGCAAAAAATTGTCCTCCACTCCTCTCAACTTGCCACCATACAAAACACTTTTTCCAACCTTGATTTTGTATCTTTTTTTATTTGTTCTTTAGGAGATGCAACAACAATACAAAGGAACTTCTAGGTTGGTTGATTTTATCATTCTGCAATTTGAAACTCTGTAGCGAAATCCCCATTGGTGGGGATGCTGACTAGGCCGATGCATGGCTGGGCCGGAAAGGAACCATTGGTGGTGGTGGTCTTTAGACCTGCACACAGAGTTCTAACTTGTTGCAAAAATTTCAGAATCAACTTTCTATTATGATGTTTCAGTACACCAATGTGCATGTGAACATGAGAAAAACGTAGTACAAAGAAGTTCATGTATTACTTCCATGAAGGTTCGTGTATTACTAAGTGTGTGTGTGTGTGTGTGCACATATAATTTCTCTCTCAATCTTTCCTCGTTACTAAAAGAATAAACTCAAGAAGTTTAATTTTTTTAAACGGGTAGTTAGATGTATACAAAAAACTCAAAGTCTTCCTCGTTTGTAGGAAAAATATAAAAAGCTCTAGAAGTTCAAATTTAAATAACGGGCCAGTAAAATTTTTATTACAAAACTAGCATTTTCCGATTACTATAAAAAATAAACCAAGAAGTCCAAATTACAATATTAGAGCAATTCAAAATTAAAATAAAGGAAAACTAAGAAAAGGTTTTAAAAAGTCAAATTTTCTATTTTTCAAAAAACTAGAAGTTCAAAGTAAAATAACTAAGTGGTTCGATGTTTATGAAAAAATCTAGGATTTTACCATTAAAAGACTAAAAATATCCGTCGTTATTAAAGAATCAACCATGAAGTTCAAAAATAGAAAAAAGTCAAATTCGATGTTTATTTTCAGACCGAACACAGTTCTTTACTCAAAAAAATACAAATGTGAAGTTAAAATTAAAATAACGCAGAAGTTCAAAGTATATTAAAAACCTAGGATTTAAAAGCTCAAAACAAAAACAAAAAACAATGACGAACATGTTTCCCCCATACTAAAGATTAAAACCAAGAAGTTCAATTTAAGAAAAATGGAGTAGTTCAATGTATATAAAAAAACTCAGGTTCTCTCGTCAATAGAGAATAAAACCAAGAGGTTCAATTTGAAAAAGCGGAGCAGTTTGATATTTATTTAAAAACCAGATTTTTCTAGTTAATAAAGAATAAAACCAATAAGTTCAATTTCAAATAACTAAGAAGTTAGATGTTTCTAAAAACCTCCAATTTTCACATTTCTAAAAATACACAATGAAGTTCAAATAAAAATGGTGGAGCGGTTCAATGTCTATAAAAAATCAGATATTTTCACGTAACCGAGAGAAGTTCAGATTGATAACTCCCAAAAGTTCACGTACTATGTGGTGTGCATTTGTATGAAAAAAAGAATGAAAAAGCAAAAGCTAAATGTTTTGTTGCTAGAAGTTCAAGTGCTCGGCCCAAGAAAGTTCAAAAATTATTGTGAGAGAGGTTGAACAAAAATACATGATGAAGTTCAAGGTGAAAACAGCGAGAAGTTCAACTACTACACGGAATGCGTTTCAGAAGAGAATAAAAGAATACAAAACTAAAAGCCTAAAAGGTTTGTTACAAGAAGTTCATGTGCTCCACCCTGCACAGTTCAAAAATTATTTTTACGAGACGACCGTCGTTCATTTACATTGTTATTTTAAAAGGCAAAAAATAATGTTGTTTTGCCATTTTAAAAACTGCTCTCAAACGGCAACAAATTTGTAACACATGTCTACATGAAAAACTTGCTGCTATTCATAAGCTTTCCACCAGATATATTATGTGCCACATTTCGATGAACGGTTTAAAATTTTCATGTATACCGTTTAAAACACGTTTTTGATGTATTCAAAAAATTCTTACCTGTTGAAAAAAGTTCATAGTAAAAACAACGAGAAGTTCAAGTATTGCAAGTAATGCATTTCAAGGGAGAATAAGAGTATAGAAAAACAAAAGCTTAAAAGGTTTGTTGAAAGAAGTTCAAGTGCTCTGTCTGGAGAAGTTCGAAAATTCTTGCGAGAGGGGTTCACCTTGTATTTCCATGTTCGATTTTTTCCGTATAAAAATCGAATACAATTTTTTTACTCAAAATATAAAAAGGTGAAGTTCAAATTGAAATAACAGAGAAGTTCACAATTTATTAAAACCTAGGATTTACGTGTTCAAAAAATAAAAAACACAACGCCATTTTTTGCACTTTTAAAAACAACTCATAAACGAAAAAATGATTGCTAGAAGTTCAAGTACTTGGCGAGGAAAAGTTCAAAATATTCTTGTGAGAGAGTTTCACCGTGTATTTAAATGTCCAAAAATACGTAAAAAATATGTTTTTTTTGTGTTTTAAAATAATTCTCTCAAACCAGGGAGAAGTTCAAAGTGATAACAAGTGGAAGTTCAAAGTTCAAAGTGTGTATTTCATATAAGAAAAATACAATAAAGCGAAACAGAGTGAAGTTCAAACAGACATGCCCCAGAAGTTCAACTACTTCACGTAGTGCAAAAAACAGCACGTCAAAAACAGAGTGAAGTTCAAACAAACATGCCCGAGAAGTTCAATTACTTCACGTAGTGCATTTCCATTCGCGATGAAGGCAAAAATCATGATCTCGTCATTTTCTAATTTACTTCAAAACGGCAGGAATATCATTTGTGTAAGTTCAAGTCCTCGGTCGGAGAAAGTTAAAAAAATATGTTGTGAGAGAGGTTTGTACAAAAAGAATATCATTTGTGTAACACTTACGAAATGGATGAGAAAATTACAAATGAAAATACGTCACAGAAGTTCAACATGAAAACAACAGGAAGTTCGACTACTATAGTGAATGAATTTGAGATGAAAAACTTTTAAAATCGTCGCGAGTATGAAAAAGAGATCAACACAGGAAAGTTGTGTGTTTACATCAGCTTTCCACCGGTATATTACTTGCTCAATTCTGGTGAGTGTTCCGGTAAGTGGATGGAGAGCTACGGGCAAAAACATCACATGAAAAACCGAGTGAAGTTCAGGTAAACGTGCCGAGAAGTTCATGTTCTTCACTCGGTGCATTTTCGAAGAATCTGTTTTGCGATAAAGGCGGAACGAATGATCTCGCCATTTTCTAAATTACATGAAAACGGCTAGGAATCGGAGAAAACCATCAACATGAAAAAGTTTCGCATTTTTTGTAGCTTTTCAGCGGTATATTATTTGCCTCATTCCGATAAAGTTTGTAGAAATTACGAGGAAAATACGTTTTTATCCATTTTCAAAATTGACTTAAAACCGTAAGGAATTGGGAGAAACAATATATACAAAAAAGTTTTGCATTTGTTCAATATTTCCAACGCCATACGATTTGCTGCATTCAGACGTACGGTTAAAAAATTAGCTCGAAAATATGAACTCGGTGGAACTTGTATCGTTTTCTAAATTACTTTTAAACCGTTCAGAATTAGAAAAAACTTTTAAAATGAAAAAGTAGAGCATTTTCACAAGCTTTCCAGCGCCATATCATTTGTCTCAATTGGATGAGCCGTTTAGAAATGGCATCGAAAATACGAACCGGGTGTTCACTTTGCGAAATTCTACGATTATCCAAATTACTCTTTATCCATAGGGAATTAGAGAAAACTTTCAACATGTGGAAGGAGCGGTTTTGCAGCAGCTTTCCAACGCCATATTATTTGCCTCATTCCGATAAACGGTATAGAAATGCAATCGAAAATACGATTCACGTTTTTTGTATGAATAGAAAACGGTTTTCAAAACTACTATTAAAACGCTTACATTTTACCAAAAATTTAACTTGGCTCATAATACTGGTGTCCATAGCTTTCCAACGGTATATCGCAAGCCCCATTTGGGCAATGTTGGCCGAAGTTCAACCTAGCACTAGGAGAAGTTCAGGTCGAACAACTCGAGCAAAGAAATTGCAAAAACGCAATTTCATCACGACGAGAGCAAAATCCGCCAATGAGCGAGATTTCTATTTAAAACCAGTATTTAGTCGCTAAAACACGCTTTCTAGATTACACTAACATCATATAGAACACTACTAACCGTAATAATTCATGGGAAGCCACGGTTGCAAAGATAGCCCGAAGGTCGGGTTCGTACAGAAGGAAGTTCAGGCGCGGGTACAAACAAAAATACGTCACAGAAGTTCAACGTGAAAACAGCATAAAGTTCAACTACTACGCTGAATGAATTTCAGATGAAAAACTTTTAAAATCGTTGCGAGTATGAAAAATGATCAACACGGAAAAGTTGCATGTTTACAGCAGCTTTCCATCGGTATATCACTTGCTCAATTCCGGTGAGTGGATGGAGAGCTAAGCAGTGGATAGAGATATACGAGCAAAAAAAGCACATGAAAAACAGAGTGAAGTTCAAGTACACGTGCCGAGAAGTACATGTTCTTCACGCGGTGCATTTTCGAAGAATCAATTTCGCGATAAAGGCAGAACGAACGATCCCGCCATTTTCGCAATTACTTGAAAACTGCTAAGAATCAGAGAAAACCATCAACATGAAAAAGTTTCGCATTTTCCGTAGCTTTTCAACGGTACATTATTTGCACCATTCCGTTAAAGTTTGTAGAAATTATGCCGAAAATACGTTTTTTTGCCATTTTCTAATTTGACTTAAAACTGTAAGGAATTAGGAGAAATAATAGATACGAAAAAGTTTCGCATTTCCTCAAGCTTTCCAAAGCCGTATCATTTGTTGCATTCGGACGTATAGTTAAAAACTTATCTCGAAAATATGAACTCGGTGGAACTTGTACCGTTTTCTGAATTACTTTTAAACCGTTCCAAATTAGAAAAAACTTTTAATATGAAAAAGTAGCATTTTCACAAGCTTTCCAATTCCATATCATTTGCCTCAAATGGATTAGCCGTTTAGAAATTACGTTGAAAATATGAAGTCGGCTGTTCGGTTTACGAAATTTTACGATTTACAAAACTACTCTTTATCCACAGGGAATTAGAGAAAACTTTCAACATGTCGAATGAGCGGTTTTGCAGCAGCTTTCCAACGCTATATTATTTACCTCATTCCGATAAACGATTTAGAAATGCGATCGAAAATGTGATTCACGTTTTTTGTATGAAGAAAAAACGGTTTTCAAAAGTGCTCTTTAACCGCCTACATTTTGCCAAAAATTTAACTTGGATCATGATATTGGTGTCCACAGCTTTCCAACGGTATATCGCAAGCCCCATTTGGACACTTTTTAGGTGAAGTTCAACCCGATTACTCGGGAAGGTCGGTAGCGTTACTGGGAAGTTCATGTTGTGATCAGAATATTATTACGATCCCGTGATCGAGAATAGTGTATATATATATATATTTATATATATATATATATATATATATTTATATATATATATAACATGTAGATTAAAGAAGTGATGCAATAAGTGTACAACCTCTTTGGCGAAGCCATGTCGATCTCACCGTGATTGGGTTGGTCGGTGAGGATGCTCCGGCTGATTTAGCTGTCGGAGGACGGGAAGAAGATCTTAGGCGTCTAGAGATGGAGCCTGGGGTACTGCTCCGTTGTGATGGAGGGTTTCGTCGTTGGAGCAGCTCCGGTGAGTTGTCTGACTTGAGGTCAAAGGTGACAAGAGAGACAACGTTAACCTGAGTGGAATTCTAATAGCATCTCCAATAGACGACGTAAAATATATAACCACATAGTGCTAGATGTAAAATACATCAGCCGCTCATCTATGAACTTAACTGTCGAAACTGAATTTAACTATCGAAACTTAATGCACTAGTAGCAGAAAAGCAGTAGCAGCAGCAGCGCGTGCGAGAGCCGGGGCAGCCGGTCGTGTCGCAGCATCTCGGGTAGCAGCTGCAGGGGCTCGAGGGAGAGTAGGGTCTGCTGCTCGTGCAGCAGCAGCGCGCGCAAGAGTAGAGCAACAGCGCAAGCAAGAGCAAGAGCGAGAGTAGCAGCGCGAGCAAGAGCAAGAGCAAGAGCAAGAGCAGACCAGGCAGGGGACCGAGAGCAAGAGCAGAGCAGCAGCGCGAGCGAGAGCTAAAGCAGTAGCAGCTCCTGTGGATGTCGCCGCCGAGGAGGAAGTGGCCGGCAACGCCACCGTGGATGGAGCCGCGCCATGTCGGCTCGGGACCGAGAGCACCATGAGATCGAATCAAGAAGAAAATGCGGCGGTTAGTGTACAACCTCTTTGGTGGCGCCGATTAGGCCTCAGCTTCATCCGAGGAAACGGTGATGCTGCTCTTCCGGTGGTGCAGGTGAAGACAACGGTGTGGGAATGGAGGTGGCGCGAAAGATTAGGGGAACGTCGGGGCAGCTCCTTGGAGTTGGAGGACGGGGTGGCTAAACCGGCGGGACGACGAGATCAACGACGGATCCTCATCCGGTACGGTGGATGAGGGACGTCGAGGTGTTGCTGTGGACGACGTCGTCGGGGAAGAGGCTCCGACTGGGTGGCGGATGGAGGAGGGTGTGGGGCTTCGCGGGTTTTCGCGGCCTCGGTGTACGAATGGCTGGGCGGATGGGATGGGAGGGGGGAACCATGGCTTAGGGACGCGCTTGCTCGAAATGTGGGGTAAGTTACAAAGGTATCCCCACCGATATGAGCTAGGCGGTTCTTTCGGTCTAGAGGTATCACGGGCATTTCGCGTGTCGGGATTTCGCAGAAGGTGGAAGTTTTCGTGCGCGTTGTAATTTTGGGATAGCAAGGCGCGGGTTGAGATGGAGGAAGTTTTCGGAGCACAACGAGACAAAGATATATCTTAAATATTTCAGGGTAACAAGGTGTGGGTTGAAATTTTCCGCACAAGCCTAACGTGTCCTGTACCAAATCAATTCACAATTTCATCGATGAAAAAACAAAATGAAATCAATTCACACCACACAAGAGAGTCTAGTCCCGTGCACTGTACCAAATCAATTTAGACTACAAATGTATTCAAAACTTTGAATTCATGTTATGTTTAATTAAAATATTTCGCTACATGTATAATGCGTGCAACCTGCTACTCAAATGAACGTTTTAGTGCATTCCAAATGTATATACTACCGCTTCAATATGAACTAAATTTGAATTTGTTTCTCTATTTGAATAAGATCTACAATCATGATTGTTGTGAAGTCAAACCATTTGAATTTGTTTCTCTATCTTAATTAGATCTACAATCATCATTATTGTCAAGTTAAACCATCGTTTGTGTATTATCTTCACAGCACACCACATGATTACTGTCGAGTTAGATATGAACTATGTGTACTATATGAATGCGAACTCGATTTTTTGAATCCACTTTATGTTGATTTCAAATCATAGTACATTTCAAGCTCTCGCTAGATCTTCATTGTAAAATCCCAAATTTTCAATTTGGAATGTTATACATGGAGCATCATTGCATATCATATTTTTCGTTGCATTTTTTCTCGATCCTAAAAATTCTACACAACTCAAGGACCCACGGAGAGAGTTGGGGATTTCGTTATTTTCATATTTGAGTTTTCTCAAATTTTGAAAATAGGATCATTTGATTTTAATTATTTTATCTTCAATTATTTCTACCATCAAAATATGAGAGAGGGAATAAAATGACTTTCCCAAAACAAAGAAATAATTAAGATTTAATAATAAAATCAAATAAGATTTTATTTTGGAGTTTTTCGCCTTTTTATTTGAATTTAGGAAAAATGCGCGTTTTTCAAAATTGCATTTAGGCCCCAAATAAAAGTTCATCTTGTCCGGCATGATTTTAGAAGCCGGGGAAAATTTATTTCGGAAATTTTGAAGTTCGTTTAGTATTTCTTTTTATTTTTTTCTGCGCATAATTATTAAAAAAAAGCGAACCGCCTTTAGGCCGTGCCCGAGCGGGACTCCGCTCGGGGCACTATAGCACCCTTGACCCTGCGCCCAGGCCTGTAGCCCGCCCCCGAGCCCAGCCACCCACTTAGCCGCCGGAGCCCACGCCCGCAAACCCTAACCCTAACCCTAGTCCGACCCGCCGCCAACCCGGCCGCCACGCCGCTGGGCCACGGACCGCACCGAGGTTCGCCGCCTCGTTTATGCGTCATTGGTTTTTCTTAAAAACCTGGCGGTTTTTATTTTAGTTTTTTTTGGTTTTTTTAGTTTTCGTTTTTTAGTTTCGGTTTAGACTAATTAGCGGGCGTTCGTCCGTTAGTTCTCTTAAACGAACGCGTTCGTCAGATTAGTTTAGTTAACGAACGTCCGTTCGTTAACCCGTTCGTCGTTTTTCTTTTTCTCGGATTTAATCGGCTATTTTTCTGATCGCGATTCCCGATCCGATTTTCGTTTTAGTATAACTTTTCGCTCGTTAATCGGAATCAGGCGATTAAAGCGCTTGGATTTTCGTCTCGAAACCCTCTTTCCGAATAACCAACTTAAACAAGTTTTTGCTTCTGTAAAATTTGACCTAGATCCAAATTAGTAAAACGAAGCTGTTTTCTTCCGCCGTTTGACTTTCGTTGCTTCGTTTGATTTGATTCTTTTTGCAAACCGGAGTTCTTAAGTTGAACTATCTGGTTAGATCTATTTGAGTTTTACCTATGCATTAGATGAGTACTTATTGTATGCTTGTTTGTTTGTCTGCGATAGAATACCAGAAGTGCGCCGCGTGTTACTTCGAGTCCCTAGGTTTTGCGGATCATCAGCAAGGCAAGTAACACTTTGATCATACCTCTTATCATACCCAGTTTTTATGCATTAGATCTATCCTCAAACATTGCATGATTATGATCTAATTAAATTGTGGGTTTTGGGAAGTAGATTGAGGTAGTACCTATCACCTGTTTTATTATCAAACCATTGGGAGTTACTTCTACGTTTGCTTATTATGCCATGCTATGCTAGTAGACGTGGATTGGGTGAGTGTATCCATGACCGATGTGAGATTGTTATATAATGGTTTATTTAAGGTGGAAACTTAAACACACATATGGGTGGATAGAGGCACCTGGTTTCCATCAGGACTTGCCTGTAT
Source organism: Aegilops bicornis (assembly GCA_021605145.1). Classification (NCBI taxonomy): domain Eukaryota; kingdom Viridiplantae; phylum Streptophyta; class Magnoliopsida; order Poales; family Poaceae; genus Aegilops; species Aegilops bicornis. Next base: position 580,218,818 of record CM038675.1, read on the forward strand.
TTCTTCGGACCGCCACCCAGGCTCAAAGGGATCATGAGATTATTCAAACTAGAAACTTCCTTGTGCAGCCACAAGCCATTATGGCCTCTGGCATAGTTGATTAAGTTGTGCGAACTCTTACGGGTAGACTAGCAGATGTAGGGGAAAGTAGGTGTACCGGTCTACCCACATGTAAGGTGCTAGTGCTTCTGAAAGACTATGTCTCGGTCATCCATTTCTCAAACACCATGTAGTGCGAGAAATCAAACGGAGGCGATCGAGTCTTGTGGGGAAAAGTGCTAAACCTCTGCAGTGTATAAACTAATCATGGTTAGCCGTGTCCCCGGTTATGGACATCTTGAGTATCTAGTACTTGGATATCATGTGAATCTCATCATGTTACTTCTAATTAATATTGTTGGGTTTTTAATGAGTACTTTTAATTGGGATTGAGAATGTCATCAACCATTCTCAATGTTTAACAACCACCATGATAGTTAAATAAATTTATTCCTTTGCGGAGGGAAAAATTGGCTTTACGCAAAAGCTGTAACCATAGAACTTTCCACCACCAAATATGCATGTAGTATAGGCTTATTATTCCGTTACTCTCTGTGTTACATTGCCAAAGATATTCCATGTCAATTGACCCGTTTCGGCTGCAACGTTTCATGTTGCAGACTTTTAGAACGACAGTAAGGTGCTTAAGTCATGGTTCTATACTCGGTGATGCCGTTGGAGTTGATGGACTCGCTTATTCTTCCAAGCCTTCCATTGTTATCGTATTAGATGGCCTTAAGCCATATTTATTTTATTAAGTTCTCTCTTGAGACATTCGATTGTAATAAGTGTGTGATTGCTACTCTGTTATAAATCCTCCGAAAATCGTGTGGTGTCGACATTCTTGATCCGAGGATGACACTGAGCACAGAGATCGACTGTTTGAGGTCTGGTCGCTAGAGATGGTATCGAGCACACTCTGTATGAGACACGACCATTAAGCTAAAGCCCTAGATCACTACCCTCTCTTCTCATTTCTAACTCCTCATCTTTTCTACTCTTTTAGGATGACTAAGCGAGGATCAAGTTCACCCAGCCGGATGAAGATACACCCTTTGGACGACACGAAGGAAGTCACTAAGTACCTTAACATCGGATTACCAAGCTTCACGGGACCTACAATTCCACTTTACCCGAAGAAGAGCTACTGAAGATTCAAGATCAAGTTCCCGGAAGGACGTTTGCGCCAATCACGGAGCCCATAGAGTGTGTTTTCAATGCACCAACTTGGAGTCTGGGAAAGAGCATGGCAGCTCACATAACCATGGGACGCATTGGAGAAGTTTACAAAGAAGACCTCAAGGATACTATCTACCAGATCTGCAGGCGCCGAGATGAACAATGGGAGATAGTTGGCACTAAGAAGGACCGATCCATTGCAACTTTCATCCAGGAGTTAAATCAGCACATTCGACGCCAGGAGAACCAGATGTGCGCAGACATGATGGAGTTGAAGACAGCAAAAGCCAAGATTATCGAACTAGAAGGAGAACTGAAGGCCACTCGCAAGGACTACATGGAGGAGATTGTAGCTCTAGTGGGACAAAACGGCGATCTTAAGGAGAAGATTGAAGAATTCATGGGAAATTCAGCACCCGGAGGAGAAGATGAAGATAGCACCTGTCCAGAGAACTACATCATCATCGACGACACCAATTCCGATCCTAGTGATGATGATTACGAAGATGAAGCTAGAGCAGATATCATGGAGTCTTCATCGGAGCAGTTTTTCTAGTTGACTACCATAACAGTAGTAGATTTCCCCCATTTTATATTAGTTTTAGTTTCAGCACTTTGTAACGATAGATAGACCGTTGTATGCCCTTGTTTGAATTGATTGGAGTGATATTGTGTGATTTTGTCTCATGTGCATATGGGTAGTGTTTTCTCTCTAGACCTCATTCTATTCTTAACTCTCGTCTTTTCTTAAACCCCTCAGATGCCTCCGAGACGTGACCCCAGATTTGTTTTCCCGCCAGAGATCACTTTCGGTTGATTGATGGCAGAATGCCTTGATTCAAACATTGGTACAGAACCAAGGCAACAACAACAACAACAACAACAACAACCCGCCGCCACCACCACCTGTTGACCATTTGACCCGTTTCTGAAGGCTGAATCCGCTGGTGTTTTCTAGTAGCACCGAGCCGATTGTTGCAGATGATTGGCTCCGTAAGACAGGGAGGGAGTTGACCACTGCAGGATGTACATATGGAGAAAGGGTGAAATTTGCCGCACATCAGCTTGAAGGACCCGCAGCAGCATGGTGGGAGAATTTTACTGACCACTTACCACAGAGACAGCATCACATGGGATCGATTTGAGCAAGCTTTCCGTCTTGCCCATGTTTCAGCAGGAGCTATGGCCATGAAGAAGCGTGAGTTTCACAACTTGCGCCAAGGAGGACGGAAAGTTGGCGGTATGTAGATGATTTGATGAAGTTAGCACGTTATGCCCCGGATAGCGTTGCTCTTGGCGACTAAGCAGGAGAAGTCTCTAGAAGGACTGAATGATGAGCTGAGCATGCGATTGATGGTAGCCACCTTCAATAACTACCAGGAGTTAGTAGATCGTGCTCTTATGATTGAAGGGAAGCAGCAGCAGATTGACTATCGCAAGAGGAAGTATGGACAGGGGAAGAATAACTCTGGAGCTCAGCAGAAACTTCGCTTTACACCGAAGACAGGAGGACAATTTCAGCATACCCATGGAGGAGGTAGCTCGCACAACCATAATGGCACCAAGAATGGGAACGGGAATGGAGGAAGCAATGGAAACAACCGCACCAACCCATCAACACCATCCAAGGTAGACCTGAGCCACATCACTTGCTTTAAGTGCTACAATACTGGGCATTATGCAAATGATTGTCCAGAAGGCCAAAATGGAAATGGTAATGGAAGCTCAGGAAAGAAGCCGAATCCTTTCAACAGAGGACAAGTGAACCACGTCACCGTGGAGGAGGTTGAAGCTTCGGCCAGATCTTGATAATAGGTAAGTTTTTGGTTAAGTCATTTCTGCGGTTGTTCTTTTTGATCTTTGGTGCATCACATTCATACATATCAAGGGATTTGTGGATAAGTTTAGCCTGCCCACTAGAACTCTTAAGACACCCATGCTAGTAAGCTCACCGGGAGCGGAGTATCGACCGATCAAGGATGTTTTCAAGTGCCATTAAGTATAGGGAGGCATGTTTTCCCAACGGATTTAATTATATTGGAATCCCAAGGTTTGGATGTAATTCTTAGTATGGATTGGTTGTCGATGTATGGAGGAAACATCAATTGCGCTAGTAAGACAATTTTGCTTACGACACCAGAAGGAAGGAGAATCAAGTATGTATCACGGCATGAGCCGAGGAGAGCACATGTAAATTCCTTATCAGGAGTTGTGCAAGAAGAAGTACCAGTGGTAAGGGATTACGGGACGTGTTTCGGAAGAGTTGCCGGGCATGCCACGGATAGGGACATTGAGTTTGATTGAACTATCGCCAGCCTTTGGGCGGATATCTAAGAGACCGTATAGGATGCCAGCCCAAGATTTGGAGGAAATTAAGAAGCAAATTAAGGAGTTCTTGGATAAAGGTTTTATTCGCCCAAGTTCTTCGCCTTGGGATCACCAGTACTTCTAGTGGAGAAGAAGGATGGATCATTAAGAATGGTTGTTGATTATCGAGGATTGAATGAAGTGACCATCAAGAATAAGCACCCGTTGCCAATGATCAATGACTTGTTTGACCAATTGCAAGGAGCTAAGGTGTTTTCCAAGATCGATTTGCGATCAGGGTACCATCAGTTGAAGATTCGAGAGCAGGATATACCTAAGACGGATTTTACCACCAGGTACGGGCTGTATGAGTATACCGTTATGTCATTTGGTCCGACTAACGACCTGCCTATTTTATGAACATGATGAACAAAGTGTTTATGGAGTTTTTGGATAAGTTCGTCGTGGTGTTCATTGATGATATTTTGGTTTACTCGAAGAATGAAGAGGAACATAAGGAGCATTTGCGTTTGGTACTCGAGAAGCTCGAGAGAACACCAGGTTATATGCCAAGTTCAAAGAAGTGTGAGTTTTGGTTTAAGGAAGTTGGATTTCTTGGACATGTTATATCCGAAGAAGGTATAGCAATGAGACCCCACTAAAGTTGTCCTTTGTAACAAATCGGGAAGCGCCAACAACAGTTGGAGAGATCCGGAGTTTCCTTGGACTCGCAGGATACTACCGGAGATTTATTGAGAATTTCTCAAGGATTAAAGCCTATGACATGTAATTGTTGAAGAAGGATACCAAGTTCATTTGGACTGAGGAGTGTGAAGCTAGTTTCCAAGAGTTGAAGAAACGTTTGGTTACCTCACCCGTGTTAATTCTGCCAGATCAGACCAAGGATTATGAGGTGTATTGCGACGCTTCACGTAGAGGACTTGGGGCAGTGCTTATGCAGGAGGGAAGAGTTGTTTCTTATGCTTCACGACAGCTTAAGCCTCATGAGCTAAATTATGCTACTCATGATTTGGAGTTAGCAGCCGTAGTGCATGCATTGAAAACATGGAGAAATTTCCTCATTGGGAACCATTGTGAGGTGTATACGGATCACAAGAGTTTGAAGTACATCTTCACGCAGAAGGAGCTAAATCTCAGGCAGAGGAGATGGTTGGAACTCATCAAAGATTACGATATGAGATTGCATTACCACCCCGGAAAGGCTAACATTGTAGCAGCAGCGTTGAGCCGTAAGAGTCACGTCAACACACTAATGACGGAGAAATACCAAAGGAGTTAGCCGAGGATCTTGAGAGCTATGTTTGGAAATAGTTCCGAGAGGCTATGTAGCAGCATTGGAGATTCAGTCAACTTTGATGGACAAGATCAGGGAAGCTCAGAAGAGTGACAAAGAGATTGCCTCTATAAAGGAGAAAATGAGCGAAGGAAAAGCTAAGGGATTTCGTGAGGATGAGCACGATACCCTATGGTTTGAAGACCATGTTTATGTGCCCAATGACCCGGAGATCAGGAAGTTGATTCTACAAGAGGCACATGATTCACCATATTCGATTCACCCAGAAATACCAAGATGTATTTGGATTTGAAGAATACTTTACGGTGGACCGGAATAAAGAAGGACATTGCAGAGTACGTGGCAGTTTGTGATGTATGTCGAGGGTGAAGGCGTAACATCGAAACCAGCAGGATTGTTACAGACCATTGCCTATACCGAATGGAAGTGGGATAAACTAGGTATGGATTTCATCACGGGATTGCCCAGGACTCGTTCGGGGCTATGACTCGATTTGGGTTGTAGTCGATCGTTTGACGAAGGTAGCTCATTTCATTCCATGAAAGACTACCTACAGCGATTGCCAAATTGGCTAAGATATACATGACCAGGATTGTATGCTTGCATGGAGTTCCGAGGAGTATCGTATCAGATAGAGGAACCCAATTCACCTCAAAGTTCTGGAAGCAGTTGCACGAAACTTTAGGAACCAGGCTGGAGTTTAGCACAACTTTTCATCCACAGACAGATGGACAAATCGAGAGAGTCAACCAGATTTTGGAGGATATGCTTAGAGCTTGTGCTTTGGATTATGGATCAAGTTGGGATGACAACTTGCCATATGCGGAGTTTTCTTACAACAATAGTTATCAATCCAGATTGAAGATGGCCCCTTTCGAAGCCTTGTATGGAAGGAGGTGCAGGACCCCGTTGTTGTGGGATGAAGTTGTAGACCGCCAGTTGTTTGGACCAGATTTGATTAAGGAGTTTGAACGGAAAGTAAATTTAATTCGCGATAGGCTCAAGGTAGCCCAGTCAAGACAGAAGAGCTATGCAGACTCAAAACGCAAGGAGACAGAATACGAAGTCGGAGACAGAGTTTATCTTCGAGTATCGCCGCTTCGAGGAGTTAAGCGTTTTGGAGTTAAGGGAAAGTTAGCACCCCGATTTGTAGGACCTTATCGTGTTTTGGAGCATGGGAGAAGTTGCGTACAAGTTGGAATTACCCGAGGATTGTCAGAGTCCATGATGTGTTTCATGTTTCTCGGTTCAAGAAGTGTCACGCAGAGATGGCCGATATACCACCGAGAGAGATACAAAGCACTTTGGAAGCGATTCAGTTGAATGATGATTTGACCTATGAGGAGAAACCAGTTAAGATTTTGGAGTATGCCACCGAGTCACCCGCAAAGAAGGTCATTAAGTTTTGCAAAGTTCATTGGAGCCACCACACCGAGGATGAAGCCACACGGGAGCGAGAGGAAGATTTGCTTAAGGACCACCCTCACCTATTTTCTAGCCAACCCGAATCTCGAGGGCGAGATTCATCTTAAGGGGTAGGTTTGTAACATCCCACATTTTCAATTTGGAATGTTATACATAGAGCATCATTGCATATCATATTTTTCATTGCATTTTTGCTCGATCCTAGAAATTCTACACAACTCAAGGACACACAGAGAGAGTTGGGGATTTCGTTATTTTCATATTTGAGTTTTCTCAAATTTTGAAAATAGGATCATTTGATTTTTATTATTTTATCTTCAATTATTTCTACCATCAAAATATGAGAGAGGGAATAAAATGACTTTCCCAAAATAAAGAAATAATTATGATTTAATAATGAAATCAAATAAGATTTTATTTTGGAGTTTTTTGCCTTTTTATTTGAATTTAGGAAAAATGCGCGTTTTTCAAAATTGCATTTAGGCCCCAAATAAAAGTTCATCTTGTCCGGCTTGATTTTAGAAGCCGGGGAAAATTTATTTCTGGAATTTTGGAGTTCGTTTAGTATTTCTTTTTATTTTTTTCTGCGCGTAATTATTTAAGAAAACGCGAACCGCCTCTGGGCCGTGCCCGAGTGGGACTCCGCTCGGGGGGCACTATATAAGCGCCCGACCCCCGGCGCCCCAGGCCCAGCCGCCCGCGCCCCCAAGCCCACTCCCGCGCCTTGACCCGGCCGCCGCCCACGCCATAAACCCTAACCATAACCCTAGTCCCGCCACTTGCCGCCAAGCCGCCGCCGCCGCCGCCGCCGCTTGCGCCAGACTCGCCGGACCCCGCAGCCGACCCACCGGACCCCGCCGCCCGAGATTCGCCGCCGCCTCGTTTTGCGTGCCGCCGGTTTTTCTTAAAAACCGGGCGGTTTTTATTTTGTTTTTTTGGTTTTTTTAGTTTTCTTTTTTTAGTTTCGGTTTTTTTCGGTTTAGACTAATTAGCGGACGTTCGTCTGTTAGTTCGTTTAAACGAACGCGTTCGTCAGATTAGTTTAGTTAACGAACGTCCGTTCGTTAACCCGTTCGTTGTTTTTCTTTTTCTCGGATTTAATCCGCGATTTTTCTGATCGCGATTCCCGATCCGATTTTCGTTTTAGTATAACTTTTCGCTCGTTTATCGGAATCAGGCGATTCAAGCGCCTGGAGTTTCGTCTCGAAACCCTCTTTCCGGATAACCAACTTAAACAAGTTTTTGCTTCTGTAAAATTTGACCTAGATCCAGATTAGTAAAAAACGAAGCTGTTTTCTTCCGCCGTTTGACTTTCGTTGCTTCGTTTGATTTGATTCTTTTTGCAAACCGGAGTTCTTAAGTTGAACTATCTGGTTAGATCTATTTGAGTTTTACCTGTGCATTAGATGATTACTTATTGTATGCTTGTTTGTTTGTCTGTGATAGAATACCCGTAGTGCGCCACCTGTTACTTCGAGTCTCTAGGTTTCGCGGATCATCAGCAAGGCAAGTAACACTTTGATCATACCTCTTCTAATACCTAGTTTTTATGCATTAGATCTATCCTTAAACATTGCATGATTAGGATCTAATTAAATTGTGGGTTTTGAGAAGTAGATTGAGGTAGTACCTATCACCTGTTTTATTATCAAACCCTTGGGAGTTACTTCTTCGTTTGCTTATTATGCCATGCTATGCTAGTAGACATGGATTGGGTGAGTGTATCCATGACCGATGTGAGATTGTTATTTAATGGTTTATTTAAGGTGGCAACTTAAACACACATCTGGGTGGATTGAGGCACCTGGTTTCTATCAGGACTTGCCTGTATTTCTTCGGACCGCCACCCAGGCTCAAAGTGATCATGAGATTATTCAAAATAGAAACTTCCGTGTGCAGCCACAAGCCATTATGGGCTCTGGCATAGTTGATTAAGTTGTGCGAACTCTTACAGGTAGACTAGCAGATGTAGGGGAAAGTAGGTGTACCGGTCTACCCACATGTAAGGTGCTAGTGCTTCTGAAAGACTATGTCTCGGTCATCCGTTTCTCAAACACCATGTAGTGCGAGAAATCAAACAGAGGCGATCGAGTCTTGTGGGGAAAAGTGCGCAAACCTCTGCAGAGTGTATAAACTAATCATGGTTAGCCGTGTCCCCGGTTATGGACATCTTGAGTATCTAGTACTTGGATATCATGTGAATCTCATCATGTTACTTCTAATTAATATTATTGGGTTTTTAATGAGTACTTTTAATTGGGATTGAGAATGCTGTCAACCATTCTCAATGTTTAACAACCACCATGATAGTTAAATAAATTTATTCCTTTGCAGTAGGGAAAAATTGGCTTTACGCAAAACTGTAACCATAGAACTTTCCACCAGCCAAATATGCATGTAGTATAGGCTTATTATTCCGTTACTCTCTATGTGTTACATTGCCAGCATATTCCATGTGCTGACCCATTTCGGGCTGCAACATTTCATGTTGCAGACTTCTCAGACGACGAGTAAGGTGCTTAAGTCGTGGTTCTATAGTCAGTGATGCCGTTGGAGTTGATGGACTCGCTTATTCTTCCAAGCCTTCCGCTGTTATCGTATTAGATGGCCTTAAGCCATATTTATTTTTATTAAGTTCTCTCTTGAGACATTCGATTGTAATAAGTGTGTGATTGCTACTCTGTTATAAATCCTCCGAGTACTGTGTGGTGTCAGCATTACTGATCCAGGGATGACACTGAGCACAGAGATCAGAATGTTTGAGGTCTGGTCGCTACATTCATAATCTAAACCATGTCTCATATGTATAATGTGTTTATCACATAATGTATGGCGCCCTGCCCCCTACGCCTACAAGTATTTAGATGTGAGTTGCAAACGCCACACATTACCACAAATTCAAATAAAATGTGAGATTGTTCGATATATAGTATGGTTTAGATAGTTCGATATTTAGTTGTGAACTGCAAACGCCACACATTATCACAAATTCAAATAAAATGTGAGATTGTTCGATGTATAGTATGGTTTAGATTGTTCGATATTTAGCTGTGAGTTGCAACCACCATGCATTATCACATTATGGTATAACATGTCCAATACCACAGCACGTGTATCACCTCTATATTCATGCATGCATGCATATGTTTATAACACAATGATCTCCTATTCAAATATATGAATCCACTTTCATATCAAATTATCATCTTTGTTAGTCTCTTACACCCACACAATCCTCTAACTTTTGTAGCTAGCACTAACTTTCTCTCATGCATGCACACGCCCTCCTCGCCCTCCCCCTCCCTCAGCATACTATCCATCGCGCGCATTCATTTTTTTCCTTAGGTCGTTCTGCCACAGTCTCCACAACTCCTTTCCAACACACACTGATCGATAAACCTCTCCAGTGATGTCTGACTACAACATACACACGGACCTTCCATCTCCTCCTTTATCTGTCCATGCCTCGTGTCTCTCATACGGTCCCACACACGTGTAAACTCTCGCCCCTCTTTTCATCGATCTCACAATCGCACACTCCTCCCCCTATCTAGCTAGTAGCTAGGCCTCTCGCACCACCTCCTAGCTCCATTCTCTCTTCATCTCTGTCCTCATTGGGCCTTATTTGCCTCTAACAAATGGATGTACACCGACCGATCTCCCGCTATACATATAGCTAGCTAGGTCATTATAACTCGTTTTCCCCCACGCATCAATCGATCTACCTTATTAGTTATGTCTCTCCCTTCCTCCGACAAACAACAATTGATCTACCGATCTACCTCTATAGTGTTGAAGATCTGAAGGAGATGGGCTTCCAACAGGACTTTGACTGGGCACAAACACCTTCGAAGAAATTCAAGAAGGTCAAAGTTCCTCAGCTCGTCGCCAGCTCATATTCCTCATCGTGCGAGATGGATGAAGCCGAAGAGTTGAGCCACACCGCGGCAGGCCCTACTCCAACAGACGACCCCAACAACGATGGCGCTCCACCATCGACATCTTGATGATATTCTTCAGGGGCGTTAGTCCTCATTTTTCGTACCTTTTGGTCATTCGATGACAAAGGGGGGGGGGGGAATTTGAGTCAGTCTTCAAGTGGGTCTCTCATATATGGGCATTTTGTCGTTAAGTTACAACTCTCGCTCTTCTGAAGTGTTTGTTGATCGAGTTGTAAACTTAAGTCCTATGGTGGTCTGATACTTTTGCTTTGTTTTCTTCATGCTATTTCCTCAAGTTCGTTAATGCACGCATGCTGAATTTCATCAGACACCATATTTCATCATGCATTTCAAATTTTTCATATATTATGTTAAATATGTGTATGAATTACAAGATATAGGGGGAGATCTCCATGATTCTACTCTACAATGTGCATTTGCTATTCAAAGCAAATTCCTCTAATATGCACATCTTTTTTTTTGAGAAACCACTGCAGAACTTGGTTCCACAGCCTTACTTTATTAATGAAAAGTGTATATATATACAAATGTACAAAGCCCAAGAGGGACTAAAAATAAAAAAAAGCTACCTAACCAAAACTAAAAGATACAAATAATCTTACCAAAGCTAAGAGTTACAAAGAAAACTACCTCAAGGAGGTAAGAAAGCAATCCATCTAAACAGCTCATCTCTAAATTTTGGTTTGATCCTGTGTGTCATCACAGAGATGTCATGAATGAAATTTGATCACCATCTGTTGAAAGATGGTCTTTCATTTCTAAAAACCTTTCCTTTTCTGATGGTCTAAATATTCCAGCAAGCTATTGAACACCACCTCAATAGAAAAAGGCTTAGCAAAGTCTGCCCTAGCCTGTATCATAGTCTGAACCTGATCCTCCCCTGGAGGCCAATATATTTGCAAAAAATTCCAAATTCTGTGTCTGAATCTGCAATTAAAAATAGGTGGTCTCTATCCTCTCGATTATTTCCTGGGCAGAGGATACAAGTAGGGGAGTCAGACACATTCCAGTGCCTTCGCAGTAACATATCCTGAGTGTTGAGCCTGTCCATGATCATCATCCAGGAGAAAACCTTGATTTTCATTGTGCAGGAAGAAGCCCAAATCCATTTCAACAGGGGATTAGGGATTATATTTATGTGGACATATTGGTAGTAGCTCTTGGGTACATACTGCTTGCCATTTTTTTTGAGCACCCAACAATCTGGCTTTGTTTCCTGGCACTGCATGGACTGTACCATCTGGTGTACCTGAAGAAGTTCCTGGTGGGCTTGCTGGGACAGTGGGAGGTGAAAAAGAGTCTCCCACTATATCTTATAGGGGGGTTCTTCTATATCTTACAATCAAATTCCTCAATGTTAGTATTTACACTTCATATGTTTATCCATGTTGAAAACCTAACCTATATTGTCATCAATCACCAAAAAGGGGGAGATTTTTAATGCATCTAGTGCCCCTTAGTGATTTTGGTGTGTTGAAGACTTGTAGGTTAAGGGAATAATGAGTTTGTGAGTGTACACAGGTCTATAAGTCTTGAGGGGTTTGATATTTACGATGAAAGTCAACCCCTAAAAATGAATGTCTTCACCTGAAGACTCTGGTTTTCTTGAAGACTTTGAAAGCGAAGAAATTGGTGTGACCATGAAGACTTGATATTCATGCGAGGATTATGAAGCGTGAAGACTTTTGTTTTCGTAGTTTCATTTTCTCTTTCTTGAGTAATAGGAAACACCATACTATTAAAGGGGGTCGAGGTAAAACTAAGGAAAAGTTTCCAAGTGATGCTCATCTCAAAATCCTACACCTGCCCAATCCTTTCGAGTGAAGCCATTGGAAATATCATACAGTTCAGTCAATTTCTTCAGTGACAGAGACGAAGACCTTCTGGTCTCTGAGGAATTTGTTCTGACTAAGGAGTTAGGAATTCGCCAGTGCGAATTGGCTACAAGTAAGGAACATGATAGCCCTGAGGAATTTGATAGATCAAATGCCCGACTGTTGTTGTGCTATGCGCTAGCTGTCCCAAAATATCTACCCACCTAACGGTCATGTCATTGAAGAGCATTTATGTCTTATCATGTCGGGCTGCTCCCTAGGCTATAAATAGCCGCCCCCTACAACCACTAGCTGGTTGGATGCTCCGAGAGAAATTGACACTTGTTATTGAGAGCATCCCATCCTTCGAGGACTTTAAGCGAAAATCATCAAGTGAGGAAAACCCAAACCCAAACACCTACAAACCCAAAGTGATTGAGCATCACTAAAGAGATTGTTCCTATGTGGAACCGATCCTTATTACCTTTGAGGATTGTGCATCCTCCAGACGATTAGGCATCATGGTCTAGACCATCCAAGAGGAAATTGTGGATCGCCGAGTGACCGAGTCTGTGAAGGTTTGGAAGTCACCTGAAGACTTACCACGAGTGATTGGGCGAGGTCTGTGAAATCTTAGCTCAAGGAGAATACGATGAGGACTGTGTGTCCGGGACTGTGTGTCCTCAGGTTTAAATACCTAGCTGCTCCAACCAGACGTACGACTGTCACAGTAGTTGGAAATGGTCTACCAAATCATCGTCTTCACCGAGCTACTGGTTCTATTTCCTCAACCCTTTCGTTTCCTCATTCATGTGTTGATGAACTTGATCGTTACTGTTTGAAGACTTTGACTGAAGACTTTCTCAATTTCCTCTATCCTAATTCTTTAGTCACTTTGTCTTCGGTCTGCTTATCCTGGTTATACGCTTCCTATACTCTGTGCTTGTTTTCATTTCATCATGATGATCTAGTTTCTACTCTCTTACGCTTGCATCTGAGTACTTATTCCACTGCCTATTGTTCGTGACTTAGGAAATTCCTCACCTTGAATTTCCTGAGTGACGAATTTTTAAAAATCGCCTATTCACCCCCCCTCTAGTCGATATAACGCACTTTCACAGGATATTTTAGCAACTAATCTGGTTTGTCATGCCATCTCAGCTAAGCAGATTGAGTGCAGAATAGGGCAAGGAAGCTTCTTAAGCAGAGCATGTTGACTGTAAACTACTTCAGCAAACAGTGAGATTAGGAGCGTCTATCAGCTAACATTCAGCGCTACACCGACATTCACGGGGCCTCAGTCTAGAATGCGCATACCGTGGGAGAAGCTGACCTCCGTGCGTCTCCACACGAACGTCGCCAGCAGTGGTGGCGCTGACTGCCACATGTCTCCATAAGAACGTCACCAGCGGTGGCGACGCGGCTAGAGCACGACAGTCTACGAGAGCATACTGTGGGAGCGAGAGGATCGCCGTGCGTCCCCTCGACGAACCGCGGCGCTGACATATCGGCGCGGCTGGGAGGGCGGCTTTAGTGGAGCGAATGGAGTGGAGGGGGCCGGGGGGAGGGGGTTTGGGGAATATTATTGGCTAGTTGGCCGAAGGGCGGTTGAATTTGGGATTTGGGGGAATTTTCTTTGTGGGGATTTATGCTGTGGGCGGGGAGTTTGGTGCATGGTCGGTTTCTCCAAGTGCAGTCCCACGTGTCAGTGAAGAGGCAAGCCGAAGCGCATTCCGTTTGCGTGAGCCGTGTGCACGATCGACCGTGTGTGGGGTGCAATGCGACCGCGACAGGGGTGCTGTGAGTGTACCGCCTTTTTTCCTTTTAAACTTGGTGCTTCACCCCCTCAAAAAAAAACTTGGTGCTTCGCGTGATCCATCGATACTACTACTAGTAATCCGGTAATCCCGACTAAAACGGCACGGCCGGGTCTTTTCCCGCACGATATGCTGGGAGGTTGGCTCAGTTGGTTTTTTTAGGACGAGTAATGCTACACCTACGTAATCCCAGTTACGTAATTAACGTAATATGAAACGTGTGAGTTGTTGATTGTAGATTGGGGGGAGGGAGGGGCCCACCACCATGAAAATCAGGGGGGAGAGAGAGAGAGGAAATTTACGTTAACCCTTTCGTAGGTTCCCGTAGATGTAGAAATATGTGAAACGCATGAATGTGTAGTGGACGTACTATTGGAGTGCCTAAGATAAATTGTGTATGTAGACCCTATGTGTTTATTTACTTCGCATGTTAGCTTTGTCTCGGGTCAAACCTTCTAAGTTTATACACACAAAAACGAATCATCATTCCATATACTCCTACAATATATCTTACTATTATTGTGAAAGTTCATAAACACCGGACGAGATTAGTGCAAACACGGCAGATTTTCATTACATTTCGAACTTTTATAGGACATAAAAACTAAAGAAACCCGGCCCTAAACCTATTCTACGGCAGCGACCGACGTCCTCTATCTGCGATCTCCATGTACGGGGGCGGGGTTCAAGACCCGTGAAGTGAAGGTGCGGTCTCCGGCGAGGAAGAGTAGAACACGAGAGAAGGACCAGCCAGTTGGCACGCCATGCCCTGCCGCCTCCCATGCCCTACTCATCCTCGGAGGAGTCCCCTACCTCGATGGTGCTGGATGTTGGACGGCGGCAAGTAGGACGCGTGGTTGACGGTGCTCCCGTCGTCGGCCGCCAGTGTGGCCACCGCTTGTGCAGTCGCGTCCGCATCCGGCTACGCCGCTATTGTGTCGCGAGCGGTGACCTCGAGCTTCATTCCGAAAGACAAGCTCTCCCGCAGAGCGTTCGCGCTCGCGGTCATGGCGGATGTGGTGCCAGGTAGCAGGATGATGCGCTATGGTGTGGAGTTTAGCTGGGCGTTGCCGCTTTAAGTAGGGCATTCCGGTGAGGCCAAGCGTCCGGGTGCGTCATTAAGTCGCCGAAGTTAGTTCCTCGGGCACCGAGCCTCTTAATGACAGCATATGGACGGACGACATGAATGCGGGCAGCTGGCGTCGGCTGGGAACGCACCATGCGACCGCACGAGGGATGAGGGTTTTTGGTGTGCCAGGGTAGTCAGCTGCGGTCGTGGCAATGTTGGAGATGCCCTTTGCTCACATGCGATCCCCACATGTCATTGAAAAAGCAAGACGACCCGGCATCCTCGATGATCCGGGTGTTGATATGTTGGTCGTGCCACAACGCTAATGCTACCGTCGGCACACTAAAGCCGATCGTGTCCAGCGACGATGAGTGTGTCGCTCACCGCGATCGTTGTGTCCAAAGGCGGTGCGGGAGCTGCGCCACGTTGCTGGCCCCCACGACCCACATGAACGGTTGCCGGTGGCGAGGAGGTTGTGGGCCGGCTCCTCCATTGGACTAGTATGTGCCACGTCGTCCCGATAGGGGTGCCCCACATGTCGGTTTCCCTGTTTTCCCGGCCAAATTCGAGCATCGATTGCTCGCGTATGCATTAGGGCATGTAACAGGTGGTTTTTGTGCCCTGGTTCAAATGTGGTACAATACCAAGTTGTTACCCTAGCCCCAAGAGTGGTGGTTTTGGGTATGGTACCACCCTTTTCCTTTTTAACTAGTGAAGCGTAACACTTGATTAAGTAGCCGGATGGTGTGCTAATGTAGGTGTCCAACTGTTTGAAGGAATAATTGAGGTGTGCCCGATCCGTGCCCGCATTTAGGGGTCCAACTTACCATGTTCCAGCACTAGTAACTATACTAGTCCCTGCGTACTCCCTCTGTTTTTATTTACTCTGCATTTTAGCTTTGCTCAAATTCAAACTTTGTAAACTTTGACAAAGTTTATAGACAGAAATAATAACATATACAATAACAAATCAATATTATTAGATTCATTATTGAATATACTTCCACATCATATAGATTTGCTATTGTAAATGTTCATATTTTTCTATAAATTTGGTCAAATTTTATGAAGTTTGACTTCAGTCAAACCTAATATGCAGAGTAAATAAAAACGGAGGGAGTATCTTACTCCGTGACCAAGATGGAGGGGAAAACGAGACAACTTATTGTTTATTTGAGCCATTCAAGTATAATTATGTGGTGTTGCTTATTTCTCATTCCTCTCCAACCCTCTTCTCCACCGATCATGTTGCCCTTCGGTCGAGTCCATCCTCCCGCATGCCTCATTTGAACATTCCGCCGAGTATCATTCTCATGTGGGCCTAGACCATGCTTGTATTTCCAATGTCATAATTTGTCTGACATGCATACAAACAAATAGTTTGTTTAAAGTTTCACTTTGCCTCCACTATGTGTTGCTTCCCGTCTTAGTTTTGACATCCAATTCGGTTCATGCCCCAACACATCTTGACGAGCTCGATTGATGTTGAGAGATCAATTGCGTGTCGTGCAAGGAGATAAAGGTTTGGTCTATTTCTATGATAGAAATGACCCACCGTGGGGTCTGTGGGGATCAGAGGGAGTATATTGTTCATTCATATGCGAAACGAACGTATTGTACCCACCCTAGTCCTATTTCGATCAATCTTCGAACCCCGAGATGAAACCGAGAGAGAACGAGTGGATGCATGTGTGATACCTAAGGCGGATTCCAAATTTTTAATCGATGATCATAGCATCCGCAAATCATATATAAAGGGTATTCAATGTTCGTTTCGCTTTTGAATGTACAATATACGCCCTCCGATCCTTTCTAGTTTACATATGAGTTTTATGTGTAGTCAAAGTATCTCTACTTTGATCAAACTTACAGAAAAAAGTATCAACATTCAACAATGCCCAATCAATATTGTTAGATTCGTACGTACTCCTAGATTTGTACTCAAACAGAGATGGTTTCCAATTTGTTTTCAAACACGTGAATGTGCTTGTTCTGGCGCATGCTCTTCCTACTAGGATTTCACCATGTATAGCCAGTCCAATAGTAACTTTTTTAAGCTCCCTGTCCAATAGTACTAGTGGAGTACTGACAACAACTGTAGTAGAGTATGCAGTGCTCATAGTACTCCCTCCTTCCATTTATATAGGGCCTAATAGCAAGTCTAATAAGGCCTAGTCAGCAGGCTATAAGACTTGCCATGTCATTAAAATCCTACTTGGAGGAGTGAGAAGAGAGGAGAGAGAGTGAAGCAGGCTCTTATTCTACAGCCCGGCTATAACACATAGATCAAGAAAAAATAGTATGCATGCAACTCTCTTCCAATCATATACATTGCTCATGCAAATATTAAATGCTTAGAGCCAACCTAATAGCCATTCTAAGAGCCACCCTATTATATGAGTATTTTTTATGATGGCTCTAAGTGAGGTGACATCTCTTTATAGCCAACAACCGACTACATTATTAACCATGCTCTAATGCGTTTTTCAAAACCGCATTTGACTACTGACAAGATTAATAGTACATGAGATGTATAATGTGAAAATTATATCACTGGAAGCTCCTTTCACATACGAATTTGACCGTATGCTTTGTGTAAGTTGCATGTCATATATTATAACTCTAACATTTGGTCAAAGTTAGCCTCAAAACGCATTAGGCCCTGTATAGATGGAAGGAGGGAGTAGTAGTGGAAGTGGATCCTCTGACGTAGGTATATCCACCTTACCCTGTCTTTCAGTCATTGACTGGTAGGCCCCATGCTTGCTAGGCCCCTCATGTTAGTTACTCAATGGGTTCGGCCACGTTAGGGGATCCTTATCCGTAGTATACTCCCTCTGTTTTTATTTACTCCGCATAAAACGGAGGGAGTAGTAGTATAAATGACGCGGGCGGGGAAGGGGGAGGGATGTCGGTTTGCTCTCAACTGCGGTCCCACAAGCGAGCAAAAACGCAAGACGAAATGTGTTCCGTTCGGTGAGCGACGTGGAGGGTCCAGCATGCCGGGGTGCAATGCAAACGTGACAAGAGCGATGTACAGTCAAAACCGATTGACCGGTCGTCACCGGAACCACTATTCACACCAGAACCTTCGCAGCTCGGCCTACGCCAGTCACTGCCCGAAAACCACACCTCCTCTCTAGCCCATTCCCCCACCTTTCGATCCCCTTGCCCGCGTCAAGCGTCCCCTAGTTTGCCGGAAAGCCATGGTGCGCCGCAAGATCACGTACTACAAGATGCTGATGACGGAGCGCCGCGCAGAAATCACGGTGGTGGTTGGCGCCACAAACCTCTGTTCCCAGGCTCGCTTTGCGGCGGGCCAATCCCCGAGTTCTCTGGAGCCAAGCTCCGAGGAGGAGGAAGCCGATCCAATGTTCATGGCGGAGGTCGTGGCGCCAAAGGCCCCCGATGCATATGAGATGATGGACGTCGACTTTGTGCCGGTGTCCGGGTCCCCCATGGTGCAGGCGGACCAACGGTTCAACTTGGCGAACTAAAGGAGGGCCGGGAGGTGGAGGCTCAACTCGACGCCGAGCACGCACATGCCGCTGCCATCGAGGCTCTCCTGCAGGCGGAACCGAATGTCGTGGACGTGAATCGGGTGGCGGAGGCTCAACTTGACGCGGAGCGCGCGGATGCCGCTGCCATCGAGTCCCTCCTGCAGGCGGAACCGGACGTCCTGGACTTGAACCGCGCAGCGGAGACTCAACTCGACACGGAGCACGCGGATGCCACTGCCATCGAGGCCCTCCTGCAGGCGGAACCGGATGTCCTGGACTTGAACCGGGCGGTGGAGGCTCAACTCGACGCGGAGCGCGCGGATGCTGCTGCCATCGAGGCCCTCCTGCAGGCGGAACCGGACGTCCTGGACTTGAAACGAGCGGTGCTCTCGTCCTTGCAGAGCACCCGCACGCTCCACGTGAACGAGTAGCTGGAGGCCAAGGACATGCATGGTGTGGAGACACACGTCGGCAGCTATGGCTGGTTCACGCCGGCAGCCAAAGACGACGAGGTCGTCTCGTTCCGCGAGCAGTGATAGTTTTTATTTATGTTGTTGTTTTTCAGGATCTTTTGCTGTGTAAAAACATATATTTATGCAAGTCGCCTGACTTTCATCATTTGGGTAAGTCGACCATTTTAGGCGGTTGGATGAATACCCTACGTCTTCTAACCCTTCTTCCTCACCTCTTCTTCTTCCCCAACAAACCACCGCACGGGCCGTATAGATCTTCCCCGACATGTGGTTGGATAAACATAATGTATGAACAAAAATTATGTGTCAGCAATAGGATGGCTGAGTTTGGTTTGCGCACATGTGGTAGCACGTGTCAGTGAGGGTGCGTTCCCTTGGTTGGGTTTGCGGCGTGCAGGAGCGACTGTGTGAGGGTGCGGTGCGACCGCGGCGTGCAGGAGCAACTGTGTGAGGGTGCGGTGCGACATGCGACCCGTCTTGTAAGTGTACCTCCTTTTCATTTTGAAAACTTTAGGCAAGCTTGGCAAAAATGTGTGGCGAAGTATGGCAATGCAAGGCCTAGACCCAAACAGGATACAAGTACGTACGTAGGAGTGCTACTTGTGTTACAAAGAAAGGCGGGGTTTTCCTTCACAGGGTTGATCGATATAAATCCTCGTTTGACGTGTCAATTAATGCGTATTTTTTATCCAACGCCCAAAGAGCTAACCATCTCACTCCTCATCGCTTGATTAATGCAGCGCCATGCAGACCAACCTTCTCACTTCCGCATGCATGCAAGGGTATATGAATGCCCTTGGTTGCTAGTACGTGGCAAACCCCATCGATTTTGTCTCGATTAATGTTAGTGGCCTTCTGCAGATTGTAATTTTGATATACTGGCCTTGTGTACAAAAAATGGAGGTAGTAACTATTTGACTTCCTTCCCCATTGCGGTGACATCGACGATATCTCAAACATTGTGGTTTGGCGAAGTGCGTTCGACGGAGAACACCATTGAGGGATACCACCGTAAGTCGTTCGCAAGTGCCGCCTGCAAGCCGAGACAATCACCTTATTTGCATCTAGGAAGTCCGTTGAACCAAAGGACGCGTAAATGTACTAGTACTACACAATAGCATCATCCGTCCAGCTTAGTGCGGTGAGGTGGTTTCTCGAAGAAGACTATGGAGAAGCGGAGTTAGCAAAGAGTGAAATGATGATTTCTTCGTCCGTGCTTTGTGATTTGACGCCTCACTGCTTTGTGATTTGTGATAGAAGGGACATGGGAGTAGACTCTGTGCTCTATACTGTACATGCGTCCAAGCAGGGGAGAAAGAGGAGAGAGCTTGCATTTTTCTATTCCTTCAATCAATCAATTAGGAAGCTTCGGTTCCATCTTTTTGGCTTTGGCAGCACCATCCACAATGGTTCCCATCGATGCCAAAAGCTATTTTCACATTTGGCTACACATTGTGGATGCCCTTAACCGTACCACTTGGTTTTGCTCCTGTGTGCTATCTATACAAATCTTGATTATATTGATCTAAAATATTATAGTATCAAGATTAGTAAAAAGGAGGTGATTTTGCCGCGCGGATGGCGGGGGAGGTTTCTTATTTTTACAGGATGTTGGCCTGGTGGTTTGCTAACATGCGGTCCCATGTGTCAGTGCATTACCAAGCCGATCCGCGTCCCACATGAGGCAAAACAACGGCATAAGCAACACGTGGTTAACTTGAAGAAGATGAGGGAGAAGCGGATTCAACAACGAGTGAAATGATGGTTGCTTCGTCCCTCCAGCTTCTTTTTTTAGCATTATTACTTCGTCCCTCCAACTTAACTGTGGGAAAGGTGTAGCTTTGTGATTAAATGCCTCATTGCTCATTACTATGCCGGCGCCATGACTGGGGTGCTTCACCCCTGCTGCTCTGCAGTGTTATTTTGGTATGGCACGTGGACCCGGTTGCTTGATGCCCCACATGTCGGCGAAAGGGACTAGAACATTTATAAAAGCGAGCGCTCCACTCTTACGACGGAGGAGTACATGACACGGCAACCCAGTGAACTGTTACTTGTACTGTAGTACTACTATAGTTTTGTTGTTTTGTACGATCCATTGATACAAACCCGATTAGAGAGGCAAGGGCGGGATTTTTCCCGCGCGATACTTGTACTGGCCATACATTTAAAAGGCAATTTTAATGTATGCAAACTGAATAATTAAGTAACAATATGAGATCTAGAAAAACTAAAAACACATATGATTTATTGTGTTAGAGTGTAGTAGTAGTGTTGTATTACATAGTTGTTAGATGTAACATGCAAGAGCGTGTAGAGATGTAGTTTTGGAGGGCCTACAGAGAGAAAAGCGTAATATGGTCACCGGACTTCAGAATACGCTCATTACGGTCACTATATATGTTTTGCGGTGATTATACGGTCACTTGCTCACCATTCAACATTGGATTGCACTCTGTTGACCGGCCAAATAGTCTACGTGGCACTATGTTGACTAGTTAAATTGACCATGTTCCTTGTGGGTCCCACCTGTCAGTTCGCATAGGAAAAGGTCGATAAACACAAATTCTGTGGTAGCGACAAGACACCAACCCGTGCGCGGGAACCACCTAGTTGTGTATGTGTCTGTCAGGGCCTGATGTGTGCGCATGCACGTGTAGGTTGAGCACTTGAGCGTGAGAGTGTGTGTTGGTCGTGTGGTGTCTGCATGCATGCGTGCGTGTGTGCTTGTGAGTGTTGCATGCGTGCGTGGCTACGTGTGTTCCTGTGAATGTTGATGCATGCAGTTTGTGTGCATGCGTGCGTGTGTGTATAATCACGACACCATCTCCTGTTTGTTAAAACAGACGGCTCAGCATACCAATACAAGGCCACCTTGTCCGCTGTGCCCGCAGTCATGACTTCGAACCACTGTCCAATATTTTTTTATCGTTTGTTTTCATTCTTACTAGCAAGATGCCCGTGCGTTGCACATAACATCAAGATGCATTTGTATGAGTAGTTTATCTTGTGAGAGAAAAGGATGAACGAGGGAGGGCCTTATTTGCAAATGTGGAGAGGTGCGTGGGTACCTTTTTTTGCAAAATTACCATAGTTTCCTTCCTATCCGTCAGATATAAATTGGACGGCCTAAATTGCAGAATGGCCGGCACACCATCATCACCAACTCTATTTTTTTACAGGAGTGTAGAGTAGATACACGCCGACAGGTGGGCCCAATGGTAGTGAGATAATGTGATGCAACACTAGAGGTGCCACGTGGAGCGTTTAACTGGTCAACTAGTCATGTGTTGTGCAAATACAGAGCTGTACGATGAGCCCGTGATTGTATAATAACCACAGAACATAAATGGTGACCGTAATGAGTGGGTTCTAAAGTCCAATGTACGTATTGTGCTTTTGCTTCAAATACAATGATCGTCACTGTATATATCTCGAGAGAAAGATGAAACTTTTGGGGAATGTAGTAATTTCAAAAAAATTCCTACGCACATACAGGATCATGGTGATGCATAGCAACGAGAGGGGAGAGTGTGTCCACGCACTCGTGAGATCGAAGCGAAGCGTTAGCACAACGCGGTTGATGTAGTCGTACGTCTTCACGATCCGACTGATCCAAGTACCGAACGCACGGCACCTCCGAGTTCAGCACACGTTCAGCTCGATGACGTCCCGCGAACTCCGATCCAACGGAGCTTCACGGGAGAGTTCCGTCAGCACGACGGTGTGGTGACAGTGATGATGTTGATACCGACGCAGGGCTTCGCCTAAGCACTGCTACGATATGATCGAGGTGGAATATGGTGGAGGGGGGCACCGCACACGGCTAAGAGATCAAGAGATCAATTGTTGTGTCTAGAGGTGCCCCTGCCCCGTGATATAAAGGACCAGGGGAGGAGGTAGCCGGCCAGGGGAGGGCGTGCCAGGGAGGAGTCCTACTCCCATCGGGAGTAGGACTCCCTCTTTTCCTAGTTGGAGTAGGAGGGGGGAGGAAGGGAAGGAGAGAGGGGGAAGGAAAGGGGGCACCGCCCCTCCTCCTTGTCCAATTCGAACTAGAGGGGGAGGGGGCGCCCGGTCAGCCCTAGCCGCCCCTCCTCTTCTCCACTGAGGCCCATCTTGGCCCACTAAACTCCCCGGGGGGTTCCGGTAACCCCCCGGTACTCTGATATATGTTCGATACTCCCCGAAACCATTCCGGTGTCCGAACATAGTCATCCAATATATCGATCTTTATGTCTCGACCATTTCGAGACTCCTCGTCATGTCCGTGATCACATCCGAGACTCCGAACTACCTTCGGTACATCAAAACACAAAAACTCATAATACAATCGTCACCGAAACTTTAAGCGTGTGGACCCTACAGGTTCGAGAACTATGTAGACATGACCGAGACACGTCTCCGGTCAATAACCAATAGCGGAACCTGGATGCCCATATTGGTTCCCACATATTCTACGAAGATCTTTATCGGTCAAACCGCATAACAACATACGTTGTTCCCTTTGTCATTGGTATGTTACTTGCCCGAGATTCGATCGTCGGTATCTCAATACCTAGTTCAATCTCGTTACCGGCAAGTCTCTTTACTCGTTCCTTAATACATCATCCCGCAACTAACTCATTAGTTACAATGCTTGCAAGACTTATGGTGATGTGCATTACCGAGTGGGCCCAGAGATACCTCTCCGACAATCGGAGTGACAAATCCTAATCTCGAAATACGCCAACCCAACAAGTACCTTTGGAGACACCTCAGTAGAGCACCTTTATAATCACCCGATTACGTTGTGACGCTTTGGTTAGCACACAAAGTGTTCCTCCGTAAACGGAGTTGCATAATCTCATAGTCATAGGAACATGTATAAGTGATGAAGAAAGCAATAGCAACATACTAAACGATCAAGTGCTAAGCTAACGGAATGGGTCAAGTCAATTACATCATTCTCCTAATGATGTGATCCCGTTAATCAAATGACAACTCATGCCCATGGCTATGAAACTTAACCATCTTTGATTAACGAGCTAGTCAAGTAGAGGCATACTAGTGACACTCTATTTGTCTATGTATTCACACATGTATCATGTTTCCGGTTAATACAATTCTAGCATGAATAATAAACATTTATCATGATATAAGGAAATAAATAATAACTTTATTATTGCCTCTAGGGCATATTTCCTTCACCGCCACTTGCACTAGAGTCAATAATCTAGATTACACAGTAATGATTCTAACACCCATGGAGCCTTGGTGCTGATCATGTTTTGGTCGTGGAAGAGGCTTAGTCAACGGGTCTGCAACATTCAGATCCGTATGTTGCAAATTTCTATGTCTCCCACCTGGACTTGGTCCCGGATGGAATTGAAGCGTCTCTTGATGTGCTTGGTCCTCTTGTGAAATCTGGATTCCTTTGCCAAGGCAATTGCACCAGTATTGTCACAGAAGATTTTCATTGGACCAGATGCATTAGGCATGACACCTAGATCAGATATGAACTCCTTCATCCAAACTCCTTCATTTGCTGCTTCCGAAGCAGCTATGTACTCCGCTTCACACGTAGATCCCGCCATGACGCTTTGTTTAGAACTGCACCAACTAACATCTCCACCATTCAATATAAACACGTATCCGGTTTGCGATTTAGAATCGTCCGAATCAGTGTCAAAGCTTGCATCAATGTAACCATTTATGATGAGCTCTTTGTCACCTCCATAAACGAGAAACATATCCTTAGTCCTTTTCAGGTATTTCAGGATGTTCTTGACCGCTGTCCAGTGATCCACTCATGGATTACTTTGGTACCTCCCTGCTAAAATAATAGCAAGGCACACATCAAGTCTGGTACACAACATTGCATACATGATAGAGCCTATGGGTGAAGCATAGGGAACATCTTTCATTTTCTCTCTATCTTCTGCAGTGGTCGGGCATTGAGTCTTACTAAACTTCACACCTTGTAACACATGCAAGAACCCTTTCTTTGCTTGATCCATTTTGAACTTCTTCAAAACTTTGTCAAGGTATGTGCTTTGTGAAAGTCCAATTAAGCGTCTTGACCTATCTCTATAGATCTTGATGCCCAATATGTAAGCAGCTTCACCGAGGTCCTTCATTGAAAAACTCTTATTAAAGTATTCTTTTATGCTATCCAGAAATTCTATATCATTTCCAATCAACAATATGTCATCCACATATAATATTAGAAATGCTACAGTGCTCCCACTCACTTTCTTGTAAATACAGGCTTCTCCAAAAGTCTGTATAAAACCATATGCTTTGATCACACTATCAAAACGTTTATTCCAACTTCGAGAGGCTTG
The DNA here is from genome assembly GCA_021605145.1 of Aegilops bicornis. Classification (NCBI taxonomy): domain Eukaryota; kingdom Viridiplantae; phylum Streptophyta; class Magnoliopsida; order Poales; family Poaceae; genus Aegilops; species Aegilops bicornis. Next base: position 580,244,041 of record CM038675.1, read on the forward strand.
CACCAGTCCATAAATGGATCGCTGGAGCTTGCACACTTTATTAGCTCCCTTTGGATCGATAAAACCTTCAGGTTGCATCATATACAACTCTTCTTCCAGAAATCCATTCAGGAATGCAGTCTTTACATCCATTTGCCAAATTTCATAATCATAAAATGCGGCAATTGCTAACATGATTCAGACGGACTTAAGCATCGCTACGGGTGAGAAGGTCTCATCGTAGTCAAACCCTTGAATTTGTCAAAAACCTTTCGCGACAAGTCGAGCTTCATAGACAGTAACATTACCGTCAGCGTCTGTCTTCTTCTTGAAGATCCATTTATTCTCAATTGCTTGCCGATCGTCGGGCAAGTCAACCAAAGTCCACACTTTGTTCTCATACATGGATCCCATCTCAGATTCCATGGCCTCAAGCCATTTTGCGGGATCTGGGCTCACCATCGCTTATTCATAGTTCGTAGGTTCGTCATGGTCTAGTAACATGACCTCCAGAACAGGATTACCATACCATTCTGGTGCGGATCTCACTCTGGTTGACCTACGAGGTTCGGTAGTAACTCGATCTGAAGCTTCATGATCATTATCATTAGCTTCCGCACTAATTGGTGTAGGTGTCACAGGAACCGGTTTCTGTGATGAACTACTTTCCAATAAGGGAGCAGGTACAGTTACCTCATCAAGTTCTACTTTCCTCCCACTCACTTCTTTCGAGAGAAACTCCTTCTCTAGAAAGGATCCATTCTTGGGAACGAATGTTTTGCCTTCGGATCTGTGATAGAAGGTGTACCCAACAGTTTCCTTTGGGTATCCTATGAAGACACATTTCTCCTATTTGAGTTCGAGCTTATCAGGTTGAAGCTTTTTCACATAAGCATCGCAGCCCCAAACTTTAAGAAACGACAATTTTGGTTTCTTGCCAAACCATAGTTCATAAGGTGTCGTCTCAACGGATTTTGATAGTGCCCTATTTAACGTGAATGCAGCTGTCATTAGAGCATAACCCCAAAATGATAGCCGTAAATTAGTAAGAGACATCATAGATCGCACCATATCTAGTAAAGTACGATTACGGCGTTCGGACACACCATTACGCTGTGGTGTTCCAAGTGGCATGAGTTGCGAAACTATTCCGCATTGTTTCAAATGTAGACCAAACTCGTAACTCAAATATTCTCCTCCACGATCAGATCGTAGAAACTTTGTTTTCTTGTTACGATGATTTTCAACTTCACTCTGAAATTCTTTGAACTTTTCAAATGTTTCAGACTTATGTTTCATTAAGTAGATATACCCATATCTGCTTAAATCATCTGTGAAGGTGAGAAAATAACGATACCCACCGCGAGCCTCAACATTCATTGGACCACATACATCAGTATGTATGATCTCCAACAAATCAGTTGCTCGCTCCATAGTTCCGGAGAACGGCGTTTTAGTCATCTTGCCCATTAGGCACGGTTACATAAGTACCAAGTGATTCATAATCAAGTGATTCCAAAAGTCCATCAGTATGGAGTTTCTTCATGCGCTTTACACCAATATGACCCAAACGGCAGTGCCACAAATAAGTTGCACTATTATTATCAACTCTGCATCTTTTGGCTTTAACATTATGAATATGTGTATCACTACTTTCGAGATTCAACAAAAATAGACCACTCTTCAATGGTGCATGACCATAAAACATATTACTCATATAAATAGAACAACCATTATTCTCAGATTTAAATGAATAATCGTCTCGCATCAAACAAGATCCAGATATAATGTTCATGCTCAACACTGGCACCAAATAACAATTATTCAGGTCTAAAACTAATCCCGAAGGTAGATGTAGAGGTAGCGTGCCGACGGCGATCGCATCGACTTTGGAACCATTTCCCACGCGCATCATCACCTCATCCTTAGCCAGTCTTCGCTTAATCCGTAGTCCCTGTTTCGAGTTGCAAATATTAGCAACATAACCAATATCAAATACCCAGGTGCTACTGCGAGCTCTGGTAAGGTACACATCAATAACATGTATATCCACTACAAAAAAATACACTTCCGTGATGATACGCGTTTGTCACAAGAGGGTCGCGTTTTTGTCATGCATGTACATCCGTGACAAATTTATGATGTAATCAAGATAGTCATACTGTCTTTGTTGTAGAAGTGTTCCATGACATTACCAAAATTCTCATCCCGGAAGTGTCCACTTCCATGACGCTAACTCGCGCGTCACCGACGTGCTTTCGTCAAGGGGGCCCAACCCGGGGCATCCACCCTAACGATGCCGTTAAGCTATCGGGTCGGGTTTTGGATCCGATAACCCGTTAACAGCCCCGACCAATGGGGATTTTCCACGTGTAAAATCATCATTGGCTAGAGGAAACACGTGTCGGCTCACCGTTGGGACAGATGTCATCCATTCATTGGACCGAAGTCGCCTATGATACGGCTACACGTGGCATGGCCCAACAGAGGCCCATTCCTGTGAAAAGGCTGGCCCGTTTGACTTGGTCAAAAGGTGGCGGCCCGGCCCATGAAAAGCCTGTTAACGGCCTGTTCGCATATAGCCCATTTACAGCCCGCTAACCCAGGGCCCATTACGCCCTATCTGAATTAGGCCCAGTAGCGTCATCTGGGCCATCCCGTATGATTCAGCCTGTTTTAACTTCCGGCCCATGTGTGGCCCATGACTTCTTTGAGCCCATATGAGGAAGTTTGTAACTCTTGGCCCATTAACGGCCCGTGGTGAAACTGGCCCGTAATGAATAGTGTATCACTTTATACCCATTAACGGCCCCATTGGGCCGTTTCCAGCCCAAGTTATCTTTCGGCCTTCTCAGGGCCCATTGATTCTTGGGCTCATTTGCAGCATTCGGTTACGTACGGCCCGTTCATCGTCATTTTACGCTAGGGCCAAATTCAGCCCGTCATTTCAGTCGGCCCGTTTGCGGACCGTTAATACGTCGGGCCGTTTTCATGTCAAAAAACCCGTTGGGCTGTTTTCATAGAGTTATCAAATACGACCTATTAACGGCCCGTTATGGTCCATGAATAGTACGACCCATGTTTGGCGAAATGATGATACGCCCCATAGAAGGCCCATGGATCCTACGGCCCGTATGAGGCCCATGGATAGTACGGCCCGTAGAAGGCCCATGGATCGTACAGCCCGTAGAAGGCCCATGAACCGTATGACCCGTAGAAGGCCCATGGACCCTAAGGCCCGTATAGAAGGCCGATTGATCCCACGGCCCGTATAGAAGGCCAATGGATTCTACGGCCGGACGAAGGCCCATGGATCATACGGCCTGCAGGAGGCCCATGGTTACAATCGTCTGCAGGTGTTGCCATGATTATTTTGGCCTAGTTACCAAAAATAGGCTATTGTGGCCACTAGAAAAACACAGGAAACGAACTGCAGTGACTACAAGCAAACAACTAAACAAGACAATAAGGAAATAAATAAGCAAGCAATTAACGCTAGCCTATTGCCGCTATTACACATATTACATCCACTGGGCATCAAAGTTCGCCACCAGTGCAAATATAGGGAACAAAGCAGCATATTACATACACTTTGGGTCAAAATTGGCCACCGGTGCAAATAAACGCAGCAGCAAAACAAGAGCATAACTAAAACAACTTCGAAGAGCTCAAGAAACGTTATCCGGTATCCACCATGCCGGCAATAAGCTTAGTAAGCTGATTAGCTTTGTCTGCTTTGGCACTAAAATCCTCCAACGCTTCGTTGCACCGTAAAGTATGCATCCGAATGCTCAGGGACTTCGTAGTCCTTCCGCTTCTTGTCGCAAAGACAACCGATCGATGTCTTTCGACATTGTAGTTGAGACTCAAGAAACCGAACTGATTCAGACGGTGAGTTTGAATCGCTTGTGCAAGCGGTAGTGGCCAAGAACTCGAACACTAAACCAAGACAGGACTTTGGGGTTGTCTCGTTGTCTTCAAGATAGTCTTCCTTAGCTGTTTTATCAGCTTTGTTGGAGACCAACAAGGATGTGTCACTATCCTGAACCTTATCTGCATTACTTCCTCTACCATTGCTTAATAAGGCACTCTTCCCCAATATTTTTTCAGCATTCTAAAAGAAGAAACAAGCAGACACATAACAAGTTTAGCATGTACTAGTATATGAAACTCATTTCGATGAACCAGTTCATTAGTAAGGTGGACAGGATTAAACTACCAAGTCTTCTATTGCCAAGTACTAGTACATAATAAAAGCATCAAACAAACATATATCTATGTCCTATGGTCACCGCATTGTCTTGCCAAATCAAAATAGAGACACGGTTCAAATCATATCAGTTCAAGACAAAGCAGCAGTGAAAGAATACAAAGCGTGGGAAACTACACGGCACAACAAGATTTCAGATGGGTACCACGGGTCTACATGTACAACAACACTATTGGCTCTGTTGTGATGCTAGTAATGTGCATGATTGATAAGAGCAAACCTGTTAAAGAAACATGCGTGAACATACCTGCTATGCCATTGGAGTTTCATTTGGATCCTTCAATTTAAAAATAAGTTTGTATCAGTAAATACAGTGATACAAGAGCAAAGCAATCATAGTTAAAAAGGCGGCGCTAAGCGAGCGCTTAAGCGCGCCTAGGCTCTAGGCATTGGCAAAACGCATTGCGCATTACTATGCTTAATCTGTGCATAATTGCGCATAAGCATGCGCTTTGGTCAGTAAAGCGCAAGGCGGTGGCAAAACGCACAATTAACGCCTAGCACTTTTTTTAACTATGATAGCAATGGAATCTTAAATTAGAACAGTTGTTCTTCAGGTTTAGGCACTTGTTCTACGTGAACAGAGTATAGTAAGACGCAAGAATATAATACTTAAAAATAGAAAATGAGCTCATAGACCTGACCACATTCTTGGTTCGGGACCGATCTGAGAACAAAGCGTTCCTAGTCATCGCCCAAAGAATGTGTCTCAGGAGAACATAAGGGAATTTGATGAGTTTCTTTGCCGGTGAAGTACGCTTTTCTTCGTGTAATTCGACATCGCCACCAACCATTCTTGAAGATAGTAGAGGTATTAGCACAGGTTACCTCATCACGAGTTTCCAAATCGGTCCTTCTCTATAGAGAAAAATGGGAAAATTTTACGTATTATAACCATCATGGAGGTAGGATGTATGGGACGAAGCAAAGTAATTGCCATGAATAACATTACTTACACATAACTCCTGGACAAACACACGCAGAACTGGCATTTTCCTTCATCTTCAGTATAATATTTACAAGATGGGAAGATACGCACATACAATTTAACAACATCAAATGCGATAGATGCTAAACTATGACTAGCTGGTTGCGCTTCCTCCACAGGAATAGGCATACTAACTGGTGGAGTTGGGGTTCGCCGTGATAGTACTGGCCCTTTGGGCACTGGAGCTGCCTTACTAACTGCTCTTGTGTTGGGAGCTCTGTGGTGGAGATGGTCTTTGTGTCAGCGAGGAACTGGGTTACTATCGGTGGGGTTGGGGTTAGATTGGGTGAAGCTGGTTCTCTGTCCATCGCGATGAGGGGAACAATCTGCGAGAGTTTGGGTTATGTGTGGTAGGGCTGGTTCTTGTGCATGTACAACCAGGGTGCTATCTCCACCAAGAGGTAGCACTGTTTTATTTGAAGACCGTGTTTTTAGTCTGCTAGATACTGGCATCACCCGCTCCAATTCAAATGGCTGATAAACAGGAAACATAGTTGAATGTACAGACATTGTATGAGAGGCAGAGGCAATAGATAGTGTGGAAAAAAGAGGGCATGAAATAGTTGACATGTATATTGTTTAACTAAAACAGATAGCATGACATAATTTCACATATATGATGTCTATCTAAACTGGATAGCATAGCATAACATAATTCAAAGATACGATGAATAACTAAACAGGATCGCATGACATAATTCACCTACATGTTATCAAAGTAATCAAGATCGCATCATTTAATTCACATATGTGATTTATATGCTAAACAGAGGGCATTCGATATGATGTCTGAACTAAGAACATGGTGTTGAATATTGTGTATATGATGTATAAACTATGCAATGCAAGACACAGTATGCATGATATGAGCAAGATAACTGCCAAGTTAGAGCATACACCTCGGTGGGGGAATATGACTGGTCATATGTCTCGAATCCATCTCTCGAGGAGCTATCGGAACCCAACAAGAGATCTGCCTTGACTGTGTAGCACTGCGCTCTGAAGGCCTTGTTTTCACTCCAGATTTTTTCATCTCCCACCCAAATGGCTGATTCACAGGAAGAGTAGTTTAATGTACAAACATTGTCGACAAATGGAAATGTAATGAAGAAACAGATGGGCAAGATATCATTCAAATATATGATGCCTAGTTAAACAGGATGGCATTGCACATTTCACATATATTATGGCTGGCTAAAAGACATGAGACTGCATAATACCCATATATGATATAGAAACTAAACAGGTAGCATTACAGAACATGTCTAAACTAAGCAGATGACATATATGATGTCAAAAGTAGGCCTTTGCAAGGCAACATATGCATGATATGACTAAGCGTCATCATGCCAAGGTAGAGCAAACACCTTGGGGGTAAATAGGAGTGGTCGTGACGTGCAGAATCCGCCTCGAGCAGATATCTTCCTCTGGATTACAACTGGAGGGGGTGGGGAGGGTTTGCCATTGAACCCACCATGGAGCAATGTCTGCATGACATTGTATTGTCAGCTATAAAACTCTTCTCTTTTACTCTACATGTTCAGCATGACTGTGTACAATATCTGACATGCATACGAAAAAATATGGTGAGATTATGTAAGGAGAGCATGCAGAAATTTAGAGTGATGGTAACAACTAGTGGATGGATCCAAAAATAATGGTAGCAGGCTGATGATTGCTTTAAATTAATAAAGAAGACAGATGATGATTGCTTTACTATTTGTTTCCCACCCAAGATGAACAACATAGGCATACCCTAGGTGAACCAGATATTAGACATGCATACTATTCATTGCTGCCTCGATACGTGCCCCACAACTAATTTAGAACTCAAGTTTGAACAATAATTTGGGCCTGACTTCGGAGTCCAAGAGCTGAACAGGACGATAAAGTAGTAGGTAAGTTTAAGCAATGCATAACATAAGCAGAAACAAAAGAGTGCGACCTCTCTTGTGGACCCGTGTACTCCTCAGGTTCATCTGATGAGTCGATGATGGTGATGCTGTTGCGGTGGGTGCCGGCTGCAGGGAAGGAGATCTGAGGCGCGAAAGGCGGTCAAGAGTCGTGATGTCTGGTTTGGTGGATGCTTCTGTCGATGGAGCAGCTCAGGTGAGGTGGACGACGTCGCGGCAGGAGCAGGCAAAGTTCCCTTTGACACGCATCAGAATCAAGTAATTACGTAAGGGCTCATTTGGCTTGCATGATTCTTAAAACGCAGTGATAGGAAAAACACCGGAATAGGATAGGAAATTGCACATGGTAAACAGAGCATTTGTAAACACAGGATTTCTGTCAACTTGGGTGTTTGGTTTACAGGAATTGGAAGAGCAGAGGAATGCCAAGATACATGGCCAAAATAAAGTGAAACCATATGAAAGCGTGTACAGTTAGAATGTTATTCTGGCACTAATGCACTTGGTCTTGTTTTCATGCATAGGATTTTGAAAAGTAGGTCCAGGTGGATGTTTTGCTTCATTCCTTTCAACAAAATGCATGAATAATTGAATAGTAGAGTGCCATTGGAAAATTCCCTATTGCTATGTTTTTCCGTTGAACCAAAATAGCCCTAATGGATTGACGTGAATGTATAGTAATAAGTGATGCAACAAGTGTACAACCTTTTTGCCGTAGCCGTGTTGACCTCAATATCATTGGGTTGGTCATTTGAAGCGATTGAGGCAGAGGTGGCTGCCGGAGGTGTGGAGGAAGATCACGAGGAATCAGTAGATGGCGCCCGAGCCTTTGCCTGTTGTGATGGATCTTTCTGTCGTTGGAGCAGCTCCGGTGAGCCGTAAGACGTCAAGGCTGAAGTAGCACAAGACATACATCGTCAATCTCAAGTGGGATTCTAATAGCATCTCCAATAGATGATGTAAAATGGATGTAAAATTAACATCACCAAAAACCACCTGACTACAGCAGATGAGGTAAAACTGTTGACTCGAACTTAATCGTTTAAACTGAAATTTCATCAGGAATCTGAATGCTACCGTCAAACTGAACACAATGGTAGCAGAGAGGCACTTGACATGTAGTTTAGGGAGGGCCTGTAGTTCATCTTCAACCTGCACCCCCCTGAGCCGCCAGCCACCACCGGCCAAACCGCCGGCCCCAGCGCCACCTCGCCGCCCTGAAACAACTCGCCACCGCCGCCCCGGCCAGCCCTCTAGGCCCTCCCCCGCCCTGAACCCTAAGATAGATAGTGGGGTACCTCGCCGGCGAGCCCCCGTCCCCGCTGCGGGTGATTCTTCCTTAACTCCGGCAAGCCCCCCCCCAACCCCTGAAAATCGACGGCTTAATTGGAGCAGAGCAGCAGCACGAGCAAGGGGGAGAGCAGCAGGAGTAGCTGGGCGAGTGAGCGATAGAGCGAGAGCCGGAGTAGCAGCAGCAGCGCGAGCGAGCGAGCAAGAGCCGGAGCAGCAGCAGCTTCAGATCCGGCTGGTATGGACGCTGCCGTCGAAGGGGCCTCGCAGTGGGGGAGAGCCGCCGTGGAGATGTCGCCCGCGGCGCGGGCTTCAAGGTAGCCGCTCCATGGGGGTGCGGGATGGAGCACCGTCGGCGCCGGGAGGTCGAGTTAAGGAGAAGGTGCGATGCGATGAGTGTACAACCTCTTTGGTGGCGCCGAGTAGGCCTCAGCTTCGTCCGAGGAGTCGGTGAGGATGCTGCGATTCGGATGGAGCAGGTTAAGGCGGCGCTGTGGGGATGGAGCAGCCGCGATAGATGAGGCAATCATCGAAGCAGCTCCTTGGAGGTGGAGGACGGGGCGGCTGAACCGTTGGGACGGTGAGATGGACGAGGGATCCTCATCCGGGGAGGTGGACGAGGGACGTCGAGCTATTGTGGTGGACGATGTCGTCGGGGAAGAGGCTCCGGCTGGGCAGCGGTGACATGGCAGACGGAGGAGGGTGGGGTTTCGCGGCTGGAGCGGAGAGGTTATGGCGGCCTGGGATTTCGAATGGCGAAAAGGGGGCGATGGGAGGGGGGTGAAGCATGACTTAGGGACGCGCTTGTCCAAAATGTAGGGTGTGTTACAAAAGTACCCCCACCGATTTGAATTAGCGGCCCTTTCGGCTCAGGGTTAGAAGGGGGATTTTGTGTGTCAGGATTTGGCAGTTGGAGGGAGTTTTCGCAGCGTTGTAATTTCCCGGGATAGCAAGGCGCGGATTGTGAAGGCGCCAGTTTTGGGAGCACGATATCTGAATTTTCGGGATATAACAAGACGCGGGTTGAATTTTAGAGACAAGCCTAACGTGTAGTAATATTGTACTTGTAAGTACCAAACCAATTCGCACTTCCCTCAACCAAAAAGAAAACGAAAAAAATAAAACTATTCACACCACACAAAGAGAGAGTCTTGCACCGTTTTACTATACAAATGCTATTCAAAGCTACTCCCTCCTTCCATCTATATAGGGCCTAATGCGTTTTTTGATGCTAACTTTGACCAAATATTAGAGCAATGATATATGCAACTTACACAAAGCACACCGTTAACTTCGTCTGTGAAAGGTTCTTTCAATGATATAATTTTCACATTGTGCATGTCATGTACTATTAATCTTGTCAATAGTCAAAGGCGGTCTTAAAAATCTCATTACGCCCTATATAGATGGAAGGAGGGAGTATGAATCCATGTTATGTCCGATTAAATTTTTTCGCTTCCTGTATAATGCATGTAACCTACTCATACCAAGATTTTAGTGCATTCCAAATGTCTATACTACCGCTGCAATTGAACTAAATTTGAATTCGTTTCTCTATTTCAATAAGAATCTACAATCATGATTGTTGCCAACTTCAACCATCATTCGTGTATTACCTTAATAACACACCACATGATTGCTATAGAGACAGATATGAACTATGTGTACTACATGAACTCGAATTCTATTTTTTGAAACACTTGATGTTGATTCAAAATAATAGTACATTTGATGTACTAACTATATATTCATAATCTAAACCATGTTTCATACGTACACCGTGTTTATCACACAAAGTATAGTGCCCCACCCCCTACATTATGACAAGTATTTAGACCTGAGTTGCAAAAGCCACATATTAGCCCAAATTATAATCAATTTTCTACATTATGATATCTTCTTCAAGTATCTGTATCCACTTTTTTATAATGAATTATGATCTTTGTTCGTCTTTTACACCTTCACGATCCTCTTCTATTTGTAGCTAGCTAGCGCTAACTTTCTATCGTGCATGCACACGCCCGCCCCCTCACACACCCTTAGCGTCCCCTCCATCACGCACGTTCATTATTTCTCTTTAGGTCGTCCACCAGCGGTGTGTGTAGGCCCCCGGCTCCTTCTTTTTGGCACACACCGGTCGATATACCTCTCTAGCCAAGTGTGCCTACAACAAACACATATACTTCCCCTCTTCTCTTCTCACCGTCCATGCCCCCATATGTCCAATACGATTCCACACAGGTGCACACTCCCGCCCCTCTTTTCATTCATCACATGCTCGCACTCCTCCCCCTCGACATGGTAGGCCTCTCGCACCACCTCCTAGCCACACCCTCTCCCCTGTCGCCTCTCCGAACCTTATTTGCTTCTATCACATGCAGGCGTGTATATGAACTGATCTCCCTACATATAGCCAGGTCGACTATAATTCGTTTTCACCAAGCACCGATACATTTACCTCGCTAGTTATGTCTCTCCTTTTCTCGGACACACGACGGTTGATCTTCCTATGTAGTTACGCATGCTTACCACAACCATATCTTCTCCCCTCATCATCCTTGAATACCTCCTGACCCGTCTCTCACACGCCTTGCGTGCATAGGCAGACAGACATCCCCTCCCTCTCTTATTGATATTGCACTCATACCCTCCGTTTGTCTAGCAGGCCTCTCCCACCATTTGTGAGACGCCACTCCACCACCAACCCTCCGACGCTCTACCTTTGTCTTTTCCCCAACCTTATTCCTCTGCTACACATATCCATGGATGTCGATCGATCTCCCTCAATACATAGCTAGGTCTCTCTCCTTCCCCACACATATACTAGTCGACCGGTCTCTACCCCCCCCCCCACACACACACCAATAATCGAACGTTGTAGGTAGGTATCCATGCCACGGAGAAGAACCGCACCTCTGCCCTCTCAAATTCCAGTAGGCCAGCCGCCCTGTATCTTTGACGTGGGCAAACACAAATTCGATGGCACTCTTTATCGACCGTGCAGCCACACACTTCATCCCTGTTTTCAATTCTATCGATATCTCACGTCCATGATTCCATTTCACACACATTGCATATGTTACGTTTTTCTGATTGAGATATCATCAACACATTGCCTCTGTTTCGCACAAACCATCTCTCTCACACCCACCCACGCATACACCGCACCTAAAGAAGAAGTGCACACAGACGACGCGTACTCACGTCTAGTTCCCGCCACACCAGCGTGGGTACACGGTGGAGTTCGTTTACATGCGAAAAAGGCAGCCCACGTGATAATTTTACGCGTGTAGCGGTTGTTTACTCGAAGGAGGGTCGGGTACCACGCCTAGAATATAAAACGATTGTCGTGGGGAAAATGGAAAAATGGGTTTGTCTCTCATCTCACCATCTCACACAAGGCCGCCATGGCCTCTCTCTCTCAGTGTTGGTCAGTGATCCGGCCGCATCCCGTCCGCCGGCGAAAAGGGAGGATGTGCATGGTCTCTCCGTTCAACGGCGTTGAGGCAGCTCGTCCCGATCTGCGGTACCCGCTGTTCTCTTTGACCAAGCTCCGGTGTAGTAGGGCCTTCGCCACTTTCTCGCTGCCGCAGTATGGGCAGATCCCGGCCGCCGGCGCCCTCCTAGTAACATCCCGACGACCCTCAGGTACAGCTTCCTCCGGCCTTGCTCCACTGCCCATCTTCCCACGTTGTTGCATGTGGATCTTCTTTAGTTGTTTGCTTAAATCGTATCTCGGCTGGCGTACTTTCCATCTTGCAATCTCGTCCTCAAACCATTTTGATAAAGCACCATGTGCTATCTTTCCCTTTTTACATGGAACATGCTTCTTTTTGTCGGCGTATGTGTCTTCAACTTTCGTGTTATTGGGCAGTAATTGTTTCCTTTCGACCTCCTTTTGCAAACAGGGCTATCCATTTTCACCTCGTTGCTATTGTGACCTTTTGGTGAACTGCATAAATCACTTTTACGAAGAGTGTTTTGTGCAGTTCCGCTAAATGTCACACGGGTAACGCTATTTTACATTTCGTGGACTGGGAAAGGGAGGTTGGTTTTGCTATCCTCCTCATCCAACTCGTGCCTAATCTTTCTCCATCAAGAAGTTAGTCCTAAAGAGAGATCGAGAGGTGATCGGCTTCTATTTATGTGTGTTATGTTTCATCATCTAGTTCCACTATTATTGTAATCACCTTGTTGGATATCTGTGCAAACAGGGATGGTCCACTCGATTTTAGTGGAGCTGCACAAAATGATCGGATTGTGGTGTCCTTCATACACCTCTTTTTTGGCTACAAAGCTGGCTGAAACTAGCTGCCAAACAATGAACACTGTGCCAAGGAAATGGAGCCATGCCTACGAACATCATCGATCAATTATATATTTTTTCTTTATTTGTACACCTTCTCACAACTTTGTCTTCAGTTGTGATGTGAATATTGGCGCTGATGTGCGAACCATTGATATGCATTAGCCATGGTAGTTTCATTTGTATTTGATGGAATGTTGTAACGAGATAATCTCGAGGCAAGACACATGAATCCCAAGTTGAAACCTTTTTTTCCTGCGGGAACCGAAGTTGAAACCTTCATAGCATCACAGTACAATTTCATCAAAATTATGCATACATATAAACAAATCATGAAGGATTGATAGCAATGCGAAACAATTCAACCGTTCGCCCGACATGTTGGACATCCTTCATCCGGCTCCACGTGCCATGCAGCAATATTGAGTGCACAACACAACTTCAGGGAAAGATTCACCCCGGTCGTTGCATCGTAGTAGTAATGACTAGTGAGCTGTCAAATCACAGAGCCCCACCTTCGCCACAGTAAGTTGCTCGGACGAAGCAACCATCATTTCTCTGTTCCTTGAATCCGCTGGTACTCCCATATTCCCACAGTAATAAGTTGCTCGGGCGAATCAACCATCACTATAGCCGCTCACGTGTGATGACCACAGGAGCTATCCATTCAGATTGCAAGTTAAAAAAAAAGGTCGATAACTAATGCGGAAAACTTAAAAAAAACTAATGCGGCACCTCGGGCCAACGCGGCCAGATCACATTTTGAAGGAGAAATTACACACCATGTTTAGTTGACCTGTGGTCCCGTTCTAACATATCAGTGAGATGACGGCGAGTAGTAGGAGTATTTCCGAACCGACGTGTGGGCTGGGGCGCCCATTCGTGAACCGTGGCAAACTGGCAACCGTCCACTGACTCTTCGCCTTTCCCTCTCAATTTGGAACTGCTATTGCACGCTCTTCCTCTCCCTCCTCCATAATTGTACGTGCATTGCAACAGGTTAACGGATGAGGCCAATCAACAATAGTACTCCCTCTGTTCCTAAACGTAAGTCTTTGTAGAGATTTCACTATGAACCATATACGGATGTATATAGATGCATATTAAGTGTAGATTCATTCATTTTGCTCTGTATGTAGTCCACCTAGTGAAATCTCTACAAAGACTTATATTTAGGAACGGAGGAAGTAGTACACTATTTGTACTAGCTTCACATGCTTCGCACGTCGTGCAGGTGTTTTTACTATAGCCATATTGTACTACGTAACCAGCACCTCGAATCCTCGATACTAGTACTATATAGTAAGTAGTAGAAGTAGTAGGGTGGCATGGGCCAGAACAAGCATTCACGTCCAGGAGTATGGCACACGCCACCAGCACGACTTCCATCTGACACCATATTTCTTGGAGTCCGTGCTAGAGCAATCTCTTCAACCTCATCGTTTCTCTAACTCAGCCATCGCGCGGCGGGTGAGGTGGGGGTTTGCCGATAGTCGGTTTCCTCAACTGCGGTCCCACTTGTAAGGCCAACTCCAACGCTCTATCAATATATGGATGTACTTTTCTTCGCAATACAAAAACTTGCATCCATTCTACTCCCTCCGTTGCACAATACATGCCTTCTATTTGTCAAAATATATATGTATCTAGACATCTTTTAGTATATAGGTACATCCATTTTTGGAAAAATGAAAGTCAAGTATTTTGGAACGGAGGAAGTACACAATAAATTTTTTAAGTTAGCACAACTAGTCTAATCCAGGAGCACAACCGAAGATTTGGTCGGGTTCTTCCTCCTTTTGGCGACACGTGGGACATCCAGCATCCAGGTCGTGTCATGAAAGAAAATAGAGTGGTAGTTGAAGCCACGAGATGTGCATCTTGGGTTAAACTGTAAATAGAATCTTACTACTCTTGAGTAACTCCAAAAGCGGCCATCGAAGATCTTTATTGGATTTGTTTTTCATCACCCGGCACGTCGAGGTGAAAGATGTGCGAGAGTTCGATTCAGGTCCTCTTGCGTTTTCACTGACATGTGGGACCGCATGTGAGCAAACAGACGATGGGCTCCACGCGTCCGCTGGCTGGCTGAGAAGAGAGATAGAGGAGGGCTGAGCACGGACTGCAGGAAATTTGTTCTACGTAACCAACACCTTGATATTCGCGTGTGGTTGTTTGTAGAATAAAAAAAGGAGGTACCCCTACTTATGTTACTCCCACTACGCCTAGCCTAAGGTTAGTAGGTGACCTTGCGCTTGGCTCTTCGCCTCTTCCGGAAGTCGATGGTTCTACAATAGTGCTTCTGGCAATCTGACACCAAATGAACTGCTGCACATCCACCGCTTGTAAGCAAAAGTTTCTCCTCGTGCTGCGAGCCACCACGCACGCGTTGGCGAGGGAGAAGGCGTAATCAAGCTTCTCGTCGTTCTACGAGTTGACGGGACACATCAAAGTTATTTACTAGTAGTACGCACTCTCTCCAAAAATGGGTTGACCATGTCATTGCTACCATCCCGTGCTCCGTCGTTGAGTGTGCACTATTCACGTGCCATCGAGGAGAAAAAATATTGCGTAGGTGTCATCGAAGTGCACGACGCACTTACGAAAAAGGTTTCCCCGCTTCCCCCATACGACTCACTTACACACTGCTTATCTGATTATCTCCATTTTCTTGCATGACACATGCACCTTGATGCTAGATGTCTCGCGTGTTGGGAAAAGGATGAACAAAGCTCACGTAAAAGAAAAGAGTTGAAGAGAATAGGTTCCCAATGACCGAGGAGGAGCAAGGAACCTCGCGGTGGAGCGTCTGCAAGGAACCTTGCGCGTTTTCCCCTGTTTTTTGCTGCCTGCCCACCTATAAACAACTAGAAGAACATGAACTTTTCGCTAACCACTAGAAACGGTACATCAAGATGCTAAGTTCAAGATGTTTTATACTCCCTCCGTTCCCAAATATAAGTCTTTTTAGATATTTCAATAAGGGACTACATACGAAACAAAATGAGTGAATCTACGCTCTAAAATATGTCTACATACATCCGTATGTTGTAGTCTATTTGAAATGGCTAGAAAAACTTATATTTAGGAATGGAGGAGTAGTTTATATTGAATTATTGATAACCACGCAACAAGCCACGCATGTACAGGACGCATGCAGCCACGCATGTACACAAGCCAACGCACTAACTCCATCCGATCCAACTCATGCACATACGTGCACAGCATGGAGCACACAACGCACGTACACAAGACGTGCATGCACACACGCTCGGCCGCAGAATGCACGTGAATAACACATGCATGCGCACACACTCGGCTGCATGGAGGCGTGCGCCATCCGTGGCGACGTCCGGTTCGTCATGCTACGGCGAAGATCGCACGCAACGGTGCATACGCATCTCTTGCAGCACCTCTTTGACGTCGTTGCTCAACTACTAGTCGGAGACGAAGACGACCGCAGCCTCAGCCATAGAGCTAGCACCGATGAAAAAACACGCACGCTGCACGCACATGAGCACATACGGAGTGCCCACGACGTGGTGGTGGTGCGTCCCCAGTCGCCTCTACTCCTTCTCCGCACGTTGTCTATCAAGGCGGCTGCATGCTAATGATGATGTGGATGAGATCTTCTAGGGCTCAGATGACGACGAGGAAAATTATGAGACACAAGGTGACATACACCATCAAGGTCCACGGTCAAGGGGGTGCTAGTAAGTGCTTAGAGCAAGTACAATAGAGCTGAGTCAGCGGGCTATAAGGAATAAACTATAGTATATTTCTGCTTAGTTGGAGGAAAGAGAAGAGGAGAGACATGGTAAGTTGGATATTAGTGAAGAGCCAGCTCTATAACGTGCTACTAGGCACTTTGCGAGAATTAAAGTTGGGCCACAGAACAAAAAATTAGTAGTACACTCTTTTGATCTACTACTATTGTACATGTTGACTATAAGATGAAATTTGTAGATGACATGGCACCGGCTTAGAGCCAATAGCTAGCTATACTATTAATGCTCTTTAGATGAGGTTCTAAGTGCATTAAATGGCTTAGTAACTCAAGTCTTCAATGCATAGGTGCTTAGTTTATTGGTGCCACATCATATTTTATGCCTACAGCAGGCTTAGCGACTATACATGGTGGAGCACTGGAGAGGCCAAGGCTGGTCATAGTGGGGAGTAACTTGTCTTGTAACATATTACTATGTTACTCTAAACATCTCTATAAACCGGAAAGGAGGGAGTAGTAACATACTACTAGACTAGTGTCATATCTCGAGTATGGGAGCACATGATATTTCCCCGTCCGGACCGATCCTAAGTTGGGTGCTCACCTTCTTGGCCCAACCAAACCCCTACCCCTCCCAAGACGCTTCCCGGCCTTGCTGGCCACTGAGCCCGCCGCCCACATTGATGGCAAGTCGTATGACGCGACCTCTCACTGCTTCCGCCATTGAAGCGGTAGCTGACCGAGGGCACCGCTTCATGCACGCCCGATCATTTCAGACTACTCAGTGGATAGTAACTTTAGAGCAAGTACTACAATTAGATGACATAAGCAGGCTATAAGGATTTAAATATAGTATTTGTGCTTAGTTGAAGGAGAGAGAAGAGGAGAGAGAAGATAAGCGGATCGTAAACGTGTAGCCGGTTGTACTCCAACATACTTTGTGAGACAAAAGGTGGGGCCATTATTAATGATATTGTATTTATACTAAAGGGACTAACGGACGCCTTAATTACTTTGTTTTTTTTGAGACAAACCTTGGTGGGGCTATTATTGACTTTTTTTGAGCTATTATTGACTTGGACGTGGTGTTTGGGGGCCAAAGGCCTACTATTATACTCGCACGACCGACTTGACATGCTCTACCCTATCCGCCGCTGTATCATATGGTTTCGCACCGTTCCAGATCTTAGCGCCGCCACACAATTCTTCTCTAGCCCTCCTTCCGGCGTGCACCGTGAGAAGGGACAACAGTCCTCCGAACCCCGCCTTTCGTGATCCTATCACGGAGAGGGGCGATCAGGTTTTGGGGAGCACAATCCTGGATCGCTGCCGCATTTACTTCCTCAATGACAGCCTTCTTCCCCGACCTCGGTAACCTCTTCATCAACGACATGAGTAACAACATCAACCACATCGGTTCTGCTCCCGCTGTACAATATGTGATTCTATCCTCCTGGTTTAGTCTGCATCATTACTTTGATGTTTGCAATTGTCGTCATGATCTATTTACTGTTGTTTCAGATTAAATCTCATACTAAATTGCTCATATATTCAACAATCCAATCCAAAAACCTGATCATAGGCAATTTACTCCGAGTGGTTTTGCTGCTCTTTTGAAGCCGCCTACTTTTAAGGGGGTGCAATATAAAAGGTGGCGCACAAGAGCAGTATACTGGTTTCAGATCATGTACTGCTATGACGCCACTAAGGGTAAGCCTTAGGGCGATCTTAATCCTACACAGCAGGAAGCTTTCCAGAACATGGATACCCTCTTCAAAGACGCCCTGCTGAGTGTTCTTGATGATTCCATTGTGGATTCATATATGTCGTTTGACAGCGGCAAAGACATGTGGGCTGCGCTCGAGGCCACGTTTGGGCCCTCGGCACCGCAACGAGTTATGCGTCATGGAGCAATTCTGTGACTACAAGATGACCGATGAGCGCCTGTTGTTCAGCAGACTCATGAGATCTGATCACTCTCTAAGGAACTTGAGTACTTTAAGTGTGTGTTCTTGGGACAAATTTGTTGCTGGGACCATCATTGCCAAGCTTCCACCTTCGTGGAACGATTTTGCTACTTCTACGAAAAACAAGATACATGAGTTTTCTTTTTGGATCTCATTAGCACTCTTGATTTTGAGGAGAAGGCGAGCAAAAGACACACGTGCTCGGGTCGCTGAGGGAGCTTCTAGTGCCCACATGGTACACGAGAAAAACTTCCAGCCCAACCAGCCCCAAAACAACAAGAACAAATCTCAGGGGAAAGGCAAGTTTGATGCAAAGAACAAGCCGTCACATTCTACCAACTTCAAGAAGAATTCTCATAACGGGAAGGGATATGAACCTCAATTTTGGTAGCACCGCACAAAATTTATATGGCTGCATCTACCTGCTGTCAGCTAACCTCATGGTGCTCCAGGTATTCCTACATTTGTAACTAGGTACAATGACCACCGCAAGATGAAATTAGCTTATTCGTACGTTGACTTGCTGAATGCAGTGCGGAACGATCCTGTCATGTGTGGAGGAGCAAACAAGCAGTGCAGCCGAAGGTGGAAATCAACAAGGACTTATGAAATTATATGTAATCTTCCTCAGGCAGGTCAGTATCCCCTTCGTCCAGATGATCGTGTTTTGTCATGCCGAGCTATTGATATGTGCTACTGTTCTGCAACACCGTTTAAGTATAGCTACTGTTTTCCTATCTTTTCACATTCAGGACAATGAATATGATATCAGGGGAACTGCACAATATGGACCCATGTTGAGTCATCTCTATTGCCTCATGTGTTTGCAGCAAATGTGTCAGCATCAATTGCAAGATGAGGCAGGTAGCTAGCTATGGAGTTGCCAACATGCTCAAAGTGCTCGCAACATTGAGAAGAAACAAGCATGCCCAGGAAATTAATGTGTGTGCAGGGAGGCCCTTTGCTCAGAGAAGCATCGACCGATTTTCTTTATTTCCACACCTTCTCACAACTTTGTATATTGGTTATAGTATGGTGAATCATTGAGATGCATAGACATGCTGAACTTTTGTTCTTTTGAATGTTAGTTTAATGTGAGTGTATACGCATCGATTACGCATCCTCTAATTTGGTGGATGCACATAGAGAAAATAAATCTCCTTAATTTACTCCATAACCACCCTATTAAATAGGCCTAGTAACAAACCGGTAGCATGCACGATGGCCGGCGGGCATATGCATCCTGCATGCATGGCCAGTCAGCCAAGCCCATGTGCCAGCTCCAATGCAGCAACGCAAAAGAAGAGTGCGGTTCTTGGGAAAAAGCGAGTAGTTAGTGCAGCGGGCCATATATACACGAATAGCTCGCTCTCCCGCCTGCCTCTCCCGCCCAATTCCCCGCTCCCAATCTTCCTCACTCGTCCAGAAAACCCGCTCACCTTCTTCCTCACTGCATGTAAAACGCTGCTCCTCTTCTTCCACTCCTCTGAAATCCCGACCCTCCTTCTTCCCTACTCACCGCCACTCAGGCTCGTCTCTGCTACTCTACTCAAACCTGTGAGCTCAGCGCGCGACACCCACAAGGAAAATGGAGTCGGCTAGCCCAGTGCCAAGAAGATGAGGCTCCGACCAGCATGACGCCGGTTGTAGATCCGCACCCGGTGGCGGGAGAAGCGGGCGAGCCCCCCCACCGAGATCTGAGGAACCGGTAGAATCTCCGGTGGACCGCATCAGCGATCTCCCGGGCGTCATCCTTGAGGAGATCATCTCGCTTCTCCCCACCAAGGATTGCTACCGCACACAAGTCCTCTCAACTCGGTGGCGCCCTCTATGGCGCACCGCGCCCCTCAATCTCGACTGTCGTCAGATATCTGTCCTTCCTGAATTTGATCTCATCAGAGCCATCATCTCTTCTCACCAGCAGGGCCCCGTTCAATGCCTCTGCATCCCGACAAGCTACCTACTGTCCATACCCGGCAAGGTGGACGCTCGGCTGACATCCCCTGAATTCGAAAAACTCCAGCAGTTTGAGTTCTACCATTACCACGAAAGTTTCATACCACGAACATACCAAGAATTCGTGCCCACACCACCATTGCCCATCTCGCGGTTTTCCTCCTCTCGCCACACCGCCACCTTCGCCCGGTGCCATCTACCAGACGATCTGGTACAAATGCTTCGACTCCCACTGCTAAAAAAACTTTCGCTTGTGGTGCTTTATCTGTCGGAGGCCTCACTGCACAACATCATCCACTCCAGTTGCCCTTCCCTGGAGCGCTTGCTGATTGTTTTGGGAACAGAAATCGGTATCAGTTGTCTCCAAATAAAGTCACCTCACCTTAATAGCATTGGAATTTGTTTTAAAGGACAGCAGCTCATCATCGAAGATGCCCCTTCACTTGAAAGGTTGCTCCTTCATAGTTGTTATACACCTTCAGAAATAAATGTCGTCTCTGTGGAGACCTTGGGTGTAATTCGTGACCCGTTTAATATCACAAGGAGTTGGTGTTTGGCTCCTCACTTTTTCAGGTACCGTATATTATCATCTACACATTTGTAATCATATGCTGCATTTTTTCATTTGTGCGCATAAGTTTTATATCATCTTGGAGTACACTTTGGGTACTAATATTATGTTATATGCTCAATGAAGAGTTCGTCCATTGATAGCCTATCAATGATGCTGGATTCTGTCAAGATCATATATATCAGAATGTATAGTTTTGATCTGGACATAATTATTGGCTTGCTGTGATGCTTTCGATCTGGAGAATTTATACATAGAGGTGATGATTTCATGCACATTGAAAGCCTGTATATATTGTACTAGAATTAACTGCTCAAATTTGTCGTTCTTTTCGACATACTCTTTTTCAGACCTTAACTGTTTTCAATCTTCATGTCTACTTAGGGAGAACCACATGGAGAAAAACATATAACCAATCATTGGTGTAATAAGCACAAGGATTTTCTCAGTTCTCATGACATTCGTTTGAGGACGATAACGATGGGATGATATGCATCCAACCAGCCAAACAGAAGCTTTGTCACATTCTTCCTGTTGAACGCGAGGTTACTATTGTCCATGAGGCTTAATTTTTACAGCAAGAGATTTCTCACGGATGAACATGTTGAACAGAAAAAAAGAAGTTTCAGGTGGACAAATGGGCTTCTAAACGTGCTCGGCTTATATTTACAATAAGTTGTAGACATCCTGAAATAATTTTTTTTTGCACAGGATGTTGATTTTATTGATCAGACCGATCCATTTGTTTGTGACTGCAAAAAAGAGTGGTTTGGTTAGATGTTACTGTCATGTTCAATATGGGTTTTGTCTAAAAATTTGATGATCAATTAATCCTTGGGCTTTTTGTACCATTTGTATGCTTGACTTGCATGTTGTTGCCCTCGTACTCCCCTCCACCTGCCACTACACTGCCGCATCTTCCATGGCTGTTGTTCGTTCCGTCCCCGAGGCCTTGCCATCGTTCTCCGCCTTGGTTAGCTTCATTTGTGCCCGCCGCCGTCGATGTTGTCAACATGGTCAACAACCAAGAGGAATCAGGAGATGATCAGACGTGGAGGAGGTCGATGAGGGACCCACCAGGGTCATTGCATTTCGCAAGCAGGTGCCTCATTATTACAAGCCAAAAAAATACTTCCTCCTAATTGTTTGACAACTAGGTTCCACGCCATTGTCAATGTAGTAAATAAACGAGAAAATTACACAATGAGCGGATAACACCAGGGACCCAGCAGCTCGCCCAGTTGTTTTTCAGATTCAGAGACGGAGCTCAACTGCGCGTTGTGCGGGGGATGTGGCCCGTCCAGCCCATGCTTACGCTTTTATTAAGCACATGACGAGCCTAGTTGATATATTTTTTCTTTCTGAAATTGGCTAGCACAGTTCTTTTTTTCTTGGAGAATACCAAATCCGAGGCCTACTTGCTTTTCTCAGCCCTGCTGAGCTGCAAATCTTTCAAGACGAGGAGGGATGTAAGTAGTAAGAAATGGGCTTCCCCAGAAAACGGGCTATAAGTTGTAAGAAATGGGCTGTAAATTTTTAAACCAAAGCCAACCGGCAATTGCATTAAAATATCATTTTTTCAGGATTTCTCTAGCTATAAGTTGTAAGAAATGGGCTGTAAATTTTTAAACCAAAGCCAACCGGCAATTGCATTAAAATATCATTTTTTTCAGGATTTCTCTACTCTCTACTCTTATAAAAACCAAAGCCAACTGGAAATTACATTAAAATATAATCTTTTCTCCCACAAGATAAACTACTCTTTTAAAATATCATCTACAAGTGCAACGAACGGGCATCTTGCTAGTTAAGATTCTAAATTTCATTCATTTTTTTTGTGGAGAATTGTTTTTTGAATTTTATTTTGATATAATTTTTTGAAAATTATTTTTAACGTGACTCGAAATTTCATGATTAAAAGAGTTCGGACCCCACCAAAATATGCAAAATTTCGTTGAATTTTTTAGCGATTGCCAGAATATATGGTCTGTAATGCTAATAAAAAGAATATGGGCTTCAAATATCCTTAAGAATTAGCAAATGGGCTGTAAATTATTGAAAATAATGGCTAATGGGCTGTGTGTTGTTTTTCACAGATTTGGAGTGTGACTTCTGGGCCTACTAGGTTGACGATGACGCTGTCCTAATTTTTTTGACGCATACGCAAGGCTTTGTCAACTTAGTCAACACACAGCAGTGACTGTTGGATGTCCATCCAACGGCCGTCGTGCTTCTTCAATCTCTGACCTTCCTGCTCCAGCCGCCCAAACCAGCACCGGTAGACTGCCTCCCTCCTTCCGGTTGGCTGTCTTTGCCGCCAGGCCATCCCTCTAACCACCCGCACATCCTGTTATTTTCCGACTGCGTCAGCCTCACCCCGCAGCCGACCAGTCAGCACTCGTTCTCCCCTCAGCGTGGGCATCCGTTGCGGTGGCTTCGCCGGCTCCGGGTGGTTCTCTTCCTGGGCCTCGCCCTCGTCCACCGCGTTTGTGCTCTCGGCGCGGCGAGGTCAACATGGTCAACAAACAACAGCCATCGGAAGAGGCTGGCAGTAGGGGCCCACACAGGAAAATGCCTCCTTATTATGAGCAAAATAATGATTCCTCCACCTGATAGCTAGGACCCACCGGAAGGGTCTCTGTATTTTGTGAAAAAAATGTTCCCCCCGCTGTCAGCTCGGACCCACCGAATATGCCTCCTTATTACGCACAAAAAAATGAATACTCCCCCTGCTAGCTGGGACTCACCTTGGTGGGAGGCTGACTTGTGGGCCTACTAAGTTTACGGGGACGGAGGGCTTTGTCAACTTAGTCAATATGAACGATTCTAGCTCCAGTGACCGTATGATGTCCATCCAACGGCCGTAGTCCTTCTTCAACCTCTGGTCTTCGTGCTCCAGCCGCCCAAAGCAGCACCCGTCGTGCCGCATGCTCCTGCCTCCTGTGGCCGACTGTGATGCCGCGGAGGCCTCATCGCCCCCTACTACTCCCACCGCTGGCCAGGCCATCCCTCTACTCACCCACACCCCCTGTTATTCTGCGACGACGGCAGCCTCACCCTCGTACTCCTCTTCACATGGGCATCCACTGCTGCGTCTTCCCCGGCTCCGCGTCGTCCCCATCCTAGGCCTCGCCGTCGTCCACCGCCGTGGTGCTCTCGGCGCGACGTGGTCAATGTGGTCAACGACCGACTTCCATCGGAAGAGTATCAGGCGTGGAGAGGCCGACGGCTGGGTCCACGGGCGCCGCAAGAAGTGCCTCCTTATTATGCGCAAAATAATTATTCCTCCACCGCATGAGGGACCCACCGGACGGGCCACCGTATTTTGTGAAAAAACGTTTGCCCCCGACTGCTGGGACCCACCAGCTACATCTTCGCACGCAAGGAAGTGCGTCCAGGCAAAAAAACAAACGATTCGCCCCCCTGACTGCTGGGACCCACCAGCTACATCTTCGCAGGCAAGGAAGTGCCTGACAGTCGGGACCCACCTGGTCGAAGCGTATGTAGCATTGTCATTCTGGTCGCGAACGTGTACGTACATATATACTGGTCGATGTAGAGGCACACACGTGTCGTAGTAGAGGCGTGCTCGTAGCATGTACACGTACGTACAACGGCCAGGGTGCAAGAAAGAAAATACGGCCGCGTATGTGTACATATGGGCGGGGTCTCGAACGCCTACTCGCGCATACGTACATGGCTAGGTCGGAACGGAGAAACAGCGTCGGCGTCGTGTTCATGGGGAGCCAACCGGCTGGGTCGGAACGGAATGCGTGGTCGTGTTCATCGGTAGGGCTTGGACGGAACAGGCGATGGAACGAGGCTGGCATGCGCACAATGGAGGAAACAGACCTCCTATGTTCTAACGGGTCCTTGTTGATCGGGAGGGGTGTGGCGTGCCAAAAGCGGATGAAACGGACCCCCTACGATCGAAACGGGGGTCCTGTTGATCGGGAGGGGTGTGGCGTACCGCAAAACGGAGGAAACGGACCTCCTACGGTCGAAACGGGGGTCCTGTTGATCGGCAGGGGTGTGGCATACCGCAAAATGGAGGAAACGGACCTCCTACGGTCGAAACAGGGGTCTTGTTGATCGGGAGGGGTGTGGCTTACCGCAAAACGGACGAAACGGACCTCCTACGGTCGAAACGGGGGTCCTGTTCATCGGGAGGGGTGTGGCTTACCGCAAAATGGGACTCCACGGGATATTGTTCATCTCCATCGTCGACCTCCTCCAGCCTCCACGGGCTCCTGTTCATCCAGCCTCCACCGTGCGCTACTCCACCGGCTACTGTTCAACCACCCCTCCACCGTCTACTGTTCATCCAGCCCTCCACACCACGGGGTCCTGTTCAACCACCCTCCACGGGCACCCTCCATCGCCTACTATTCATCCAACCCTCCACACCACGGGTCCTGTTCAACCACCCTCCACGGGCACCCCTCCACCGCTTCTACTGTTCATCCAGCCCTCCTCCACACCACACGGGTCCTGTTTCATCCAGGAAAACGCCACCGCCACCGCTCATCCAACCCCCCCGCCCCGCAACACTTCACTGCTTCATCCCAGAGGTAGCATCGATCGGCTTCGCTTAGCAGCAGAGCGGCGAATCGCCGATCGGGTTCGTTAACGTACCATCGATCGATCGCCGGGTTCAAGAACGCTGTAACTGCGGTGCAATCACTGGGTTCGATTAGAGCCCAACGCCTCGCTTCGGGTTCGATTAGAGCCAACGCCTCGCACACATGCACGACGTGTCTGAGAGAAAGCAGCGATCGCTTCGGCCCCGACCTCCCACCATAACCGCAACTCCCGAAATTTTCCTCCCCCTCGCTTCTACCGCGGTTTTTTCCGTCATGGACGGCCCAAAGAATGTCATGCAGCTGCGTCTCCGGCCCGCCCAGGACGAAAAGCCCATTTTCTGTCATGCTTTTTTGTCATAGAAGTAGGAGCCCACCACATCTATGATGATACCGGGTTTTGTCACAATTATCTTCATAGAAGTGTCATATGTATGACAGGAAAAAAATTCGTTCGGCCCAAAATGTCACGGATGTGTCCTTTTTTTTGTAGTGATCACATATACCTTTGTTCACCTTGCCATCCTTCTTATCCGCCAAATACTTGGGGCAGTCCCGCTTCCAAAGGACTACCGCTTGCAGTAGAAGCACTCAGTCTCAGGCTTAGGTCCAGACTTGGGTTTCTTCTCTTGAAGTTCCCCTTCTTCTTCCCTTTACCCTCTTTCTTGAAACTGGTGGTCTTATTGACCATCAACACTTGATGCTCCTTCTTGATTTCTACCTCCGTAGCCTTTAACATTGTGAAGAGCTCAGGAATTGTCTTATCCATCCCTTGCATATTATAGTTCATCACAAAGCTCTTGTAGCTTGGTGGCATTGATTGAAGAATTCTGTCAATGACACTATCATCCAGAAGATTAACTCCCAGTTGAATCAAGTGATTGTTATACCCAGACATTTTGAGTATATGTTCACTGACATAACTATTCTCCTCCATCTTGCAGCTATAGAAATTATTGGAGACTTCATATCTCTCAATCTGGGCATTTGCTTGAAATATTTACTTCAACTCCTGGAACATCTCGTATGCTCCATGACGTTCAAAATGTCATTGAAGTCCCGGTTCTAAGCCGTAAAGCATGGCACACTAAACTATTGAGTAGTCATCAGCTTTGCTCTGCCAGACATTCTTAACGTCATCAGTTGCATCTGCAGCAGGCCTGGCACCCAACGGTGCTTCCAGGACGTAATTCTTCTGCAGGCAAAGAATGAGGATAATCCTCAAGTTACGGACCCAGTCCTTGTAATTGCTACCATCATCTTTCAACTTTGCTTTCTCAAGGAACGCATTAAAATTTAACAGAACAACAGCACAGGCCATCTAAACAACATAGACAAGCAAAATACTATCAGGTACTAAGTTCATGATAAATTTAAGTTCAATTAATCATATTACTTAAGAACTCCCACTTAGATAGATATCCCTCTAATCATCTAAGTGATCACGTGATCCAAATCAACTAAACCATGTCCGATCATCACGTGAGATGGAGTAGTTTTCAATGGTGAACATCACTATGTTGATCATATCTACTATATGATTCACGCTCGACCTTTCGGTCTTAGTGTTCCGAGGCCATATCTGCATATGCTAGGCTCGTCAAGTTTAACTCGAGTATTCTACGTGTGCAAAACTGGCTTGCACCCGTTGTAGACGAACGTAGAGCTTATCACACCCGATCATCACGTGGTGTCTCGGCACGATTTAACTTTGGCAACGGTGCATACTGGGAGAACACTTTTATCTTGAAATTTAGTGAGAGATCATCTTATAATGCTACCGTCAATCAAAGCAAAATAAGATGCATAAAGAATAAACATCACATGCAATCAATATAAGTGATATGATATGGCCATCGTCATCTTGTGCTTGTGATCTCCATCTCCAAAGCACCGTCATGATCACCATCGTCACCGGCGCGACACCTTGATCTCCATCGTAGCATCGTTGTCGTCTCACCGACTTTTTGATTATACGACCGCTTAGTGATAAAGTAAAGCATTACAGGGCAATTGCATTGCATACAATAAAGCGACAACCATATGGCTCCTGCCAGTTGCCGATAACTCGGTTACAAAACATGATCATCTCATACAATAAAATATAGCATCATGCCTTGACCATATCACATCACAACATGCCCTGCAAAAACAAGTTAGACGTCCTCTACTTTGTTGTTGCAAGTTTTATGTGGCTGCTACGGGATGAGCAAGAACCGTTCTTACCTACGCATCAAAACCACAATGATAGTTCGTCAAGTTAGTGTTGTTTTAACCTTCTCAAGGACCGGGCATAGCCACACTCGGTTCAACTAAAGTTGGATAAACTGACACCCGCCAGCCACCGTGTGCAAAGCACGTCGGTAGAACCAGTCTCGGCGTAAGCGTCTGGCGTAATGTTGGTCCGCCCGCTTCATCCAACAATACCGCCAACCAAAGTATGACGTCTTTGGTAAGCAAGATGACTTGTATCGCCCACAACTCACTTGTGTTCTACTCGTGCATATAACATCTATGCATAAAACCTGGCTCTGATACCACTGTTGGGGAACGTAGTAATTTCAAAAAATTTCCTACGCACATACAGGATCATGGTGATGCATAGCAACGAGAGGGGAGAGTGTGTCCACGTACCTTCATAGACCGAAAGCGGAAGCGTTAGCATAACGCGGTTGACGTAGTCATACGTCTTCACGATCCGACCAATCCAAGTACCAAACGTACGGCACCTCCGAGTTCAGCACACGTTCAGCTCGATGACGTCCCGCAAACTCCAATCTAGCAGAGCTTCACGGGAGAGTTCCGTCAGCACGACAGTGTGGTGATGGTGATGATGTTGCTACCGACGCAGGGCTTCGCCTAAGCACTGCTATGATATGATCGAGGTGGAATATGGTGGAGGGGGCACTGCACACGGCTAAGAGATCAAGAGGTCAATTGTTGTGTGTAGAGGTGCCCCCTGCCCCGTATATAAAGGAACAGGGGGAGGAGGCAGCCGGCCAGGGGAGGGCGCGCCAGGGAGGAGTCCTACTGCCACCGGGAGTAGGACTCCCTCTTTCCTAGTTGGAGTAGGAGGGGAAAGGAAGGGAAGGAGAGAGGGAAGGAAAGGGCGCCGCCTCCTTGTCCAATTTGGACTAGAGGGGAGGGGCGCGCCAGCCATAGCCGCCTCCTCTTCTCCACTAAGGCCCATCTTGGCCCATTAAACTCCCCGGGGTTCCGTAACCCCGGTACTCAAAGATATGTTCGATACTCCCGAAACCATTCCTGTGTCCGAACATAGTCGTCCAATATATCGATCTTTATGTCTCGACCATTTCGAGACTCCTCATCATGTCTGTGATCACATCCGGGACTCCTAACTACCTTCGGTACATCAAAAGACAAAAACTCATAATACAAAAACTTTAAACGTGCGGACCCTACGGGTTCGAGAACTATGTAGACATGACCGAGACACGTCTCCGGTCAATAACCAATAGCAGAACCTGGATGCTCATATTGGTTCCCACATATTCTATGAACATCTTTATCGGTCAAACCGCATAACAACATACGTTGTTCCCTTTGTCATCGATATGTTACTTGCCCGAGATTCGATCGTCGGTATCTCAATACCTAGTTCAATCTCATTACCGGCAAGTCTCTTTACTCGTTCTATAATACATCATCCCGCAACTAACTCATTAGTTACAATGCTTGCAAGGCTTACGGTGATGTGCATTACCGAGTGGGCCCAGAGATACCTCTCCGACAATCGGAGTGACAAATCCTAATATCGAAATACGCCAACCCAACAAGTACCTTCGGAGACACCGGTAGAGCACCTTTATAATCACCCAGTTACGTTGTGACGTTTGGTTAGCACATAAAGTGTTCCTCATGTAAACGGGAGTTGCATAATCTCATAGTCATAGGAACATGTATAAGTCATGAAGAAAGCAATAGCAACATACTAAACGATCAAGTGCTAAGCTAACAGAATGGGTCAAGTCAATTACATCATTCTCCTGATGATGTGATCCCGTTAATCAAATGACAACTCATGTCCATGGCTAGGAAACTTAACCATCTTTGATTAACGAGCTAGTCAAGTAGAGGCATACTAGTGAAACTTTGTTTATCTATGTATTCACACATGTATCATGTTTCCGGTTATTACAATTCTAGCATGAATAATAAACATTTAAGGAAATAAATAATAACTTTATTATTGCCTCTAGGGCATATTTCCTTCAGAAACATGCGTGAATGTGCTGGGGGCGTGCTTTTAGAGGACCTAGAGATAGTTTGTGTGTGTACGTGAAAGGGGTGTAGAGGGGGTGTATGCGATGGAGAGAGAGATGCTCTTAGTTTCTCTTTATTATGACTAACTTTATATATAGTATAACAATATAAAAATTCACAGTGCGGAATAAATATCATTGTGGGCACCATGCAATGTAAATTAACGTTCATACTCCTCCATATAACTTTGTAATGTTGTATATATGTAGAAATTCTAAAATAGTTTTTGGCCCACACTTTATTCAAAAGAAATGTTGTATGCAAAATAAACGTGAAGAGAGGGCTTTTTAGATCAATGGGGTACGTGATGTAACATGTGTGAATGTGTAGTTGATGTATTTGGCAGGGCCTAGAGAGGCATGTACGTGTATTACATATTCGAGAGAGGCATGGATAGAGGGGCCGGCGGGGGGGAGTGGGAGAGATAGCACGAGAAATGAGAGAGGTCTAGAGAGAGAGAGACGAATATGATGTCACGGCGAGAGATGCCCTTGAGTGTGTATATGCAAGGGGGGAGGGGACAGAGGCACGAGGAGAATTTTTTGTGTGTGGTGTATGTGTTGGTATGTGTGGGTGTGAGAAGATAACGAGACCTGGGGGCAGAGGGTGTGTCATCGCGTGAGGTCTGGTGGGCCGAGGTGAGGCCCTTGGTTCGGTTCCATCCCGCGCCACATTGGTCGGCCCGTGATGCATTTAGGGAGACCCATGGAAGACTAGTCGTACAAGACAAAGATAGCAGAGTCATGAAGGACTCTGTGTCCACTGACAAAGCCAGCTAGGATTTGTAACCCTAGGTCCTCGGACTAAGGTAAACCCTTATATCTGATATTACTATTCATCCAACCTAACATTAAGGGGCATCCTACAGAATGCTCTGCTAGAATCATACTCGTCTATTAGGAAGAGAGGTGGAGACAATGCGTGAGAGACGGGCCTAAAGATAATGTGCGTACGGGAGACATGTAGGCAGGTCTATGTATGTAGAAATGGTCGATGGGGATTGTGCGTGTGTATGCTTGTGAGAGGAAGAGTGCTTGTGATAAAGGTTAGTGAAAATTGTCGTAAGTGGTTACGAGAGGGAAGGATCATTATATCGAGAGCATGTCTGCGAGAAAGACACCTCAGGAGAGTGTGTGTGAGCAGGTGTGAGAGACCACCGATGGAGAGTGAAATTACACATAAAAGACTGATATACACATTGGTTAAAAGTATAAATTGTATCCAAATATTAGGATGGGATCATGATATTTGCAATTCGCATAAGGAACGGTCATTGATCCATCAGGCATGTATATTCTATCGAATTTGAGCATGTCTATGTTATTATTCTACATAATTGATCCACATAGTTAGTATTTTGAACTCCAGACAATGCATCGCTTTAGCAATCGAATATAAACGTGAGTATAGTTCATTTTGTGTGTGTAAAGCATATTATACATACAAAAGTTACACAATGAACATTATAAATAGCTAGCTATGAACTAGCATACATTTGAATTCAACTTAAGGTGGTTTAAAAAAGTCGAATTCAAAATGAAGTCCATTCAATTATTTGAATTCGATATCATGGCATTTGTAAATCATACCTAAATTATGGGGGCGCTAATCTTTGCTCTGCTTTTGTACATAATAGCATATATGGTCATGTACAAAATAGATTCAAATTTACCTCCTCCATTCCAAAATAATCATAGTTATAGGATTTTCAAGTGTCAAAATTTCAAAAATAAGCGCATAATTTAATGAGGTTTTCAAACATACAAGGTCAAATTTAACGTTGCCTATTTAGGTCAATCCTCAAAGTTCAAGAGTACTCTACACATGAATGCTTCTGTTTCAAAATTTCGAACGAAGCGCCAAAAGAGCCTCTACTAGCCCGAAACCGCGTGAGACCAATGTTTGGTAGAAGGAAATTACTGTTCTAACTCTGACCCGTGAAACCTACCAGCCCGACGTCCAAAGGTCTAAACCTGGGTAGGTTTGTAGCTTCATCTAGACACCACGCAACCGCCTCCGAAAAACATTCATACACAATGGCCGCCTAAGCACACATGCGCGCAGCCAAAATCGCTCCCGCTCACTATTTGGGACACCTGGGATTACCATCCTACCCCCGACCCGCAGTATGTCCAAAATTTAAGAGGGGGGCAAAGTTTGTACTTTTCCCAAATTTCAAACACGCGTGTCCCATCTATTCAAAAAAAAACAAAAATAAGCGCGTCCCAGACCCAAACTTGGTTCTCCCTTTGCTCCCCCCCCCCCCCCCGTCCGATTCCCCATGCGTACTCCGTGGGCACCAAAACTAACTCTCCACCAACCGTGAAACCCCGGCATCCTCCATCTGCCACCCCATCCCACCCATCAACCGCCGCCCTCCTCCATCACGTCGGAGCCGATACCCCGACGTCGTCGTCCACCACAACCGCAACCGCAATGCCCTCCACGGCTAGTAGTTGAAGCCAAGGCCGAGCTGTCCGTACCCGAGCCAGTTCAATTCAACCACGCCGTCTTGCGCCAACTTCGCCACCGTCCACCGCACCAGAGTTGTTCCCGCTATGCCGTCCTTCGCCGCCTCGGATCTTCTTAACCTTCGCCGACAGACGGCCACCGTAACACAGTCAACAATTTGGCCATGGGTTCGTCCAAGGCTGCACCCTCCTCCAAAACATCGGCTCCCCTAGTAAAAATAACAAAATCGCCGTGACATCCGGAGGACACAACACTGGCAACCAGAAATGGTACTCCTCTTCCCTTATTCGTGCAAATCTTACGTGTCTGCTTGCACAGTATTCATCCCACAGAAGACACTAGTTGACCGCTTCTTCCTGATACTAGATGTTCCTAGTAACTCACGATGCACAGGGTTTATCCTCATATACTATTTCACCTTAGCTAGAGGTCCGTCGCCCCCTGGATTTCAATTCCTAGTCAATTGATTCCCAATTAAAGGAAGCATTCCCCGGCGTAACAGGCGCTAGTCCGGCTATTACGCCAGGGAAGCATCGCCTCTGTGTTTACCTTAGGGGTGTGTGGGGCCTAGGAGCTGCTGGCGCCCGATCTGGAGGTCGGTCGGGCTTAAAGGGATGGCCGGGGGGTGCTACCAAGCACGGCAGTGGTGTGAGGTCGAGGGGAGGGCGGGGCGGCGGAGGCAGGGGTCCGAGCCGGTGGTCGCTAGTGGTTCGAGAAAGATCGTCAACAGTGACTGGCGGGAGGTGGACGAAGGCCATCTGCCCGTTCCTTGTAGATCGGACGGTTCATAAAAAAATCAACTTACCTATTTATTTTAAATCTACTGTTATTTTGATAAGATCACATGTGGTGGTGTGCTGGAGGAGTACCTACATTTCCCAGCCATCCCTGTGCTCATATATTACAAAATCATACGGAGTAGAATCTAATTTTGTTTGCCATGCAATGTTGTAGAGCTATCATATGTGTCCTATCATTTAATTTTAAACCACCTGCTATCTGCTGCTTTTACAGTGCACTAGTTTTGCAAACACTTCACCCATACTCTCACTATTGTTTTTTATGCATGGGTATTTCAGACTCTGCCAACCAGTTGATAGAAGCATGAAATAAAAGAGAGAAGCAGCTCCAGATTTCTTTGGGCTTAGGCAAGACATGTTTTAGTGTTACAAAGGGTGCGGTGTCAGCAGATGGAGATGGTAAACGCAGCTCTGGAGTTGATGATATCGCTCTCCATGAACCACCATCCCAGGTGCTTGCTTTAACTTCACGGTGTCATATGTGGTTGCATGTTGCATATGGTGTCTAGCTTGTATTCAAAAGGCCGAAGTCGGTCTTTATTAGGATAAGGAAAGATATTTTTTACATGAACCACCATCTCGGGAGCACCAGAAGACAAATAGCTAGTCAGGGCACTAGCCAAGCCAGTGACAAGCCCAGCACAGACATGCATCACCTGCAAGCCAATTAAAGAGCCACGATAGTGGCGAAGCAGCCCGCCTCCCACCAGGCTCTCAAGTCCTCGATGATCATGCTCACCACTCCAGCCGGATGTCTAGCTTGTATTGCTTCCAATTCGGTTAAATTGCATCTGCTTACCTTACACATTATACCTTTGAATATGACATGCCTTCCTGTTTTTGGTACATACTAGTCCATCTGTCTATTAACCATGTTCTTACATCAAACTAATGTTCTTGTGTATCCCTCATCAATCACTTATGATGAGACAGTCACCCCAGTGGGTTACTGTGAGAAAAGATCCACTTTTAAAGAATGCAGTGTCAGCCTCCCCTCATGATTCTCAAGAAACAGCAAGGCTAGATGAATATAGTGAACGTAGCTCTATAGTTGATGACCGCATTTTCCCTACACCAGCATCGCAGGTGCTTGCTCTAACTTGGCAGCGTGATATGTGGTTGCATGTTGCATATGGTGTCTAGATTGTAATTCTTCCAATCTGGTTAAATGGCATGTGCTATTCTGCTTAGTTTATACATTATACCTGTTAATGTGGCATGCCTTCCTATTTTTAGTACATAGTACATATGTCTATTAAGCATGTCCTGACATAAAACTATTGTTTTGTTTTGTATCCCGCATCAATAAATATGACGAGACACCTTTAGTATTTGAAGTGTGATATTAGTTGCATCTTTCATATGATTTATAGCATGCGCTGCTTCTAATTTGTTGAAACACCATTTATGATGGGACGCTTTTAACTTGGCAGAGTCATATTGGTTGCATCTTTCATGTGGTGTCTAGCTTGCATTGCTTCTTATTTGTTGAAATGGCTTCTGCTTAGTTTACACAAACAGTTGTGAATATGCCATGTCGTCCTGTTTTTCATACATATTCCATCCTGGTATCATGTGTTTGCCTTACATCAAAGTAGTGATTGTCAGTATCATGCACGAATGAGTTCTGAAGAGTGAATTTTATTGCTTTTTCTTGTCGGTTTTACTTGACAATTCAAAATCAATAAAGCGGAAGGAAATTAGCAAGGCAACGGATAAAGGTGCTCCTTCCAAACGGAGGGCCTCTACAGATTCTACTCCGCCACCCCCAAGAAGATTTGCAAGACAACACATGCATAGACACTCAACGTAGTTGTGTTGATGATGAGCACGTCTCCCCTAGTGCACCATCACAGGTGTTCCCTCTAACTTGGCACTGTTATATGTGGTTGCATGTTATGTATGATGTCTAGCTTGTATTGCTTCTAATTTTGTTGAATTACATCTGCTTACTTTACACATTATACTTGTGAATAAGACACATGTTCCTGTTTCTAGAACATACAATATCTGTCTATCACACCATGTTCTTACATCAAAGTACTACTGTTGTGTAACCTGCAACAATCACTTATCATAAGACACGTTTGACTTGGGAGTATGATATAGGTTACATTCTTTTCTAGCTTGTACTACTTCTAATTTGTTGAAATGGCACTTATGATGAGACAGTTTTAACTTGGTAGAGTGATATTCTTTGCATCTTTCATATGGTGTCTAGCGTTCATTGCTTCTAATTTGTTGAAATGCCTTCTGCTTAGTTTACACATCATAGCTGTGAATATGCAATGCTATCCTTTTTTCTTACACATTCATTCGTCCTATCATGCGGTCGCGTTACATTTAAGTAGGGCTCTCATCAGCATCTGGCATCAATGAGTTCTGAAAAGAGAATTTTTATTCATTTTTCTTGTGGGTTTGACTTGACAAGGCAACACAATTAAGAAAGATCAAGGAAAAAAATAAGGCAGGGACTGATGGCGGTCTTCCGGCGAAACCGGCATCCCAGGTGCTTTCTCTAGCTTGGCAGTGTGATATTGTCTTGCATGTTGCATACAATGTCTAGCTTGCATTGCTTCTTATTTGTTGAAATGGCTTCTGCTTAGTTTACACAAATAGTTGTGAATATGCCATGTCGTCCTATTTTTCGTACATATTCCATCGTGGTATCATGTGTTTGCCTTACATCTCGCACTCTTTTCTAGCTTGTACTACTTCTAATTTGTTGAAATGGCACTTATGGCGAGATAGTTTTAACTTGGTAGAGTGATATTCTTTGCATCTTTCATATGGTATCTAGCGTTCATTGCTTCTAATTTGTTGAAATGCCTTCTGCTTAGTTTACACATCATAGCTGTGAATATGCAATGCTATCCTTTTTACTTACACATTCATTTGTCCTATCATGCGGTCGCCTTACATTAAAGTAGGGCTCTCGTCAGCATCTAGCATCAATGAGTTCTGAAAAGAGAATTTTTATTCATTTTTCTTGTGGGTTTGACTTGACAAGGCAATACAATTAATAAAGAGGAAGGAAAAAAATAAGGCAGGATCGATGGCGGTCTTCCTGAAACCGCATCCTGTGTGCTTTCTCTAGCTTGGCAGTGTGATATTGTCTTGCATGTTGCATACAATGTCTAGCTTGCATTGCTTCTTATTTGTTGAAATGACTTCTGTTTAGTTTACACAAACAGTTGTGAATATGCCATGTCGTCCTGTTTTTCGTACATATTCCATCTTGGTATCATGTGTTTGCCTTACATCTCGCACTCTTTTCTAGCTTGTACTACTTCTAATTTATTGAAATGACACTTATGGCGAGATAGTTTTAACTTGGTAGAGTGATATTCGTTGCATCTTTCATATGGTGTCTAGCTTTCATTGCTTCTAATTTGTTGAAATGCCTTCTGCTTAGTTTACACATCATAAGATGTGAATATGCAATGCTGTGAATATGCAATGGCACTAATGATAAGAGACCTTTAACTTGGTAGTGTGATGTTTGCATCTTGCATATGATTTATTTCTTGTACTGCTTCACATTTGTTTAAACGCCAGTTATGACGAGACACTGTTAACTTGACAGAGCGATATTTGTAGCATCTTTCATATGGTGTCTACCTTCCATTACATTGCTTCTAATTTAGTGAAATGTCTTCTGCTTAGTTTACACATCATAGTTCTGATTATCTCATGACGTCCTGTTTTTCGTACATATTACATCCTCCTATCATGTGGTTGTCTAACATCAAAGTTCATTCCGTCTGTATCACACATCAATTTGTTCTGAAGAACTAAATTGTTATTCCTTTTTTTTGTCGGCTTGACATAACATGGCACAGAGAAAGAGGAAGGAACACATAATGACAGGGGATGGTGTTAGTACTAAGGACACACGGAAAGGGAAGCGGAAGAATCCTGCAGATTCTGCTGGTACTGATGGTGCAATAGAAGGTCAAAGTCCAGCGGAAAATTGTACAAACAGGGTATCCCGTGCTACACGAGCTGCAAAACAAGCCAAATAGAAACCAATAGCTACCACCAAACAAGTAGAGACATCCCTAGTTGTTACAACACCTTCCATAGTACAACCAGCTGCATGAGTTACTCGTTTGTCAACTCAGCTAGCAGCATGTTCCCAAGCTCCCTTGCCACCTGACACTACTTTCAAAGCACTCTTGACAAAAGACAAGTTGGCAAGATCAGATGAACTTTGTGATCTTCAACAGCAAGAAGGTAGTTGCTGGAGTCAAGTTACAGTTGCATGCTTCTTTATATGTAGTCTCAAGTTTGATGTACACTAACACTTCCTATGTTCGTTGTTGGACTAGCACCTAGGCACAAGAGGAAACAAACATCAGGGATAATGCTCGATAGGTTAACTAAATCTAGAGGAGGAAGAATGGAGATCCATTTTGAGGCAGGTTTAAAAAGGCCACGTGATGCTACAAAGTCAGCCAAGTTAGTATCAGAGGCAGCGGTTGGCGTTAGGTGTCATGCACGTATCCTCCCAACATGGATTCAGTAGAGGAATGACAAAGACGAAACCCAGTTCAACACCTTCCTCAACCATTTATCTGTAAGTATGGTTATGTATGGAAACTAGTAATATCGTCTTACTCTGTTCCATACTTTCTAGGTTGCTGATAATGAGACTGCCATAATTTTCAACATATGAGGTTCAAGTTGGATAGCCAAGATGATGCAACCAGACAAGCTTGCACCCATGTTTTCAAGTCTCCTCTACGACAGTATCGGTATAACTTGAGGAAAACTCACTTTGAAGGCAAGGCTAACAGTGAACTTGCCCAAACATCTTCAGCAGAAAATATATTGGACGAAGACAGGAGAGGCCTCGTTAAACACTGGTCTGATCCAAAGTATCAGGTACGTTATATGCATGTGATCAGATCACATGTTGAACTCCTATTTACGTATGTGCCTCACAAATATATCTTCTTGTAGGCGAACTGTTCAAAGAACAAGGCCAACCGTATGAAAGTGAAACTCCAACAGACGACAGGATCTCGTAGCTATATTGCACACTGCGAGGCTCTTGTAATTAGCTGTTGTTTCACTCTTTTCGCTATGCCATATTATCATATCTATATCCAAATGCAGAGGAAAGCCCACAAGGACCAAAAAGTACCTGAACCAAACGCTGCGGAAATCTTCAAGGACTGTCACACCAGCAAGACGAAGGGCATGACTACACCGCCAAAGCCGTGTAAGTCCTTAATCCTCATGCCTTTTAACTACTACTTACTCTGACTTGTGCATTGAACTGCATGGTTTGTAGCCAATGTCTATTACTCTTTTCAATTTTATACACAATTGTCTTAGCGTATCATTGCACCTTACAAGGTTTAAAAGAGAGGAGTGATGCTCCTTTGATCTTGATCTGTAATCTAGTTCCGTGCTGGATTTGTCCACACAACGTTACAATTGCCTGTTTGTCTGCTCTCAGTTGTTTTGTGGTATGAATGATGTCATACTATGCTTACCATATTATAAACTTTGTCTCTTTATCCTTAGCTGTCAATACAATGTGAAGAAATATACAATACATTAGCTATGGTACATGGTCATATGTTTGGAACCTGGTTTTATTATGTACTTTGTAGTAAAATACAACTAATATTTTACACGGGCTCAACAGAATAAATTGTGTATATAGACCAAACCTATTTTGTTTGGTTTTGTTGCCTCCTTAATATCTTATGTTCTGGTACTACTAATGTAAAAACTCAAATTTTCAGGAAGCTATGGAAAAAATGGTGGAACCGCTACCTTCTGAAGGTGACGAGGCAACTATAACCTCACCTCTTGCTGCAGTGGGTCAGTACTTGTCCACTAACAGTGCCAAAAGCATGTTCCTGCGTAATATTGGGTTGGTTGTTAAGGCAATCTTGTCCAAACTGCCTCATAATCAAGATATGCAAGCTCAAAACAATATTATATCTGCACTCCAGACACAAGTCCATTCCTTAACAGAGACCCTTTGTGAAACAAGGACAGCCATTGTTCGATGTCGTCAAGATATGCATGCTTTTGAAACCAGACTATCAGACATTTGCTATGTTGTTCAGGAGCCTAGGAGAAATGAAGGCAAAGGGTATAGTGCTCCATCGAACAATACATCATGAAAACGTACCGGTCAGGTCAAATGAACTGAGCTTCTGAATTTCTGGTGGTGCATTTATTTCCAGACTGTTAAATTTTATGCCAACCTTCCTTTTGTTTTATGGTTGTAATTTGTTTTGTTGCGATACAAAATTTGTTCTTAACATGCAGCCACCGGCTGAAGAAAATAGCAAGCCATTTTTGTATAGTGTAGGGTATTCCCTATATTTGCACTGGTGGCGAACTTGTATGCCCAGCGGATGTAATCTGTGCAATCGCCTTAATAGCCTAGCGTTAGTTTTGGGCTTATTTATTTCCTAGTCTTCTTTTTCCTTGGTTTGTTAGTGGCGGCAACAACCATGGGCCATATACGGACCGTGGTAACCTTGACCCTGCTAAAGGCCGTAGGATCCATGGGCCTCCTACGGGCCGTCGGATAAATGGGCCTCCAACGGGCCGTCGAATCGGTGGGCCTCAGGCCATCGGATAAATGGGTCCACATGGGCCGTAAACGGGCATAATTGGTATCGGGCCAGCATGGTAACGGGTCGTTAACAGGCTGGAAGACAGCAAAGGCTTAATTCCGTCACACGCATAACGGGTCGTTAATGGGCCAGAATATAGGACGGGCTGGAAACGGTGCAACGGGTTAACAGGCCACAAACAGGCCGATTCTAGCCACGGGCCGAATTTGGCCCATTAGGGGAACATGCCAGTAACGGGCCAGAAGTAATCGAGGGGCGGAAAGGAGCCCAAGAACGTATGGGTCGTTAGTAGGCCGAAAGCTAACACGGGCTGGAAACGTCCCATGTGAATCATGGGCCGTTAATGGGTACAAAGAAATTTACTATAAATTATGGGCTAGAGTCACCGTGGGCCACTAAAGGGCCTAAAGATACGGAAGGCCTCATATGGGCCGAAAGACGTCGTGGGCCATACATGGGCCGAAAGTGAAACGGGCTGGTGTTATATTCGACGGCCCACATGACGTTGTTGGGCCCATTTTGGGAAGGCCCTAACGGGTCGTGAGTTACCGATCCATAAAATGGGCTATTTGCGAACAGACCGTTAACACACTTTTCATGGGCTGGCCCGCTAACTTTTGACCAAGTCAAATAGGCCGGCCTTTGTAAGCTAAATGGGCCAGTGGTGGTCCGTCGCACGTGTCGACATACCATAGGCGCCTATCTGACCCAATGACGAGCTGACACGTGTTTCCTTCAGCCAATGAGAATTTTACACGTGGAAAATCACCATTGGTCCGGATGTTAATGGGTTATCGGATCCAAACCGGACCCGGTAGCTTAACGGCGACTCGTTATGGTGGATGCCACGTGTCGGTCACCCTTGACGAAAGAACTTCTATGACGCGTGATTTATCGTCATGGAAGTGGACACTTGCATGATGATAATTTTGGCAATGTCATGGAACACTTCTACGACAGCACAGGTATGACTATCTTGATTCTGTCATAAAATCGTCATGGATGTACATACATGACAGAAAAGGTGACCTACTGTGACAAACATGTATCATCGTGAAAGTGTTTTTTTTGTAGTGTGTGGACCTTCTTTTCTGGTTTGACCGAGTGAGATTTTGGACCTCCGGGGCCGCTACTTCTGGGACTTCTCCCATGGAGATTGATGAGGAGAAGGCTGATGCAGATACCGCAGACATGGCCACCTCTTGATTGGGTATGATACCGCAGACACGCATACGCCTTATCAGCTATTATGGTGGTTGACTGGAATCTTACTATCGAGTGATTTTAGTGCCAACAGATGTTATCCAACTTCCGGACAATGATGAAGATGAACATCCGAGGAGTGCAAGAAGAAGGGGTAGGGCCTTGAGCAAGAGAGTGTCTTCCGGTCGGGCGTCTCGCCCGCTGTCCAAGCCCGTCGTTCAAGAGCTTGGTGACTCGTCTCGAGCTGTTGTTTCTTTTGTTGTCCCTCTATCGACTAACAAGCCTCCAGTGTCGACTGTTCAAACTTTGGGTCCGACTCGGCAGCCCCAAACTATGATCCCTCCAGCTGCGTCATCGACTCCAGCATCGTCTCAGTTCAGTCTGCATCATGTCCCGGAGGACCAAACAGGAGCCGCCAAGGAAGCAATTATCCAAGCTGGCCTGATGATGGACCGACTGAAGGTGGTGTATGAGACCAACAAGGCTGCTTACGACTCCAGTTCTGCCCTCTAGACCAATGTCCGAGTAAGTACGATTGCAAGTTGATTTCCGGTTGGCTTTTCTTAAGCTTGAACCTTGCTCTGTTAGGATATGCTATCTGAAAACTACTGCTTTATTATTCGTAAGATGTCCATGGATGAGCGTTTTGGAACCTTTAGTGTGCATCTATCATGAGTCTGTGCCTTGCATCTGTACATCCACTAGGTGTTTTCTGTTGTTGTGTAGTTCTTCCACTTGAGCCAGTTAGGTCGTGTCGAGTGGGTACCTGGTCCAGTGGGGGCACGCTGAGTGCACCCACTGGGTGTAGTCCCCGAGACCACCGTTGAATGTTCGATTCGGCGGGGGTCTTTAGGATATGTTTGTTTGTAGTTCTTCACTCGGGTCGGTCGGGCCATGCCGAGTGGGTAATGGATCCAGTGGGGGCACACTGAGTGCACCCACCGGGTGTAGTCCCGAGACCGCTATCGACTACGGGGAGTCGGCGGGGGTCTGAGAATAATGGATTTTTTTTCTCTCCACTCGGGTCGGGCAGGCCGTACCAAGTGGGAAATTGAACCAGTGGAGGCACGCTGAGTGCATCCACTGGGTGTAGTCCCTGAGACCATTGTCGAATGTTTGATTCGGCGGTGGTCTTAGAGCTCCTTTAATAATAGCAATTTGAACTTGCTCTTCTTTACTCGGAAGTAAAGCATCTTTGTTTTTGTTGACTGAATTTTCTTTTTGTTGATCGCAGAAATCTTGTGAGCTTGGGACTCAGTACGCCGCCCTGGAGAAGGAGAAGATCCAACTCAAGCTTCATCTGGAGCTTACCAAGAAGAATCTGAAGGACGCCCAGGATGAAGTAACGACCATGGGAGGCAACAGCTTGCTGATTGTATGCTTTGATATTTCTTCTTTTCCATCCTTTGAACTGAGTGATTCCACTGAACAGATGTGCGTAGTGAAAACCATCAACTCCAAGCATGACTGAGGAATGTTATTTCTTTAGACACCATGAAGCAGGCATTGGAGAAGAAATAAACTAATCTTGCGGGGGCGCAGAAGGTGGCTCGTGAGAAGACTGAACTAGCCAAGAGAAAGCTGGCTTTAGTCGGCAAACTGGAAGAGGAAAATGCCAATCTGAAGACTGCTGTCGACGAGGCAAAGAGAGAAGCTGCACAACTGAAAGAAGAGAAGGTGGCCCTGGCTGACAAGGTGGATGAGCTCACTCGGAAGAGGGACGAGCTAGAGGTTTACTTGGGAGGTCTTGCCAAGAAGTTGTACGTCATGCTTGAAGGTACCTTTCTCCACCCGAAGAATCCAGAAAACCGAGGTTATATAATTCTGCTGTCTACTCATCTTTCTCCCTTGTGCAGAGTTCTGTCAGGATTTTGAGTAGGAGACCGAGCGGATTGAACCAGGCTTGGACCCCACAAAGTCACTCGTCAAAGATGAAGCCGTGATGAATGCCATGTGACTTCAAGCTCATCCTGACTGTGTCTTGGGGTACATCGCTCGACTGAAGGTTGCGTTGTCCAAGATAGACCAAGAGTTGTCCGGAGGACAGACTTCAGAATGACCTCGAGTCACTGATGGTTCGGCTCAATGAAATTCCTAGTCGAGTGCAGGCGTGGAAGAAATCAGCTGCTCGTTGTGGAGCCGACATGGCTCTTTCACTCGTCAGAGTCCATTGTAAGGATGACAAGGAAGAAAAGCTGAAGGCTCTCCAAGTGGCGAACACGAAGAAACTCCAGTTCCAATCCTTCATGGAGACCTTTACTGAAGCAGCCACTCACATAGCTGACGACATCGACTTGGACACCTTCGTCGAGCCAGTGAGTCCTCCTCCCACCGAGTGAAGAAAAAACTTTAATGATCCGAACTTATTTGCCTCGGGATGTCGAGTGATCGTGTAACCATTAAACTCTTTCGGGCATGTCGCCCGAGTACTTTTGCTTGCGGTTCTGAAACTTGCCGGATTTATCCAAACTTGGTGGTTTTATCCGAATATTGCTTTCTCACTTCCAGAGTGTTTTGTGTGCTTGGATTTTTTGACTTAGGCGAAGCTGGTTCGCGGCTAAGCCCTCCAAGTGGGAGGATTGCTCCTCACTCGGAGTGATTTTGTAACTTAGGTGAAGCTGGTCCACGGCTAAGCCCTCCGAGTGGGAGGATCGCTCTCCACTTGAAGTGATTTTGTAACTTAGGCGAAGCTGGTCCACGGCTAAGCCTCCGAGTGGGAGGATCGCTCTCCACTCGGAGTAGTTTTCTAACTTAGGCGATGCTGGTCCGCAGCTAAGCCTCCGAGTGGGAGGATCGCTCTCCACTCGGAGTAGTTTTCTAACTTAGGCGATACTGGTTCACGGCTAAGCCCCCGAGTGGTAGGATTGCTCTCCACTCGAAGTAGTTTCTAACTTAGGCGAGTACGGGGTTGCAGCTAAGCCCCCGAGTGGGAGGATTGCTCTCCACTTGGAGTAGTTTTGTAACATAGGCGAAACAGGTTCGCGGTTAAGCCCCCGAGTGGGAGGATTGCTCTCCACTCGGAATAGTTTTTATCTTAGGCGAGTACGGGGTCGCGGCTAAGCCCCCTGAGTGGGAGGGTTGCTCTCCATACGGAGTAGTTTTTAACTTAGGCAAGTACGGGGTTGCGGCTAAGCCCCCGAGTGGGAGGACTGCTCTCCACTTGAAGTATTTTTGTAACTTAGGCGAAACAGGTTCGCGGCTAAGCCCCCGAGTGGCAGGATTGCTCTCCACTCAGAGTAGTTTTAAACTTAGGTGAGTACGGGGTCGCGGCTAAGCCCCCGAGTGGGAGGATTGCTCTCCAATCGGAGTAGTTTTTAACTTAGGCAAGTATGGGGCCGCGGCTAAGCCCCCGAGTGGGAGTATTGCTCTCCACTCGGAGTAGTTTTGTAACATAGGCGAAACAGGTTCGCGGCTAAGCCCCCGAGTGGGAGGATTGCTCTCCACTCGAAGTAGTTTTTATCTTAGGCGAGTACGAGGTCGCAGCTAAGCCCCCTGAGTGGGAGGATTGCTTTCCACTCGG
Organism: Aegilops bicornis; assembly: GCA_021605145.1. NCBI lineage: Eukaryota > Viridiplantae > Streptophyta > Magnoliopsida > Poales > Poaceae > Aegilops > Aegilops bicornis. The sequence goes on from CM038675.1 coordinate 580,288,475, forward strand.
AGTAGTTTTTAACTTACGCGAGTACGGGGTCGCGGCTAAGCCCCCGAGTGGGAGGATTGCTCTCCACTCAGAGTATTTTTGTAACTTAGGCAAAACAGGTACGCGGCTAAGCCCCCGAGTGGGAGGATTGCTCTCCACTTGGAGTAGTTTTTAACTTAGGCGAGTATGGGTTTGCGGCTAAGCCATCGAGTGGGAGGATTGCTCTCCACTCGGAGTAGTTTTGTAACTTAGGAGAAACAGGTTCGCAGCTAAGCCCCCGAGTGGGAGGATTGCTCTCCACCTGGAGTGATTTTGTAACTTAGGCGAAACAGGTTCACGGCTAAGCCCCTTAGTGGGAGGATTGCTCTCCACTCGGAGTAGTTTTTAACTTAGGCAAAACAGGTTCGCGGGTAAGCCCCCAAGTGGGAGGATTGCTCTCCACTCGGAGTAGTTTTGTAACTTAGGTGAAACAGGTTTGCGGCTAAGCCCCCGAGTGGGAGGATTGATCTCCACTCGGAGTAGTTTTTAACTTAGGCGAAACAGGTTCGCGGCTAAGCCCCCGAGTGGGAGGATTGCTCTCCACTCGGAGTATTTTTGTAACTTAGGCGAGTATGGGGTCGCGGCTAAGCCCCTGAATTGGAGGATTGCTCTCAACTCGGAGTAGTTTTGTAACTTAGGCAAAACAGGTTAGCGGCTAAGCCCCCGAGTGGGAGGATTGCTCTCCACTTGGAGTAGGTTTTAACGTAGCTGAGTACAGGGTCGTGGCTAAGCCCCCGAGTGGGAGGATCGCTCTCCACTCGGAGTGATTTTGTAACTTAGGCGAAAAAGGTTCGCGGCTAAGCCCCCGAGTGGGAGGATTGCTCTCCACTCAGAGTAGTTTTGTAACTTAGGCAAAATAGGTTCGCGACTAAGCCACCCACTGGGGGATTTGACCACATATTTGTGCGACAACAATCATTAAGTGACTGCAGGAATCATGTCTTGATAAATGACTTAACAAGTACTCTTATGACATCTTGATAATCCGACTGTCAAGTATAGAAACGATGGAGAAGATCTGCGTTCCAGGCACGCGATTCGTCAATCTTCTTTGCGAAGTTGTAGAGGTGGTAGGCTCCATTGTTCAGCACCTTGGTGATGAGGAAGGGGCCTTCCCACACGAGGGAAAGCTTGTGAGGCCGTTGTTGATCCACTCGGAGCAGAAGGTCTCCTTCTTAAAATGATCGACCTTTGACGTTCCTAGCGTGGAACCGACGAAGGTCTTGTTGATAAACAGTCGACCAAATCAAAGCCATGTCTCGCTCTTCTTCCAGAAGGTCTACTGCATCTTGACGCGCTTGCTCTGCCTCAGCCTCCGAATAAAGTTCCACTAGAGGCGCATTGTGAAGCAGATCACTCGGTAACACGGCTTCAGCCCCATACACCATGAAGAAAGGGGTTCAGTTGGTGGATCGGTTGGGAGTTGTCCTCAATCCCCATAGGACAGATGGTAGCTCAGTTACCCAAGCCCCAGCTGCATGCTCTAGGTTTCAACCCTTGGAGGATTAGGCCATTTCCTCTCTCGGCTTGCCCATTGGACTGCGGGTGCGCAACGGACGCGTAATCCACCTGAGTGCCCTGAGAAGCGCAGAACTCCCTGAATTCTTCCAATCGAAATTTGAGTCGTTATCTGTGATAATGTTGTGTGGAACTCCATATCGAAATACCAACTCTTTTATAAAACGGATGGTTGTGCTTGAGTCTAAGTTCTTGATAGGCTTTGCCTCAATCCATTTGGTGAACTTGTCGACTGCTACAAGCAAATGAGTGAAGCCACTCCTGCCAGTCCTGAGAGGTCCAACCATATCCAAACCCCACATTGCGAACGGGCAGACGAGTGGAATGGTTTTCAAGGTAGATGCGGGCTTGTGGGACTTGTTTGCATAGAATTAACATCCCTCGCACTTCTCGACGATTTCCTTTGCTGCTTCATTGGCTTGTGGCCAGTAGAATCCTGCTCGAAGAGGACGCATGGTGACCACAAGTCCCCTAGTGGATCTCATCCAATATCAGTCGACCCTCTTCTGGAGAGATACATCGCTGAGCCACGCCAGTAACACTTTCTCTATAGAGTTGTCCTCTTATTACTGTGAAGGCCTTGGACTTGCGGATGATCTGACGTGCTTCAACTTCATCCTCTAGAAGCTCCTGCCTGAGCAGATATGCAATATATGGCACTGTCCAGTCGAGGGTGATTACCAGAATCTCCATAACTAAGTCGATAACTGCTGGCACCTCGACTTCAGTCGGATTGGTAGGACTTATTGGTTGGGGAGGTTCTTCAGTAAAGGGATCTGCTTGTACTGATGGGGTATGGAGATGCTCCAGAAACACATTACTGGGGATAGGCTTCCGAGTGGAACCTATTTTTGCCAGGTCATCAGCTGCTTGATTCTTGATTCGGGGTATGTGGTGGAGCTCCAATCCTTCAAACTTCTTTTCCAACTTCCTTACTGCATTGCAGTATCCGGTCATGGCTGGGTTCCTGACGTCCCACTCTTTCATCACTTGATTAACTACCAAATCCAAGTCGTCGTAGACCATCAGGCGACGGACGCCGAGTGAGATGGCCATAAGCAACCTGTAGAGGAGTGCTTCATATTCAGCTTCATTATTGGAGGAACCAAAGTGAATCTAGAGGACATAACTGAGTTTATCGCCTCTTGGGGACACCAGGACCACTCCGCCACCAGAACCATTCAATATCTTAGATCCATCAAAGAACATGGTCCAGTGTTTCGAGTGTACTTGAGTCGGCTGCTATTGCTCAATCCACTTGGCCAAGAAATCCGCGATTGCTTGAGACTTGATCGCCTTCTTTGCCTCGAACTTGATATCCCAAGGAAAAAGTTCAACTGCCCACTTAGCCACTAGGTCGGTTGCATCTCGATTGTTCAAGATTTCAGACAACGAAGCATCGCTGACGACTGAAACCGAGTGGTCTTGGAAATAATGTGCAACTTTCTTGGCAGTCAAATAAATTCCATAAACAAGCTTCTGATAATGCGGATACCTTTGCTTGGATTGAGTCAAGATTCAGAGATGTAATACACTGGGCGTTGAACTTTATAGGCCTTGCCTTCTTCTTCTCGCTCCATTGTGAGCATTGTGCCGACAACTTGACCAGTGGCTGCAATATATACCAGTAGAGGCTCTTTGCTGATCGGAGCAGCAAGCACCGGCTGGGTGGAAAGCAGGGCTTTGAGCTCCATAAATGCTGCTTCAGCTTCAGGAGTCCACTCGAATGTATCAGACTTTTTCATCAGTCGGTAAAGAGGCAATGCCTTTTCACCAAGACGAGAAATGAATCGACTTAATGCAGCAAGACAACCTGTAAGCTTCTGAACGTCATGCACATGCACTGGGTGTTTCATTCGGAGAATTGCACCAATCTTTTCGGGATTTGCATCAATCCCTCATTCAGAAACGAGAAAACCGAACAACTTTCCTCCAGGAAATCCAAATGTGCACTTGGACGGATTCAGCTAAATGTCATATCTTCTCAGATTGGCAAAGGTTTCAGCGAGGTCAGACAACAGGTCGGAACTATTGCATGACTTAACCACGATATCATCCATATATGCCTCCACATTCCGACTGATCTGAGTGAGCAGGCACTTCTGGATCACGCGCATGAATGTGGCGCCGGCATTTTTGAGACCGAAAGGCATGGTGACATAGCAAAAACACCCGAACACGGTGATGAAGGCCGTTTTTATTTCATCGGGACCATATAGTCGGATCTGATGGTACCCGGAATAAGCATCCAGAAAAGACAAATGCTCACACCCCGTAGTCGAGTCGACTATCTGATCGATGTGGGGGAGCGAAAAATGATCTTTCGGGCAGGCCCGATTGATATGCTTGAAATCAATACACATACGAAGTGAATTATCCTTTTTGGGGACCATGGCGATGTTGACGAGCCACTCGGAGTGGTATATCTCGCGGATGAACTCAGCTGCCAAGAGCCGAGCCACTTCCTCGCCAATCGCCTTCCTCTTTTCTGCGGCAGACCGACGGAGATGCTCTTTGACTAGTTTGGCCCTGGAGTCAACACGCAAACGATGCTCAGCCAGTCCCCTGGGTGCACCTGCCATATTTGAAGGTTTCCATGCAAAGATGTCCCAGTTCTCATGGAGGAACTGGATGGGCGCGACTTCCTATTTGTTGTCGAGTGTCGGTGAGATATGGGTCGGAGCAGCCGTGGGATCTTCCGGGTGAATGTGAACTGGCTTCGTCTTGCCGGCTGACTGAAAAGCGGATTCAGAAGCGGGCTTCTTGGCTCAGAGCAGATCACTTGGATCGGCATTCTTCTTGTATTCCTCCAGTTCTACCACTGCCATTTGCTCGTCAGCAATCTTGGACCCCTTCTGGAGGCATTCCTCTGCTCTTTGCCTATTCATAGTGGCCGTGATCACACCCTTGGGTCTGGGCATCTTCAGCTTAAGATACACATAGCATGGACGGGCCATGAAACGAGCATATGCCGGTCTGCCCAAAACAGCATGATAGGCACTATGAAAATCCACTACCTCAAACGTTAACTTCTCCTTGCGAAAATTCTTGGAATCACCAAAAACCACGTCCAGAGCAATCTGTCCATGTGACTTTGCCTTCTTCCCTGGGATGAATCCGTGGAATTTCATGTTGCTTTCACTGAGTTAGGACATCGGAATGCCCGTCCCCTGGAGGGTCTCAGCATACAGAATGTTCAGACCACTACCACCGTCCATGAGAACTTTAGTCGGCCGGGTGCCCCCAACGACTGGGTCGACCACCAAAGCTTGCGGCCCGAGGTTAGCAACGTGAGCTGGGTGATCGGACTGGTCAAATGTAATGGGAGTCTTTGACCACTTCAGGTATGTCGTAGTTACCGGAGCAACCATGTTCACCTCCGTGTTTGTTACTTTCAGTCGACTTTTGCTCTCAATGTCAGCAAAAATCACCAAGGTAGCATTGACCTTCGGGTAACCATCATCCTTTTCCTCATCTTCGTCCTTATCAGAGTCCTTCTCACTGGGCTGACCCTCCTGAAGCTGAATCAGAGTCCGTGACCGCCGAGTGGTATGCTTGGGCAGAATCAAGTTACCCTCTTCATCCTTCTTCGTGTGAATGTGACACGGCAAATCCAGGACATCCTGGCCGGACTGATCCTTCAACTTTTTGGGCACCCACGACCCCTTGGGTTTTCCTTTAAACTTTCCTTGGGTATTTACCACTACTGCTTCAGCCTGTGCAGTGGCTTCGGCCTTGCGTTTCTGTTTCCGACTAGGGTTTCCACCCCCGGTGTCATGGTCGACTGTCTTCCCTTTGCCATTGCGGAGTCGGTCTTCCTCTTCGCCATTCGCATACTGAGTGGCTATTTCCATCATCTGATTCAAATTCATGGCCTCGGAGCAACGGAATTTTAGTGTGAGCTCTCTGTACCGCACGCCTTCCTGAAAGCGCAGACGGCTTGGTGCTCTGAAACATTCTCCACCAGGTGATGAAGTGTAGTCCACCGCTGGATGTAATCCCTCAAAGTTTCATTGGGCTTCTGGACACAGTGCTGCAACTCAGATAGCCCAGCGGGGCGCTTGCAAGTGCCTTCGAATGTCTTGATAAACACTTGGGCCAAATCTTCCCAACAGAATATGCTTCCAGGAGCCAACTGATCCAACCAAGCCCTAGCCGAACCTTCAAGCATCAAGGGGAGGTGCTTCATGGCTACTTCGTCGTTGCCTCCACCAATCTGCACTGCCACTTGGTAATCTTCTAACCATGTGTCTGGCTTCGACTCGCCGGTAAACTTGCTTACTCCCACAGCCTGTCCAGTGGCTGCCCGAATGGCTCTGCTGAAACATTCGGGCCCAGAAACGAACGCCCTGCTTCCACTCGGACGATCTCTGTCTAGCCTTTCTCTATTAGCTCTGCCCTGTCAACCAAGCCCTGTGCGAGGACTGACCTTGCATCGAACCCATGCTCCCTTGGGTCGACTGGAATTCTCGGCTCGTCACCATACGGGCGCCTGTCATCATACCGCCGGGGCGCGTATGAACCACCCCTCAGAGGGGGCGTAGGCACTCGACGGTGGCCATCACGGCAATACCGAGGATCAAACATCCCGTGGCCTCGACCAAGGTACTGGTCCTGGTGATAGCCATGATCTTCACGCCATGAAGGCAATCTTGGGTTGTGTGCCGACTGAACTGTGTTGTGCGACTGAGAAACAGCTGAGTTCTGTTCCCCGGCCGCCCTGAGCACTGCTCGAATCTGCTGCAACCCTCTACCAGCCTCGGAACAAGATGGCTGGATTGAATCTGCAATACATGCAGCTGCTACAACATTCTGGATTGGGGTACGGTATACCTGACAATCTTCACGGGGCCCAGTCTGAAACAATTGTCGCTACCGTCGACTGGAACCTGGAATTTGCCTGCGGACACGGTCGTCGAGTGCTTGCTGAAGATTCTCCAGTCGCGTACGCTCAGCCAGGGTGGCTAAACGCGCAGCCTCCAAAGCCCGAGCCTCGGAGGTCTCCCCAATGATGGGGGTCTTGAGAGCCTGATTGTTTCTGCGATGCAGCTCTTCCCTCTGCTCCACGGTGAGGGCTTGAGGTTAATACTCGTCGTTGTCGCACGATGGGCCACCGCTATCGCCTCCGCCGCGGTAGAATCTGGGCGGAATGCGCTGGTAATCGACCATGAGGACTTCCGCCGCAGGATCATTGCTCTCGCACTCGGAAAGCGTATCCGACTGGCCAGTAGGCAGATCGAACAACGCATAGATAGATTTATTGGGATCAATCGCCGCGATTTGAGGGGTGGTCAACTGACGAGCCACCGCATGCTTCACCCATCGCTGGAGCCGCGAGCGACCGGATCGCTTGCGGCGGCGGACAGCGGGAAGCGAAGACGCCACGGGAGCCGACTGATACTGAGTCAACGGCTTCCGCAGGAGGACGCCGCAGGCACTCGCACGGAAGTGCGCCACCCCGCGAATGGGGAGAGCCTCGACGTCGAGGGGGCCTTCTTGAATCCAGGCGGAGTCGGCGGCGATGAAGTGAGCGCGCCGAGACGGATCTTGTGACCCAGGGTCAATCCACCGCCGTAAACCATGTTGATGTAGATCAAAGAACGCAACCTCATCGGAAATTGCTCAGATGCTTGCCCCATGGTGGGCGCCAACTGTCGTGGGAACGGATCTGACAGTAGAGTATGGGGGTACGTAGGAGAGGGCAGAGTCCTAGCTACGGTGAAGTTGTACACTCGGATTTACGAGTTCAGGACCCTCTCGGAGGAGGGAAAAGCCTACGTCTCGGTGCTGCTGGAGCTTTGTTAATTGGAGTGTTGTGTTACAGGGGGTGCGAACCCTTGTGCAAGAGGGGAGGGTGGCTTATATAGAGTGCGCCGGCCCTTCATTGCCCTCAGTTACACCAGGGTTCAATGAGAGTTAAGTCTTGAACGTTACTGGTAACGCCCGTTGAGGGAGTCCTGGATTAGGGGGTGTCCGGATAGCCGAACTATCACCGTTGGCCGGACTCCTGGACTATGAAGATACAAGATTGAAGACTTTGTCCTGTGTCCGGATGGGACTTTCCTTGGCGTGGAAGGCAAGCTTGGCGATACGGATATGTAGATCTCCTACCATTGTAACCGACTGTGTAACCCTAACTTATCCTGTCTATATAAACCGGAGGGTTTTAGTCCCGAGGATCTAACAACAATCATACCATAGGCTAGCTTCTAGGGTTTAGCCTCCTTGATCTCGTGGTAGATCTACTCTTGTACTACCCATATCATCAATATTAATCAAGCAGGAGTAGGGTATTACCTCCATCGAGAGGGCCCGAACCTGGGTAAAAACATCGTGTCCCTTGTCACCTGTTACCATCCGCCTAGACGCACAGTTCGGGACCCCTACCCGAGATCCGCCGGTTTTGACACCGACATTGGTGCTTTCATTCAGAGTTCCTTCCGTGCTGCCGCCATCGGTAGGATGCCTCATCTCCTCTTTAAAGACGATACTAACGCCAAAGAAGCCTTGGCCACCGGGTCGACTCTTCGCTAGGTGGTTTTCTCATGATCGCTAGTTCGCCACCGCTACCGACGGTGACCTCTCGAGTCATCAAAACCAATCTCCATGTTAATTCGAACTTGCCGAACAGTTAGATCCGATCGAGCTCTCCTCCATAACGAGCTCTTGGATCGCATCGCCGCCCTGGGAGTCGCCACAGATTACGACCGGATCGGGCCTAAAACCGATCTGAGAGAGATCAACTCTCCCCAGGCTACCCATCATGTTGCTGTGATAGAGGAGCAATGCGGCGATTCTTCTTCTATCTTAAGGACTAGCTACGTCCGGATTCCCGGTCCCTCCATGCCGGATTCCCGCAGAGGTACGGATGTCGATCAAGCCCTGAACTTAAAGTCAGGCAGCGGGTTGGATTCATTGGATAACACTCAAAAATCCAAACTTCCGAGTTCGGAAACTTCCCGCCCTCGAGTCTTAAATTGGACGGGTTCCGGATCCAGTTCCACCCGCCCACCCAAACATTAGCGATCTATCCAGAATTCGCAAGAGCCCACCGAAAAAGACATCATTATCGGGCCAGATTCCTCCTGGTTATGGACAGGATAAAGGACTGCCGAGAGGAGGACGCAATCCCAATTTTCTGCAAAAATTGCACGAACAAGGGAATCCTAAACGCCATAAGTCGTCGCGAAATTACACGCTTTGCCGACTTGGTGACCATAGTACAAAAGTACTGTGCGATGGAGAGCGCCTGGAAAACCGAAAGTAAATTTTGGGATCATCCGGCCCCGGATACATCCCTAGTCCGAAATAAAAGGGTGCATCATTACCAAGCACCTGGGTTAAACACCAAAAAACCAAAACTCCCTAAAGGGTACGGAACTGTACTGGAGGGTTGGCTAAACGGACCCTGCAAAATTCACAGTACAGAGGGCGCCACTCCAACTCATAGCCTTCGAGCATGTTGGATACTACGGCAGGTGGCCAAAAGTGGCGAAGAGCTTCTAGCTTCAGAATCCCAGCCCAGCAACACCAGTAGTCTTCGAGACTTTCGCATCAAACAACATGCGAAAAAGAACACTCCGCAACCTTGCCGAAGTCTACCAAGTAGCAACAATAAATCCATGGAGTGACATGGCTATTACCTTTAATGCCAGGATTTAACCTAAATTCGAACAGCCCGAGCACCACCGCATTGGTCCTCGGCCCGATAGTGGATGGCTTTTCGCCTACTAAGGTACTCATGGATGGCGGCATGACTAAACCTCATCTATGAGGAAACCCTCGAAAAATGGAAATAGATGGAACCGCATTGAGCGAAGCAGCACAACCTTTAGAGGAATAATCCCTAGCCGGAAGCATGCTGCAGGAAAAATCACACTGGACGTAGTGTTCGGCTCGCCGGACAATTACAGGTCCGAGGAGGTCACATTTCAAGTGGCCCCGTTCAGCAGCGGATATCACACTTTATTAGGGCGAGAGGCATTCACAATTTTTCAAGCTATACCCCATTATGGGTACATGAAGCTTAAAATGCCCGGACCTAACGGAATCATCACCCTCGCTAGTGATCCGAACATAGCACTCCACGCCGAAAACAAGACAGCCGCACTAGCCCTGGAGGCACTATCCGAAGCCCTAGCGGCCGAGGAACTCATCAGCGCGCTTCCACGGTGAACAGGGACGATGTGATACTTGATAAAAGATCCAAGTCCACCTCTTTTAAACCAGCGGATGAAATAGTCAAATTCCAAGTCCACCCAACGGACCTTGCAAAGACGGCCTCCATTGGGGCACAATTAAACCCTAATGTAGACGCCGCACTACGAGAATTTCTACGAGAAAACTGGGACATCTTCGCCTGGCACCCTTCAGACATGCCAGGAATCCCACGTCGGCTGGCCGAGCACAGCCTAAATATCCTAAAAGGATTCAAGCCAGTCAAACATGCTCTTCGGCGCTTTTCCGAACCCAAAAGACAGGCCATGGGAGAGGAGCTAGCCAAACTTTTGGAAGCCGGATTCATCAGAGATATAAAACATCCGGACTGGCTAGCAAACCTAGTGATGGTACCTAAGAAGGATAAATCCTGGCGCCTATGTGTTGATTTTAAATACTTTAATAAGGCTTTCCCAAAGGATCCCTTCCCCCTCCCTCGAATTGTTCAAATTATCAACGCCACAGCAGGGCACGACTCATTGTGCTTCCTCGACGCGTACTCCGGCTACCACCAAATCAAGATGGCAGAGCCAGACCAAGCTGCAACAGCATTCATCACTCCATACGGCCCGCTCGCTTCAACACAATGCCCTTCGGGCTCAAAAACGCCGCGCAACATATCAGCGCATGATTCGTATACATGTCCGCAAACCAGATCGGCAAAACAGTGGAAGCATATGTAGATGACGTGGTCGTCAAAACCAAGCATGTCGAAACTCTAGTAGACAACATGAGGCTCACATTCGACAATCTTCGAAAATATGACATCAAACTCAATCTGGAAAATGCGTCTTGGCGCTCCAGCCGGAAAGCTCCTCGGGCTTCATTGTGTCCGGTAGAGGAACTGAAGCAAACCCAGCCAAGATCCGAGCTCTGTCACAATTGGATATTCCAAAAGACCTCAAACAAATAAAAAAATTGACGGGATGCGTAGCAGCTCTAAGACGCTTTATTTCCCGTTTGGGAGAAAAGGCGTTACCCCTCTACCGCCTCCTCCGCCGCACCGAACACTTCGAGTGGACGGATGCCGCAACGGCCGGAATCGAAGAGATAAAAGCCATATTGGCAACAAATCCGGTCCTGGCCGCGCCCAACATGGGCGAACCAATGCTATTATATATCGCCGCAACACATCAAGTTGTCAGCGCGGTGCTCGTTGTCGAACGAGAAACGAACGAACACCGGTTCCCTCTTCAAAAACCGGTTTATTATGTGTCCATTGTCCTCACTCCATGCAAGTCCCGGTACCCACATTATCAAAAGATAGCATACGCGGTGTTCATGGCATCCCGAAAGCTGCGACACTACTTTCAAGAGTGTTCGATAACGGTAGCCTCCGAAGTACCTCTTAATGACATTATAAACAACCGCGACGCGACGGGCCGGGTTGCTAAATGGGCCATAGATCTCCTTCCATTCAACATAACCTACAAGCCACGACGAGCTATCAAGTCGCAGGTTTTAGCCGACATCCTGGCCGAATGGACCGAAGCCGAACTCCCTAAAGAGTACGGCGCATACTCCAATTGGATCATGCACTTTGACGGCTCCAAAATGTCGGCCGGCTTGGGGGCTGGCGTCGTCTTGACGTCCCCAACCGGGGACACAGTCCAATACGTCCTTTAGATAATGTATACGGACTCCAACAACGCAGCCGAATACGAGGCCCTTCTGCACGGCCTCCGGATGGCAGTCTCCATGGGCATTAAACGCCTAGAGGTGCGCGATTCAACCTCGCGATATCTCAAATAAACGGAGACTTTGATGCTAAAGATCCGAAAATGGCAGCATACCGCAATGCGGTCCTAAAAATGTCAGCACGGCTCGAAGGGCTCGAATTTCATCATATAGCCCGGGATAACAACCAGGCGGCGGACATATTGGCACGCATCGGTGCAAAATGCGATGCTGTCCCGCCCAACATCTTCCTGGAACGGCTATTCAAGCCATCCGTACTATGGGAAGGGGAGTCCGGAAATAACAATCCGGACCCAACTGCACTGCCTGACGCCGAACACTCTGACACAATCGGAGGCTCTGCCGCCGAGATAACACCCTCCGCCCACGAAATAATGGCGGTTATCGCCTGCGGACGGAACCATTCCTAGCCTACTTAACTAGGCAGGAACTCCCCGAAGATCGAAATGAGGCTCGCTGCATAGTACGGCGATCTAAAGCCTATAAAGTCCATGAGGGAGAGCTTTATAAGAAAAGCACTACCGGAGTCCTTCAAAGGTGTATCTTCGAAGAAGAAGGGCGAAACCTCCTGGCTGAAATTCATGCCGGACTGGGTGGGCACCACGCCGCAGCCCGGCCCTTGTAGGCAAGGCCTTCCGACAGGATTTTCTTGGCCGACGGCCCGGCAGAATCTGCGCGGGACTTAGTCCAACGATGCGTTGGTTGCCAGCTTTTTGCTAACCAAAGCCACATGCCACCCACCGCCCTCAAAACTATACCCATCACCTGGTCGTTTGCAGTCTGGGGGCTTGACATGGTTGGACCCCTTAAGGGAGGAACCCACAAGAAAAAATACTTATTGGTCATGGTGGATAAATTCACCAAATGGATAGAGGCCAAGCCTGTTAAAATGGCCGAATCCGGACCGGTGATAGACTTCATATCAGGGGTAGTGCACCATTACGGCGTCCCCCACAGTATCATCACTGATAACGGCACCAACTTCACGGCTGATGAGGTAAAATTATGGTGCAAAAACATGGGCATCAAGCTCGATTACGCCTCAGTCTATTACCCTCAAACCAACGGTCAAGTCGAGCGGGCAAACGGTCTAATCATGAGCGACATTAAACCCAGACTAGTGCGGTCCCTCAAGGAATCTAACACGCACTGGGTTAAGGAGCTCGACCAGACTCGGGGCTGCGGACCACGCCAATCGAATCAGACTACCGGATTCACACCATTTTTTATGGTGTACGGTGCAAAGGCAGTCCTGCCCTGCGACATAATTCATGACTCACCTCGCGTGCGCATGTATGAAGAAAGAGAAGCCGAGCTCGATCGGCAGGACAGTTTGGACGCATTGGAGGAGGAGTGTGACGTGGCAAAAGCTCGTTCCGCATTCTATCAACAGCAGGCTCGAAGATATCAAAGCAGGGAAGTACGGGCCAAAGCTTATAACGTTGGCGAATTAGTTCTCGCACGCCGGACAAGAAAAGGACAAACTCAAGCCCAAATGGGAAGGTCCTTCATCATCGACCAGGTCCTCGACCGGGCGGAGCATACCGTCTGCGAAAAGCATCGGATAACCGACTCGAGCCGAACCCATGGAACGCAGCCCGCTCACGAAGATTCTACGCCTAAGCGCCGGACTCCAAGTTCGTTTCCTTCCTCCGTCCATATTTTCTATTTTTGCTGTCTTTTATTTCTCTCCTTCTCCCTCCTTCTTCCTGAAGCATTTAGAGGCTTGTTTGCGCTTTGTTCGCACATATTCGACGCGCTGTACGCGCTCATTATACCTGGGGGCTTCTTTACCAGAAGCTTATTTTATACGGGCTTCATGCCCAACACATGCGTCAAACTTCCGCATGTACCTTTTATTCAAAATTATATGCATCGATATGACTTAAGTTTTGGCCAAGCTGGGTTGTTCGGCTCTCGTGCTTACCCCTACGCTCCCGATTGTTCGGCTAGGTGGTAAAGGGAGCACCTCTGCGATTGTTCTTGCCGGGTCACCGGATGTGTACCTCAGACCGGGTGAAGCCGAAAAGCTAGCGTTCTTAAGGGAATATTCGGTCGGTGAACTGAAAGATGATTTTGACTATTTACCCATCTGCCCCGTGATGATTTTCTCGCTTTCATAGCAGCTTTGACATGCACTTTAGGGCATGCATCCCAAATGAAAGGAACCCTTAACGGAACTATTCTCCTGGAAGATGTTTCTTACTACCCATGTAATATAACATAACTAGTTGGGCACTTGTACGATACAGCAATCATGACCCCTACGCCTTGTCTCCATGCATACCCGGTTCTTATATAACCACGAAGGTATTCGGACACACTCGGACTATTGGGTCTCGAGGTCGGGCGGAAAGGTCCGCTATGACAAACGATCTACAATCCGGCTAGAAGACATTTTTTCATGTCATATTTTTACATAGTCAACTCGACTCATTGTATTCCTCCTCAATGCCATCTAATAGGCTATCTAATTTACAATCTTGCTTGGAATACTTGGCGGCCAATTCTACTTGGCCGTACACTAAGCTTCTGAGGATCTCCATCCCATCAGGCCCCACAGGTCCGACCTCGGCCATGTGGTTTGGGTCGACCTTCGTGTACCGTGTCTTTACCATGGCCCAGGCCTCCTGGCGCTTTGACGGCAGGACGATATCTTCCATAGTCGGAAGCGCCGTGCTCCTTGAAGCCGCTCTGCCAACTCCCCAATGCCTTGGGCAGGAGAGATAGATAGCCACAAGGCCTGGCCGACGCCTTTCATCACTGTCGGACTCGTTCGGTGGCCGACGCAATTCGGGAAGAAGATCACCTGAAGAACTGGGCATCTCCTCCTCAGGACGACCTGTGAGCAAACCTACATACATGTTTATGTTAGTCGCCTTCCTCGCCTAACTCTTTCAAAGTTCGCTCAAGCACTTACTGAAAATGCCGCGACGAAGCCGCCAATTCTCCTTTACGGAGTCAGACAACTGGGCACGAACATCCTTTAGTTCCTCACCCAGTTTGGTGTTGGCATCTTGGAGGTTATTTTTCTCCTGCCGCACCCTCGTAAGCACGCTCTCGCCGGCCTTTAGCTGGCGCAAGAGCTGTTGCTTGTCCGGATCTAGTCCGGCGCCATCTGCAATATTTTTGTCAGATTTACACACCCGCCGCACTTCATAAACTATTTATCTTTTGAAGCGTATATATTACGGAGGGGTCTCTGTGGCTCCCCATGGCGGCTAGTGCGGACTCAAGTTGGGCCTTGCACTCTTCAAGCTCTGGGACAGTCGGGTACTCTTCTTTGTAAGATCTCAGATAACAAATGATCCTTAAATCAGCTATTCTAACTATTTTAAGTCTCGCAGACTCTTGGCATATATAACTGTCAAAATTCCTTACTGTATGTCCTTTACATACTGCTCCGTGGCTCTGGCTAGACCATCTCGGCGGCACGGAGGTGCGCATCTCCGAATTGAAGGCATTCAAGGCCTCTTGGGAGAAACATGCGCCACGAAGAACTGTCCGCGGCGCCTGTGATTCGTGGCGCTCCACCTCGGAGTTGGTGGCGGACAATCTGTCGGCATCCTCGCCGGAGGAGCATCCGACGACGCCTCGTGTCCGCCTCCGCTTGGACCCGGCTTTGGAGCCTGGCCGGCGGAGGTTCGATTATAATCTCTCCGGACTCGATCCGGCGAGCGCTCTTTTTCCTGAAAAGAGCGTCAGCGTTAGTACGCCTTCCAGGAATCAATCCTAGGAACATGGTGACACGCCATACCATTGCGGCGGAGTTTCGATCCGGACCGCACTCCTTTTTAGCCTGCGGGGCCGTACTGCCCCTTGTTGGCCAGCCGCCGCGGGCTCGGCTTCCTGCCTCGAAGGTACCCCCTGCGAAACACCATTGGTATACGGTGATCAAGAAATAAGCACGGATGGGTCATTATCAGAATATTGGGACCTTGGTCTCAGTTACCTGCGAGGCTGGAAGTATTCCGGGGTAATCGGCCGTAATGGCAACCAAAGCATTGTCGATGCTAAGTTGGTGGAATACCCCGTCGATCAAATCCACCTTTATATCCGGATCCTCTTCGGAGGTCGGATCGAGGGACCGTTCTGGATCCTCGGGTTGTGGGGGCGGGTTGTGTATCTTCTCCACAGTCCGGCGCAGTTCCTGCGCAGAAACCATGAAATGAGATATTTAACCACGGGAACATGGATCGGACAGGCCACAAAGATGTTTGCTTACCCAGCTTCGAGGATTATTCGAAGAAAACTCCTTCAGTGGATTGACGTGGAGGAAATCCTCCTCCTCCCCTTTATACATGGCAGACAAGATCTTCACCAGTTCGGTGACCGATCCCGGCCCTTTGCGGCCATGGCGGGTGGCATCGTCCTCCCCGTTGAAGTCCCACATGGGGTGGCCCCTATATTGAGCGGCTGCACTCCCCTCATAATGCAGATTGCCATGACTCCAATCATGGTCAATCCGGCATGAGCCAGTAATCTTATTCGGCTCATCAAGTAGAGGACATCCCAGTCATTTTCCCTCCGGGGGCTCCGAGGGCGCCAACTTAGGCGCTTCTTCAGAGGAGCATTGCTAAACTCCGGAAGGCCGATCCGAATAGGATCCGGCAGCGGGACGTCCTCCATGTAAAACCATTCTGAAGGCCAGTCTTCGGACGCCTTCTTCGGGGTTCCGGATAGGTATCCGATCCCGGCGATGCGCCATAGCTCGGCTCCACCCACTTGATATATTGACCCCTCATAAGAACGGGGTACTAGGCAGAATAATCTCTTCCACAACCTGAAATGAGCCTCGACGCCCAAGAACAGTTAGCAAAGGGCCACGAAGCCCGCGATGTGCAGGATGGAGGCAGGAGTAAGGTGGTGCAACTGGAGGTCAGAACTCCAAGAGCCCTCGGAGAAAGCGGATGGATTGGAAATCCGAGTCCTCTTACTAGATAAGAGATGAAGCATACCCGCTCTCCTTTAGAGGGATCGGGGACACTCTCCGCTTGCTTTCCGCCTTGTAGGTGGCAAGTCCGGCTCGAACGGAACCATGAAGGCCGGGGAAGAAATCCCTTGGTTTGGAGTATAACTAGCTCGCTATGCGGGACCGAGCATCTCTCCCAATTTCCAGGCTGAGGGCTGGGAGCGCGAGAGGAGGAGCCGCGTCGACTGTCCATGATGGAATGGGCTTTGGTCAGAGGCGCTCCGATGAAAGCTCGCGAAGGAGGGATGGTGTGACTCAGATCTAGATCCTCGCCCCTCTTATAGGCAGCTCATTTGCGCAGCTAGGGGGGCAAGTGTAAAAATACTCTGGCTTTTCGCATTCATTCAAACACGTGGAAGATGGCCATTATTGGGCGTAGAAGCCAAGGAGCGCATCATTTATCAGAAGCCGGACACTATTCGACAAGTATATGGAATTTGGAGAAGAACCCGCCGCAATGCCGAAGGCGATCAACGCGGACTCATCATCATTGAAGCCTGGTTCGGGGCTACCGAGGAAGTCCCGGATTAGGGGTGTCCGGATAGCGAACTATCATCGTTGGCGAACTCTGGACTATGAATATACAAGATTGAAGACTTCGTCCCGTGTCCGGATGGGACTTTCCTTGGCGTGGAAGGCAAGCTTGGCGATACGGATATGTAGATCTCCTACCATTGTAACCGACTCTGTGTAACCCTAACCTATCCGTGTCTATATAAACCAGAGGGTTTTAGTCCGGAGGACGAACAACAATCATACCATAGGCTAGCTTCTAGGGTTTAGCCTCCTTGATCTCGTGGTAGATCTACTCTTGTACTACCCATATCATCAATATTAATCAAGCAGGAGTAGGGTATTACCTCCATCGAGAGGGCCCGAACCTGGGTAAAAACATCGTGTCCCTTGTCTCCTGTTACCATCCGCCTAGACGCACAGTTCGGGACCCCCTACCCGAGATCCGCCGGTTTTGACACCGACACCTGTATTAAATGGTCTTTATGATGATGGAGTGAATGTCTGGCCGCTGCCATCCTGCGATGACTCTAGGCATTCTGTACTCCAAGTGGATTCTTGTACGGTCGAGTGGAATAGCGATGGTCGAGTGGAATCTTCTGTCGAGTGGATTGCACTTCATGGGGATTTCAGTCGGTATCTTCTGTTGAACTTTATAGGCCTTGGACTCTTGTGTAGTGTCCTTGGGTAGGGCGTCTAGGTCAGGCCTAAGACCCTACCCTAGGTACATGTCATCGTCAGCGGCCGCGGCTGGGTTAGGAGCGCGGCGGCGATGCTTGAAGTAGGTGAGGAAGAACCCGATAGCGTGACGAAGACCGGCGCGAATGGCGGCGTTCTCGTGCCGAGGGAGTCGGCGCAAAGCATACCACGGGAAGTTGAAGCGCGGTGACGGCGAATGGACCGCGGGCCGTGGCGCTACTGAAGGAAATATGCCCTAGAGGCAATAATAAAGTTATTATTTATTTCCTTATTTCATGATAAATGTTTATTATTCATGCTAGAATTGTATTAACCGGAAACATAATACATGTGTGAATACATAGACAAACAGAGTGTCACTAGTATGCCTCTACTTGACTAGCTTGTTAATCAAAGATGGTTATGTTTCCTAACCATAAACAAGGAGTTGTTATTTGATTAACAAGGTCACATCATTGGTTGAATGATCTGATTGACATGACCCATTCCATTAGCTTAACACTTGATCGCTTAGTATGTTAATGCTTTCTTCATGACCCATACATGTTCCTGTAACTATGAGATTATGCAACTCCGTTTACGGAGGAACACTTTGGTGCTACCAAACGTCACAACGTAATCGGGTGATTATAAAGGAGTACTACAGGTGTCTCCAAAGGTACTTGTTGGGTTGGCGATTTCGAGATTAGGTTTTGTCACTCCGATTGTCGGAGAGGTATCTCTAGGCCTTCTCGGTAATACACATCACTTAAGCCTTGCAAGCATTACAACTAATGAGTTAGTTGTGAGATGATGTATTACGGAACGAGTAAAGAGACTTACCGGTAACGAGATTGAACTAGGTATTGGATACCGACGATCGAATCTCGGGTAAGTAACATACCGATGACAAAGGGAACAACGTATGTCGTTATGCGGTTTGACCGATAAAGATCTTCTTAGAATATGAAGGAACCAATATGGGCATCCAGGTTCCGCTATTGGTTATTGACCGAGAATGGTAGGTCATGTCTACATAGTTCTCGAACCCGTAGGGTCCGCACGCTTAACGTTTCGATGACAGTTCATAATGACTTTATAAGTTTTGATGCAAGAAGGTTGTTCGAGTCCCGGATGTGATCACGGACATGACGAGGAGTCTCGAAATGGTCGAGACATAAAGATTGATATATTGGAAGCCTACATTTGGACATCGGAAGTGTTCCGGGTGAAATCGGGATTTTACTGAGTACCGGAGGTTACGGAACCCCGGGAGGTCCATGGGCCTAATGGGCCATAGGAGAGAAGAGGAAGGGCCAGCCAAGGTGGGCTGCGCCCCTCCTCCCCCTCTAGTCCGAATAGGACAAGGAAGGGGTGGCGCCTTCCTCTTCCCTCCTCCAATCCTAGTCCAACTAGGAGAGGGGAGTCCTACTCGGTGGGAGTAGGACTCCTCCTTCGCGCCTCCCCTAGGGCCGGCCACCTCCCCTTGCCTCCTTTATATCACGGGGCAGGGGGCACCCCAAGACACACAAGTTGATCTACGGATCTTTCCTTAGCCGTGTGCGGTGCCCCTTCCACCATATTCCACTTCGGTCATATCGTCATGAGCTTAGGCGAAGCCTGCGCCGGAGAAGTCATATCGTCGCGGAGCTTAGGCGAAGCCCTGCGTCGGTGGAGCATCAACATCGTCACCATGCCGTCGTGCTGACGGAACTCATCCCGACACTTTGCTGGATCGAGTCCGGGATCGCCATCGAGCTGAACGTGTGCGTAACTCGGAGGTGCCGTGACGTTCGGTGCTTGGATCGGTCGGATCGTGAAGACGTGACGACTACATCAACCGCGTTGTTATAACGCTTCCGCTTTCGGTCTCACGAGGGTACGTGGACGGACACTCTTCCCTCTCGTTGCTATGCCATCACCATGGTCTTGGCGTGATCGTGAGGAGAATTTTTGAAATTACTACGTTCCCCAACAAAGTGGCATCCGAGCCTGCTTTTTGCGTTGATGTCATATGCACGAGTAGAACACAAGTGAGTTGTGGACGATACAAGTCATACCGCCTACCAGCATGTCATACTTTGGTTCAGCGGTATTGTGAGATGAAGCGGCCCGGACCGACATTACGCCAGACGCTTACGCGAGATTGGTTTCACCGCCCGAGCACTCGTTGCTTAAAGGTGACCGCGGGTGTCTGTCTCTCTCACTTTAGTTGAACCGAGTATGGCTACGCCCGGTCCTTGAGAAGGTTAAACGGAGTCTATTTGACAAACTATCGTTGTGGTTTTGATGCGTAGGTAAGAACGGTTCTTGCTCAGCCCGTAGCAGCCACGTAAAAATTGCAACAACAAAGTAGAGGACGTCTAACTTGTTTTTGCAGGCATGTTGTGATGTGATGTGGTCAAGACGTGATGCTATATTTTATTGTATGAGATGATCATGTTTTGTAACCGAGTTATCGGCAATCGGCGAGCCATATGGTTGTCGCTTTATTGTATGAAATGCAACGCCATGTAATTGCTTTACTTTATCACTAAGGAGTAGCGATAGTCGTAGAAGCAATAGTTGGCGAGACGACAACGATGCTACGATGGAGATCAAGGTGTCGCTACCGGTGACGATGGTGATCATGACGGTGCTTCGGCGATGGAGATCACAAGCACAAGATGATGATGACCATATCATATCACTTATATTGATTGCATGTGATGTTTATCCTTTATGCATCTTATCTTGCTTTGATTGACGGTAGCATTATAAGATGATCTCTCACTAAAATTATCAAGAAGTGTTCTCCTGAGTATGCACCGCTGCGAAAGTTCTTCGTCTTTGAGACACCACGTGATGATCGGGTGTGATAGGCTCTACGTTCAAATACAACGGGTGCAAAACAGTTGCGCACGCGGAATACTCAGTTAAACTTGACGAGCCTAGCATATAACAGATATGGCCTCGAACACGGAGACCGAAAGGTCGGCGTGAATCATATAGTAGATATGATCAACATAGTGATGTTCACCATTGAAACTACTCCATCTCACGTGATGATCGGACATGGTTTAGTTGATTTGGATCACGTAATCACTTAGATGACTAGAGAGATGTCTATCTAAGTGGGAGTTCTTAAGTAATATGATTAATTGAAACTTTAATTTATCATGAACTTAGTCCTGGTAGTATTTTGCAAATTATGTTGTAGATCAATAGCTCGCGTTGTTGCTTCCCTATGTGTTTATATGTGTTCCTAGAGAAAACTGTGTTGAAAGATGTTAGTAGCAATGATGCGGATTGGATCCGTGATCTGAGGTTTATCCTCATTGCTGCACAGAAGTATTATGTCCTTAATGCACCGCTAGGTGACAGACCTATTGCAGGAAGCGGATGCGAGGCGTTATGAGCGTTTGGCTAGCTCAATATGATGACTACTTGATAGTTTAGTGCACCATGCTTAAACGGCTTAGAATCGGGACTTCAAAGACGTTTTGAACGTCATGGACCATATAAGATGATCCAGGAATTGAAGTTAATATTTCAAGCAAATACCCGAGTTGAGAGATATGAAGTCTCCAACAAGTTCTATAGCTAAAAGATGGAAGAGAATCGCTCAACTAGTGAGCATGTTCTCAGATTGTCTGGGTACTTCAATCGCTTGAATCAAGTGGGAGTTAAATCTTCCAGATAAGATAGTGATTGACAGAATTCTCTAGTCACCAACACTAAATTACTAGAACTTCGTGATGAACTATAGTATGCAAGGGATGACGAAAACGATTCCAGAGCTCTTCGTGATGTTGAAATCGACGAAGGTAGAAATCAAGAAAGAGCATCAAGTGTTGATGATTGACAAGACCACTAGTCTCAAGGAAAAGGGCAAAGGGAAGAAGGGGAACTTCAAGAAGAACGGCAAGCAAGTTGCTGCTCGAGTGAAGAAGCCCAAGTCTGGACCTAAGCACGAGACTAAATGCTTTTGCTGCAATAGAACTGGTCACTAGAAGCGGAACTACCCCAAGTATTTTGCGGATAAGAAGGATGGCAAAGTGAACAAAGGTATATTTGATATACAGATTATTGATGTGTATTTTACTAGTGTTCGCAGCAACCCTCGGTATTTGATCTTGGTTCAGTTGCTAAGAATAGTAACTTGAAACGGGAGTTGCAGAATGAATGAAACTAGTTGAAGGGGAAGTGACGATGAGTGTTGGAAGTGGTTCCAAGATTGATATGATCATCATCGCACACTCCCTATACTTTCGGGATTAGTGCGGAACCTAAATAAGTGTTATTTGGTGTTGAGCATGAATATGATTTGATCATGTTTATTGCAATACGGTTATTCATTTAAGTAAGAGAATAAATTGTTGTTCTGTTTACATGAATAAAACCTTATATGGTTACACACCAACAAAAATGATTTGTTGGATCTCGATAGTAGTGATACACATATTCATAATATTGAAACCAAAAGATGCAAAGTTAATAATGATAGTGCAACTTATTTGTGGCAATCGCCGTTTAGGTCATATTGGTGTAAAGCGCATAAAGAAACTCCATCTTGATGGGCTTTTGGAATCACTTGATTATGAATCACTTGATGCTTGCAAACCATGCCTCATGGGCAAGATGACTAAAGCTCCGTTCTCCAAAAACAATGGAGCGAGCAACAGATTTGTTGGAAATAATACATACCGATGTATGCGATTCAATGAGTGTTGATGCTCGTGGCAAGTATCATTATTTTCGACCTTCACAGATGATTTGAGCAGATATGCGTATATCTTCTTGATGAAACATAAGTCTGAAATAGTTGAAAAGTTCAAAGAATTTCAGAGTGAAGTAGAAAATCATCGTAACAAGAAAATAAAGTTTCTGCGATCTGATTGTGGAGATGAATATTTGAGTTATGAGTTTGGTCTTCAATTAAAACAAAGTGGAATAGTTTCACAGCTCACGCCACCGGAACACCACAACGTTATGGTGTGTCCGAACGTCAGAATCGTATTTTATTTTGATATGGTGCGATCAATGATGTCTCTTACCGATTTACCAATATCATTTTTGGGGTTATGCATTAGAGACAACTGCATTCACGTTTAATAGGGCACCATCTAAATCCGTTGAGACGACACCGTATGAACTATGGTTTAACAGTAAACCTAAGCTGTCGTTTCTTAAAAATTTGGAGTTGTGATGCTTATGTAAAAAAAAAGTTTTCACCTGATAAGCTCGAACCCAAATCGGAGAAGTGCGTCTTCATAGAATACCCAAAGGTAACTATTGGGTACACCTTCTATCACAGATTCGAAGGCAAGTTTTTCGTTGCTAAGATGGATCCTTTCTAGAGAAGAAGTTTCTCTCGAAAGAAGTGAGTGGGAGGAAAGTAGAACTTGATGAGGTAATTGTACCTTCTCCCTTATTGGAAAGTAGTTCATCACAGAATTCAGTTCCAGTGATTCCTACACCAATTAGTGAGGAAGCTAATGATGATGATCATGAAACTTCAGATCAAGTTACTACAAAACCTTGTAGGTCTTCCAAAGTACAGTCCGCACCAGAGTGGTACGGTAATCCTATTCTGGAAGTCATGTTACTAGACCATGATGAACCTACGAACTATGAGGAAGCGATGATGAGCCCAGATTCCGCGAAATGTTTTGAGACCATGAAATCTGAGATGGGATCCATGTATGAGAACAAAGTGTGGACTTTGATGGAGTTGCCCGATGATCGGCAAGCCATATTATATAAATGGATCTTCAAGAGGAAGACAAATGATGATAGTAGTATTACTATCTACAAAGCTCGACTTGTCGCAGAAAGGTTTTCGACAAGTTCAAGGTGTTGACTACGATGAGACTTTCTCACCCGTAGCGATGCTTAAGTCTGTCCGAATCATGTTAGCAATTGCCGCATTTTATGATTATGAAATTTGGCAAATGGATGTAAAAACTGCATTCTTGAATGGATTTCTAGAAGAAGAGTTGTATATGATGCAACCAGAAGGTTTTGTCGATCCAAAAGGTGCTAACAAAGTGTGCAAGCTCCAGCGATCAATTTATGGTGCAGTGCAAGCCTCTCGGAGTTGGAATAAACGCTTTGATAGTGTGATCAAAGCATATGGGTTTGTACAGACTTTTGGAGAAGCCTGTATTTACAAGAAAGTGAGTGGGAGCTCTGTAGCATTTCTGATATTATATGTGGACGACATATTATTGATTGGAAATGATATAGAATTTCTGGATAGCATAAAAGGATACTTAAAGAAAAGTTCTTGCCTGTGTTGCAAAGGTGTGAAATTGAGTAAGACTCAAATCCCGACCACAGCAGAAAATAGAAAAGAGAATGAAAGTCATTCCCTATGCCTCAGTCATAGGTTCTATAAAGTATGCTATGCTATGTACTGCACCTATTGTATACCTTGCTCTGAATTTTGCAAGGGAATACAATAGTGATCTAGGAGTAGATCATCGGACATTGGTCAAGAACATCCTTAGTGAGGACTAAGGAAATATTTCTCGATTATGGAGGTGATAAAAGAGCCCGTCAGAAAGAGTTACATCGATGCAAGCTTTTTACACTGATCCAGATGACTCTAAGTCTCAATCTGGATACATATTGTAAGTGGGAGCAATTAGCTAGAGTAGCCCGTGCGAGCATTGTAGACATAGAATATTTGCAAAATACATACGGCTCTGAATGTGATGCACCCGTTGACTAAGCTTCTCTCACGAGCAAAACATGATCATCCCTTAGTACTCTTTGGGTGTTAATCACATAGCGATGTGAACTAGATTATTGACTCTAGTAAACCCTTTGGGTGTTGGTCACATGACGATGTGAACTATGGGTGTTAATCACATACGATGTGAATATTAGTGTTGAATCACATGATGATGTGAACTAGATTATTGACTCTAGTGCAAGTGGGAGATCAAGGAAATATGCCCTAGAGGCAATAATAAAGTTATTATTTATTTCCTTATTTCATGATAAATGTTTATTATTCATGCTAGAATTGTATTAACCGGAAACATAATACATGTGTGAATACATAGACAAACAGAGTGTCACTAGTATGCCTCTACTTGACTAGCTTGTTAATCAAAGATGGTTATGTTTCCTAACCATAAACAAGGAGTTGTTATTTGATTAACAAGGTCACATCATTGGTTGAATGATCTGATTGACATGACCCATTCCATTAGCTTAACACTTGATCGATTAGGATGTTAATGAATTCTTCATGACCCATACATGTTCACGTAACTATGAGATTATGCAACTCCTGCCATCGGAGGAACACTTTGGGTTCTACCAAACGTCACAACGTAATCGGGTGATTATAAAGGAGTACTACAGGTGTCTCCAAAGGTACTTGTTGGGTTGGCGATTTCGAGATTAGGTTTTGTCACTCCGATTGTCGGAGAGGTATCTCTAGGCCTTCTCGGTAATACACATCACTTAAGCCTTGCAAGCATTACAACTAATGAGTTAGTTGTGAGATGATGTATTACGAACGAGTAAAGAGACTTACTTAACGAGATAGAACTAGGTATTGGATACCGACGATCGAATCTCGGGTAAGTAACATACCGATGACAAAGGGAACAACGTATGTCGTTATGCGGTTTGACCGATAAAGATCTTCGTAGAATATGAAGGAACCAATATGGGCATCCAGGTTCCGCTATTGGTTATTGACCGAGAATGGTTCTAGGTCATGTCTACATAGTTCTCGAACCCGTAGGGTCCGCACGCTTAACGATTCGATGACGAGTTCATTATGAGTTTATAAGTATTGATGCACGAAGGTTGTTCGGAGTCCCGGATGTGATCACGGACATGACGAGGAGTCTCGAAATGGTCGAGACATAAAGATTGATATATTGGAAGCCTACATTTGGACATCGGAAGTGTTCCGGTGAAATCGGGATTTTACCGAGTACCGGAGGTTACGGAACCCCGGGAGGTCCATGGGCCTAATGGGCCATAGGAGAGAAGAGGAAGGGCCAGGCAAGGTGGGCTGCGCCCCTCCCCTCTAGTCCGAATAGGACAAGGAAGGGGGTGGCGCCTTCCCTCTTCCCTCCTCCAATCCTAGTCCAACTAGGAGAGGGGGAGTCCTACTCGGTGGGAGTAGGACTCCTCCTTCGCGCCCCCCTAGGGCCGCCACCTCCCCTTGCCTCCTTTATATCTGAGGCAGGGGGCACCCCAAGACACACAAGTTGATCTACGGATCTTTCCTTAGCTGCAGCGGTGCCCCTTCCACCATATTCCACTTCGGTCATATCGTCATGAGCTTAGGCGAAGCCCTCGCGCCGGAGAAGTCATATCGTCATGAGCTTAGGCGAAGCCCTGCGTCGGTGGAGCATCAACATCGCTACCACGCCGTCGTGTTGACGGAACTCATCCCCGACACTTTGCACGGATCGGAGTCCGGGATCGCCATCGAGCTGAACGTGTGCGTAACTCGGAGGTGCCGTGACGTTCGGTGCTTGGATCGATCGGATCGTGAAGACGCACGACTACATCAACCGCGTTGTTATAACGCCCGCTTTCGGGTCTCACGAGGGTACGTGGACGGACACTCTTCCCTCTCGTTGCTATGCCATCACCATGGTCTTGCGTGATCGTAGGAGAATTTTTTGAAATTACTACGTTCCCCAACAGCTACGGCCCGAAGGGGCGACGCAGCGGCTGCGGGAAGGTCGGGGCGACGGCGGGAAGACCTCTGGGCGGTGGCGTGGACCGCGTGCCGCGGCGCGGCGGTGTGCGGGTCGGTGCAGCCACGAGAACGGCCTCGGGCAGCGACGGGAACCGCGTGGCATGGTGCTACAACCCGGAGGGGGGCCGCTGCGGCAGCGCGCGAGTCGGTGCAGCCGCGGGAAGAACCACGGGGCGGCGGTGCTACGGCCTGATGGGGCGACGCAGCGGCAACCCGTTGCTCAATCGGTGAAGGGGCGCGTCGTACTTGGGGACAGCGTTCACAGGACCTGCAGAGGCGCGCAAACCGATGGGCAAGATCGGTCGCATGGCGTAGATGAGGCGGATCGAGGCGGCGAGTGGGTGATCAATCCGATCGCGCGCGCGGTCGGGGACACCGCTCGGTGGAGGCAGGGTGGCGACGAAGTCCGAGATGAGGCCGGCGACGGTCGACATGGGACGGCATGCGGACGAGCGCGTCAGCACCAACACTCGGGCTGCCAAAGCAGCGCCAGTGCCCGGGCAGCTAGGCCCGAGCGACCAACGTAGCAGCGACGCCCGAGCTCGAGGCAGCCGACGAGCCTGACGCAGCCGGCCCGACTCAGCCGAGGACGATGCCTGCGAGGCAGACCGCAGGGCCACCGTGTAGGCGCAGCGGAGGTGGGTGGTGTTGGAGAGGTCCCAGTCGAAGCAGGGCGGTGACTGCCTATGCAGGGCGACAGGCGGCAGATGCGTGGGCGACGGCCACGAGGGCCGGCGGGTCGCGCTAGGCCGTAGGGTCGGAGTGGATGCCGGGTAGTCGTGCCGGTGTCAGCGTAGGGCGCACTGGAGTCGACTGCGGCGGCGGGCGGCGCAAACCAAAAAGAAAACGCCGATCAAGATGACCGGCGGGAGAGAGAAAAACCCGGAGCAAGGGCCCGGGAAAAAGACTCTCTAGGGCAGTCGGTCACACGACTGGCGGACGAACCCTAGGTACGGGCAGCGCGGCCCCTGGCGGCGGTCATGGAGGCCGACGCCCCGGGGCGGCGCACGGGACGGAAGCGGCAAGCGACGGCTAGGGTTGGCTCGGTTAGGTTGATACCATGTTAGAAGGGATAGGGAAAGGATTGGTGGAATCGTTGGATGTATTATTGAGCCTCGAAGGCAAACATATATTGAGTACAAGATTTGAAAGGGCGAGACGTCTCTTCTAGAGATAAGATAGGAGACAGATTACAAATCCTAAACTACCAAATTGGAAACTCCATTCTCAAATTTCTGGCCTTACTACACATTGTCACCTGCTCTCAGACAGTGGGCCAGGACCGGCTAGGTGGCATGATGGACTTCGACAGGACTTGTATTGACCGTTGTACTCGAATTCAGTGTTGATTTTGTGGTTATTTATCTATAAAGCATGGCCCTTGATACACGAGGTCATCCAGGTTACATGCACTGCCCTTCACATTACCAGTTACTTTAAGTCAAGCTCCTCCCAGGGCTTCGGGGCATCCCGGAGCTTCTCTTACTGAGCAAAGCAAGAAACCAGAGCCACCACCTGCTTCCCTATCCTTAGGCCAAAGCGCCACTGCACTGAACATAAACTATCTTGATTTTAGCTCATCAGCTGAGCTGATCTCACATGCTTCCAGCAATCGGGAAAAAACGGGTTGCCACAATTATCAGTTGGATGAGTATGAGACAGAAAAGCAGCTTGTAATGTTCTAAAATATCCTGCAAATTACAAACTTCTGCA
Organism: Aegilops bicornis; assembly: GCA_021605145.1. Lineage (NCBI taxonomy): Eukaryota > Viridiplantae > Streptophyta > Magnoliopsida > Poales > Poaceae > Aegilops > Aegilops bicornis. The sequence goes on from CM038675.1 coordinate 580,316,521, forward strand.
CCAAGCGAACTCGCCAAAACATGCTTTGGGGTGAAAGAATATGGAATGACTAAGCCAGCAAACAAAACAATGTGACGCAGCTCAAGAGAGAGATCACTAGCACATGATCACGCCCAGCTGGCACATAGGTCCGGCATCCCTTCGCAGTGTTCCGGGAGGTCCAGGGAGCGTCCCGGTGATCCCCAGGAGTGTCCATGCTACAAAAACTTGGTAATGCCCATGAGATTTTTTGCAAAGGTTTTGTTGTATGTTCCATTGTAGCAAACAGAAACACTGACCCAAGATGCATTAACGAATGTGTTTTTTTTGTCGTCTTCTTTTTCCCTCGGAACATTACCATTTTTGGCAGTGTTCTAGCATCGGCATTGCAAAATTCTGACAGCAAAACCTAACATAAATTCGTTCAGTCACGAAGCAAAATTATAATTTGCTTGCTGTATCGTCATGTTTGCAGGTCATGCACCTCAACATTCAGGAAAGCGTGTGCAAGCAGATTGCCCAGAAGTTGAAAATAAACTTGTCAACATAGTGCCTATATGTTGTCGCGTGCTGTCCCGCGATGGGTCCAGCGCCCCTCACGCATGACGCTGCTGCCATACTTGAGCCGCCTGCTGGGGAGGTCCTGCGGACCCTCGCACATGGAGCTCGCGGCCCTTGAGGCCCACGATGCCGCATTGTCGCAGAACATCTCGAGATGAACTGATGGATTTTCCCAATGCAGTTGTGGTTCATCGCAACATATTTAGTGGACATTTTACTGCAGTCTGCAGCTATCCAGTAAAGCGGCGACAGAAGAAAATTTTGCTATCTCTCAAGAGGCACAGTCACCTCAAATTTTAAGCATAGCTATAGCAAGATCCATATACCATAACCAAACATTCAGCGCATTACTCCGTAGTAGCAGAAATGCTAGGTGTTTCAGCTCTTTGGGTAGTCAAAACCATTCCATTTGCCACACCTTTCGCTCGCCCATGGCCAAAGAATTTTCTTACAATGGCCAGGGAAAAATCCATGACTGTTCCGAGTCCCTTCCCAGTAATCAAATTTCCATCAATCACGACCTTTGATCGGTCAATAACCTGGCAAGTGAGCTGATTGACTATGGAAGGATGAGCAGTCACTGTTTTATCCTGAGTAAAACAATTCCAACATCAATTTACTTCCATTTCAATGAAATATAAGATGCTACGAGTTTTTAGTCCGAAAAAACACCTGGAGTAAACCTTGCTTCTGCAATATCAATGGAGAATAACAGATCCCACCATACATCCTGCTTGCTTGCTTCTGTTCCTTGAGTAGCTTCTTAAGAGTTGTAGACCTGTGAAGACGCTCAGCTCCAGCAGGTCCCCCCTGGACAATATCAAGGAATAAAACATTGCAGAAAAAAAATTTGGACAAAAACAACAAAACATATTAGCAGAGCAAGCAAGCAAAAGGACAGTACAACATGCAAATGCACACACATGAACACCTGAATTATAGGTAGCTGGACACTGAAATTCTCAATGCTACACCTTAAGACATAATTAAGAAGAATGAGACAAGAATGATGAACATATAACTTCATAGTTGCAGAGCCCACATATTTGTCATAGAAACGTGCAAGCATAACTATGAAAGATGTACATGTAAGTTTATTTCTTTACAAACTAGTCTTGAGCTCAACATTCTCATATATATGACTACGAAAGATGCAATTTCTTTTCCATTTTTTCTTGAGCTAGACTTTTTTGTATTCTAGTAGCTATCTATGTCACAAATATTGTCAATGTTTGCAATATATATCGATGGTCAAACAAGGAAATATTTGACTATCACAAACTCTAAATTAGCTTACATTATGAATAGGAAGTATCAAATAAAAACGTGAAATGCAAAACAGCTTACAGGAATAATGATTAGATCATATTTTGAATCAGAAGCACCCAATATGCATTTATCAGCAACAATCTTCATTCTTTGAGACCCAACAATATTTGTGGACTCGTCAACTGATGCCAACACCACATTTATATTTGCCCGTCTTAAAATATCCACCAACATTATGATCTCCATCTCCTCAGACCCATTTGCAATTGGAATGAGAACCTGTTTCAGAAGTCAAACCATCCGAGAATCAATGCCACGCAACTTGGACTCTGGTTGCACCTTTCCTAACATTTTCCCCATCAATGCTCAGAGCCGAAAGTAATGACTAGACAGATAGATGAACTTTATTTTTCACGTGGCCTAGCATGAATGTATTTCGCATAGAAATATGGCATGGGGGCATTTTCACGTACAGTGACAGTGTATGAGAGGAAATCAACAGATAGACAATACTTCATATAGAATGCTAGGGCATACGCAATCAAACTGAGCTTTCTTAAATCAAGCATGCACCTTTAGGCAAGCATCGCTGTAAATAACAAACAAAAGAAAGTGCAAGTATTCACTCTGGTGTCGCCCAATCCCATTATTTTTACGAGAAATGCTTTAGGCATCCATTTGTCAAGCAAGCCTTGTTACCCTTTGTCACAAAAAAAACAGACTTGCACATAAGCATATTATCCTATTTATTGTGACATAAATTTTACGCCAATGAAAGTTCTACATGTAAAAAAACACATTATTTGAGCTAATAATTTAGTACAAATTATAATCAAACATGAACTGACCTGAGGTTTGTGATCAAAAGGCCACTCAACTCTGTTGACTTCTGTACTTCTCTCAAGACCGGCATCAATCTGTGATATCCATGGGCAATTTACAACAACGGCAGAGTGGTCAGCAGGTGTTACAATGCAAGAAAGAAGTTGTACCTCATAAAGTTATAGCAAACAAACATAATCTAAAAACTTGCTAGTATTCTTCCTTAAATTGTTTTTGCTAGCATAAGCAACTGAAAGATAAAATACACTTCCTAGAATAAAAACAACAATCAGAACTGCAGGTACACTAGTACACTATTCATAAAAGTTTAACAATACATGAACAACTAAATTTACAAGAAATAGTCTAGTCGGCTAAAAGGCATGATACAGAACAAAGATATGCAAGGTTTATTTTGACAAACCAAAGTACTGTCCACATCTTCAACAGCATGAGGCCCAAACAATTGCTCGACAAATGATAAAGCAAACTGAAATACTGTCCCAGGACCACGACTAGTAGTGAGCTCTCCTGAAACCTGAACATTTGACTCAACAGCTCGGAATGTTGGAAGATCTCCTATGAACGACGGGTGACAGGTGATCTTGCAAAACAAGGAATAAGGGTGCAATGTCAACTAAAGAAGGCCAGATCTTGATCGACTAAATCTAGTCATGTAGCAAAATGGCCACCTTTCTTCCCTTGTGAAGACCCCAGGGCATGAGAACAACAGCTGGTGCAGCACATATAGCACCATACAATCTTTTCTCTTCAGCTTGTTTAACCATAATTCTCTGAAGGATCTCGTTGTCTCTCAACCGCACTGAACCAGGCATTCCTCCCTGAACACATCGCCCCAACAATCGAAGATTAGATTTTAGATACTGCCAGTTTGTAATAAAGATAAAACAACACAGGTCAAGTGAGTGTAAACGAAGAGATGACATGTTGCAATCAGCGCGAAAAGGGAAAAATATTATGAAACAGTTTAGAAACATTGCAGTATCAAAGAGAAGTGTTGAGAAATATTTGAATGCTCTCCCAAAGAGAAGACTATAAGGGCAACTCCAATGAAAGGACGCATTTCGTCCGTTCTTGTCCGTTTGGTTCTGCGTGGGCAGAAATCACGGCCCAACGCGTGGGCGCAAACTCAATTCTTGTTCGTCCGCTGTCCGTGCGGATACAAATCCGCCCCAAATTTGGACCGGTTTGCATCCACACGGACAGCAGATGGACATGCCACCCCTCCACTCGGTATCCGCCCTGGGCCCACGCGGCAGCCAACGAACGGCCAGAAGCAGGTCCTTTTTTATGCGCGTTGGGGGGGGGGGGGGGGGTCCCACCGCACCCACTTTCTCCCTCACTCTGCCCCCAGCCGCCCTAGCCACTACCGCCGCCACCGCTTGGCTTGCCGGCGCAAAATGCCATGAAAGTGGATCCCTGGGAGGGTCGGGAAGCACGGCCATGAGGACGGCTCCTCCTCGGGGCAGCGCCGCCGTGCGGCAACGTTCACTGTGACGCCCCAGGGGCAGGAACGGGTCTACATGCCCGTCGAGCAGTGCCAACGGTACTAGGAGCGGGCCATCCCCATGCCATGGCCCGGCGTCCACTTGTCGAACGGCTGGCATGTGGCATCTGAACCCAGAGAGAGTTCCAGTGCCGGCCGTTCCGAAGTCCGGCCATGCGCGCGAGGCCGAGATCCGCCGCTGCCGCCGAGCTCAGCTCCCCGACGACCTCCGTCACGACCCGGCGTACGCTGTTGACTCGCCATTCTGGGACGCCTGGTTCGTCAACGAGCATGACCATCGCCACCGGTCTTTCTTCGCTGCTCATGTGCATGCTCCCAGTCCCCCGTCATCGCTGGTGGTTAAGGAGGAGGAGGCGGCCGAGCAGGAGTAGGAGACCGACGAGGCCTACATGAAGGCCCTCGAGGACTCCCAGCTCGACGAACTCGCCTTGTGGCCTGGCTTGTCACTGGCGCTGGCCGAATCCACCGGAGTATAGGTCGCCACGCCCCCGCCCCTGCCCGCTCCCGAACCAGAGGCTGAGCAGGAGGAGGCGGGGCAGGAGCCGTGGCCACTGCTGGGGCAGTCGTGGTCGTGGACGTCCACGGTCCAGTGCACGCCCAAGTGGGTGGGGGCGGACCTGGAGGTCCGCAGCAGCAGGAGGCGGAGCAGGAGCACAAGGTGCAGCACCAGCAGCAGGTGGCGCCCGCTGCGCCACCGCATGCGCCAGCGGCAGTACCGTGGCCTTATCCATGGTCACCTCCGGTCTTCATCGACCTCACCGACGAGGACAACAGCGACGGTCACTAGATGTAGGTTGAAGCTTTTTTTTTTTTTAGTTTTAATTTAATGTACGACCGGACTTTTGCGGCAATGTATATATTTTTAATTCAAAAATCCGTCCAAAATCTAAAATACATCCCGGCGCGTTGGGCACAAGTATGGGTCGGTGGACACGACCAGACATTGATGTCAGCCTAGCCGATCCAAACGGACACATTGCGTGTCCGTTTAGGTCGCTGTGTTGGAGTTGCTCTAAATGCTCCATAAGTTCCTGCTGCTTAATGCAATAAGCTGTTCGATTTTGGGAAGATCACTGGATAGGAGAGATAAGCCATTAGCGGTTCAGTTTGCTCGGTTGTACAATCTTACCTTTAGTACGAATTAGACAGTAGTTGGAATTTTCACACAGGGTTTTGGTTGTATCACATTTAGGAGAAACCTTTACCGAAAAAGGCTTTCGTCCCGCTTTATATTATAAAGCACATGCCCAAGCCAACAATCCACAAAGGTTCAAACACACACACACCAAGTTCACACAAAACACAGGATCCATACGGGTTAATGTTGAGGGCACAGCTCAACAAGCCCTAGAACAGAAATAAACGACTGCATCTAGTCGGGCTCCAGGGGGCCGGCGGAAGTGGTGGCGCCAGGCGGAAGGCGAGCGATCGAAGGTCGGCGAGGAGGGTGTTGATGACGTCCTGATCCTGAGGGCGGCTAAGCGGCCGCCAAAGCTGCAGGTACCCACACATTTTAAAAATGGCGTCAGTAGCACGTCTGAGAGTGACCTTTTGGATGACAAGCTTATTGCGGACAGTCCATAGCGTCCAGGCGAGGACCCCTGTCAGTAGCGAGGGGGGGAGGCATGGATCTCTGCGAGAAGGTCGGGGAAATTGGAATTGCACCACTGTCCACCAACCGTCTCGCGGAAACTGGACCAAAGAAACTGGGCCGTGGAGCACGCGAAGAAGTTGTGGTTAGCGTCCTCCACCGTGCCGCACAGGAGGCAAAGCCCATCTCCAGGTCCGTTACGCTTGAGGACTTCGACTCCGGAGGGGAGGCGTCCACAGATCCATTGCCAAAGGAAGATCCTAATCTTGATGGCGGCGGATATCGAGATCAAGCGAAGGGCTGCAGGGCGGCGAAAGCGCGATGGCGCGTATAGGGATTTAGTATAGAAGCGTCCCGAAGATTCTAGACGCCAAGAGATGGCGTCCGGGGTGTCGTTGACGCTCATCGGGAGAAGGGCGATGTCCTCGAGGAGGACATCCCAGGCGGCCACTTCGGGCGGGCCAAAAGGGCGGCGAAACGCGAGGCGCCCTAAGTCAATAAGGACCGTCTCAACAGAGACCCGAGGGTTAACAGCAATGGCGAAGAGCTCGGGAAAGCGGGCGGCCAGAGGGGTGTCGCCGATCCACCGATCAAACCAGAACAGGGTCGCGGACCCAGACCCAACCGAGATGGACGTGCCAATGCGAAGCACAGGGAGCAGCTGAATGACGGCCTGCCAAAACTGGGATCCGCCCGAACGCTGACAGAAAGCCAGAGGCTGTCCACGGAGGTACTTGTTCCGGATGATGGTGAGCCAAAGCCCTCCATCACCATTAGCAATACGCCATAGCCACCGGGTCAGGAGGGCGATGTTCATGCGTCGGAGGACAAAATCCCTGCACCCCGGTCCTTGGGTTTACATATGTCCGCCAATCGACCATATGGTACTTGTCATCATCCTCGCCACCAAGAGAACCCGGATTGGTACTTGGCAATTTCCGTGTGCAGCGTTTCATGGAGGCTATAAAAGCTCATGAGGTACCAAAGAAGGCTGGCGGTGAGGAGTTGATGAGAATCACACGTGCAGCCTTCGATAGCCAGCGCCTTTCCAAGGCTCGACGCGATGTTGCCAGATACGGGTCACCGTGGGCGGAGGTCCGCCACGGTGAGGCGCGAATCACTAATGAGGATCCCTGTAGGTCGTGGGGAAAGAACCCAGCCGACAGTTAAGTCGGTCAGCGATAGCCTGAGCTTCCACCGAGGGTAACCAAGAACCATCACTTCGCTCTTATCGAAGTTGATCGTTAGGCCCGACATCTGCTGGAAGCACAGGAGGAGGAACTTCAGGTTAGCCACGTCCTGAGTAGAACCTTCAACCATTATTATGGTGTCATCCGCGTATTGAAGGAGGGAGACCCCTCCCCCTCCGACTAGGTGGGGGACAATGCCGTGAATATGGCCGACACCCTTGGCTTTGTCCAGGATGGCGGCCAGAGCATCGACCACCATGTTGAACAGGAACGGTGAGAACGGGTCCCCCTGACGCACCCCACGGAGAGTGGGGAAGTATGGCCCAATCTCGCCGTTGATGTTCACCGCGGTCCGCCTACAGGAGACTGATTGCATCACGCGAGTCACCCAGCGGTTGTCAAAGCCCTTACGTAGCAGCACTTCCCGAAGGAAAGGCCAGTGAATAGTATCATAAGCTTTATGAAAATCCAGCTTCAGGAAGACAGCGCGATGTTGTTTCACCCGAACTTCGTGGAGGACTTCATGGAAGACCAACACGCCATCTAAAATAAACCGGCCTTGGATGAAGGCCGATTGGTTCGGGTGAGTGATCGAGTTAGCAAGCAGGGTCACCCTATTGGCGTACCCTTTGGCCAGGATCCGGAATATCACGTTAATCACGGTGATGGGACAGAACTGGCGAATATCAGAGGCGTCTGGAACCTTTGGGATGAGGGTAATGATCCCATAATTGAGGCGTCCAAGGTCCATAGAGCCCGAATATAACTCCTCGAATAGGGCCATGACCTCAGGTTTGATGTCTGCGCGTAACGCTTTTAAAGAACGTAACGGGCAAGCCATCCGGACCCGGGCCCGAGGAGGGGTTCATTCCTTTAATGGCCGCGAGGACCTCTTCTTCGGCGAAGGGGGCAACAAGGGCCGCGTTGGCCTCGTCGCAAACCAACTCCACCCCCGTCCAAGTGTTGGGGGCGAGACTAGCCCCACCCCGAGGGGTGGGGGTAAAGAGGGCTTTGTAGAAGCCGTCTACATGGGCCGGAATGGCCGCGGGGCGGACAAGGGGGGCGTCATCCTCCCACAAGCAGTGGATGGAATTTCTCCGGCGTCGGCCATTCGCAACCGCCTGGAAATATGCAGTGTTCGCATCGTCGCGGAGCACCCATCTTTGGGTACCACGCAACCTCCAGTATGCCTCCTCATCTGTGTAGATGGAGGAGAGTTGATCCTCAATGATACGTGCATGGCACCATCAATTGTTAATGCTATCGAAGCTAAGCCAGTTAAGGAGAGAAGCCAAGAAAGGATAATGGAAAATAATGTCATGCATACGGTCAGATTGCATCGAGGAAACGATGGTCATGTACGTCAGTTGTGTGAACTGAGAATAAATTCTATAATTAGCAGACCAAAGATCAATGAAGTGTTGCATGCATTAGATTCAAGAAGAAGAGATGTGCATGGTCCTGTACGCATTGTACGACCAGATTTAGACTATAAGAAAAACATGACGTGGAGAGGATCATCATGGGGCAGTATGGCAAGAGATCAGGCGTGTTTTGATTTTAAACAACAGTTAAAATCATGTCAGCTAATAGATATGCATCAAAGGAGGAAACATGAGATAAAAGAAGATCATGCACGTGACAAGGTGCTACCAAATTTTAGGACACCTCCTAGATATGTCATGATAGGAGTCCTTTCCTTCCAAATCAATTAGTAGTATTTTATTCCTTTGATTTGCGTCCACTAGTTTTGTTACCTACGTGAGAATGACTTCTGTTAGGATCTAGTCATTTGTTAGTTTATTTTTTTAGAGTCCAAATATTTCTTTGCTTTAGCCGTACGAGACTTGAGCCATATAAAAGGCTGGCTTTGGCCGTGTACGAAGGCAGTTTTGAGTTTTTTCAAGTATGAGATATACAGAAAAACGTCCGAGTTACGGGCGGACATATCCTGTGTATTATCTGTGATTTTCCCATCGTGGAAATTTACTAGCGACGGAGGGTTGATCATCACATCGACTCCTACGTGCTGATCCGAGGGGGTTATTATTTTCGTTTGTGTATTTTTGTACACAGGTGAAAATTATCTCAAAGGTAGCAAGGAGGAACAAGGGGACGAACTGTTGATCAAGCATCGCCGTGAAAGATCGGGCCATCTATACGCGCGAACTAGCATCTCGCTAGTTTGTGCTTCATCAAGTGGTATCAAAGCTAAGATTGGTCACGGCGATCAATTGGCAATGTCGTCTGAGGAGCTGAGCATCAAAGCGTTGAGCAAGAACATATTGATGGAGGAGGAAGGCATCGGCGAGGTTGTTCTTTTTCACACTCGTTGCGTCGTGAAGGAACGACGTGTTAATTTGACGGTCGATGAAGGTTCTGCAGTCAATATGGTGAGCATCGAGGTGGTGGAAAAATTGGGGCTGAAGATGGCGCCTCTTGAAAGACCGTACACGCTGGAGTGGTTCAAAGGTGAAATCAAAATTACGCATCGGATTTTGCTATTTTTTGATCTGGGAAAATACTGTTGTGCAGAGTTTTTTCACGTTTGTCCTGTGTCCATGGTGTCGTGCCATCTGCTACTTGGTAATCCATGGTGCAAACGTGTTGGGGCTGTTTGGAATTGCAAGAAAAATAGTTACTCTCTATCATGGAAGGGTCAACAAATTTGTTTTGTTCCCATGCCAACGGATGTGTTCAGGGCAGACTGAAAAAATCGTTTGCTAAAAAGAGAAGAACATCAGGAAGGAAAAAAGGATGAAGTTGATGCACCAACAGAGGGGTTGAATCTTTTGGTGGAGAAGGTACAAGATGATAGTGGTGCAAAGGGGCAGCGATGGAGTGTTTTTAAAACGCAATGCAAGATTAAAGATCGTGCATGCAAGATGATAATCGATGGTGGCAGTTTTACAAACGCCATTAGCAAAGATCTTGTGCAACAATTAGGTTTGTCTATGTGGCGGCACCCTCGTCCGCACCACGTGGAACGGCTATACAACTCCGGAAAATTAAAGATTACACATAAGGTACATGTACCATTTGCTGTTGGAGATTATATTGATAAGGTGGATTGTGATGTCTTGTCGATGGACGCTTGTCAGCTGCTACTAGGGAGACCATGGCAGTTCGATCACGATGCAATGCATGCAGGAAAATCGAACACATACACGTTCGTGCATGATGGAAGACGACATGTACTGAAACCAATGTCTGATTCTATAATCAAAATAGAATTGCAAGCTCCAGAAAATTTGATGGTACCCAAAATAGACTTGAAACCGAGGACGGTTTCATTTGAAGGGAAGGAGGATGATACGTGCATGGCACCATCAATTGTTAATGCTATCGAAGCTAAGCCAGTTAAGGAGAGAAGCCATGAAAGGATAACGGAAAATAATGTCATGCATACGGTCAGATTGCATCGAGGAAACGATGGTCATGTACGTCAGTTGTGTGGACCGAGAATAAATTCTATAATTAACAGACCAAAGATCAATGAAGTGTTGCATGCATTAGATTCAAGAAGAAGAGATGTGCATGGTCCTGTACGCATTGTACGACCAGATTTAGACTATAAGAAAAACATGACGTGGGGAGGATCATCATGGGGCAGTATGGCAAGAGATCAGGCGTGTTTTGATTTTAAACAACAGTTAAAATCATGTCAGCTAATAGATATGCATCAAAGGAGGAAACATGAGATAAAAGAAGATCATGCACGTGACAAGGTGCTACCAAATTTTAGGACACCTCCTAGATATGTCATGATAGGAGTCCTTTCCTTCCAAATCAGTTAGTAGTATTTTATTCCTTTGATTTGCGTCCACTAGTTTTGTTATCTACGTGAGAATGACTTTTGTTAGGATCTAGTCATTTGTTAGTTTATTCTTTTAGAGTCCAGATATTTCTTTGCTTTAGGCGTACGAGACTTGAGCCATATAAAAGGCTGGCTTCGGCCGTGTACGAAGGCAGTTTTGAGTTTTTTCGAGTATGAGATATACAGAAAAACGTCCGAGTTACGGGCGGACATATCCTGTGTATTATCTGTGATTTTCCCATCGTGGAAATTTACTAGCGACGGAGGGTTGATCATCACATCGACTCCTACGTGCTGATCCGAGGGGGTCATTATTTTCGTTTGTGTATTTTCGTACACAGGTGAAAATTATCTCAAAGGTAGCAAGGAGGAACAAGGGGACGAACTGTTGATCAAGCATCGCCGTGAAAGATCGGGCCATCTATACGCGCGAACTAGCATCTCGCTAGTTTGTGCTTCATCACTCAAGATCATATCTCAGCATCCACTCATCTGGGGAGAGCCCGGAGGAGTCGGCCCGGGCGTCCAGAGCTTGAATAGCCAACAGAGAGATCTTTTACGCTCGCGGAGTTCACGGCCAAGATTAGCACCCCAGCCCTTCATGAATTGGCGGGCAAGCTTGGCGCAGAAGTGCCACGAGTCAACGGCGGACATGGAGCGATGGGGAGAAGCGCGAGCAAGAGTCCAACGAGCAGAGACCGCATCCCGAAAGCCGCCCTGGTTGAGCCAAAAGGACTCAAACCTAAACCGCGGCGGGCAGGGGGGGCGCTCGTCTGCAGAGGATAGGAGGAGAGGGACGTGGTCAGACCCAATCCAGGTAATCGCCCGGAGCAAGGTCAGGGGGCACCTCAATTCCCACTCCGGGGAAACTAGGACACGATCCAAGACGGATCGCGTCGGGTCGGCCTGGCGGTTAGTCCAGGTGAATCGCGCCCCCGTCCGCTCGATCTCCCGGAGGCCGAGCTCCGCGATCCATTCGTTGAACAACTGCATCCGGGGGAGGTTAATCCTATCATTATTCTTCTCGTCCGAAGAACGGGTGAGGTTAAAATCTCCGCCCACAACTACTGGGAGGAGGGAGGCGGAGATCTTTTGGTGGAGCTCCGGAAGGAAGGTCGGGAACGGCGGTGATCCGCCGGACCATAGACAATCACGACCTCCCATTTGAAGTTCAGAGCTCGCTCAAGAATCTCCATGCTAACGAAGAATTCGCCCCGGTCCATGCCGCCCACCTCGAAGGTGGCATCCTTAACCCCTAAAAGGATGCCACCGGAGTGGCCCGTGGTCCCACTAGAAGGGAGCCAATGCCAGGCGAAGAGGTGAGAGCTGAGGCAGTCAAGCTCATGGAGGGAGAACTCAGTACGCAAGGTTTCCTGGATCGCAATGATGTCAATGTGTTCGTCACGCATGTATTCGACTAGTTGGCGGCGTCGGCCATCATGACCGAAGCCGCGGATGTTCCAAAAAAGGGCCCGCATCTAAGCCCCCATCGGGGGGCTGCTTGACCCCAGGACACGAGATGCGCTTTGGGCGCGGAGAGCAGCAGTGTGGGACCGAGTGCACCCACGAATAGCCCCGTCGACCACCGGAGGGGCCTGAACAGCGGTATGGGCAGTCTGGTCCTCAGGGGTCCTACGCAGGCGAGCCCGAGTCTCAGCCAGCTTGCCATCAAGGATCTCGCGAGCCCTAATGGCCGCGATCTGCTCTAAGGGGGGACCCACTTCCCCCCTGAAAACGATGGCCGAGTCAGTGGCCACCTTGGAAAGGTGTCCAAGAGGAACGACCTCAAGCGCGGAAAAGGAACAATAGGAAGAACTGGGGAGGGCGGAATCCACACCTGACTCGAGGTTTCGGGCAACCGCCCGGATCTCAGCACGCTCGGCGATTGATGGAACCGAGGCATCGGCCGGGCGGGCCGCATCAAGGCGGGCGCTGCGGCGAGACGCAGTCACCGGCGTCGAGGAGGAGCGGGGCCGCCTAGTGTACGCCACCGTCTGGGGAGGGATCGCGGAGACCGAAGTGGTGACAACCACGGCCACCGCCGAAGCCGGGGAGGCAGGGGAAGTGGGGTGGGCGTCGGGGGCCACCAGCGGGGGGAGCGGGGCGACGAGCTCCAGGGTGTTGCCAGACGCATCCCCCAAAGGCGAGAGCACCGGAGAGGGCTCTCCGAGGGGAGGGGTCCCACCGTCACCACCCGTGAGGACCGGAGGGGTCGGGGCCGGGGGGGACGGTGGTTCCGGACCCGATGGAGAGGAGCGGCGAGCGGAGTCGGCGGACGGAGAACGGGGCGACGAGGGGGGCACGACGAGCAGACCAACACTCGAGATGTCACTGGCCGACTCCGAGGCAGGGGAGAGGGCGCCATCGGGGTGCGCCACCAAGAGCCACCGCGAGGTCAGCGGCGGACACTGGGTGCGGCCTCGCCGGAGCCGCCGCGGCCCGAGGGGGGTTGGCGGGCTCACGAGACGGGGAGCGGGAGCGCTCAGAGATGTCGTCGTCCTCCGCGTTGTCGTCGAAGCGGGAGTGGCGGGGGCGCCGGTGGTGGGAGCCATCGGCATCCGTGGGCCCGCCCCCTGGAGGCTGTCGGCGAAGAGGCGGGGGCGGCCGATGTGGTTCGGCGGCTCGGGGCAGATGGTGAGGTCGTAGCCGTCGTCGTTGAAGAAGACCCGAAGCGTGGTGTGGAGCTTGGAGGCGTCCAGGCATTTCACCTTGACCTGGACCTCCTCCTCCTTGCGCAGAGAGCTCGTCGACCACCACCACATTGCCTGTGATCTTGGACATCTGCGAATGACCTGCTCGCACCGGCCACGCCCGAGAGGCCGGGCGATGAGGAGCCAAGCGATGTCGAGGACCGCCACGGCCTTGGGATCCCACCTCGGCTCGGAGATGTTCACCACAATCCCGTTGAGGGCCAAGGTGATGTTGTCGCCACGGTGCGAAGCCCATGCTCAGGGCGTCGGGGAAGATCACCGAGAAGGCGTTGGGCGCGGTGGAGGTCACCTGCCACTCCCACTTGCATCGGCAGAGGTGGTTGAGCTCGGCCTCGATCAGCTCCGGAGTGGCGACGCCCTCCCCCACGACCGTCACAAGGGCCAGGAGCGAGGGGGAGGGAGGCGGGAGCTCCGGCACCTCAATGTGGAAGAAGCCCATGTCCTCGATGCCGTGGCCGTACATCATGATCTCCTCCGTGACCGGGCGCTCCGGACAGAGAACCGCAGGGTGCCCGGCTTCCTTGCAGAGGTAGCAGGTCGGTGGGTTGGGGCAAGCCACCTGGAAGTGGCCGGGCAGGCCACAATTGAAGCACGGTGGACCCTCGGGGGTGGCGACGGCACCCGAGGCCGGGGTCACCACGGCGGCGGAGGAGGCGGCAAGTGGTGGGCGAGGCGGCCCCTTCTTCTTCTTCTTCTTAGCGCCCGGGCGCCCACGGTTCCCGTTGCCACCGTTAGATGGCGGAAAAGCGGCTTGGGCGCGCAGGGGCTGGTAACGCCGGTTCTCAGGGGCGGTGGACTGGAGGCGGAGGAGCTCGACGCGGAGGAAGGCCTGCGGTAGCCACGGCGATCCACGGCAGCGTGGCCGGGTCGGTGACCGGCCTCGGGCAGGCGAGTTGCCCCGGCCCCGAGAGTCCTCCCGAGGCGGATCCCGGCAGGCTGGCGAGTATGAACGGCGGTCATCCCGTGCCGGGGAGCGGCGTGATTGGCGGGAGGAGGCGGGGTCGCGGAGTCGCGAAAGGTGGAACGAGCGAGCCGGGCGGGAGGTGAGCTGGCTCCGGAGGTCAGCTTCCCGCCGGAGGCCGTCGGGGGAGGAGCGTGGAGGATCCCGGCGGTCATCCATGCGCCGCTTCGGGCGGGGTTCGGCATGGGAAAAGAAGATTGTTCTTTGGAGTTCTTTAAGTCAGTTCATTCCCTTTAACTTATGCTTAAAGCTGCTCAGGTTTGTTTGCTTTATCTATAGAGCGGGGCGAAAGCCTTCTTCGGTAAAGCTGCTCAGGTTTCTTGGCCTTATAAAAAAAATGTAGTTCAGTAAAATTCCTCCTAGGATTAAGGTTTTCCTTTGTCTGGCTTCTCGTAATAGCAAACTCAGTAAGGATTATCTGTTGCATAGGGGCAAGAAAGGGACTGATAACTGTACGTATTGTAGTAGATCTGAGTCGGTTAATCACCATCTTTTCTACCATTCTCTAGCTAATTACTGTTGGAATATTTTAATTCTTCTTTCCATACTAACATGTATCCTAGTAGCTTTGATCATCTTTATAGTTGGATTCGACAAGATACAACGAGGTTTTCTGTGGAGGGGGGGGGGGGGTAAAAGCGGCCATCGTTTGGTCGCGTGGACTAAGCCATGTCGCCCTCTGGAGCTAGGGGGGTCTCAGTATATTTAATCTTCACTCTTCAGTACCTGGGGTGTACTCTCAGGATATGGCTCTGGTTATAAAAAAACAGACCCCAGTCTTCCCCACTCATGTTGCTCAATCTGTGCAAGCCTTCTTTTCTATGGTGGTGGTTTCTGAGGTCAGGGGAGCACACACTTTGTTCTGGACGGATACATAGGTTCATGGGCTGTTCTGGACGGATACATGGGTTCATGGGCAATGAATTGTTGACCTCGCTCCACATATATTTGGTTTGGTGAGTAAGCGAAGGGCCAACAAGAGAACAGTCATGGAGGCCTTGACTGATCATACTTGGGTATCAGACGTTCAAGGTGCTTTGACGGTTACTGTTATTGGAGAATATTTCGAGCTTTGGGATCTTCTGTCGGACATTGTGCTGCAATCAGGATTCGAGGGCTCCCATACCTGGAAATCTCGGCCTCTGGACAGTATTTGGCTAGGTCGTATTGTAGAGGTTTTTTTCAGGGAGCTAACCTTTTTGGACCTTGGGCTCGCATCTGGAGGAGGACATAGTGTTAGACTGCTCACCGTCTTGCATGACGGGGTCTACCCCACACCACTAGTTGCCAACTTTGTGGTCAGGAGGATGAAACCATCCAGGACCTGCTGCTTACATGTGTCTTTGCCAGACATTTCTGGCCCGGCTTGCTTCGATCGGTCGGTCCGCAGGTCCTTACCCAGCAACTGGAGGACACCTTCTTTTGATGACTGGTGGACAAGGTAAAGTAAGGCTGTTGATGATGAGGCTCAAAAAGGACTCAATTCCCTAATTAAGCTGGGGGCGTGGACAATTTGGAAGCACTGGCTGCGTATTTTATGGTTTTCTCCCCAACTTAGTTGGAGCGCTCTTTTTTTGCGGGTAGCTGGAGTGCTTTTGCTCGCTAAGGAAGACAATGTTTCTTTGGGGTTTAGCCAGGGTCCATGGTATTTCTTACCTCGTGGCCAGTGCGCCAGGAGGGTCCTAGTGGCTAGTCGAGGTCAGTGTTTGTTTTAAGAAAGGCGCATATGTAACCTAAGGTCTGTAGGTGGGTGGGTATCTTGTAAGGGTTCTTACCCCTTCTTTTTCTTCTTAGAACTTGTTCGGTAATCACCCACTCCCGGAATCTGCGGAGAGGGGAAACTGCAACTCCGCCATTTTGAACTGCAGCTCCACCAACTCCGGGAGCGGAGTTGTGGAGCAGAGCGATACCGACACAGCGCCTGAATATAATGATAGTATGATGCACACCTGTGTATTCGAGAAAAAAAAACTTTGTAGTTGGATAATGTCAAGTCCTATTACATACCGTCAGGTTATTGCTTCTAAAATTTCAGCTTTAGTTTGGTCTTTATGGAAATGTAGGAATAGTGCAAGTTATAATAGTATTATTCCCACTGATCCAACCACAGTTATTTTGATGATGGCTAACCATGGTCGGAATGGGCTGTTCTTCAGAAGTGAATTCTTCAAAATAAACAACGGCGAGGAGATCGGCTGGTACCGCACACGACAACTGTGGTCTTTAATAAAAGTCCAGGAGAGGGGGAGGGTGTTAGAGACCTACAGTGCTGCACATTGGTAATGTCTGAAGTTGTTGGTGATGTTTCACTGAAGCTTGAAAGAGTAATTTTTTAGTAAAAAAAAATTGGTGGTTTGTCAGAAAGAGTCGCCGCGTTGACTTGGCTGTAAGATGTTGAGGCTGTCCTGCTCGTTATGTTGGAGTTCTAAGACTCTAGTTTTTTAGGCAGGATGGGGCCAATTAGTAGTGGCAAAAATGGTGTTGCATCAGGCCAAAATTTCAGGATACCAGCACAGCGATGTTGGTGCCAACAAAACTGTTTATCTCCTGTTTTGTCGTTTTTCAGCAATGAAAATAAGAAGCTCTTGCTCCTTTTATAAACATAACGAAAATTAAAATAATAATAATAAGAGAGGTGGGTTACCGGGAGAGCCACAAGGTCGAACACCTGGTCGGCGCACGCTGCAATGGACTTGTCTGCGATGATGCGCGTCCCATAGGAAGCCTCAACCTCGAGGCCGTCCTCCACAGAGGCCAGTGTTACGTCAGCGCCCGCTCGCCTGAGGACACCAGCTAGGATGACTGCCTCCATTTCATCCGTGCCCATGGCAATGGGCACAAGAACCTTCACAGTAAAAAACAGAAAGTCAGGTTCTTGACGCTGTCAAAGAGAAAGTAACAAGTGGAGACCAGACCTTCTTGGGAGATGGCGGCAACGAGACTGCCGTTGCAGTGGTGGAAGGAGAAGGAACCGCTCGCGTGATGGAGCGGAATGGCGGTGTCTGCCAGTGAGGCGGGGCATAGTGGGTTGGTGCATGTGGCGGTAGCCAAATCGCCATGGCAGTAAGGGAAGTCGGGGCGAGAAGGGGTTTAGACGCTGAGAGCATTAGAATTTGGAGTTTGGAGATGAACAAAATGCAGCCAATAAATATGCAGCCTTTCCGCCATAAAGCTCACGCGAACTGATGTAAGCTACGGCACCCTCGCGGACATGCCCTCCTTCTGACTGCAAAATGGAGAGAAAGTGCAGATTTAGCTAGACTTTTAGATACACAAACTGCAACATGATATCTTCCAGTTCAGATTTGATAACTAAAGTATGAGGCGTTGTAGATACTCCCTCCGTTCCTAAATGTAAGTCTTTGTAGAAATTCCACTAGATAGACTACATACGGAGCAAAATGAATGAATCCACACTTAAAATGCATCTATATACATCCGTATGTAGTTCATAATAGAATCTCTACAAAGACTTATATTTAGGAACGGAGGGAATAGATCACAGATAGTATGAGTGAGAGAGAGAGAGAGAGAGAAAGAGAAAGCGCACTCCAGTTCAGATTTAATAACTAAAGTATGAACAAGAAGCTAATTCTATTTGCAGGAAGCAATAACTCATAACTCTAGGTTTGCTTACCTTTCTCTCATAACTCATATCTCTAGGCATGGTCAATCAATCGATGTTGTATAAACAATAGGTTTACTTACGTTTCTCTCACTGCAGTTTCAGAGAGCACTCCACCACAGGGACGGTTCAGAGCCCTGTGGTTCCTAGACAACCTTGATCTTTTGTATTCAGTTTGCCTGAAGTGGGGAATCTGGAAATGGAAGTCATCACATACGACATATAAATAAAAAGGTAAAATTCCCAGCACGAAAATGATGTCTCAACTTAGACAAGCATGAGAGGCTTCTATGAAGCAGCACATTTCATTCAAAAAAGCTAAATGAGCAAATGGATCTGTTAAATTCATTAAGGGGCCAAATGAGTAATACATTCAGAAGCCAAGTATTTTGAAAGTGCAGGGCTACTTAGGAAAATAGAAAACAAAAAATTAGGTGTGACAACTTGGTATGGTGATCACGTAAACGACTTTTGACTACCAAGATAATGGAATGAATGTTTCTAGATTGTTACAATCCGAGGAGCACATACAAACAATCAGATTGATACAGATGCATGGGATCAATATCAGCAAAGCAAACTCTCCTCAAGAGGATAATTAGAATACATTCAACACATGTAAGCAATTAAGTGTTTCAACATACATTACTGATGTAATAGTTTTTAGTGCCCACTAGAAAAAAAATACAAGCAATGATCAAACCATAAAAATAAATACTATGGTTGAGCTACTGTGGAAATGCAGCATCGCTATCCTGAACAACCTGCTGACCATGTACATCATCAAACCAACTGTCGGACAACAATTCTGAACTTCATACCCATGCACTATGAGTAAATGCAATCCCAGATCGGAGACCCACCAGAGATGGTGCCGTATGTTCGGTGCTTGGATCGGTTGGATGGCGAAGACGTTCGACTACATCAACCGCGTTACTAAACGCTTCCGCTTTCGGTCTACGAGGGCACGTGGACAACACTCTCCCCTCTCTTGTTGGTATGCATCACCTAGATGGATCTTGCGTGTGCGTAGGAAATTTTTTAAAATTACTGCGTTCCCCAACACGTTGTCCTCTAGTCTTGGAGAGCACGAAAGTCGGCTCTGCCTGTGAGGGCTCCCTTCTAGTCTTGGGCCTAGAGGGCCCAGTGTATCTGACGAGGTTGGGCTCCTTCGCGAAAGTCGGCTATGACCAAGAGTGGCAGAGGTCACAGGTGTCCTGATTCTGATGCCTCCGTGGGGCTCCTTCCGACCTCCCTTGTCTCCAGTAGTGGGCACCGTCCTCCCTTGTCTCCAGTGGTAGCACCGTCCTCCCCCCTTTCAAGGTGAGGTCACCCTTGTGCCATTATGGACCCAATTTTGCTAGATGGGCAGCCCCAATAGTCTATGGGCCGCCCACTGTCAATGTCGATGTCGTCATGAATAAGATTAACGTGCCTCCTTCATTAAATAGGGAAACGAGGAGCAGTGCCGAGGTTGTTAATCCCTCTTATTTGTTAAGCTTTTGCCCACCATTACCAAATTGAGGGTGTTGGTGCAATATCTGCCTTCATGTGTTTTGGAGATTGTTGACAGAAACAGGTGTGGACTGATTTGTTTGCTAGTGCATACGGAGAGAAATAGTCCATACAGAACCGAAGAGAATGCTGTCTCCGGTGATAAGTTCGAGGAACTTCACCAAGTATATCTGCTTTGCAGAGAAGAACGAGCTATATCTATTGAAGTCATGTAGACGAGAAGATTGATGTGAAGGAATTAACCCCTCAAACATTTACTGCTAAAGAGAAGCATTTGGTTCGGTATTGTCGTCCGAAGAAATTGACTAGAGCGAATGGAAGTCAAAGACAAAGTGAAGACGTAGTATTCATTTCTGTGTTCTTGTTTCGTTCATTTGAGTCATAGGACCTCCTAGCTATTAAGAGGGGTATAGATTCTCGAAACTTAGATCCGTTGTGATGCTTAGCCTAAAACCTATGAAAATGTGAGAGAAATCTCTTTATGCTCCGAATGATTACCTGGTAGGAGTAGATGTTGTTCTTCGTGCTGCAGGAGATATCTTTCGGACTGAGGAGTTAGCATTTCTTGCTCCGCAAGAAATGTTACCATTGTGCTCAATTTCCGACCGTTGGACTCATGTCATTCAGCCATTGGCTGCTCCACATGTCCAATTTGGTCATTTCCCATCAGGGAAGGCTGCGACTATAAATAGCCACCCCGCACCGGCTTTGTCTGGTGGCTGCTCTGCTTAAGGTTTCTAAGAAGATTGATTTGAGCACCCCCTCTCCGAGTGATTTGAGTTTAAGATCCACCGAGAGAAAAATCAAGAGCCCAAGCTTAAACAGTGGTTTAGCATCATAGTATTTCTAAGTTAGAGTTCTTGTACCTATTACTCTTGAGAGCTGTGCACTCTCTAGACATATAGGTTTCGGCTCGAGTATTGAAGAGTTGTTGTCTTCACCGAGCTAGATCTTCAGCAACCAAGAGTGATTGTGGTTCACGAAGGTCGACCGAAGGTTTGGAGATCGCCGAAAAGTATCTACCACGATTGAAATCAACTGAAGTCTGATTAGCTTCGGGTTGAAGGAGAATAGGGTGAGGAGAGTTTATCTTCCGTGTTAAGTCGCAGCCCCTCCAAAAAGACGTAGCCCTTTGGCAGAGGTGTGAACTGGTCTACCAAATCTCTCTGTCGCCATCGAACACCACTGGTTAAATTTACTTCACTGCATTACTTTCGGCAACATTCATATGTGCTCTGTGACGACAGTTATCTGATTAGTTATTCTTTGTAGCATATCATTCGGATTCACTCACGCCGTGACAGTTATCATTCGTTGCTCACTTTGTTGCACCCCTATCACTTTGTAATGCTACCTTAGTTCTTGTCATCCTCTGTGTTGTGAACTTTTACCTCTACGTAGTGATACGTCTCCATCGTATCTACTTTCCAAACACTTTTGCCCTTGTTTTGGACTCTAACTTGCATGATTTGAATGGAACTAACCCGGACTGACGCTGTTTTCAGCAGAATTGCCATGTTATTATTTTTGTGCAGAAATAAAATTTCTCGGAATGACCTGAAACTTCACGGAGAATATTTTTGGAATATATAAAATATACTAGCGAAAGAATCAACACCAGGGGGCCCACACCCTGTCCACGAGGGTGGGGGGCGCGCCCCCTGCCTCATGGGCCCCCTGAAGCTCCACCAACCTCAACTCCAACTCTATATATTCACGTTCGGGGAGAAAAATCAGAGGGAAGGATTCATCGCGTTTTACTATACGGAGCCGCCGCCAAGCCATAATCTCTCTCGGGAGGGCTGATCTGGAGTCTGTTCGGGGCTCCGGAGAGGGGAATCCGTTGTCGTCGTCATCATCAACCATCCTCCATCACCAATTTCATGATGCTCACCACCGTGCATGAGTAATTCCATCGTAGGATTGCTGGACGGTGATGGGTTGGATGAGATTTACCATGTAATCGAGTTAGTTTTGTTAGGGTTTGATCCCTAGTATCCATTATGTTATGAGATTGATGTTGCTATGACTTTGCTATGCTTAATGCTTGTCACTAGGGCCCAAGTGCCATGATTTCAGATCTGAACCTATTATGTTTTCATGAATATATGTGAGTTCTTGATCCTATCTTGCAAATCAATAGTCAACTACTATGTGTTATGATCCGGTAACCCCGAAGTGACAATAATCGGGACCACTCTCGGTGATGATCGTAGTTTGAGAGTTCATGTATTCACTAAGTGTTAATGCTTTGGTCCGGTACTCTATTAAAAGGAGGCCTTAATATCCCTTAGTTTCCAATAGGACCCCGCTGCCACGGGAGGGTAGGACAAAAGATGTCATGCAAGTTCTTTTCCATAAGCACGTATGACTATATTCGCAATGCATGCCTACGTTACATTGATGAACTGGAGCTAGTTACGTGTCACCCTATGTTATAATCATTGCATGAGGAATCGCATCCGACATAATTATCCATCACTGATCCAATGCCTACGAGCTTTTCACATATTGATCTTTGCTTAGTTACTTTTTCGTTGCCACTGTTACAATTACTACAAAACTGCTGATGTTACCTTTGCCACCGTTACCGTTACTTCCATACTACTTTGCTACTAAATACTTTGCTGCAGATATTAATTTTTCTAGGTGTGGTTGAATTGACAACTCAACTGCTAATACTTGAGTTTATTCTTTGGCTCCCCTTGTGTCGAATCAATAAATTTGGGTTGAATACTCTACCCTCGAAAACTGTTGCGATCCCCTATACTTGTGGGTTATCAAGACTATTTTCTTGCGTTGTTGCCGGGGAGCATAGCTCTATTCTTTGAGTCACTTGGGATTTATATCTGCTGATCAAAACGAGGAACTTGAAATACGAAAAAACCAAGATTTGTCCCTCAACTACGAGGGGAGGTAAGGAACTACCATCTAGCTCTGCACTTGATTCACCTTCTATTGTGAGTAAATTTGCGACATCTACACCTGCTATTGATTCTGATAGGTCGTATGTTATTGATGATGCCACTTCTGCTATGCATGATACTTATGATGAAACTATCTCTATGCTTGATAATAATGTGCCATTAGGTGAATTTCTTGATGAACAACTTGCTAGGGTTATAGAGAATGAAATTATTGAAACTGATAATATTGATGAAAGTGATGATGAAGTTTCTCCCCCTAGATATGAATTGCCTGATGTACCTGAGCGTTATGTTATGGATGAAGAAACTGCTAGAGACTTTTTTGCTTGCAAAGATAGATATGATCTTAAGAAACTGTTAGCTAAGCTAAAAGAAAAATCTTTGAATGCTAGAATGAAATATGACCCTGCTTTTGCTACTTCACCTATCTGTATTTCTGATAAGGATTATGATTTCTCTGTAGATCCTGAGTTAATTACTTTGGTTGAATCTGATCCTTTTTATGGCTATGAATCTGAAACTGTTGTGGCACATCTTACTAAATTGAATGATATAGCCACCCTATTTACTCATGAGAATTTTTTTTTACTATTATATCCTTAAGTTATTTCCGTTCTCATTAAAGGGTGATGCTAAAACATGGTTTAATTCTCTTGATCCTGGTTGTGTGCGTAGTCCCCAGGATATTATTTATTACTCCTCTGCTAAATGTTTCCGCGCTCATAAAAAACAAGCTGCCTTAAGGAATATATATAATTTTGTGCAAATTAAAGAAGAGAGTCTCCCACAAGCTTGGGGGAGGCTTCTCCGATTACTTAATGCTTTTCTTGATCATCCTCTCAAGAAAAATTAAATACTTGATATCTTTTATAATGGACTAACCGATGCTTACAGAGACCACCTGGATAGTTGTGCTGGTTGTGTTTTCAGGGAAAGAACTGTTGATCAAGCTGAATTGCTATTGAATAATATGTTGAGTAATGAAAATGATTGGACACTTCCTGAACCAACTCCTAAGTCAACTCCGAAGAAAAGGGGCATTCTATTTCTCAGTCCTGAAGATATGCAAGAGGCAAAGAAATCTATGAAAGAAAAGGGTATTAAAACTGAAGATGTTAAGAATTTACCACCTATTGAAGAAATACATGGTCGTGATAACCCGACATAGGTAGTAAAAGTAAATTCTCTCTATAGATTTGATGAAGGTGATATTCCTGGTTATAAGTCTGCTAGCCAATGCTTAGATGAGTTTGATAATTTTATTGTTAAACAAGAAAACTTCAATGCTTATGTTAGTAGACAATTGAAACGTAATGCTTATATGATTGAACACTTGAGTGATTATATGTCTAGAGTTAAAGGTGAACTTAAACTTATTGGTAAACATGCTTCTATGGTTACCACTCAAGTAGAACAAGTGCTTAAAGCTCAAAATGATTTGCTCAATGAATTAAATAATAAGAAAAATGATAATGTTGTTAGCGTTATGACTAGAGGGGGTAAAATGACTCAGGAACCTTTGTATCGTGAGGGCCACCCTAAGAGAATTGAGCAAGATTCTCAGAGAACTAATGTTGATGCACCTAGTCCTTCTAAAAGGAAGAAAAAGAAAAATGATAGGACTTTGCATGCTTCTAGTGAACCTGTTGTTGACACACCTGAGAATCCCAATGATATTTCTATTTCTGATGCTGAAACACAATCTGGTGATGAACATGAACCTAGTGATAATGTTAATGATGATGTTCATGTTGATGCTCAACCTAGTAATAACAATGATGTAGAGATTGAACCTGCTGTTGATCTTGATAACCCACAATCAGAGAATCAACGTTATGATAAGAGAGACTTCGTTGCTAGGAAGCACGGTAAAGAAAGAGAACCATGGGTTCAGAAACCCATGCCTTTTCCTCCCAAACCATCCAAGAAAAGGATGATGAGGATTTTGAGCGCTTTGCTGAAATGATTCGACCTATGTTTTTGCGTATGCGTTTGACTGATATGCTTAAAATGAATCCTTATTCTAAGTATATGAAAGATACTGTTACAAATAAAAGAAAGATACCAGAAGCTGAAATTTCCACCATGCTTGCTAATTATACTTTTAAAGGTAGAATACCAAGAAACTAGGAGATCCAGGAGTACCAACTATACCATGCTCCATTAAAAGAAACTATGTTAAAACTGCTTTATGTGATCTTGGAGCCGGTGTTAGTGTTATGCCTCTCTCTTTATATCGTAGACTTGATTTAAATAAGTTGACACCTACTGAAATATCTTTACAATTGGCCGATAAATCAACTGCTATACCTGTCGGTATTTGTGAGGATGAGCCTGTTGTGGTTGCAAACGTTACTATTTTAACGGACTTTGTTATTCTTGATATTCCCGAGGACGATAGTATGTCTATTATTCTTGGTAGACCCTTTTTGAATACTGCAAGGGCTGTTATTGATTGCAACAAAGGCAATGTCACTTTTCAT
Source organism: Aegilops bicornis (assembly GCA_021605145.1). Taxonomy (NCBI): domain Eukaryota; kingdom Viridiplantae; phylum Streptophyta; class Magnoliopsida; order Poales; family Poaceae; genus Aegilops; species Aegilops bicornis. The sequence goes on from CM038675.1 coordinate 580,341,500, forward strand.
GTTAATGGTAATGAGCATACAGTACACTTTTTGAGGAAATAACCTCAAGTCCACAGTATCAATTCTATTGGAAAAATTCCAACGATTACTGTTGGAGGTTTTGAATTTCCTCTTCCTACTGTCAAGAAGAAATATGATATTCTTATTGTTGGGGACGTGCATATCCCCGTTGAAGTAACCTAGTGCTTTTCGAAAATTCTCCGGTTTCATGCGATTCAGAATGAGTTTGTTAACAAGACTTGATCAACCTTGTTAGTGGATTCCTTTTGATGAGTGATGTCTACTACGCAACCTTATTTTTGTAGACGTTGTTGGGCCTCCAAGTGCAGAGGTTTGTAGGACAGTAGCAAATTTCCCTCAAGTGGATGACCTAAGGTTTATCAATCCGTGGGAGGCGTAGGATGAAGATGGTCTCTTTCGAGCAACCCTGCCACCAAATAACAAAGAGTCTCTTGTGTCCCCAACACACCCAATACAATGGTAAATTGTATAGGTGCACTAGTTCGGCGAAGAGATGGTGATACAAGTGCAATATGGATGGTAGATATTGGTTTTGTAATCTGAAAATATAAAAACAGCAAGGTAACAAGTGGTAAAAGTGAGCGTAAATGGTATTGCAATGCTAGGAAACAAGGCCTAGGGTTCATACTTTCACTAGTGCAAGTTCTCTCAACAATAATAACATAATTGGATCATATAACTATCCCTCAACATGCAACAAAGAGTCACTCCAAAGTCACTAATAGCGGAGAACAAGCGAAGAGATTATGGTAGGGTACGAAACCACCTCAAAGTTATTCTTTCCGATCAATCCATTGGGCTATTCCTATAAGAGTCACAAACAGCCCTAGAGTTCGTAGTAAAATAACACCTTAAGACACACATCAACCAAAACCCTAATGTCACCTAGATACTCCAATGTCACCTCAAGTATCCGTGGGTATGATTATACGATATGCATCACACAATCTCAAATTCATCTATTCAACCAACACATAGATCCTCAAAGAGTGCCCCAAAGTTTCTACCGGAGAGTCAAGACGAAAACGTGTGCCAACCCCTATGCATAGGTTCATGGGAGGAACCCGCAAGTTGATCACCAAAACATACATCAAGTTGATTAATAGAATACCCCATTGTCACCACGGGTATCCCACGCAAGACATACATCAAGTGTTCTCAAATCCTTAAAGACTCAATCCGATAAGATAACTTCAAAGGGAAAACTCAATCCATTAAAAGAGAGTAGAGGGGGAGAAACATCATAAGATCCAACTATAATAGCAAAGCTCGCGATACATCAAGCTCGTGCCAAATCAAGAACACGAGAGAGAGAGAGAGATCAAACACATAGCTACTGGTACATACCCTCAGCCCCGAGGGTGAACTACTCCCTCCTCGTCATGGAGAGCGTCGGGATGATGAAGATGGCCACCAGAGAGGGATCCCTCCCAGGTGCCGAACAGTGGTCTGATTGGTTTTTCGTGGCTACAGAGGCTTGCGGTGGCGGAACTCCCGATCTATTCTGCTCCCCGATCGTTTTAGGGTATATGGAGATATATAGGTGAAAGAAGTCGGTCAGGGGAGCCACGAGGGGCCCACGAGGGTGGAGGGAACGCCCCCTGCCTCGTGCTCTCTTTGTTGATCCCCTGACGTGCACTCCAAGTCTCCCGTATTGCTTTCTTTCCAAAAATAACGTTTTCGAAGGTTTCATTCCGTTTGGACTCCGTTTGATATTCCTTTTCTGTGAAACACTGAAACAAGGGGAAAACATAAAATGGCACTGGTCTCTGGGTTAATAGGTTAGTCCCAAAAATAGTATAAAAGTGCATAGTAAAGCCCATTAAACATCCAAGATGTATAATATAATAGCATGGAACAATAAAAAATTATAGATACGTTGGAGACGTATCAATGGGCATGAGATGGATGAAGTTAGAAAGCACAACTCTCTGTACCCTCCTTTTACTTTCTGTTATTTAGATTAAATAAAGCAAAAATAGTATTTTCTGTCTGTTTTCTTAATTATCCTTGCAATAAAAAAATACCCTGAAAATAAAAGTTCTTCAAATGTCCCGAAAATGAAATATGATTTTTTGTAGAATATTTAAGAATATCTGGCACTGAGAGCATAGCAGAGGGAGCCACCACCTGGCCACGAGGGTCCAGGGCACGCCCACCCCCTGGGGTGCGCCCCCTGCCTCGTGGGCCCCACGTGGCCCCTCTCCACTCATTCCAGCACCCACACACTTCTTCTTCCTCCAGAAAAAAAATCCTCCCCTAGCTCAAACCCGTGTTCTAGCTCATCTTGCTGCAATTTTTGATCTCCTTGCTCAAAGCTCCATTCACAAAACTGCTTTGGGGAATTGTTCTTCGGTATGTGACTCCTCCAATGGTCCAATTAGTTTTTGTTCTAGTGCTTTTTATTTATTGCAAATTTTTGCTGCTGATGTGCCCCTGTTCTTGAGCTTGCATGTCAAATATGGTCCAAAGTAGTTTTAATGCATGATATAGCCTCTAGGAACTTATGAGAGTAGTTGCTATCAATCTTGTTGAGTTTGGTTCACTTTTATTTTGAGTTACCAAAAATTTCAGAAATTTTTTAGAGGAAGAAATATGTTTAGGAAAATGTACCAAGGTGGTTCCTCAAGAAAACAGGCACCCAGGCTCGCGATACGTGAGCTGGACTATGAACTACCAAGGGAAGCTCAAGTGCGGCCTTGTGAATGGCCGTCAGTGGAGTTTATGGTCGGAGCAGGTATCAAGGATGAATTTGACGCGTATGTGCGTAATGCTGACCTTGAAGGCTTTGTGTCAGATAAGTGCCCGCAATACCGTTACCTAATTGATTCCTTCGTGAGAAGTTTTAAATTTACATCCTCGCGCAATTCTCACACTGTTCTATTTGATCTTTATGATAAATCATATACCATGGACCTAGAAGATTTTAATGCTGCTTGTAAACTCCTGCAGTGGGGCAATGTTAGTGAACCACGTAAATCTGAATATAAAGATTTTCTTGCTAGTATCACTGTGGGGGAATCTAGGGAAATCACGCAAGCCACCATAGGGAGCATTCATTTTCCCGCCATACATTATTTTGCTCTCTTCGTGGGTAGATGTATTAACGGTAAAGATGAGGCTTGTCACATGTGCATTCCAGATCTTTGTGTCCTCAAGAGTGCGGTATTAGGTGATAAACAATATAACTTGGGGGCCATCGTTGCACGAAGGTTGCATCTTAATAGTTTAAGTGGAGACTTGTTTGGTGGAATTTATGCAACTCGTGTAGCTAATTATCTTGATATACCCATACATGAAAATGATGTGGAATTGCATCCTGCTTATCTAGATTATAATGCTATGGTTTGTCATCAGTTTTTGAGAGGAATGAACAGTTCCTCCAGTACCGACTAATCTTTGACAGACGTCGCACTTTCCATGTTGCTCTCCCTGCTCCTACTTTATTTGACTTTCAGGCAAAAGGGAGATATGTTATAACCAGGGAGGAGGCGGACGAGTATGAGAGGAGGACGGAGGCAGCTCGCCTCCAAGCTGTAGCTCGTTAGGCAATAGCCGCTGCATCTCAGTACGACCCCAGTTACAACTTCGGATATCCGCCAGGCCAGCCGTGGCCATAGACCAACTTAGGCCAAAAGCCTAAGCTTTGGGGAGTACGTATTTCCCACCAACATTACATTCATTTTCACACACTCATGCCAGTTGTCGGTGCTCATACTTTTTCATTGTAATATCCATGCTAGTTTATTTTCTGTTTTAAGCCTTCTTCTTGTGTGTTTGAGAAACCTTAAGAAAAACCATAAAAATTAGTTGTAGCTTTTAGCTAGTTTACTTTCCATGCTTGTAGTAGTAATAATTAAAAGAAAACCCAAAAAGATTTCTCGTTCTTCTTTTTCTTGTTGGGAGCTTTCCCGTGTAAATAGTTTTATTTCTTTTCTTTGGGGGTCGAGAGGAGCAAACCTTGATGAAAATGTTGAAGTGGTTCTCATATGCATTATTGTTGATTTAACCAAGAGCCCATATTACCTTGTCTTCTCCCTTGTATTAAATGCTTGCAGATTCCAGCTTAGTCCAATGCACGTGCACTATTATTATTATCCACACCGTTCGGTCGTGCAAGTGAAAGGCAATAATGACGATATATGATGGACTGATTGAGATGAGAAAAGCCGGTATGAACTCGACTTATCTTGTTTTTGTAAATATGATTAGTTCATTGTTCCTGATTTAGCTTATTATGAATGAAACATGTTTGCAATGACAATTAGAGATTATAGTTGCTCATACCATGCTTAACTAGCTAGGAGTTTATAATGGTCTACCTTGCATGCCAACATGCTATTAAAATGGTTGTGATGTGGTATGATAGGATGGTATCCTCCTTTGAACAATTCGAGTGGCTTGACTTGGCACATCTTCATGCATGTAGTTGAAACGAAATCGACATAGCCTCCACGATATTTATGTTCATGGTGGATTATATCCTACTCATGCTTGCACTCAATGTTTATTAATTTTAATGCATGTTCATGACTATTGTCGCTCTCTAGTTGGTCGCTTCCCAGTCTTTTTCTAGCCTTCACTTTTACTAAGTGGGAATACAACTTGTGCATCCACTTCCATAAACCCCAAAGTTATTCCATATGAGTCCACCATACCTTCCTATATGCGGTATCTACCTGCCGTTCCAAGTAAATTTGTATGTGCCAAACTCTAAACCTTCAAATGAAATTCTGTTTTTATGCTCGAATAGCTCATGTATCAACTAGGGTTGTCTGTATCTTCCATGCTAGGTGGGTTATTCTCACGAGGAGTGGACTCCGCTCCTCACTCACGAGAAAATGGATGGTGACCGGGATGCCCAATCCCATGCTCAAATCAAAATAATTGCAAACAAAACTCCCCCCCAGGACTGTTGTTAGTTGGAGGCACCCGTTGTTTCGGGCAAGCCATGGATTGATGCTTGTTGGTGGTGGGGGAGTATAAACTTTACCATTATGTTTGGGAACCGCCTATAATGCGTGCCCCCTGCGTCGTGGGCCCCCTGAAGCTCCACCGACCTCAACTCCAACTCTATATATTCACGTTCGGGGAGAAAAAAATCAGAGAGAAGGATTCATCGCGTTTTACGATACAGAGCCGCCGCCAAGCCCTAATCTCTCTCGGGAGGGCTGATCTGGAGTCCATTCGAGGCTCCGGAGAGGGGAATCCGTCGCCGTCGTCATCATCAACCATCCTCCATCACCAATTTAAAGATGCTCACCGCCGTGCGTGAGTAATACCATCACAGGCTTGCTGGACGGTGATGGGTTGGATGAGATTTACCATGTAATCGAGTTAGTTTTGTTAGGGTTTGATCCCTAGTATCCATTATGTTCTGAGATTGATGTTGCTATGACTTTGCTATGCTTAATGCTTGTCACTAGGGCCCAAGTGCCATGATTTCAGATCTGAACCTATTATGTTTTCATGAATATATGTGAGTTCTTGATCCTATCTTGCAAGTCAATAGTCACCTACTATGTGTTATGATCCGTAACTCAAGTGACAATAATCGGGACCACTCCCGGTGATGACCGTAGTATGAGGAGATCATGTATTCACTAACTGTTAATGCTTTGGTCCGGTACTCTATTAAAAGGAGGCCTTAATATCCCTTAGTTTCCAATAGGACCCGCTGCGCCACGGGAGGGTAGGACAAAAGATGTCATGCAAGTTCTTTTCCATAAGCACGTATGACTATATTCGGAATACATGCCTACATTACATTGATGAACTGGAGCTAGTTCTGTGTCACCCTATGTTTTAACTATTGCATGAGGAATCGCATCCAACATAATTATCCATCACTGATCCAATGCCTACGAGCTTTTCACATATTGATCTTTGCTTAGTTACTTTTCAGTTGCCACTGTTACAATTACTACAAAACTGCTGTTGTTACCTTTGCCACCGTTAGCGTTACTTCCATACTACTTTGCTACTAAATACTTTGCTGCAGATATTAATTTTTCCAGGTGTGGTTGAATTGACAACTCAACTTCTGATACTTGAGAATATTCTTTGGCTCCCCTTGTGTCGAATCAATAAATTTGGGTTGAATACTCTACCCTCAAAAACTGTTGCGATCCCCTATACTTGTGGGTTATCACGTAGCTATTTCCTCGAAGGTATCTGTCGTAGTTCTTTACTTGCTCTCTGTCATGATATTGTATCTGTTGGCATACTGCATTACCATCGTTATCATCAAGCCTGTTATGTCATATGCTCGAATCATTATTGCATCCTACATCGAAGGTTTTGTTGCTCAATGGCAAGCTTGATCAAGTCCATTTCTACCAAACCTTATTTCCACTTCTATGTTTGGGATCATTTCAAAACATTCGCAAGAATTTTTGAATCTCCCATTCACCCTCCTCTGGTCCATATACTCTCGGTCCTAAAAATTGGTATCAGAGCAGGTACTCCTTGTCTCTGTTTATTAAAGGTCTAACATCCTTGGAGTTTTTAGTATGTCGTATGCAGGTAGATCCTTGCACTCTGAGAGATTTCCTATCTTCAATGGAAATGATTATATCTACTGGAAAGAAAGATTGAGAATCAGAATTAAAGCCATCAACATAGACTTGTGGGAGATTGTGGGAAATGGATATACCATAGAGCAACCTGATGAGCTCACTTCCGATGACAATGCTAATTTGCGGTTAAATGCTCAAGTGAAATATATCATCTGTAGCAGTATCTCAAAAGACATTTTCTTTCAACTCCAAAAGCTCGACATTGCAAAGCAACTTTGGGATGCAATCAATAAGGCTCATGAAGAGTTCATCGCCATGTTTGCTGGTTTCAGAAGTCTTCGTAAGTAAAATTCTATGGAACTCATTGATCGATTGACAAACATTGTTGGAAGACTTCATCAACAAGGAGTAACTGATATCACGGATAGATATGTGGTCAACAAGCTTATGAGTCCTCTTGATGCAACCTTCGATCCCATCGTAGCTGAAATCAAGCAAAGACCAGACTATGAAGAACTTCACTATGTTGATATCATGACGCCGTTGTCCATTCACAAAGAAAAGATGGAGCTTGAAAATGCAGATCAAGAATCTGCCTCAGAAGGTGAAGGGGAAATCCTTTCACATTATGGCAGCTCACAAGAAGAAGAATATGTTGAGAATCAACACACCATCACCATAGAACTAGAGATGCTAACAGAAAGGCTAAATGATCTCAGAAGACAAATTTTATGCCTCGCGGATGATGATGAGTTTGACTTTCCTGAATCACGAAGAAGGTTATCTTTGAAAGAAATGAAGTGTTTCAAATGCAAACAATTTGGTCATCTCATTGCAGACTGTCCCTGCTAGGAAGAAAAACCCAGCAACAGATGGAAATATCTTCATTGCAGTGGATTCACACGAATGGATCATCATACTAAGCTCTCGAAGAAAAATGAACCTTCGTCTTCTTCTTTGATGAGACCAGTCACTGACGTGAAAGCCAGAGCAACCGTCGAGTCAAATATGAAGAGAATATCAACAGCTGAATAGAGCATGCGCTGATATGACCCTGGATTTTGAAGAGGAGGCGACAGACTCTAAATCAGATGATGAAGTGTTGGGGAACGTAGTAATTTCAAAAAAATTCCTATGCACACGCAAGATCATGGTGATGCATAGCAACTAGAGGGGAGAGTGTCATCCACGTACCCTCGTAGACCGTAAGCGGAAGCGTTATGACAACGCGGTTGATGTAGTCATACGTCTTCACGATCGACCGATCCTAGTACTGAACGTATGACACCTCCGCGATCTGCACACGTTCAGCTCGGTGACGTCCCACGAACTCACGATCCAGTAGAGCTTCGAGGGAGAGTTCCGTCAGCACGATGGCGTGATGACGGTGTTGATGAAGCTACCGACGCAGGGCTTCGCCAAAGCACCACAACGATATGACCGAGGTGGATTATGGTGGAGGGGGGCACCGCACACGGCTAAAAGATCAATGATCAACTTGTGTGTCTATCGGGTGCCCCCTCCCCTGTATATAAAGGAGCGGAGGAGGGGGGAGGGCCGTCCCTCCTATGGCGCGCCCTAGAGGAGTCCTACTCCCATCGGGAGTAGGATTCCCCCCTTCCAAGAGTAGGAGTAGGAGAGAAGGAAGGAGGAGAGAGGGGGAAGGAAAAAGGGGGGCGCTGCCCCCATTCCTTGTCCAATTCGGACTAGAGGGGGAGGGGGCGTGCAGCCCACCCTAGCTGACCCTTCCTCTCTCCACCAAGGCCCATGAGGCCCATTACACTCCCGAGGGGGTTCCAGAACCCCTAAGATTCTAAGATTCGTCTCGAACTCATCCGGAACCCTTCCGAAGTCCAAACATAGTCATCCAATATATCGATCTTTATGTCTCGACCATTTCGAGACTCCTCGTCATGTCCGTGATCATATCCGGGACTCTGAACTACCTTCATTACATCAAAACACATAAACTCATATTACTAATCGTCACTGAACGTTAAGCGTGCGGACCCTACGGGTTCGAGAACTATGTAGACATGACCGAGACATGTCTCCGGTCAATAACCAATAGCGGAACCTGGATGCTCATATTGGTTCCTACATATTCTATGAAGATCTTTATTGGTCAAATCGCATAACAACATGCGTTGTTCCCTTTGTCATCGGTATGTTACTTGCCCGAGATTCGATCGTCGGTATCTCAATACCTAGTTCAATCTCGTTACCGGCAAGTCTCTTTACTCGTTCCGTAATGCATCATCCCGCAACTAACTCATTAGTTAAATTGCTTGCAAGGCTTATAGTGATGTGCATTACCAAGAGGGCCCAGAGATACCTCTTCGACAATCGGAGTGACAAATCCTAATCTCGATCTATGCCAACTCAACAAGTACCATCGGAGACACCTATAGAGCACCTTTATAATCACCCAGTTACGTTGTGACGTTTGGTAGCACACAAAGTGTTCCTCTGGTATTCGGGAGTTGCATAATCTCATAGTCATAGGAAATGTATAAGTCATGAAGAAAGCAATAGCAATATACTAAACGATCAAATGCTAAGCTAACGGAATGGGTCAAGTCAATCACATCATTCTCTAATGATGTGATCCCGATAATCAAATGACAACTCATGTCTATGGCTAGGAAACTTAATCATATTTGATTCAACGAGCTAGTTAAGTAGAGGCATACTAGTGCACTTTGTTTGTCTATGTATTCACACATGTACTAAGTTTCCGGTTAATACAATTCTAGCATGAATAATAAACATTTATCATGATATAAGCAAATATAAATAACAACTTTATTATTGCCTCTAGGGCATATTTCCTTCAGTCTCCCAGTTGCACTAGAGTCAATAATCTAGATTACACAGTAACGATTCTAACACCCATGGTGTCTTGGTGCTGATCATGTTTAGCTCGTGAGAGAGGCTTAGTCAACGGGTCTGCAACATTCAGATCCGTATGTATCTTGCAAATCTTTATGTCTCCCTCATTGACTTGATCGCGGATAGAATTGAAGCGTCTCTTGATGTGCTTTGTTCTCTTGTGAAATCTGGATTCCTTTGCCAAGGCAATTGCACCAGTATTGTCACAAAAGATTTTCATTGGACCCGATGCACTAGGTATGACACCTAGATCGGATATGAACTCCTTCATCCAGACTCCTTCATTTGCTGCTTCCGAAGCAACTATGTACTCCGCTTTGCACGTAGATCCCGCCACGATGCTTTGTTTAGAACTGCACCAACTGACAGCTCCACCGTTCAATATAAACACGTATCCGATTTGTGACTTAGAGTCATCCGGATCAGCGTCAAAGCTTGCATTGACGTAACCATTCACGACGAGCTCTTTGTCAACTCCATAAACGAGAAACATATCCTTAGTCCTTTTCAGGTATTTTGGGATGTTCTTGACCGCTGTCCAGTGATCCACTCCTGGATTACTTTGGTACCTCCCTGCTAAACTAATAGCAAGGCACACATCAGGTCTGGTACACAGCATTGCATATATGATAGAGCCTATGGCTGAAGCATAGGGAACGCCTTTCATTTTCTCTCTATCTTCTGCAGTGTTCGGGCATTGAGTCTGACTCAACTTCACACCTTGTAACACAGGCAAGAACCCTTTCTTTGCTTGATCCATTTTGAACTTCTTCAAAACTTTATCAAGGTATGTGCTTTGTGAAAGTCCAATTAAGCGTCTTGATCTATCTCTATAGATCTTGATGCCCAATATATAAGTAGCTTCACCGAGGTCTTTCATTGAAAAACTCTTATTCAAGTATCCTTTTATGCTATCCAGAAATTCTATATCATTTCCAATAAACAATATGTCATCCACATATAATATTAGAAATGCTATAGATCTCCCACTCACTTTCTTGTAATTACAGGCTTCTCCAAAAGTCTATATAAAACCATATGCTTTGGTCACACTATCAAAACGTTTATTCTAACTCCGAGATGCTTGCACCAGTCCATAGATGGATCGCTGGAGCTTACACACTTTGTTAGCATCCTTTGGATCGATAAAATCTTCAGGTTGCATCATATACAACTCCTCTTCTTAAAATCCATTAAGGAATGCAGTCTTTACATCCATTTGCCAAATTTCATAATCATAAAATGCGGCAATTGCTAACATGATCCGGACGGACTTAAGCATCGCTATGGGTGAGAAAGTCTCATCGTAGTCAACTCCTTGAACTTGTCAAAAACCTTTCGCAACAATTCGAGCTTTGTAGACAATAACATTACCGTTAGCGTCAGTCTTCTTCTTGAAGATCCATTTATTCTCGATAGCTTGCCGATCATCGGGCAAGTCAACCAAAGTCCACACTTTGTTCTCATACATGGATCCCATCTCAGATTTCATGGCCTCAAGCCATTTCGTGGAATCTGGGCTCATCATCGCTTCCTCATAGTTCGTAGGTTCGTCATGGTCAAGTAACATGACCTCCAGAACAGGATTACCGTACCACTCTGGTGCGGATCTTACTCTGGTTGACCTACGAGGTTTAGTAGTAACTTGATCTGAAGTTACATGATCATCATTGAGGGAGTCCTGGATTAGGGGGTGTCCGGATAGCCGGACTATAGCCTTTGGCCGGACTCCTGGACTATGAAGATACAAGATTGAAGACATCGTCCCGTGTCCGGATGGGACTTTCCTTGGCGTGGAAGGCAAGCATGGCGATCTGGATATGTAGATTTCCTACCATTGTAACCGACTACGTGTAACCGTAACCCTATTCGGTGCCTATATAAACCGGAGGGTTTTAGTCCGTGAGGACGAACAACAATCATACCATAGGCTAGCTTCTAGGGTTTAGCCTCTCGATCTCGTGGTAGATCTACTCTTGTACTACCCATATCATCAATATTAATCAAGCAGGAGTAGGGTTTTACCTCCATCGAGAGGGCCCGAACCTGGGTAAAAACATCGTGTCCCTTGTCTCCTGTTACCATCCGCCTAGACGCACAGTTCGGGACCCCCTACCCGAGATCCGCCGGTTTTAACACTGACATTGGTGCTTTCATTGAGAGTTCCTCTGTGTCGTCATCCTTAGCCTGATGGCTCCTTCGATCATCAATGACGATGCGCTCCAGGGTGAGACTTTTCTCCCCGGACAGATCTTCGTATTCAGAGGCTTTGCACCGCGGGCCAATTCGCTTGGCCATCTGGAGCAGATTAAAAGCTACGCCCCTGGCCACCAGGTCAGATTTGGAAGTTTGAACTACACGGCTAACGTCCGTGGAGACTTGATCTTCGACGGGTTCGAGCCACAGCCAAGCGCGCCGCACTGTCACAAGGGGCATGATCTAGCTCTGCCGCCGAACAGTGTCCTGGAGGCCGCACCAGTGTCCGCTCTGACCTTTAGCTCGGAGCCGATCAAGCCGATCGAGGACGGGTGGCTGGACACCGCCTCGGGGGCTGCAATCTCTACGGCGATTGAGCCATACACCTACCCCGTCCTTTGTGAAGCTCGTGACTCCAAGGTGCCGGACTCCTCTCCGGACTCCGAGCCTTCCGTGCCCCATAATCGAATCCGATTGGGCGCCGATCATGGAATTCACCGCCGCGGACATCTTTTCAAAGACTCGCCCTTTGGCGACATCCTGAATTCACTAAAGTCTCTCTCTTTATCGAGAGCCTGGCGGATTATGGTCGGGAAGGTTGGGATGCGGACGACGAAGAAATTCAAAGCCCACCCACCACCCACTTCAGAGCTAATCGCCGATGATTTAACCGACATGCTCGACTTCGACTCCGAAGACATCGACGGTATGGACGACGATGTAGGGGAGGAACATGAACCGGCACCTATAGGGAACTGGAGAACCACCTCATCTCATGATGTATGCATGGTGGACACACCTAAAGGAAGCGACGATGAGGAACAACGGGACACTACGAATGATCATTCCCTCGAAAAGCAGTCAAAACGGCGACATAAGCGCCGCTCAAAGTCTCGCCTCGACAAAGACAACAACCATACAGACCCAGCCATAGAGCAGGGCGAACCGGTGGACGACGAACATGCTATCGAGCAACCGTACGAATAGGACAATCTGGATAAACAACCCGTCCTCGGCGAAGATAACAGTCCGGACGATCTCACGCCGGACAAGTTGCTGGAGCAGAAGAACCTCCACAAGAGGCTCATCGCCACTGCACGTAGCCTGAAAAAGCAGAAGCTCAAAACAGCGGAAGATGTACTCAGAATCGGATGGAGCAAAGTACTCAACACCGCAGACAAATACGGCGACAGTCGCCAAACGAAGAGCTACCCAAAGCGAAAACTACTGCCTGAATTTGATGAGGAGGCCGTAGAGCCCCCGAAATAAAAAAAACAAAGAGGCCACCCGGTCGGATGGACGACCCTATGGCAAAAAGAGAGCGGCAAACAGCGCCGCACACAAGCCGGCAGGCGATCCGCACAGGGATTCGCATCAAAAAGATGGCCCAGTTAGATCTATCTACGGGCCAAGAAAGCAAGCTCTAGTAAGCAATGCAACACATCAAGTATCCGAACATCACGGTACACCTAAATATAGGGTGCCGCACACCCCTATGTTTCACCGATGAGGTGCCGGATTATGAATTTCCAGCGGGATTCAAGCCCGTAAAACATAGAGGCATACGACGGAACAACAGACCTCGGAGTGCGGATTGAGGATTATATCCTCCACATACACATGGCTAGAGGAGATGATCTCCACGCCATAAAATACTTACCCCTCAAGCTCAAAGGGCCAGCCCGGCATTGGCTTAAAAGCCTTCCCGAAAACACTATTGGAAGTTGGGAGGAGCTCGAGGATGCTTTTCGGGCAAATTTTCAAGGGACCTATGTCCGATCTCCGGATGCTGACGATTTAAGTCACATAACACAACAACCCGGAGAGTCAGCCCAGAAATTTTGGAACAGATTCCTTACTAAAAGAACCAAATAGTCGATTGTCCGGAGGCCGAAGCCTTAGCAGCTTTCAAACACAACGTCCGAGACGAATGGCTCGCCAGACACCTCGGCCAAGAAAAGCCAAGAACAATGGTCGCATTAACAAGCCTCATGACCCACTTTTGCGCGGGAGAGGATAGCTGGCTGGCAAGATGCAGCACCAGCGACCCAAGTACATCCGAAGGCAGGGATGGAAACAGGAAACCACGACGCAGCAAGGACCAGCGTCGGACCAAGGGAAACAGCCGAAGAGCACGGCGATCAACGCCGGATTCAAAAGCTCTCGGCAGAATCATAAAAAGCTGCCCTTAAGGATAACAGGGATGAGCTATCTAACTTAAACAAAATCTTGGACAAGATATGCCAAATCCACAGTACGCCCGGGAAGCCTGCAAACCATACCCACAGAGATTGCTGGGTCTTCAAGCAGTCTGGCAAACTCAATGCCGAACACAAGGGGCTCGACACACCAAGCGAGGACAATGACGAACCCCAAAAGCAGAGCACCGGAAAACAAAAGAATTTCCCACAAGAAATCAAAACAGTAAACTCACTTCGCGTGACAAAAGGGAAAAATAGAGCGAAACCCATAGAGGTACGCACCATACGGCCTATCCCGGAGGAGTCCCGCCACTGGTTGTTAAAACCAATCACCTCCGACCATCGGGATTACTCTAGAAGTATACGGAATGCAGGTTGGACTGCCTTGATATTAGATCCGATAATTGGCGGACTCCAATTTTCACAAGTCCTAATGGACGGCGGCAGTGATCTAAACCTGCTATATCAGGACACAATCCGCAAAATGGGGATAGACCCAACCAAATTTCGCCATAGCAACATTTCCTTTCAAGGGGTAATGCCAGGCCTATATGCCCATTGTACGGGCTCTCTACTGCTAGAAGTTGTGTTCGGCTCACCCAACAACTTCCGCCGTGAAAGTTAACCTTCCACCTCGCCCCATTTACAAGTAGCTATCAAGCACTATTGGGACGCGAAGCTTTCGCCCGCTTTAACGCAATACCGCATTATGCATCTCTTACACTTAAAATGCCCGGTCCACGGCATCATCTCGTTAAAAGGAAACATCGAGGGTTCCTCGATTCCGGAAAATCGTGCGGTTGCCTTGACAGCCACACAATAAACCGGCTTCATCAATAAAAGCACTTAGACAGGTCGTCCAGACCCCGGACACGGCTGGACGAGTCCGGCGTAAACATACAAGGGCTTACTAGACACATACCCCCGTACAAGGGGCTCCGCAACAAGAGACCATAAAGCTCAATTTTATTCATTTTTTGAATTGTACTTCGTTTATTTAACATAACGTACATTTTCATACGACCTTTTTCAACTAAGTTCCTCTCTTTTACAGATGAACATCGTGCTACACCCATCCGTGATACTGCACAACGGAGACACAGCGCAGACGCGCAAGAGGGACCCGTCGCAAGGATTCTTTTCAGATTAAGACCTGCGTAAACCTTTTTCACTGCCTCTTGTTGATACACATCCCCGGTTTCTTGCTATAACCGAGGAGGAGGCTGGCGTTTTGGCATAGGTCACGCTGTAATTTCGCGCTGCACTGGACAATTGTGGGGCTTATTACCAAGGGCGATTGTTTGACCCGTTTTCATAAAGACCGAATACCTTAGGGAGCGTTCGGCGTCTCGAGTTAGGCCTTATATGCATCAGCTCCGAATCATGTCTTTGGTCAAATGTTGGGTTGCTCGGCTCCTGTGTTTTGCTGCCTTACGTTCCGCTCTATCGGCTAATGCGGCACCAGGAGAACTATCATGCGACAGTGCCCGTTCGCCAAAGCGAGCACTTCAGTAGAGAAAGCCGAAAGCTGACTGTCATGATATAGCGTGTGACTGGTCAACCACTCGATGACCCACTGAAATCTGTAGAATTCGTCGGCATTGACGAAGGGTTGTTTCCCGGCCAGGCACATACGCGCCCCGAATTCGGGTGAGCGCGGTGCCCCTAGGGGCTATATAGTAACCCCACTGTCGAAATCCTATGGCTAAGTGAAAGTGATAAAGCATTATAGTCCGGTTGCCTAGTTTGCTGCGCTATCACCTCCTTTGTAGGACCAAGACGTTGGATCAAGTGTGAAAAGGCGCTTTCTGCAAACACCCCCGCATTATATGCGTGGGGGCTGAAGCCAAAGACCGCCATCTTTCAGGTTATATACACATATACATTAACGGCCGCACATGAGGTATTTTAATTCTTGAAGGCACAAGTATAAAAAGCTTTTATATTCCATCAAAACATTGTTTCACAATAATACATGTTATTCGAACATAATATCCTTCGAGCACTGCGTCTCTATTAAACGAGCGCCCTGCAGAACTTCCTGAAAATAGTGCTCGACAGGTACTCGGCTTCCGTCCGAATCTTGGGATGCAACATCGGTGGCCTTCATCTCCGCCCAGTATGTCTTGACACGGGAAAGAGCCATCCGCACCCTCTATGCATGCTGACCGCCTCATTGCTTTGATATGCGGCACCGCACCAAGGAACTGCTGCACCAAGCCTAAATAACTCTTCGGCTCGGGCTCTTTTGGCCACAAATGAGTCACGACATTCTTCATGGCAAGTCCGGACAACCTATTCAGCTCCGCCCATTCGGCCAAACGATCGGTTAATGGAAGTGGACGCCGGGATTCTGAACAGCGACCAAAAAGCTCTTCCATCTCGTGATCCTTTTGATCTCCGAAGTGTTCGGCCGCGTCCATGCACTTTTCGCCGCCAAGTCCAGATAAGCATCCTCACTACTCCACAGCCGGTCCAACCGAGCATCTTTAGGATCCGTGAACTTCCTCCGCAGCGAAAGGGCTTTCCACCGCGATATCTCCGCCCGACGTAGCTCCTCCTTCATAGCTCTCATCGCAGAGCGGGCATCCTTGGCCTCGGTGGTGGCCTTCTTCAGGTCCTCTTGCTCCGCTCGACCTTCTTTTTCAAGAAGCTCGCAGTGGTCGGTAGCATTCTTCAACTTCATGGCCATCTCAGCCATTTCCTTCTTGCTTCGGCAGTGAGCAGCCTGCTCGGCTTTTAGCTCTTCGGCCGCCTTTAAGGCAGCCGCATCACTTTTTCTGGCCTGCTCCTTGGCTCGGGCAAGCTCTACCCGAAGGTTCTCCATGGCAGCGGCACCATCTGCATCAAGCATACATGTTGTAAGGCACGGGCATCAAGCTCCCTTACCAGGTGTCCGCGGAGAAACCACATACCTTGTGACTCATCAAGCCGCTTATTGACAAGCGTGATGTCAGCATCCGCCACGTCAAGTTGCCGCTTTAGTTCGGCAAATTCATCAATCCAGCTAGCCACCGGACGCCCCGCCACCTACATTGGAAGGGCGACATATTATATCTGGGATTATGATCCTCGGCACGCTGTCATTTTTGACAACGCACCGAGTCTCAGGGGCTACTATCTACACAGGGCGCATCTTATATATGCGGAACCGTCAAAAGGTACATCATTGCACGTACCTCAAAACCCATCAGTAAACTCCTGGCGGCCTCGTACAACCCGCATTCGGCGGACGAAATTTTTTCGATCACCGTACCCATCAATGCACGGTGATCCTCTGAGATGGACACTCGCCCGAGCAGATCCTTCAACTCCTCCGACCATGCACCAGGAGGTGCCGGACTCGTCCGATGGCCTTTTTCGAAGGCCGTACATGGAGGGCTCTGGGGGGCCATATGACCGCCCTCCACCCCTGTCGGATTCAAAGAAACCCTCCGCGACGACACCTCAGGATCGTCCGCCTCGCTAGGCGGTACGGCAGGGGGAGGCGTTCCGCTCTCATCATCTCCGGATGAAGATCCCCAGAAGACGAGCTCTGCTGAGAAGGGCTGAGATCCGAACTACAAGGTAAAATTTCGGTCATCTTCAGAAATAAAACAGGGATGTCTCTTATTTTAAAAACTCCCCTCTCTACTTACGGCTCGCTGGAGGGCTGATCTCCTTGGGGAAATAATGCGGCCGGGGCATCTTCCGGCGCAGGACCCTCTGGCGAAGATTTCTTCCCCCGCTTTGAGGCCTTGGTCTCCGGATCTTCAGAGGCGGTCCTCTTCTCCCTTGGATGGAGGGATTCTCGATCCCTCCTTTCTTGATAACCTCCTTCAAGGCAGTAGCTTCCTTGTCTCCCCTTCGCCTTCTTCTAAAGGCACAACCTCCAAAGATCTTGGTTAACACGGGATCCGGGCGTGGTCTCGTGGAGGGGTCGGACACCGATCAGTTTGCTTTCGCTATCCACTCCTGTTTAAGGGACAACTCTTTTAAGGGCAAGTTTATGATAAATATACGGATAGCGTGTCCGGGTACGGGACTACTTACTTGAGCATCCGTGCGATTGTAGCTCAGACCCGCGTCCTCGGTCAAGTCCGGACACATTGCTTATGATCCGAAGAACAGTTTGTACATCTCCACGGGCGTTGCGCCCATAAAATGTTGGAGAGCTCGTGGTCCCTCCGGATTGAACTCCCACAGGCAGAGGGGGCGACGTTTGCAGGGCAGGATGCGACGAATCAGCATGACCTGCGCTACTACGACCAGATTGATCTCTCTCTCTCTCTAGGAGGTCTCGAATATGGCCCTACAACAAAGGCACATCCTTGGACGGCCCCCAGTCAAGCCCTTTATTGACCCATGACGCCAGCCGCGGTGGAGGAGCCGAGCGAAAAGCAGGTGGCGCCACCCATTTGGTGCCCCTGGGAACTGTGATATAAAACCACTCTTGTTGCCATAGACCGAGCTCCTCTTGAAAAGAGCCCTCGGGCCATGAAGCGTCAGCATTCTTGCTTATAACAGCCCCTCCGCACTCTGCCTATTGCCCCTTGATCATCTTCGGCTCCACCTTGAAGGTCTTGAGCCACAATCCGAAGTGAGGGGTAATGCGGAGGAAGGCTTCAGACTCTGACGATGAACGATGAGATGTGGAGGATGGACTCCGGATCCATGTCGTGAAATTCCAGCCCGTAATAAAACATGAGCCCCCTCACGAAGGGGTCCGTCGGGAAACCTAGCCCCCGAAGGAAGTGAGACGCAAACACCATGCTTTCACCGGGCTTGGGAGAGGGAATAATCTTCCCTTGGGCAGGCAGCCTATGCGAGATTTCGCCAGTTAGATACCTGGCATCTCTTAGCTTTAGGACGTCTTCTTCCGTGAAGGAGGAAGGCATCCACCGGCTTTGAAGGTCGGAGCCGGACATCATCGAAGGTCCGAAGCGCCTGAATCTGGAGCTTTGGGTGTTGGGACTCGAAGCGATTCGATTGAGATTGAGGAAAAAGAGCGGGGCCTTGGTCTCTTTATAAAGAGGTTGAATACCAGAGCCCTCCCGTGACCGTTCGGGACTCGACTCGCCTTCGATAGAGGAGGCGTGCCAACGGGCACGACCGGGTTACCCACGCCCGTATTAAATGAGAATCCCGGAATAAGGGGACACGATCTCTGCATTGACAAGACGTGCCAAGGAAATCGCCTCGCTAAACGCGCTGAGGTGGGACAGTAAAAACGATTCGAATAAAGGCTTGGCCGTGGTGTGATGTCTTGCTGCGGAATACGTCAGCAGGTTGAACTTGTGTAAATATTATTCTCTCTACGGTGGTATGTGGAACTTATTTTGCAGAGCCGGACACTATCCTTGTGTTCAAAATCTTATATGAAGTATTCGGAGGAGGAACCCGCCTTGCAATGCCGAAGACAATATGCGCGCCGGACTCGTCGTCATTGAAGCCTGGTTCAGGGGCTACGGAGGGAGTCTGGATTAGGGGTGTCCGGATAGCCGGACTATAGCCTTTGGCGGACTCTGGACTATGAAGATACAAGATTGAAGACTTCATCCCGTGTCCGGATGGGACTTTCCTTGGCGTGGAAGGCAAGCTTGGCGATACGGATATGTAGATTTCCTACCATTGTAACCGACTCTGTGTAACCCTAACCCTATTCGGTGCCTATATAAACCGGAGGGTTTTAGTCCATAGAACGAAAAACAATCATACCATAGGCTAGCTTATAGGGTTTAGCCTCTCTGATCTCGTGGTAGATCTACTCTTGTACTACCCATATCATCAATATTAATCAAGCAGGAGTAGGGTTTTACCTCCATCGAGAGGGCCCTAACCTGGGTAAAAACATCGTGTCCCTTGTCTCCTGTTACCATCCGCCTAGACGCACAGTTCGGGACCCCCTACCCGAGATCCGCCGGTTTTTACACCGACAATCATCATTAGCTTCCTCACTAATTGGTGAGGAGCCACAGGAACATATTTCTGTGATGAACTACTTTCCAATAAGGGAGCGGGTACAGTTACCTCATCAAGTTCTACTTTCCTCCCACTCACCTCTTTCGAGAGAAGCTCCTTCTCTAGAAAGGATCCATTCTTAGCAAACGAATGTCTTGCCTTCGGATCTGTGATAGAAGGTGTACCCAACAGTCTCCTTTGTGTATCCTATGAAGACACATTTGTCCGATTTGGGTTCGAGCTTATAGGGTTGAAGCTTTTTCACATAAGCATTGCAGCCCCAAACTTTAAGAAACGACAACTTTGGTTTCTTGCCAAACCACAGTTCATAAGGCGTCGTCTCAATGGATTTAGATGGTGCCCTATTAATGTGAATGCAACCGTCTCTAAAGCATAACCCCAAAACAACAGTGGTAAATTAGTAAGAGACATCATAGATCGCACCATATCTAGTAAAGTACGATTAGGACATTCGGACACACCATTACACTGTGGTGTTTCGGGTGGCGTGAGTTGCGAAACTATTCCGCATTGTTTCAAATGAAGACCAAACTCGTAACTCAAATATTCTCCTTTACGATCAGATCATAGAAACTTTATTTTCTTGTTACGATGATTTTCCACTTCACTCTGAAATTCTTTGAACTTTTCAAATGTTTCGGACTTATGTTTCATCAAGTTGATATGCCCATATCTTCTCAAATCATCTGTGAAGGTGAGAAAATAATGATACCCGCCGCGAGCCTCAACATTCATCGGACCACACACATAAGTATGTATGATTTCCAACAAATCTGTTGCTCGCTCCATCTTTTCGGAGAACGGAGTTTTAGTCATCTTGCCCATGAGGCATGGCGTAAGTACCAAGTGATTCTTAATCAAGTGATTCCAAAAGTCCATCAGAATGGAGTTTCTGCATGCGCTTTACACCAATATGACCTAAACGGCAGTGCCACAAATAAGTTGCACTATCATTATCAACTCTGCATCTTTTGGCTTCAATGTTATGAATATGTGTATCACTACTATGGATATTCATCAAAAATAGAACACTCTTCAAGGGTGCATGACCATAAAAGATATTACTCATATAAATAGAACAACCATTATTTTAAGATTTAAATGAATAACCGTCTCGCATCAAACAAGATCCAGATATAATGTTCATGCTCAATGCTGGCACCAAAATAACAATTATTCAGGTCTAAAACTAATCCTGAAGGTAGATGTAGAGGTAACATGCCGACCGTGATCACATCGACTTTGGAACCATTTCCCACGCGCATCGTCACCTCGTCCTTAGCCAATCTTCGGTTAATCCATAGTCCCTGTTTTGAGTTGCAGATATTAGCAACAGAACCAGTATCAAATACCCAGGTGCCACTGCGAGCATTAGTAAGGTACACATCAATAACATGTATATCACATATACCTTTGTTCACCTTGCCATCCTTCTTATCCACCAAATACTTGGGGCAGGTCCGCTTTGAGTGGCCAGTCCATTTGCAGTACAAGCACTCAGTCTCAGACTTAGGTCCAGACTTGGGCTTCTTCACTTGAGCAGCAAGTTGCTTGCCATTCTTCTTGAAGTTCCCCTTCTTCCCTTTACCCTTTTTCTTGAAACTGGTGGTCTTGTTAACCATCAACACTTGATGCTCCTTCTTGATTTCTACCTCCGTAGCCTTTAGCATCGCCAAGAGCTCGGGAATTGTCTTATCCATCCCTTGCATATTATAGTTCATCACGAAGCTCTTGTAGCTTGGTGGCAGTGATTGAAGAATTCTGTCAATGACACTATCATACGCAAGATTAACTCCCAGTTGAATCAAGTGATTGTTGTAGGATCGAAAGTATGTCTAGAGGGGGGGGGGTGATTAGACTACTTGACCAAATAAAAATCTAGCCTTTTCCCAATTTTAGTTCTTGGCAGATTTTAACAACTTAGCACAAGTCAAGCAATCAACCTACACATGCAATTCTAAGAGTATAGCAGAGGAATGTAAAACAATTGCATATGAAGGTAAAGGGATGAGTTTGAGGGAGCAAACGCAATGTTGACACGGAGATTTTTTATCCGTGGTTCTGATAGGTGGTGCCATCGTACATCCACGTTGATGGAGACTTCAACCCACAAAGGTTAACGGTTGGGCGAGTCCACGGAGGGCTCCACCCACGAAGGGTCCATGAAGAAGCAACCTTGTCTATACCACCATGGCCGTCACCCACGAAGGACTTGCCCCACTAGGGTAGATCTTCACGAAGTAGGCGATCTCCTTGCCCTTACAAACTCCTTGGTTCAACTCTACAATCTTGTCGGAGGCTCCCAAGTGACACCTAGCCAATCTAGGAGACACCACTCTCCAAGAAGTAACAAATGGTGTGTTGATGATGAACTCCTTGCTCTTGTGCTTCAAATGATAGTCTCCCCAACACTCAACTCTCTCTCATAGGATTGGATTGGTAGAAATAAGATTTGAGTGGAAAGCAACTTGGGGAAGGCTAGAGATCAAGATTTATGTGGTTGGAATGGAATATCTTGACCTCAACACAAGTGTAGGTGGTTCTCTCTCAGAAAATATGTATTGGAAGTGTAGGCATGTTCTGATGGCTCTCTTCTCGAATGAAGAGTGGGTGGAGGGGTATATATAGCCTCCACACCAAATCTAACCGTTACACACAAATCACCAAACTCGGTGGGACCGATTCAGAGAACTCGGTCAGACCGATTTGGTTCATAATGTGACCGTTAGGTGTTTCGATGGGACCGACATGTCAACTCGGTGGGACCAATGTCATTAGGGTTAGGGCATAACATAATCTCAGTGAGACCGATTACACAAACTCGGTGGGACCGATTTTGGTAATAGTCAAACAGAGAGTTGGTCAGGCAAACTCGGTGGGACCGATTCGCTCATCTCAGTTGGACCGAAACGTTATTTAAAAGGAAACAGAGTGTTTGCATTGCAATCTCGGTGGGACCGATCGCTCATCTCGGTTTGACCAAACGCGTTACAAAGGGAAACAGAGAGATTACAATCCCATCTCGGTGAGACCGAGATCCCTATCGGTGAGACCGAAAAGACTAGGGTTTCTGGCAGTGGCTATGTCAACTGAACTCGGTGGTGCCGGGTAGAAAGAATCGATGGGGCCAAGTTGGACTTGTGGTTTGGGACATATGTGGATATGATAAAGTAGTGGCGGGTTTTGGAGCATATCACTAAGCATTTTGAGCAAGCACCTTGTCGGTGTCAAAACCGGCGGATCTCGGGTAGGGGGTCCCGAACTGTGCGTCTAGGCGGATGGTAACAGGAGACAAGGGACACGATGTTTTTACCCAGGTTCGGGCCCTCTCGATGGAGATAAAACACTACTCCTGCTTGATTAATATTGATGATATGGGTAGTACAAGAGTAGATCTACCACGAGATCGTAGAGGCTAAACCCTAGAAGCTAGCCTATGGTATGATTGTTGTTCGTCCTACGGACTAAAACCCTCCGGTTTATATAGACATCGAAAGGGCTAGGGTTACACAGAGTCGGTTACAATGGGAGGAGATCTACATATCTGTATTGCCAAGCTTGCCTTCCACGCCAAGGAAAGTCCTATCCGGACACGGGACAAAGTCTTCAATCTTTTATATTCATAGTCCAGGAGTCCGCCAAAGGTCATAGTCCGCCATCCGGACACCCCTAATCCAGACTCCTTAGTAGCCCCTGAACCAGGCTTCAATGACGACGAGTCCGGCCACAGATTGTCTTCGGCGTTGCAAGGCGGGTTCCTCCTCTGAATACTTCATAGAAGATTTTGAACACAAGGATAGTGTCCGCTCGCAAAATAATTTCCACATACCACCGTAGAGAGAATAACATTTACACAAATCCAATCACGACGTATTTCGCAGCGTGACATCACACCACGGCCAAGCCTTTATTCGAATCGTTTTTTTGTCCCACCTCAAATAAGACTTAGCGAGGTGGTTTCCTTGGCACGTCTTGTTGAAGCAGAGATCGTGTCCCCTTATTCTGGGATTCTCATCAATATGGGCGTGGGTAACCCAACCGTGCCATTAATTTACGGCGCTTGGGAGATAAGCGACTTTTACCAGGCTAGTGGGGGCTCACAGTTTTTTGTCCGCCCATATAAGGGGATAAGGATCCACCCTTTCTATCTACGCCTTCTTCCTCCTTTGCTTATCCATTTTCGCGCACTCGAGCTCCAGCGCCCAAGTCCGCACACCCCGCCTCAACCTTCTCCAGTCATGTACGGAGCGGGAGGCAAGTGGATGGTCTCCTTCGTCACGGAGGGACACATCAAGAAGTTGAGGGAGGCCGGATACTTGTCTAACGACATCGCGCACCGGCTCCCAGACAAGGGGCAGCTTATCCCCACCCCCCGGCCCCATGAGAGGGTGGTGTTCCTCACCCACTTCCTCCGCGGACTAGGTTTTCCACTTCACCCATTTGTCCGGGGGCTCATGTTCTACTACGGCCTAGATTTCCACGATCTGGCCCCGAACTTCGTCCTCAACATCTCAGCGTTTATCGTCGTGTGCGAGGCTTTCCTCCGCATCAAGCCCCACTTCGGCTTATGGCTGAAGACCTTCAATGTCAAGCCGAAGGTAGTGGGTGGCCAACAAGCGGAGTGCGGAGGCGCCATGGTGGGCAAGATGCCCAACGTTACATGGCTCGAGGGCTCCTTCATGGAGACCATAAAGGGGTGGCAATCGGGGTGGTTCTACATCACCGAGCCGCGTAACCCTAAATGGGCAGCGCCCCCGAATTCCAATCTGGCTTCCCTACAAGGCTCACCTCCTGGAAAGAGACGGGCCTGTCGTGGGGTAATTCGGAAGAGCGGACCGGACTCCAATCCTGCGTCCAAGACCTAGTGAACAAAGAGGTTAAACTCGTCAACGTAGTCCAGGTCATGCTCATCCGCCGGATCCTCCCGTGTCAACGACAGGCCTTTAACTTGTGGGAGTTCAACCCGGCCCAACACCAAACTCTGACCAGGCTCTTTGACAAAACGCACGAGGATGCCTGGAAGGTGCTATTCAAGGGCGCCGAGGTTCCCCCTCCCATCACCGAGGATCGCGGATTCCGCGCGAAACGACAAGCCAACGTAGTAAGCTTATTTTACCCTTTATGGGATACTTGTTTTTCATAGTTTAAATCTATGCGGGATCTAAGCTCCCATTCCTTTGACAGGAATGGCAGAAGAAGACCGGACAGATCGACTGTCCGGCTCCTTTGCCCGAAGATCCAGCAGACGCCCACTTGACGGGGCTGCTGGTCCCGACACCTTACGTGGTGTCGGAGAAGAAGGCCACGGGAACTCGAAAGAGTTCCCGGCGCCCGGTGGTGCCGGATTCATCGTCCGACAACTCCGA
This sequence comes from Aegilops bicornis, assembly GCA_021605145.1. NCBI lineage: Eukaryota > Viridiplantae > Streptophyta > Magnoliopsida > Poales > Poaceae > Aegilops > Aegilops bicornis. The sequence continues at coordinate 580,366,655 of CM038675.1, forward strand.
GGCGCACTCCTCCTCCGAAGACGAGGAGGAGGAAGAAGAAGCCTCTCCCCCTCCAGCGGGGGGAGGAATAAAAAGGAAGGCCACCCCAACTGGGGGGGGGGGGGGGCGGAGGATACAAGAAGGGAAGGACCCTTCCTCCGGACTACTCCACCAACGCCGACGACGGCGAAGAGGAGTGGCCATCCAGGGCCAAGCCCTTGGCAAAATCGTGAGTATCCGGATACCAAAGTAACTCATGGCGCTTTTTCATTGCACAGTACCTTCTGACGCCGAATATAATCATGCAGTCCGCCCAAGGCCGGGCTCGATGCTTCGTCGAGCGGTTCCCTGGGTTCGTCGGACGTGAACGACACTTCACTTCCGGCCGCCTCCTCTCCTCGCGCTGCGGACGATGCTGAGGTGGCGTCCCAAAAGGGGCCAGGCCAGGAGGAGGTGGTCCTGGAGGCGCCGCAAGGCAACCTCCCGGATTCCAGGCGCCAAGGGGATAAAACCCCAAAGGGCTCCAAGTCCGGCCCTAGGCCGGACACCGCACCGGAACCTTCAACGGTTCCGGCATTCGCAGCGGCCCCTACTAAGAAGGGCAAGTTTACGACGTCGGTGACCTCCGTCCCAACCGAGGCACCGGATAATCCATGGAGGTGCTTAACGGCGCCTCCATCGACGAGGAACATCGCACTATTATGAGTGTGGTGATCTGAAGGTTCGATCCGCCAAGAGCGGGCCGACTGAAGTTCGTGCCGACCTTCTAACAGGCTTTGAGGTATGTATTTAAGATATGTAAAAATATTACCGCATAGACCGTAGCCCCTGATGCTTAGTTTGGTGTTCGTAAAGAAAAGTCGAACTGAGGATCAAAAAGACATACGCAGGAGTCTAACATAAGTATGTCAATATGGGAATACAGGTTGTGCATCGACCGCCACACCGATCATGGAGGTCAATGCATTGAAGCAGAGCCTCGAGCGGTCCGAGAACGAGCTGGGCCTTGCCAAGAAGCAGCTCGAGGACAAGGAAGGTAAGTAATACCTTATGTAAGTATATAAAAATATGTGGTAGCAAAAAAAATGACAGGACCAACGTGGGTATTGCAGGGGCCACGAACGAGGTGGCGACCCTGAAGGAAGCGCTGTCCAAGGCCAAAAACAATGTGTCCGTGGAGCACATCGAGCGAGAGAAGCAGGAGGCGCGAGTGGCGGAGGTGCGGCAAGAGCTCCAGGCTCTCGTGGAAAAACACGAGAGTTTGGAGCTTGACTCAAAGACCCGAGAGTCCGAGCTCGCCTCGGCGCTTGAGAGCGCCAAATCTGCCAAGGTCGAAGCCCAAAAAGCCCTCCAGGAAATTGAGGCGATGAAGAAGATAGCGGCGGGTAAGGCATTCTTTATGCAAAGCAAGCATGTGAAAGTGAATTACTTGTTACTTACCCGAGTCCGGAGCTCTCGGGAGCATTCGCAGATCTTCCCGAGTGTGTCCGACGCACAGCATTCTACCGAGCCAAGAGGGGAGCTCGACGGAGAAGGTGTTCTGGTCTTAGTATGCTGAGGCCGGACACCCGATGCCCTTGAGCGACCAGCTGAAGCAGCTGGTCGAGCTCCATAAGGTGGCCGAACAGGCCATGAAGGGTCTCATAGTCCGGCTGTGGCCTGGGGAAGCCATGCCTGGGAGCTACTTCGGGCTGGTAAAGCGGCTAGTGGATGCCTGTCCAAGGCTTGAAGTCATCAAGCGCTCCGTATGCATCGAAGGTCCCCGTAGGGCCCTTGCCCGTGCTAAAGTGCATTGGGGCAAGATGGATGCTGAGAAGCTTGTGACGGACGGACCACCGCTGGGCAAGGAGCATCACAAGCCCGAGATGTATTATGAGGGCATCCTGAAGGGTTCCCGCCGTATAGCGGATGAGTGCTCCAAAGATGTATTTTTTGAGTAAACTCGCATTTGTAATCCTGTACGCTGAAAACTTGTTCATATGCGCTAAGCAACGCTTTTGAATTTAAAATATTACCTTCTGTGCGGCCGTTTATCAAAATTGAGAGATGGTGAGTCGTAAACCGCCCCCCATGTCATGAGTCTTTGGGGTGTTCGGGATAAACTTGAGCGCTCTTTTTCCCATCATTGGGTCCTTCAAGGGAGGCGCTCAACACAACGAACAAGGCAATCGGACTATAATGCTTGAACACTCTCACTTAGCCATAGAATTCTATAATTTTAAATTTCGGCGAAGCCCCTAGTATTTGGAAGACCGAGTTCGGGGTGCTATCCACGCCTAGGTCGGACAAAGCCGAGTCCTCGCTCTAAGCGGCGTAAGTCTTTAGGGACTTGAAAACCTCTCGAACAACGACCAGCTCTCGCCCTATCATGACGGTCAGTTTTAGCTTTCTCCACTGAGGTGCTTAGCCCAGCTCAATCCGGGGCACAATCGCAGTGGTTCTCCCCGTGCTACCTTAGCAGATATAACAGAACGTAAGGTACCAAAACATGGGAGCCGGGCAAACCCAACTATTGACCCAAGACATGATTCGGAGCTGATGTATATAATGCTATAAGTTCGGGGTGCCGCACTCATGAGAGTGTTCAGACTTCTCACACCATATTCTGGGGTACGTAAGCTTGGTGTATTGGCCGTACCAAAGTGTACGGTTGCATAATGTCATAACTGAGCATATTTTTATATAAAAAAGGAATGCAATAATAGACAAAAGCTATGCATTGTTTATTGAAAAGTCTGCGGTAAAAGCGTAACGATACAAATAGTGCGATAAGCAAGAGATGGGACTATTTAACATGTCCCCCTCCGTGGTAATGTGGGATGATATGTGAAACAAGTATACTGCTTGTTATAGAGACCACCTGGACACTCGACATAGCTTTGTGCCTCCCTGGCTGTTGCATCGTGTGTTCGGCGATTATGCTGCCGGACAGGCCTTCCAGAAAGTGGAGTCCTAAAAGTAAGAAAAAAAAAGAATGACAAAATCGGGAGCCCCTTGTGTGGTTGAGCCGCATTTTGGGCGTGCCGTGGTCGTGCCCCTCCCCCTATGCCCATGGTATTTCCAGAGCGTAGTTATGTACGCGTAGTACTGGTTTCACAATTTCGCGAGGGCTAGGGTTGGGGCCGCATTGCTACGCGTGATCGGAACGTGCCAGGCGGTCTTGTTGTAGGTTACTCCGGGCGCGCTTGACGGTGTCGGGACATTTAATGGCCGAACTGGAGAATTGCCTTGACAGGCTGCTTTGTACTTCCGCCGCGAGGGCCGCCGTATGCTCCTCCGTCCGGAGAGAGCATTCGGTGTTTCCATTGACCGTAATGACTCCTCGAGGGCCCGGCATCTTGAGCTTGAGGTATGCGTAGTGCGGCACCGCATTGAACTTTGCAAATGCGGTTCGTCCGAGCAAAGGCGTGATAGCCATCATGAACGGGACTATGTCAAGATTAACTCCTCGCTTGAAATTATCCGGGATCCAAGACCACCTCAAGTGTAACTTAGCCTGTACAGTTGGCCTCTACACCTGGTATGACGCCTTTAAAGGTCATCTTTGTGGGTTTAATCCTTGAGGGATCTATGCCAATTTTTCACACTGTATCCTGATAAAGCAGGTTCAGGCTGCTGCCGCCGTCCATAAGGACTCTAGTGAGGTGAAATCCATTAATGATTGGGTCTAAAACCAATGCGGAGAATCTGCCATGGCGGATGCTAGTGGGGTGGTCCCTTCGGTCAAAAGTGATCGGGCAGGAGGACCATGGGTTGAACTTTGGGGCGACTGGCTCCAACGCATATACGCCCTCGAGTGGACGCTTCCGCTCCCTTTTGGGTATGTGGGTTGCGATATCATGTTCACCGTCCGCACTTGTGGGGGAAACCCTTCTGTCCCCTATTGTTCAGCGGCCGGGGCTCCTCCTCGTCATCGCTATGCAACCCCTTGTCATTGTTTTCGGTGTTTAACTTGCCTGCCTGCTTGAACACCCAACAATCCCTGTTGGTGTGGTTGGCTATTTTTTCGAGGGTGCCGTGTATCTGGCACGAGCGATCGAGTATTGGGTCCAAATTGGACGGGCCCGGAGTATTTCTTTTGAATGGCTTTTTCCGTTGACCAGGTTTAGAGCCTCTGAACCGGCATTAACTGTCGTATCCTCAGCATTGTCGCCATTAATGCGGCGCTTTTGCTTGTTGCGATGCGACCTGCCAATGTTGTCCTTGGTATCCGAATTACCAGGGCTCTTGGTCATGTTATTACTACGAGCTAGCCAGCTATCTTCTCCCGCGCAAAAGCGGGTCATAAATATTGTGAGGGCTGCCATGGATTTCGGCTTTTCCTGTCCTAGGTGTCGGGCAAGCCATTCGTCACGGATGTTATGCTTGAAGGCTGCAAGGGCCTCGGCGTCCGGACAGTCAACTATTTGATTTTTCTTGGTTAGGAACCGTGTCCAGAATTGTCTGGTCGATTCATCTGGCTGCTGAATTATGTGGCTTAGGTCATCGGCGTCTGGTGGTCGCACATAGGTGCCCTGGAAGTTGTCGAGGAATGCGGCTTCCGTGTCCTCCCAATAACCAATTGATTCTGGCCGGCAAGCTGTTAAGCCAATGTCGAGCTGGTCCTTTAAGCTTGAGTGGGAGGTATTTGATGGCGTGTAGATCATCGCGCGGGCCATGTGGATATGAAGGAGATAATCCTCGATCCATACCACCGGATCTGTTGTGCCATCGTATGATTCGATGTTTATGGGTTTGAAACCCTCGGGGATTTGATGATCCATTACTTCATCTGTGAAGCATAGTGGGTGTGCGGCGCCTCTGTATTGGGCTATATCACGACGTAGCTCGAATGAGCTTTGTCTATTGTGTTCGGCCTAGCCGAATTTACCATATCCGGCATGACGATTATCGTCACGTGTCGTGGGGCACCCACGCGATCCATAGATTGATCTTGTTTGCCTTGCCCTGTCTTCCAATATATCTCGCAGGTCTGGCGCATTTCCCCGTGCCTTGGTATTCTTTGAGCGAGGCCGGGGTGCGGCTTGAGTGGAGGGCCGAGAGGCCTCTCCGTCATGCCACGAGGTGGCCGGGTCGGCCGCATCATGCGCCGGTGATGTAGGTCTTTGTGCTTCCTCCTCTAATTGGGGTAGCAGCCTGCGCTTTGGGTAGCTCTTGGTAGGCTCGAGTTCGTACTCTTCAGCCGCAAGGACATCCGTCCATCTGTCGGCTAGCAAGTCTTGGTCAGCTCTAAGCTGTTGCTGTTTTTTCTTGAAGCTGCTCGCCTTTGCCATGAGCCTGCGTTTGAAACGCTCTTGTTCGATGGGATCCTCAGGCACGACAAATTCGTCGTCGTCGAGGCTTGCCTCGTCTTCGGAGGGAGGCATGTAGTTATTGTCCTCTACCTCTCTGTCTGCCACTCTCGCATGAGGGCTGGCCTCTCCATCCTCCTGTGCTGAATCCTGCTGGAGGGGATTGTCTTCGGCACTATCCAGGGTGTTATTATCTCCCGTGCCGGAATCGCCGTTTTTGCTGTGGCGGGATTTAGAGCGGCGCCGCTGACGCCGGGCGCTTAGGCTGCTTTCTTGAGGGGTCATCCTCCGTTGTTCCATCGCCGCTCCTTCTTTTGTGGTGTCCACCATGTATATGTCATCTGACGAGGTGGCCTTCGATTGCCTCAGAGGCGCTGGTTCTTGGTCGCCTCGTGCATCGGCGTCCATACTGTCGATGTCTTCGGAGTCGAAGTCGAGCATGTCGGTTAAATCATTGACAGTGGCTACGAAGTGGGTGGTGGGTGGGTTTTGAATTTCTTCGTCGTCCGCATCCCAACCTTGCTGACCATAGTCCAGCCAGGGCTCTCCTGATAAAGAGAGAGACTTTAGTGAATTCAGAATGTCACCGAAGGGCGAGTGCTGAAAGATGTCTGCGGCGGTGAACTCCATGATCGGTGCCCAATTGGTTTTGATTGGCAGGGGCGCGGAAGGTTCAGAGTCCGGAGAGGAGTCCGGGACCCTGGGGCCACGAGCTTCCCAAAGGACATGTGTCGTGTTCGGCTCGATCGCCGTAGAGATTGCAGCCCCCGAGGCGGTGTCCAGCCACCCGTCCTCGATTGGCGCAGTCGGCTCCGAGCTAAGGGTCGGAGCGGACACCGGTGCGGCCTCCGTGGCAATCGCTCAGCGGCAGAGCTAGATCATGCCCATCGAGACAGTGCGGCGCGCTTGGCTGTGGCTCGAACCCGTTGAAGATCAAGTCTCCGCGGATGTCGGCCGTGTAGTTCAAACTTCCAAATCTGACCTGATGGCCAGGGGTGTAGCTTTCGATCTGCTCCAGATGGCCGAGCGAATTGCCCGCAGTGCAAAGCCGCCAAATACGAAGATCTGTCCGGGGAGAAAAGTCTCACCCTGGACCGCATCGTTGTTGATGATCGGAGGAGCCATCGGGCCTAAAGATGACGACACAGAGGAACTCTCAATGAAAGCACCAATGTCGGTGTCAAAACCGGCGGATCTCGGGTAGGGGGTCCTGAATCATGCGTCTAGGCGGATGGTAACAGGAGACAAGGGACACGATGTTTTTACCAGGTTTGGGCCCTCTCGATGGAGGTAAAACCCTACTCCTGCTTGATTAATATTGATGATATGGGTAGTACAAGAGTAGATCTACCACGAGATCATAGAGGCTAAACCCTAGAAGCTAGCCTATAGTATGATTGTTGTTCGTCCCCACGGCCTAAAACCCTCTGGTTTATATAGATACCGGAGGGGGCTAGGGTTACACAGAGTCGGGTACCATGGGAGGAGATCTACAAATCCGCATTGCCAAACTTGCCTTCCACGCCCACGAAAGTCCTATCCGGACACGGGACGAAGTCTTCAATCTTGTATCTTCATAGTCCAGGAGTCCGGCCAAAGGTCATAGTCCGGCCATCCGGACACCCCCTAATCCAGGACTCTCTCACACCTCATTAAGCAAGACCTCATCCCTTCTTAATAGTATTGGCTTTTTCTATAGACTCAATGTGATCTTGGATCACTAAAATAGAAAATGTAGAGTCTTGTGCTTTGATCTTGAGCCAATCTTTTGTCCTTAGCGTTTTGAAGGGTCCACTTTCTAATCCATGCCATGCCAATCACTGAGCTTTCCTGAAATGTCTTTCTTGAAATAGCATTAGCTCAATGAGCTATATTTGTTAGGAATTACCAAAACCACCCAGGGATAGTTGCACTTTCAATCTCCCCCTTTTTGGTAATTGATGACAACATATAGATCAAAGCTTCGACAAATGATAAATAGTATTGAAAAATATCGTCGCTTTGAGAAGTATGTGATAAGCAAGAGCTCCCCCTAAATTTGTGCATTATTTAAAATTTTCTTTTGAATGAAAATGCACAATTGATTAAGATCATGGGTTACTCTTCCATGTCACATACATCTTGGTGGAGCTCTCAAATGATAGAAGTTAAAGCATGCACTCATCACCAAAAACAAGTGAATGATCATCTAGGATATAAGATATATATCATCCAACAAGCATTAAGGGTAGCATATGATCAAACACAAGATCAAACAAGTATCTCACAAGTAGCTCACACAAGCACACAATAAAGTTTCAAACCAAACCAAATAAGTGCAAAGAGAGATAAAAACCAACACACACACACTCTCTCTCTCTCTCTCAGCCTATCTATACATTTTTCTCCCCCTTTGGCAACAAGTTACCAAAAAGTTAAAAAATGCATAGTGCTAAACGACTCTCAGGCTTGATCTTCGGGTGGTTGTGTTGAGAGAACTCCAAGAACGAAGGCTTCTAATGAAGTAGCTGGAGCTGGTGGAGTAGCTGCTGGAGGTGGAACTGGAGTTGTAGCTGCTGGTGTTGATCTTTGTAGCTCTAGTGTACATCCACTGCACCGTGAGATCTCGTCCTCTGGGCACTCTGGCAAAAGCATCTGTGGTAGGCTTGCCCTTCTTCTCCTCTGCTTCCTCCTGAACTCTAGATTGGTACCTAGTACCCTCAGACATCCATACAATCCTTCCATCTGGGTAGAAGTGGGCAGTGGAGTAAAACTGCATGATGAGCTCATCATTCCACTTGGTGAGCTCGGGCAAATGTAAGTATCCACTCCACATGCCTTAAAGCTATCAATCACTCCAGGGAAGTGATCCTCATTCTCCTTGATGAATTCCCAGTCAACCCATCTCATATCACACACAATGGGCTTCTTGTCAAGCAAAACAGTCTCATAGAAGTCCTGCTATTCCTTAGTGTGAAACCTATAGTCCACAACAGTTCTTCTCCTGATAGCATATGGATCAGACTATCTCCATAGTCTCAATCCTGCATCCTTCCTGATCTTCATGTTCTCTGCAACTAGGTGTGCATCAGTGTGGTCAGGGATCTTGGGCTTCAGCTTCCTCAAAACAACAGAATCATCTTCTTCTTCTTCAGCAGCTTGAGGCACTGGGCCTTGTTCTTTTCTTCGGCAGGGATATTCCTAGTGCTCCTTTTGGGTTTTGGCTTTGGAGCTGGAGCAACAGCCTTGGGAGCAGCTTTGGGCTTTGATGGAGTAGCCCCTGCTTTGATTGCATATCCCATAAGCTTTTGTCCTTTGGGTGCTGGTGCATCATCCTCTTCTTCTTCCTGTTCTTCTGAATCTCTCCTCATTGAGGGCTTGCCAAGAACTTTGGCAGTAGTGGTTCTGGCCCTTTTCTTCTTACCATCACCTGCTGCTTCTCCATCATCTGATTCAATGGTAAACTTCATGGTTTCCCCTGTGGCAACTTTCCTTGGCTTTGACATTGGCTGTCTTCTTGCTGGCATCTTAGTTTTCATACCAGGCTTTGTTGCAGCTGTGCCATACTCTTTCTTTAGCACCTTCTTCTTTGAAGTGGCTTCATCTTCAACTGCCACATAATCTTCATCTTCAGAGTCGTAATTCCTCTTCTTCCTTGTCTGGTGGTAGCCTTTGGCAGATTGCTTGGTGTGCTCCTTTGCCTTCATCATAGCTGCTAGAGGGATTCAACCCTCACTCATCTCGCACCTATTGCTCGGACCTGTTCGACTATCACTCGGTCGACATCTCTGCAAATACTCTGACAGCAATCCCTGTGAATAGGTTATAGATGAGGTAGAGTGGATGAGCATCACAAAGTACATGAGTTTTGCAAAATGGATGACTTAAAACTTAGTTTTAGTTCTTCACAGAAAGCATTTCGGATCTGCCGATTTGTAAACTCGATGATACCTTAGCAGCTTTTGGAACCTAAACTAGTGAACTTGGTCAGACCGAGTCACAGTTCGGTGGTACCGAGACTGCTAGGGTTTCACAAAGAATCGAACTCGGTCACACCGATTTGCAATTTTCGGTCAGACCGAAAGCGCGTGTGCTTTGGCCTAAGCCAAAATCGGTGAGACCGATTCCTACAACTCGGTCGGTCCGAGATGAATTCGGCGGAGACCTAACCCTAAATTTTCAAATCAAAACTAATCTACGGGATGTTTTAGCTAGACAGGATGATTTCAATCGTGGCAAGAATCATGGCAAAGCAATGTGCTAAGAATCGGAGTTAAGGATTAGCACAAAGATCAAGTTCGTACCCTAGTTCGACGACGAACTTGCTACGGTGGCAACGGTGGTGAAGACTTCCGTTGACAGCGGTAGAGACCAGCGGCGGGAGGTTGCTGGCGACGAGAGGACGATCCAGAGACCCGAAGAGGAAGAGCATGTTACGGGCGGGCGAGGAGGTTCAGAAAAATTTCCAAAATTTGGCCCGTCGGTATATATAACCTGACCCTGTCGGTGTGACCGAGTGGAACAACTCGGTGGCACCGAGATGCAAAACTGCAAGCAGTTACTGCAACTCGGTGTGACCGAAAGGTTCTAATCAGTTGCACTGAGATTGAAAACCCTAGATCAACTTAGTGACTCTATAGGACCGAAAAGGATGAATCGGTCAGACCGAGATGCACAAAGAGGTTTTGGAGGTTTAAGTCTATGACGAATCGGGAACTCCGAGTGCTCCTCACACAGAGTGGTTCGAATCTGAATTGATCAAACTTTGTGATGTAGCATGAATAGAGTTTGAGACGAGGAAAGCATAGATAGCTAGAGGGAGTTCTTAGGTATTCTTGTCCATCCATTTGGCAAAAGAGAAAGAGCCAAACAATCAAAACTACAAATGGTTGTCCTCGAATGAGTAAAGTATGCAACCAACATGCTCACACAATAAAATGGCAAATGAAATATGTGACAAAACATGCACAAACACTCTAGCATCTATCAAGCAATTTGGCGATGACTAGGTCATCTATATATGAGTATATTGACTTAGGAGTCAAATGAAAACATTTGATCGTAGGTCATACTCATCGTTTAAGCACAAGTGGGGTTACCACCTTTAGATAAAGCATTGATGTGTTCACACAATTAGAGTTGCTTTAGCTCAATTGATTAGAGTAAAGCTCCCCCTAGATGTGATATCCCCCCTTAGAAGGATGAACTAACCTTGGGTTTTGTCGATGATGACTTCATGTAGGTGTTGAAGATGTAGATGCTCAATGTTGATGTAGATCATTTGGAGCAATCCTTTGCAGTGAGTTGCACTTTCAATACCTACACGGGTTAGTCCCACAAGGAACAAACAAGGATATCCATAGACATAGAATGATGTATACACAAGATGATGTCCATGAAAGCATTCGGTTACCTTGTCCCTCTTGGCTTACCAACAAGAGGGTTTGTGACTCCTTGAACTAGTGCAAGATATGGAAGTTGTTTGCACTTGTTCTCGCCAAAAATGATAAGAGTGAAGTATGTTGGCGGAGTCACCCTCAAGAACTCTCTAGTTCTTCTTCTTCTGGATCCACACCATCTTGATGGGAATCCTTGGAGTTGTAGTTGTACTTGATGAAGTAGAACTTGATGTAGTCTTGGGAACCCACTTGACCAAGGCCTTAGGTGCTTCTTCAAATGCATCAATTTCCTCTTGAAGCTTGTCCTTGCCTTTTTGCTTGTGGTCTTATGGTGGAAAATCATCTTGAGCTTGTGTCCCCTTGAAGGAAGTAGGATCATACTTCTCTTGTTAAGGAACAAACTTCATCTTGGGTTATTGATCTTCTTCCCACTCAATTCCATTGGCATTGAACTTTCGTTCAAAACCAACACCTTGATTCTTACGGTGTCTTCCTTGCTTGCGTACAATTTCCTCAAATTGCTTACTTCCGGCAAGGCTCTTGTAAACACCTTTCTCTATAATTCCCTTCAATAAGCTATTTTCTTGCTCAAGTGTAACTTGGCTAAGAAAATCATTAGTGGAATCAAGAGAACTACTAGAAGCAACAACATTGGATTTAGCATGATGGTTGTTACTACTAGATGAAGCATCTTTCTTGTTCTTGTTGCTAGATTTAGCTTGTGGCATGTAAGTAGGCAAGAGTAAACGCTTCACAATGTAAGAAGAACTTTTCTTGCGAAGATCATCATCGATTGCCTTTAAAAACTCATGCTCTTGCTCAAGGTTGAGCTTTTCAAAGCGTAGCTTATCATGATTCTTTAAAAGTTCTCGATGATTTTCCAAGGTAGTTTCATGAGCTAACTTAAGAGTGTTTAGTTCTTTAGTTAGACGCTCAATCTCCTTCTTATCATCATCATTCGCTTTTATCTTGATTAGCATGATTAATTGACGTTTCATCATAGTTTTCATCACTAGAGTTGTCAACAAGTAAATCATCATCACCTAGCAAATCATCTTCATCACTATTGAAATCAACATACTCGGGATGTGTTACCTTTGGACCTTTGGCCATGAAGCCTCTTCCAATTACTTCATTTGGTGAGTCAAATATGTCGTAGGAGTTGGTTGACACAAGTGCTAGACCGGCAACACCTTCATCTTGAGTATATTCGGAGTCGGAGTGATAACTTCTTTCGGAGTGATTGTCGGAGTCGGATCCGGATACCCATTCACCAAAATGAGCTTGATGTCTTCTTTTTGTGTAGCTCCTTGATGACTTTTCCTTCCTTTCCGAGTCCTTGCTTCTCCGAGAGGGTCTTCGTTCATAACGATCATCGATACTCCTCCTTTCTCTTGGTGGTGATTCTTCTCTTCTACTTTTTGTTTTGGGAGAATCTTCTCTTCTTTTGTAGGGAGCCATACACTCATTTGAGTAGTGTCCGGGTCTTCCACAATTGTAGCACTTACGCTCACGAATAGAAGATCTTTTGTCATTGTAGGACCTTGACTTGGAACTTCTTTCTTTGCTTCTACTCTTGTAGAACTTGTTGAAGTTCTTTACCATTAGGCTCAATTCTTCATTGAAGGTTTGTTTCTCACTTGATGATGTGGGAGCATCACACGAGGCTTTGTACGCACCACTAGACTTGTTGTGAAGCTCTTCCTTATCCTTGAGTGACATCTCATGAGCAACAATTCTTCCAATGACTCCCGTTGGCTTGAGATCTTTGTAATTGGGAATCATTTGGATCAATGTGCACTCGGTATCATATTTTACATCCAAGGCTCTTAGGATCTTCTTGATGATGAGTTTGTCGGTCATCTCTTCACTTCCCAAGCCGGCAATCTCATTTGTGATGAGAGCAAGCCTAGAGTACATTTCGGCGACACCTTCACCATCCTTCATTTTGAACTTGTCAAGTTGACTTTGAAGCACATCCAATTTGGATTCCTTGACGGAGTCGGTACCTTCGTGCATATCAATCAAAGTATCCCAAATTTCCTTTGCATTCTCAAGACGGCTGATTTTGTTGAATTCTGGGGCACAATCCGTTGAAGAGAATATCACAAGCTTGAGCATTGTATTGTAGCATCTTCAACTCTTCTGCGGTAGCTTCACGGTTTGGTTCTCTCCCATCAAAGAATTCACCTTGCAAGCCAATACACACAATAGCCCAAACGGCGGGGTTATGTCCAAGAATATGCATTTTCATCTTATGCTTCCAACTAGCAAAATTTGTACCATCAAAGTAAGGACCTCTACGATGGTAATTTCCCTCGCTAGATGCCATACTCTCCTAGGTTGTGAAACCAAGGCTATGACCACCAAAAGCTATGGAAATCAAAGCAAATAGAGACCAAATCTCCAATACCACTTGTAGGATCGAAAGTATGTCTAGACGGGGGATGATTAGACTACTTGACCAAATAAAAATCTAGCCTTTTCCCAATTTTAGTTCTTGCCAGATTTTAACAACTTAGCACAAGTCAAGCAATCAACCTAGACATGCAATTCTAAGAGTATAGAAGCGGAATGTAAAACAATTGCATACGAAGGTAAAGGGATGAGTTTGAGGGAGCAAATGCAATGTTGACACGGAGATTTTTTATCCGTGGTTCCGATAGGTGGTGCTATCGTACATCCACGTTGATGGAGACTTCAACCCACGAAGGGTAACAGTTGCGCGAGTCCATGGAGGGCTCCACCCACGAAGGGTCCACGAAGAAGCAACCTTGTCTATCCCACCATGTCCGTCACCGACGAAGGACTTGCCTCACTAGGGTAGATCTTCACGAAGTAGGCGATCTCCTTGCCCTTACAAACTCCTTGGTGCAACTCCACAATCTTGTCGGAGGCTCCCAAGTGACACCTAGCCAATCTAGGAGACACCACTCTCCAAGAAGTAACAAATGGTGTGTTGATGATGAACTCCTTGCTCTTGTGCTTCAAATGATAGTCTCCCCAACACTCAACTCTCTCTCATAGGATTGGATTTGGTAGAAAGAAGATTTGATTGGAAAGCAACTTGGGGAAGGCTAGAGATCAAGATTTATGTGGTTGGATTGGAATATCTTGACCTCAACACAATTGTAGGTGGTTCTCTCTCAGAAAATATGTATTGGAAGTGTAGGCATGTTCTGATGGCTCTCTTCTCGAATGAAGAGTGGGTGGAGGGGTATATATAGCCTCCACACAAAATCTAACCATTACACACAAATCACCAAACTCGGTGGGACCGATTCAGAGAACTCGGTCAGAACGATTTGGTTCATAATGTGACCTTTAGGTGTTTCGGTGGGATCGACATGTCAACTCGGTGGGACCGATGTCATTAGGGTTAGGGCATAACGTAATCTCGGTGAGACTGATTACACAAACTCGGTGGGACCGATTTTGGTAGTAGTCAAACAGAGAGTTGGTCAGGCAAACTCGGTGGGACCGGTTCGCTCATCTCGGTTGGACCGAAATGTTACGAAAAGGAAACAGAGTGTTTGCATTGCAATCTCGGTGGGACCGATCGCTCATCTCGGTTTGACCGAAACGTTACGAAGGAAAACAGAGAGATTACAATGCCATCTCGGTGAGACCGAGATCCCTATCAGTGAGACCGAAAAGACTAGGGTTTCTGGCAGTGGCTATGTCAACTGAACTCGGTGGCGCCAGATAGAAAGAATCGGTGGGCCCGAGTTGGACTTGTGGTTTGGGACATATGTGGATATGATAAAGTAGTGGAGGGTTTTGGAGCATATCACTAAGCATTTTGAGCAAGCACCTCATTAAGAAACACCTCATCCCTTCTTAATAGTATTGAATTTTCCTATAGACTCAATGTGATCTTGGATTACTAAAATAGAAAATGTAGAGTCTTGTGCTTTGAGCTTGAGCCAATCTTTTGTCCTTAGCATTTTGAAGGGTCCACTTTCTAATCCATGCCATGCCAATCATTGAGCTTTCCTGAAATTTCTATCTTGAAATAGCATTAGCTCAATGAGCTATATGTTGTTAAGAATTACCAAAAGCACCCAGGGATAGTTTCACTTTCAATTGTTATACCCAGACATTTTGAGTATATACTCACTGACAGAACTATTCTCCTCCATCTTGTAGCTGTAGAACTTATTGGAGACTTCATATATCTCAATCCAGGCATTTGCTTGAAATATTAACTTCAACTCCTGGAACATCTCATATGCTCCATGACGTTCAAAACATCGTTGAAGTCCCGGTTTTAAGTCGTAAAGCATGGCACACTGAACTATCGAGTAGTCATCAGCTTTGCTCTGCCAGACGTTCATAACATCTGGCGTTGCTCCTGCAGTGGGTTTGGCACCTAGCTCCTAAACATAAGGGAGGGATAGGGGAAAGGGGCCCTAAAAATCATATAAATAGGGTTGTAGAAACACCACTTTCATTTGACGTTCTGGGGCGCCCGATCTCCTGTCCCGAGCAAACGTCGAGAGCAGGGTGTTGAGCCAAAAAGTAAAATCCATAGAGTTAGTGTTCTATCCATGTTCAGCAGTCCCTTTCCATCTTGGTACTATTGATGGCAGTACCACTCAATGGTCGTAATTCTTATGTGTAGCAATGAGGATAATCCTCAAGTTACGGACCCAGTCCGCCTAATTGCTACCATCATCTTTCAACTTTGCTTTCTCAAGGAACGCATTAAAATTCAATGGAACAACAGCACGGGCCATCTATCTACAACAACATAGACATGCAAAACACTATTAGGTACTAAGTTCATGATAAATTAAAGTTCAATTAATCAAATTAATTAAGAACTCCCACTTAGACAGACATCCCTCTAATCATCTAAGTGATCACGTGATCCATATCAACTAAACCATGTCCGATCATCACGTGAGATGGAGTAGTTTTCAATGTTGAACATCACTATGTTTATCATATCTACTATATGATTCATGCTCGACCTTTCGTTCTCAATGTTCCGAGGCCATATCTGCATATGCTAGGCTCGTCAAGTTTAACCCGAGTATTATGCGTGTGCAAAACTGGCTTGCACCCGTTGTATGTGAACGTAGAGCTTATCACACCCGATCATCATGTGGTGTCTATAAGTGATATAATTTGGCCATCATCATCTTGTGACTTTGATCTCCATCTCCAAAGCACCGTCATGATCACCATCGTCACCGGCGCGACACCTTGATCTCCATCATAGCATCGTTGTCGTCTCACCAACTATTGCTTCTACGACTATCGCTACCGCTTAGTGATAAAGTAAAGCAATTACATGGCGATTGCATTTCATACAATAAAGCAACAACCATATGGCTCCTGCCAGTTGCCGATAACTCTGTTACAAAACATGATCATCTCATACAATAAAATTTAGCATCATGTCTTGACCATATCACATCACAACATGCCCTACAAAAACAAGTTAGACATCCTCTACTTTGTTGTTGCAAGTTTTACGTGGCTGCTACGGGCTGAGCAAGAACGGTTCTTACCTACGCAAAACCACAATGATGTTTTGTCAAGTATGTGCTGTTTTAACCTTCACAAGGACCGGGCATAGCCATACTCGATTCAACTAAAGTTGGAGAAACTGACACCCGCCAGCCACCAGTGTGCGAAGCACGTCGGTAGAACCAGTCTCGCGTAAGAGTACGCGTAATGTCGGTCCGGGCCGCTTCATCCAGCAATACCGCCGAATCAAAGTATGACATGCTGGAAAGCAGTATGACTTGTATCGCCCACAACTCACTTGCGTTCTACTCATGCATATAACATCTACGCATAAACCTGGCTCTGATACCACTGTTGGGGAACGTAGTAATTTCAAAAAAAATCCTACGCACACGCAAGATCATGGTGATGCATAGCAACGAGAGGGGAGAGTGTCGTCCATGTACCCTCATAGACTGTAAGCGGAAGCTTTATGATTACGCGGTTGATGTAGTCGTACGTCTTCATGATCGACGGATCCTAGTACCGAACCTATGGCACCTCCGCGATCTGCACATGTTCAGCTCGGTGACATCCCATGAACTCACGATCCAGTAGAGCTTCGAGGGAGAGTTCCGTCAGCACGACGACATGATGATGGTGTTGATGAAGCTACCGACGCAGGGCTTCGCCTAATCACCGCTACGATATGACCGAGGTGGATTATGGTGGAGGGGGGCACCGCACACGGCTAAAAGATCAATGATCAACCTGTGTGTCTATGGGGTGCCCCCTCCCCCATATATAAAGGAGTGGAGGAGGGGGGAGGGCAGGCCCTCCTATGGCGCGCCCTGGAGGAGTCCTACTCCCACCGGGAGTAGGATTACCCCTTTCCAAGAGTAGGAGTAGGAGGGAAGGAAGGAGGAGAGAGGGGGAAGGAAAAAGGGGAGCTCCGCCCCCCTTCCTTGTCCAATTCGGACTAGAGGGAGAGGCGGCGCGCGGCCTGCCCTAGCCGCCCCTTCCTCTCTCCACCAAGGACCATGAGGCCCATTGCACTCCGGGGGGGGGGGTTCCTGTAACCCCCCGGTACTCCGGTATTCGTCCGAACTCATCCGGAACCCTTCCGAAGTCCAAAAATAGTCATCCAATATATCGATCTTTATGTCTCGACCATTTCGAGACTCCTCGTCATGT
Organism: Aegilops bicornis; assembly: GCA_021605145.1. Classification (NCBI taxonomy): domain Eukaryota; kingdom Viridiplantae; phylum Streptophyta; class Magnoliopsida; order Poales; family Poaceae; genus Aegilops; species Aegilops bicornis. The sequence goes on from CM038675.1 coordinate 580,383,954, forward strand.
CCGTGATCATATCTGGGACTCCAAACTACCTTCAGTACATCAAGACACATAAACTCATATTACCGATCGTCACCGAACGTTAAGCGTGCGGACCCTATGGGTTCGAGAACTATGTAGACATGACCGAGACACGTCTCCGGTCAATAACCAATAGCGGAACCTGGATGCTCATATTGGTTCCTACATATTCTACGAAGATCTTTATCGGTCAAACCGCATAACAACATACGTTGTTCCCTTTGTCATCGGTATGTTACTTGCCCGAGATTCGATCGTCGGTTCTCAATACCTAGTTCAATCTCGTTATCGCAAGTCTCTTTACTCGCTCAGAATGCATCATCCCGCAACTAACTCATTAGTTACATTGCTTGCAAGGCTTATAGTGATGTGCATTACCGAGAGGGCCCAGAGATACCTCTTCGACAATTGGAGTGACAAATCCTAATCTCGATCTATGCCAACTCAACAAGTACCATCGGAGACACCTGTAGAGCACCTTTATAATCACCCAATTACGTTGTGACGTTTGGTAGCACACAAAGTGTTCCTCCGCTATTCGGGAGTTGCATAATCTCATAGTCATAGGAACATGTATAAGTCATGAAGAAAGCAATAGCAATATACTAAACGATCAAATGCTAAGCTAACGGAATGGGTCAAGTCAATCACATCATTCTCTAATGATGTGATCCCGTTAATCAAATGACAACTCATGTCTATGGCTAGGAAACTTAACCATCTTTGATTCAACGAGCTAGTCAAGTAGAGGCATACTAGTGACACTTTGTTTGTCTATGTATTCACACATGCACTAAGTTTCCGGTTAATACAATTCTAGCATGAATAATAAACATTTATCATGATATAAGGAAATATAAATAACAACTTTATTATTGCCTCTAGGGCATATTTCCTTCATAAAGAACTTCACAGAAGGATAGGAAGGAGCAATGCCTTCATTGCCTATGAATCGTCAGAATATTCACTCGAATCAGACTCCCATGATGATGCCTCAAGTGATGATGAACCAATCGCTTTTTGTCTCATGGCAAAATCATCTAAGGATCAGGTGTCAACAAAACACCAAAAGTCCATGAATGGATATTCTCCTCAATACATTGCCTATGCTAAACTTGTTAAGATTGCAAAATCTCAAAAATATGAACTTGAAATGCTTGAGAGAAATCTTAGGAAAACCGAAGGATTACTGGTCAAAGAGATGGAGAAGAACCAAAAGTTGATCGAAGAGCAAAATGCTTTTCCCTCAACTATTGATGACCTTACCAATCGATATGATTCCCTTATAGTTGACTACGAGAGTTTGTCGGATGAACTCGTTAACAGGAACCAAGAACTCGAGTCACTGAAAGAGTATCACAAAGAGTTGGCGAAAGAATAAGCTGCTCTCCTCTTCGAGCAATCCAACCGTCTTCCCTATGATTTTGTGCCTCCTTGCTTAAAATACCTAGAATGTAGCAATGCCAATTCACATGCTGAAACCTCTAATGCTAACATCGAGAATATTGCAACCGCTATGAATGATTTCTCTAACCCCTCTCCCGAGGATTTTGTTGTTATTTCTGATGAAACTTGCAGATTAAAGAACTTGCTTGAGATAGGAATGCTAAAGAGCCTAAAAGGGCATCAAACTCTTTGTGATGTGCTCAAGAAGTCAATATTGCACAAAAATCCTCGAAATGAAGGATTGGGTTTTGAAAGAAAAATCAACATTGATGGAACCTACCGGACTCCCGAACAGTATCCATGAATGAGTTGGGTTCTTGCTAAAAGTAAAACACTCGAACCTGCAATCCTATCAGGATATGATACTTCCATTATTGTTGTTTCTCATGAGTCTGATGACTCGAACTACAAATTGTTCAAACAACAAAAATGGTAAGGTTTTCGCTCGATATGTTGGAACTAACTACAGGAATGGCTCACTCACCCAAAAAGAATATCTTGGTGAAAAAGTGTATCATTGAAAATCTATCTATCACTGCTAACTTGAATATGCAGAGTGATTCTCTTCGAGACAATGATTATCATTCACAGAAAGGCCTAGAAAAATTCTCGAACAGGAATCGGTCGAACCTTCGACAGAAGGAGTACATACATACCTCCTCAAATCATTGTTGGGGAACGTAGCATCCAATTTCAAAAACAAAATCCTATGATCACGCAATATCTATCTAGGAGATGCATAGTAACGAGAAGGGGAGAGTGTGTCGATGTACCCTTGTAGACCAAAAGCAGAAGCGTTAGCTTAACGCGGTTGATGTAGTCGAACGTCTTCGCGATCCAACCGATCAAGCACCGAACGTACAGCACCTCCGAGTTCTGCACACGTTCAGCTCAATGACGTCCCTCTAACTCTTGATCCTGCAAAGTGTCGAGGGAGAGTTCTGTTAGCACTACGGCATGGTGACGGTGATGGTGTTGTGATCCGCGCAGGGCTTCGCCTAAGCACTACGACAATATGACCGGAGGAGTAAACGGTGGAGGGGGGCACCGCACACGGCTAAGAAATAGTTGATGTACTTTGGGATGCCCCCTGCCCCCGTATATAAAGGAGGAGAGGGGAGGAGGCCAACCTAGGGGGGCCGCCAAGTGGGAGGAGTCCCACTTGGACTCCTAGTCCAATTCCCCCTTCCTTTCATCGGAGGGGGAAAGGGGAAGGAGAGGGAGAAGGAGAAGGAAAGGGGGCCGTGCCTCCTCCCCTTTTCCAATTCGGACTCCCCATGGGGGCGCGCGTGCCACCCCCTTGTGGGCTGCCCTCTCTCTCTCCTATGGCCCGTGTGGCCCATTACTTCCCCCGGGGGGTTCCGGTAACCCCTCGATACTCCGATAAATACCCGAAACCCTCCAAAACCATTCCGGTGTCCGAATACTATAGTCCAATATATCAATCTTTACCTCTAGACCATTTCGAGACTCCTCGTCATGTCCGTGATATCATCCGGGACTCCGAACAATCTTCGGTCACCAAAACACATAACTCATAATACAAATTGTCATCGAACGTTAAGCGTGCGGACCCTACGGGTTCGAGAACTATGTAGACATGAAAGAGACACATCTCCGGTCAATAACCAATAGTAGAACCTGGATGCTCATATTGGTTCCTACATATTCTACAAAGATCTTTATCAGTCAAACCGTAATGACAACATATGTCATTCCCTTTGTCATCGGTATGTTACTTGCCCGAGATTCGATCGTCGGTATCTCCATACCTAGTTCAATCTCGTTACCGGCAAGTCTCTTTACTCATTCCGTAATGCATCATCCCGTAACTAACTCATTAGTTACATTACTTGCAAGGCTTATCATGATGTGCATTACCGAGAGGGCCCAGAGATACCTCTCTGATACTTGGAGTGACAAATCCTAATCTCGATCTATGCCAACCCAACAAACACCTTCGGAGACACACAGAGAGCATCTTTATAATCACCCAGTTATGTTGTGACGTTTGATAGCACACAAGGTGTTCCTCCGGTATTTGGGAGTTGCATAATCTCATAGTCAAAGGACTATGTATAAGTCATGAAGAAAGTAATAGCAATAAAACATAACGATTATTATGCTAAGCTAACAGATGGGTCTTGTCCATCACATCATTCTCCTAATGATGTGATCCCATTCATCAAACGACAACACATGTATATGGTCAGGAAACTTAACCATCTATGATTAACGAGCTAGTCTAGTAGAGGCATACCAAGGACACTTGGTTTTGTCTATGTATTCACACATGTTTCAAGTTTCCGGTTAATACAATTCTAGCATGAATAATAAACATTTATCATGATATAAGGAAATATAAATAACAACTTTATTATTGCCTCTAGGGCATATTTCCTTCAGTCTCCCACTTGCATTGGAGTCAATAATCTAGATTACATTGTAATGATTCTACACCCATGGATTCTTGGTGCTGATCATGTTTTGCTCGTGGAAGAGGCTTAGTCAACGGGTATGCAACATTCAGATCCGTATGTACTTTGCAAATCTCTATGTCTCCCTCCTTGACTTGATCACGGATGGAGTTGAAGCGTCTCTTGATGTGTTTGGTTCCCTTATGAAATCTGGATTCCTTCGCTAAGGCGATTGCTCCAGTATTGTCACAAAAGATTTTCATTGGACCCGATGAACTAGGTATTACACCTAGATCGGATATGAACTCCTTCATCCAGACTCCTTCATTTGCTGCTTCCGAAGCAGCTATGTACTCTGCTTCACACGTAGATCCCACCACAACACTCTGCTTGGAACTGCACCAACTGACAGCTCCACCATTCAATACAAATACGTATCCGGTTTGTGACTTAGAGTCATCCGGATCAGTGTCAAAGCTAGCATCCACGTAACTATTTACGACGAGCTCTTTGTCACCCCCATAAACGAGAAACATATCCTTAGTGTTTTTCATGTATTTCAGGATGTTCTTGACTGTTATCCAGTGATCCACTCCTGGATTACTTTGGTACCTCCCTGCTAAACTTATAGCAAGGCACACATCAGGTCTGGTACACAGCATTGCATACATGAACCTATGACTGAGGCATAGGGAATGACTTTCATTTCTCTCTATCTTCTGCGGTTGGTCGGGCATTGAGTCCGACTCAACTTCACACCTTGTAACACGTGCAAGAACCCTTTCTTTCGATCGATCCATTTTGAAATTCTTCAAAACTTCATCAAGGTATGTGCATTGTGAAAGTCCAATTAAGCGTCTTGATCTATCTCTATAGATCTTGATGCCCAATATATCAGCTGCTTCACCGAGGTTTTTCATTGAAAAATTCTTATTCAAGTATCCTTTTATGCTATCCAGAAATTCTATATCATTTCCAATCAATAATATGTCATCCACACATAATATTAGAAATTCTACAGAGCTCCCACTCACTTTCTTGTAAATACAGGCTTCCCCGAAAGTCTGTATAGAACCATATGTTTTGATCACACTATCAAATCGTATATTCCAACTCCGAGATGCTTGCACTAGTCCATAAATGGATCGCTGGAGCTTGCACACTTTGTTAGCACCTTTAGGATCGACAAAACCTTCTGGTTGCATCATATACAACCTTTCTTTAAGAAATCCATTAAGGAATGCATATTTGACATCCATTTGCCAAATTTCATAATCATAAAATGCGGCAATTGCTAACATGATTCATACAGACTTAAGCATCGCTACGGGTAAGATGGTCTGATCATAGTCAACTCCTTGAATTGTCGAAAACCTTTCACAACAAGTCAAGCTTTGTAGACAGTAGCATTACCATCAACGTCCGTCATCTTCTTGAAGATCCATTTATTCTCTATGGCTTGCCGATCATCGGGTAAGTCAACCAAAGTCCATACTTTGTTCTCATACATGGACCCATTTTAGATTTCATGGCCTCAATCCATTTCGCGGAATCTGGGATCATCATCGCTTCCTCATAGTTCGTAGGTTCATCATGGTCTAGTAACATGACTTCCAAAACAGGATTACCGTACCACTCTGGTACAGAACGTACTCTGGTTGACCTATGAGGTTCGGTAGTAACTTGATCTAAAGTTTCATGATCATCATCATTAGCTTCCTCACTAATTGGTGTAGGCATCACGGGAACAATTTTATGTGATGAACTACTTTCCAATTCAAGAGAAGGTACAATTGCCTCATCAAGTTCTACTTTCCTCCCACTCACTTCTTTCGAGAGAAACTCCTTCTCTAGAAAGGATCCATTCTTAGCAACAAATATCCTGCCTTCGGATCTGTGATAGAAGGTGTACCCAACAGTTTATTTTGGGTATCCTATGAAGACGCACTTCTCCGATTTGGGTTCGAGCTTATGAGGCTGAAGCTTTTTCACATAAGCATCGCAACCCCAAACTTTAAGAAACGACAGCTTAGGTTTCTTGCCAAACCACAATTCATATGGTGTCGTCTCAACAGATTTAGATGGTGCCCTGTTTAACGTGAATGCAGCTGTCTCTAATGCATAACCCCAAATCGATAGTGGTAAATTGGTAAGAGACACCATAGATCGCACCATATCTAATAAAGTACGGTTACGACGTTCGAACAGACCATTACATTGTGGTGTTCCAGGTGGCGTGAGTTGCGAAACTATTCCACATTGTTTTAAATGAAGACCAAACTCGTAACTCAAATATTCACCTCCACGATCAGATCGTAGACACTTTATTTTCTTGTTACGATGATTTTCCACTTCACTCTGAAATTCTTCGAACTTCTCAAATGTTTCAGACTTGCGTTTCATTAAGTAGATATATCCATATCTGCTCAAATCATCTGTAGGTCAGAAAATAACGATGCCCGCCTTGGGCCTCAACACTCATCGTACCGCATACATCAGTATGTATTATTTCCAATAAGTCAGTGGCTCGCTCCATTGTTCCGGAGAACTGAGTTTTAGTCATCTTGCCCATGAGGCATGGTTCACAAGCATCAAGTGATTCATAATCAAGTGATTCCAAAAGCCCATCCGCATGGAGTTTCTTCATGCGCTTTACACCAATATGACCTAAACGACAGTGCCATAAATATGTTGCACTATCATTATTAACTTTGCATCTTTTGGCATCAATATTATGAATATGTGTATCACCACGATCGAGATTCAACAAAAATAGACCACTCATCAAGGGTGCATGACCATAAAAGATATTACTAATATAAATAGAACAACCATTATTCTCTAATTTAAATGAATAACCGTCTCGCATCAAACAAGATCCAAATTTAATGTTCATGCTCAACGCTGGCACCAAATAACAATTATTCAAGTCTAAAACTAATCCCGAAGGTAGATGTGGAGGTAGCGTGCCGACGACAATCACATCGACCTTGGAACCATTTCCGACGTGCATCATCATCTCATCCTTAGCCAATCTCCGTTTAATCCGTAGCCCCTGTTTCAAGTTGCAAATATGAGCAACTGAACCAGTATCAAATACCCATGCGCTACTACGAGCATTAGTAAGGTACACATCAATAACATGTATATCAAATATACGTTTCACTTTGCCATCCTTCTTATCTGCCAAATACTTGGGGCAGTACCACTTCCAGTGACCAGTCCCTTTGAAGTAGAAGCACTCAGTTTCAGGCTTAGGTCCAAACTTGGGCTTCTTCCCGGGAGAAGCAACTTGCTTGCTATTCTTATTTAAGTTCCCCTTCTTTCCTTTGCCCTTTTTCTTGAAACTAGTGGTCTTCTTCCCTTTGAAGTAGAAGCACTCAGTTTCAGGCTTAGATCCAAACTTGGGCTTCTTCCCGGGAGAAGCAACTTGCTTGCTATTCTTATTTAAGTTCCCCTTCTTTCCTTTGCCCTTTTTCTTGAAACTAGTGGTCTTGTTAACCATCAACACTTGATGCTCCTTCTTGATTTCTACCTCCGCAGCCTTGAGCATCGCGAAGAGCTCGGGAATCGTCTTGTTCATCCCTTGCATATTATAGTTCATCATGAAGCCTTTATAGCTTGGTGGCAGTGATTGAAGAACTTCATCAATGACACTATCATCCGGAAGATTAACTCCAGTTGAGTCAAGTGGTTATGCTACCGGACATTCTCGAGTATGTGTTCACCGCGTAACTGTTCTCCTCCATCTTGCAGCTATAGAACTTGTTGGAGACTTCATATCTCTCAACTCAGGCATTTTCTTGAAATATTAAATTCAACTCCTGGAACATCTCATATGCTCCATGACGTTCAAAACGTCTTTGAAGTCCCGATTCTAAGCCGTAAAGCATGTCACACTGAACTATCGAGTATTCATGAGATTTAGCTTGCCAGACATTCATAACGTCAGCAGTTGCTCCTGCAGCAGGCCTTGCACCTAGCGGTGCATCAAGGACGTAATTCTTCTGTGCAGCAATGAGGATAATCCTCAAGTTACGGACCCAGTCCGTGTAGTTGCTACCATCATCTTTCAACTTAGCTTTCTCTAGGAACGCATTAAAATTCAAGGGAACGGTAGCACGGGCCATTGATCTACAACATAGATATGCAAAATACTATTAGGACTAAGTTCATGATAAATTAAAGTTCAATTAATCATATTATTTAAGAACTCCCACTTAGATAGACATCCCTCGAGTCATCTAAATGATCACGTGATCCATATCAACTAAACCATGTCCGATCATCACGTGAGATGGAGTAATTTTCAATGGTGAACATCTCGATGTTGATCATATGTACTATATGATTCACGTTCGACCTTTCAGTCTCAGTGTTCCGAGGCCATGTCTGTACACGCTAGGCTCGTCAAGTTTAACCCGAGTATTCTACACGTGCAAAACTGTCTTGCACTCGTTGTATGTGAATGTAGAGCTTATCACACCCGATCATCACGTGGTGTCTCAAAGACGCATTTAACCGTCATAACGGTGCATACTCAGGGAGAACACTTATACCTTGAAATTTTAGTGAGGGATCATATTATAATGTTACTGCCGTACTAAGCAAAATAAGATGCATAAAAAGATAAACATCACATGCAATCAAAATATGCGACATGATATGGCCATCATCATCTTGTGCCTTGATCTCCATCTCCAAAGCACTGTCATGATCTCCATCGTCACCGGCTTGACACCTTGATCTCCATCGTAGCATCGTTGTCGTCTCGCCAACTATTGCTTCTAAAACTATCGCTAACGCATAGTGATAAAGTAAAGCAATTACATGGCCATTGCATTTCATACAATAAAGTGACAACCATAAGGCTCTTGCCAGTTGCCGATAACTTTTACAAAACATGATCATCTCATGCAAAAACGTATATCACATCATGTCTTGACCATATCACATCACAACATGCCCTGCAAAAACAAGTTAGACGTCCTCTACTTTGTTGTTGCAAGTTTTACGTGGCTTCTACGGGCTTCTAGTAAGAACCGTTCTTACCTACGCATCAAAACCACAATGATTTTTCATCAAGTTTGTTATTTTAACCTTCAACAAGGACCGACTGTAGTCAAATTCGATTCAACTAAAGTTGGAGAAACAGACACCCGCCAGCCACCTTTATGCAAAACAAGTTGCATGTCTGTCGGTGGAATCGGTCTCATGAACGTGGTCATGTAAGGTTGGTCCGGGCCGCTTCATCCAACAATACCGCCGAATAAAAATAAGATATTGGTGGTAAGCAGTATAACTATGATCGCCCACAACTCTTTGTGTTCTACTCGTGCATATCATCTACACAAAGACCTGGCTCGGATGCCACTGTTGGGGAACGTAGCATGCAATTTCAAAAAAATTCCTACGATCACGCAAGATCTATCTAGGAGATGCATAGCACCGAGATGGGGAGAGTGTGTCCACGTACGCTCGTAGACCGAAAGCGGAAGCGTTAGTTTAACGTGGTTGATGTAGTCGAACGTCTTCGCGATCCAACCGATCAAGCACCGAACCTATGGCACCTCCGAGTTCTGCACACGTTCAGCTCGATGACGTTCCTCGAACTCTTAATCCAGCAAAGTGTCGAGGGAGAGTTTTGTCAGCACGACGGCATGGTGACGGTGATGGTGATGTGATCCACGTAGGGCTTCGCCTAAGCACTACGACAATATGACCAGAGGAGTAAACGGTGGAGGGGGGCACCGCACACGGCTAAGAAACAATTGATGTGCTTTGGGGTTCCCCCTGCCCTTGTATATAAAGGAGGAGAGGGGAGGAGGCTGGCCTAGGGGGCACGCCAAGTGGGAGGAGTCCCACTTGGACTCCTAGTCCAATTCGGCCCCCCTTCGTTTCATCGGAGGGGGAAAGGGGGAAGGAGAGGGAGAAGGAGAAGGAAAGGGGGGCCACCCCCCCCCCCCTCCCATTGTCCAATTCGGACTCCCCATGAGGGGGGGGGGGGGCTAGCCCCTTGTGGGCTGCCCTCTCTGTCCCCTATGGCCCATGTGGCCAATTACTTTCCCCGGGGGGGTTCCGGTAACCCCTCGGCACTCCGATAAATACCCGAAACCCTCCGAAACAATTCCGGTGTCCGAATACTATAGTCCAATATATCAATCTTTACTTATAGACCATTTCGAGACTCCTCATCATGTCCGTGATCTCATCCGGGACTCCGAACAATCTTCGGTCACCAAAACACATAACTCATAATACAAATCATGATCGAACGTTAAGCGTGCGGACCCTACGGGTTCGAGAACTATGTAGACATGACCGAGACACATCTCCGATCAATAACTAACAGCGGAACCTGGATGCTCATATTAGTTCCTACATATTCTAAGAAGATCTTTATCGGTCAAACCGTAATGGCAACATACGTCACTCCCTTTGTCATTGGTATGTTACTTGCCCGAGATTCGATCATCGGTATCTCCATACCTAGTTCAATCTCGTTACCGGCAAGTCTCTTTACCCATTCCGTAATGCATCATCCTGCAACTAAATCATTAGTTACATTGTTGCAAGGCTTATCATGATGTGTATTACCGAGAGGGCCCATAGATACCTCTCCGATACTTGGAGTGACAAATCCTAATCTCGATCTATGCCAACCCAACAAGCACCTTCGGAGACACCTGTAGATCATCTTTATAATCAAAGAACACCCATAAGGAAAAGACCATCACTTGTCCCCGACTGCCACTCATAAGGAAAGCAATCAAAGAACACCCATAAGGAAAATACCATCGCTCGTCCCTGACTGCCACTCATAAGGAAAGCAATCAAAGAACACCCCATGCTTCAAATTTGTCACACAACGTTTACCATACGTGCATGCTACAGGACTTGCAATCCTCAACACAAGTATTTCTAAATTCCACAATTACCCAACTAGCATGACTCTAACATTACCACCTTTATATCTCAAAACAACTATCTAGTATCAAACTTATCATAGTATTTAATGCACTACATATGAAAGTTTTTATTATACCCATCTTGAATGCCTATCATATTAGGACTAATTTTATAGCCAAAGCAAATTACCATGCTGTTCTAAAAAGACTCTCAAAATAATATAAGTGAAGCATGAGAGATCAATAATTTCTATAAAATAAAACCACCACCGTGCTCTAAAAAGGTATAAGTGAAGCACTAGAGCAAAATTTATCTAGCTCAAAAGATATAAGTGAACCAGATAGAGTATTCTAATGAATTCCGATTCATGTGTGTCTCTCCCAAAAGATGTGTACAGCAAGGATGATTGTAGTAAACTAAAAATCAAAGACTCAAATCATACAAGACGCTCCAAGCAAAACACATATCATGTGGTGAATAAAAATATAGCCTCGAGTAAAGTTACCGATAGACGAAGACGAAAGAGGGGATGCGTTCCAGGGCATCCCCAAGCTTAGGCTTTTGATTGTCCTTGAATTTTAACTTGGGGTGCCTTGGGCATCCCAAAGCTTAGGCTCTTGCCACTCCTTATTCCATAATTCATCTAATCTTTACCAAAAAACTTGAAAACTTCACAACACAAAACTTAAACAGAAAATCTCATGAGCTCCGTTAGTGTAAGAAAACAAATCACCACCATAAGATACTGTAATGAACTCATTCTTTATTTATATTGCTGTTAAACCTATTGTATTCCAACTTCTATATGGTTCATACTCCCCGATACTAGCCATAGATTCATCAAAATAAGCAAACAACACACGAAAAACAGAATCTGTCAAAAACAGAACAGTCTGTAGCAATCTGAATTGTTCGAATACTTCTGAAACTCCAAAAATTCTGAAAACCTAAGACGACCTGTATAATTTGTATATAGATCTACTTCAAAAAGAATTGGTATTTTATCACGTTCTGGTGAATTCTAACAATTATATTTGTGAGCGCAAAGTTTCTGTCTTTTTCAGCAAGATCAAACAACTATCACGCAAGAAGGTACTATTGGTTCTACCTGGCACAAACACTAACTAAAACATAAAACCACATCTAAACAGAGGCTAGATGAATTATTTATTACTAAACAGGAACAAAAATCAAGGAACAAAAAAATTGGGTTGCCTCCCAACAAGCGCTATCGTTTAACGCCCCTAGCTAGGCATTGATAATTTCAATGATGCTCACATGAAAGATAGTGATTGAAACACAAAGAGATAATCATAAAACATGTGAAAATCACATCTAAGTATAACATAGTTCCTATGCATAGGCATTTTATAGGAATTCTTTTAGCAAGACAAGCAAGATCTAGCATATGCAAGGAAGAAGAAAGAAACAATAGCAATCTCAACATAAGGAGAGGTAATTTTGTAACATGAAACAATAGCAATAGCAATCCACATGCATGCAAAGTTGACACTCTTCCAAAATAGTTGGATTAACATTAACTAAAGCCATGACCTCTCCGAACCCACTTTTAAAAACTTCATAATATTGAACATTATCCAAATATGTGGGATCTAAAGTTGACACTCTTCCAAACCCACTTCCAATATTATTGCAAACATTATTATCAATCTCATATTCATCATGGGGCTTAAATAAATTTTCAAGATCATAAGAAGAACTATCACCCCAATCATGATCATTGTAACAAGTAGAGGACATAACAAAACTAGCATCCCCAAGCTTAGGGTTTTGCATATTATTAGAACAATTTACATCAATAGAATTTATAATAAAATCATTGCAATCATGCTTTTATTCAAAGATCTATCATGAATCGCTTCATAAAGTACTTCATTACAATTTTCAGATTCACGAATTTCAAGCAAAACCTCATAAAGATAATCTAGTGCACTCAACTCACTAGCAATAGGTTCATCATAATTGGATCTCTTAAAGAGATTAGCAAGTGGATGAGGATCCATAAACTTTTAGCAAGCGAAGATGCAAGCAAAAAGAAAGTACATGGTAACACAAGATCGAACGGAAGGAGGGCGAAGAAAAGGCAAAGGTTTTCGAAAATAATTTTAGAAGTGGGGGAGAGGAAAACGAGAGGCGAATGGCAAATAATGTAATGCGAGGTATAAGAGTTTGTGATGGGTACTTGGTATGTCTTGACTTGAGCGTAGATCTCCCGGGCAACGGCGCCAAAAATCCTTCTTGCTACCTCTTGAGCATACGTTGGTTTTCCCTTGAAGAGGAAAGGGTGATGCAACAAAGTAGTGTAAGTATTTCCCTCAGTTTTTTAGAACCAAGGTATCAATCGAGTAGGAGACTACACGCAAATCGCCTAGTACCTGCACAAACAATCAAGAACCTTGCAACCAACGCGATAAAGGGGTTGTCAATCCCTTAACGGACACTTGCAAAAGTGAGATCTGATAAAGATAATAAGATAAATAATTTTGGTATTTTTGTCGTATAGATTGGAAAATAAAGATTGCAAAATAAACGGCGACAGAAATAGCTAATTGACGGGAAACTAATATGATGTAAAATAGACCCGGGGGCCATAGGTTTCACTAGTGGCTTCTCTCAAGATAGCAGATATTACGGTGGGTGAACAAATTACTACCGAGCAATCGATAGAAAAGTGCATATTATGATGATATCTAAGGCAATGATCATGAATATAGGCATCACGTCCGTGTCAAGTAGACCGAAACGATTCTGCATCTACTACTATTACTCCACACATCAACCACTATCCAGCATGCATCTAGAGTATTAAGTTCATAAGAACGGAGTAACGCATTAGGCAAGATGACATGATGTAGAGGGATAAACTCAAGCAATATGATATAAAACCCATCTTTTTATCCTCGATGGCAGCGATTACAATACGTGTCGTTTCCCTTTACATCCTTTGGGATCGAGCACCGCAATATTGAACCCAAAGCTAATCACTTCTCCCATTGCAAGAAAGATCAATCTAGTAGGCCAAACTAAACCGATAATTCGAAGAGACTTGCAAAGATATCAAATCATGCATATAAGAATTCAGAGAAGAACCAAACAATATTCATAGATAATCAAGTTCATAAACCCACAATTCATCGGATCTCGTCAAACACACCGCAAAAGAGTATTACATCGAATAGATCTCCAAGAACATCGAGGAGAACTTTGTATTGAGATCCAAAGATAGAGAAAAAGCCATCTAGCTAATAACTATGGACCCGAAGGTCTGTGGTAAACTACTCACACATCATCGGAGAGGCTATGGTGTTGATGTAGAAGCCCTCCGTGATCGAATACCCCTCCGGCAGATCGCCGGAAAAGGCCCAAGATGGGATCTCACGGGTACAGAAGGTTGCGGTGATGGAAAAGTGGTTTCGTGGCTCCCTTGGATGTTTTCAGGGTATAAGAGTATATATAGGAGAAAGAAGCAGGTTGGTGGAGCTACGAGGGGCCCATGAGGGTGGGGGGCGCGCCTACCCCCTGGGCGCGCCCTCCTACCTCGTGGCTGCCTCGTTGCTTTCTTGACTTCCACTCCAAGTCTCATGGATTTCATTTGTTCCAAAAAAGATCCTCGCGAAGGTTTCGTTCCGTTTGGATTCCGTTTGATATTCCTTTTCTGCGAAACACTGAAATAGGCAAAAAAAACAACAATTTGCACCGGGCCTTCGGTTAATAGGTTAGTCCAAAAAATAATATAAAAGAGCATAATAAAGCCCATTAAATATCCAAAAAAGATAATATAATAGCATGGAACAATAAAAAATTATAGATACGTTGGAGACGTATCAATTTTCTTGATGCACAAATTGCTAGAGTAATACAACATGATGTTGTTGAATCTGATGATGAGCTTGAAATTGAATCTCCTGAAACACCTGCTAGAACTAGCCTTCCTTGATATGAATTGCCTAAGGTACTGCAAGATTGAACCCAAAGCTAAGCACTTCTCCCATTGCAAGAAAGATCAATCTAGTAGGCCAAACTAAACCGATAATTCGAAGAGACTTGCAAAGATATCAAATCATGCATATACGAATTCAGAGAAGAACCAAATAATATTCATAGATAATCAAGTTCATAAACCCACAATTCACTGGATCTCGGCAAACACACTGCAAAAGAGTATTACATCGAATAGATCTCCAAGAACATCGAGGAGAACTTTGTATTGAGATCCAAAGAGAGAGAAGAATCCATCTAGCTAATAACTATGGACCCAAAGGTCTGTGGTAAACTATTCACACATCATTGGAGAGGCTATGGTGTTGATGTAGAAGCCCTCTGTGATCGAATCCCCCTCCGGCTGATCACCGAAAAAGGCCCCAAGATGGGATCTCACGGGTACAGAAGGTTGCGGATGAGGAAGAGTGGTTTCGTGGCTCCCCTGGATGTTTTCAGGGTATAGAGTATATATAGGCGAAAGAAGTAGGTCGGTGGAGCTACGAGGGGCCCACGAGGGTGGGGGGCGCGCCCTCTGCCTCGTGGCTGCCTCGTTGCTTTCTTGACTTCCACTCCAAGTCTCCTGGATTGCGTTTGTTCCAAAAAAGATCCTCGCGAAGGTTTCGTTCCGTTTGGATTCCGTTTGATATTCCTTTTCTGCGAAACACTGAAATAGGCAAAAAAACAATTTGCACCGGGCCTTCGGTTAGTAGGTTAGTCCCAAAAATAATATAAAAGAGCATAATAAAGCCCATCAAATATCCAAAACAGATAATATTATAGCATGGGACAATAAAAAATTATAGATACGTTTGAGACGTATCAATTTTCTTGATGCACAAATTGCTAGAGTAATACAACATGATGTTGTTGAATCTGATGATGAGCTTGAAACTGAATCTCCTGAAACACCTGCTAGAACTAGCCTTCCTAGATATGAATTGCCTAAGACCGCAAGATTGAACCCAAAGCTAAGCACTTCTCCCATTGCAAGAAAGATCAATCTAGTAGGCCAAACTAAACCGATAATTCGAAGAGACTTGCAAAGATATCAAATCATGCATATAAGAATTCAGAGAAGAACCAAATAATATTCATAGATAATCAAGTTCATAAACCCACAATTCATTGGATCTCGGCAAACACACCGCAAAAGAGTATTACATCGGATAGATCTCCAAGAACACCAAGGAGAACTTTGTATTGAGATCCAAAGAGAGAGAAGAATCCATCTAGCTAATAACTATGGACCCGAAGGTCTGTGGTAAACTACTCAGACATCATCGGAGAGGCTATGGTGTTCATGTAGAAGCCCTCCGTGCTCGAATCCCCCTCCAACAGATCGCTGGAAAATGCCCCAAGATGGAATCTCACGGGTACAGAAGGTTGCGGTGGTGGAAAAGTGGTTTCGTGGCTCCCCTGGATGTTTTCAGGGTATAGAGTATATATAGGCGAAAGAAGTAGGTCGGTGGAGCTACGAGGGGCCCACGAGGGTGGGTGGCGCGCCCTCTGCTTCGTGGCTGCCTCTTTGCTTTCTTGACTTCCACTCCAAGTCTCCTGGATTGCGTTTGTTCCAAAAAAGATCCTCACGAAGGTTTCACCGTTTGTATTCCGTTTGATATTCCTTTTCTGCGAAACACTGAAATAGGCAAAAAAACAATTTGCACCGGGCCTTCGGTTAGTAGGTTAGTCCCAAAAATAATATAAAAGAGCATAATAAAGCCCATCAAATATCCAAAACAGATAATATAATAGCATGGAACAATAAAAAATTATAGATACGTTCGAGACATATCAATTTTCTTGATGCACAAATTGCTAGAGTAATACAACATGATGTTGTTGAATATGATGATGAGCTTGAAACTGAATCTCCTGAAACACCTGCTAGAACTAACCTTCCTAGATATGAATTGACTAAGACTGCAAGATTGAACCCAAAGCTAAGCACTTCTCCCATTGCAAGAAAGATCAATCTAGTAGGCCAAACTAAACCGATAATTCGAAGAGACTTGCAAAGATATCAAATCATGCATATAAGAATTAAGTGAAGAACCAAATAATATTCATAGATAATCAAGTTCATAAACCCACAATTCATTGGATCTCGGCAAACACACCGCAAAAGAGTATTACATCGAATAGATCTCCAAGAACACCGAGGAGAACTTTGTATTGAGATCCAAAGAGAGAGAAGAATCCATCTAGCTAATAACTATGGACCCGAAGGTCTATAGTAAACTACTCACACATCATCGGAGAGGCTATGGTGTTGATGTGGAAGCCCTCCGTGCTCGAATCCCCCTCCAGCAGATCGCTGGAAAAGGCCCCAAGATGGGATCTCACGGGTACAGGAGGTTGCGGTGGTGGAAAAGTGGTTTCGTGGCTCCCCTGGATGTTTTCAGGGTATAGAGTATATATAGGCGAAAGAAGTAGGTCGGTGGAGCGCTACGAGGGGCCCACTAGGGTGGGGGCGTGCCTACCCCCTGGGCGCACCCTCCTGCCTCGTAGCTGCCTCGTTGCTTTCTTGACTTCCACTCCAAGTCTCCTGGATTGCGTTTGTTCCAAAAAAGATCCTTGCGAAGGTTTCGTTCCCTTTGGATTCCGTTTGATATTCCTTTTCTGTGAAACACTGAAATAGGCAAAAAAACAGCAATTTGCACTAGGCCTTCGGTTAATAGGTTAGTCCCAAAAATAATATAAAAGAGCATAATAAAGCCCATTAAACATCCAAAATAGATAATATAATAGCATGGAACAATAAAAAATTATAGATACGTTGGAGACGTATCAAGCATCCCCAAGCTTAATTCCTCCTCGTCCTCGAGTAGGTAAATGATAAAACATAATTTTTTGATGTGGAATGCTACCTAACATAATTTTTTCAATGCAATTCTCTTTATTGTGGCATGAATGTTTAGATCCAAAAGATTATAGACAAAGTTTTAATATTTACATAAAAATAGTAATACTTCAAGCATGCTAACCAAGCAATTATGTCTTATCAAAATAACATAGCCAAAGAAAGCTTATCCCTACAAAATTATATAGTTTGGCCATGCTTCATTTTCATCACACAAAATGCTCCCATCATGCACAACCCCGATGACAAGCCAAGCAATTGCTTCATACTTATCCTTTTCAAACTCTTTCAACTTTTACGCAATATATGAGCGCAAGCCATGGACATAGCATTATGGGTGGAATAGCATATGCTGATGGGGGTTATGTGAGAAGACAAAAAAGGAGAAAGTCTCACATTGACGCGGCTAATCAACGGGCTATGGAGATGCCCATCAATTGATGTCAATGCGAGGAGTAGGGATTGCCATGCAACGGATGCACTAGAGCTATAAATATATGAAAGCTCATCAAAAGAAACTAAGTGGTGTGCATCCAACTTGCTTGCTCACGAAGACCTAGGGCATTTTGAGGAAGCCCATCATTGGAATATACAAGCCAAGTTCTATAATAAAAAATTCCCACTAGTATATGAAAGTGACAAAATAAGAAACTCTCTATCATGAAGATCATGGTGCTATTTTGAAGCACAAGTGTGGAAAACGATAGTAACATTGTCCCTTCTCTCTTTTTCTCTCATTTTTTTATTTTGGCCTCTTTGTCCTCTCTTTTTTATTTGGGCTTCTTTGGCCTCTTTTTTTTATACTTTTTTTTCCGTCCGGAGTCTCATCCCGACTTGTGGGGGAATCATAGTCTCCATCATCCTTTCCTCACATGGGACAATGCTCTAATAATGAAAATCATCACACTTCTATTTACTTACAACTCAAGAATTACAACTCGATACTTAGAACAAAATATGACTCTATGTGAATGCCTCCGGCGGTGTACCGGGATATGCAATGAATCAAGAGCGACATGTACGAAAGAATTATGAAGGTGGCTTTGCCACAAATATGATGTCAAATACATGATCATGCAAAGAAATATGACAATGATGGAGCGTGTCATAATAAACGAAATAGTGGAAAGTTGCATGGCAATATATCTCGGAATGGCTATGGAAATTCCATAATAGGTAGGTATGGTGGCTGTTTTAAGGAAGATATAAGGAGGCTTATGTGTGATAGAGCGTATCATATCACGGGGTTTGGATGCACTGGCGAAGTTTGCACCAACTCTCAAGGTGAGAAAGGGCAATGCACGGTACCGAAGAGGCTAGCAACGATGGAAGGGTGAGAGTGCGTATAATCCATGGACTCAACATTAGTCATAAAGAACTCACATACTTATTGCAAAAATCTACACGTCATAAAAACTAAGCACTACACGCATGCTCCTAGAGGGATAGATTGGTAGGAAAAGACCATCGCTCGTCCCCGACTGCCACTCATAAGGAAAGCAATCAAAGAACACCCCATGCTTCAAATTTGTCACACAATGTTTACCATACGTGCATGCTACGGGACTTGCACTCCTCAACACAAGTATTTCTCAATTCCACAATTACCCAACTAGCATGACTCTAACATTACCACGTTTATATCTCAAAACAACTATCTAGTATCAAACTTATCATAGTATTTAATGCACTCTATATGAAAGTTTTTATTATACGCATCTTGAATGCCTATCATATTAGGACTAATTTTATAGCCAAAGCAAATTACCATGCTGTTATAAAAGACTCTCAAAATAATATAAGTGAAGCATGAGAGATTAATAATTTCTATAAAATAAAACCACCACCGTGCTCTAAAAAGGTATAAGTGAAGCACTAGAGCAAAATTTATCTAGCTCAAAAGATATAAGTGAAGCAGATAGAGTATTCTAATAAATTCCGATTCATGTGTGTCTCTCCCAAAAGGTGTGTACAGCAAGGATGACTGTGGTAAACTAAAAAGCAAAGACTCAAATCATACAAGACGCTCCAAGCAAAACACATATCATGTGGTGAATAAAAATACAACCTCGAGTCAAGTTATCGATAGACGAAGACGAAAGAGGGGATGCCTTCCGGGGCATCCCCAAGCTTAGGCTTTTTATTATCCTTGAATTTTAACTTGGGATGCCTTGGGCATCCCCAAGCTTAGGCTCTTGCCACTCCTTATTCCATAATCCATCTAATCTTTAC
Source organism: Aegilops bicornis (assembly GCA_021605145.1). Taxonomy (NCBI): domain Eukaryota; kingdom Viridiplantae; phylum Streptophyta; class Magnoliopsida; order Poales; family Poaceae; genus Aegilops; species Aegilops bicornis. The sequence continues at coordinate 580,403,838 of CM038675.1, forward strand.
CCAAAAACTTGAAAACTTCACAACGCAAAACTTAAACAGAAAATCTCATGAGCTCCGTTAGGGTAAGAAAACAAATCACCACCATAAAGGTACTGTAATGAACTCATTCTTTATTTATATTGGTGTTAAACCTACTGTATTCCAACTTCTCTATGGTTCATACCCCCCGATACTAGCCATAGATTCATCAAAATAAGCAAACAACACACGAAAAACAGAATCTGTCAAAAACAGAACAATCTGTAGCAATCTGAATTGTTCGAATACTTCTGGAACTTCAAAAATTCTGAAAAGCTACTACAACCTGTATAATTTGTATATTGATCTACTGCAAAACGAATTGGTATTTTATCACGTTCTGGTGAATTTTAACAATTATATACGTGAGTGCAAAGTTTCTGTCTTTTTCAGCAAGATCAAACAACTATCATCCAAGAAGGTCCGATTGGTTATACTTGGCACAAACACTAACTAAAACATAAAACCACATCTAAATAGAGGCTAGATGAATTATTTATTACTAAGCAGGAACAAAAAGCAAGGAACACAAATAAAATTGGGTTACCTCCCAACAAGCGCTATCGTTTAACGCCCCTAGCTCGGCATTGATAATTTCAATGATGCTCACATGAAAGATAGTGATTGAAACACAAAGAGAGAATCATAAAACATGTGAAAACCACATCTAAGTATAACATACTTCATATGCATAGGCATTTTATAGGAAAAAAATTTAGCAGGACAAGCAAGATCTAGCATATGCAAGGAAGAAGAAAGAAACAATAGCAATCTCAACATAACGAGAGGTAATTTTGTAACATGAAAATTTCTACAACCATATTTTCCTCTCTCATAAAAATTACATGTGGGATAATAAGCAAATTCACCAAAATAGCTATCACATAAAATATTTTCAACACGATCCACATGCATGCAAAGTTGACACTCTTCCAAAATAGTGGGATTAATATTAACTAAAGTCATGACCTCTCCGAACCCACTTTTAAAAACTTCATAATATTGAACATTATCCAAATATGTGGGATCTAAAGTTGACACTCTTCCAAACCCAGTTTCAATATTATTGCAAACATTATTATCAATCTCATATTCATCATGGGGCTTAAATAAATTTTCAAGATCATAAGAAGCACTATCACCCCAATCATGATCATTGCAACAAGTAGAGGACATAACAAAACCAGCATCCCCAAGCTTAGGGTTTTGCATATTATTAGAACAATTTACATCAATAGAATTTATGATAAAATCATTGCAATCATGCTTTTTATTCAAAGATCTATCATGAATCGCTTCATAAAGTACTTCATCACAATTTTCAGATTCACGAATTTCAAGCAAAACCTCATAAAGATAATCTAGTGCACTCAACTCACTAGCAATAGGTTCATCATAATTGGATCTCTTAAATAGATTAGCAAGTGGATGAGGATCCATAAACTTTTAGCAAGCGAAGATGCAAGCAAAAAGAAGGTAGATGGCAACACAAGATCGAACGGAAGGAGGGCGAAGAAAAGGCAAAGGTTTTCAAAAATCGTTTTAGAAGTGGGGGAGAGGAAAACGAGAGGTGAATGGAAAATAATGTAATGTGAGGTATAAGAGTTTGTGATGGGTACTTGGTATGTCTTGACTTGAGCATAGATCTCCCAGGTAACAGCGCCAGAAATCCTGCTTGCTTCCTCTTGAGCATGCGTTAGTTTTCCCTTGAAGAGGAAAGGGTGATGCTTCAAAGTATCGTAAGTATTTCCCTCAGTTTTTGAGAACCAAGGTATCAATAGAGTAGGAGACTACACGCAAATCGCCTAGTACCTGCACAAACAATCAAGAACCTTGCAACCAACGCGATAAAGGGGTTGTCAATCCCTTCACGGCCACTTGCAAAAGTGAGATCTGATAAAGGTAATAAGATAAATATTTTTGGTATTTTTGTTGTATAGATTGGAAAGTAAAGATGGCAAAATAAGCAACGACAGAAATAGCTAATTGACGGAAAACTAATATGTTGTAAAATAGACCCGGGGGCCATAGGTTTCACTAGTGGCTTCTCTCAATATAGCATATATTACGGTGGGTGAACAAATTACTGCCGAGCAATTGATAGAAAAGTGCATAGTTATGATGATATCTAAGGCAATGATCATGAATATAGGCATCACGTCCGTGTCAAGTAGACCAAACAATTACGCATCTACTACTATTACTCCACACATCGATCGCTATCCAGCATGCATCTAGAGTATTAAGTTCATAAGAATGGAGTAACGCATTAGGCAAGATGACATGATGTAGAGGGATAAACTCAAGCAATATGATATAAACCCCATCTTTTTATCCTCGATGGCAACAATACAATACGTGTCATTTCCCTTTACATCCTTTGGGATCGAGCACCGCAAGATTGAACCCAAAGCTAAGCACTTCTCCCATTGCAAGAAAGATCAATCTAGTAGGCCAACCTAAACCGATAATTCGAAGAGACTTGCAAAGATATCAAATCATGCATATGAGAATTCAGAGAAGAAGCAAATAATATTCATAGATAATCAAGTTCATAATCCCACAATTCATCGGATCTAGGCAAACACACCGCAAAAGAGTATTACATCGAATAGATCTCCAAGAACATCAAGGAGAACTTTGTATTGAGATCCAAAGAGAGAGAAGAAGCCACCTACCTAATAACTATGGAACCGAAGGTCTGTGGTAAACTCTCACACATCATCAGAGAGGCTATGGTGTTGATGTAGAAGCCCTCCATGATCGAATACCCCTCCAGTAGATCGCCGAAAAAGGCCCCAAAATAGGACCTTGATAATCCCCAAGTGCATGGAATCATCATAGCACTTTCCAAAGATGGAAGTGATAAGTAAGGAGTGTCGAACCCACAAGGAGCTAAAGGTATGATCAATATTCTCTCAAGCCCTATCTGCCACTGATACGACTCTACATGCACCGAACGTTTGCTTCCAACTAGCAACGAGAAATAAAACTATGTTGTGGGTATGAAGAGGATAACTTTGCATGATATCGGAGAGCTAAAATATAAAAGTAGGTGCTGTTATCATAAAGTTAGAATATATTACTAAATAATATATATAGCGAGTGTGGAATAATGGTGGATCGGTGTGCGGAATTGTCCTAGGCAATTATTAACAAGACCGGTAATCACTATTGCAGTTTCATATGAAGGAGAGGCATAAGCTAACATACTTTCTCTACTTGGATCATATGCACTTATGATTGGAACTCTAGCAAGCATCCACAACTACTAAAGATCATTAAGGTAAAACCCAACCATAGCATTAAAGCATCAAGTCCTCTTTATTCCCATACGCAACAATCCCTCTTACTCGGGTTTGTGTTTCAGTCACTCACCAACCCACTATAAGCGAATCATGAACGTGTTGCAACACCCTACAGGGAATCCCTCACGCTATGCCGACACGGAGGGCACCATAGGATAGCACCAAAGTAAAACATACAACTCATACCAATCTAGATCATCAATCAACCCAAAGACAAAAGATATCTACTCAAAACATCATAGGATGGCAACACATCATTGGATCATAATATGTGGCATAAAGCACCATGTTCAAGTAGGGATTACAGCGGGGTGCGGGAGAGTGGACCGCGTAAAAGATATGATGATGGTGATGATGTGTAGCGACCAGACCCGAATGGATCTAGTGCTCTGTGCTCAGTGTCATCCCTGGATCAGTAATGCTGACACCACACAGTACTTCGAAGGATTTATAGCAGAGTAGCAATCACACACTTATTACATCGTTGTCCACAAGGGAACTTAATACAATAATATGGATTAAGGCCATCTAATAATAACAGCGGAAGGCTTGGAAGACAAGTGAGTCCATCAACTCCATCGGCATCACTGAGTATAGAACCACGACCTAACTCCTTACTCGTAAATGCGAAAATTCAGCAACGTGAAAGTTGCAGCCCAAAACGGGTCAAGACATGGAATATCTTTGGCAATGTAACACATAGAGAACAATGAAGCAACAAGCCTATACTACATGCATATATGGCTGGTGGTAAGGCTCTCTGATTACATTTTTGCATAAAGCTGGTTTTCCCTACATCAAAGGAATAATTTTATTTAACTATCATGGTGGTTGTTGAACATTGAGAATGGTTGACACATCCTCAATCCCAATTAAAAAGTACTCATTAAAACCCAATAACTTTATTATTAGAAGTAACATGTTGAGATTCACATGATATTCAAGTACTAGATACTCAAGATGTCCATAACCGGGACACGGCTAATCATGATTAGTTTATACACTCTGCAGAGGTTTGCGCACTTTTCCCCACAAGACTCGATCGCCTCCGCTTGGTTCTCGTGACTACATGTTGTTTGAGAATCGGATGACCGAGTCATAGTCTTTCAGAAGCGCTAGCACCTTACATGTGGGTAGACCGTACCAACCTACATCCCCTACATCCGCTAGCCTACCCGTAAGAGTTCGCACAACTTAGTCAACTATGCCAGCCCATAATTGGCTTGTGGCTGCACACGGAAGTTTCAGGTTTGAATAATCGTATGATCCCTTAGAGCACAGGTGGCGGTCCGAAGAAATACAGGCAAGTTCTGATAGAAACCAGGTGCCTCAATCCACCCAGATGTGTGTTTAGGTTGCCACCTTAGATAAACCTTAATTAACAATCTCACATCTGTCATGGATATTCACTCACCCAATCCACGTCTACTAGCATAGCATGGCATAATTAAGCAAACGTAGAAGTAACTCCCAAGGTTTCATAAGTAAAACAGGTAATAGGTACTACCTCAATCTACTTCCCATCCCACAATTTAATTAGATCCTAAACATGCAAGTGTTTGAGGGTTTGATCTAATGCAATAAAACTGGGTAGTAGAAAAGGTATGATCAAGTGTTACTTGCCTTGCGATGATCCGCGAGACCTAGAGATTCAAGTAACAAGCGGCGCACTCGGGTGATCTAACGCAGACAAACAACAAGCATACAATAAGTACTCATCTAATGCACGGGAAATCTCGAATAAAAGATCTAACCAGATAGTTCAACTTAAGAACCACAGTTGCAAAAGAATCGAATCAAATAAAGCATCGAAAGTCGGAACTCGAGAGAGAACGACTCGGTTTAGCAATCTGAACTAAGTCAAAATTTTACAGTAGCAAAACTCTGTGTAAGTAGGTTAGTCGAACGGCGGTTTCAGAATCTAAACTCCAGCGCTTGAATCACCTGATTCCGATAAACGAGAAATAAATAAAACAGATTTGAAAATCGGATCGGAAATCGAATCTGAAAAATAACGGATTAAATCCGATTAAAAGAAAACGACGAACGGATTAAATAACGGACGTTCGTTAACAGAACTAATCCAACGAACACGTTCATTGAAACGAACGGTTCGGTGAACGTTCGTTAATTAAGAAAACCGAAAAATTTAAAACCATCTAGGGTTTTGAAAAAAAAACCGAACATCTCAAAAAAAAACGGATCGGGTTTTCTTAGAGAAAACCGGATCGGGGCGGCGGCGGCTACCTCGGTGCCACGGGCGGGCTCCGTGGGCTCGGCGGCGGGGGGGTCCGTGGGTTTGGTCGGGTGGCGGCGTCCTTGAGCGGCATGGCCTCAGGTGAGGCGGCGGCGGTGGCTCGAGGTGAGTAGAGAGGGGGCGCGGTATAAATAGAAGGGGGCTGGCCGGCTTGGGAAGGGGCCAGGGGCGGCGGCGACCTCGTGTCCGACCGGACACGGCGGCGGCGGGCGGTGGTGGCGTCGGCGGGGCTCACATGGCGTGGCGTCTTGTGAGGAGAGAGGAGGCGGGCCGGGCGCGGATGTTGGGCAGTGGGCCTTGGCCAGCGCGATTTTTTTTTGAAACAAAACAAAACGGATTAAAAACATACCAAACGAACACCGATTTTAATAAAAATAATTTTCCCGACTCCTAAAAATGAGTCGAACAAAATGAACTTTAAAAGCGGCAAACATGCATAAATTTTAAAATGCTCATTTTTGCCTAAGCAAAATAAATCTTCCAAAGCCAAATTTGATTTATTTATAAAATCTCCATTTTTCCTAAATGTTGGGAAAGTCATATTATTCCCTCTCTTAAGTTTTTATAGGAAAAACTTTATGAAGATAATTAAATAAATCCAATGATCCTATTTTCAAAATTTGAGAAATCCCAAATATGAAAATAATGAAACTTCCAACTCTCTCCGAGGGTCCTTGAGTTGCGTGAAATTTTCTAGGATCGGAAAATGCGAGAAAAATATGATATGCATGATGACCTAATGTATAACATACCAAATTGAAAATTTGGGATGTTACAAACCTACCCCTTAAGATGAATCTAGCCCTCGAGACTCGGGTTGGCTAGAAAATAGGTGAGGTGGTCCTTGAGCAAAACTTCCTCTCTTTCCCGGTGGCTTCATCCTCGGTGTGGTGGCTCCTTTGAACTTTGCAAAACTTGATAACCTTGCTGCGGGTAACTCTGCTGGCATAATCGAGAATCTTAACCGGTTTTTCCTCATATGTCAAGTCATCCTTCAACTGAATTGCTTCCAGTGGTACTGTATCTCTTAACGGTACCTCTGCTATCTCGGGGTGACATTTCTTCAACTGAGAAACATGGAATACATCATGAACTCCTGACAGTCCTTCTGGCAATTCCAACTTATAAGCAACTTCTCCCATGCGTTGCAAAATCTTATACGGTCCAACGAAACGGGGTGCTAACTTTCCTTTAACTCCAAAACGTTTAACTCCTCGAAGCGGGGATACTCTAAGATATACTATGTCTCCAACTTCATACTCAATCGCTTTGCGGTTTGAATCGGCATAGCTCTTTTGTCTGGACTGGGCTACCTTGAGCCTGTCTCGAATCAACTTAACTCTCTGTTCAGACTCCTTAATCAAATCTGGTCCAAACAATCGACGATCTCAGTTTATTCCCATAACAACGGTGTCCTGCACCTTCTTCCATCTGAGCCTCGAAGGTGCCATCTTCAAGCTGGTTTGGTAGCTGTTGTTGTAGGAAAATTCTGCATACTGACAAATTATCATCCCAGCTAGATCCATAATCTAGGGCACAAGCTCTCAAAGCATGTCCTCCAAAATCTGATTGACTCTCTCGGTCTGTCCATCGGTCTGTGGGTGGAAAGCATCTTTGAATTCCAATCGGGTTCCCAATGTTTCGGTAACCGGGTTCCAAAATTTCGAGGTAAACCGGGTTCCTCTATCGTCGATACGATGCTTCTCGGAACTCCGTGTAAGCACACAATTCTGGTCATGTATATCTTTGCCAACTTAGCACCGCTATAGGTGGTCTTGACTGGAATGAAATGAGCTACCTTTGTTAAACGGTCGACTATAACCCAAATCGAGTCATATCGAACGAGTCTTTGGCAATCTGTGATAAAATCCATTCCTAGTTTATCCCACTTCCATTCGGTATCGGCAATGGTTGTAACAATCCTGGCTTCCACGATGTTACGCCTTTACTTTCGACATACATCGCAAACTGCTACATACTCCGCAATATCCTTCTTCATTCCGGTCCACCGGAAAGTATTCTTCAAATCCAACTACATCTTGGTATTTCTGGGTGAATCGAATAGGGTGAATCATGAGCTTCTTGTAAAATCAACTTCCTGATCTCTGGGTCATTGGGCACATAAACACGGTCTTCAAACCATAGGGTATCGTGCTCATCCTCACGAAATCCTTTAGCCAAAACTCACATTTGCTGAACTTGGCATACAACTGGTGTTCCCTCAGTTTCTCCAAAACCAATCGCAAATGTTCCTTGTGTTCCTCTTCATTCTTCGATAAAATCAAAATGTCATCAATGTACACCACGTCGTAATTTTCCAAAAAATCCATAAACACTTTGTTCATCAGGTTCATGAAATAGGCTGGTGCGTTAGTCGATCCAAATGACATAACGGTATACTCGTATAGTCCATATCTCGTAGTAAATGCTGTCTTGGGTATGTCCTGCTCCCGAATCTTCAATCGATGGTACCACGATTGCAAGTCGATCTTGGAAAACACCTTGGCTCCTTGCAAGCGATCAAGCAGATCATTTATCATAGGTAGTGGGTACTTGTTCTTGATTGTTACTTCATTCAATCCACGATAATCAACAACCATTCTTAACGATCCATCCTTCTTCTCCACTAGCAAAGCGGGTGATCCCCAAGGTGAAGAACTTGGGCGTATAAAACCTTTATCCAATAGTTCCTTAATCTGCTTCTTGATTTCCGCCAAATCTGTCTTTGGCACCACAGACGGTCGCTTCGATATCGGGCCTGTTCTCGGCAACAGCTCGATCAAAAACTCAATGTCTCTATCCGGTGGCATTCACGGCAACTCTTAGGAAATACATCAGGATAATCCTTCACCTTGGTACTTCTTCCGCACCACTCACGATAAGCAATTAACTTGCGCTCTTCTCGCCTCGTGCCGTGATACATACTTAATCCTTCTTCCTTACGGTGTGGTGAGCAAAATTGACTTTGTGGTGCAATCTATGTTTCCTCCATACATGTATAACCAATCCATACCTAATAGCCCATCCAATCCTTGGTATTCCTGAACTATTTGTTATTTGGGAAAACATAGTGTCCAATCCTTAATGGCAGTCGATCACACCATTTACTAGCCATGTACTTTGTTCCGGGTGAGGTTACTAGCATGGGTGACCTAAGGGCTTGGGTTGGTAACTTGTACTTATCCACAAATCCCCTTGATATGTATGAATGCGATGCACCAAAGATCGAAAAGAACAAGCTGCGATAAATGACTTAACCAAAAACTTACCGATTCTTGCATCGGGCTGATCTTCAACCTCCTCCGCTTCAATGTGGTTCACTGTCCCCTATTGAAAGGGTTGGGTTTCTTTCGAGCTTCCATTGCCATTTCCATTCTGGCCTATACGGGCAGTCATTGGCATAATGCCCGATCTTGCGGCACTTAAAGCAAGTAATATGACTCAGGTCTACTTTGGATGGTGTTGACGGGTTGGTGCGATTCTGTCCATTGCTTCCTCCATTTCCGTTCCCATTCTTGGTGTCATTATGGTTATGCGAATTACCTCCTCCATGGGTATGCTAAAACTGAATTCCTGACTTAGGGGTATAACGAGGTTTCTGCTGAGCTCCAGAGTTATACTTCCCTTGCCCATACTTCCGCTTGCGGTTCTCAATTCTTCGCTGCTTTCCTTCAATCATGAGGGCTCGGTCTACTAACTCCTGGTAGTTATTGAAACTGGCTACCATCAACGGCATCTTGAACTCATCATTCAGTCCTTCTAGAAACTTCTCTGTTTAGCTGCATCGGTAGCAACATCATCCGTGGCATAACGTGCTAATTTACTAAAGTCATCCACGCATCGCCAATGATCCTTCCTCCTTGGCGTAAGTTGCGAAACTCACGCTTCTTCATGGCCATAGCTCCTGCTGAAACATGGGCAAAGGCGGAAAGCTTGCTGAAATTGATCCCATGTGGCAGTGTCTACAGGTGGTAAGTGGCTGTGAAATTCTCCCACCATCTTCTGCGGGTCCTTCAAGCTGATGTCTTGCAAACTTCACTCTTTCTCCATCTGTGCATCTGCAGTGGTCAGCTCCTTCCTATCTTGCGGAGCTACCATCTGCTACAATTGGCTCGGTGCTCTTTGAAATACACCGGCGGGTTTAGTCTAAGGAAACGAGTCGATGATCCGCGGTGGTGGTGGTGGTGGTGGGTTGTTATTGTTGTTGCCACAGTTACGCACCAATGTTTGAATCGGGGTATTATTCTTTGGATCAGTTGGGTGATCTCTGGCGGGAAAACAAATCCGTGGTCGCGTCTCGGAGGCATCTGATGGGTTTAGAAAAGATGAGAATTTAGAATAGAATGAGGTCTAAGGGGAATCACTACCCAAATGCACATGAGCAAATGCACACAAAATCACTTCATTTAATCAAACAAGGGCTTACAACGATCTAACTATCGCAAAAGTGCGTGTACTATAATGTTTACATGGGGGGGGGGAATACTACTAAAATGTGGGGGACTTCTACTAATTTGAACCGGTGGAAGACTCCATAATGTTCCGCTCGACCGTCTTCAAAGTCGGGTTCACTTGGATCCGAATCGGTGTCGTCGATGTTTATGTATTCGCTAGGGCAAACGACATACTGGTCATCAATCCTTAGCGCCAACTTATTCTTGAGTTCTACAATCTCGTACTTAAGATCGTTATTTTGTCTTGCTAGAGCTAAGATATCGACCATATAGTCCTTGCGAGTTGTCTTTAGTTCTTCTTCAAGTTCGATGATCCTTCCCTTTGCATTACGCAACTCCAACATATCATTGCACATCCGGTTCTCCTGGCGTCGAATGTCTTGGTTTAACTCTGGATGAACGCTGCAATGGATCTATCCTTCTTGGTGCTGACGACGTCCCATTTGTTATCTCGGCGTCCGCAAATCTGGTAGATAGTGTCCTTGAGGTCTTCTTGATATACTTCTCCAATGCGTCCCATGGTGATGTGAGCTGCCATGCTCTTTCCCAGACTCCAAGTTGGTGCACTGAAAACACTATCTAGGCTTGGTGATTGGGGCGAATGTCCTTCATGGAACATGAGCTTGAATCTTCCAGCGCTCCTCTTCAGGCAGAGTGGCGTTGAAAGTCCCAGTGAAGCTTGGTAGTCCAATGTTCAGGTACTTGGTAACTTCCTTCAAGTGAAATCCAAAAGGTGTGGCTTCATCCGGTTGGGTGTACTTGATCTTCGCGTCCGTCATCCTAAAGAGAGTAGAAAAGATGAGGAGTTAGAAAATGGGAAGAGAGTAGTGATCTATGGCTTTAACTTAGTGGTCGTGTCCTACAACAGGTGTGCTCGATACCATTCTCTGTGGCGACCAGACCGAATGGATCTAGTGCTACGTGCTCGGTGTCATCCTGGATCAAGAATGTCGACACCACACAAGATTTCAAGGATTTATAGGAGAGTAGCAATCACACACTTATTACATCGTTGTCCACAAGGGAACTTAATACAATAATATGGCTTAAGGCCATCTAATAATAACAGCGGAAGGCTTGGAAGACAAGTGAGTCCATCAACTCCATCGGCATCACTGAGTATAGAACCACGACCTAACACCTTACTCGTCGTTGCGAAAATTCTGCAACGTGAAAGTTGCAGCCAAAACGGTCAAGACATGGAATATCTTTGGCAATGTAACACATAGAGAACAATGAAGCAACAAGCCTATACTACATGCATATATGGCTGGTGGTAAGGCTCTCACGGTTACATTTTTGCATAAAGCTGGTTTTCCCTACATCAAAGGAATAATTTTATTTAACTATCATGGTGGTTGTTGAACATTGAGAATGGTTGACAGCATCCTCAATCCCAATTAAAAAGTACTCATTAAAACCCAATAACTTTATTATTAGAAGTAACATGTTGAGATTCACATGATATTCAAGTACTAGATACTCAAGATGTCCATAACCGGGGACACGGCTAATCATGATTAGTTTATACACTCTGCAGAGGTTTGCGACTTTTCCCCACAAGACTCGATCGCCTCCGCTTGGTTCTCGCACTACATGGTGTTTGAGAAAGCGGATGACCGAGACATAGTCTTCGAGCGCTAGCACCTTACATGTGGGTAGACCGTACCAACCTACATCCCCTACATCAGCTAGCCTACCGTAAGAGTTCGCACAACTTAGTCAACTATGCGAGCCCATAATTGGCTTGTGGCTGCACACGGAAGTTTCAGTTTGAATAATCGTATGATCCCTTAGAGCACAGGTGGCGGTCCGAAGAAATACAGGCAAGTCCTGATAGAAACCAGGTGCCTCAATCCACCCGGATGTGTGTTTAGGTTGCCACCTTAGATAAACCTTAATTAACAATCTCACATCTGTCATGGATATTCACTCACCCAATCCACGTCTACTAGCATAGCATGGCATAATTAAGCAAACGTAGAAGTAACTCCCAAGGTTTCATAAGTAAAAGCAGGTAATAGGTACTACCTCAATCTACTTCCCATCCCACAATTTAATTAGATCCTAAACATGCAAGTGTTTGAGGTTTGATCTAATGCAATAAAAGCTGGGTAGTAGAAAAGGTATGATCAAGTGTTACTTGCCTTGGCGATGATCCATGAGACCTAGAGATTCAAGTAACAAGCGGCGCACTCCGGGTGATCTAACGCAGACAAACAACAAGCATACAATAAGTACTCATCTAATGCACGGGGAAATCTCGAATAAAAGATCTAACCAGATAGTTCAACTTAAGAACCCTGGTTGCAAAAGAATCGAATCAAATAAAGCATCGAAAGTCGGAACTCGAGAGAGAACGACTCGGTTTAGCAATCTGAACTAAGTCAAAATTTTACAGTAGCAAAACTCTGTGTAAGTAGGTTAGTCGGAACGGCGGTTTCAGAATTGAAACTCAGCGCTTGAATCACTGATTCCGATAAACGAGCAAGAAATAAAACAGATTTGAAAATCGGATCGGAAATCGAATCGAAAAATAACGGATTAAATCCGATTAAAAGAAAACGACGAACGGATTAAATAACGGACGTTCGATTAACAGAACTAATCCAACGAACACATTCATTGAAACGAACGGTTCGGTGAACGTTCGTTAATTAAGAAAACCGAAAAATTTAAAACCATCTAGGGTTTTGAAAAAAAAACCGAACATCTCGAAAAAAAACCGGATCGGGTTTTCTTAGAGAAAACCGGATCGGGACGGGCGGGCGGCTACCTCCGGTGCTTTGGCGGGCTCGCGGCCCGGTCGCGGGGGGTCGGGCTCATGGTCGGCGGTGGCGACGTGGCGGCGGCGGGCGTCCTTGCGGCGTGAGGGCGGCGGCGGCTCGAGGTGAGGAGAGAGGGGGCGCGGTATAAATAGAAGGGGGTGGCCGGCTTGGGAAGGCGCCAGGCGGCGACCTCGTGTCCGACCCGGACACCAAGTGGCGGGTGGTGGCGTGGCGGGAGGCTCCGTGGGCGTCTTGTGAGGGAGAGAGGAGGCGGGCAGGCCTGGGAGGCTTGGCCGGGCTGGCCTTGGCCTGTGGGGGCGCGATTTTTTTATTTATTTAAAAGAAAACAAAACGGATTAAAAAATACCAAACGAACTCCGATTTTAATAAAAATAATTTTCCCGACTCCTAAAAATGAGTCGAACAAAATGAACTTTAAAAACGGCAAACATGCATAAATTTTTAAAATGCTCATTTTTGCCTAAGCAAAATAAATCTTCCAAAGCCAAATTTGATTTATTTATAAAATCTCCATTTTTCCTAAATGTTGGGAAAGTCATATTATTCCCTCTCTTAAGTTTTTATAGGAAAAACTTTATGAAGATAATTAAATAAATCCAATGATCCTATTTTCAAAATTTGAGAAATCCCAAGTATGAAAATAATGAAACTTCCAACTCTCTCCGAGGGTCCTTGAGTTGCGTGAAATTTTCTAGGATCGGAAAATGCGAGAAAAATATGATATGCATGATGACCTAATGTATAACATACCAAATTGAAAATTTGGGATGTTACATGATGATGGTGATGTTGATGAAAACGATCACCGTGGCGATGATTCCCCTCCCGATGGCACTCCGGCGCCACCGGAAGAGAGGAGGAGAGGTTCTCCCCCTTGTGCTTCTTCCTCCATGGCCTCCACCTTCTGGTCCTTGGCCTTCATGGTGATGAAGACCCCTCGGGATACTCCTCCATGGCCACGGTGATGATGGCCCCCTCGGCGTGAGGCGGGAGAGGGCCTAGATTGATTTCTCGTGGCTACTGGCTTGCCAGCGGAACTTCTGATCCAATCTCTGTTCTAGAAGTTTTAGGGTACGAGAGTATATATGGGTGCAGGAGGTACGTCGGTGGACTTCCGGGCTGGCCACGAGGTACGTTGGTGGACTTCTGGGCGCCGGAGAGGGCCTAGATTGATTTCTCGTGGCTACAGCGGCTTGCAGCGGCGGAACTTGTGATCCAATCTCTGTTCTAGAAGTTTTAGGGTACGAGAGTATATATGGGTGCAGGAGGTACGTCGGTGGACTTCCGGGCTGGCCACGAGGTAGGGGGGCGCGCCCCAGGGGGGTGGGCGCGCCCCCACCCTTGTGGGCAGCCCGGGACTCCCCTGGTGAGCTTCCGGTACTCCATGGGCTTCTTCTGGTCCAAAAATAGGTTCCGTGGAGTTTCAGGTCTTTTGGACTCCGATTGATATTCCTTTTCTTCGAAACACTGAAATATGCTAAAAACAACAATTCTGGGCTGGGCCTCCGGTTAATAGGTTAGTCCCAAAAATAATATAAAAGTGGAAAATAAAGCCCAATATTGCAAACAGTAGATAATATAGCATGGAGCAATAAAAATTATAGATACGTTGGAGACGTATCGGGCATCCCAAGCTTAATTCCTGCTCGTCCTCAAGTAGGTAAATGATAAAAAGATAAATTTTGATGCGGAATGCTAGTAAGTGCTTAAGTTTGATCAATGATAATTCCAATCACTTCTTCTAGCATCAATATGTGTCATAATAGCGGCTTATCTCATAAAACTTTTCATGATCAAGTAACAATCTATTCACAATATCAAGCATGGTTCAGAAACTTCATTGAGAACTAACAAACTATAATCTCAGTCATTGAAGCAATTGCAATTTATCATAACATCAGAAAGAGTCAAGAATAGAGCTTTTCAGCAAGTCCACATACTCAACTATCATATAGTGTTCTACAATTGCTAACACTTACGCAATACTTGTGGTTATGGAGTTTCAGCCGGGCACTGAGAAAGATAGGGGCTTATTGTGTTGCCTCCCAACGTATTCACCTTTAGGTGCTGTCAACAATAATAGCCCATGCTAACTTACATCCAATTGGATATATATATCATGATCTTTCAAACACAAGGAGCTTGCCAAAGGATAAAATGAAAATGGGAATGGTGAGGATCACCTTGACTCAAGCATAAAGTAAAAACATAAAGTAAAAGATAGGCCCTTCGCAGAGGGAAGCAGAGGTTGTCATGCGTGTTTAGGTTTGATGCACAAAATCTTAATGCAAAAGAACGTCACTTTATTGCCCCTTGTATGTGGACCTTTATTATGCAGTCCGTCGCTTTTATTACTTCCACATCAAGTTCGTACAAAGCTTATTTTCTCTGCACTAATAAGTCATGCATATTTAGAGAGCAATTTTTATTGCTTGCACCGATGACAACTTACTTGAAGGATCTTACTCAATCCATAGGTAGGAATGGTGGACTCTCATGGCAAACCGGGTTTACGGGTATTTGGAAGCACAAGTAGTATCTCTACTTGGTGCAAGGGATTTGGCTAGCATGAGGGAGAAAGGCAAGCTCAACATGTTTGGAAGGTCAATGACAATATACTTTTAACTGAGATGTCGGAAAACATAAACCATTACGTTGTCTTCCTTGTCCAACGTCAAATATTTTAGCATGTCATACTTAATGAGTGCTTCACAATCATAAAAGATGTCCAAGATAATATATTTGTATGTGAACCTCTCTTTCCTTATTACTTCCTATTAATTGCAAAGATGACCAAAACTACGTTTGCCAATTCTCAACAACTTTTATGCCTCATACTTTCTATGTGTGAAGTCATCACTAACCATGTTATAAGCAAATCAAACATATAAAAGTTCAGATTTATGATATCCAATTCATTCCCCCATTTACTCATAGGATACATATGAAGCACATGAGTAAATGACAAACTACTCTAAAAGATATGAGTGAAAGACACTGAGTAGTCAAATAATTAAATAGCCATGGGAGGGTCCCTTTTTTTCAATTCAACAATTCAGATCCAATGATTTTATTCAAACATCAAGTAAAACAAAATAAAATGACATTGCAAGGATAGCACAACTCATGTGAAGAAGCAAAAACTTAGGCTCGACCGATACTAACCGATAATTGTTGAAGAAGAAAGGTGGGATGCCTAACGGGGCATCCCCAAGCTTAGATGCTTGAGACTTATTGGAGTATTATCTTGGGGTGCCTTGGGCATCCCCAAGCTTGAACTTTTATATCTCCTTAATTCCTCTCATATCATGGTTTCTCTTTTTATTGAAAGCTTCATCCACACCAAACTCAACAAGAACTCGTTAGATAGGTTAGTATAAACCAATTCAAAACCTTATCATTTTCTACTGTAACAAAACACTAAAATTATTATTCAACATTGCATACTAAATGTCTCTGCATATTTAATACTCCTATCCTCAAATAGAATCATTAAACAAGCAAACATATGCAAACAATGCAAACATAATAGCAATCTGTCAAAACAGTACAGCCTGTAAAGAATGCAAGAGTATCAATACTTCCCTAACTCCAAAAATTATGAGAGAAAATTCCCACTGTATTATATTTATCAGAGCTAATTATGCAAAAATCTTCAAGATTATATCATGCTCTGACTTTTCTAGGGAATTTTTGCAACAGCGGTAAACTTCCTGTTTTCAAACAGCAACATGTATACTAGCAAAATAAGCATGGTAAAGGCTATCCTTGACATTTTTATTGAAAATAAAGATGCAAAACACTATTCTAAATATAAGCTAGCTAATACTAACAAAAGAAAATGACGCTCCAAGTAAAACACATATCATGTGACGAATAAAAATATAGCTCCGAGTAAGGTGTACCGATAGTTTTGAAGACGAAAGAGGGGATGCCTTCCGGGGCATCCCCAAGCTTAGGCGCTTGAGTCTTCCTTGAATATTACCTTGGGGTGCCTTGGGAATCCCCAAGATTCGGGTCTTTCCACTCCTTATTCTCCTCATATCGATATCTCACCCAAAACTTGAAAACTTCAATCACACAAAACTTAATGGAACTTCGTGAGATAGGTTAGTATGATAAAGAGTAAACCATGCACTTTGGTACTGTAAAATACAAGGTTCATAATTGTTTTCACATAATTCTTACTGTACCATATCATTTCTGCAATTTATATTGAGAAATATAAGCCATAGAAACTAGAAAACAAGCAAACTATGCAATGAAAACAGAATCTGTCAGAAACAGAACAGTCTGTAATGATCTGAACAATAACCATACTTCTGCTACTCCAAAAATTATGAAATAAATTTTTGGAGATGAGGAATTTGTCTATTAATCTTCTGCAAAAATAATAAACTCAAAAGCACTCTTCTGTAGAAAATGACAGCTAATCTCGTGAGCGCAAAGTTTCTGTTTTTTACAGCAAGATCACATTAACTTTCACCCAAGTCTTCCCAAAGGTCTTATTTGGCACTTTATTGAAACAAAAGGTATAAAACATGATTACTACAGTAGCTTAATCATGTAAACACACAAAAACAGTAAGGGTAAATATTGGGTTGTCTCCCAACAAGCGCTTTTCTTTAATGCCTTTTAGCTAGGCATGATGATTTCAATGATGCTCACTTTAAAGATAGGAATTGAAACACAAAGAGAGCATTTTGAAGAATATGACTAGCATATTTAAATCTAACACACTTCCTATGCCTAGGGTTTTTGTGAGCACACAACTTATGGGAACAAGAATCAACTAGCATAGAAAGGCAAAACAAGTATAACTTCAAAACTTTAAGCACATAAAGAGGAAACTTAATATTATTGCAAATCCTACAAGCATGTATTCCTCCCTCATAATAATTTTCAGTAGTATCATGGATAGAAACTTTGTTCTCATACTCAATTGGAACCTCTTCCGAAATAGTGGAATCATTACTAGCTAAAGTTGACACTCTTCCGAATCCACTTTCATAAATATCACACTAAGATTCAACATCCTCCAAAATAGTGGGATCACTAATTCCTAAAGTTGACACTCTTCCAAACCCACTTTAAATGATAGTATTATTCATACTCCAAAAGGTACATGTGAAGTTCATGGAGCATTCTACAACTGACCAATATCCAAGCTCAAAATGTATAAGTGAAGCACATGAATCATTCTATAAAACCATACTCAAAAGATTTAAGTGAAGCACAAAGAGTAATTCTATAAGATCATACTTAAAAGATTAAAGTGAAGCACATGAAGTATTCTATAAATCAATTAAGGGCTATCTCATGCTATCGTGATTCTTGAAGAAAAGGAAAAACACAAAGGACACAAATCATGTGAACAAAACAAAAACCGAGGTATACCGATATTTGTTGAAGAAGAAAGATGGGATGCCAACCGGGGAATCCCCAAGCTTAGATGCTTGTGTATACTTTGAAATATTTACTTGGGGTGCCTTGGGAATCCCCAAGCTTGAACTCTTGCCTCTCTTTATTCTGCTCATATTGATAGCTCCTCGACCTTCGGACACTTCATCCACACAAAACTTTAACAAAAACTTGTGAGATCCGTTAGTGTAATAAAGCAAATCACTACCTTTAGGTACTGTAATGAATTCATTCTTTATTTGTATTGATGTTAAATCTACTGTATTCCAAATTCTCTATGGTTCATACCCTCCGATACTACTCATAGATTCATCGAAATAAGCAAACAACACACGCAAAACAGAATCTGTTAAAAACAGAACAGTCTGTAGTAATCTGGAAGTTTGCCAAACTTCTGTAACTCCTAAAATTATAAACTAAATTTGAAAATTTGAAAAATTTGTACAGAAGTAAAGTGCAAAAAGTTTCAGACCCATTTGACTTTCCAGTAAAAAATAAAAATTCACACACTACAGCCAAAGTTTCTGTTTTTGTTTTGCACAAAGTAAACAAGCAATCTAATCATCCTAAAACCAAGGCTTGGCACATTATTTTTATAATAAAATGAACATATACAAGGGGATAATTATTTACAGAGAAACTTACATGAACAATTCTACATTGTTTCCGTGAGCATGAGCACAAGTGCTCAAGGTCGACCCTCACTTCTTCAATGCAAAACCTTCCAATCACTTCTCTTTTTGAAAAACTTTTTAGGCATGAGAGGAAAGTAATAATTTTTTTGTATTTTAATTTTTAATTTTTTTGTATGTTTCACCCACAACTAAATAGAAACAAAAGGAAAAACAAAATCTACTTAGTGAAGAAAGAAAACAAGCACACACGAGAATATCAACCCCACGCTATTGCTCCCTAAGAACGGCGCCCGTAAAAAGAGCTTGATAATCCCCAAGTGCAAGGAATCATCGTAGCACTTTCCAAAGATGGAAGTGATAAGTAAGGAGTGTCGAACCCACAAGGAGCTCAAGGTAAGATCAATATTCTCTCAAGCCCTATCTGCCACTGATACGACTCTACGTGCACTGAACGTTTGCTTCCAACTAGCAACGAGAAATAAAACTACGTTGTGGGTATGAAGAGGATAACTTTGCATGATATCGGAGAGCTAAAATATAAAAGTAGGTGCTGTTATCATAAACTTAGAATATATTACTAAATAATATATATAGCGAGTGTGGAATAATGGTGGATCGGTGTGCGGAATTGTCCTAGGCAATTATTAACAAGACCGGTAATCACTATTGCAGTTTCATATGAGGGAGATGCATAAGCTAACATACTTTCTCTACTTGGATCATATGCACTTATGATTGGAACTCTAGCAAGCATCCGCAACTACTAAAGATCATTAAGGTAAAACCCAACCATAGCATTAAAGCATCAAGTCCTCTTTATTCCCATACGCAACAATCCCTCTTACTCGGGTTTGTGTTTCAGTCACTCACCAACCCACTATAAGCGAATCATGAACGTATTGCAACACCCTACAGTGGGAATCCCTCACGCTTGCGCGACATGGAGGGCACCATAGGATAGCACCAAAGTAAAACATACAACTCATACCAATCTAGATCATCAATCAACCCAAAGACAAAAGATATCTACTCAAAACATCATAGGATGGCAACACATCATTGGATCATAATATGTGGCATAAAGCACCATGTTCAAGTAGGGATTACAGCGGGTGCGGGAGAGTGGACCGCAAAAAGATATGATGATGGTGATGTTGATGAAGACGATCACCATGGCGATGATTCCTCCCGATGGCACTCGGCGCCACCGGAAGAGAGGAGGAGAGGTTCTCCCCCTTGTGCTTCTTCCTCCATGGCCTCCACCTTCTGGTCCTTGGCCTTCATGGTGATGAAGACCCCTCCGGGATACTCCTCCATGGCCATCGGTGATGATGGCCCCCTGCGGCAGGGCACCGAAGAGGGCCTAGATTTCTCATGGCTACAGAGGCTTGCGGTGGCGGAACTTCTGATCAAATCTCTGTTCTGGAAGTTTTAGGGTACGAGAGCATATATGGGTGCAGGAGGTACGTCGGTGGACTTCCGGGCTGGCCACGAGGTAGGGGAGCGCCCCACCCTCGTGGGCAGCCCGAGACTCCTCGTGAGCTTAGGTACTCCATGGGCTTCTTCTGGTCCAAAAATAGGTTCCGTGGAGTTTCAGGTCTTTTGGACTCCGTTTGACATTCCTTTTCTTTGAAACACTGAAATAGGCTAAAAATAGCAATTCTGGGCTGGGCCTCCAGTTAATAGGTTAGTTCCAAAAATAATATAGAAGTGGAAAATAAAGCCCAACATTGCCGAAACAGTAGACAATATAGCATGGAGCAATAAAAATTATAGATACGTTGGAGACGTATCAGACCTCACAGGTACAGAAGGTTGCGGCGGTGGAAAGTGGTTTCGTGGCTCCTCTAGATGTTTTCAGGGTATAAGAGTATATATAGACGAAAGAAGTAGGTCGGTGGAGCTACAAGGGGCCCACGAGGGTGGGGGCGCGCCTACCCCCCTGGGCGCGCCCTCCTGCCTCGTGGTTGCGTCGTTGCTTTCTTGACTTCCACTCCAAGTCTCCTAGATTGCGTTTGTTCCAGAAAAGATCCTCGCGAAGGTTTCGTTCCGTTTGGATTCCGTTTGATATTCCTTTTCTGCGAAACACTAAAATAGGCAAAAAAACAACAATTTGCACCGGGCCTTCGGTTAATAGGTTAGTCCCAAAAATAATATAAAAGAGCATAATAAAGCCCATTAAACATCCAAAACAAATAATATAATAGCATGGAACAATAAAAAATTATAGATACGTTGGAGACGTATCAATTTTCTTGATGCACAAATTGCTAGAGTAATACAACATGATGTTGTTGAATCTGATGATGAGCTTGAAACTGAACTCCTGAAACACCTGCTAGAACTAGCCTTCCTAGATATGAATTGCTAAGGTACCGGAAGGTTATGTTATTAAGAAACAACTAGAGATATATATCCTTGCTTGCAATGATAGAGATGATCTAGAGAAATTATTACACAAGTATAAAAAAAATCTCTGAATGCTAGAATGAAATGTGATCCTAAGTTTGCCACTTCACCTATCTTTATTGATGATAAGGATTATGAATTCTCTATCGACCCAGAGTTAATTACTTTGGTTGAATCTGATCCTATCCATGGTTATGAAACTAAAACTATTGTGGCACATCTTACTAAGTTGAATGACATACCCACCCTTTTTACTCATGATGAGAAAACTCGCTATTACTTTATTCTCAAATTATTTCCTTTCTCATTAAAGGGTGATGCTAAAGCTTGGTACAATACTCTTGCTCTTGGTTGTGTGTGTAGTCCCCAGGATATGATTTATTACTTCTCTGAAAAATATTTTCCTGCTCATAAGAAACAAGCTGCCTTGCAGGAAATATTTAACTTTGTGCAAACTAAAGAAGAGAGTCTCCCACAAGCTCGGGGGAGGCTCTGCTAGTTACTTAATGATTTGCCTGATCATCCTCTTAAGAAAAATGAAATACTTGATATCTTCTGTAATGGACTAACCGATGCTTCTAGGGACTTCCTAGATAGTTGTGCTGGTTGTGTTTTCAAGGAACGAACTATTGCTCAAGCTGATGAATTATTGAATAACATATTGAAAAATTATGATGATTGGACTCTTCCTGAACCATCGCCTAAACCCACTCCAAAGAAGAGGAGTATATTATATCTCAGTCATGAAGATATGCAAGAGGCAAAGAAATCTATGAAGGAAAAAGGTATTAAAGCTGAGGATGTTAAAAATTTACCTCCTATTGAAGAAATACATGGGCTTAATATACCACCACTGCCTAAGGTGGTAGAGGTAAATTCTCTTATGAAGTTTAATGAAAATGATAATCCTCACAATATGCATCGTAGTCATTGCCTTTATGAGTTTGAAAACTACATTAGAAAACAAGATCACTTCAATGCAAATGTTACGAAACAATTGAAGTACAATTCTGATATGATTGCTCGCTTGAGTGACTTGTTATTTAGAATCTCAAATGATGTTAGAGGTGTTGGAAAACATGCTTCTATGGTTCAAACTCAGTTAGAACAAGTTGCTAAATCATAAAGAGAATTGCTTGATGAAATGAATCATAATATTTATGACTTTGCTGTTAGAGTTGCAACTAGAGGAGGTAAAATGACTCAGGAACCACTTTATCCACTGGGACACCCAAAAATAATTGAACAAGATTCACAAAGAGCTAAAACTAGTGCAACTAGTCCTTCTAGAAAGAAAAAGAAAAAGAAAAAGAAAAATGGTAGGACTTTGCACACTTCTAGTGAACCTGAAATAGAGAAACCTCCTGACATTGAAAATGAAACTTCTATCTCTGATGTTGAAACTCAATCTGGTAATGAACACTCACCTAGTGATAATGAAAAAGATAATGATGAGGTTCATGAAGACACACAACCAAATAATGAAAAAGAACCAGACAATGATGTTGAGATAGAACCACCTGTTGTTCTTGATAACCCACAACCTAAAAATAAAAGATATGATAAAAGAGATTTTGTGGCTAGGAAACACGGTAAAGAAAGAGAAATGTGGGTTCAAAAACCTATGCCTTTTCCACCCAAGTCAACTAAAAAGAATGATGATGAAGAATTTGAACGCTTTGCTGAAATGCCGAGGCCAGTCTTTTTGCGTACTCGCTTGACTGATATCCTTAAGATGCCTCCTTATGCAAAGTATATGAAAGGCATCATCACTAATAAGAGAAAAATACCGGAAGCTGAAATCTCCACTATGCTTGCTAATTATAATTTCAAAGATGGAGTACCTAAAAAACTTGGAGATCCGGGAATACCAACTATACCTTGCTCTATCAAAAAGAATTATGTGAAAACTGCTTTGTGTGATTTAGGAGCTGGTGTTAGTGTTATGCCTTTCTCTTTATATAAAAGACTTGATTTGAATAAACTCACACCTACTGAAATATCTTTGCAAATGGCTGACAAATCAACTGCCATACCTATCGATATCTGTGAGGATGTGCCCGTTGTTGTTGCTAATGTTACTATTTTGACTGACTTTGTTATACTTGAGATGCCCGAGGACGATAACATGTCGATTATCCTTGGTAGACCCTCTTGAATACTGCAGGGGCTGTTATTGATTGCAATAAAAGCAAGATCACTTTTCATACTAATGGTAATGAGCATACGGCGCACTGTCCGAAGAAACAATTCCAAGTGAATGGTATTAATGTTATTGAAAAATCTCTGACAATCACTATTGGAAGTTTTCAAATACCTCTACCTACTATTAAAAAGAAATATGAAATGCTTATTGTTGGGGACATTCATATCCCCATTGAGGTAACTTAGTGATTTACGAAAGTTCTTCGGTTTCATGCTAATCGGAAGTGGTTGTTAATAAGACCTAATCAACCTTATTAATGAATCATTTTTGAACGGTATGAAGTTGATGAATATAGTAAGCATTACCTTCTGTCCCTACCTTTTATTTTCTGTTTTTATTAGTTAAATAAAATAAAATGCCATGTTTTGTCTGTTTTCTTTAATTTCCCGTGCAATAAAAAGATGACCCAAAAATAAAAGTTCTCAGAATGCCCTGAAAATTGAACATGATTTTTTAATGAATATTTCTGAATTTTTGGTGCAAATAATACCAGAGGGAGGTGCACCAGGTGAGCACAACCCACCTGGGCGCGCCAGGACCCCCAGGCGTGCCCTGGTGGGTTGTGGTCCCCACGTGGGCCCCCTCACTTATCCCTTTAGCCCACATCATCACTTAGCTCCAGAAAAAAAAATCTCAATTGCTCTTTTTCTCCCGTGTTCTTGAGCTCAAACCCGTGGATTTCGATCTCTTTGCTCGAAGCTCCATTTCCGAAACTGTTTTGGGGGATTGTTGCTTGGTTTGTGACTCCACCTTTTGTCCAATTAGTTCTTTAGTGGTTTATACTTTGAATAATTAGCTACTCTTGGTGCTGCTGTAGATGTGCTTGCATGTTGAATTCTTAGTGTTGTAAGTAGTTTGAATGCTTGCTATGGACTCTATGTATCCCTATGAGTAGTTGCTATCAATTTTGTGAAGTTTTGTTGAGAAAATTTTGTGAACTAAAATTCAGATTTTTGTTCATAGGAAAAATTGTATGCGGACATGATGAACCTATTTGGAGGGAGTTCTTCGAGGAGACGATCCTCGGGGGCATCTTTTATTGATAGTTCTGCTCGACGGTCTTATGTAGAACCAAGTGAAAGTTCCACACGAAGTGCCGCTCCCAAAACATGCTTATGGCCTTGCGATGAGTATATGGTGCGAGTGGGCATTAAGGAGGAATTTGAGCAATATGTTCACAATGCCGGTCTTGGTCCCTACCTTCCAGATAAGTGTGAACAACACCAACTTCTCATTGAATCATTTGTCAAAGGATTTAAATATTTTCCACGGGAGTCTAGGGCGTCATTTATGCTTTATGATAATCCATTTACTATTCCACTAGAGAATTTTGCTTACCATTGTAAACTTCCATTTTGAGGTTCGCTTGATGAGCCATCAACGGCTGAGTTTGAGTCTTTCTTGACTAGCCTTTGTTATGGTGAAAATAGGGGAGTGAGACAAGGAAGAATAAAGAGCATTCACTTTCCCGCAATTCAGTACTTTGCATTATTTAACGGGAAATGCGTAGTAGGCAAGCAAGACTGTAGCATATTCTCTGCGCCAGACCTGAACCTCATTCATACCGCTCCCACGGGTGAAAGGAATTATAACCTTGGAGCGATTGTTGCACGCAGACTTCAGCATAACGCTAACAGTGGCTGGTTCTATGGTGGAATTTACGCCACGCGTTTAGCACGAGGGCTGGGTGTTTCACCTTTACCCTTTGATCCTATCCTATCCTATCCATGCAGTATATAGATTTTGACACCTTAAAAGAGCATAAGATTCTCAAGGGAAAGGTTGATAACTTCACTTATAATCTATTGTTCAACCAAACATCTATTGTGGACACATATTTGCCTGCGCCTACTCTTCTTGACTATAACAGCAAGGGAAGATATTTTGTTCTTGAGAGTGAGGCCCGAGTTCATAATGCAGCAGTGGTGGCGGCACGGCGTGCCAAGGCATCTGCACCGAGAGCCTCCATGAGCTATCACGACGACTACTACCCTCCAGGCTACTGACCGATTACCAACTTACGCCAAAAGCCTAAGCTTAGGGGAGTACGTGTTCTCACCGACATTACATTCATTTCCACTTATTTTCATTTGTCGGTGCTGACACTTTATTGTATCATCCATGCTTAGATTTATTTTCTTGCTTTCTTCTGGTGTGTTTGAAAAACTTTAGAAAACCCCAAAAATTAGTTGTAGCTTTACATTCTATGCATGTTTAGTAGTAGTACTAAAAAGAAAAACCAAAAAGATTTCCTTGTTCTTCTTTTGCTTGTTGGGAGCTTTCCCGTGTAAATATTTTTTCTCGTTTTTGCTTTTTACTTGCTTGTTGAAGAAAACCAAAAACTCCAAAAATATTTCAGTGTGTTTCTCTGAATTTCTTTTCTTTTTATTCGAGTTGTACCAAGGAGAAGACCACGATGTAAATGTTGAGTGGATCTCATATGAATAACTGTGGAACTAATAAAGAGCACATTTTACCTTGTCTTCTCCTGTTGAATAAAATGTTTGCAGATTCCAGCCTAGTCCATGGCACTCTTGTACTATTATTATTTTCATATCGTTCGCTCGTGCAAGTGAAAGGCAATAATGACGACATTCGATGAACCGGCCGTGGCAAAGAGAAACTGGTATGAACTCGACTTGTTCTGTTTGTGTAAATATGTTTAACCTAGTATCCAGGTTTCAGCCCATTATTATTAAACATGTTTGCAATGACAATTATAGATTATAGTTTCTCATGCCATGCATAAGTAGCTAGGAGTGGATAATGATTTATCTTGGATATGAAAATTGTGTTAAAATGATTGTGATGTAGTATGATGATATGGTATCCTCCTCTGAATGTTCGAGTGGCTTGACTTGGTACATGTTCATGCATGTAGTTGAATCAAAACCAACATAGCCTCTATGATATTTATGTTCATGGTGTTCATATCTTACTCATGCTAGTGCCCAATGTTACTTATGCATAATGCATGGTTATGGTCGTTGTTGCTCTCTAGCTGGCCGCTTCTCAATCTTAATTGCTAGCCTTCGCCTGTACTAAGTGGGAATTCTGCTTGTACATCAAAAACCTTGAACCCAAAGTTATTCCAAATGAGTCCACCATACCTACCTATATGCTGTATTACCCTGCCGTCCTAAGTAAATTTGCATGTACCACCTCTAAAAACTTCCAAAGATTATCCTTTTTGTGTGCCTGGATCATTCATGGAATGACAGGACGTGGTCGGTATCTTCCATGCTGAGCACATTTTTCTCAGGTCGAGTGTTTATTCACTCGCCATCGCACGAGAAAATGGGTGATAATAGGGATTCCTAGTCCCGAACTAAAAAATGCAAATAATTAAACAAAACTCCCCCAGGACTGATGTTGGTATGGACGGCACCCGTTGTTTCGGACAAGTCGTGGAGTGTGATTGATGGTGGAGGGGGAGTAAACCTTTACTTTTATCGCTTGGGAACCGCCACTAGCGTGCTTAGCATGGAAGATGTTGATAACTGATGGTCGTGAAGTGAATGAGAAGGGTGCATGTCTCAAAATAATCATTTATCTATGTTTTAAAAATTGAGCTATGGCACCTCTGCAAATCACTGCTTCCCTCTGTGAAGGGACTATCTATTTACTTTTATGTTGTGTCATCACCTTCTAAAACAAGTGCCAGAAACTGAGTAGAGCACAGCTGTCATGATTTATGCATTGTGTGTAGCTAATGTTGGGTGCATCATGACTGGATCTTTTCTACCATGAATTACAATGTTTAGTCGCTGCTTGAACTTTGGAGGTGCTCTGCATTTATGCTTTGCAGTCTCAGAAAGGGCTAGCGAGATACCACTATTGTCATAGTATATCATGGTTATTTTGACAATGTGTTGCTGTTTGAGATATCTTATTATTGCTCCCTAGCTGATTATGTCATTGATATGAGTCATTATAATCTTTAAGAGTTATTGTCGATATGGTTACTTATAATGTTGGCTGAAAACCTGGGTGCTGTTTAAGCTTATTTATGCAAATAAGAGCAAAAGAGTTCGTAAAAGTTTTCTTTCTCACTTTCAGTTTATCAACTGAACTGCTTGAAGACAAGCAAAGGTTTAAGCTTGGGGGAGTTGATACGTCCCAAATGCATCTACTTTTTCTCACGCTTTTCCACTTGTTTTGGACTCTAATTTGCATGATTTGAATGAAACTAACCCCAGACTGACGCTATTTTCAGCAGAACTACCATGGTGTTGTTTTTGTGCAGAAATAAAAGTTCTCGGAATGGAAAAAAACTTTGCGAGGATTTTTTATGGAATAAAACAGAATTACTAGAGCCAAGACCTACCAGAGAGGGGCCCCTGGGTGGGCACAACCCACTAGGGTGCGCCCCCCTCTCCTGTCATGCCCAGGTGGGTTGTACCCACCTGGTGGCCCCATAGACCTCAACCCTGACACTATAAATTCCCATTTTCGGAGAAAAAAATCACGGAGAAAGAATTATCACGATCCACGAGACGGAGCCGCCGCCAAGCCATGTTCTTCCTCGGGAGGGCAGATCTGGAGTCCGTTCGGGGCTCCAGAGAGGGGGATCTTTGTTCTTTGTCACCACCAACCTATCTCTATCGCCAATTCCATGATGCTCCCCACCGGGAGTGAGTTATTCCTTCGTAGGCTCGCTGGTCGGTGAGGAGTTGGATGAGATTCATCATGTAATCGAGTTAGTTTTGTTAGGGACTGATCCCTAGTATCCACTTGTTCTTAGATTGATGTTGCTATGACTTTGCTATGCTTAATGCTTGTCACTTCGGGCCCGAGTGCCATGAACTCAGATCTGAACCGTTTATGAATTCATCATTATATCCATGTTTTAGATCCCATCTTGCAAGTTATAGTCACCTACTACGGATATGATCTGACAACCCCGGAGTGACAACAACCGGGCCCACTCTCGGTGATGACCGTAGTTTGAGGAGTTCATGTATTCACTATGTGTTAATGCTTTGTTCCGGTTCTCTATTAAAAGGAGGCCTCATGTGACGCCCCCGATTCAATCGTACACTAATCATACACGCAAACGTGTACGATCAAGATCAGGGACTCACGGGAAGATATCAAAACACAACTCTAAAAATAAAATAAGTCATACAAGCATCATAATACAAGCCAGGGGCCTCGAGGGCTCGAATACAAGTGATCGATCATAGACGAGTCAGCGGAAGCAACAATACCTGAGTACAGACATAAGTTAAACAAGTTGCCATAAGATGGCTAGCACAAACTGGGATACAGATTGAAAGAGGCGCAGGCCTCCTTCCTGGGATCCTCCTAAACTACTCCTGGTCGTGGGCGGCAGCCTGCACGTAGTAGTTGGCACCCTCGGTGTAGTAGGGGTCGTCATCGACGGTGGCGTCTGACTCCTGGGCTCCAGCATCTGGTTGCGACAACCGAGAGGAAAGGAAAGGGGGAAAAGAGGGAGAAAAGTAATCATGAGTACTCATCCAAAGTACTCCCAAGCAAGGATCTACACTACATATGCATGGGTATCTGTGTAAAAGGGCAATATTGATGGAATGAACTGCAGAATTTCAGAATAAGAGGGGGATAGCTAGTCCTGTCGAAGACTACGCTTTTGGCAGCCTCCATCTTGCAGCATGTAGAAGAGAGTAGATGGTAAGTTAACCAAGTATTATCGCATAGCATAATCCTACCCAGCAATCCTCTCCTCGTCGCCCTGTTAGAGAGCGATCACCGGGTTGTATCTGGCACTTGGAAGGTGTGACGCCTGGATTGTTAAGCTACAGTAATCCCCCGTTAATGGTGCCACGTAATCACATTACTGTTGCTAATCCTCACTTGATCCAAATCACTGTTCATGTTCAAACTCAAATTCAAAGTAAAAAATTCAAATTTGCCAAACATGAAATCTAAAATATTCAAAGTGTGGAAAATAATTCCTGAATATTTTTCATGTTGGAACCAACCTCTTTTGGATTCCCAAAGTGCCCCTGGAAATTATTTAGTGGTCCAGCATCATTTAAAATTGTCCTTTTCAATTCCTAAAAATGGTTAGGCAACTTCTTTTGAACCCCCCAAACTTTTTGTGCTGTCTCAAGTTTTTGTGTTTAAAATTATGTGCAAAGTTTTGTTCAAAAAAAAATCATTTGGTGTCCCAACTAAAAGCAAAACAGTGAAAGAAAATAGAAACATATTTGAAAAAAATAAAATGAAAGGAGAAAATCCTTTCCCCCTCACCCTGGGCCCCTTGGCTCACCAGTCCCGCTTGGGCCAGCCCAGGCGCACTGCTTCCCCTCCTCTCTGCTGTTCACAGAGGAGGCGTGGACAGCTCCGATGGCCGCCACGGCCCCGGCCATCGCCCTGGCACCCATCCACGCCCCCGCCAGCGCCTATACCTTCCCCCTGGACGCTCCTCACTCCCCCGGTCGAACCCTCGCCGCCACTTCTTCCCCCTCGCGCCATTTTTCGCTCCCCTTGCACACACCCAACGCCTCCACCGTCGTCGCCTTCGTCGAGCTCGCGACCACCGTCGCCCCCTCGCCTCGTCTCCGTTCTAGATCGGACCACCGCCGTCCCCTGCTTCCTCTTCGCCGACCAGACCGAGCCGGGGAGCGCTGCATCGAGCCCCACGACGCCTTTCCTCCTCCTCGGGTCGCCGGCGAACTCCGTCGATTTCGGCCACTCTGCTGCTACTAAGCTCCCGCCGAGCCTCCGTGTGCTCCTAGGTGAGCACCCCGTCCATCCTCTTTCCCTTCTGCTCCTCGACGTACGCCGTAGACGTAGCTTGACGCCGCCCCTGCTCCGTAGCTGCCGGGTCCAGAGCTCGCCGTGGCCAAGCCCACGCTCACGCCCCGTGCGTGCCTTGAGCTCCCCTGCCCGTGCCTGGCCGCGCTCACGCGCGCGCCCACCAGCCGCTGCCGTCTGCTGTTTCGGCCCCGCCGTCGCCTCTCGCAGCTCTGCTGTGGCCGCAGCCACCACGCCGCTCCCGGCCGTGTCCCGCTGCTGCCCGCAGCCCCGCATCACTACTGCTGCGTCTGTTGCTCGCCTCGCCGTGCTCGTGCACGCGCTGCTCCTGGCCTCAGCCTTCCCCTCCGCGCGCTATGGCTCTCCTCTGCATTTATACTGCTACTATTTACTGTAGCTATGGCTAGCTTTAGGGATTTCATACTGACTAACCCCCTAGACAGCTCCTAATCTACTGTTAAACAACTGTTAACAGGACTAAAAAAATATGGGATGGTAGTACACTTGACAAGGCTTAAATGTGTTCATTGGACCAAATCCATTTGATGCATGGTATAAATCATATGAAAATCACAAAATGCTATCTTCTGTTGACAAGAAAACAGTTTTAACCTCTAGTTGTGTGCACAGTGTGTGTGCGCGCGCGT
This sequence comes from Aegilops bicornis, assembly GCA_021605145.1. Taxonomy (NCBI): domain Eukaryota; kingdom Viridiplantae; phylum Streptophyta; class Magnoliopsida; order Poales; family Poaceae; genus Aegilops; species Aegilops bicornis. Next base: position 580,434,723 of record CM038675.1, read on the forward strand.
GAGTGTGTGGGTATGTGGACGGCTGGACACTGTCCAGTACGGCCGGCCCTGATTCTAATTAGTAGTACTAATTAGGTTAGCTAGGTTAGTTGATTAATTAGCCTAATGTGTATGACATGTGGCCCCACTTCTAACCAATCTAATTTAATTAAAGTCTAACTAAGTCTAGTCACTGACAGGTGGATCCCAGTCAACTTTTGACTAGTCAGTTTGACTCGGTCAATTCGGATTAAAATGAATGCACAATTCCAGAAATTTTAGATTATTGATAAATTTTTGAAAAATCATAGAAAATAAACTGTAACTCGGATCGAAAAACTTTGTACATGAAAGTTGCTCAAAACGACGAGACGAATCCGAATATGCGGTCCTTTCATCCGCCACACGTCCCTAGCATAGCAAATATGCAACTTTTTCCCTCCGGTTCATCTGTCTGACAGACGCCCGAAACCGGGAATACTTTCCGGGATGTTTTCCCTCTTCGCCAGTACCGCCTAGCGCTGCGTTAGAACACTTCTAGCCCCGCTTATTGTCTTGTTATGCATATGTTTGCGTGTATTTACTGTTCCTTCCCCCTCTTCTCTCCGGTAGACCCCGAGATCGCCGATGCCCTGTGATCGACTACGCCGACAACGACCCTCCTTGTCCGAGCAACCGTGCAAGCCCCCTTGATCATCCCGATATCGCCCATTCTATACTCTCATGCTTGCATTGGATTTTGCTCTTTATTGATTGCTCCTATTCGATGCATAGCCCGCTTTTGTAACTTTCTTTGTTGTACCTTACACCTTATCCTAAACTGCTTAGTATAGGTTGGATAGTGGTCCATCAGTGACCTCCACCTTGTCCTTATTGCCCCTGCTTCATCATCGACGACTCGAGCTACATAATCGACGACCAGAGCCCGACACTTCACATCACATCACGCCCCTTTTGTTGCTCGACTCTGCAGAGCTACTATCGAGTGCCGAGGGTGATCCTCATAACGCACTCGTGATGTTAATTTGTAGTGTAGCTATTCGGTCGTGGTCATCGAGGGTGATTTCCTCCTTCACCATTCCCGATACTGCTCGTGCAACCCCTCAAGTGTGAACCTCGAGGGTGGTTCCTCTTACGTTCACCTTGATGATTACATCGAGTGGAATCCTTCGAGGGTGATTCCTTGGGTTTTCCCCTTGATGTTTGGACACACGGTTACCTTGACATTACTTGAGACCTTTGGAAAAGTTGGGCGGGCCCGGAGAGCACCATAAGATGGTTCTGAGGCACGGCCGGAAGTCCGGCGACCCTCGAGTGGTGGGCTTGCCCTTGCCGTATTTCCTCGAGACGGAGCGACCGGGTCACATTATCATGAGTCTCTGCTCGTCTCCCCGAGCTAATAATACACTATGGTTTGGGTATTTGTTCTGAATTGGCCTTTGGCCTTTATGCACCAACCACCACATGAGAATAGTTATGGGCCTCGGCGTCGTGGTATCAGCCGAAGCTCTGTCAGACGTCCAGTTCAGCATTGTGAGCCTGTCGGGCCAGTGCCATCCAGTAGAGGTGGTGCTCGTCCCGGATCGTCGCATAATGATCCGGAGTGCAACGGGCGATGGGCCCAGACCCCGGAGTGCTTAGGATGTAGACCGGCGGGGACCTGTCTGCTGAGCCTAGGTCGGGCTGCGACGTGTTGATCTTCCGAGGCCGGGCATTGACCCCAGAAAGGTGTGTCCGCCAGAGTGATCGAGCGTGTTGGAAAGCGTGGTGCACCCTCGCAGGAAGATTTTATTCAAATACCGTGTCCACGGTAATGGACGCTCAGGACTTATATCTTGATCTAATACAACTAGAAATGGATACTTAAGTTATATGGCTCGGATTGCTTTCTCGCAGGAGTCGAGAAAGGATCTCCGGGTGTTATTGTTACAACATGCTTGTTAATTATAAACTGCTATTCTTTACTCATCTACATGCTGCAAGATGCTTGAAGCTGCTTGAAGATGCTAGTCTTCGATAGGCTAGGCCTCCCCCCTATTCTGGCATTCTGCAGTTCACTCCACAGATACAACCCTTCCGTTTGATACCAATGCATACTTGGTATAGATCTGATGCTTGCGAGTACTTTGGATGAGTACTCACAGTTGCTTTGCTCCCCCTTTTCCCCCTTCTTCCTTCTTTCCTGTTGATGCAACTAGTTGGTGGATCCCTGGAGCCAGATGCCACCGCCGACGGATACTACTACATGGAGGCCACCAAAGACCAGGAGTAGTTAGGAGGTCCCAGGCAGAAGGCCTTGCCTCTTCGATCGTGTTGCTTTTGTGCTAGCCTTCTTAAGGCATCCTTGTCTAACTTATATCTGTACTCAGATATTGTTGCTTTCGCTGACTCTTGTGTATCGAGCTTGTATTCGAGCCCTCGAGGCCCCTGGCTTGTAATATGAAGCTTGTGTTAATTCATTTTGTGTCTAGAGTTGTGTTGTGATATCTTCCCGTGAGTCCCTGATCTTGATCGTACACATTTGCGTGCATGATTAGTGTATGGTCGAGTTGGGGGCGTCACAGAAGGGTTATGTTTTATTAAGTAGCTGGTTCTAGTTGTCATAAGGTCGAGGTACAACTCCGGGTCGTCCTATTACCGAGGATCACGGTTATTCGAGTAGATAAACTTCCCTGCAGGGGTGCACCAGATTACCCAACATGCTCGACCCCCTTTGGCCGGACACACTTTTCTGGGTCATGCCCGGCCTTGAAAGATCAACACGTCGCAGCCCCACCTAGGCACACTAGAGAGGTCAGGACTGTTGGGGAACGTAGTAATTTCAAAAAATTTCCTACGCACACGCAAGGATCATGGTGATGCATAGCAACGAGAGGGGAGAGTATTGTCCACGTACCCTCGTAAACCGTAAGCGGAAGCGTTATGACAACGCGGTTGATGTAGTCGTGCGTCTTCACGATCCGACCGATCCAAGTACCGAACGTCGACACCTCCGAGTTCAAAGACACGTTCATTTCGATGACGATCCGGACTCGATCCAAAGAAAGTGTCGGGGATGAGTTCTGTCGACGACGGCGTGGTGACGATGATGATGCTCTACCGGTAGCAGGGCTTTGCCTAAACTCATGACGATATGACCGAGGTGGAATATGGTGGAGGGGCACCGCACACGGCTAAGGAACGATCCGTAGATCAACTTGTGTCTCCATGGGGTGCCCCACCCGTATATAAAGGAGTGGAGGAGGGAGGGCGGCCCTCTCTATGGCGCGCCCTAGGGGAGTCCTACTCCCAGGGAGTAGGATTCCCCTTTCCTAGTCCAACTAGGAACCCTTCCATGTAGTAGGAGTAGGAGAGAAGGAAAGGGAAGAGAGAAGGAGAAGGAAGGAAGGGTGCGCCCTTCCCTAGTCCAATTCGGACTAGTCCAAGGGGAGGTGCGGCCACTCTTTGGCCCTTTCTCTCCTTTCCGTATGGCCCAAAGAGGCCTAATACGAATTCCGTAACTCTAAGGTACTCCCAAAAATACCGAATCACTCGGAACCTTTCCGAACTCGAATATAGTCGTCCAATATATCGATCTTTACGTCTCGACCATTTCGAGACTCCTCGTCATTCCCGATCTCATCTGGGACTCAATTCCTTGGTACATCAAAACTCATAAACTCATAATAAAACTATCATCGTAACGTTAAGCGTGCGGACCCTACGGGTTCGAGAACTATGTAGACATGACCTAGAACTATTCTCGGTCAATAACCAATAGCGGAACACGGATGCCCATATTGGCTCCTACATACTCTACGAAGATCTTTATCGGTCAAACCGCATAACAACATCGTTGTTCCCTTTGTCATTGGTATGTTACTTGCGAGATTTGATCGTCGGTATCCAATACCTAGTTCAATCTCGTTCTTGGCAAGTCTCTTTACTCGTTACGTAATGCATCATTCCGTAACTAACTCATTAGCTACATTGCTTGCAAGGCTTATAGTGATGTGCATTACCAAGAGGGCCTGCAGATACCTCTCTCGACAATCGGAGTGACAAAACCTAATCTCGAAATACGCCAACCCAACATGTACCTTTGGAGACACTGTAGTACTCCTTTATAATCATCGATTCACGTTGTGACGTTTGGTAGCACCCAAAGTGTTCCTCCGGTAAGCAGGAGTTGCATAATCTCATAGTTATAGGAACATGTATAAGTCATGAAGAAAGCAATAGCAATATACTAAGCGATCAAGTGCTAGGCTAACGGAATGGGTCATGTCAATCACATCATTCTCCTAATGATGTGATCCCATTAATCAAATAACAACACATTTCTATGGTTAGGAAACATAACCATCTTTGATTAATGAGCTAGTCAAGTAGAGGCATACTACTGACTATATGTTTGAATACGTATTAACACATGTATCATGATTCAGTTTAAAACAATTATAGCATGAATAATAAACATTTATCATTAAATAAGGAAATATATAAGAACTTTCTTATTGCCTCTAGGGCATATTTCCTTGATCTCCCACTTGCACTAGAGTCAATAATCTAGTTCACATCATCATGTGATTCAACACTAATATACACATCTCGTATGTGATTAACACCCATAGTTCACATCGTCATGTGACCAACATCCAAAGGGTTTACTAGAGTCAATAATCTAGTTCACATCGCTATGTGATTAACACCCAAAGAGTACTAAGGTATGATCATGTTTTGCTCGTGAGAGAAGCTTAGTCAACGGGTCTGCATCACATTCAGCCGTATGTATTTTGCAAAATATTTTATGTCTACAATGCTCGCACGGAGCTACTCTAGCTAATTGCTCCCACTTTCAATATGTATCCAGATTGAGACTTAAAGTCATCCGGATCGGTGTAAAAAGCTTGCATCGATGTAACTCTTTACTGACGAGCTCTTTTATCACCTCCATAATCGAGAAATATTTCCTTAGTCCTCACTAAGGATGTTCTTGACCAATGTCCAAAGTGATCTACTCCTAGATCACTATTGTACTCCTTGCCAAATTCAGAGCAAGGTATACAATAGGTCCGGTACATAGCATAGCATACTTTATAGAACCTATGGTGAGGCATAGGGAATGACTTTCATTCTCTTTTCTATTTTCTCGCCGTGGTCGGGATTTGAGTCTTACACAATTTCACACGTTTGCAACACAGTGCAAGAACTTTTCTTTCGACTGCTCCATTTTGAACTACTTCAAAATCTTGACAAGGTATGTACTTATTGAAAAAACTTATCAAGCGTCTTGATCTATCTCAATAGATCTTGATGCTCAATATGTAAGCGACTTCACCGAGGTCCTTCTTTGAAAAACTCCTTTCAAATACTCCTTTATGCTTTGCGAGAATAATTCTACATTATTTCCGATCAACAATATGTCATTCACATATACTTATCGAAATGTTGTAGTGCTCCCACGACTTTCTTGTAAATACAGGCTTCTCCAAAAGTCTCAGTATAAAACCATATGCTTTGATCACACTATCAAAGCGTTTATTCCAACTCCGAGATGCTTGCACCAGTCCATAGATGGATCATTGAAGCTTGCATATTTTGTTAGCATCTTTAGGATTGACAAAACCTTCGGTTGCATCATATACAACTCTTCTTTAATAAATCCATTAAGGAATGCAGTTTTGTTTATCCATTTGCCAGATTTCATAAAATGCGGCAATTGCTAACATGATTCGGACAGACTTAAGCATCGCTACAGCTTGAGAAAATCTCATTGTAGTCAACACCTTGAACTTGTCAAAAACCTTTTTGTGACAAGTCGAGCTTTGTAGATAGTAACACTACTATCGGTGTCCGTCTTCCTCTTGAAGATCCATTTATTTAACATGGCTTGTCGATCATCGAGCAAGTCAATCAAAGTCCATACTTTGTTCTCATACCTGGATCCTATCTCAGATTTCATGGCCTCAAGCCATTTCGCGGAATCTGGGCTCATCATCGCCTCCTCATAGTTCGTAGGTTCATCATGGTCTAGTAACATGACTTCTAGAATAGGATTACCGTACCACTCTGGCGCGGATCTTACTTTGGAAGACCTACGAGGTTTGGTAGCAACTTGATCTGAAGTTTCATGATCATCATCATTAACTTCCTCACTAATTGGTGTAGGAATCACTGGAACTGATTTCTGTGATGAACTACTTTCCAATAAGGGAGAAGGTACAATTACCTCATCAAGTTCTACTTTCCTCCCACTCACTTCTTTCGAGAGAAACTTCTTCTCTAGAAAGGATCCATCTTAGCAACGAATGTTTTGCCTTTAAATCTGTGATAGAAGGTGTACCCAACAGTTTCCTTTGGGTATTCTATGAAGACGCACTTCTCCGATTTGGATTGAGCTTATCAGGCTGAAAACCTTTTTCATATAAGCATCGCAACTCCAAACTTTAAGAAACGCATACTTAGGTTTCATCGCTAAACCATAGTTCATACGGTGTCGTCTCAATGTATTTAGATGGTGCCCTATTTAAACGTGAATGCAAATTTGTCTCTAATGCATAACCCCAAAACGATAGTGGTAAACCGATAAGAGACATCATAGATCGCACCATATCTAGTAAAGTACGATTACGATGTTCGGACACACCATTACATTGTGGTGTTCGGTGGCGTGAGTTGTGAAACTATTCCACTTTGTTTTAATTGAAGACCAAACTTCGCAACTCAAATATTCATCTCCACGATCGGATCGCGTAAACTTTATTTTCTTGTTATGATGATTTTCTACTTCACTCTGAAATTCTTTGAACTTTTCAACTATTTCAGACTTATGTTTCATCAAGAAGATATACGCATATCTGCTCAATCATCTGTGAAGGTCAGAAAATAATGATACTTGCCACGAGCATCAACACTCATTGGATCACATACATCAGTATGTATTATTTCCAACAAGTTTGTTGCTCGTTCCATTGTTCCGAAGAACGGAGTTTTAGTCATCTTGCCCATGAGGCATGGTTCGCAAGTATCAAGTGATTCATAATCAAGTGATTCCAAAATCCCATCAGCATGGAGTTTCTTCATGCGCTTTACACCAATATGACCTAAACGGCGATGCCACAAATAAGTTGCACTATCATTATTAACTTTATATCTTTTGGTTTCAATATTATGAATATGTGTATCACACGATCGAGATCCAACAAACCATTTTCATTGGGTGTATGACCATAGAAGGTTTTATTCATGTAAGCAGAACAATAATTATTCTCTAACTTACATGAATAACCGTATTGCAATAAACATGATCAAATCATATTCATGCTCAACGCGAACGCCAAATAACATTTATTTAGGTTCAACACTAATCCCGAGAGTATAGGGAGTGTGCGACGATGATCATATCAATCTTGAAACTACTTCCAACACTTATCGTCACTTCCCCTTCAACTAGTCTCTGTTTATTCTGTAACTCCTGTTTCGAGTCACTAATTTTTAGCAACCGAACAAGTACCAAATACTCAGGCGCTACTATAAACACTAGTAAGGTACACATCAATAACTTGTATATCAAATATACCCTTGTTCACTTTGCCATCCTTCTTATCCACCAAATATCTCGTGGTATTTCCGTTTCCATTGACAATTTCCTTTGCGGTGTAAGCACTCGATTCAGTGCTTTGGTTTAGCTTTGGGCTTCTTCGTGGGAGTGACAACTTGCTTGTCATTCTACTTGAAGTTCCCTTTCTTTCCCTTTGCCCTTTTCTTGAAACTAGTGATCTTGTCAACCATCGACACTTGATGCTCTTTCTTGATTTCTACCTTCGTCGATTTCAACATCACGAAGAGCTCGGGAATCATTTTCGTCATCCCTTGCATACTATAGTTCATCACGAAGTTCTAGTAACTTAGTGACGGTGACTAGAGAATTACGTCAATCACTATATTATCGGAAGATTAACTCCCACTTGATTCAAGCGATTGAAGTACCCAAACAATCTGAGCACATGCTCACTAGTTGAGCGATTCTCCTCCATCTTTTAGCTATAGAACTTGTTGGAGACTTCATATCTCTCAACTTGAGTATTTGCTTGAAATATTAACTTCAACTCCTGGAACATCTCATATGGTCCATGACGTTCAAAACGTCTTTGAAGTCCCGATTCTAAGCCGTTAAGTATGGTGCACTAAATTATCAAGTAGTCATCATATTGAGCTAGCCAAACGTTCATAACGTGCGCATTTGCTCCTGCAATAGGTACATCACCTAGCGGTGCATTAAGGACATAATTCTTCTCAGGCAAAGAATGAGGATATACCTCATATCACGGATCCAATCCGCATCATTGCTACTAACATTTTTCAATACAATTTTCTCTAGGAACATATTAAAATAAACATATGAAAGCAACAACGCGAGCTATTGATCTACAACATAATTTGCAAAATACTACGGGACTAAGTTCATGATAAATTAAAGTTCAATTAATCATATTACTTAAGAACTCCCACTTAGATAGACATCCCTCTAATCCTCTAAGTGATTACGTGATCCATATCAACTACACCATGTCCGATCGTCACGTGAGATGGAGTAGTTTCAATGGTGAACATCAATATGTTGATCATATCTACTATATGATTCACGCTCGACCTTTCGGTCTCCGTGTTCCGAGGCCATATACATTTATATGCTAGGCTCGTCAAATTTAACTCGAGTATTCCGCGTGTGCAACTGTTTTGCACCCGTTGTATTTGAACGTAGAGCCTATCACACCCGATCATCACGTGGTGTCTCAAAGACGAAGAACTTTATAGCGGTGCATACTCGGGGAGAACACTTCTTGATAATTTTAGTGAGAGATCATCTTAAAATGCTACCGTCAATCAAAGCAAGATAAGATGCATAAAGGATAAACATCACATGCAATCAATATAAGTGATATGATATGGCCATCATAATTTTGTGCTTGTGATCTCCATCTCCAAAATACTGTCATGATCTCTATCGTTACCGGCACGACACCATGATCTTCATCATCTTGATCTATATCAATGTGTCGTCACATGGTCGTCTCGCCAACCATTGCTCTTGCAACTATTGCTATCGTATAGCGATAAAGTAAAAGCAATTATTTGGCACTTGCATCTTATGCAACAAAGAGACGACCATAGGGCTTCCGCGATTGCCGATAACTTCAACAAAACATGATCATCGCATACAACAACTTATATCTCATCACGTCTTAACCATATCACATCACAACATGCCTGCAAAAACAAGTTAGACGTCCTCTACTTTGTTGTTGCAAATTTTACGTGGCTGCTACGGGCTGAGCAAGAACCGTTCTTACCTACGCATCAAAACCACAACGATAGTTTGTCAAGTTGGTGATGTTTTAACCTTCGCAAGGACCGGGCATAGCCATACTCGGTTCAACTAAAGTGAGAGAGACAGACACCCGCCAGTCACCTTTAAGCAACGAGTGCTCGCAGCGGTGAAACCAGTCTCGCGTAAGCGTCTGGCGTAATGTCGGTCGGGCCGCTTCATCTCACAATACCGCTGAACCAAAGTATGACATCTTTGGTAAGCGGTATGACTTGTATCGCCCACAACTCACTTGTGTTCTACTCGTGCATGTAACATCAACGCATAAAACCGGGCTCGGATGCCTTTGTTGGGGAACGTAGTAATTTCAAAAAATTCCTACGCACACGCAAGGATCATGGTGATGCATAGCAACGAGAGAGGAGAGTATTGTCCACGTACCCTCGTGAGACCGTAAGCGGGCGTTATGACAACGTGATTGATGTAGTCGTCGTCTTCACGATCCGACCGATCCAAGTACCGAACGTATGGCACCTCCGAAGTTCAAAGACACGCTCAAATTTCGATGACGATCCCGGACTCCGATCCAAAGAAAGTGTCGGGAGGAGTTAAAATCGGCATGACGGCGTGGTGGCGATGATGATGCTCTATCGGCGCAGGCTTCGCCTAAACTCCATGACGATATGACCGAGGTGGAATATGGTGGAGGGGCACCGCACACGGCTAAGGAACGATCCGTAGATCAACTTGTGTCTCCATGGGGTGCCCTCCGCCTGTAGATATAAAGGAGTGGAGGAGGGAGGGTCGGCCTCTCTATGGCGGCGCCCTAGGGGAGTCCTACTCCCAGGGAGTAGGATTCCCCTTCCTAGTCCAACTAGGAACCCTTCCATGTAGTAGGAGTAGGAGAGAAGGAAGGGAAGAGAGAAGGAGAAGGAAGGAAGGTGCCCCTTCCCTAGTCCAATTCGGACTAGTCCAAGGGAGGTGCGGCCACTCTTTGGCCCTTTCTCTCCTTTCCCGTATGGCCCAAAGAGGCCTAATACAATTCCGTAACTCTCCGGTACTCCCAAAATACCGAATCACTCGGAACCTTTCCGAACTCCGAATATAGTCATCCAATATATCGATTTTACGTCTCGACCATTTCGAGACTCCTCGTCATTCCCGATCTCATCCGGGACTCAACTCCTTCGGTACATCAAAACTCATAAACTCATAATAAAACTATCATCGTAACGTTAAGCGTGCGGACCCTACGGGTTCGAGAACTATGTAGACATGACCTAGAACTAATCTCGGTCAATAACCAATAGCGGAACATGGATGCCCATATTGGCTCCTACATACTCTCTGAAGATCTTTATCGGTTAAACCGCATAACAACATCGTTGTTCCCTTTGTCATTGGTATGTTACTTGCCGAGATTTGATCGTCGGTATCCAATACCTAGTTCAATCTCAATTCTTGGCAAGTCTCTTTACTCGTTACGTAATGCATCATTCCGTAACTAACTCATTAGCTACATTGCTTGCAAGGCTTATAGTGATGTGCATTACCAAGAGGGCCTGCAGAGATACCTCTCGACAATCGGAGTGACAAAACCTAATCTCAAAATACGCCAACCCAACATGTACCTTTGGAGACACATAGTACTCCTTTATAATCATCCGATTACGTTGTGACGTTTGGTAGCACCAAAGTGTTCCTCCGGTAAGCAGGAGTTGCATAATCTCATAGTTATAGGAACATGTATAAGTCATGAAGAAAGCAATAGCAATATACTAACCGATCAAGTGCTAGGCTAACGGAATGGGTCATGTCAATCAAATCATTCTCCTAATGATGTGATCCCATTAATCAAATAACAACACATGTCTATGGTTAGGAAACATAACCATCTTTGATTAATGAGCTAGTCAAGTAGAGGCATACTAGTGACTATATGTTTGTCTATGTATTCACACATGTATCATGTTTCCGGTTAATACAATTCTAGCATGAATAATAAACATTTATCATGAAATAAGGAAATAAATAATAACTTTATTATTGCCTCTAGGGCATATTTCCTTCAAGGACGTCGGTCTAAATCCTATGCGCGCAGGGGTCTGGGCCCATCCCCCATTACACACCTGCATGTTGCGTGGGCGGCCGGAGAGCAGACCTAACAACCTCCATTTCAAAGGAAGTTGCGTTACGTGGTCCAACCCGGCGCGCACCGCTCAGTCGCTGACGTCACGAAGGCTTCGGCTGATACCACGATGTTGAGTGCCCATAACTGTTCCCGCGTAGTTGGTTAGTGCATATAGGCCAGTGGCCAGACTCAGATCAAATACCAAGATCTTGTTAAACGTGTTAATTTTGAAGTAACCGCGGACGCCGACCAGGGCCAGGCCTACCTCTCACCTAGGTAGTCTCAACCTACCCTGTCGCTCCATCACAAAGATCCACCCAGAGGGCCGTCGGGACAAAGGTCCTTTCAGCCCCCAATCCGTGAATCACTCGCGGGTACTCTACGAGCCGACCCGACTTTAGTCACCACATATATCATGTATAAAGTATATAGTATATACCCATGATCACCTCCCGAGTGATCACAACCCGATAGTATAGCATAGTAGACGAACAATAATGTAGGGCCACTGATGGAAAACTAGCATCCTATACTAAGCATTTAGGATTGCAGGTAAGGGTAACAACTATAGCAACAATGACAAGCTATGCAGCAGAATAAGAGTAACCGAAAGCAGTAACATGCTACACTACTCTAATGCAATCAGTAGAGAGAAGGAAAATACGATATCTGGTGATCAGGGGGGGGGCTTTCCTGGTTGCTCTGGCAAGAAGGAGGGGTCGTCAACACCGTAGTCGTACTGGATAGCTGCGGCGTCGGTCTCGGTGTCCAGCGAGAGAAGAGGGGGAAGAAACAATAAATATAATGCATACATAAGCATGATGATGCATGACATGACAATAATCGGTGCTAGGTTGGCCCCAACGCGGCAGTAGGAGGTACAAGCGAAAGGGGGAAACATCCGTGAAAGTATCCCCGGTGTTTCGCGTTTTCGGACAGATGAATCGGAGGAGGAAAGTTGCTTGTTCGCTATGCTAGGGATGTGTGGCGGACGAACGGGCTACGTATCCGGATTCGTCTCGTCGTTCTGAGCAACTTTCATGTATAAAACTTTTTCATCCGAGCTACAGTTTATTTATTATGATTTTCCCAAGTTTTAGCAATATTTTGAAATCATTATTAATTCGAAATTAAATAGTTAAATGCTAGGTGCACCCAGCTCTGCGTACACAGAAGTGTACCAGAGGCTGACAGGTGGGCCACGGGGTCCCAGTTGACCAGTCAACATTTGACTGGTCAACAGGGGTGGGCCCCCCTATCATTGACTGTTACATTAACTAACTAGTTAATTTAGTCTAACTAGGTTATTAGGCTAACAAATTTTAATTAGTTTAATTAAACCTATTTAATTAAGTTAATTAATTAATTATGTATTATCATTTATACTTATATATTTTTAATCTTTTTTTATTCCCTTTTCTCTCAACAGGGGGCCGGGCCCCACCTGTCATAGGCCCAAGGTGCCAAGCGGGACGGGTGGCTTAACAGGCGCAGGCGCCCGTGGAGGCTGAACCCGCCTGGGCGTAGGGCGAGGCCGAAGCCATGGCGAGGCAGGTCGGCAAAGGGGAGGTGGCCGGCGGCTAGGTGCGGTGGTTGCCGGGGACGGGCGGAGGGGCGGAGCCATGAGCTCTGGCGGCGGTGTCAGCGGCAATGCGAAAGAGGAGGCGACAACATGCGAGGGAGGGGGCATGCGGGCACGAGCGGCCGTGGGGAGGAGCAGCGGCGCCGGGGGAGGCGCAGGGTGTGGGCGAGGCACGGGCGCGGTGCCTCTGTCCCGGGCGTTGGCATGGTCGGGTGTTGTCGGGGACGACGCCTTGATGTGGCGTAGGCGGAGGTGAGCAACGGCGCATGGCGAGGCGAAGCGATTACGGGCGCTGACGGCAGCAAAGAAGCAATGGGCGAAGCGGTAGCGAGAAGTGAGCGGGCAACAAGGGCGGGCCGAGGCGCCGAGCGAGCTGTGGCCGGCGCGGGAGCCGCGGTTGACGGAGGGCGCGAAGGCCGTGGAGCTGCTGGGGAGCAGCGGTAGCACGACAACAAGTGGTCGAGCACGTGCGTGAACAGGGCAGATGGGCACGACGACATTAGTGGCTGAATCGGCAAAGAAGCAACAGAATTGTAACGAAGCGACATGCGAGCAAGAAAATGCAGGAAGTAGCGGCAAAGAACAACCAAGAGCAAGATGAGGTAGGGCGCCGAGGGGGCAAACAGATGGGAATCATGCCGGAACTCACCTAGGAGCGCACGATGGCTCGGTGGAGGTTTAGGAGCAACAGAGGTGTGGACTAGCGCGGTGGAGCTCCGGTGGCCGAAGACGAAGCCGAGGTCGATGACGACGTCGTGGTAGCTCCCGATTCGATCCGTTCGAACCAGAGGCATTCGGCTCGTGTTCTTCAACATAGAGGGAGCAGCGGAGCCAGGCATACCTCTTGGCTCAATCCTAGGCGACGGGGAGGGCAGTAGCCATGACGGTGGCGACGGCGCGGCCATGGGTCTCTCGGTGGAGCTCGAGAAGGAGCGAAAACGGCGCGGGGAAAGGAAGGGAATGGCGCTAGGGTTCGCTTGGGGGTGAGGGTGGTCTTATCCCATCCATGGGACTGCAGGATTAACGACGCGTGTGCATTAGCGGTGGCGACGTGCGTGCTGCGTCCATGGCGCCTCTGGTGAGCAGGGGAAGGAGATAACCGCTGTGGTGGGCTGGGCTGGTACTGTAGCTAGTGGGCTCAAGTGCACAATGCACTTTATCTATTTTATTTTCTTATAGTTCTGTAACTTTTAATCTTTGTGTTTTGACTTTTATTTCAATAGTAAACTAGTTTTATAAAATGTGAAACTTGGTCCATAAATAGTGTTGCTAATTTCAACTCTGCCACAAAAAGGATTGAGAGTTACTAAAAGTTTTGGAATTTTATAATTTGGAAAGCATTTTAATTTACTGTTTTGAGCCTGTTTTAATTATTTTAGAGGCTTTAATTACTTTATAAAGATGTGGATTCTCCACAATAATTACTTATGACTTATTTGGCACATTTAGAACATTTTAGTTTTAATGTTTGAAAACTTTTTTGTTTGCTTGATTTTGAATTTGAATTTGAATCAGTTTCGAACTAACGCGAGATTAGCAACAGTAATCGAGGTGACATGGCATCATTAGTAGAGGGTCACTGTAGCTTAATTACCCGGGCGTCACAATTCTCCTCCACTACAAGAAATCTTGTCCCGAGATTTAAGAGGGGAGCAAGGGGGAAGAATAGGTTACGAAATTCTAATGGGTCTTCTCGGTCTTGGCTGCTCTTCTCAAAGAAGTTAATCCCTTTTGTTGGTGTCTTCAATTCTCTATTTCATGTCATCATGATGAAGTCGACATCTCTTTTTTTGGGGAGGGGGGGGGGTACTCCATCGTACTTACGAAAGAATAAAGGGTGGGTATTCTGGGAGAACGGACCTCTGCAAGGTTGACTATCTGGCCGATAACATCAGGGAAGGTGGAGGAAAGTAACTCTCGAATTGAAACTTAAGAAAATATCGAGGGCAAAGTAAGGAGGTATCATGGGAAGTTTTGAGCGGGTAGGCAATCGTTCGATGCCTGAAATTGGGCGTGAAGGGGGTTCCAAGCAACGGGAACAAGTATTGTTTCTGATACCAGAATTGATGATCTCTCAGACGGTGGCTTGTGAATTACATACGAGGCCACACGCGAGGAATAACTTCGGGAATAGGGGGTGTACAGGAGAGTTAGGTTTCGATCCCGTGGAGCTATGGGTTATGGGCCCACCATGTGGGTTAAAAGCAGGGAGGGCTTTGTCATCTTGCACGATCATGAGAGCAAGGCATGTCAGAGAAGAGACTATCAATTATGTCGGCAACAATATTGGTACCAAGGGCGAGGGATGAAGAGAACCAATTTCCTGCTCGTTGAACGAGGCGGACCAATAGGCAAAGTTCTCATCCATCGGTGGTTATCGTAATGTCATCAACAATAGTAACATGGTCTTACTCACAGAGTTGTACACCGAGGTGTTTGCATAAGCAGAAAAAATTATCGCTTAGATCATACAGATCGCAAGAAAAGTTAAACAAGATAATGGAAAGGAAAATGTGATTATTAGATTAAACAGAACAATGGAAAGGTAAATGTGTTTACACACATATTTCGGGGGTATATCCTTCCCAAGGACAAGCAGAGCATGACATCCATGACAGGGTATAAAGTAGAAAACCCTTTATGTAAGGGGAGAGAAATTTCATGACATTGCCCATACAACGGTGGTTGGATAATTGATAAAGAGACTTTAGCATTGTGCTTCGAATGTTCTTATTTAAGATCAGAGTACCACATACATGCTTCGAGGTAGCATTGACATGGTTTTCAAGCAAGGGTCAGACTTGGATACACAAAGGATTCATCAGGAACAACTTATAGAATAAGTCTTACAATTTTCTCATGGAAGAATGGTTAACCTTGCTAAAAAAACTATAACAATAGGTCCTCCGGCCAGGTGTGCTAGGCATGACATCACCTTACCGGGTCATATAAGGACCAACATTATAACTCTTGAAAATATGTTCCAACCATCATATCTGACCGAAATTCAGATCTGATTGGTGTTAGAATACCTCAGATTGAGGATGCCTGAGAAGAAAGTTGCAACACAAATTGTCGAGATGACATTGTAAGATTCTCGGGAATTGAACTATGGAAGCGAGTTCCGAAACAAGGGTTCATCATTAAATCAAGGAGGTGAGGAGGTGGCTGATTGACTCAGCGATAGTTCATTGAGATTTCCAAAAATATGGATTTCCACAATTATGTGAACAAGGAGATAACATTAATCACATCAAATGATATAATGATGTATGCTCGAGGAAAACATACACAATTTAACAATGATGGAAGGGTGCACCCGGAAATCTGGACTAGGTAGCAGATCAGTGTTTGAATGATGACTCAATAAGGAATAGACTTAGAATGAAACTATCGACCATTAACTTCAAAGCAATAGGGTTGCTAGAAGTTTTGAATTTTACACATCACAGTCCATCTGTCGGTATTCCGGTTAGAAACAACATGGGGACCAAGAACTGAATGTAGACGACAAGAGGTATCACTTGTATCAAGAATTCTTAAAGAGGTGGTGAAATTCTCATGACATTCCTGACATAAAGATGGTAATACTCCAAGGTAAAGAAGAATAAAGGCTGGATAGCAAGGAACTCAAGGTATAACAAAAAACACGAGCAAGTTTGTGTTGGAGGGAAGACAATAAAGTGGTTGATGATAACACAAATCATCAAGGCAAGGATGGTATTTCTCATCATGAATTCAAGTGATATCCTAGAAAAGCTCGGAATACTGATGACTATCACGACACCTTTGTCGAGAGATTTCACGAAGATGTAATCGATCGACGATGACATCAAGTCAAACAAATGATGAAGCAAAAGGTTATTGGAACCACAGGTAGGACACAAACTCGAAATCAAGTTTGTTGTTCAAGGGGAAATGATATGACGAGGAAATTCGACGTAAGCTTAGCTCATCGTCGAAAGTTGTGCTCCGGGAATAAGGACTAGGTCGCACAATTAAAATCATTATGATAATGATATAGCCAAACAGGCTAGGAATGACGCAATCGGGTACAAACTCGTAAGTAAGGAAGATTACTAAGAGTTGTTGAACCGTAGTGCGGACTCGATTCAGTTATCGGGGTACTCGAGTGACTAACCACTCAAAACCCAGGAAAAATTGGAATCGGTGAGAATGTCGTACTTGATGAAGAACTCATAAGAAGTTATGCGGTTCCGTGATAATCTCGAGATACCAGGGGGTAATACTCGACGACAGATCAAAGTAAAGGTTGGACTTGGGTATTGCTCTATAGAAGACAAGTGCTTAAACTTGCACAGGAAATGGTATTTAAAGGAGAACATGGTCGGAACCACGATTGCAAATGATCAATTCACCGATACCAGATGATATTATACCATGGAAATAGTTATTATTATAAGAAGCTTCCATGATAGGATCTACATCGTGTCCATGGGCATGAACACAAAGTTCAAGGTTGACTCCCACTTCTTCAATGCATAATCTTTCATTCACTTCTCGCTTTCGATGAAGTTGTAGTGTTGAAATTTTATCTGGCAAAATACCAAAAGAGTATGACTCGTGAAAACTTTCGAGTTCACACATATTAAGGAAGGCATAGGTTCAACCCATCAGGGCATCGTGGAAACATATACCACTGATGACCCACAAGTATAGGGGATCTATTGTAGTCCTTTCGATAAGTAAGAGTGTCGAACCCAACGAGGAGCAGAAGGAAATGATAAGCGGTTTTCAGCAAGGTATTCTCTGCAATCTTTGAAATAAGTGGTAACAGATAGTTTTGTGATAGGCTAATTTGTAACGAGTAACAAGTAACAAAAGTAAATAAAGTGCAGCAAGGTGGCCCAATCTTTTTGTAGCAAAGGACAAGCCTGGACAAACTCTTATATAAGGAAAACGCTCCGAGGACACATGGGAATATCGTCAAGCTAGTTTTCATCACGTTCATATGATTCGCGTTCGGTACTTTGATAATTTGATATGTGGGTGGACCGGTGCTTGGGTGATGTTCTTACTTGAACAAGCATCCCACTTATGATTAACCTCTATTGCAAGCATCCACAACTACAACAAAAGTATTAAGGTAAACCTAACCATAGCATGAAACATATGGATCCAATTCAGCCCTTACGAAGCAATGCATAAACTAGGGTTTAAGCTTCATCACTCTAGCAACCCATCATCTACTTATTACTTCCCAATGCCTTCCTCTAGGCCCAAATAATGGTGAAGTGTTATGTAGTCGACGTTCACATAACACCACTAGAGGCTAGACAACATACATCTCATCAAAATATCGAACGAATACCAAATTCACATGACTACTAATAGCAAGACTTCTCCCATGTCCTCAGGAACAAACGTAACTACTCACAAGAATATTCATGTTCATAATCAGATGGGTATTAATATGTATAAAGTATCTGAACATATGATCTTACACCAAATAAACCAACTAGCATCAACTACAAGGAGTAATCAACACTACTAGCAACCCACTAGTACCAATCCCGGACTTGGAGACAAGAATTGGATACAAGAGATGAACTAGGGTTTTGAGAGGAGATGGTGTTGGTGAAGATGTTGATGGAGATTGCCCTCTCCCGATGAGAGGAGTGTTGGTGATGATGATTTCCCCCTCCCGGAGGGAAGTGTCCCCGGCAGAACAGCTCTGCCGGAGCCCTAGATTGGTTCCGCCAAGGTTCCGCCTCGTGGCGGCGGAGTTTCGTCCCAAAAGGTTGCTTATGATTTTTTCCTCGACGAAAGACCTCATATAGCGTAAGATGGCCATCGGAGAGCCATCAGGGGCCCACGAGGCGTGGGGCGCCACTGGGGTAGGGCGCGCCCCCACCCTCGTGGCCAGGTGGGTCCCCCTCTGATGAACTTCTTCTACTCAATATTTTTTATTATTTCCAAAAATGACTTTCGTGGAGTTTCAGGACTTTTGGAGTTGTGCAGAATAGGTCTCTAATATTTGCTCCTTTTCCGGCCCAGAATTCCAGCTGTCGGCATTCTCCCTTCTTATGTAAACCTTGTAAAATAGGAGAGAATAGGCATAATTATTGTGACATAACGTGTAATAACATCCCATAATGCAATAAATATCGATATAAAAGCATGATGCAAAATGGACGTATCAACTCCCCCAAGCTTAGACCTTGCTTGTCCTCAAGCGGAAGCCGATAACGATAAATATGTCCCCATGTTTAGAGGTAGAGGTGTCGATAAAAATAAAATACGGACATGAAGGCATCATGATTATTCTCATAACAGCAACATATATAGATATTATCATATGATTTATTATGCTCAAGTAATAATCCGTTCACAATGCAGAGTACGAATCATAAACTTTATTGAGAACCAACAAACTATAATCTCAGTCATTGAAGCAATTGCAATTTATCATAACATCAGAAAGAGCCTATGTCAGAGCTTAATAGCAAGTCCACATACTCAACTATTATTTAGTCTTTCATAATTGCTAACACTCACGCGATACTTGTGGTTACAGAGTTTTAATCGGACACGAAGAAAGACAGGGGCTTATAGTTTCGCCTCCCAACCTTTTACCTCAAGGTTAATGTCAACAATAATAACTTATGCTCCCCTTCATCCAATTAGATATATCTATTAGGATCTTTCCAACATACTGTGCTTGCCAAAGGATAAAATGTAAAAAGGAAAGGTGAAGATCACCATGACTGTTGCATAAGGTAGAAGATAATAGTAAAAGATAGGCCCTTTGCAGAGGGAAGCAGAGGTTGCCATGCGCTTTTATGGTTGGGTGCAGAACATCTTAATGCGAAAGAACATCACTTTATATTGCCCCTTGTGATATGAACCTTTATTATGCAGTCCGTCGCTTTTATTTCTTCCACATCACAAGATCGTATAAAGCTTATTTCCCCCACACCAATCAATCATACATATTTAGAGAGCAATTTTTATTGCTTTGCACCGATGACAACTTACTTGAAGGATCCTATTCAATCCATAGGTAGGTATAGTGGACTCTCATGGCAAAACTGGTTTAAAGGTTTTTGGAAGCACAAGTAGTATCTCTACTTGGTGCTGAGAATTTGGCTAGCATGAGGGGGAAAGGCAAGCTCGACATGTTGGATGATCCATGACAATATACTTTATCTCAGATATAAGAAAACATAACCCATTATGTTGTCTTCCTTGTCCAACATCAACTCTTTAGCATGTCATATTTTAATGAGTGCTCCCAATCATAAAAGATGTCAACGATAATATATTTATATGTGAACCCCTATTTCCTTGTTACTTCCTATTAATTGCAACGATGACCAAAGCTATGTTTGCCAACTCCCAACAACTTTTAATCATCATACTCTTCCTATGTGAAGTCATCACTCTCGATAAGATCAATATGATCTCTTTATTTCTTTTTATTCTTTTTCTCTTTTCTTTTATTCACTCAAGATCATGGCAAAATAATCAAGCCCTTGACTCAACAAAAATCTTTATTATATAGCTCACGGACTCGATTACATAGAGAGACATAAAGCAAAAACTCAAAACTAGATCATGCCATAAACTTTATTCTACTAGATCAAGATACTACTAATAGGATCGAACTAAGAAAAACGGTAAAGATAGGAGTTGTGATGGTGATACGATACCGGGGCACCTCCCCCAAGCTTGGTAGTTGCCAAGGGGAGTGCCTATACCCGTGTGATTATATCTCCTTCTTTGTTGTTGGTGAAATATTCTTGGCGATGATGCCCTTCAGGATACGATTCTCCACCTCGAGCTTATTAACTTGCTGCTTGAGGTCCATTATTTCCTTACGAAGCTTTCCTATAACAGCTAAGGCTCCTTGCACCCAAGGGTGTTGCATAGCTGCGGGAGAACAAGTGACACTCCTTTTCATATTTTCATAAGAAAGAAATCTAACATTGGAAGGGATAACCGAGTTTGGAATAGCTGAGCTCTATAGTTCCCCCATCGTGAACCCAGCTCGGAAGCGAGAAGTGACTTCTTGATCCTCCATGGCATGTACTCTCATCAAGCCAGCCTCCATCTCTTCCTCTATTGCTGGCCCAAAGTGGTCAGCGTCGCTGTTTGCCCTTGGTTCCAATGCCGGATGAGACACCCGGCTCTCCTCGACTGACTCTTGAGAAGGCATCTTGCTCTAATCTGCAGCAGCAACAACTCGAAACAAAAATAGAGGATATTTGCGTGGTACGGGAGTCAAAACCTTCTGGAGAATATATAATGAATTTTTTACCTACCAAAATACGTATCGTGCAAGAAAACAGAGTCCGGAAGGCACACGAGGTGCCCACGAGGTAGGGGGCGCGCCCTTCAACCCTCGTGGGGCCCTCGTGTCCTTCCCGGACTGCTACTTATTTTTCTATTTTTCTAAATATTACAAAACGGAGAAATATTGCCTTAAAAACTGTTTTGGAGTCGGTTTACTTACCGTACCACAGACCTATTCCTTTTCGGAGTCTGAAACATTCTGGAAAGTGTCTCTTATGTATTCCTCCGGGGTTACGGTTTCAATAACATTGGTTTCAAAATTTATAGGATTACCTGAGATATAATGTTTGATTCTTTGACCCTTTACCACCTTCGGATTTGTGCCTTCGAAGTTGTTGATCTTTATGGCACTGAAACGATAGACCTCCTCGATAATGTAAGGGCCTTCCCATTTAGAGAGAAGTTTTCCTGCAAAAAATCTTAAACGAGAGTTGTATAGTAATACATAATCACCTACATTAAACTCACGCTTTTGTATCCTTTTGTCATGCCATCTTTTGACTTTCTCTTTAAACAACTTGGCATTTTCATAAGCTTGGGTTCTCCATTCATCAAGTGAGATAATATCAAATAACCTCTTCTCTCCGGCAAGTTTGAAATCATAGTTGAGCACTTTAATAGCCCAATATGCCTTATGTTCCAGTTCTAGAGGTAAGTGACATGCTTTTCCATAAACCATTTTATATGGAGACATACCCATAGGATTTTTATATGCAGTTCTATAGGCCCATAATGCATCATCTAGTTTCTTGGACCAATTCTTTCTGGACCTATTAACAGTCTTTTGCAAAATTAATTTGAGTTCTCTATTACTCAATTCTACTTGACCACTAGGCTGGGGGTGATAAGGAGATGCAATTCTATGATTAACGTCATACTTAGCAAGCATTTTACGAAAAGCACCATGAATAAAATGTGAACCACCATCAGTCATTAAATATCTAGGGACTCCAAACCTCGGAAAAATAACTTCTTTAAGCATTTTAATAGAAGTGTTATGATCAGCACTACTAGTTGGAATAGCTTCTACCCACTTAGTAACGTAATCAACAGCAACTAAAATATGTGTATATCCATTAGAGGCAGGAAAAGGTCCCATATAATCAAAGCCCCAAACATCAAATGGTTCAATAACAAGTGAACAATTCATAGGCATTTCACGGCGTCTCTTGATATTACCAATTCTTTGACATTCATCACATGACAAGACAAACTTACGGGCATCCTTGAAGAGAGTAGGCAAATAAAAACCAGATTGCAATACCTTATGTGCAGTTCTATCTCCAAATGGTGTCCTCCATAAGCTTCGGAGTGACACTTGCGTGAGGATACATTCTGTCCGTGCTCGGTACACAACGCGTCTAATAACACCATCTACTCCTTCTTTATAAAGATGTGGGTCATCCCAAAAGTAATGTCTCAAATCATAGAAAAACTTTTTCTTTTGCTGGTATGTGAAACTACGTGGTATAAATTTAGCAACAATATAATTAGCATAATTAGCATACCATGGAGTACTACGAGAAGTACTTATAACATTTAATTGTTCATCAGGAAAGCTATCATCAATTGGTAGTGGGTCATCAAGAACATTTTCTAACCTAGACAAGTTGTCTGCAACGAGGTTCTCAGCTCCTTTTCTATCAACAATATGCAAATCAAATTCTTGTAGCAAAAGAACCCATCTTATAAGTCTAGGTTTAGCATCTTTCTTTTCCATCAGATATTTAATAGAAGCATGATCAGTGTGAATAGTTACTTTAGAATCGACAATAAAAGGTCTAGACTTATCACAAGCAAATACAACTGCTAAGAATTCTTTTTCAGTAGTAGCATAATTTCTTTGAGCATTGTCTAGAGTTTTACTAGTATAATGGATAACATTTAATTTCTTATCAACTCTTTGCCCTAAAACAGCACCTACAGCATAATCACTAGCGTCACACATAATTTCAAAGGGTAGATTCCAATTAGGTGGCTGAACAATAGGTGCAGAGATCAATGCTTTCTTAAGTATTTCAAATGCTTCTACACAATCATCATCAAACACAAATGGTATATTTTTTTGTAATAAATTAGTGAGAGGCCGAGAAACTTTTGAGAAGTCCTTAATGAACCTCCTATAAAATCCGGCGTGACCAAGGAAACTTCTTACACCTTTGATGTCCTTGGGACATGGCATCTTTTCAATAGCGCCAACCTTGGCTTTATCAACTTCTATACCTCTTTCAGAAACTTTATGCCCCAAGATAATACCTTCATTAACCATAAAGTGGCACTTTTCCCAATTCAAAACAAGATTAGTTTCTTCACATCTCTGCAAAAACTCGATCAAGATTGCTCAAGCAATCATCAAAGGAAGATCCATAGATGGAAAAATCGTCCATGAAAACCTCACAGATCTTTTCACAAAAGTCAGAGAATATAGCCATCCTGCATCTTTGAAAGGTAGCAGGTGCATTACATAAACCAAAAGGCATACGTCTATAAGCAAAAGTTCCAAAAGGGCAAGTAAAAGTAGTCTTTGATTGATCCTTGGCTGACACAGGTATTTGAGAGAAACCAGAATAACCATCTAGAAAGCAATAATGTGTATGTTTGCATAGTCTTTCTAGCATTTGATCGATAAAAGGTAAGGGGTAATGATCTTTCTTAGTAGCCTTATTTAATTTGCGGAAATCAATTACCATCCTATAACCTGTAATAATTCTTTGCGGAATCAATTTATCTTTATCATTAGGGACAACAGTAACACCTCCCTTCTTAGGGACACAATAAATAGGACTTACCCACTGACTATCAGCAACGGTATAAATTATACCTGCCTCCAGAAGCTTTAGTATTTCTTTTCTTACCACTTCTTTCATCTTAGGATCCAGCCGTCGTTGATGATCACGAACCGGTTTGGCATCTTCTTCCAAGTTTATTTTATGTTGACATAGAGTGGGACTAATGCCCTTAAGATCATCAAGAGTATATCCAATAGCAGCACGGTTCTTCTTGTAGTTTTCAATAATCTCTCTTCTTCATGTTACGAAAGGTTAGGACTAATAATAACATGATATATCTTCTTTTCATCAAGATAAGCATATTTAAGATTATCAGGCAACGGTTTAAGCTCAAACACGGGATCACCCTTGGGTGGAGGAGGATTCCCTAGGATTTCATCATGCAAATTGTGTTTCAGAATGGGTTCCTGCTTAAAAATACTTCATCTATTTCCCTTCTTTCATTCATAAACATATCATTTTCATGGTCTAGCTAATATTGTTCTAAAGGATCACTACGAGGTACGGCAATAGAAGCAAGATCAATAATTTCATCTTTACTAGGCAATTCTTCTTCCCAGTGTTGTCTACTAAATTTAGGGAAATTAAACTCATGAATCATATCATCCAGGCCAATAGTAACAACATTCTTTTCGCAGTCTATCTTAGCATTAACAGTGTTCAAGAAGGGTCTACCAAATATAATGGGACAAAAGCTATCTTGTGGGGAACCAAGAACAAGAAAATCGGCAAGATATTTAGTTTTCCCACACAAGACTTCAACATCTCTAACAATTCCCATTGCTGATATAGTATCTCTATTGGCAAGTATAATTGTGACATCAATACCTTCTAACTCAGCAGGTGCAATTTCGTGCTTAATTTCTTCGTATAAAGTATGAGGTATAACACTAGCACTGGCACCCATATCACATAAGCCATGGTAACAATGATCTCCTATTTTAACAGAAATAACAGGCATGCCTACCACAGGTCTATGTTTATCTTTAGCACAAGGTTTGGCAATTCTAGCGGTTTCACCGCAGAAATGAATTAACATGCCCATCAATATTATCAGCCAAGAGATCTTTAACAATAGCAATATTAGGTTCAATTTTAATTCAATCAGGAGGTGTATAAGTTCTAATCTTGCTTTTACGAACTACAGTTGAAGCTTTAGCATGATCCTTTATCCTAACAGGAAAAGGTGGTTTCTCAACATAAGAAGTAGGAACAATAGGATCATTATAAGTGACAGTCTTTTCTTCAACTTTAGTAGGTGCAGCTACTTTTACTTCTATGGGAGGATGATATTTAAACCACTTCTCCATGGGGAGATCAACATAAGTAGCAAAAGATTCACAGAAAGAAGCTACTATCTCAAAGTCAAGTCCATATTTAGTGCTAAACTTACGGAAAAATATCGGTATCCATAAAAGATGTAACACAATCAAACTTAGATGTCATACCTGACTCCTTACCTTCGTCGAGATCCCAATCTTCAGAGTTGCGTTTAATTCTATCCAATAAATTCCATTTGAATTCAATAGTCTTCATCATAAAAGAGCCAGCACAAGAAGTATCGAGCATGGTGCGATTGTTTTCAGAAAGCCGAGCATAAATTTTTTGAAGGATTATTTCTTTTGAGAGCTCATGATTGGGGCATGAATATAACATTGATTTAAGACTCCCCAAGCTTGAGCGATGCTTTCTCCTTCGCGAGGCCAAAAATTTATATATAATTGCGATCACGATGAACAAGATGCATAGGATAGTACTTCTGATGAAATTCCAATTTCATTCGTTTATAGTTCCATGATCCCATGTCATCACATAGCCTATACCATGTCGATGCATGTCCCTTCGAAGATAAAGGGAAGACCTTCTTCTTAACAACATCATCGGGTATACCTGCAAGCTTAAATAATCCACAAACTTCATCCACATATATTAGGTGCTCATGAGGATGCTTTTGTTTCATCTCCTAAAAAGGATTATCTAGCAGTTTTTCCAACATACCCGGAGGAACTTCAAAGGGAACATTTTCATTTGCAATAGGTTCAGTACGTTGAGGAGCAATTCTTTTCTCTACTGGTCGGGGTGAAGATACCCCGAACAAGCCCCTCAGAGGATTACTTTCCATAGTAACAAGTGACAGTAAATTTCAGCACACTATATAAATTTTTCCTTACCAAATTCCACCTACCAAAGGCGTTTCACTCCCGACAACGGCGCGGAAAAGAGTCTTGATGACCCACAAGTATAGGGGATCTATCGTAGTCCTTCGATAAGTAAGAGTGTTGAACCCAACGAGGAAGCGAAGGAAATGATAAGCGGTTTTCAGCAAGGTATTCTCTGCAAGTACTGAAATAAGTGGTAATAGATAGTTTTGTGATAGGATAATTTGTAACGAGCAACAAGTAACAAAAGTAAATAAAGTGCAGCAAGGTGGCCCAATCCTTTTTATAGAAAAGGACAAGCCTGGACAAACTCTTATATAAGGAAAAGCGCTCCCAAGGACACATGGGAATATCGTCAAGCTAGTTTTCATCACGTTCATATGATTCGCGTTCGGTACTTTGATAATTTGATATGTGGGTGGACGGTGCTTGGGTGCTGTTCTTACTTGAACAAGCATCCCACTTATGATTAACCTCTATTGCAAGCATCCGCAACTACAACAAAAGTATTAAGGTAAACCTAACCATAGCATGAAACATATGGATCCAATTCAGCCCCTTACGAAACAGCATAAACTAGGGTTTAAACACATCACTCTAGCAACCCATCATCTACTTATTACTTCCCAATGCCTTCCTCGAGGCCCAAATAATGGTGAAGTGTTATGTAGTCGAAGTTCACATAACACCACTAGAGGCTAGACAACATACATCTCATCAAAATATCGAACGAATACCAAATTCACATGACTACTAATAGCAAGACTTCTCCCATGTCCTCAGGAACAAACGTAACTACTCACAAATCATATTCATGTTCATAATCGAAGGGGTATTAATATGCATAAAGGATCTGAACATATGATCTTCCACCAAATAAACCAACTAGCATCAACTACAAGGAGTAATCAACACTACTAGCAACCCACTAGTACCAATCCCGGACTTGGAGACAAGAATTGGATACAAGAGATGAACTAGGGTTTTGAGAGGAGATGGTAATGGTGAAGATGTTGATGGAGATTGCCCCCTCCCGATGAGAGGAGCGTTGGTGATGATGATTTCCCCCTCCCGGAGGGAAGTGTCCCCGGCAGAACAGCTCTGCCGGAGCCCTAGATTGGTTCCGCCAAGGTTCCGCCTCGTGGCGGCGGAGTTTAAATCCCGAAAGGTTGCTTATGATTTTTTCCCACGACGAAAGACCTCATATAGCGAGAAGATGGCCATCGGAGAGCCAACAGGGGCCACGAGGCGGCGCCTTGGGGGTAGGGCGCGCCCCCACCCTCATGGCCAGGTGGGTCCCCCTTTGGTGAACTTCTTCCGCTCAATATTTTTTATTTTTTCCAAAAATGACTTTCGTGGAGTTTCAGGACTTTTGGAGTTGTGCAGAATAGGTTTCTAATATTTGCTCCTTTTCCGGCCCAGAATTCCAGCTGCCGGCATTCTCCCTCCTTATGTAAACCTTGTAAAATAAGAGAGAATAGGCATAAGTATTGTGACATAACGTGTAATAACAGCCCATAATGCAATAAATATCGATATAAAAGCATGATGCAAAATGGACGTATCAACCACAAGCTTCAATAGTAAATATCACCAGCTCGAAAGCAGAGCATGGTTGGCCAAATCAAGGAATAGGTTTTACCAATGTCATTATGTATCAGGGAAAGAACTTCCAAAGTGATTGAATATGAAGGACGTTGTCGGATAGAATACAACAAAGGATCCGATGGTCCTTAAGGGATCTGATGTAAGCATCGGTACTCAACTAGAGGAAGAAACAATGCAAAGGCATTGGATTATAGAAACAACCAACTAATTCAAGGAATTGTGATTTCCAAATCAAGGGATCAGAAGCAAATGCTCCGATTAAGGGTGGATAAGTTGAGTAGGCTTAGGGATACAATCGATGATAATTTGGTTGGTCAAGATCCAGCTCATGTTTAAAATGACGTCTGAGCTGGAAGGATGAATTCTGGGTTGGATTGATGATTGCGAGCATTCGGAAACATATTGGATCAAAGACTCGAAATGACGGTAACAAAGGATGCTCGTGAATATTGCTAGACATATGGAAAGTATCCATAATGCAAGTAGACAAGTATTTGCAGAATAATAGTTGGCAATGGATTATCGGAAGACCTGGTAGTATTTCAAAGTATCTTGTGGACCACATGATCAACTAGGAATGAACAAATCCTCAATGAGTGTGAGGAATTATCCGTAGATGTATTAAAGCGGAAATGGAGTTGTAAGGTAGCATGAATAATGGATTCTCGGGATATTGGAATGTTTCAGGGAATCTTGTAATAACAAGAGCAATTGGGGATGGAGGTATGAACAATGATTGCAGGTAGTTATCCATAACGATTTATCAGTGGTAGGGATTGCAACGACGAAGGGCACAAGGGTCTCAGGAAAACATCGGAGAGTATCTTCAGAATCTTCTGGCGCAGCAGGCGATCATCTGTAATAAGGGGCTCTCCGGATGGGAGTGATCGCGAGATCCTAATGTTAGAGTTAGCAAAATTCAATTATCCTGAATAGAAGAGAGATCAGAGTCCCAGAGTATAGACGAGGAATAAAAGACCCAATGGCGACGTGGGCCCGTAAGTCACACAACCATTTTAGGAAAAGTTTAGAAATGACTAGACTCAACTTCGGCCAAGGAGTTGGAAAGGGGGATTCCTACAGGCAGTTGGCTCTAATACCAACTTGTGACACCCCCGATTCAACCGTACACTAATCATACACGCAAACGTGTACGATCAAGATCAGGGACTCACGGGAAGATATCACAACACAACCCTAAAAATAAAACAAGTCATACAAGCATCATAATACAAGCCAGGGGCCTCGAGGGCTCGAATACAAGTGCTCGATCATAGGCGAAGTCGTGAAGCAACAATATCTGAGTACAGGCATAAGTTAAACAAGTTGCCATAAGATGGCTAGCACAAACTGGGATACAGATCGAAAGAGCCGCATGCCTCCTGCCTAGGATCCTCCTAAACTACTCCTGGTCGTCGGCGGCGGCCTGCACTTAGTAGTTGGCACCCTCGGTGTAGTAGGGGTCATCATCGATGGTGGCGTCTGGCTCCTGGGCTCCAGCATCTGGTTGCGACAACCGAGAGGAAAGGAAAGGGGGAAAAGAGGGAGAAAAGCAACCGTGAGTACTCATCCAAAGTACTCGCAAGCAAGGATCTACACTACATATGCATGGGTATCTGTGTAAAGGGGAAATATCGGTGGACTGAACTGCAGAATGCCAGAATAAGAGGGGGATAGCTAGTCCTATCGAAGACTACGCTTCTGGAAGCCTCCATCTTGCAGCATGTAGAAGAGAGTAGATGGTAAGTTAACCAAGTATTATCGCATAGCATAATCCTACCCGGCGATCCTCTCCTCGTCGCCCTGTTAGAGAGTGATCACCGAGTTGTATCTGGCACTTGGAAGGGTGTGTTTTATTAAGTATCTGGTTTTAGTTGTCATAAGGTCGAGGTACAACTCCGGGTCGTCCTATTACCGAGGATCACGGCTATTCGAATAGATAAACTTCCCTGCAGGGGTGCACCACATTACCCAACACGCTCGATCCCCTTTGGCCGGACACACTTTTCTGGGTCATGCCCGGCCTCAGAAGATCAACATATCACAGACCTACCTAGGCACAACAGAGAGGTCAGCACGTCGGTCTAAATCTATGCGCGCAGGGGCCTGAGCCCATTGCACACCTGCATGTTGCGTGGGCGGCTGGAGAGCAGACCTAGCAATCTCCATTTCAAAGGAAGTTGCGTTACACGGTCCAACCCGGCGCGCGCCGCTCAGTCATTGACGTCACTAAGGCTTCGGCTGATACCACAACGTCGAGTTCCCATAACTGTTCCCGCGTAGTTGGTTAGTGCATATAGGCCAGTGGCCAGACTCAGGTCAAATACCAAGATCTCGTTAAGCGTGTTAATTTTGAAGTAACCGCGGACGCCGACCAGGGCCAGGCCCACCTCTCACCTAGGTAGTCTCAACCTACCCTGTCGCTCCATCACAAAGATCCACCCATAGGGCCGTCGGGACAAAGGTCCTTTCAGCCCCCAATCCGTGAATTACTCGCGGGTACTCTACGAGCCGACCCGACTTTAGTCACCACATGTATCATGTATAAAGTATATAGTATATACCCGTGATCACCTCCCGAGTGATCACAACCCGATAGTATAGCATAGCAGACGGACAAGAATGTAGGGCCACTGATGGAAAACTAGCATCCTATTGTAACATCCCAAAATTCTAAATTTTGGAATGTTATAGTAAATAGATAGTTTTGATTGATTGTTTGATTGATTGATTGATTGAGTGAAATTCGAAACCTTTTTGAAAGTTAAATGAGAGGGAATAAAAGGACTTTCCCAAACTTTCATTTCTTTTCTGATCTTCACGAATTCAAATTCCTTTCAAATACAAAACCCTTGAGCGAAGATGATATGACTTCTTCCATTTTTTTAAATGAAAGGGCATTTGAAAATATTTGAATTTCATTTGGAAATATTTCCAATTCATGAACTTCATGCAACTCAATGATTTTCATGAGAGAAGATAAAATGACTTCTTCAAAAAAAATGAAATATGAGTTGGGAGTTTCAAAGGATCAAATTTGAAGTCCTTTTGGAAATTATTTTTAATTTGGAGTTATTTGGGTTTTATTCAAATTATTTTTCTCCAAAAATAAAATACATGGAAAATAGGGTAACATGATTCCCTACAATAGAAAATGGAGAGAAATAAATTTGAATTAATTTTGGTATTTTTAAAATGATTTTTATTGGATTTTTGTAGAACAGGAGCACTGTTTGAATTATCTGAATTTGTGTAGATTTTATTTGATGTTAAAAAAATGTTCATGATGTAGGAAATCTTTTTATAAATCTTTTGATATATTATATGCCTAGGTTGTATTTTTAGTTTATAAGTATTTGTTTATTTTATTCGTCTAGAAAATGTTTTTTTAAACCTTTCCATGGGCAGCCAGCCAACCCGGCCAGCCACGGCCCAGCCCAAGCATGCGCCCGTCCTCCCGGGCGGTACTCCGCCCGCCACGCCGCCGCCATGAACATGGCCGCCGTCCCCGCCTCGGACTCCTCGCGCCGCCTCGCCTTGCCCCCTCCTCCACGCATCTAAGGCCCCGCCTCCTATAAATGCGCCGCCCCCGGGACCCGCCTCTCTCTCTCTCCTCGCCTCGCCTCTCCTGCAACGCATGCCGCCATGGATCTCACCGCCACCGCCGCACTTTTGCCGCCGCCGCACAGCACTCGCCGGAGCCACCCGCACCTTGCCCCGCCGCCGAGGACGAAGCCGCCGCCCGTCGGAGCCGCATACGCGCCTCGCCACCGCGCCATCCCGCCGTCGCCGCACTCGCCGGAGACGCGACTCGCCGGAGTTAACCGTCGCCGTCGGGTTTTCTTCACCGAACCGCCGTGGACCGGTATAAACCGAACCCCGATCCGGTTTTCGTTTAAGATTCAGTTTTTGAATAAAAACCTAGTTTTTTTAGTTTGCTTAGGTAACGATCGTTCTCTATTTAGGTAGATCTAGCGAACGTTTTCATTCGTTAGCGTTCGATAGCAAACGTTCGCTCGGTAGAGTTTTTCTTTTCTTTTTATTTTCGGCCAGGGACCCAATAGTAAATACTTTTCTTACAGTTTAGTCCCTAATTTTCAAACGTTCACAAGTTTTTGCTCGTTTATCCAAATCCAACGAAACCAACGCCCACTTCTTCGTTATGATCTCCTCTATCCAGATAAACTACTTAAACATGTTTTTGACAATTTAAAAATTGAGTTTAGTTCAGAATAGTATTGAATCTGGTTTAAATACGTAACTTGAGTTTCGTAACTCCGTTTTGAGTGATTCTTTTTGCAAATCGGAGCACTTGACCTGAACTTTCTGATAAGGCCAAATTCATATAATTTTGGTACTGTTAGAAATTGTTTTATGTTGCAAGAGTTATTTGCTTGGTTTTGATGTTTTTCGAATTGATTTCTTCATTCTCTCCAATCTTTTGAGTGATTGCTTATGTGTGGTTACTATTGTTTGCTTACGATAGATTGAATGGAGTGTGACGAATAGAACTATCAGGAGTTGAGTGCGAATCATATTCATCAACATTGCAGGCAAGTAACACTTTGATCATATACTTTTCATACCCAGTTTTTGTGCATTAGATCAATCCTCAAACATTGCATGATTAGGATCTAATTAAATTGTGGGTTTTGGGAAGTAGTTTGAGGTAGTACCTATTACCTGATTTATTATCAAACCCTTGGGAGTTACTTCTACGTTTGCTTATTATGCCATGCTATGCTTCGTAGGCGTGGATTGGGTTTGAGTGAATATCCATGACAGATGTGAGATTGTTAATAAATGGTTTATCTAAGGTGACAACTTAAACACACATCTGGGTGGATTGAGGTACCTGGTTATTCCAGGATTGCCTGTCTAGGCACCTGGGTAGACCAGGATTCCCTATTTTTTTATGGACCGCCACCCAGGCTCAAAGGGATCATAAGATTATTCATGCTAGAAACTTCCGTGTGCAGCCACATGCTACTACGGGCTCTAGCATACTTGATTAAGTCGTGCGAACTCTTACAGTGGCAGACTAGCTGATGTAGGGGTTGTAGGTTGGTACGGTCTACCCATTCGTAAGGTGCTAGCGCTTCTGAAAGACTATGTCTCGGTCATCCGTTTCTCAAACACCATGTAGTGCGAGAAATCAAACGGAGGAGATCGAGTCTTGTGGGAAAAGTGCACAAACCTCTGCAGAGTGTACAAACTAATCATGGTTAGCCGTGTCCCCGGTTATGGACATCTTGAGTATCTAGTACTTGGATTATCATGTGAATCTCATCATGTTACTTTAAATAATTTTGTTGGTTAATGATGATATTTTTTAAATGGGATTGAGAATGCTGTCAACCATTCTCAATGTTTAACAACCACCATGATAGTTAAATAAAATTTATTCCTTTGCAGTAGGGAAAATTTGGCTTTTCGCAAAAACATTATAACCATAGAGCGTTTCCACCAGCCAAATATGCATGTAGTGATAGCCTTATTCATCATTATCCTATGGTGTGAATTTGCCAGTACATTCAATGTACTGACCCTTTGTGGCTGCAACGTCTCATGTTCTTTGGATCTTCTGACGAGTTAGTGATACGTTAGTGTTACGATTTCTACACTCAACTTTGCCGTTGGTGTTGATGGGAATCCACAACCTTGTTACTTCCGCTATTTGGATTGAGGTAATAGTATTTAGGTTACTCTATACATGTGATTTACCTCTGTTATAAATCCTCGAGTACTGTGTGTGTCAGCATACCGATCCAGGGATGACACTTAAGCACAGAGACTTGATCCATTCGGGTCGGGTCGCTATACCTATACTAAGCATTTAGGATTGCAGGTAAGGGTAACGACTGTAGCAACAATGACAGGCTATGCAGCAGAATAGGAGTAACCGAAAGCGGTAACATGCTACACTACTCTAATGCAAGCGATGAGAGAAGGAATAAGCGATATCTGGTGATCAAGGGGGCTTGCCTGGTTGCTCTGGAAAGAAGGAGAATTAAACGCCCGTGAGTCGTCTTGGGTAGGCTATGGCGTCTGTCTCGGTGTCTATCGAGAGAAGAGGGGGAAGAAATAATAAATGTAATGCATACATAAGCATGATGATGCATGACATGACAATAAGTGGTGCTAGGTGGGCCCTAACGCGGCAGTAGGTGGTACCAGTGAAGGGGGGAAACATCCGGGAAAGTATCCCTGATGTTTCGCGTTTTCGAACAAATGAACCGGAGGGGGAAAGTTGCGTGTTCTCTATGCTAGGATGTGTGGCGGGCGAACGGGCTATGTATTCGAATTCATCTCATCATTCTGAGCAACTTTCATGTATAAAACTTTTTCATCCGAGCTACGGTTTATTTATTATGATTTTTCCAAATTTTCAGCAATATTCTGAAATCATTATTAATTCGAAATTAAATAGTTAAATGCTAGGTGCTCCCAGCTCTGCGTACATAGAAGTGTACCAGAGGTCGACAGTGGGCAGGGGTCCCGATTGACGATCGACATTTGGTGGTCGGCGTGGTGTGAGCCCCGTGTCATTATATTACATTAACTAACTAGTTAATTTAGTCTAACTAGGTTATTAGGCTAACAAATTTTTATTAGTTTAATTAAACCTATTTAATTAAGTTAATTAATTAATTATGTATTATCATTTCTACATATATATATATATATTTAATCTTTTTTTATTTCCTTTTCTCTCAACAGGGGGCCGGGTCCCACCCGTCATAGGCCCAAGTGGCCAAGTGGGGCGGGTGGCTTAACAGGCGCAGACGCCCATGGAGGCCGAACCCGCCTGGGCGCAGGGCGAGGCCGAAGCCATGGCGAGGCAGGTCGGCAAAGGGGAGGTGGCCGGCGGCTAGGTGCGGTGGTTGCTGGGGCGGACGGCGGAGGGGCGGGGCCGCGAGCTACGGCGGCGGGTGTCGAGCAGCGGCAGAAAGAGGAGGCGACAACATGCGAGGGAGGGGGCATGCGGGCACGAGCGGCCGTGGGGAGGAGCAGCGGCGCCGGGGGAGGCGCAGGGTGTGGGCGAGGCACGGGCGCGGTGCCTCCGTCCCGGGCGCTGGCATGGTCGGGTGTTGTCGGGGACGACGCCAGTGACGAGCAGAGGCCGGAGGAAACAGCAGCTGGCGAAACAGCGACTTCTGGTAGCGCCGGCAGCGACATCAGCGTTTAGCGGCGGCAATGATGTGGAAGCGAAGCGTGGCGGGCCGAAGGCGGGAGCGAGCCATGGCGGTCGGCAGCGGTTGGCAGCGGAAGTGGCGGAGCTGCGGGGAGCGGCGGCACGACAACAGGTGGTCGAAAGCAGCGCATGGGCGTCTTGTGGCGGCGAAGCGAAGCAGTGGCATTAGTGGCTGAATCAGTGGCAGCAAAAGCAGGAGTAACCGGCAGCAGCATGAAGGAGCATGCAGAGCAATAAAAACAGTAGGAAGCAGCGGCGGCAACAACCAGTAGCAGTACGAGGCAGGGCGTCAAGGGAGTGGGAATAGAGGGGAATCATGTCGGAGCTCACCTAGGAGCGCACGATGGTTCGGTGGAGGTTTAGGAGGAACAGAGGTGTGGACTGGCGCGGTGGAGCTCCGGTGGCCGAAGATGAAGCCAAGGTCGATGACGACATCGTGGTAGCTCCGGACTCGATCCGTTCAAAGCAGAGGCATTCGGCCCGTGTTCTTCAGCGTAGAGGAAGCAGCGGAGCCAGGCAGACCTCTTGGCTCAATCCTAGGCGATGTGGAGGG
Source organism: Aegilops bicornis (assembly GCA_021605145.1). Lineage (NCBI taxonomy): Eukaryota > Viridiplantae > Streptophyta > Magnoliopsida > Poales > Poaceae > Aegilops > Aegilops bicornis. Next base: position 580,470,345 of record CM038675.1, read on the forward strand.
CAGTAGCCATGGTGGTGGCGACGGCGCAGCCATGGGTCTCTCAGTGGAGCTCGAGAAGGAGCGAAAACGGCGCGAGAAAGGAAGGTAATGATGCTAGGGTTCGCTTGGGGGGCGAGGGTGGTCTTATCCCATCCATGGGACCGCAGGATCAAGGACGCGTGTGCATCAGCGGCATCGACGTGCGTGCTGCATCCACAGCGCCTCTGGTGAACATGGGAAAGACATGGCCGCAGTGGTGTGCTGAGCTGGTACTGTAGCTAGTGGGCTCAACTGCACAGTGCACTTTATCTATTTTTCTTTTCTTATAGTTCTGTAACTTTTAATCTTTCTGTTTTGACTTTAATTTTAATAGTAAATGAGTTTTATAAAATGTGAAACTTGGTCCATAAATAGTGTTGCTAATTTCAACTCTACCACAAAAAGGTTTGAGAGTTATTAAAAGTTTTGGAATTTTATAATTTGGAAAGCATTTTAAATTACTATTTTGACCCTGTTTTAATTATTTTAGGTCTTTAATTACTTTATAAAGATGTGGAATCTCCACCATAATTATTTATGACTTATTTGGCACATTTAGAAAATTTTAGTTTTAATGTTTGAAAACTTTTATTGTTTGCTTGATTTTGAATTTGAATTTGAATCGGTTTCGAACTAACGCGAGATTAGCAACAGTAATCAAGGTGACATGGCATCATTAGTAGAGGGTTACTGTAGCTTAATTACCCGGGCGTCACACCTTAATATGCCTTAGTTTCCAATATGGACCCGGCTGCCACGGGAGGGTAGGACAAAAGATGTCATGCAAGTTCTTTTAATAAAGCACGTATGACTATTTATGGAATACATGCCTACATTATATCGATGAACTGGAGCTAGTGCCGTATCGCCCTAGGTTATAACTGTCACATGGTGAATATCATCCAACAAGTCACTGATCCAATGCCTACGAATTTATCTTATATTGTCTCTGCTAAGTTACTACTGCTATCATCAATGTTGCAATTGCTACAAAATTATTGCTATCCTTTATTCTGTTACCATTCTTCTTGTCACTACTATCAAAACTATCATATTACTTTTACTGATTACTTGCTGCAGATAATTAATCTCCAGGTGTGGTTGAATTGACAACTCAGGTGCTAATACCTTCAAATATTCTTTGGCTCCCCTTGTGTCGAATCTATAAATTTGGGTTGAATACTCTACCCTCGAAAACTGTTGCGATCCCCTATACTTGTGGGTTATGAGAAAGCAATAGCAATAAAATTTAATGATCATTATGCTAAGCTAACAGATGGGTCTTTTCCATCACATCATTCTCCTGATGATGTGATCCCGTTCATCAAATGACAACACATGTCTATGATCAGCAAACTTAACCATCTGTGATTAACGAGCTAGTCTAGTAGAGGCATACTAGGGACACTTTGTTTTGTCTATGTATTCACACATGTATCAAGTTTCCGGTTAATACAATTCTAGCATGAATAATAAACATTTATCATGATATAAGGAAATATAAATAACAACTTTATTATTGCCTCTAGGGCATATTTCCTTCAATCATTATACTCATATCGCTGGAAACAACTTCAACGCATATTCATATGATTACTCTCGAAGTGCACATGTGTTTTACAGATCTCGACCAAAGAATGTTCCTGCTCAGACAAAGAAAAAGAGATCCTCGTTGCCCATGCAAGTGTAGGTTGCAAAAAAGAACTAACCCTTTATTGCAGATATTATCTCAGGGATTCCTCCTTGAGATCTATATTGTTGGTGCTAGTTCATTATGTTTTCTTTCGTCTCTTTGTTTTTCGTTGTGTTTGTGTTTTTCCCGAATGTCAACTCACTCAGAGCTCCTTGGTTTTGTGTTTTCTCTCGTCTGGCTGAGTGTTTTGGTTCAGACCTTGTTATCCCTCTATTCTTTCTCATCCAATCTATGTTGTTCGTCATAAACATGCAATTTGATCTGAATAAATTTCAATTCGGCGTCCTCGGTCGCGAATGAAATCAACTTCGAACATTAATCTGTTTTGGTGCTTTCCCTTCTTCAAACCCTCCGGCCTTCCGCTCAGTTTCCAAGATTTTTGGAGGAAATGGTTGACACGTGCCCACGATCTCATGATCGTTATCGTGTCCTTTGAATGTGGAACGTCCCACTTTTTTCATCCCTTGATTTCAGAAGTGTTGGATTTGCATGCGGGCTATAAATACCCCTCCCGGCCTCTTCTTCCTTAGTTCGTCCTCAAACCCTCTCATGTTCTTCTCCCGAGCCCGAGCTCGAAGCAACGCCATCGACGTGCCTCGCCGTGCAACTCCGATGAAGTCTCGCCGTTGTTGATCGCGCCAGTGCGGTATATCCTCTCCTTCGCATTGCCGTAGTTGGTCCTTGCTGCCAAGTTAGGGCGATTGGATCTGGAGCTAGCCCCGTCTTCTCCTCTATTCTAGGGCTATTCTTATCGACGCAATTTCTTTTGATTTATTTTCCTTGCGGTAGATCTTTAGGGTTCTTGAAGTTATGACTGGTATGGTTTGTAGTTTTTCCCCGTACTAGCTATCCTGGATCTAGGGTTCATGTGTGTTCCTCTCGAAAGATTAGATAGTTGTTACTCTGCCTCATATGGCATGTTGCAATCCTATCGATGATACCTTCTCGACATATACCATGGATTCCTTTGTTCTTCTGAAAAAACTTTTTGTTTCCAGTCAAAATTGTTCCTGTGCATGTTTGTGACCCTATCCTGTTTTTCCCCACATCTATTCTGTTTCACAGGTTGGTCATGGCTCACAGTTCAGAAGAGCAATCTGGTTCTGAAGTAGAAATGCCTCAGTTGCTTCCCAAGTCTGAACGATTGAAGTTGAGGTGGAGTAAAAGCATCAAAGCCACCAAATATACTGAAGAAGAAATCCGAGTCAGAATATGAAGAAGAAGAGGATGACATTCCCTCGGCTCACAGTCAGCCCGAGGATGAACTTGTCACAGATTCTATGACACTTTTCTCCGATGGAAATCCAAAGAAAGGTGGTCGTGGCAGAGAGAAGAATACAACGGCAGAAATGTCTGATCTCGACAGCTATAAAACTCCATCTGGAATTGAAACCGTAACTGAGAGAAACAATAGGCTACAAAGGATTCGCCATCACTGGGCAAAGAAATGGTTTAATAATGAGAATGTCCGAAGGAAATATCAAATCTTGTTTGCATTCACTCCGCCTTGGAATGACTGTATTGCTGAGAATTGCCTCGGCCCGGATGATGAAAAAGTCAGGCCAACTCCACCTGAAAATGCTCAGCCTGACTCCCTCAAGACAATTGTTGATTTTCCTGAAGAAGTGGAAAAGAGAGCCAGGGCTAAATCCAAGCGTGAAGCCAGGGCAGCGAAGGAGAATCAAGTTGAGTAGAGAAATGTCGAGCTGACCCAGCAAGACATACAAAATAAGAAGGATCGTGCCTTTGCCGGAAAGGAGAGCAAGGCAAGAAAGTCATTTTCCCCTCGAGCTCCCCGAAAGAAATATGTCACCAGAAAATCCAAGAAGATGAATCCTCGATGAAGATGCTCCCCATGAAATACCCATGTATGATCAACGAGCTCTTATTAACAAGCCATATCAAACTCCCTCACCAGTGAAAGTTTCACCCCCACCAAGGATGTCACCAGGACTTGCACCTATCTCCGACAAACCTTTAGGTTCTGCTGCTCCTTCTGCGAAGAGAAAGCTGTTGCCCAAAGAGAAAGTTGTTGCTTCTATCAAGAAAGCCAAAACATTCCTGCTTCCACAGAGGAACAAAAATATGACTTCGATCTCATCATTGATGTCACTGAAAGTGTTTCCTACGATGCAAAATCAGTTGATTTGAGTAGTCTGGGACTTCCTGATGATGTTACCAAGCTGGTAACAAAACATTTCGCTGATCTGAGGAAAATAATCAAGAAACTGAATCAGACAGTCGAGGCCAAGAAAACCATCAAGCAAATGAGACGAGATTCCAACACTGAATCTGAAAGGAAGGAGCTGAACAAAGAAATTGTTGAACTCACAAGAGCTCTCAGTGTTATGAGAAATGATAAAATTGAGTGGCACTCACGGCTGAAAATGGAAGTTTCTCAACTGTGTGATCAAAGGAATGATGAGATTGATCGTCAGGCAGATCTTGCTCGACGAAGATTAAAGGAAGAAAAGCGTCAGAAGGAAAAGGCAAGAGCCAGCAAACCGAAGGCAATCAAGGATCGCCGTGTTCATAATATTGCAACTAATGCTCCCATTGACTCAAGTGCTCCTCTGCAGTAGATACCACCGTCCCCTCCTCACGAGGATGACTCCATGCAGCAAGCTGAGCCTACGGTGGTTATCATTCCTACCTTAGTTGCTCAAGAGTCTGACGTTGTGGATCCCTTTCTAAACAAGACTGGCGAGGAAAATGTCATGCCCGAGCAGCAAGCCCTAGAAGAGAAAACCAATGAAGAAATTGAGGTTGATAAGGTAGTTTCATCGCCTCCGAAGGAAATGCAAGTTGAACCCTACGTGTCGGATTTCGGGTTCCGGCAGACCCTCTAGGTTCGAACTCTGGGGTGCACACGGAGATCTCACCCCCTACCTACCTGCACCTCGCCGCCTCGCTAGGATCTAAACTACCAAAAAAACAACACAAGAGACACAAGGTTTATACTGGTTCGGGCCACCATTGTGGTGTAACACCCTACTCCAGTGTGTGGTGTGGTGGATTGCCTCAGGGGCTGATGAAGAACAGTACACGGAAGAACAGCATCGCGAGGGTCTGTTCTTGGCCGGTGCGATGAACTGCTAGGGGGAGTTCAGTCGCTTCTCTCTCTCTCTCTCGATTCCAGATCCAAGATGCCTTCAGCTCTGCGGGTGGCTAGTCCTATTTATAGGCAGAAGCCCTGGGCCTCTTCCCAAATATTGAGCGGGAAGGGCGCCAACAATTGGCCATTTTGAAGGGGAACATCTAGTACACTTTTCCTGACTAAAGTTGGTCCTCGCCTGTCAAAGGCTCTGGTGGTGACGCCGGCTTGGGCTCCACAATGACTTCCTTCCTGCCGTTATGACGGTCTTGGTCTTATTACAATCAAACGGGTGCCTTTGCTTGATGCTCGCTGCGCTTGCCCCCTTTGCACGAAAGAGGAAATGAGGACACTGCACTGGCTGGCGCGCGCCTGGCGCCCTCGGTCGTCATGGCTTGCGTCATGAGCACCTCGTGAGGTACCCCGCCTTGATCTCTCCGCCTCCTCGCGAGCCACCGACGAGGCCGTGCACGAGGAAGCTTCCTATCGTCTGCCCATGAGGCTTGGCCCCTCGCGAGGGTCTTGAGATTGTCTTGATGAAGATGGGCCGTCTTTGGGCCACCCCTTGAGCCACGCCGCGGGCAGCGCAGCGAGCAAGTATGGGTACCCCGTTCCCGAACACCGACAATAGCCCCGGGCCCAAAGCGGCGCTGGACTTGGCCGGAGAAGCGAAGGGGCAAGTGCGCGCGCGAGCCCTAACATTTCTGACCTTGGGCACCGCGTGGCGGTTGATTGGACATGGGCGCCCCTGCGTCCCCACGACGCCTCCGCAACTGCATGAATTGACAAGTCCCTGCATGCAAAGCGGGTCATGATTACCTGCGATCGTGGAGGCCAGCGGTTGGCCTTCCCCGGCTATAAGTACGGAACGACGTGTGCCGTTCCAATCCATCTCTTCTTGCTTCTCCTTCTTCTCCGTCCTTGCTCCACTTTGTGGCAATGGCTCCGATCCGCCGGTTCTCCGCGGAAGAGAAGGGAAAGGCTCCCCGAGAGGGTCCCGACCCGCTTCCGCCGAAGAAACGGCTAGCCCTATGCCGGCGAGATGAGAGCGCCCGGCAGGAGGTGTCGAGGCCTTGGTGTGAGCGGCCGCCGCCAGGGTTCCCGCTGCCCTTGTACGCCCACATTGAGGGCCCTGAAGGAGTTGACGCCGAGCGCCACGGACGACGCCGCCGTCGGCGTCGGCGGGTCACGATGGTGCGCGTTGTCCCTCCTGGAGTCCATGCCGAGGGCTCCTCCTGAGAGTTTGTGCTCCACGCCGCCATGCCTCCTCATTCTTGGATCCGCCTTCCTCCCTCCTTCGCCTTCGTGATGCCGCAGGGGGGATATTTGGAGCTCTGGTTGCAGCACGCCGGCTGCAGCACCCTCGCGACCGAAGCGGAGCTCGCGGTCGTCGCTCCGGGCAAGGTCTTCATGACTCGAGTGCGGGCGAGATCGCCCAGTCTGCAGGGGCGAGGCGCCCTCGTGATCCACCTGGAGTACGACGGCGCTTCCATGATGCTCTTCAAGGTCTTCGACACGGAAGGACGCCGACTGGAGTGCTGCCCTGAAAGAGGTGGTCGGGGCCTTGCCACGGCAAGGGCCAGGCTCGCCGACCGCTCCCTCAGCTGCTCCTCAGGCGGCGGAGGCGGCGGAGGATCCAGCGACTCCACCGAGCTCTTCGCGACTCGAGAGGCGGCGGCAGCGACTCTGAGCCCCGAGCCAGCGTCGCTCTCGAGGCGAGGCGGGCTCGTCAGGCCGCCGCCGCCTCTGATCTGGATGAGGTTGGCGCCGTTGCCTGACGGCCCACTGTTGATTATGGCATCTCTCGCGGAGGCGCGTGTAGTTAGCGTTCTTTAGGATCTGCTCCCTCTGTTCCCTGCGAGGAATCGAAAAGCGCGCCCCATGGGGGCTTGTAAGGTGCCTATGGTTCTGTTTGTTAATATAATCCTTGCCGTGAAGTAGTGCGGGATGCTCATTCCGTCTTAGCTTAGTTCTTCCTTTCGAACCTCACGAGGGCTTGGTGCTCTGCGACAGGTCCCAGTCCCAAGGTGGCTTCACCGTCATTTGGTATGCGGTCGCGATGCCGTGGTCAAGGCTAGAGCTGAGCGGCCCGGGTCCATGAAGAGCCCTGAGTCGCGATGCTCAGGAGGTCCCCTTTAGCGCTCAACCAGCCGTCGTTCGGTGAGAAAGGAGCGCGATGTTGCTAACACGGGATTGCATTAGGTGTGAGGTCGGTGCTGCGATAGCCAGTGCTTCCGGAGGGTGACTTATCTCGGGAGTCAGGAACCGCTTCCTGGTGCGACGTTAGGTCCGCGCATCGGCAGGCGAGGGGTTGCCTGGCGAGGTCCCCGCGTGCCTCTTCCCTGTCGCCTTTGCTCCCCTTTCTGCTCTACATCCTTAGGTCTTGGCCCTCGAGCGGGTCTTAGCCATCGCTGGTATGCCAGGTCGCGATGCCGTGGTCAAGGCCAGAGGGTGAGGGCTGGAGAGCCAGTAGGAGCCCATGAGTCGCGATGCTCAGGTACCCCCCCTTTAACGTGCAAGCGGTTCGCGCGGGCGAGAGTGAAGGAGACGCCATGAGGGCCTCGCCTGGCGCTGCGCCTTGAAGATATCCTGCAGGCTCACCACAAGAAGAACAAGAGTCCGCTATGACAAGCGACGGTCAGCCGTTGGTTGCTTTGGAGAGGTGACGAGGCACTGAAGGCCTGACGAGGTGGCGCTGTGCGAACTGCCGCGCCAGAGCTCAACCATTCAGGTTTTGTCGGCATTGCGGGGACCGACCCATGCGCATAGCGTCGTGCCGTTGGGGAGCAGCTCCATCGGTTGGTGTCGATTGAAGCGAGCAACTAGGTCAAGCACGTTAATCACGAAGGAGCAAGTTCATTTAGATAGGTGCGAGGAAGGCGGGCGTCGCTGGAGTGCGGCCCGGCGACTTGGGGATGATGCAGCCCGAGGCGCCCCAACAAAGTAAGCTAGGAACATGAAGTAAGGGATACACGCCGCAGGACGGACCCACGCTGCCCGGGAATGATGCAGCCACAGGGCGCTCAGCAGGAAATGAAACTTCGAAGGATGTCACTGATAACATTGAAGACGAAGGGATGCTTTGAAGTAAGCGGACGTTGTGGGCTGCGGAAGCCGACCTTCACGAGCCCCAGTGCCCAGAGGCCTCGGGAGGCTCGGAGGCGCTGGTGGCTCCTCGCGGACCATCTCCATCTCCGCCAGGGACTGCGAACGCCTGGCCTCTTGAGCCTCAGGATGTTCCCCATGAGGCTGGCGCGTGGCGGCCGCGTTCGGCACGCCGTAGGGCATGCGAACATAGCTGTGGGGTGGACCTTTGCAGCGCCCCACGCGTGAGGGCCAGAAGCGCTCCTGAGAGGCGGCTCGGTTGAGCCCTGGTATGTCGATGCAGACGCGTAGCCCACCATCCTTGCCTGGATGGGGAGCTACGGCGAGTAAGCGGCGGCTGCCACTCATAACTCTTGACTCCTGCAGCTCCTGCATGATCTGGCTGACGAACTCCTGAGGGTTTGGCCCTCCTTGCCTCGCTCCTTCCTGAGGGAAACGTGCTTTGAAACACGCCTCCAAGTGGTGCCCAAGCGCCTCCCTCGTGGCCTTAGCAAGGTCGGTAGCCCTCGGGAGAGAGCCCCGAGCCTTGCTTGAGGAGGCGCCGGCGCGCCTTCCTATGCGACAGAAGGAGGTGCCCCCTGAACTGGCGCGGACCCTGAGGGGCCTGCCTCCCGAGGGGTCGGTCCTGGCGATGCCTTCTTCTTCTTGGGAGCAGTCTCGGGGAGCCTCCCGCTCCTGCGATCTGGGTCTTCAAGTGACGCAGCTTCAAAAGCTCCCCCCAGGGAGCACACTGTGTCTCTTTCTTCACAAGGCACCGTGATGACTCCGCCGCTTCCTGGCATCTTGAGGACGTTGTAGCCGTGGTGAGTCACGGCCATGAACTTGGCCAGAGCTGGGTACCCGAGGATGGCATTGTATGGCAGGCGAATGTGGGCGACATCAAAGTCGATGAGCTCGGTGCGGTAGTTGTCGCGCCCCGAAGGTGACAGGGAGGCGGACCTGCCCAATCGGAACTGTGGAGCCATCGGTGACTCCGGAGAAAGGCTTGGTTGGCTGAAGCTGATTGTAAGGCACTTGGAGATTGTTGAATGTCTCTACGGACGGGACATTGAGCCCTGCTCCGCCATCGATGAGGGTCCTGGTGACTTGCATGTTGCTGATGATTGGGGAACAAAGCATCGGGAGGACTCCGGCTGTGGCCGCGCACTTGAGCTGATCTGCTGAGCTGAACGTGATGGCGCACGCTGACCGCTTGAGAGGGCGTGTGGCCTCGAGCTTGGGGAGGACTGCATTTACTTCGCGGGCGAACTGCTTGAAGATGCATTGAGAGGCTGGGGCTTGAGCTCCACCCAGGATGCAAGCGATCGCGCGCGGCTCCTGGAAGCGCCCAACCACTCGTCCTGATGATGGTCCTCATTTCTCCTTGGCTGCGGCGGCAGAGGAGGGAGGCCTGCGTTTCCTTGCGGGCGATCCTCGTGAGGCTGATCTCTCCAGCCTCCCTCGCGAGGCTGATCCTGCCAGCGATCATCGTAAGGTCGGTCACGCCACCCTTGGAGAGGGCCATGGTCTTCCCAGCGTCCTGCGTTTCTTCCTCCTCCTCGGCCATAGCATCGGTTGTTGCGGTCGGGGTGTCGACCGATTCTACCTTCTTGCACGGCTCGGAGCTCTTGACATTCGTTGGTGTTGTGGATGTGGAGGTCGTGGTACACACAGTACCGGCTGCCCTTGGAAGACTCGGGCTGATCTCTTCCTCGTTTGGTGTCTGGTTCTGCCGCGAGCACGGCAGCCTCCTTGCGCTTCACGTCCTTGGCCTTGGGCTTCTTCTCTTCTGGGTCTGCGGCTGGCAGCTCGAGGAGGGAAAGGCGTCCTTCCTCAGCCCTGGCGCACTTGGTCGCCAAGTTGAACAACTCCAAGGATGTGCACAGATCTTCATGCATCACCAGCTCCTCCTTCATCTTGACGTCACGCACACCGTCGGAGAAGGCTAAGATGATGGCCTCCTCGGTCACCTTGGGAATCTTGAGGCTTGCATTGTTGAAGCGCTGGATGTACTTCTGCAGGGTCTCCCCTGGCTGCTGCTTGATGCGGCGCATGTCGCTCACGGCAGGAGGTCGGTCATGAGTACATTGGAAGTTGGCGATGAAGCGGGTGCGCATCTCGTCGAGGAGGAGATCGTGCAGAGCAGTTCAGGAGCCAGTGCGAGCCCGTCCTTGAGTGCCATGGGAAACCAGTTCGCCATGACCTTCTCGTCCCCGTTGGCGGCTTCGATGCCCAGCTCGTAGAGCTGGAGGAACTCCGCAGGGTCGGCCGTGCCGTCGTAGCGAGGAGGCAGGTCTGGCTTGAACTTGTCGAGCCACGCGACGCTGTGCAGCTCGGTGGTGAAGGCGCAGCAGCCTGCTGTGGCCATGGGAGGCCTTTGGTGACGAAGAGCCTGGTCTTGCGGGTCCCCATGCGCTGCCGCTGGGAGCAGCGAGGTCTTAGCGTCTTTGGAGCAGGAGCCTTGGTCGAGACAAGCCGGTCTTTGGGAGCACTCGGGCAACTTCTTGGGGCGAGGACCTCTTGACAGCTCTGCTCTTCTTTGTCTTGGCCGGCAGGACGGAGTGGAGTTCCGCCCGGGGCCAAGCGCCTTAGAGGCGGCGCCTTCTTGAGGGGAGGCGGCTGAGGCGCCCTGAGCTTCATCGCCCGTGTAGGGCGGGTCACGGTGCAGCGAGAAGGACGGCGCGGGGGAGCCCCCTGCGGCACGGACGAGCTCGGCGACGCGGTCGAGCCACTCTACGTAGACGTCGTCGACAGGGCGGTAGCATAGGAGCTCGTTTGCCGCGATGAGCGCAGCTCGAGCCTCCATGGGCGCGCGGAGCGCGCGAGACGAAGAACCAGCTGGGGCGAGTGAAGGAGTAGCGGTACGGCCGTCTCGCCTCACGGACGGATGCTGGGACGATGCTTGCTGCTCGTTCCCTGCCGGGCCGGTGGCGGCGTTGACGGCAAAGCATGTGGAACGGCGGGGGCGGCCGCCGACGGGGGCCGTCTAGGCGACGCGGGTAGCGAGAGTGGCTCGGCGCTCGGCGCGGGCTCGACGAGCGTCTGACATGGATGCGATGGGTGGCGAAGAACAGGGCGGCGGAAGATGGATTCCGGTGCACCTACTGGCGCGCCAAATGTCGGATTCGGGTTCGGCAGACCCTCTAGGTTCGAACTCTGGGGTGCACGCGGAGATCTCACCCCCTACCTACCTGCACCTCGCCGCCTCGCTGGGATCTAAACTACCAAAAGAACAACACAAGAGACACAAGGTGTATACTGGTTCCGACCACAATTGTGGTGTAACACCCTACTCCAGTGTGTGGTGTGGTGGATTGCCTCAGGGGCTGATGAAGAACAGTACAAGGAAGAACAACCTCGCGAGGGTTTGTTCTTGGCCGGTGCGATGAACTGCTATGGGGAGTTCAGTCGCTTCTCTCTCTCTCTCTCGATTCCAGATCCAAGATGCCTTCAGCTCTATGGGTGGCTAGTCCTATTTATAGGCAGAGGCCCTGGGCCTCTTCCCAAATATTGAGCGGGAAGGGCGCCAACAATTGGCCATTTTGAAGGGGAACATCTAGTACACTTATCCTGACTAAAGTTGGTCCTCGCCCGTCGAAGGCTCTGGTGGTGACGCCGGCTTGGGCTCCACGATGACTTCCTTCCTGCCGTTGCGACGGTCTTGGTCTTGTTGCACGAAGCAGGTGCCTTTGCTTGATGCTCTCGCTGCGCTTGCCCCTTTGCACCAAAGAGGAAATGAGGACACTGCGGGCTAAGCGCCTTTGGCGCCCTCAGTTGTCATGGCTTGCGTCATGGGCACCTCGTGAGGTACCCCGCCTTGATCTCTCCGCCTCCTCGCGAGCTAGCCTGACGAGGCCGTGCCTGAGGAAGCTTCCTGTCGTCCGCCCCGCAATGCTTGGCCCCTCGTGAGGGTCTTGAGCTTGTGCTGATGAAGATGGGCCATGCTGGGCCACCCCTTGAGCCACGCCGCAGGCCGCAGGCAGGCAAGTCTGGGTACCCCCGTTCCAGGAACGCCGACACTACGGATCCAACAAGGAGGATGACAAAGTTGAGGGGGAGCTAAATGCTTCCCGAGAGAATACCACCCCGGTCACCTCATATGGTGCCCCTACCCAGATGGAGGTTGATCCTGCTCCTACTTCTTCTGCTTCGCAACTAGAAGAGGAAGAAAAGAAAGCTGAAGAGCCCATGTCTCATGATGAAGTTGTACCACTCATTGTGCCAAAAGAAACCGAAAAAGCAGTTGGGACCCAAGAGTCCGAAGAAGTTTTGTGCCGCCCTCCATTGAAAATGCTCCGAAAGAAAAGGCCCTAGTGCCTGAAAGTCAGAAAGCCGTTGGAGGAGTTCCAACGAAGGAAAATGAAGGTCGGACAAGTGTTTCAATGCCATCTGCTCCATAGAATATGAAAAGGCCCCTTTCTCCACTCAAGCCCATCGATGAAAATATGCCAGCACCTGATGATTCTCGGTCCATGGCTGCAAGCAATGAAGAAAATCTGAAAACTCCCCAGGAAACATTTCCTATGTTCCCTGATGAATATGGCCCAAATGGTCCTGCATTTAATGAGCAGCTTCATATTTCGACGCTAGCATTCTTTGGGACAAGTCCGTATGAAGGAGAAAGGACTTCTATATCACCCATGTTTTGGACAGAAGAACAGGTTGTTTATGATGCCCGAATTTTATTCGACAAGAATTGGATTTTCAATCACAAGATATTAAACTTTGCTGAGCTCGAAGAATTACCCTACTTCCACAATGCCATCGAGCATTTTGAACATGCATTCCTAAAGGGATTTCTTTGATTCAATCATGGATGGAATCGAGAGGTAATCCATCAGTTCTATGCCACTATCTACATCTTAGGAGAACTTGGAGATAGCTCTACATGGATCCTCGAATGGATTACGGGAAGGAAGAAGATCAAATGCTCGGCAGATCAATTTTTATCCCTGTTAAATCTTCCTTGGTGTGAGTTTGAAAAAGATCGAGAACACAGGCTGTACTACTGGGAAGTCTCCAAAGCACGACTTCACATGTTGATGTACCCCAAGCTGGTTGGCGATGAATTAATGCGTTGAAATAGATCCTAAGAAGTTGGCCTATGAAAACAAAGTGATGTTTTATGTCCTATGCAATTCTCTCACACCAACGAACAGACCATATTCTATCAATGGCATCATGGGAAATGCTCTTCTGGCCATCTCTCAAGGAATTCGGTTCGATGTTCCAGATCTATTCATTCGCAACTTTGCTTGTTTTGCTGAAAACCCTCAATCATTAAAGCCATACGCACCTTGGATCATGTATGCAATTGAGTAGCTCATTGATGAAAAATTCTTCTGCCCTCATGTTTCGAAGGTTTCCATGCCACCAGTTCGTGGCACGATCCGTATGGTGAAGGATATTGGAAAAGGAAAGGCACCTGTTGATGCTGCCGGCACTGCGTCTGCATCTGAAACCGCTCCAAAAGTTAAGAAAGCCAAGGTTGAAATCCCTGGTGAAGAAAATCCATCTTTATATGAAATTTGCATTTGCACACAACAAGCATTGTAAAGTCACATAAAGCTCGATCAAAAGGAAAAGCTGGAGTTGATGACCGAGCTAAATCCGCTTCATAATTATGCTCGCCAAACCCTTCTGCATGAGAAGGTGGCAAAGAAGCTCTCCTGGACTCTTCTAAGGCAATATTATTCTCGCAAGCAGCTGGCTGCCAAGGGCATCATGGAAGAATATGACTATCTGGAATTTTTTGTTGTTCCTCGCAACCGAAGGCAAACCCCTGTGCCCCCTCGGCATTCTGCATCAACTGACCTGTTGTTTGTCGGACCTGATGATAAAATTGAAGACAAAGCTGGAACACTCATCTACAAGCCATATGTTCATCACACCATGATAACCCACAAGTATAGGGGATTGCAACAGTTTTCGAGGGAAGAGTATTGAACCCAAATTTATTGATTTGACACAAGGGGAGCCAAAGAATATTCTCAAGTATTAGCAGCTGAGTTGTCAATTCGACCACACCTGAAAGACTTAATATCTGCAGCAAAATATTTAGTAGCAAAGTAGTATGGAAGTAATGGTAATGGTGGCAAAAAGTAACAGTAGCAGTTTTGTAGCAATTGTAACAGTGGCAATGGAAAAGTAACAAAGAAAAGATCAATATGAAACGAGCTCATAGGCAATGGATCGATGATGGATAATTATGCCGGATGGCATTAATCATGCAATAGTTATAAAATAGGGTAACACAGAACTAGCTCCAATTCATCAATATAATGTAGGCATGTAATCCGAATATAGTCATGCGTGCTTATGGAAAAGAACCTGCATGACATCTTTTGTCTTACCCTCCCGTGACAGCGGGGTCCTATTGGAAACTAAGGGATATTAAGGCCTCCTTTTAATAGAGTACCGGACCAAAGCATTAGCACTTACTGAATACATGAACTCCTCAAACTACGATCATCACCGGAAAGTGTCCCGACTTTTGTCACTCCGGGGTTGCCGGATCATAACACGTAGTAGGTGACTATAACTTGCAAGATAGGATCAAGAGCACAAATATATTTATGAAAATATAATAGGTTCAGATCTGAAATCATGGCACTCGGGCCCTAGTGACAAGCATTAAGCATAGCAAAGTCATAACAACATCAATCTTAGAACATAGTGGATACTAGGGACCAAACCCTAACAAAACTAACTCAATTAGATGGTAAATCTCATCCAACCCATCACTGTCCAGCAAGCCTACGATGGGATTACTCGTGCATGGCGGTGAGCACCATGAAATTGGTGATGGAGGATGGTTGATGATGACGATGGCGACGATTTCCCCTCTCCGGATTCCAAAACGGACTCCAGATCTACCCTCCCGAGGAAGAACATGGCTTGGCGGCGGCTCCGTATTGTAAAACGTGATGAATCCTTCTCTCTGTTTTTTTTGTCCCCGAACATGAATATATGGAGTTGGAGTTGAGGTCGGTGGAGGTCCAGGGGGCCCACAAGGACAGAGGGCACGCCCCAGGGGGGTTGCCACGCCCTCCACCCTTGTGGCCAGGGTGTGGCCCCCCTTCGGTCGATTCTTTCGCCAATATTTTTTATTAATTCCAAAAATCATCTCCGTGAAGTTTCAGGTCATTCCGAGAACTTCTATTTCTGCACAAAAATAACACCATGGCAATTCTATCGAAAACAGCGTCAGTCCAGGTTAGTTCCATTCAAATCATGCAAGTTAGAGTCCAAAACAAGGGCAAAAGAGTTTGGAAAAGTAGATACGATGGAGACGTATCAACTCTCCCAAGCTTAACCCATTGCTTGTCCTCAAGCAATTCAGTTGACAAACTGAAAGTGATAAAGAAAAACTTTTACAAACTCTGTTTGATCTTGTTGTTGCAAATATGTAAAGCCAACATTCATGTTTTCAGCATAGATTATGAACTAACCATATTCACAATAACATTTAGGTCTCATGTTTACTCATATCAATGGCATAATCAACTAGCGAGAGCAATGATAATAAATCTTGGATGACAACACTTTCTCAAAACAATCATGATATGGTATAACAAGAGGGTATCTCGCTAGCCCTTTCTGAGACCGCAAAACATAAATGTAGAGCACCCCTGAAGATCAAGGACTAACTAGACATTGTAATTCATGGTAAAAGAGATCCAGACACAGTCATACGCAATATAAATTAATAGCAATGCAAATAAATGACAGTGGTGCTCTCTAACTGATGCTTTTTATAAGAGGATGATGACTTAGCAATAAAAGTAAATAGATAGGCCCTTCGCAGAGGGAAGCAGGGATTTGCAAAGGTGCCAGAGCTCAAGTTTTTGAAATAGAGATAAATAATATTTTGAGCGGTGTGCTTTGATTGTCAACATAACAACCAATAGAGCTCGGTATCTTCCATGTTACATACATTATAGGCGGTTCCCAAACAGAATGGTAAAGTTTATACTCCCGCACCACCAACAAGCACACTCCACGGCTTGTCCGAAACAACGGGTACTGTCCAACTAACAGGACTCCTGGGGGAGCTTTGTTTGCAATTATATTTTGATTTGATTTGAGCATGGGACTAGGCATCCCGGTTACCAGCCATTTTCTCATGACTGATGAGCTGAGTCCACTCATCGTGAGAATAACCCACCTAGCATGGAAGACATTGATAGCCCTAGTTGGTACATGAGTGATTCGAGCATACAAAACAGATTATCATTTGAAGGTTTAGAGTTTGGCACTTGCAAATTACTTGGAACGACAGGTAAATACCGCATATAGGTGATGTCTACTATGCAACCTTCTTCTTGTAGATGTTGTTGGGCCTCCAAGTGCAGAGGTTTGTAGGACAGTAGAAAATTTCCCTCAAGTGGATGACCTAAGGTTTATCAATCCGTGGGAGGCGTAGGTTGAAGATGGTCTCTCTCAAACAACCCTGCAACCAAATAACAAAGAGTCTCTTGTGTCCCCACCACACCCAATACAATGGTAAATTGTATAGGTGCACTAGTTCCGCGAAGAGACGGTGATACAAGGGCAATATGGATGGTAGATATAGGTTTTTGTAATCTGAAAATATAAAAACAGCAAGGTAACAAGTGGTAAAAGTGAGCGTAAACGGTATTGCAATGCTAGGAAACAAGGCCTAGGGTTCATACTTTCACTAGTGCAAGTTCTCTCAACAATAATAACATAATTGGATCATATAACTATCCCTCAACATGCAACAAAGAGTCACTCCAAAGTCACTAATAGTGGAAAACAAACGAAGAGATTATGGTAGGGTATGAAACCACCTCAAAGTTATTCTTTCCAATCAATCCGTTGGGCTATTCCTATAAGTGTCACAAACAGCCCTAGAGTTCGTACTAGAATAACACCTTAAGACACAAATCAACCAAAACCCTAATGTCACCTAGATACTCCAATGTCACCTCAAGTATCCGTGGGCATGATTATACGATATGGATCACACAATCTCAGATTCATCTATTCAACCCACACATAGAACCTCAAAGAGTGCCCAAAAGTTTCTACCGGAGAATCAAGACGAAAACCTGTGCCAACCCCTATGCATAGGTTCATGGGCGGAACCCGCAAGTTGATAACCAAAACATACATCAAGTGAATCACGTGATATCCCATTGTCACCATAGATACGCACGGCAAGACATACATCAAGTGTTCTCAAGTCATTAAAGACTCAATCCGATAAGATTACTTCAAAGGAAAACTCAATCCATTACAAGAGAGTAGAGGGGAGAAGCAACATAAGATCCAACTATAATAGAAAAGCTCGCGATACATCAAGATCGTGCCAAATCAAGAACATGAGAGAGATCAAACACATAGCTACTGGTACATACCCTCAGCCCTGAGGCTGAACTACTCCTTCCTCGTCATGGAGAGCGCCGGGATGATGAAGATGGCCACCGGTGAGGGATCCCCCCTCCGGCAGGGTGCCGGAACAGGGTCCCGATTGAATTTTGGTGGCTATAGAGGCTTGCGGCGACGGAACTCCAGATCTATTCTGTTCCCAGAAGTTTTTAGGGTATATGGACATATATAGGCGGAAGAAGTACGTCAGGGGAGCCACGAGGGGCCCACGAGGGTGGAGGGCGCGCCTGGGGAGGGGGGAGGGCGCGCCCCTACCTCGTGGATTCCTCGTTGCTTCTTTGACGTGGACTCCAAGTCTCCCCGGGGTCTTTGCTTCCAAAAATAACTTCTCCAGAAGATTTCATTCCGTTTCGACTCCGTTTGATATTCCTTTTCTTCGAAACACTGAAACAAGGGAAAAAACAGGAACTGGCACTGGGCTCTGGGTCAATAGGTTAGTCCCAAAAGTAATATAAAAGTGGATAATAAAGCCCATAAACATCCAAGATAGATAATATAATAGCATGGAACAATCAAAAATTATAGATACATTGGAGACGCTTCAGCATCCCCAAGCTTAATTCCTGCTCGTCCTCGAGTAGGTAAATGATAAAAACAGAATTTTTGATGTGGAATGCTTCTTGGCATAATTTCAATGTAATTCTTCTTAATTGTGGTATAAATATTCAGATCCGAAAGATTCAAGACAAAAGTTTAATATTGACATAAAAATAATAATACTTCAAGCATACTAACTAAGCAATTATGTCTTCTCAAATTAAACATGACCAAAGAAAGTTATCCCTACAAAATCATATAGTTTGGCTATGCTCTATCTTCACCACACAAAATATTTAAATCATGCACAACCCCAATGACAAGCCAAGCAGTTGTTTCACTTTTTGACGTTTTCAAACTTTTTCAATCTTCACGCAATACATGAGCGTGAGCCATGGACATAGCACTATAGGTGGAATAGAATGGTGGTTGTGGAGAAGACAAAAAGGAGAAGATAGTCCCACATCAACTAGGCGTATCAACGGGCTATGGAGATGCCCATCAATAGATATCAATGTGAGTGAGTAGGGATTGCCATGCAACGGATGCATAGCGCTATAAGTATATGAAAGCTCAATAAAAGAAACTAAGTGGGTGTGCATCCAACTCGCTTGCTCACGAAGACATAGGGCATTTTGAGGAAGCCCATCATTGGAATATACAAGCCAAGTTCTATAATGTAAAATTCCCACTAGTATATGAAAGTGACAACATAGGAGACTCTCTATCATGAAGATCATGGTGCTACTTTGAAGCACTAGTGTGGTAAAAGGATAGTAGCATTGTCCCTTTTCTCTTTTTCTCTCATCATTTTTTGTTTTTTGGGCCTTTTCTCTTTTTTATGGCCTCTTTTTTTTCTTTTTCTTTTTATTTTTCGTCCGGAGTCTCATCCCGACTTGTGGGGGAATCATAGTCTCCATCATCCTTTCCTTATTGGGACAATGCTCTAATAATGATGATCATCAAACTTTTATTTTCTTACAACTCAACAATTACAACTCGATACTTAGAACAAAATATGACTCTATATGAATGCCTCCAGCGGTGTACCAGGTGTCCAATGAATCAAGAGTGACATGTATGAAATAATTATGAATGGTGGCTTTGCCACAAATACGATGTCAGCTACATGATCATGCAAAGCAATATGTAAATGATGGAGAGTGTCATAATAAACGGAACGGTGGAAAGTTGCATGGCAATATATCTCGGAATGGCTATGGAAATGCCATGATAGGTAGGTATGGTGGCTGTTTTGAGGAAGGTATATGGTGGGTGTATGATACCGGTGAAAGGTGCGCGGTATTAGAGAGGCTAGCAATGGTGGAAGGGAGAGAGTGCGTATAATCCATGGACTCAACATTAGTCATAAAGAACTCATATACTTATTGAAAAAATCTACAAGTTATCAAAGCAAAGTATTACGCGCATGCTCCTAGGGGGATAGATTGGTAGGAAAAAACCATCGCTCGTCCCCGACCGCCACTCATAAGGAAGACAATCAATAAATAAATCATGCTCCGACTTCATCGCATAACGGTTCACCATACGTGCATGCTACGGGAATCACAAACTTTAACACAAGTATTTCTCAAATTCACAACTACTCAACTAGCATGACTCTAATATCACCATCTTCATATCTCAAAATAATTATCAAGTATCAAACTTCTCATAGTATTCAACACACTCATAAGAATTTTTACTAATCTTGAATACCAAGCATATTAGGATTGTTTAAGCAAATTACCATGCTATTTAAGACTCTCAAAATAATCTAAGTGAAGCATGAGAGATCAAAAGTTTCTATAAAACAAATCCACCACCGTGCTCTAAAAGATATAAGTGAAGCACTAGAGCAAACGACAAACTACTCTGAAAGATATAAGTGAAGATCAATGACTAGTCGAATAATTATGCAACTATGTGAAGACTCTCTCATTTAAGAATTTCACATCGTGGTATTTTATTCAAACAGCAAGCAAAACTAAAGAAAATAAAATGATGCTCCAAGCAAAACACATATCATGTGGTGAATAAAAATATAGCTCCAAGTAAAGTTACCGATGAACGAAGACGAAAGAGGGGATGCCTTCAGGGCATCCCCAAGCTTAGGCTCTTGGTTGTCCTTGAATATTACCTTGGGGTGCCTTGGGCGTCCCCAAGCTTAGGCTCTTGCCACTCCTTATTCCGTAGTCCATCAAATCTTTACCCAAAACTTGAAAACTTCACAACACAAAACTCAACAGAAAACTAGTAATCTCCGTTAGCGAAAGAAAACAAAACACCACTTCAAGGTACTGTAATAAACTCATTCTTTATTTATATTGGTGTTAAACCTAATCTATTCCAACTTCTCTATGGTTTATAAACTATTTTATTAGCCATAGCAAAATAAGCAAGCAACACATGAAAAACAAAATCTGTCAAAAACTGAACAGTCTGAAGTAATCTGTAACTAAAGCAAACTTCTGGACCTCCAAAAATTCTAAAATAAATTGGTGGACCTGAGGAATTTTTCTAGTAATCATCTGCAAAAAGAATCAACTAAATAGCGCTCTCCAGTAAAAAGTTTTAGCTAATCTCGTGAGCGCTAAAATTTCTATTTTTTACAGCATGATCACAAAGACTTCACCCTAGTCTTCCCAAAGGTTCTACTTGGCACAAACACTAGTTAAAACACAAAACCACATCTAAACAGAAGCTAGATGGATTATTTATTCCTAAACAGAACCAAAAATCAAGAAACTAAAATAAAATTGGGTTGCCTCCCAACAAGCGCTATCGTTTAACGCCCCTAGCTAGGCATGATGGTTTCAATGATGCTCACATAAAACATAAGAATTGGAACATAAAGAGAGAATCATGAAGAATATGACCAGCACATTTAAGTATGACCCACTTCCTATGCATAGGGATTTTCTGAGCAAACAACTTATGGGAACAATAATCAACTAGCATAGGAAGGTAAAACAAGCGTAACTTGAAGATTTTAAGCACATAGAGAGGAAACTTGTTATTATGGCAATTCCTACAAGCATACATTCCTCCCTCATAATAATTTTCAGTAGCATAATGAATGAATTCAACAATATAACCAGCACCTAAAGCATTCTTTTCATGATCTACTTGCATAGAAATTTTACTACTCTCCACATAAGCAAAATTCTTCTCATTCGGAATAGTGGGAGCATCATAAGAGACTTGAATACTATAAATTGTTTCCACATTAAAAGAGTAATGTTCAAAAAAGGGTAATCATAATCATGACAAGTTTCATAAATATAATCATCACTACTTTTTATAGCATAAGTTTCATCACAATAATCATCATAAGTAGCAACTTTGTTCTCATCATAATCATTTGAAACCTCTTCCGAAATAGTGGATACATCACTAAATAAAGTCATGACCTCTCCAAATCCACTTTCATAATTATCACAATAAGATTCAACATCCTCCAATATTATGGGATCACTACTTCCTAAAGTTGACACTCTTCCAAACCCACTTTCATCAATATAATCATCATAAGTACGAGGCATGCTATCATCATTATTAATTTGCATATCAAAACTTGGGAGACTAAAAATATCATCTTCATTAAACGTAGCATCCCCAAGCTTGGGACAAACATTAATTGCAGCAAATATATTCTCAAAAACATCATCTTCATCAAACATAGCATCCCCAAGCTTGGGCCTTTTCATATCATAAGCATTATCACTCTCATCATTAATAGTATGGATAGCACCAATAGTATAGCAATTATCATATTGTTCCAAGCAAGTGCCAAAAAGATTTTCAAGATCATAAGAAGTATCATTATCTTCCCAATCATAATCATCACAACAAGCGATAGGCATAACAAGATCATCATCAAGTGCATCATCTTCCACAATTATTTTTGATTCATTTTCATGAGGCACAACAATAATAGGAGCAACATTATTTGGGAGGGATACCTTTTTACCTCTCTTCCTTTTTCTTTTCTTCTTCTTCACCACATCATGTGTGGGTTCAATCCTTTTTTTGGAGCTCCTTATTAATGAGATTGGTTGAATAGAAGGCTCATCCTTGTTACATGATTCATCATAAGAAATAATAGGAGGATATTGGGAAGTCTCTTCCCTTTCATTAGTATTCTCTTCATCTTCTATTTGTTTTATTTTCTTTATGTAATTGGCAATATAAGGATTTTCAATGCAATTCACCGCACAATACATATAAATCTCTTCTAGATCAATATCGAGGAATTTCTCAAGGTTATATTCTGGAATATGCTTAGTTTGACGTTTCATTTCTTCATAACCCAAAAGCAAACTAAGTTCATTATGATGTGCAAGGGAAATCAAGTCATCACAATTTTTGGACATGATTCGATCATGAAACAATTTGCAATTAATATTTAAATGACCATGTTCATTGCAAAGTTCACAGTGCAGTAAAGATATTTTAAATTTTCAGCACTCACATTTAGCCTTTCTTGCAACCATTTAGTTTCTAAGTACTTATGCCTCTTGCAATATCTATCTTCCCTATTTGGTGTGTATTTGCAAACCCAATGCACTCCACAAAAATTGACATGTTTATAGGAGACATTTTCATCATAACTAGTGCAATCATCATTAGTACTATGGGTATTCAAAGAATTCATACTAACAACATTGCAATTATGCTCATCATTCACATATTTTATGCCAAGAATTCTATGTAATTCTTCTTCTAGCACTTTGGCACAATTTTCCTTTCCATCATACTCACGAAAGATATTAAAAAGATGAAGCGTATGAGACAAACTTAATTCCATTTTTTTGTAGTTTTATTTTATAAACTAAACAAGTGCTAAAACAAGAAACAAAAAGATTCGATTGCAAGATCTAAAGATATACCTTCAAGCACTCACCTCCCGACGCGGCGCGGAAAAGAGCTCGATGTCTACTACGCAACCTTCTTCTTGTAGACGTTGTTGGGCCTCCAAGTGCAGAGGTTTGTAGGACAGTAGAAAATTTCCCTCAAGTGGATGACCTAAGGATTATCAATCCGTGGGAGGCGTAGGTTGAAGATGGTCTCTCTCAAACAACCCTGTAACCAAATAACAAAGAGTCTCTTGTGTCCTCAACACACCCAATACAATGGTAAATTGTATAGGTGCACTAGTTCGGCGAAGAGACGGTGATACAAGGGCAATATGGATGGTAGATATAGGTCTTTGCAATCTGAAAATATAAAAACGGTATTGCAATGCTAGGAAACAAGTCCTAGGGTTCGTACTTTCACTAGTGCAAGTTCTCTCAACAATAATAACATAATTGGATCATATAACTATCCCTCAACATGCAAAAAAGAGTCACTCCAAAGTCACTAATAGTGGAGAACAAACGAAGATATTATGGTAGGGTACGAAACCACCTCAAAGTTATTCTTTCCAATCAATCCGTTGGGCTATTCCTATAAGTGTCACAAACAACCCTAGAGTTCGTACTAGAATAACGCCTTAAGACACAAATCAACCAAAACCCTAATGTCACCTAGATACTCCAATGTCACCTCAAGTATCCGTGGGCATGATTATACGATATGCATCACACAATCTCAGATTCATCTATTCAACCAACACATAGAACCTCAAAGAGTGCCCCAAAGTTTCTACCGGAGAATCAAGACGAAAACGTGTGCCAGCCCCTATGCATAGGTTCATGGGCGGAACCCGCAAGTTGATCACCAAAACATACATCAAGTGAATCACGTGATATCCCATTGTCACCATAGATACGCACGGCAAGACATACATCAAGTGTTCTCAAGTCATTAAAGACTCAATCCGATAAGATTACTTCAAAGGGAAAACTCAATCCATTACAAGGGAGTAGAGGGGGAGAAGCAACATAAGATCCAACTATAATAGCAAAGCTCGCGATACATCAAGATCGTGCCAAATCATGAACACGAGAGAGAGAGAGAGAGAGGTCAAACACATATCTGCTGGTACATACCCTCCTCATCATGGAGAGCGCCTGGATGATGAAGATGGACACCGGTGAGGGATCCCCCCTCCGGCAGGGTGCCGGAACAAGGTCCTGATTGACTTTTGGTGGCTATATAGGCTTGCGGCGGCGGAACTCCAGATCTATTCTGTTCCCCGAAGTTTTTAGGGTATATGGATATATATAGGCGGAAGAAGTACGTCAGGGGAGCCACGAGGGTGGAGGGCGTGCCCCCCTACCTCGTGGCTTCCTCGTTGCTTCTTTGAAGTGGACTCCAAGTCTCCCCGGTTGCTTTCCTTCCAAAAATAACTTCTCCAGAAGATTTCATTCCGTTTTGACTCCGTTTGATATTTCTTTTCTTCGAAACACTGAAACAAGGGAAAAAACAGGAACTGGCACTGGGCTCTGGGTCAATAGGTTAGTCCCAAAAGTAATATAAAAGTGGATAATAAAGCCCATAAACATCCAAGATAGATAATATAATAGCTTGTAACAATCAAAAATTATAGATACGTTGGAGACGTATCAATAGGAAGGTATGGTGGACTCATATGGAACAACTTTGGGTTTATGGAAGTGGATGCACAAGCAGTATTCCCGCTTAGTACAAGTGAAGGCTAGAAAAACGACTGGGAAGCGACCAACTAGAGAGCGATAACAGTCATAAACATGCATTGTGATTAACCAACATTGAATGCAAGCATGAGTAGGATATAAATCACCATGAACATAAATATCGTGGAGGATATGTTGATTTTGTTTCAACTACATGCATGAACAACTGCCAAGTCAAGCCACTCGAATCATTCAAAGGAGGATACCATCCTATCATACTACATCACAACCATTTTAATTTCCATGTTGGCACGCAAGGTAAACCATTATAAATTCCTAGCTAATTAAGCATGGCATGAGTAACTATAATCTCTAATTGTCATTGCAAACATGTTTCATTCATAATAAGTTGAATCAGAAACTACGGACTAATCATATTTACAAAAACAAGATAGGTCGAGTTCATACCAGCTTTTCCTCATCTCAATCATTTCATCATATATCGTAATTATTGCCTTTCACTTGCACAACCAAACGGTGTGGATAACAATAATAGTGCACGTGCATTGGACTGAGCTGGAATCTGCAAACTTTTATTCAAAGGAGAAGACAAGGTAATATGGGCTCTTTGTTAGATCAACAATAATACATATGTGAGCCACTCAACAAGTTCATCGTGGTCTTCTCCTCTCGACCCCCGAAGAAAATAAAATAATTTCAAAGAAACACACAAAAATATTTTTGGAGTTTTTGTTTTTCTGAAGGAAGTAAAACAAGAACGAGAAAAACTATTTACACGGGAAAGCTCCCAACAAGCAAAAGAAGAATGAGAAATCTTTTTGGGTTTTCTTTTAATATTACAACTAAGAAATAATAGAAATTAAAGTAACTATAACTATTTTTTTATTTTTCTTAGGGTTTTTCAAACACACAAGAAGAAATCGAGAAAAAGAAATAAACTAACATGGTAATACAATGAAAAAGTATGAACACCGACAACTGAAATGAGTGTGTGAACATGAATGTAATGTCGGTGATAAATACGTACTCCCCCAAGCTTAGGCTTTTGGCCTAAGTTGGTCTAGGCCCATGGATCAAAGTGGCCCTCTCCGGTGTACTGAGGAGGATCCTGGGGGTTCCACTGGTTAGCGAGGCCCTGTGGCTCCCACTGATAAACAGACTCCTGATATGGATGAGGTGATGGCTCTGGCTCAGGAGCTGGGGAACGCGTCCCCTCCCAGTATGCATGAATGTCCGAGGTAAAACAAAGTACCTGCCTGAATGAATATCGAACAAAGTAGGTGCAGGCAAGGTAATAATCTGAAAAGTATCCTCGCTAAATATCAAGTTATAAATGAGTCTCTTCCCCTCATCATAGCGAATAAACTTATGTGCTACCATGCTTTCATAATCTAAGTATATAGTGGGTAGCAGTTTCTCCTCTTTTTCATGGTGCCTAATGGGTATCTCGAAGCGTCTAGTAAGGCGAGAGGCGAAGATACCTCCGAAAATAGGTCCCTTTGTACGGTTTAAACTCATCTATTTAGCAACCATAGCGCCTAAACTAAAAGTTTTATCAGGAAGTAAAAGCATGGTGCAAAATGGTAAGGTCATCAGGAGCACTAAGGCCTCCACTCTCCCCACAACCAATTAAACATCTCCCAGCAAACAATGAGTAGTAGCGCAAAACAGGAAAATGTAAACTAGTCGCTCTCACTTCCGACACCCTTCTCCTTTCCCCTACGGTGACTTCAACAATAAAATCTTCCACATCTCTAGGAAGTGGTTCCTCGACTCTACCCTCATAAGGTAATTTACAAACCTCACACAAGTCATAAAGCGTCATATCCTTATGCTCATCATATAAGTGAAACTCTACCATGGGTGGTGATCTCCTAGCATGAAAATGAACATTTTGCACGAAAGTATTAGTGAGTAGGAGATACTGATCACACTGGTCGAGGAGGAAGTCGGTGATGCCTGCATTCTCAGCCAAATAATAGAAATCCTCATAAATTCCGGCCACCTGTAAGAATGCATCACATGGCCATTCACACAGCCGAATCTCCGCAGCGCGAGGAAGGTTGTACTTGGGCTTCTCCTTATCCTCATTTTCCTTTTCCTTTGAACCGCGGCTCGAGGAACCTCTCAACAATCTCCTCATCATTTTATTCCTCTGAAAATTTCTGAAATTTTTAGTGACTCAAAATAAAAGTGAACCAAACTCAACAAGATTGATAGCAACTACTCCTACAAGTGCCTAGAGGCTATATCATGCATCAAAACTACTTTGGACCTTATAAATTTGACATGCAAGCTCAAGAACAAGGTCACCACAGCAGGAAAAATTTGCAATAAATAAAGCACTAGAACAAAAACTAATTGGACCATTGGAGGAGTCACATACCGAAGAACAATCCCCCAAAACAGTTTTGCGAATGAAGCTTTGAGCAAGGAGATCGAAAATGGCAGCAAAATGAGCAATAACACAAGTTTGAGCTATGGGATGATTTTTTCTGGAGAAAGACAGAGTGGATGGGTGCTGGAATAAGTGGAGGGGGGCACGTGGGGCCCACAAGGTTGGCGGGCGCGCCCTCCACCCTCGTGGCCAACTGGTGAGCCCCCTTGGTGTGTTCTTAGTGCCAGAAATTCTCAAATATTCTATAAAAAATCATACTAAATTTTCAGGGCATTTGGAGAACTTTTATTTATGGGACATTTTTTATTTCATGGATAATTCATAAAACAGACATAAAATAATATTTTTGCTTTATTTAATCTAAATAACAGAAAGTAAAAGGTGGGTACAGAAAGTTGTGCCTTCTAAAGTCATCCATCTCATGCTCATCAAAAGGAATCCATTAACAAGGTTGATCAAGTCTTATTAACAAACTTCTTCTGAATGACATGAAACCGGAGAATTTTTGAATAACACTAGGTTACCTCAACGTGGATATGCATGTCCCCTACAATAAGAATATCATATTTATTTTTGACAGTAGGAAGAGGAAATTCAAAACCTCCAATAGTAATAGTTGAAAATTTTCCAATAGAATTGATACTATGAACTTGAGGTTGTTTCTTCGGAAAGTGTACCGTATGCTCATTACCATTAACATGAAAAGTGACATTGCCTTTGTTGCAATCAATAACATCCCCTGCAGTTTTCAAAAAGGGTTTACCAAGGATAATCGACATACTATCGTCCTGGGGAATATCAAGAATAATAAAGTCCATTAAGATAGTAACGTCTGCAACCACAATAGGCACATCCTCACAAATACCGATGGGTATAGCAGTTGATTTATCAACCATTTGCAAATAGATTTCAGTAGGTTTCAACTTATCCAATTCAAGTCTGCGATATAAAGAGAAAGGCATGACTCTAACACCGGCTCCAAGATCACATAAAGCAGTTTTTACATAGTTTCTTTTAATGGAGCATGGTATAGTTGGTACTACTGGATCTCCAAGTTTCTTTTGTATTCCACCATTAAAAGTATAATTAGCAAGCATGGTGGAAATTTCAGCCTCCGGTATCTTTCTTTTATTAGTAACAATATCTTTCATATACTTAGCATAAGGAGGCATTTTAAGCATATCAGTCAAACGCAAATGCAAAAAGATAGGTCTAATCATTTCAGCAAAGCGCTCAAAATCCTCATCATCCCTTTACTTGGATGGCTTAGGAGGAAAGGGCATGGGTTTTTGAACCCATGGTTCTCTTTCTCTACCATGTTTCCTAGCAGTGAAGTCTCTCTTATCATAACGTTGATTCTTTGATTGTGGGTTATCAAGATCAACAGCAGGTTCAATCTCTACATCATTATCATTACTAGGTCGAGCATCAACATGAACATCATTATTAACATTATCACTAGTATCATGTTCATCACCAGATTGTGTCTCAGCATCAGAAATAGAAATATCATTGGGATTCTCGGGTGTGTCTATAACAGGTTCACTAGCATGCAAAGTCCTATCAGTTTTCCTTTTCTTTTGATTACTAGGACTAGGTGCATCAATATTAATTCTCTGAGAATCTTGCTCAGAATACAAAGGTTCTGGGTCATTTTACCACCTATAGTCATAACCCTAACAACATTATCATTATTCTTACTATTCAACTCATTGAGCAAATCATCATGTGCCTTCAGTACTTGTTCTACTTGAGTTGTAACCATGGAAGCATGTTTACTAATAAGCTTAAGATCATTAACAGTTCTACTCATATAATCACCCAAGTGGTCAAGCATGTAAGCATTAATTTTCAATTGTCTACTAACATAAGCATTGAAAATTTCTTGTTTAACTATAGAATTATCAAACTCATCCAAGCATTGACTAGCAGACTTATTATGAGGAATATTACCTTCATCAAATCTATGGAGAGATTTTACCTCTACTACCTGTGTCGGGTTTTCAAGACCATGTATTTCTTCAATAGGCGGTAAATTCTTAACATCTTCAGCTTTAATACCTTTTTCTTTCATAGATTTCTTTGCCTCTTGCATATCTTCACGACTGAAAATAGGATACCCCTTTTCTTTGGAGTTGGCTTAGGAGTTGGTTTAGGAAGTGCCCAATCATTATCATTACTCAATATGTTATTCAATAGCAATTCAGCTTGATCAACAGTTGGTTCCCTGAAAACACAACCAACACAACTATCCAGGTGGTCTCTGGAAGCATCGGTTAGTCCATTATAAAAGATATCCAGTATTTCATTTTTCTTGAGAGGATGATCAGGCAAAGCATTAAGCAATTGGAGAAGCCTCCCCCAAGCTTGTGGTAGACTCTCTTCTTAAATTTGCACAAAGTTAAATATTTCCCTTAGGGCAACTTGTTTCTTATGAGCAGGAAAATATTTTTGAGAGAAGTAGTATATCATATCCTGGGGACTACGCACACAACCAGGAGCAAGATAATTAAACCATAACTTAGCATCACCCTTTAACGAGAAAGGAAACAATTTGAGAATATAGTAATAGTGAAATTTTTCCTCATGAGCAAATAGGGTGGCTATATCATCCAATTTAGTAAGATGTGCCACAACAGTTTCAGATTCGTAACCATAGAAAGGACCAGATTCAACCAAAGTAATTAACTTAGGATCAACAGAGAATTCATAATCCTTATCAGTAACAAAGATAGGTGAAGTAGCAAAATTAGGATCATATTTCATTCTAGCATTCAAGGATTTTTCTTTCAGCTTAGCTAACAGTTTCTTAAGATCTTCTCTATCATTGCAAGAAAAGAAGTCTCTAGCAGTTTCTTCATCCATAACATAACCCTCAGGTACAACAGGCAATTCATATCTAGGGGGAATCATAATCTTTAGTTTCAATAACATCATCAGTTTCAATAATTTCATTCTCTCTAACCCTGGCAAGTTGCTCATCAAGAAATTCACCTAGTGGCACTGTATTATCAAGCAGAGAAGTAGTTTCATCATAAGCATCATGCATAGCAAAAGTGGCATCATTAATAACATGCAACATATCAGAATCAATAGCGGGTGTAGGTGTCGCAAGTTTACTCAAAACAAAAGGTGAATCAAGTGCAGAGCTAGATAGCTTTTCCTTACCTCCCCCGTAGTCGAGGGAAAAATCTTAGTTCTTTGATCTTTCAAATTCCTCATAGTGACCAACAGATATAAATCCCAAGTGACTCAGAGAATAGAGCTATGCTCCCCGGCAACGGCGCCAGAAAAAGGTCTTGATAACCGACAAGTATAGGGGATCGCAATAGTTTTCGAGGGTAGAGTATTCAACCCAAATTTATTGATTCGACACAAAGGGAGCCAAAGATTATTCTCAAGTATTAGCAGCGGAGTTGTCAATTCAACCACACCTGAAAGACCATCGGTGAAAATATTCTAGCACCTGATGATTCTCGGTCCATGGCTGCAAGCGATGAAGAAAATCTGAAAACTCCCCAGGAAACATTTCCCATGTTCCCTGATGAATATGGCCCAAATGGTCCTGCATTAAATGAGCAGCTTCATATTTCGACGCTAGCATTCTTTGGGACAAGTCTGTATGAAGGAGAAAGGACTTCTATATCACC
Organism: Aegilops bicornis; assembly: GCA_021605145.1. Taxonomy (NCBI): domain Eukaryota; kingdom Viridiplantae; phylum Streptophyta; class Magnoliopsida; order Poales; family Poaceae; genus Aegilops; species Aegilops bicornis. The sequence continues at coordinate 580,500,796 of CM038675.1, forward strand.
CATGTTTTGGACAGAAGAACAGGCTGTCTATTATGCCCGAATTTTATTCGGCAAGAATTGGGTTTTCAATCACAAGATATTAAACATTGCTGAGCTTGAAGAATTACCCTACTTCCACAATGCCATCGAGCATTTTGAACATGCATTCCTAAAGGGATTTCTTCGATTCAATCATGGACGGAATTGAGAGGTAATCCATCAGTTCTATGCCACTCTGTACATCTTAGGAGAACTTGGAGATAGCTCTACATGGATCCTCGAATGGATTACAGGAAGGAAGAAGATCAAATCCTCGGCAGATCAATTTTTAGCCCTGTTAAATCTTCCTTGGTGTGAGTTTGAAAAAGATCGAGAACACAGGCTGCACTACTAGGAAGTGTCCAAAGCACAACATCACAAGTTGATGTACCCCAAGCTGGTTGGCGATGAATTAATGCATGGAAATAGATCCTAAGAAGTTGTCCTATGAAAACCAAGTGATGATTTATGTCCTATGCAATTCTCTCACACCAACGAACAGACCATATTCTATCAATGGCATCATGGGAAATGCTCTTCTGGCCATCTCTCAAGGAATTCGGCTCGATGTTCCAGATATATTCATTCGCAACTTTGCTTGTTTTGCTGATAGCCCTCAATCATTAAAGCCATGTGCCCCTTGGATCATGTATGCAATTGAGTAGCTCATTGATGAAAAATTCTTCTGCCCTCATGTTTCGAAGGTTTTCATGCCACCAGTTCGTGACACGCTCCGTATGGTGAAGGATATTGGCAAAGGAAAGGCACCTGTTGATGCTGTCGGCACTGCGTCTGCATCTAAAACCGCTCCAAAAGTTAAGAAAGCCAAGGTTGAAATCCCTGGTGAAGAAAATCCATCTCTGTATGAAATTTGCATTTGCACACAACAAGCATTAGAAACTCACATCAAGCTCGATCAAAAGGAAAAGCTGGAGTTGATGACCGAGCTAAATCCGCTTCATAATTATGCTCGCCAAACCATTCTGTATGAGAAGGTGGCAAAGAAGCTCTCCTGGACTCTTCTAAGGCAACATTATTCTCGCAAGCAGCTGGCTGCCAAGGGCATCATGGAAGAATATGACTATCTGGATTTTTTTGCTGTTCCTCGCATCAGAAGGCAAACCCCTGTGGTCCTTCAACATTCTGCATCAACTGACTTGTTGTTTGTCGGACCTGATGATAAAATTGAAGACAAAGCTGCAACACTCATCACACCATGATAACCCACAAGTATAGGGGATCGCAACAGTTTTCGAGGGAAGAGTATTCAACCCAAATTTATTGATTCGACACAAGGGGAGCGAAAGAATATTCTCAAGTATTAGCAGCTGAGTTGTCAATTCGACCACACCTGAAAGACTTAATATGTGCAGCAAAATATTTAGTAGCAAAGTAGTATGGAAGTAACAGTAATGGTGGCAAAAGTAACAGTAGTAGTTTTGTAGCAATTGTAATAGTGGCAACGGAAAAGTAACAAAGAAAAGATCAATATGAAACAAGCTCGTAAGCAATGGATCGATGATGGATAATTATGCTGGATGGCATTCATCATGCAACAGTTATAAAATAGGGTGAAACAGAACTAGCTCCAATTCATCAATATAATGTAGTCATGTAATCCGAATATAGTGATGCGTGCTTATGGAAAAGAACCTGCATGACATCTTTTGTCTTACCCTCCCGTGACAGCGGGGTCCTCACTACAAAAAAAATACACTTCCGTGATGATACGTGTTTGTCACAGTAGGTCACGTTTTTTGTCATGCATGTACATCCATGACAAATTTATGACAGAATCAAGATAGTCATACATGTGCTGTCGTAGAAGTGTTCAATTACATTACCAAAATTATCATCACGGAAGTGTCCACTTCCATGTCGATAAATCGCGCGTCACAGAAGTGCTTTCGTCAAGGGTGACCGACACGTGGCATCCACCGTAACGGAACACAGTTAAGCTATCGGGTCGGGTTTTGGATCCGATAACCCGTTAACAGCCCCGACCAATGGGGATTTTCCACGTGTAAAATCATCATTGGCTGGAGGAAACACGTGTCGGCTCACCGTTGGGACAGATGTCATCCGCTCATTGGACCGAAGGCGCCTATGATACGGTGACACGTGGCACGGCCCAACAGAGGCCCATTCCTGTTAAAAGGCCGACCCGTTTAACTTGGTCAAAAGGTGGCGGGCCGGCCCACGGAAAGCCAGTTAACGGCCTGTTCGCATATAGCCCATTTACAGCCCGCTAACCCAGGGCCCGTTACGCCCTATCCGAATTAGGCCTAGTAGCGTCATCTGGACCGTCCAATATGATTCCAGTCCGTTTTTACTTCCGGCCCATGTGTGGCCGATGACTTCTTTCGGCCCATATGAGGCCCTTTGTAACTCTTGGCCCATTAACGGCCCGTGGTGAAAGCGGCCCGTAATGAGCGGTGTATCACTTTATACCCATTAACGGCTCGTTATTCTATTGGGCGTTTCCAGCCCAAAGTTATCTTCGGCCTTCTCGGGGCCCATTGATTCTTGGGCTCATTTGCAACATTCGATTACATCTGACCCGTTACAGTCATTTTCTGCTTGTGGGCCAAATTCAGCCCGTCGTTACAGTCGGCCCATTTGCGGACCGTTAATACGTTGGGCCATTTGCATGTTAAAAAAAACCCGTTGGGCTGTTTTCATAGAGTTATCAAATATGGCCTATTAACGGCCCGTTATGGTCCACGAATTGTACGGCCCATGATTGGCAAAATGATGATACACCCCGTAGAAGGCCCTTTGGATCTACGGCCCGTATGAGGCCCATGGATCTACGGCGCATAGAAGGACCATGGGTCGTACGGCCCGTAGAAGGCCCATGGACCCTAAGGCCCGTATAGAAGGCCGATGGATCCTACGGCCCGTATAGAAGGCCGATGAATCCTACGGCCGGACGAAGGCCCATGGATCATATGGCCTGCAGGAGGCCCATGGTTACAACGATCAGGTGTGTTGGCATGATTATTTTGGCCTAGTTACCAAAAATAGGCTATTGTGGCCACTAGAAAAACACAGAAAAAGAACTGCAGTGACTACAAGAAAACAACTAAACAAGACAATAATGAAATAAATAAGCAAGCAATTAAGGCTAGCCTATTATCGCTATTACACATATTACATCCATTGGGCATCAAAGTTCGCCACCAGTGCAAATATAGGGAACAAAGCAGCATATTACATACATTGGCCGTCTAAATTGGCCACAAGTGCAAATTAACGTGTCAGTAAAACTAGAGCATAACTGAAACAACGGAAGAGCTCAAGAAATGTTATCTGGGTATCCACCATGGCAATAAGCTTAGCAAGCTGATTAGCTTTGTCCTGTTTGGCGCTAAAATCCTCCAACGCTTCTCGTTGCACGGAAAGTATGCATCTGAATGCTCCGAGGGACTTCCATGATCCTTCCGCTTCTTGTCGCAAAGACGGCTGATCGATGTCTTCGAGCTTGTAGTTGAGACTCAAGAAACCGAACTGATTCAGACAGTGAGTTTGAATAGCTTGTGCAAGCGGTAGTGGCTAGTAACTCGAACACTAAACCAAGACAGGACTTTGGGGTTGTCTCGCTGTCTTCAAGACAGTCTTCCTTAGCTGTTTTATCAGCTTTGTTGGAGACCAACAAGGATGTGTCACTATCCTGAACCTTATCTGCATTACTTCCTTTACCATTGCTTAATAAGGCACTCTTCCCCAATATTACATCGACATTCTAAAAGAAGAAACAAGCAGACACATAACAAGTTTAGCATGTACTAGTATATGAAACTCATTTTGGTGAACCAGTTCATTTGTAAGGTGGACAGGATTAAACTACCAAGTCTTCTATTGCCAAGTACTAGTACATAATAAAAGCATCAAACAAACATATATCTATGTCCTATGGTCCTTTGCATTGTCTTGCCAAATCAAAATAGAGACACGGTTCAAATCATATTAGTTCAAGACAAAGCAGCAGTGAAAGAATACAAAGCGTGGGAAACTACACGGCACAACATGATTTCACATGGGTACCACGGGTCTACATGTACAACAACACTATTGGCTCTGTTGTGATGCTAGTAATGTGCATGATAGGAAAGTCAACTGTATACACAATTGAAATTGAAATCAAAAGAGCTATTGATAAGAGCAAACCTGTTAAAGAAACATGCGTGAACATACCGACTGTGCCATTGGAGTTTCGATTGGATCCTTCAATTTAAAAATAAGTTTGTATCAAGAAATCTGATGATACAAGAGCAAAGCAAGCATAGTTAAAAAAGGCGGCGCCTATGCGAAGCGCTTAAGCGCGCCCTAGGCTCTAGGCGTTAGCAAAACTCATTGCGCATTACTACGCTTAATACATGCATAGCTGCGCATAAGCATGCGCTTTGGTCGATAATCGCAAGGCGGTGGCAAAACGCACAATTAACGCCTAAGCGCTTTTTTGAACTATGATAGCAATGGAATCTTAAATTAGAACAGTTGTTGTTCAGGTTTAGGCACTTGTTCTACATGAGCAGTACAATAAGAGCCTTAAAGAATATAATACTTAAAAATAGAAAATGAGCTCATAGACCTTACCACATTCTTGGTTTGGGACTAATCTGAACATGGCGTTCCCGGTCATAAATCCGATAAATGTGTCTCGGGAGAGCGTAAGGAATTTGATGAGTTTCTTTGCCGGTGAAGTACGTTTTCTTGAGTAATTCCTATCGCCACCAAGCATTCTTGAAAATAGCGAGAGGTATTAGCACAGGTTACCTCATCCACGAGTTTCCAAATCGGTCCTTCTCTCTGAGAAAAATGGGAAAATTTGCTGTATTATAACCATCATGGAGGTAGGATGTATGGGAATGAAGCAAAGTAATTGCCATGATTAACATTACTTACACATAACTCTGGACAAACACCTACAAGCGGCATTTTCCTTCATCTTGAGTATAATATTTCCAAGATGGGAAGATACGCTTTACGATTTAACAACATCAAATGTGATAGATGCTAAACTCACGACTAGTGGTTGTGCTTCCTCCACAGGAATAGGCGTACTAACCGGTGGAGTTGGGGTTCACCGTGATAATCTTGGCCCTTTGGGCCTGGAGCTGCCTTACTAGCTGTAAGTGCATCTAGTGCCACCCCTAGTTGGTTTTGGAGTATTGACGACAAATGTGGTTGAGGACTAATGCGTTTGTGAGAATTGCGGGATACTTGAGTTGTGTCCCTCATTGATTCGATTTACCTACGGAGATGACCCCTAAAATGTATGAAGACATTGGCGACAATGGTGGTATGTGAAGATATTCACATTGAAGACTATGACATGAGAAGACATTGAGTGAAGACTATGGAGCGAAAGGCTGTGTCGTTTCGTTTTTCCTTTTCTTCTTTGTTGAGTCGTAGGAACCACCGTCTTTGTTAAGTGGGGTCCAAGTGATCATAGTCGAGAATGGTAGTGATGCTCAACCCAAATCCTATGTCTTGAGCGAAGACAATGAGAGCAAAACTTATCGAGCTGGATGAGTCGACTTTGCTTGTATCCCAAGTAAAGTTGCCGTGTGTGTTTGAAATCGACCGTTGGAACACGTGTCAGTTCCTTAGTGACCCAGGGTCATTTCGGACATATCAGGTCGGGTTGCCTAGTGGCTATAAATAGCCCACCCCCTACACCATAAATTGGTGGCTGCTTAGAGTTAGTGCACGGCTTTTGTCGTTCGAGAGAAACTCACCTCGAAGCCTTTGAGAGAGAGAAATCCTTGCGAGGACAAAGCCCAAACACCTAGAGCCAAAGAGTGTTAGGCATCACGAAGTCTTTACATGCATGTGACACGAAGACTTATTACACTTGAGGACTGTGAATCCTCCGGCCGGTTAGGCGTCGCGTTCTGAGCATCCAAGAGTCATTGTGGATTGCGGTGAGCCTTGATCTGTGAAGGTTCGGAAGTCTACCTTGAAGACTTACGAGTGATTGGGCGAGGACTGTGTGTCCCTTAGCTCAAGGGGAATAAGGTGAAGACGCGGTCTTCTGAGTTGAATCTCAGCCTCCCTAACCAGATGTACAGTTGTCACAGCAACTGGAACTGGTCCAACAAATCCTGTGTCTTCAACAAGTGACTAGTTCTATCTTCTCCCTCACTTTACTTAGAGTTTGTCTTCGTGAAGTCATTGCCTATTTGTCATACCTGTTTGACTTCATTGTTTGACTACTTTTGTTGATTGGCTTCTCACTATCTTCCATCTTGATCCTACTACCAAGCTGCTATTAGTCTTGTACTTTCACGTTATTGCATACTTGACTATGGTTTGCTTGTTGTAGTTTATCTTCCGCTGCATATCAATTAGGTCATTTCTATTGTTTGTCTTCGAAACATCCATATTCTGAATACTTTCATAAAATACGCCTATTCACCCCCCCTCTAGTCGATAACTAGCACTTTCGATTGGTATCGAACAAGGTACTCCCTTGTTACGTGTGATTCAGTTTAACCACAGGTTTTAGCTATGTCATTTGCAGGGATAATCAAAGTCTCCGCTGCTTGCCCGTGTTCGATGGGCCTGACTATCCCTCTTGGAAGAATAAGATGTGCATGCATCTTGAAGCCATTGATGTCGACCTACGGTATGTCGTCAAGAACGGCGTTCCCAAATCAGTGAAGGTGTCACCCTAACGATGTCAAGAAGTTCATCCAAGCTGGACTCTCTTGCAAAAACATCATCTGTGGTCATCGACCAAAGGGACAGTATGGCCGTGTGAGTGCTTTCTGGAAGCGTCGAAGCTAGTGCGGGACTGGCTATCCAAGGTCAACGAAGGCGTCTCAACCCAGAGAGATCAAAGGATCAGTGTTCTTCACAACCTCTTCAACCGCTACAAGAGAAACGACAATGAAAATGTCCAGCTCACGTTTGATCGCCTCACTGACATCACAAATGAGCCTCATGCTCTCGGCGCCACTGAGGTCACCAAGCATGAAATCGTCAAAGACACTACTGAGATCACTTGACAGCTCTTTTGACACCCTTGCCCTCATGATACAAGAACGTCGACTTCAAGACACTCGATCCGTCGATATACTTGAGAGGCTCAACACACATGAGTTCGACTTTACGAGAAAAGAGATATCTATGGTCCCAACTATGGCCGAACTCACGCTTTGAAGGCAAAAGTTGTTTCCTCAAGCGAAGAAGAATCATTGCGGTTACGATGATCCACGAAGACATTGGAAAGGAACTTGCTATGCTTGTGAAGAAGTTCCAGAAGTTCACTAGGAAGAAAGGCTTGAGAAAGTCTTCACGATCCAGCTCAAGAAATGATGAAGCTTCCACTCATGACTACAAGAAGAGAACCTGTCACAAGTGCAAGAAAACTGGACACTATATCTCTGAGTGTCCACAGTGGGACAATGAGAAGAAGAAGAAGAAGAAGAGAAAGGAATATGATTCTCATGACAAGAAAAAGAAGAATGAAGAAGTCTTCTTCCAAGTCCTCATCAAAGTCTTCATCGCATAAGAAGAGCTCATCTGGCAAGGCTCGTGCTTTTGTTGGCAAGGAAATGGATTCAGAGGAGGAGATGCATACGAGGAGGTAGAGGTGGAGTCTGAAGAGGAGTCCGACCTGGCGTTGCAAGTCTGGCGTTAGCCACGACCTATGTTGCCAAGTCCATCTTCAACACTGAAGACAATGACTTCTTCACCAACGGAAGGCGATGACAAGGACGACCCTGCTCCCACCCTCTTGCTTCATGGCACGCGGTGCCAAGGTAAAATCACGTGATGCTTACTTTCAAACATCAAGTGAAGATGACTACGATTGTGAATCCAAACCCAGCTACAAAACACTTGCTAAAATTGCAACCGAACAACAAAGAGCTATGGAACATACTCAAAAACTGTTAGACAAAAGCGATGACCTGTTGGACGCGGAAATGACACGTTCATAGTCTGTCGGCGTTCTGGGAACGGGGGTCCCCAGACTTGCCTGCCTGCGGCCTGCGGCGTGGCTCAAAGGAGGCCCAGGATAGCCCATCTTCATCAACACATGCTCAAGACCCTCGCGAGGGGCCAAGCCTCGCGGGGCGGACGGCCAAGAGCTTCCTCAGGCACGACCTCGTCAGGCTGGCTCACGAGGAGGCGGAGAGTTCAAGGCGGGGTACCTCGCGAGGTGCCCGTGACGTAAGCCATGACGACCAAGGGCGCTAGTTGGGCGCCCGACCAGCGCAGCGTCCTCCTTTCCTCTTTGGTGCAAAGGGAGCAAGCGCGGCGAGAGCCTCAAGCAAAGGCATCGTTTGATTGCAACAAGACCAAGACCAGCCCCAGCGGCGGAATGCAGTCATCTTGGAGCCCAAGCGGGCGTCATCACGAAGCCTTTGGCGGCGAGGACCAACTTTAGTCGGGGATAAGTGTACCCGCTGTTCCCCTTCAAAATGGCCAATTGTTGGCGCCCTTCCGCTCAATATTTGGGAGGAGGCCGGGGCCTTAAATGCGTATAAGTAGAGATAGCCACCATAGTAGGGGAGAGGATCCGCCATTCGAAATCAAAAAGAGAGAGAGAGAAACTCGATCCTCGAGCTAGAGCGACGGGACACCACTGAGCAGTTCATCACACCCACCAAGAACAGACCCTCGCGAGGCTGTTCTTCTATGTACTGTTCTTCATCAGCCCCAGAGGCAATCCACACACCACACACTGGAGTAGGGTATTACACCACGATGGTGGCCTGAACGATATAAATCTTGCGTCTCTTGTGTTGTTCTTGTTAGTAGTTTAGGTCCCTGCGATTTGGTGAGGAGCGAGGCGGTGGAGGGTTGGATCTCCGTCGCACTGAGTTCGAACCTTAAGGGTCTGCGGAACCCGTAATCCGACATTTGGCGCGCCCGGTAAAGTGCGCGGAATCTACTGCTTCGTCGCCTCGTTCTTCCCGACCACCGCAACCATGTCGGCCTTCGTTAGGCCAGCGCCGATCAGGCCGCCCTCGCCTCCCACGTCGCCCAGACGGCTCCCGTCGGCGGATGTCGTCGTCGTTCCCCGTCACCTGCTGTCAACGCCGCCACCGGCCCGGCGGGGAACGAGCAGCAAGTTTCATCCCAGCACCCGTCCATGAGGCGGGACGGCCGCACCGCCACGCCTTCGCTCACCCCGCTGGTTCTTCGTCGCGCGCGCCCTGCGCGGCCATGGAGGCCCGAGATGCACTCATCACGACCAACGAGCTCTTGCGCTACCGCCCCATCGACAACGTCTACGAAGAATGGCTCGACGCGTCATCGAGCTCGTCCGCTGCGGAGGCGACCCCGCGCCGTCCGTCTCGCTATACCGCACCGCCCCTTGGCTGGTGATGAAGCTCCGGGCGCCTCGGCCGCCTCCTCCTCAAGGCGGTGCCACAGCACCATGGCGCCTGACCCCTGGCGGAACCCGTTCCGCCCGGTAGCCGGCAGCGAGCAGAGCTGCCAAGAAGTTCCTCGCCCGCAAGAAGCTGCCCGAGCCCTCCACGCTCCAGCACGTCAAGACCCTGCGCTGCCCCCAGCCGCGGTGTAGGGAGGCCTGCAAGACCAAGCTCTCTGCCGTCCGAGGCCCCCCGCGGCCACGGCGGGCTGCCGCGCCTTCACCACCGAGCTGTGCAGCGTCGCGTGGCCCGCCAAGTTCAAGCCCGACCTGCGTCCACGCTACGACGGCACGACTGACCCTACGGAGTTCCTCCAGCTCTATGAGCTGGGCATCGAGGCTGCCAACGGAGATGAAAAGGTCATGGCGAACTGGTTTCCCTTGGCGCTCAAGGACGGAGCCAGCGCTGGCTCTGAATCTGGCCCAGTGCATGATCTCTTCACAGGCGAGATGCGCACCCGCTTCATCGCCAACTTCCAAGGTACTCGCGACCGGCCACCCGCCGTGGCGACATGCGCCGGATCAAGCCGCAGCCGGGGAAACCTGCAAAAGTACATCCAGCGCTTCAACAACGCACGCCTCAAGATTCCTGTGGTAACGGAGGAGGCCATCATCTCGCCTTCTCCGTGGCGTGCGACGTCAAGATGAAGGAGGAGCTGGCGATGCATGAAGATCATGCACCTCCCTGGAGCTGTTCAACTTGGCGACCAAGTGCGCCAGGGCTGAGGAGGGGCGCCTCTCCCTCCTCGAGCTGCCTGCCGCGGATCTCGAGGAGAAGAAGTCCAAGGCCAAGGACGTGAAGCGCAAGGGGGCTGTCGTGCTCGCAGCCGAACCAGACACCAAGCGAGGCAGAGATCAGCCCGAGTCCTCTAAGCGCAGCAGGTACTACGTGTACCACGACCTCCACACCCACAACACCAATGAATGTCAAGAGCTCCGGGCCGCGCGCGAAGGAAGGGTCGGCAGACGCCCTGAGCGCAGCGACCGGGGCTACGGCCGAGGAGGAGGAAGAAATGCGGGACGCTGGGAAGACCATGCCCGCGCCAAGGGTGGCGCGACCAACCTCGCGAGGACGTGGCAAGACCCACCTCGCGAGGGGTGGAGGGATCAACCTCGTGAGGATCGTCCGCAGGGAACGCATGAGCCTCCCTCCGCTGCTGCCACCGCCAAGGAGAATCGAAGACCGTCATCGGGCCGAGGGGCGGGGCTTCCAGGAAGTGCGTGCGATCGCTTTGCATCTGGGCGGAGCTCAAGCCCGACCTCTCACCGCATCTTCAAGCGATTCGCCCGTGAAGTGAATGCAGTCCTCCCCAAGCTCGAGTCCACGCGCCCTCTCGGGTGGTCGGCGTGCGCCATCACGTTCAGCTCGGCGGATCAGCTCAAGTGTGCAGCCACAGCGGAGTTCTCCCAATGCTTTGCTCCCCAATCATCGACAACGTCTTTGGTCACCAAGACCCTCATTGGCCGGCGGAGCAGGGCTCGGCGTCTGTCCGTGGAGACGTTCAACAATCTTCAAGTGCCGTGCAGTCGGCTTGACCAACCAAGCCCTTCTCCGGAGTCACCGAAGCGGCTCCACGGTCCCAATCGGGCAGGTCCGCCTTCTGTCACCTTGGGGCCCGCGACAACTACCACACCGAGCTCATCGACTTGACGTCGCCCACATTCGCTGCCGTACAACGCCATCCTCGGGTACCCAGCGTTGGCCAAGTTCATGGCCGTAACCCACCATGGCTACAACATCCTCAAAATGCCGAGAAGCGGCGGGGTCATCACGGTGCCTGTGAAGAGAGAGATGCGATGTGCTCCACGGGCGAGCTTTCGAGCCGCATCATTTGGAAGACCAGACCACAGCAGCAGGATGCCTCCCGAGGCAGCAGCCAAGAAGAAGAAGACATCGACCGGACGGCTCATCAAGAGACAGGCCCCTCGGGGCCCTTGCAGGGGGAGCCTCCTTCCATCGCATAGGATAGGAAGCGGCGCCAACGCCCTCCTCGAGGCGGGGCTCGGGGCTCTCCTGGAGGGCCGCCGACCTCGCCAAGGTCTCGAGGAGGCGCTTGGGCACCACGTGGGCGTGTTTGAAGCACGTTCCATAGCGAGAGCAAGACCAGGAGCCTGAGAACCCCGAGAGTTCATCAACAAGGCCATTCAGGAGTTCTGAGTCAAGGGTCATGAGGGCAGCCGCCTACCTGTGGCCCCCCCATCCAGGCGAGGATGGTGGGCTGCGCGTCTGCATCGACATACCAGGGCTCAGCCGAGACGCATCTCAAGAGCGCCTCTGGCCCTCTCGAATGGGACGTTGCGAGGGCCCGCCCCACAGCTACGTACGCATGCCTTATGGCCTGCCAAACGCGGCTGCTGCGCACCAGCGTCTCATGAGGACCATCACGAGGCTCAAGAGGTCGAGCACGCGCTGCAGCCTGGCGGAGATGGAGATGGCCGATGAGGAGCCGCCAGGCGCCTCGGGCCTCCCGAGGCCCCTGGGCACAGGGGCTCGTGAGGATCGGCTCCCGCAGCCCACCGAGTCTGCTACATCAACAACCCTTCATCCCCAACATCACCAGGTGACATCTTTAAGTTTAATTTCCGGCTGGGAGCGCCTTCAGGGCCGCATTATTCCCAGGCCACGTGGTCCGTCCCTGCGGCATGTATCCCTTTTATTTCATGTCTTTAGCTTATCCTGTTGGGGGCGCCCCTCGGGCCGCATCATCCCAATCCGCTCGGGCGATCCCGGTGACATGTATCCTTCATGCGTTTTCCTTAGGATTATGCTCTCGTTCCACCATGCTTGTTATTTGGTGCCTTCTCCTGGGTGGCGAAATCTTGCACGTTAAAGGGGGGGGGGGTGCCTGAGCATCGCGACTCAGGGCTCCTACCGGCGCTCCGGCCCTCACCCTCTGGTCTTGTCCATGGCATCGCGACCTGGCTTGCCAGCGATGGTAGAGACCAGCCCGAGCCGGGACCGAGGGCGTGAGTTTCGCCATCCAATCCGGCTGCTAGCGTTAAAGGGGGTGCACGAGCATCACGACTCGGGGCTCCTACGGCGCTCCGGCCCTCACCCTCTGGTCTTGTCCATGGCATCGCGACACGGCTTGCCTGACGGTGAGAGACCAGCCTGAGAGCCGGGACCCGAGGGCGTGAGTTTCGCCATCCAATCCGACTTATGGCGTTAAAGGGGGTGCACGAGCATCACGACTCGGGGCTCCTACCGGCGCTCCAGCCCTCACCCTCTGGTCTTGTCCATGGCATCGCGACCTGGCTTGCCCGGTGACAAGAGACCAGCCCGAGCCGGGACCCGAGGACGTAGAGTTTCGCCATCCAATCCAGCTTGCGCGTTAAAGGGGCGGTGCCTGAGCATCGCGACTCAGGCCTCCTACCGGCACTCCGGCCCTCACCCTCTGGTCTTGTCCATGGCATCGCGACCTGGCTTGCCAGCAACGGTAGAGACCAGCCCGAGAGCCGGGACCCGAGGATGTAGAGTTGTGTCATCTAACCTAGCTTGCGCGTTAAAGGGGGTGCCTGAGCATCGCGACTCAGGGATCCTACCGGCTCTCCGGCCCTCACCCTCTGGTCTTGTCCATGGCATCGCGACCTGGCTAGCCAGCGACGGTAGAGACCAGCCCGAGCCGGGACCGAAGGCGTGAAACACCGGCATCTGGCCAATTTTGCAGGAACACACTCGAAGATAAGGCCCAGAGCCAGGCGCAACCCGCCTTGAGGTAGGGCCTCGTGAGTCCCGCGCTGGCTCACGAGTGCCCAGATACACCTCGTCCAGCCCTACCGTGCCAGCCACGTGTCAGGGTGGGGCTGTATACGCCCCGGGGGCTCCTCCCGGAGGGGAGCCCCCCCACGTTCGGTGGAAGCACCATGCTCCGCTGGTGACAACATCGCCGAGGAGGCGGCTATGCCCGTCACGCATGCGGAAGTGCTATGCTCATGGCTGGTGATAAACAAGCCGAGGGTGGCCTCGGGTCGCATCAACCTCGAGGAGAGGCTCGATGTCTCGCCTCGTCGCCGCGCCTCCCCTCGGGAGGCGCCCTTGAGGCTGGGCTGAGGCTGCGCTGGAGTCACGCCCAGACGCCGCCACCCAGCCAGGCCCCTCGGGCCTGGTTCGTCCTGCCTCCACTCCAAAATACGCATGCCGTTTGAGCGTCAAGGGGACTCTGAGCATCGCGACTCAGAGCCTAACTGGTCACGTAGCCCCTCACCCCTTAGTTCGGAAAAGGCTAACGGCAGGTGAGATATGCGCGGGGTAGGAGCTCTGCGGGCGTAGAAACGGTGGATCCGCGCGCCTCACCTCCCTACTTGCTATTTGTGCGTCAAGGGGACTCTGAGCATCGCGACTCGGCAGCCCTAACTTGTCACGTAGCCCCTCACTCCTTGGTCCCGTCTGGTTTCCGGTCGGGGCTAACTTGGCCCGAGGTATCTTGTGAGGGCGAACTCTGCCGGCGTAGAACGTAAGCAAGTAGGAAGCACAAATTTCAAGGAATTCAAAAGAAAAATATTACGATCCACACCATTATCGCAGTACCAAGCATAAGTTTAAACGCCTCCCGAGGCATCATACATGTGCAGGAATTAAAAGCAAGGCAGGAGCCGCGGTGGAGTCACTTGTCGGCGGTGGAGCACCATGAGTGGGCTCGCCTCGTGAAGCAGCGAGGGCGGCAGCGCTTCGCCCGGCTTGGTCTTGAAGGCCGGAACTTCCCAGTGAGCCTCTGCGCGACCCTTCACAGCCTCGGCCTCAGCCGTGGGGCCAAGACCAATGTCGACTTAGGGATCGCGAAGATAGATGTGGGTGAGGATCCGCGTCAATGCCGCAGAAGACAAGACCCGCGCCTCGGCCTCAGCCGTGGGGCCAAGACCAATGGAGACATCTTCAAGAGCACGGATCAGGAAGGGAAGAAGCTTGGCGGGGCCGTCCTCTGCGCCGGCCAGTGGGCTCTCCGGGCGGCTGTCGTAAAAGCTCCCTCGGCGGGGCGCGAGCCTTCACCTCCATATCCATGAAGGCCACACGATCTTGGCAGAACCAGCGCCTTGGCGTCTAGCTCGACCTTCCTCGCCTCCAGCTCCTGCTCCAGCGCGCCTAGGCGGTCGCGGCGCTTCTTCAGCTTGGCCTCCCGATCCTTGATGGCCGCCTCGCGAGCCTTCATGCCTTCCTCCTGCTCCTGGCGGAGGCGGGCCTCCTCGGCGAGTTGGTTCTGCAGGCCCTTCAGCTCGCCCTCCAGCGCCTCGCAGCGACCTCGGAAGCTGGCTGCCTCGCCCAGGGCAGCATCGCGGGCTACCTTCGCCTCGCGAACATCATGCTTCTCCTCGTCACAAGCCATCGAAGCCTGGACCAACGCCGCCCGAATCGAAGCGTCGGCGCGAATCCAACCAGAGGCCAGCTCCAAGCGCCCGGCCACCAGGCGAGGGTCGGCGCCCAGAAGATCCTGCCGCAGCCGGTCGATTCAGCGGCGGCGCGATCCGGAGACCATGGGAGAGTCGGAGACAGCGATTGGTGGAGCAGGAGGAGATGGCAGCGGCGTAACCATCATGCGCCTGAGGCGGAACCAGCGGCGCCACGACAACGGCGGAGGCGGCGCCGAGCAAGGCCACCTCGGGGTCGCTGGACCAAGGGGTTGAGCTTCGCCCAGGCTCGGCCGAACCTCGCGAGACGCCCGGGCGGGAGAGGCACAGGCGTCGGGGTCATCTTCCTTTCCGGGCAAAGGCACACGCCACGGATGGGGCCTCGAGAGCCCCTTGACTTCTTCGCCCATGGCGCCAGGCTGGCCGAAGAGCATGGACATCGATCTCGTCGACCAAGCAATAATCAAGGCAGGAAGCGAGGCACTTACAGGTCGTCATTTGGTGGACTCGAGCAGCCTCCGGCCATACTTGAAGCCCGAGAGCCGGCTGCAGGGATCGGCTTCCAGGGGACCAGGAGCGGGAGGCACGTCCGCGGATCGCCTCGGGGCCGGGGCGGACCCGCGGGGGACCAGCCCAGTCCAGTCATTCTTCGGGATCGGTGGCAGGCTTCTGCCTCCCCGCTCATCCTCATCTTCGTCGTCGTCACTCTCGGGGAGGCGGAGAATGCGGGGCCTGCACCGCAGGGAGGGAGCCCTTGACTCCGCCCCCGAATCAACCCCCTCTCCTGGATCCCTTTCCTCCACCTCTTCGCCGGAGTCGGAAGAGGACACGTCCACCAGGTCCTCCGGAGCCTCCGCGGGCACGAGCCCGTCCCCATTGAAGGCGGGCATGGACCCCACAACCTGCTCCCAATCCTCGCGATGAAACAGGGGCGCTGGGCGCCTCGGTCTCGCCACATCGCCACTTCTACCAAGGACTGGAGGACCGTCACCAGATCCTCGCTGGCCAGGGCCACGGGGCTCGGGTTAGGCCTCCACATCGGAAGCGAGTACTGGCGAAGCGGAGCCAGTTGGTGCTCCAGGAACTCCCTCAGCAACGACGCACCGGTCAGCCTCGCCGCCGCGTCGTCCGGCTTCAGATCTGCATCCATCCTCTCCAGCACCAGCTTCGCGCGAGGATCCCGAAGCTTCGCTCGGGACGGTCGTTGGAACTTGGCGAGCTCCGTGGGCGAGATCAGCGAGGTGGATCCGCCCGGCATCCACCAAGACCTACTTGCTCCTGAAGCCCTCAATCCGCTTCCGGTGTTTGAAATGGCAATGGCTCCGCCGTATGTGTGGCTTCGCGCCTGTGAGACGGGACCACGGGAGAATCGGAGGAAGAAGTAGTGGCGCAGCAAGGCCACGAGGGCTTCACCCCAACATGGGCCTCACAATAGTAGGCGAAGATTGCCGGAGAAGGACGGAGTTGGGATGAAGGTGTAGAGCGTGAATGTTGTAATGGCGAAGGGCGGAGAAGAAGAACTTCGAGAGAAGGAGGCTGACAGACCAGCAATAATGGCGCCCGCAAAGAACGGGTAGAAGGTACTCCCCCGACCCTCAGGGGCGGAGGAGCCGGCCTTGAACACCGCCGTTCCGCTGACGCCCTGCGCCTCCGCTTCATTGGCGCTTGTCGAGGGCAAGGCTCGCCGCTGACACATTCGGCGGGTCCAAGGCAGGAGAGTACCAGGCTCCGGCCGGGGTTTGACGAGGAGCCATGACTTGCTAGGGCACGAAGGCGGAGTGGATCTGAAGGTCTTGGAAGCAAGGAGGAGAGGCGCAAGAAAGGGGATCTGAGCAGCAACTGGAGAAAGTAAAGGAGGCAAGGAATATGCCGCTCTATTATCAACCAGCCTTGATTCTTGAGGCGCCCACGTCCAATCAACCGCCACGCTTGGCGCCCAAACATGAGCTGTTAGGAGCCCTAATGCCGCGACTTGCCCTTTCGCCTCTCTGCACGGCCAAGTACGGGCGCGCCATGGGCCCGGGGGCTACTGTCGGTGTTCGGGGAACGGGGGTCCCCAGACTTGCGTGCCTGCGGCCTGCGGCGTGGCTCAAAGGAGGCCCAGGATATCCCATCTTCATCAACACATGCTCAAGACCCTCGCGAGGGGCCAAGCCTCGCGGGGCGGACGACCAAGAGCTTCCTCAGGCATGGCCTCGTCAAGCTGGCTCACGAGGAGGCAGAGAGTTCAAGGCGGGGTACCTCGCGAGGTGCTCGTGACATAAGCCATGACGACCAAGAGGCGCGATCGAGCGCGCCCGCCAGCGTCCTCCTTTCCTCTTTGGTGCAAAGGAGCAAGCGCGGCGAGAGCATCAAGCAAAGGCATCCGTTTGATTGCAACAAGACCAAGACCAGCCCCAGCGGCGGAATGCGATCATCATGGAGCCCAAGCGGGCGTCATCACGAGAGCCTTTGGCGGCGAGGACCAACTTTAGTCAGGATAAGTGTACTCGCTGTTCCCCTTCAAAATGGCCAATTGTTGGCGCCCTTCCCGCTCAATATTTGGGAGGAGGCCCAGGGCCTTCGTCTATATAAGTAGAGATAGCCACCATAGTAGGGGAGAGGATCCGCCATTCGAAATCAAAAAGAGAGAGAGAGAAACTCGATCCTCGAGCTAAATGACAGGACACCAGCAGGCAGTTCATCACACCCACCAGAAACAGACCCTCATGAGGCTGTTCTTCTATATCTTATTCTTCATCAGCCCCAGAGGCAATCCACACACCACACCTTTGGAGTAGGGTATTACACCACGATGGTGGCCTGAACCAGTATAAATCTTGCGTCTCTTGTGTTGTTCTTGTTAGTAGTTTAGGTCCCTGCGATTCGGTGAAGAACGAGACGGTGGAGGGTTGGATCTCCATGCGCACCCCAGAGTTTGAACCTTAAGGGTCTGTCGGAACCCGTAATCCGACACAGTCCTTAGTTGAAGACTTTAAAAATCTTCATGCTAAGTACCAAGAACTTGAAAGTCGTCATGAAACGCTCTCAACTACTCATGAAAAGCTCTCCTATGATTATCTTCAAAGAAAGCAAGAGCTTGAGAAATTGAGAGCGGCTCATGAAGATCTTCAAAAAGAGAATGAGTCACTTCGCGCTCAACAGATCAGTTCCGCTCAGGATGGATTTGAACAACCATGTCTAAAATGTCTTGAGCTTAATATCGCTACCTCTGTTGCTGAATGTTCAACTGCTGCTCTTGTTGCATTCTCTTCAACTACTAATGTGGTAACTAACCCCTCTTCGGAGGATACCATCGCTATTCTTGATGAAAATGCTAGGTTGAAGACATTGCTTGAAACAGGGATGTATAAAAGTACGAAAGGGCATCGGACACTGCGATGTCCTCAAAAGCAGATTACGAACCAAAACCCTAGGAAAGAGGGTGTTGGGTTGAGAGGAAAATGAATGTCGATGGTTCCTCTTTGGAAGCTTTGGCGGTATCCCAAAACCACATGGGTTGTTGCAAAGGGACATTCGGTGGATCCATCCACCTTATCCGGCTTTACCTGTGCTAACCCTATTATCATTGATGAATCCTTTGATGCAAACTATAAGCTGTTCAAGAATCGAGAATGGTGAAGTGTTTGCCAGGTATATTGGTACTAACTGTAGGAATGGACCGCCTATGAAGAAGATCTGGGTTCCCAAAAGATGTCTTGAGAATCTTCCAGTGAATGTCATCATGACACCACCTGGGAAGAAGACAAACTCGAGACCAAAGGCATCATATGGTCCAAAGGCTTCATACAGACAGAGGACTCACCTGAGTCACCCTAACGCCAATGTTTTGCAGGGAAACCGTACTCAAATTTATGAATATGAGCGTGTGTCTTCAAACCGCTATGTTCATAGAACTAAGAACTTTTATGCTTATTCATATGAGTATCATTCATCTCCTGCAAGGCTATTTGCTAGGGCACCAAAGCCGAAATTCTCGAGATCTTTGCACTTAGACTCATTGCTTCTAAGCCACCCCTGAAGATGTGGGTGGTTAAGAAGAATTAAGTCTCTTTTGCAGGAAAGGGTCTCCACCGAAAATCAAAGGCGTCGATGCTATTCTTTGGGGACCTAAAACATCTTGTAGGGCACAAGATCAAATGCCCAAATGGTCTCACTATGTATTTTGTTTACGAATCATTTGCCATTCATCCTATCAGTCCTAATCTTGATTTAAGCTTCAATAATCCACTTGCCCGTCAAATGTTTATGCTTCACAATGCTCTTGGTGAAGCCTATCCCCTAAGCATCTTGTAGGGTATGACACCTCATGCTTGAGAATGGATTATGGACGGTGGATGCACTAATCATATATTTGGTGATCGAAGTCTTCTCATGGGTGAACCTTACGTCCATCGGACAAGAGTCATATCACATTTCTTGACCTTTGGTAAAAGCAAGGTATTGGGTCTAGGTAGAGTTGCAATCTCAAGGGATCAACACATGGATAAAGTGATGCTTGTTGAATCCCTTGGCTTCAACTTGATGTCTGTCTCAATGCTTTGTGACTTAAACATGATTGTGATATTCGGAAAATATCGTTGCCTTGTACTAATGGAATCTGACAAGTCTCTAGTCTTTGAAGGGTATAGGAAAGATGATCTATATATGGTAGACTTCTCAGCAGGTCCACATCTTGCCGTATGTCTTCTTGCAAAAGCTTCAGAATGCAGCTCACGGCATCGGAGGCTGGGGCATCTTGGCATGAGGAACTTACACACACTGCCAAGAAGAAGCATGTCATAGGCATCGAAGGTGTCAAGTTCAAGAAGGATCATTTGTGTGGTGCTGCGAAGCTGGAAAGATGACTAGGGCAAAGTACCCCTCGAAGACAATCATGGCGACATCTCAACCCTTGAGCTGTTACACATGGATTTGTTTGGCCCTACTCATTAATCTACCCTCACAACAACTGCTTGTCTCTGTAAGCCCGTCATTGTTGATGACTACTCAAGATACACATGGGTGCACATAATTCTCTACAAAGTGAAGTGCAAGATGTCTTGGGGCAACGCCAATCGAGCTATGAACAATTATGGCGTCAAGATCAAGCATATCGAGTGATATGACCTTTGAATTCAAGAACACCGGACTTGATCTTTATCTGGATACCATGGGAATCACTCATGAGTTCTCTGCTCCATACACACCTCGGCAAAATGGCATCGTGGGCGCAAGAAGCAGAACCCTCATTGAGATGGCTCGAACAATGCTCGACGAGTACAAGACACCAAGAAAGTTACGGCACGAAGCTATTGATCTGACTTGTCACGTCATCAACCGTTTTACATCCATAAGCTTTTGAACAAAACATCCTATGAGCTCCTTCTTGGAAAGAAGCCAAATGTCGACTACTTGAGTATTTGGGGCTATGTCTTTGGATCAAGGATCCCCATCACAAGTCAAAATTTGAACCCAAAGCTCACGAAGGCTTCATGCTCGGTTATGGAAAGGACTCACACTCCTACAGAGTCTTCAATCTTTATCTCTACAAAGTCGTTGAAACTGTAGACGTGCGATTTGATGAAACCAATGGTTCACAAAGAGAGTTCCTGCCAAGTACACTAGACGAAGCTCCACCCAGCGAATCTATCAAGCTAATGGGAACTAGTGAAATCATGCCTTCTGAAGTACAGCCTGAAGAAGAACTTACCATTTCTGCACCTAACCAACCTGAAGACAATGCTCAGCCTGAAGACAACCCTCCCAATGATGACAATGATCAGCATGAGCAAAATCATCGTCCTGTTCATCCTCGAGTTGCAAATGAAGTACAGATTGAGAAGATAATCGATAGCATCAATGCACCTGGTCCGCTTACTCGCTCAAGAGCAACACAGCTAGCAAATTTCTGTGGGCACTTTTCTTTTGTGTCAATATCGTAACCCAAGAAAGTTCTTTGAAGCCTTTATGGAACGAGAATGGATACAAGCTATGCAAGAAGAACTTCAGTGATTCAAAATTTGAACAATGTTTGGGAACTTGTCAAGCGCCCTAACCCTCGCAAGCATAACATTATTGGCACCAAATTGATATATCGAAATAAGCAAGATGAGCATGGTCAAGTCATCACAAACAAAGCACGGCTTGTGGCTCAAGGATATACTCAAATTGAAGGAATTGACTTCGATGAAACATTTGCTCCTGTAGCTAGGCTTGAAGCTATTCGCATACTACTAGCCTATGCTAACCACCACAACATCTTGCTCTATCAAATGGATGTGAAGAGTGCATTTCTCAACGGCAAGATTGAAGAAGAAGTATATGTCGCTCAACCACGGCTTTGAAGATCCAAAACATCCACGATATGGTGTACAAGCTAAATAAAGCCTTTGTATGGCCTCAAACAAGCTCCTCGTGCACGGTATGATACGATCAAAGACTTCACGAAGAGCAAAGGCTTCAAACCTGGATCCCTTGATCCCACACTCTTCACGAAGACATATGATGGTGAACTGTTCGTATGCCAAATATATGTGGATGACATTATTTTCGGCGCACCAACGGAAGTATAGTGATGAATTTGGATACATGATGCAAGAACAATATCGGATGTCCATGATGGGAGAGCTCAAGTTCTTCCTTGGTCTTCAAATTAAATCGACAAAGGAATGGCATCTTTATATCTCAAGAAAAATACCTCCAAGATTATGCGAAGAAGTTTGGAATGCAAGAGTGCAAAGGATACACGACGCCAATGCTAGCCAAACACCATCCGGGTCCCGGCGACAATGGTAAAGAGTTCGATCAAAAGGTATACCGCTCCATGATTGGTTCCTTACTTTACCTATGTGCATCTAGGCGGATATTATGCTTAGTGTTTGCATGTGTGCTCGATTCCAAAAGCGGCACCAAAGGAATCGCATCACTTAGGCGTGAAGCGAATTCTTCGATATTTGGCTCACACCCCAACACCTCGGATTATGGTATCCAAAGGGCTCAAAATTTGATTTGGTTGGATTTTCGGATGCTGATTATCTTTGGTGACAAGGTGGATCGCAAGTCTACATCGGGCACATGTCACTTTACGGGACAATCACTTATGCATTGGTCTTCAAAGAAGCGAGCGTGTATCACTCTCAAGCTGCTGAATCTGAATACATTCTTCTTTGGATCTTCTTTGTGCTCAGCTTCTATGGATGAAGCAAAATCTCAAGGACTATGGCATCAATCTGAAACAAGTACCTCTCTTCTGCGACAACGAAAGCGCCATCAAGATTGCCAATAATCCAGTCCGACACTTTCGAAGACAAAGCACATTGAAATTCGTCATCATTTTCTCGGGGATCATGTCATGAAGAAAGATATTGACATCATTCACGTCAACAACGAAGAGCAAGCTGGCAGATATCTTCACAAAGCCCTTGGATGAGAAAAGGTTTTGCAAGTTACGGTGTGAGCTAAATATCTTGGAATCCTCAAATGTCACGTGATCAAGCACACATCCTAACACTTATGCATGCTGATGACTTAGATGTGCAACACACGAAGTAACGTATATCTTCAATCAATGAAGACTTACATTCTGAGTGTGAATACATTAAAGTGGAATTTGACTTCGGAGCGCCACGATAATTGTGTGCCGTGTTTGGGTCTAATACTTCCTATACGATGGGTAACGCCACCACCAAATTTCTCTGTTTGAAGTGTTTCACTCATGTCGTTATTTCTGCAATATCTTCGCATTTGATTTGTCTTCAACATCAACCTATCTTCGTGATTTTCTTCACTATGTTGATTTGGTTGCTATATATATTGTTCTGTCCTCCACAGCATTCACTTATAGCTATGTCTTCCAAGTTGAATCTTTTGAACTAAGTGAATGTGATCGGACCCCAATCTCTCTATGCTTTCTATCTCAAACTCTATCTGTCCAAATCATATGCATTCTCTTGAAACTGTCGACTGTCTTCTCTATGTCCTTGTCGTGAGAAGACACAGAGACAAACTTTAAATCCGTTTTAAATGATTCATCCTTCTTTGTTGAAATCCGGAGAAGCCGGAACGACCATCCGACAAACTGGCGGGCGTGGGAGCGATGGGACAACTTCGAGCATGTTGCATGCTTGCCACGTGCCCCTCAGATGTGAACCGCCAGGGGCACCTGCGTAATTGCGTTGTGCCGCACACCTCGTTATAAATACATGTCCCCTGCGGTAAAGAAAATCTTCTTCCACCTCTCCACCTTGTCAAAACCCTAGTGCCACCGCTAGCTCTCGACGACGCCGGCGACGAAGCGCTTAGCTGCAGCGACTTCTCCGACGTTGTCCTCACGCCGGCCGCGAGCATCGTCATCTCCGCTGCCGCCGTAGGTGTCCTTCGTCGCCAAGTTAGGGCACGGTGGATTGAACTGCTCGGCCTCCCTTCTTCCCGTCTAGCAGTTCTTCGAGTGGTAAATATAACTCTATTTTACCATCTTTTTATCTTCAAGATTCATCCTACTTGCCAAAATTGGTTTACGCCCATACTACGTTAGATCTATTCTATACGCATCTCGTCTTGCCTAGTATATTCACTTAAGCTTCACAACTAGTTAGATTCCTCACTTGTACTTATTCATGGATTCGTACAAATCTGGAACCAACTCTCAGCGTATAAGTGAATGTCTTCGCATCATGAGGTCAATGTCTTCAAACTGATTTATCTTCAAAATCTTCTAAGAATGCATATGACCTCTTCCACTTCCCTCGCATCTCTAATCTTTATCACGGTACATGTCCGTGGGAGAATCCCTTGGTTCTCATAGTACGCATTCGTTTGCGAAATTCTTACGACATCAAACTAACTCTCCGAAGCGGTTCTGTCACATCCAACAAGCATAAGCCTTTGAAGCCTTTGAGCGTGAAGCCATTCAGTTTGAAATTCATGGTTGCGAGATAAATCGATCGGGAAGAGGCGGCAGACAACGTCGTGAGGGAACCTCAAAAGATACACTGATGACCTCGTAGAAACTTTACAAGACAGATCCCGAAGAGACTTACAATCAGCGCAAGACGCGAATCCAATGGATTCGATGATATTGGGCTGAACAGTGGTTCAAGTACAATTTCGTCACCCAGGAATATGCCGAGAAGAATGCTTTCAGAAGCCATTGGGGTGATATTCTCTTTCGAGGCCTTCCACCCAAGAACATGGCTGAAGCTATTGCACAAGGCTTCTATCCTTGTATGCTCCGTGGACCTCAGCCTGAGAATGCCGACCCAACGTCTTTGCTCTGGTGTCGTGACGATAATCTCTTCAAGCGCAACTTCCAAAGACGCAAAGGCTTCGCAAAGGAAAACAAGAAGTCATTGGGATTAGACTTCAACCCGGTCCCTCTCGCTCCCCGTCTTTGACGGCTCACATGATCTTTGAACCCAATGTCATCGGTCCCTTTTCAAACCTTGATGGACTCATCACTTACATCTTGGTCCAAGGTGCCAAAGTGGATCACTCTAATAGCGATCTTTGAGTCCGATGAAGCCCGACTCCAGCTCGACTCCTGCTCCAAAGCCGAAGCTAAAGAAAGTCAAGGCTTCAAAGTCATTGCTCCTCCAAAAGCTTCACGTGTGAAGCCAGCATCTTGCACCTCCACGAAGCCGATTGTGCAGTCTGAAGATCAATCCCGTATCTCCAAGAAGACAGAGAAGAGAAAGAAAATTGTCAAGAATACTGAACTGACACTAACTCCTGCTACCATTCTGCGTGAAGAGCACATTGATCTGTCCAGTGATGAAGATCTTGCAGATGATGCTCTTGAGCAACTTATCAAGAGCAAAGAAGAAGCAGAAATCTTCAACAATTTGCCTCTCTTTGATGTGGCAATCATCCATCACTTCATTGATGAGTAGTTTGACACCCCAAACATCAGCTTTGAAGATCTGCAACTTCCTATTGGCCTCAACGTCTCTTTCAATGGCGCCATTGCTTCTGAGCTAGCTCTTGCTCAACGCATTGTTGAAATGAAGCATAAGATTGACTATGAGAAAGCTCAGTTCAAGAAGCATATGGCTGCACTCAGCGTGCAAGACGTCAAAAACTTCAAAGTCATGCTGCACGACCTCAAGGAAGCCTTTGTCAAGAAGCGTGAAGAAGCCAGAGGCTCTCGTGAGCGCATTAAGGCTCTGGGTGACAAGTGCGTGCTTGCCTACAATGAGGCTGAGAAGCGCAAGGCTCTTGGCCATCCTGGCATTGACCCCAGAATGGCTGCAACGAGAAAGAAGTCTTCAACTGACCAAGCTGCACCTTCAAGGCAGGAAGAACCCCGCATAGTCTTCCCAAGCAGCATGGTGGCTCGAAGCCAAAGGTCCGGTCAACCGCTTACGAGCAGAAGAAGACGAGGGCTGCCGAGGCTGAAGCCATAAAAAGGAAAAATCCTGACGCCTCTGATGCTGCTCCCTCCAAGAAGAAGCTTAAGACCAAGAAGAATCGAGCTGCTCCCACAGAGCCCTTGGTTGTTGAACCCATTTCAGTGGTTCTTCCCGCGTCTGCTACCCAAGAACTTCGCATGACCGTTCATGAGCCTGCTTCCACAGAGGCTCCTGAAGCTGAAGAGATTCCAGCAGTTGATCCCATCACTGCTGAAGGCATTGGTCACCATGACAATGTTGAAGATGATGAAGTTCTTCCTCAAATTGAATACAATGTGGTATCATCGCTTTGTTAAATACGAACAACGAACTCATCGACATTGGTCGTCCTCGGCGTAATTGCTCAGGATGCTTCATGGGCTGATCGCCCGCAACAACAAGACTCTCCTAGTACTCCCCAACAACAAGTCACTCCCCAACAACAACAGCAAGAAGAAGAGGAAGACTTTGAGGCCCAGGCAACCCCATCTCCAAAGGCGTCGCTTGACATTTGTGAGAGCTTCGCAAAGGTCAAAGGCCTCAAGTACCTCTTTCGGCGTTCGAAGGAGAAGTGCACCACCAACTTTGTTACACGTCAAGTGTTTTGAAGCCACTCAAGCTGTGAATGTCTCTGAGTGCGAAGCAAAAGCTGCTTTGAAGACAATCCGGCTACATCGGCCGAAGACACCCAAGAAGAAGAAGAACGTGTCCCTACACCCCTGTAATTGAACAAGTTATTCCAGATATCAGCGTGCGATTGCCCGACCCTCCGGCTCCTCAAGTGGAGGTTGAAAACAATGAGGCTGCCACCTCCAACACCAATGAAGCCAATGGCGTGGTCATGGATGAAGCAAATGTGGAGCCTGCACCAACAACTCCACGAAGCCAATGAGGCAAGCTGCTCCCGAAGCATCTGGCGAGCAGCACTGAAGCCTCGATTGTTGCCACTTTGCTCGATTCCGCCACCAAGGCCTTACACAATTGAGCAAGCATACAACTATGGTGAGCTAATGCTTGATAAGATGGCCCATTCTGGTCCCTCCGCCTCATGCCTCTGGTCCTCAGTTCGACTATCATATTGCGCATAGGCCTCAGGTCCAGAAGCCGAAGCCAAGACTGCCAAGGTTTCTAGACACTGCCACATCTACAGGCTCTTTCAATGCAAATGGCTTCAAAGCCCACAAAACTTTCTTTGACAGTGCACAGAACCCCTACACAAGGCCAAGGATATCATCTGACCGTTTCTGGAGCTATCCGCAACGAAGCTATTACTCATGCGTTCTGTATGATCAAGGGCGCATTTTCCCTCATATGCGCCTTGACACTGAAGCCATTGCCGGACTGCCGTGCTTAGAAGAAGCACTTGATTGCTTTCGTGATGCAGGTCTACTCGGCTTCGTTACAGACAAAGAACACTGGAATGAAGAACTTGTGCTTCAATTCTATGCTACCCTCCACATCCATGGCTACAACAGAGATCACGAAGACATGGGTTCTCGAGTGGATGATTGGAAATGTTCATCATGAAGCCAAAGCTCTTGGCGTCATTGAGCTCACAAGCCTACCCACTCCGGAGAGCTGTTTGAACACGGATGTCAACTCCACCGCGATGCCTTTGGAGAGCATATTTCATAAGCCAGAACCCGACATGAGTCAGATGCTGAGCATGATGAAGCCGCTGCCACATGACGCTGAATACCCTCAGCACTTCTTTGTTGATGACCTTGAGTATCTGCCTCATACAATATATCACATCATCAGGCTAACTCTATGGCCTATCAAAGGGCATTCATCATCTGCAAAACTTGAAGGAGCAATGAAGACATTGGTCTTTTACATCCTCAATGGCATCAGCTTCAATACACAAGAATTCTTCATCCGACAATTGGCTGCGTCTGGATCTAATCTGTTTGGTCTGAAATTTTATGCTCCATGGGTCATCTGCCTCATCAAGATGCACTCTGCTATCAACTATCAGCCCTCTGCTCGCAATCTTCTGATCTTTCTACCAGAGGTTGATATGTCAATTGAAGCCATTTACCCTGACCCTGCCAAAACGCCACTTTGTCTTTAGAATGAAGATCACCATAGCTTCTCTCAACCCATAGAAAGCGTCGAAGCGGTATCTCGTGTCTATCCCCTGGCTGGGAACACACGTCTGCCTCATCGTGCACGGACTGAAGCCACTGAGAGCACAATTGGCCAAAGGCCTCGGAAGCGCTCTCGAGTCCTCAATGATCGAGAACTTCTTGTGGCGCTGCATCAAAAACAAGATAAGCATCACTCCTGGCTCAAGCAACAAATGCAAAGCCTCTTGGTGGATGTCAATCGCATTCGAAACCTTGCCACCAAGAATGCTTTTGTCACTCACGAGACCTGTCGGCGGTCATGGAAGAGTTTGACCACCTTTCGGTCTTTGAGCAGATCTTCAAGAAGATGGCTTCCTTGAGCGCTTCAAGTTGGACTCCACTCCTCCACGGAATGCAGTCCTCTGACGAACTCCATCACTTGAAGACTCGACTATTCTTCCTTTGTGGCAAGCTATCAATGCGGAGTGATCGATGATGAAGCCGATGCTACTTCACCGCCCCCTACTTGACGCATCAACACTGCGCCAAGTTAAATCTGCACCGCCAACCAACAACGACAACCCTGCTGCATCATCTACTTACGAAGAGGGCGAGTAGATGCTCTATGTCTTCAAACCTTTTTGGTCCTTACTAACAAAAGGGGGAGAAGCATATGAGTTTGATAGTCTTCAAGCGGGTTCATAAGGGCGGTTGCATAATATTTTGCTTAGTGTTTACAACTCTCGTTTTTTTTATACATTTGGTTCTTTGAGTTGTAACACTTAAACTCGATGGTCATCTGCTACTTATTTGCTTTACTCTGGTGCGACGATAAATTTTGCATGTGCGACGATAACTTCCGCACTTAGATCATTCTGCGGACGTCCATTTTTCATTATGCATGTCATTCTCTTAGCTATATCATTTCATGCATGATGAATTATCTTCATAAGTTGAAGAGGAACTCCACAAGTACAACCTGCCATGTGCATTTCCATTCCAAAAGCAAACTACTTATATGCACATCTTCAAGGGGAGCCTTTGCCACTTATGAAGACAATTCCCTATCCTTTACAATTTCACATATTTTATCCCCGTTGAAAACTTCAACCAGTTTGTCATCAATCACCAAAAAGGGAGATTGTAAGTGCATCTAGTGCCACCCCTAGTTGGTTTTGGAGTATTGACGACAGATGTGGTTGAGGACTAATGCGTTTGTGAGAATTGCGGGATAACGAGGTTGTGTCCCTCATTGACTCGGTTTACCTACCGGAGATGACCCTAAAAATGTATGAAGACATTGGCGACAATGGTGGTATGTGAAGATATTCACATTGAAGACTATGACATGAGAAGACATTGAGTGAAGACTATGGGCCTTGAAGACTGTGTCATTTTGTTGTTTCCTTTTCTTCTTTGTTGAGTCGTAGGAACCACCGTCTTGTTAAGTGGGGTCCAAGTGATCATAGTCGAGAATGGTGAAGTGATGCTCAACCCAAATCCTATGTCTTGACGAAGACAATGAGAGCAAAACTTATCCAGCTGGATGAGTCAGCTTTGCTTGTAGCCCAAGTAAAATTGCCATGTGTGTTTGAAATCTGACCGTTGGAACACGTGTCAGTTCCTTAGTGACCCAGGGTCATTTCGGACATATCAGGTCGGGTTGCCTAGTGGATATAAATAGCCCACCCCCTACACCATAAATTGGTGGCTGCTTAGAGTTAGTGCACGGCTTTTGTCGTTCGAGAGAAACTCACCTCGAAGCCTTTGAGAGAGAGAAATCCTTGCGAGGACAAAGCCCAAACACCTAGAGCCAAAGAGTGTTAGGCATCACCGAAGTCTTTACATGCATGTGACACGAAGACTTATTACACTTGAGGACTGTGAATCCTCCGGCCGGTTAGGCGTCGCGTTCTAAGCATCCAAGAGTCATTGTGGATTGCGGTGAACGCCTTGATCTGTGAAGGTTCGGAAGTCTACCTTGAAGTCTTACCAGAGTGATTGGGCGAGGACTGTGTCCTTAGCTCAAGGGAATAAGGTGAAGACGCGGTCTTGAGTTGAATCTCAGCCTCCCTAACGGATGTCACAGTTGTCACGACAAGCTGGGAACTGGTCCAACAAATCCTGTGTCTTCAACAAGTGACTAGTTCTATCTTCTCCCTCACTTTACTTAGAGTTTGTCTTTGTGAAGTCATTGCCTATTTGTCATACCTGTTTGACTTCATTGTTTGACTACTTTTGTTGATTGGCTTCTCACTATCTTCCATCTTGATCCTACTACCAAGCTGCTATTAGTCTTGTACTTTCACGTTATTGCATACTTGACTATGGTTTGCTTGTTGTAGTTTATCTTCCACTGCATATCAATTAGGTCATTTCTATTGTTTGTCTTTGAAACATCCATGTTTTGAAGACTTTCCTAAAAATCGCCTATTCACCCCCCCCCTCTAGTCGATAACTAGCACTTTCACTAACTGCTCTTGTTTGGGAGCTCTGTGGTGGAGATGGTCTTTGTGTCAGCGAGGCCCAGGTTACTATCGGCTGGGGTTGGGGTTAGATTAGGTGAAGCTAGTTCTCTGTCCGTCCTTGATGAGGGTACAATCTGCGAGAGTTTGGGTTATGTGTGGTAGGGCTGGTTCTTGTGCATGTACAACCGGGTGCTATCTCCACCAAGAGGTAGCCTTTGTTTTATTTGAAGACCGTGTTTTTATTCCGCTGAATCTGGCATCACCCGCTCCAATTCAAATGGCTGATAAACAGGAAACATAGTTGAATGTACAGACATTGTATGAGAGGCAGATGCAATTGATAGTGTGGAAAAAGAGGGCATGAAATAGTTGACATGTATATTGTTTAACTAAAGCGGATAGCATGACATAATTTCACATATATGATGTCTATCTAAACTGGATAGCATAGCATAACATAATTCAAAGATATGATGAATAACTAAACAGGATCGCATGACATAATTCACCTACATGTTATCTAAGTAATCAGGATCGCACCATTTAATTCACATATGTGATTTATATGCTAAATAGAGGGCATTCGATATGATGTCTGAACTAAGAACATGGTGTTGAATATTGTGTATATGATGTCTAAACTATGCAATGCAAGACACCGGATGCATGATATGAGCGATATAACCGTGCCAAGTTAGAGCATACACCTCGGTGGGGGAATAGGACTGGTCATCATCTCTGCGAATCCATCTACGAGGAGCTATCGGGACCCAACAAGAGATCTGCCTTGACGGTAGCACTGTCTGCTCTGAAGGCCTTGTTTTCACTCCAGATTTTTCCATCTCCCACCCAAATGGCTGATTCACAGGAAGAGTAGTTTGATGTACAAACATTGTCGACAAATGGAAATGTAATGAAGAAAAGGATGGGCAAGATATCATTCAAATATATGATGTCTGGTTAAACATTATGGCATTGCACATTTCACATATATTATGGTTGGCTAAAAGACATGAGACTGCATAATTCCCATATATGATATAGAAACTAAGCAGGTGGCATTACAGAACATGTCTAAACTAAGCAAATGACATATATGATGTCAAAAGTAGGCACTGCAAGGCAACATATGCATGATATGACAAACATCATCATGCCAAGGTAGAAACAAACACCTTGGGGGGTAAATAGGAGTGGTCGTGGCGTGCAGATCCACCTCGAGCAGATATCTTCCTCTGGATTACAATCTGGAGAGGGGTGGGGAGGGTTTGCCATTGAACCCACCATGGAGCGATGTCTGCATGACATTGTATTGTCGCGCAAAACTCTTCGCTTTTTCTCTACATGTTCAGCATGACTGTGTACAATATCTGACATGCATACGAAAAAATATGGTGAGATTATGTAAGGAAAGCATGCAGAAATTTAGAGTGATGGTAACAACCAGTGGATGGATCCAAAAATAATGATAGCAGGATGATGATTGCTTTAAATTAATAAAAAGACAGATGATGATTGCTTTACTATTTGTTTCCACCCAAGATGAACAACATAGGCATACCCTAGGTGAACGGATATTAGAGCGGACATACTATTCATTGCTGCCTCGATATGTGCCCCACAACTAATTTAGAACTCAAGTTTGAACATTAATTTGGACCTGACTTGGGAGTCCAAGAGATGAACAGGACGATAAAGTAGCAGGTAAGTTTAAGAAATGCATAACATAAGCAGAAACAAAAGAGTGTGACCTCTCTTGTGGACCCGTGTACTCCTCAGGTTCATCTGCTGAGTCGATGATGGTGATGCCGTTGCGGTGGGTGCCGGCGGCAGGGAAGGAGATCTGAGGCGGCGAAAGACGGCCAGGAGTCGTGATGTCTGGTTTGGTGGATGCTTCTGTCGATGGAGCAGCTCAGGTGAGGTGGACGATGTCATGGCGGGGAAGCGGGACAAACCACACAAAGTTCCCTTCGACACGTGCACAGAACTGAAGTAATTCTGTAAGGGCTCATTTGGCTTGCATGATTCTTAAAATGCAGGGATAGGAAAAACACCGGAATAGGATAGGAAAATGAACATGTTAAACAGAGCATTTGTAAACACATGATTTCTATCAACTTGGGTGTTTGGTTTACAGGAATTGGAAGAGCAGAGGAATGCAAAGAAACATGGCCAAAATAAAGTGAAACCATATGAAAGCGTGTACAGTTAGAATGTTATTACGGCACTAATGCACTTGGTCTTGTTTTCATGCATAGGATTTTGAAAAGTAGGTCGGTGGATGTTTTGCTTCATTCCTTTCAACAAAATGCATGAATAATTGAATAGTAGAGTGCCATTGGAAAATTCCCTATTGCTATGTTTTTCCGTTGAACCAAAATAGCCCTAATGGATCGGCGTGAATGTATAGTAATAAGTGATGCAACAAGTGTACAACCTCTTTGCGTAGCCATGTCGACCTCGGCATCATTGGGTTGGTATTTGAAGCGATTGAGGCAGAGGTGGCTCTCGGAGGTGTGGAGGAAGATCTAAGGAATCATGAGGCGGCGTCCGGGCACCGCTTCTGTTGTGATGGATGGATTACATCGTTGGAGCAGCTCCGTTGAGCCGTAAAAGCGTCAAGGCTGAAGCGACACAAGACAGACATCGTCAATCTCAAGTGGGATTCTAATAGCATCTCCAATAGATGATGTAAAATGGATGTAAAATTAACATCACCAAAAACCACCTGACTACAACAGATGAGGTAAAAATTATTGACTTTGAAATTAACTGTCGAAACTGAAATTTACTGTGGAATCTGAATGCTACTGTCGAAACTGAACGCAATGGTATCAGAGAGGCACTTGACATGTAGTTTAGGGAGGGCCTGCAGTTCATCTTCAACCTGCACCCCCCTGAGCCGCCAGCCACCACCGGCTGAACCGCCGGCCCCAGCGCCGCCTCACCGCCTCGGCCAGCCCTCTAGGCCCCCCGCCCCCCACCCTGAACCCTAAGATAGATAGTGGGGTACCTCTCCGGCGAGTCCCCGTCCCTGCTGCGGGTGGTTCTTCCTTAACTCCGTGAGCCCCCAACCCACAATCGGTGACCCAAAAGTAGATTCAGTCGGCTGAAGTGTGGCTTAATCGGAGCAGAGCAGCAGCACGAGCGAGGGGGGAGCAGCAGCAGCAGATTCGGCTGGTATGGCCGCCGCCGCCGAAGGGACCTCGTAGTGGGGGAGAGCTGCAATGGAGATGTCGCCCGCGGTGCCGGCTTCAAGGTAGCCGCGCCATGGGGGTGCGGGATGAAGCACCGTCGGCGTCGGGAGGTCGAGTTAACGAGAAGGTGCGATGCGATGAGTGTACAACCTCTTTGGTGGCGCCCGAGTAGGCCTCGGCCGTCAGGAGTCGGTAAGGATGTTGCGGTTCCGGTGGAGCAGGTTAAGGTGGCGCTGTGGGGATGGAGCAGCCGCGATAGACGAGGCGATCGTCGGAGCAGATCCTTGGAGGTGGAGGACAGGGCGGCTGAACCGGTGGGACGCGAGATGGACGACAGATCCTCATCCGGGGAGGTGGACGAGGGACGACGAGCTGTTGTGGTGGACGACGTCGTCGGGGAAGAGGCTCCGGCTGGGCAGCGGTGACGTGGCGGACGAAGGAGGGTGGGGTTTCGCGGCTGCAGTGGAGAGGTTATGGCGGCTTGGGATTTCGAATGGCGAAAAGGGGACGATGGGAGGGGTGAAGCATGACTTAGGGACGCGCTTGTCCAAAATGTAGGGTGTGTTACAAAAGTACCTCCCACCGATTTGTGCTAGCGGCCCTTTCGGCTCAGGGTTAGAAGGGGGATTTTGCGTGTCGGGATTTGGCAGCTGGAGGGAGTTTTCGTGTGCGTTGTAATTTCGGGATAGCAAGGCGTGCGTTGTGAAGGCGCCAGTTTTGGGAACACGATATCTGAATTTTCGGGATATAACAAGACGCAGGTTGAATTTTAGGGACAAGCCTAACGTGTAGTAATATTGTACTTGTACGTACCAAATCAATTCGCACTTCCCTCAACCAAAAAGAAAACAAAAAAAATAAAACTATTCACACCACACTAAGAGAGAGGCTTGCCCTGTTTTACTATACAAATGCTATTCGAAGCTACTCCCTCCTTCCATCTATATAGGGCCTAATGCGTTTTTGATGCTAACTTTGACCAAATATTAGAGCAATGATATATGACATGCAACTTACACAAAGCACACCGTTAACTTCGTGCATGAAAGGTTCTTTCAATGATATAATTTTCACATTGTGCATGTCATGTACTATTAATCTTGTCAATAGTCAAAGGCGGTCTTAAAAATCTCATTACGCCCTATATAGATGGAAGGAAAATATGAATCCATGTTATGTCCGATTAAATTTTTTCGCTTATTTGTATAATGCATATAACCTACTCATACCAACATTTTAGTGCATTCCAAATGTCTATACTACCGCTGCAATTCAAACTAAATTTGAATTCGTTTCTCTATTTCAATAAGAATCTACAATCATGATTGTTGCCAAGTTCAACCATCATTCGTGTATTACCTTAATAACACACCACATGATTACTATAGAGATAGATATGAACTATGTGTACTACATGAACTTGAATTCTATTTTTTGAATACACTTGATGTTGATTCCAAATAATAGTATATTTGATGTACTAACTATATATTCATAATCTAAACCATGTTCCATACGTACACCATGTTTATCACACAAAGTATAGTGCCCCGCCCCCTACATTATGACAAGTATTTAGACCTGAGTTGCAAAAGCCACACATTAGCCCAAATTATAATCAATGTTCTACATTATGATATCTTCTTTCAAGTATCTGTATCCACTTTTTCATAATGAATTATGATCTTTGTTCGTATTTTACACCTTCACGATCCTCTTCTATTTGTAGCTAGCTAGCGCTAACTTTATATCGTGCATGCACACGCCCGCCCCCCCCCCCCTCACACACCCTTAGCGTCCCCTCCATCGCGCACGTTCATTATTTCTCTTTAGGTCGTCCACCAGCGGTGTGTGTAGGCCCCCGGCTCCTTCTTTCTGGCACACACCGGTCAATATACCTCTCTAGCCAAGTGTGCCTACAACAAACACATATATACTTCCCCTCTTCTCTTCCCACCGTCCATGCCCCCATATGTCCAATACGATTCCACGCACGTGCACACTCCCGCCCCTCTTTTCATTAATCACATGCTCGCACACTCCTCCCCCCTTGACATGGTAGGCCTATCGCACCACCTCCTAGCCACACCCTCTCCCCTGCGCCTCTCCGGACCTTATTTGCTTCTAACACATGCAGGCATGTATATGAACTGATCTCCCTACATATAGCCAGGTCGACTATAATTCATTTTCACCAAGCATCGATACACTTACCTCGCTAGTTATGTCTCTCCTTTCCTCGGACACACGACGGTTGATCTTCCTATGTAGTTACGCATGCTTACCACAACCATATCTTCTCCCCTCATCATCCTTGAATACCTCCCGACCTGTCTCTCACACGCACGTGCATAGACAGACAGACATCCCCCGCCCTCTCTTATTGATATTGCACTCATACCCTCTGTTTCTCTAGCAGGCCTCCCCCACCATTTGTGAGACGCCACTCCACCACCAACCCTCTGACGCTCTACCTTTGTCTTTTTCCCAACCTTATTCCTCTGCTACACATATCCATGGATGTCGATCGATCTCCCTCAATACATAGCTAGGTCTCTCTCCTTCCACACACATATACTAGTCAACCGGTCTCTACCCCCCCCCCCCAACACACACACACCGATAGTCGAACGTTGTAGGTAGGTATCCATGCCATGGAGAAGAACTGCACCTCCAGCCGCCCTGTATCTTTGGCGTGGGCAAACACAAATTCGATGGCACTTTTTATCGATTGCGCAGCAACACACTTTATCCCTGTTTTCAATTCTATCGATATCTCACGTCCATGATTCCGTTTCACACACATTGCATATATTACGTTTTCTGATTGAGATATCATCAACACATTGCCTCTGTTTCGCACAAACCATCTCTCTCAGACCCACCCACGTACGTACCTGCACCTAAAGAAGAAGTGCACGCAGGACGCACGTACTCACGTCTCGTTCCCGGCCACACCAGCGCGGGTACACGGTGGAGTTTGTTTGATGCGAAAAAGGCAGCCCACGTGATAATTTGACGCGTGTAGCGGTTGTTTACTCGAAGGAGGGTCGGGTACCACGCCTAGAATATAAAACGATTACCATGGGGAAATGAAAAAATGGGTTTGTCTCTCGTCACACCATCTCACACAAGGCCGCCGTGGCCTCTCTCTCTCTCAGCGTTGGTCAGTGATCCGGCCGCATTCCGTCCACCGGCGGAAAGGGAGGATGTGCATCGTCTCTCCGTTCGACGGCGTTGAGGCAGCTCGTCCCGATCTGCGGTACCCGCCGTTCTCTCTGACCAAGCTCCGGCGCGGTAGGGCCTTCGCCACTTGCTCGCTGCCGCAGTATGGGCAGATCCCAGCCGCCGGCGCCCTCCTAGTAACATCCCGACGACCCTCAGGTACAGCTTCCTCCGGCCTTGCTCCACTGCCCATCTTCCCACGTTGCTGCATGTGGATCTTCTTTAGTTGTTTGCTTAAATCGTATCTCGGCGGCGTACTTTCCATCTTGCAATCTCGTCCTCAAACCATTTGATAAACCACCATGTGTTATCTTTCCCTTTTTACATGGAACATGCTTCTTTTTTGTCGGAGTATGTGTCTTCAACTCGTGTTATTGGGTAGTAATTGTTTCCTTTCGACCTCCTTTTGCAAACAGGGCTATCCATTTTCACCTCGTTGCTATTGCGACCTTTTGGTGAACTGCACAAATCACTTTTCTGAAGAGTGTTTTGTGCAGTTCATAAAATGTCACCTGGCAATGTTTTTACATTTCTGTGGGACTGCGGAAAGGGAGATTGGTTTTGCTATCCTCCTCATCCAACTCCGTGCCTAATCTTCTCCAACAAGAAGTTAGTCCTAAGGAGAGATCGTAGAGGTGATCGGCTTCTATTTATGTGTGTTATGTTTCATCATCTAGTCCCACTATTATTGTAATCACACTGATTGGATATCTTTGCAAACAGGGATGGTCTGCCCGATTTTAGTGGAGCTGCACAAAATGATCGGATTGTGGTGTCCTTCATACACCTCTTTTTTGGCTCTGAGCTGGGTGAAACTAGCTACCAAGCAATGAACAACATGCCAAGGAAATGGAGCCATGCCTACGAATGGCATCGATCAAATATATATTTTTTCTTTATTTGTACACCTTCTCACAACTTTGTCTTGCCAGTTGTGATGTGAATATTGGCGTGACTGCGAACCATTGAGATGCATTAGCCATGGTTGTTTCATTTGTATTTGATGGAATGTTGTAACGAGATAATCTCGAGGCAAGACACATGAATCCTAAGTTGAAACCTTTTTTTTCCTGCGGGAACCAAAGTTGAAACCTTCATAGCATCACAGTACAATTTCATCAAAGTTATGCGTACATATAAACAAGTCCTGAAGGATTGATAGCAATGCCAGAAGCAATTCAACTTCGTTTTGCCAACATGTTGGACATCCTTCATCCGGCTCCACCTGCCATGCAGCAATATTGAGTGCACAACACAACTTCAAGGAAAGATTCACCCCGGTCGTTGCGCCGCAGTAGTAATGTCTAGTGAGCAGTCAAATCATAGAGCCCCACCTTCGCCACAGTAAGTTGCTCGGACGAAGCAACCATCATTTCTCTGTTCCTTGAATCCGTTGGTAGTCCCATATTCCCACATTAGTAAGTTGCTCGGGCGAATCAACCATCACTATATCCGGTCACATGTGATGACCACAGGAGCTATCCATTCAGATTGCATGTTAAAAAAATAAAGGTCGATAACTAATGCGGCAAACTTTCAAAAAAACTAATGCGGCACCTCGGGCCAACGCGGCGAGATCGCATTTTGCACGAGAAATTACACACCATGTTTCGTTGACATGTGGTCCCGTTCCAACATACACTACTGGAATCTGGCACTTTGCCATCTGCCATGACAGATGGCAAAGGCATGGTCGGCGGATGGCAAAGGCCTTGCCATCTGCGGCGGATAACAAGCAGTTAAATGCGAAACCCTGCGGTAAAGGCTTCTTTGCCATCTGCTGGCTGATGGCAAGAGTTAACTTTGCCATCTGTGCAGATGGCAAAGCCTCTTAACGGGTTAGCTCTGTTAGAAGGCTAACGGCATACTTTGCCATCTGCGGCCGGATGGCAAAGGCTGCGAGCTCTTTGCCATCTGCCAAGAGATGGCAAGGCTGAATCTTTGCCCGTCTGCCGGAGATGGCAAGAGATTTGTCATCTGTTTGTCGGATGGCAAAGAGCCCAAATAGGCCAGCCCAAATGTTACATGTAGATGACACGTGGCCTCTTTGCCATCTGCCAGCTGATGGCAAAGCTCTTTGCCATCTGCCAGCGGATGGCAAAGTGACTATATTGCCCCATTTAATTTTGTTTTTTCTTATATCAATTCATTTTCACAGAAATCAAACACAAATATATTTATATGACCAATATAGCATATTCAACACATATTACCAATAGTCATGAACACATATGTATCCAACACATGTTACCAATAGTAGCAAGTTTCATCCGTACATATACATGGTTTCATCAATATTACACAGTTTCATCCATAGGTAGCAAGTTTCACAAGGTCAAAACAAAAACTAAATACAAGCACTCCATCAACACAAGCTTACGTGATCTTAAGTAAATCTGTAAAATGGGAAAGAAGAAAGTTAGAAGAAGAAGACTAGAAGAAGAAAATTATTATGATGCAACTAAAATGTGAAGATTATTATGATGCAACTTATATACGTAAAATAGGTCATTTTGGAGCTAAGTATGGTTATTATGTCATTTTTGAGCTAGCTAAGCATACTAAGTCATTTTGGTGTAGAACATGCTAAGGTCATTCTAGAGCTAAGTAACATCCATGACCAGCCTGTATTTAAGGCATGATTACGGTAACATCCACAGGATCTGAAATGAAAGTGAGCTCACCACCTAAAGAACGAACTCCTCCCTGCTTAACGCCGGACTATAAAGCCAGCTCCTTTTACACCACGTCAATTTCTTCCAGCGTCTCGATGTGTTTGCTGAAAAACTGGAGAAAAATAAAAGATGATTATAAAACTAAAATAGTTTATAAGGAGTACAACAGGTCCCCTGTTCCGCTGCCGGATCAAGGATGGAGTAAACTAAAACACTTTGTTGTTAAAACTACCCCTCCCTGTTCCGTGAATCGACTGACAAATTCCATTATCAGTTTCTTCTTTTTGTAATGCATACATACGCATAGAGAGGAGTATGTAGTATAGAAGTTGTTGTTGCTCAAGCGGTGTATATATGCATACGTGCATCTTATATAGACATAGGCTTGAGATTTCTATATAAGATGGACTGAAGAGGGGTGCTTAGAATTAATTAATAGTCACCTTTTTCGAGTAGAATACAAATATCAACCTGAATGTCCTTGATCCGTTGGTGCTTCACTGAGTTGACAGACAAATATTCCATGTTGATGTTGTCTCGATAAACAATGTACGATATGCGAGTGGATGATGTAGCTCCTGCGGCGGCTGGCATAACCAACATGTTTCAGCGACATCGTGAGTTGTGGCATGGTACTTGGCTTACACAAGACTGGGACTCGTGATGTTCTTATTTGGAAGACCAAGAAATGATATCATCGCCCAAGCATACACAATCCCCACTACTTGTTAGCAAGAATTCTGTATTCTCTAAAATAAAATAATATCTATGTGAATTGTACGCCTCGTTTAATACATGATTCACAACAGCATGGTCCTATAAATACAGTGAATGTACAATCGACAACATACAGTTTCTGCAGTTGATATCTAACTAAGACATCTCTTCCCAAATTACCAAGATTAAAAAATTGTCCGATGGTTAGCACAGACGCTTGACCAACATAATGGTCGTCCTAAAATATTGTCGTGCCCAAACAACAAATAAGCGACAACTAACTCTAGTTGTTCAGGGCAAAAGACAACACAACATGTGAATTGCACACGATCCCTGTACTTTTATTTGGCTGCAAGACTTTCACATTCGTACAAAATTCAGAAGTTTAGATACAGAAAAAAACATCAAAAGTGCAACAAAAGTCACTTGGTGAATGATTAAATCAACGATTTTTTCTTTCTAATCAAACCATACAGTATACACAAACTATTTGAGAAGCAATTGAATTAGGAATAGAAGACAGTGAGAAACAGAACAGAAACATACAGCCTGCAGGAACGTCTTGTGTCAGTTGACTCGTCGGTATTCTTCAGGTCCAGCGAATTAGCAGGATGGTTGCACGGGTAAAACTACTAGAGCTGCTGGTTGCGCTCCTATGGATCCGTCTCCAGCGAGCTTTGTATGGTACGGAGATCCTTCTCTCCTGTTACCGTGAGCCACTCCTTGTCGGGGCTGCCATCGACCATGGCTGTAGGAGGTCACCGGGGGGGGGGGGGGGTTGGGTCTCTTCTCTATCAGATCTGAGACAAACCATACAAAATCTATATTAACCATCAAGTTAGCATGGCATATATTTACACGAAACAACACAACATCCTAATTGATAATTTTCCTTCTTGCTTATAGTTCTAATTTTGAACATGGCACAATGATCTATTCCCCATTTTAATCTTGAACAACACAACAAATTCAATCATGCGACACGCTTATAGTTGAGAACTGATTATATGCCTTTAGATTCAATAACTCAATTATCCTTTAAAGATTTTACTATCTATTTACGACCATACCACTTAAGCATGAAAGATAAAAGTTTAGGAAACACATATATGCAGTCAAGATGAATGAATCAAAGAGAGGAGATATTACCTTGGGGATTACATCTTATTTGGAGTGAAGTGCATGCCCATGTCACGGTAGCATCTACTCGATATAAATAACCACATTCGGATTTCCACGACTCAAGTTACATGTTCTAATGGCCTGTAAATAATTAAGCATGGTAGTGAGAATGCAATATATAGAAAAACACAAAATTTGGAGGTAGAAAAGAGATTTAATAATATTTTTAACCAACTAGTACTAGTGTAGGTAGGTAAGATGAGGAAACATGAGGTAAAGTTTTTAACCCAGTTACACATCAACATGAAGAATTTAGATCTGGAATCAAGTATAATAAGAAAATAAAGAGCAATGGTACATGGATCAATCATGTGCAAGCTTCTGCAGCAGGAGATGAGTCACCATACCTATAGTGCGGATCGGCATCTCCCGGCTGGCCTCGGCGGAGACGAAGACAAATATCCTGTGGAGTGCAACAAGTAGCCACATGCAGAGGCTGCTTCCGCTTCCGGCCATCCCTCACGGCAAGCAGCAGCTATGGAATCGTTGGTTAGTGGTCAAGGGGATCTTGACTACACTGCACGGCAGTCCACCCGATACTAAAATGAGATATGTAGTAAATTCGCCATTTTGGAGAAGCGAAACGCATATATACAAGCTAGCTAGCTACAAGCTAACTGTAGCGTGGGAATCGTCGGATCCGCTGGATCCAGCGCAACGAGGGTCCTTGAAGGAGCGCGGCGAGCTCGGGACGGGCCTCCATGGCGGCCTCTGGCGGCGGGGGTTCGTCTGCGGGGAGAGAGATGGGTGAGGGAGTAGGGAGGAGAGGAGAGAGGAGGTGGCGAGGGGCTCACCATAGCCGCGGGTGTCCACGGCGGCCACCACCGATCGAGATGGAGCACGGGCATCATTTCAGCGCAACCCTAGATCAAGAGATACGCATGGGAGGCGCGGCGAACAGATCTCATGAAGGGCTGACGGAAGGGGAGGCGGAGGTGGGGAGCTTACGGAAGAGGATGAGGCCCCGAAGGAGCCGGGCGAGGAGGAGTAGGCGACGCTGACGGATGGAGAGGTCGAGGCAAAGGCCCCACTTGGCGCCGAGGTCGCATCAGCGGGATCCCGGACCTGGCGGGCGGGGACGGCCGGCCAGGCCGGGGCTGTGGAGGGGGCGGGAGGAGCGGCGGGAGCCATGGGCGCGTTCTCGGGCGACTCCGCCATGGGAGGGAGGAGGGAGGAGGAGAGGATGGGGCGAGGGTTTCTCGCGACACGGGAGGTGGACGGGGAGGAGGAGGCGAGGGAGGTGGGGTGGAGGCAGCGCAAAATGGGGAGGGAAAGGCGGAGGAGGGTTGGGGGTGGGGGCTCTTGGGTCGTTCTTGCGCCGTTATCCATTGGGCCCCACCCACTTCTTTGCCATCTCGCCAACAGACGGAAAGATTCTTTGCCATCTGTTTGGCGAGATGGCAAAGAGGTGAGTTGACGAGCCATTATGACCTTTGGACCCTGCCCACCTCTTTGCCATCTGGCGGCAGATGGCAAAGATTATTTGCCATCCACTAGCAGATGGCAAAGAATTGGTGATGGCAACCATGTTCTTTGCCGTCTGTCAGTTCTTTGCCATCTGTTTTTTATAAGCAGATGGCAAAGACGTTCTTTGCCATCAGCTGGCAGATGGAAAAGAGCTGGCTGATGGCAAATTCCCAGTTTCCAGTAGTGATATCAGTGAGATGACGGCAAGTAGTAGGAGTATTTCCAAACCGACGTGTAGGCCGGGGCGCCCCTTCGTGAACCGTGGCAAACTAGCAACCGTCCACCGACTCTTCGCCTTTCCCTCTCGATTTGGAACTAGCATGCACACTCTTCCTCTCCTCCTCCATGTTCCTTCAGCACTTCACCCTTTCTTCTGCCATTGTTCGATCGTCTTCTCCATGGAGGGAACAGGACGGAAACGACCCCGTTATTCTTGCCCCGATCTGAAAGATGACATGGTGGAGGAATTCATTGATTGGTGCGACGTCATCACCTCAGCTAGCATGGCAGGTTCGTTCAAGCCCATTCTTGACTCAACTAATAACATCATTACAAGGAACCCAAGAGTCGAGGAGCGGTTTGATCTCCCCTATCTTCTTCGCCGTGACCCTGATGACTGGCGCCGTCACGATGGAGGCCTCGCCCTGTGCAAGTTGATGCC
Source organism: Aegilops bicornis (assembly GCA_021605145.1). NCBI lineage: Eukaryota > Viridiplantae > Streptophyta > Magnoliopsida > Poales > Poaceae > Aegilops > Aegilops bicornis. The sequence goes on from CM038675.1 coordinate 580,543,576, forward strand.
GCTTGATAATGATACGTATGATGTTAAGATGCCATCGCTTGAGGGCAAGGCTTGGGCAGGCGCAAATGGAGATTGGGTTGTTCACATTGGGTCCAAGCTGCAGTGGGAACTTGTGAATGTGTACACTCGTGACCGGGTTCCACTTCCAAAAATCTCGGCAGACTTCCCAGAGGTTGAGCACACCGGTATTGTACGCACGTTCAAATACAATCATGGTGAATGTCTTCTACGGAAGATAGCAATTTCTCGAGTTCCCAACCGCTCTTGGAATTACAACAACTATGAAGTTGTTGCTATCTTCGACAAGCTTGTTGTCGTCGTTGTTGGTTTGACTCGATGGACATTGCTCAAAAATCAGTTTCTGTACACGCATGAGTACTGTGATGCAATTCAATACGAGGGCCTTGTGTTTGCTGCCACCACTCATGGCACTGTTTTTGCATGGAGTCCTTATGATTTCGGTACGTTTGTCTTCCACCGTAATTATAATTGTTTCATCCACATGCATGCGGTTTAGCAAGTTTCCCTTTACTAATTAACCTTCTTCTTGTGTTTCCAAGGTCCTGTGAACATTCCACCACCTATACTTGAAGATTTTTATAACCAAGGGGGAGATGACGATGGTGATGATCACGAGCATGAGGACGAGCAGCGCCCATATACTCTTTGGCGCCTGGCAACTAATTCCAATGGATCACCTCTTCTCGTGTGTATACAACCACTGATGATGTTACTGCTAAGGAAGCAGGTGTAGTCTCCCATGGTCGCACTCTTCGGACCTATTCCAACACCCGTTGCATGGTATTCGGGATGGATACTAGTGTGCTAGCGCCAACACATTCTCCCTGGTACAGAATTGGTAGTCTTGGAGAAAACTCGCTCTTCCTTGGACAAAACTATCTGATGATGGTGAAAGGCGATCCAACTGTTGTTGACACAACGTTACTAGCACCATTTATGAAAAGCAGCGTGTATATACCTCGGACATTAGCGTGGTTCCCTACCACAATCGATATAGTAGGCTGCTTGACTGGATGATCAGTCCTGCGTTGGTCTCAAGATCGACAATAGATGCCCCGTCCTAGAGAATCACTTGTGATTCAAAGCAGGCGTTTCCAACACCGAGGAATGGTTGAGTTGAAGTTCATTTCATTGCTTGTGATTTGTTGTGTGGTGAAAACTTTAGTATTTATAATGTATCCTCGTTGTCGATGTGGGTTGATGACCTGTTGTATGTAATAAAATGGTATGCCTGTGATAAACTTACTAAATTTATGAATGGCTTTCGAGTTGCTACGTGAGTGAGTGGTGCGACGAGGCAAAAAAATATTTTACGAATACATAATTGTATGTGCATTGCAACAGGTTATCGGATGAGGCCAATCAACAATAGTAGTACACTATTTGTACTAGCTTCACATGCTTCGCGCGTCGTGCGGGTGTTTTTACTGTAGCCATATTGTACATAACCAGCACCTCGAATCCTCGATACTAGTACTATATAGTAAGTAGTAGGAGTAGTAGGGTGGCATGGGCCAGAACAAGCATTCACGTCCAGGAGTACGGCACACACCACTAGCACGACTTCCATCTGACACCATATTTCTTGGAGTCCGTGCTAGAGCAATCTCTTCAACCTCATCGTTTCTCTAACTCAGCCATCAGCGGCCAGGCGAGGTGGGGGTTTGCCGATAGTCGGTTTCCTCAAGCTGCGGTCCCACTTGTAAGGCCAACTCCAACGCTCTATCAATATATGGATGTACTCTTCTTCCCAATACAAAAACTTGCATCCATTCTACTCCCTCCGTTGCACAATACATGCCTTCTACTACCTCCGTCCTGGTTTATAGGTCCCCTTTGTAGTTTTTGTCAAATTTTGACTAAAGATTTAACTAACAAAATGTTAATGCATGTCAAGAAAAATTATCTCATTGGATTCGTATTTGAACATAGTTTTCAAAAATATAATGTTTGGTGACATGCGTAAACATTTTGTTAGTTTAATCTATGGTCAAATTTTGGCACGAAATATAATAGGGACCAATAAACCCAGACGGAGGTAGTATTTGTCAAAATATATATGTATCTAGACATGTTTTAGTATATAGGCACATCCATTTTTGGACAAATGGAAGTCAAGTATTTTGGAACGGAGGGAGTACACAATGAATTTTTAAGTTAGCACAACTAGTCTAATCCGAGAGCACAACCGAAGATTTGGTCGGGTTCTTCCTCCTTTTGCCGACACGTGGGACATCCAGCATCCAGGTCATGTCATGAAAGAAAATAGAGAGGTACTAGTAGTTGATAAGTTGAAGCCACGAGATGTGCATCTTGGGTTAAACTGTAAATAGAATCTTACTAGTCTTGAGTAACTCCAAAAGCGGCCACCGAAGATCTTTATTGGATTTGTTTTTCATCGCCAAAGACGTCGAGGTGAAAGATGTGCAGGTTCAGTGGGTCCTCTTGCGTTTTCACTGACATGTGGGGCCGCATGTGAGCAAACAAACGATGGGCTCCGCGCGTCCGCTGGCTGGCTGAGAAGAGAGATAGAGGAGGGCTGAGCACGGACTGCAGGAAATTTGGTCTACGTAACCAGCACCTTGATATTCTCGTGTGGTTGTTTCTAGAATAAAAAAAGGAGGTACCCCTACTTATGTTACTCCCACTACGCCTAGCCTAAGGTTAGTAGGTGACCTTGCGCAGCGCCGCCTCTTCGAAGTCGATGGTTCTATGAGTGCTTACGGCAATCGACACCAAATGAACTGTTGCACGTCCAACGCTTGTAAGAAAAAGTTTCTCCTCGTGCTGCGAGCCACCGCGCACGCGTTGGCGAGGGAGAAGGCGTAATCAAGCTTCTCATCGTTCTACGATTTGAAGGGACACATCAAAGTTATTTACTAGTAGTACGTACTCTCTCCAAAAAAGGGCTGACCATGTCATTGCTACCATCCCGTGCTCCGTCGTTGAGTCCGTGCACTATTCACGTGCCATCGAGGAGAAAAAATATTGCGTAGGTGCCATCGAAGTGCACGACTCACTTACGAAAAAGGGATTCCCCGCTCCCCCAAGACGACTCACTTACGCATCGCTTATCTGATTATCTCCATTTTCTTGCATGACACGTGCACCTTGATGCTAGATGTCTCGCGTGTTGGGAAAAGGATGAACAAAGCTCACGTAAAATAAAAGAGTTGAAGAGCATAGATTCCCGACGACCGAGGAGGAGCAAGGAACCTTGCGCGTTTCCCCTGTTTTTTGCCGCCTGCCCACCTATAAACAACTAAAAGAACATGAACTTTTCACTAACCACTAGAAACGGTACATCAGGATGCTAAGTTGAAGATGTTTTATACTCCCTCCGTTCCCAAATATAAGTCTTTTTAGATATTTCAATAAGGGACTACATACGAAACAAAATGAGTGAATCTACACTCTAAAATATGTCTACATACATCTGTATTTTGTAGTCTATTTGAAATGGCTAGAAAGACTTATATTTAGGAACAGAGGGGGTAGTTTATATTGAATTATTGATAACCACACAAAAAGCCACGCATGTACACAAGCTAACGCACTAACTCCATCCGACCCAACTCATGCACATACGCGCACAGCATGGAGCACACAACGCACGTACACAAGACGTGCATGCACACTGCCTTCGACGCAGAATGCACATGAATAACACATGCATGCGCACACACTCGGCTGCATGGAGGCGTGCGCCATCTGCGGCGATGTCTGGTTCGTCGTGCTACGGCGAAGCTCGCACGCAACAGTGCATACGCATCTCTTGCAGCACCTCTTTGCCGTCGTTGCTCAACTACTAGTCGGAGACAAAGATGACCGCAGCCTCGGCCTTAGAGCTAGCATCGATGGAAAAACACGCACGTTGCACGCACACGAGCACATACGGAGTGCCCACGACATGGTGGTGGTGGTGCGTCCCAAGTCGCCTCTACTCCTTCTGCGCATGTTGTCTATCAAGGCGGCTGCATGCTAATGATGATGTGGGTGAGATCTTCTAGGACTCAGATGATGACGAGGAAAATTATGAGACACAAGGTGACGTACACCGTCAAGGTCCACGGTCAAGGGGGTGCTAAAAAGTGCTTAGATGTGCTTAGAGCAAGTACAATAGAGCTGAGTCAGCGGGCTATAAGGAATAAACTATAGTACATTTCTACTTAATTGGAGGAAAGAGAAGAGGAGAGAGAAGGTAAGCGGGCTCTTCGTGAAGAGCCAGCTCTAGCACGTGCTCCTAGGCACTTTGTGAGAATGAAAGGTGGGCCAGAGAACAAAAAAGTAGTAGTACACTCTTTTGATCTACTATTGTACATGTTGACTATAAGATGGGATGTAGATGACATGGCACTGGCTTATAGCCAGCAGCTGGCTATACTATTAATGCTCTTTAGATGAGGTGCTAAGTGCATTAAATGGCTAAGTAACTCAAGTCTTCAATGCATAGGTGCTTAGTTTATTGGTGCCACATCATATTTTATGCCTACGAGGCAGGCTTAGCAGCTATACATGGTGGAGCACTGGGAGAGGCCAAGGCTGGTCATAGTGGGGAGTAACTTGTATTGTAACATATTACTATGTTACTCTAAACATCTCTATAAACTGGAAAGGAGGGAGTAGTAACATAGACTAGTGTCAAATGCAGAGTATGGGAGCACATGATATTTCCCCGTCCGGACCGATCCCAAGTTGGCTTCTCACCTTCTTGGCCCAACAAAATCCCTCCCCCTCCCAGCACTTCCCTTGGCCAGCTGAGCCTGCCGCTCCACATTGATGGCAAGTCAGGGCGACGCGACCTCTCACTGCTTCCGCCGTTGAAGCGGTGCGCCGACCGAGGGCACCGCCCGCTGCACGCCCGGCATTTCAGACTACACAGTGGATAGTAACTTTTAGAGCAAGTACTACAATTAGATGGCATAAGCAGGCTATAAGGATTTACATATAGTATTTGTGCTTAGCTGAAGGAGAGAGAAGAGGAGAGAGAAGAGAAGCGGATTGTAAACGTGTAGCCGGTTGTACTCCAACATACTTTGTGAGACAAAAGGTGGGGCCATTACTAATGACATTGTATTTATACTAAAGGGACTAACGGACGCCTTAATTACTCCTTTTTTTGAGACAAACCTTGGTGGGGCTATTATTGACTTTTTTTTGAGCTATTATTGACTTGGACGTTGGGTTTGGGGGCCAAAGGCCTACTATTATACTTTCATACGACCGACGACATGCTCTACCCTAGCCGCCGCTGTATCATATGGTTTCACACCGTTCCAGATCTTAGCGTCGCCACGCAATTCTTCTCCAGCCCTCCTTCCGGCGTGCACCGCGAGAAGGGACAGCAGTCCTTCGAACCCCGCCTTTCGTGATCCTGTATGGGAGAGGGGTGATCAGGTTTTTGGGGAGCACACTCCTGTGACTGCTGCCAGCGACGACTTCCTCAACGACAGCCTTCTTCCCCGACCTCCGTAACCTCTTCATCAACGACATGAGTGACAACATCAACCACATCGGTTCTGCTCCGCTGTCAAGATGTGATTTTTCCTCCTAGTTTAGTCCGCATCATTACTTTGATGTTTGCAATTGTCGTCATGATCTATTTACTGCTGTTTCGGATTAAATCTCATACTAAATTGCTCATATATTCAACAATCCAATCCAAAAGCCTGATCACAGGCAATTTACTCCAGTGGTTTCTTTGCGCTTTTGAAGCCGCCTACTTTTAAGGGGTGCAATATAAAAGGTGGCGCACAAGAGAAGTATATTGGTTTCAGATCATGTCTTTGCTATGACGCCACTAAGGGTAAGCCTGAGGACGATCTGAATCCTACCCAGTAGGAAGCTTTTCAGAACATGGATACCCTCTTCAAAGCTGCCTGCTGAGTGTTCTTGACGATTCCATTGTGGATTCATATATGTCATTTTACAGCGACAAAGACATGTGGGCTGCGCTCGAGGCCATGTTTGGGCCCTCGGGCGCTGGCAATGAGTTGTGCGTCATGGAGCAATTCTGTGACTACAAGATGGTGATGAGCGCCTGTTGTTCAGCAGACTCATGAGATCTGATCACTCTCTAAGGAACTTGAGTACTTTAAGTGTGTGTTCTTGGGACAAATTTGTTCTTTGGGACCATCATTGCCAAGCTTCCACCTTCGTGGAACGATTTTGCTACTTCTCTGAAAAACAAGAGACATGAGTTTTCTGTTTTGGATCTCATTAGCACTCTTGATTTTGTGGAGAAGGCGAGAGCAAAGACACACGTGCTTTCGGTCATGAGGGAGCTTCTAGTGCCCACATGGTACACGAGAAGAACTTCCAACCCAACCAGCCCAAAAACAACAAGAACAAATCTCAGGGGAAAGGCAAGTTTGATGCAAAGAACAAGCCGTCACATTCTACCAAATTCAAGAAGAATTCTCATAATGGGAAGGGATACAAACCTCAATTTTGGTAGCACCGCACAAAATTTATATGGCTGCATCTACCTGCTGTCAGCTAACCACATGGTGTTCCAGGTATTCCTACATTCGTAACTAGGTACAATGACCACCGCAAGATGAAATTAGCTTATTAGTACGTTGACTTGCTGAATGCAGTGTGGAACGATCCTGTCATGTGTGGAGGAGCAAACAAGCGTGCAGCCAAAGGTGGAAATCAACCAAGGAATTATGAAATTATATGTAATCTTCCTCAGGCAGGTCAATATCCCCTTCGTCCAGATGATCGTGTTTTGCCATGCCGAGCTATTGATATGTGCTACTGTTTTGCAACACCGTTTAAGTGTAGCTACCGTTTTCCTATCTTTTCAGATTCAGGACAATGAATATGATATCAGCGGAACTGCACAATATGGACCCATGTTGAGTCATCTCTATTGCCTCATGTGTTTGCTGCAAATGTGTCAGCTTCAATTGCAAGATGAGGCAGCTAGCTAGCTGTGGAGTTGCCAACATGCTCAAAGTGCTCATAACATTGAGTAGAAACAAGCATGCCCAGAAATTAATGCGTCTTGAGGAGGCCCTTTGCTCAGAGAAGCATCGACCGATTTTCTTTATTTCCACACCTTATCATAGCTTTGTATATTGGTTATAGTATGGTGAATCATTGAGATGCATAGACATGCTGAACTTTTGTTCTTCTGAATGTTAGTTTAATGTGAGTGTCTGCATCCAGTACCGATAAGTTGTAGACATCCCGAAATAAATTTTTTTGCACAGGATGTTGATTTTATGGATCAGACCGATCCATTTGTTTGTGACTGCAAAAAAGAGTGGTTGGGTTATATGTTACTATCATGTTCAATCTGGGTTTTGTCTAAAAATTTGATGAACAATTAATCCTTGGGCTTTTGTACCATTTGTATGCTTGACTTGCATGTTGTTGCCCTCGTACCCCCTCCACCTGCCACTACACTGCCGCATCTTCCATGGCTGCTGTTCGTTCCCGTCCGAGGCCTTGCCGTCGTTCTCCGCCTTGGTTAGCTCGCTGTGCCCGCCGCCGTCTGGCATTGTCAACATGGTCAACAACCAAGAGGAATTAGGAGATGACAATACGTGGAGAGGTCGATGAGGGACCCACCAGGGGTCATTGCATTTCTAGCGGGTGCCTCGTTATTACAAGCCAAAAAATACTTCCTCCTAATTGTTTGACAACTAGGTTCCACGCCATTGTCAATGTAGTCAATAAGCGAGAAAATTACACAACGAGCGGATAACACGGGGACCCAAAGCTTCGCCCGATTGTTTTTCGAGGCCAGAGACGGAGCTCAAGCTGCGATGTCGAAAGGGGTCATGGCCCGTCTAGCCCACGCTTACGCTTTTATTAAGCACATGACGAGCCAGTTGATATATTTTTCTTTTCCGGAATTGGCTAGCCAGTTCTTTTTTTTGGAGAATACCAAAACCGAGGCCTACTTGCTTTTCTCAGCCCTGCTGGGCTGCAAATCTTTCAAGACGAGGAGGGATGTAAGTAGTAAGAAATGGGCTTCCCCAGAAAACGGGCTATAAGTTATAAGAAATGGGACGTAAATTTTTAAACCGAAGCCAACCGGCAATTGCATTAAAATATCATTTTTCCAGGATTTCTCTACTCTCTACTCTTATAAAAACCAAAGCCAACTGGCAATTACATTAAAATGTCATCTTTTCTCCCACAAGATAAACTACTCATACAAATGCATCTTCATGTTCCGTGCAACGAACGGGCATCTTGCTAGTTAAGATTCTAATTTACATTCATTTTTTTTGCGGAGAATTGTTTTTTGAATTTTATTTTGATATAATTTTTTGAAAACTATTTTTAACGTGACTCGAAATTTTGTGATTAAAAGAGTTCACACCCAACCAAAATATGCAAAATTACGTTGAATTTTTAAGAATTCCCCAGATTATAGGTGATGTAATGCTATTAAAAAGAATATGGGCTACAAATAGCGTTAAAAATTAGCAAATGGGTTGTAAATTATTGAAAATAATGGCTAATGGGCTGTATCTTTGTTTCCTGATTTGGAGGCTGACTTCTGGGCCTACTAGGTTGACGATCACGCTGTCCTAATTTTTTTTGACGCGTACGCAAGGCTTTGTCAACTTAGTCAACACACAGTAGTGACTGTTGGATGTCCATCCAACGGCCGCCGTGCTTCTTCAATCTCTGATCTTCCTGCTCCAGCCGCCCAAACCAGCGTCGGCGGGACTGCCTGCTTCCTCTAACCACCCACACATCCTGTTATTTTCCGGTGACGTCAGCCTCACCCCGCAGGCGACCAGTCAGCGCTCGTTCTCCCCTCAGCATGGGCATCCGCTGCGGTGGCTTCGCCGGCTCCGGGTGGTTCTCTTCCTGGGCCTCGCCCTCGTCCACCCCATTTGTGCTCTCAGCGCGGTGAGGTCAACATGGTCAACAAACAACAGCCATCGGAAGAGGCTGACAGTAGGGGCCCACATAGGAAAATGCCTCCTTATTACGCGCAAAATAATGATTCCTCCACCTGATAGCTGGGACCCAGCGGAAGGGTCTCTGTATTTCACGAAAAAAACGTTCCCCCCGCTGTCAGCTCGGACCCACCGGAAATGCCTCCTTATTACGCACAAAAAATGAATACTCCCCCTGCTAGCTCGGACTCACCTTGGTGGGAGGCTGACTTGTGGGCCTACTAAGTTTACGGGGGCAGAGGGCTTTGTTAACTTAGTCAATATGAACGACTAGCTCCAGTGACCGTACGATGTCCATCCAACGGCCGTAGTGCTTCTTCAACCTCTGGTCTGTTGGGTAACGTAGCAGAAATTCAAAATTTTCTACGTGTCACCAAGATCTATCTATGGAGAAACCAGCAACGAGGGGAAGGAGAGTGCATCTACATACCCTTGTAGATCGCTAAGCGGAAGCTTCAAGAGAACGGGGTTGAAGGAGTCGTACTCGTCGTGATCCAAATCACCGGAGATCCTAGTGCGAACGGACGGCACCTCCGCGTTCAACACACGTACAGCCCGGTGGCGTCTCCCATGCCTTGATCCAGCAAGGAGAGAGGAGAGGTTGAGGAAGACTCCATCCAACAGCAGCACAACGGTGTGGTGGTGGTGGAGGAGCGTGGCAATCCTGCAGGCTTCGCCAAGCACCTACGGGAGAGGAGGAGGTGTCACGGGAGGGAGGGAGGCGCCGGGGCTCATGTGTGGATGCCCTCCTCCCCTCCACTATATATAGGGGCAAGGGAGAGGGGAGGCGCAGCCTGCCCCTTCCTCCAAGGAAGGGTGCGGCCAAGAGGGGAGGAGTCCATCCTCCCCAAGGCACCTGGAGGTGCCTTCCCCTTGAGGTCTCTGCCCTCCCCAAGTTTCCTTGGCGCATGGGCCTCTTGGGGCTGGTGCCCTTGGCCCATATAGTCCAAGGCGCACCCCCTACAGCCCATGTGGCCCCCCGGGGCAGGTGGACCCCCCCGGTGGACCCCCGGACCCCTTTCGGCACTCCCGGTACAATACCGATAAAGTGCGAAACTTTTCCGGCAACCAAAATAGGACTTCCCATATATAAATCTTTACCTCCGGACCATTCCGGAACTCCTCGTGACGTCCGGGATCTCATCCGGGACTCCGAACAACATTCGGTAACCACATACAAACTTCCTTTATAACCCTAGCGTCATCGAACCTTAAGTGTGTAGACCCTACGGGTTCGGGAACCATGTAGACATGATCGAGACGTTCTCCGGTCAATAACCAACAGCGGGATCTGGATACCCATGTTGGCTCCCACATGTTCCACGATGATCTCATCGGATGAACCACGATGTCAAGGACTCAATCGATCCCGTATACAATTCCCTTTGTCTAGCGGTATTGTACTTGCCCGAGATTCGATCGTCGGTATCCCGATACCTTGTTCAATCTCGTTTCCGGCAAGTCTCTTTACTCGTTCCGTAACACATCATCCCATGATCAACCCCTTGGTCACATTGTGCACATTATGATGATGTCCTACCGAGTGGGCCCAGAGATACCTCTCCGTCACACGGAGTGACAAATCCCAGTCTCGATTCGTACAACCAGCAGACACTTTCGGAGATACGTAATGCACCTTTATAGCCACCCGATTACGTTGTGACGTTTGGTACACCCAAAGCATTCCTACGGTATCCGGAGTTGCACAATCTCATGGTCTAAGGAAATGATACTTGACATTAGAAAAGCTTTAGCATACGAACTACGATCTTTGTGCTAGGCTTAGGATTGGGTCTTGTCCATCACATCATTCTACTAATGATGTGATCCCGTTATCAATGACATCCAATGTCCATGGTTAGGAAACCGTAACCATCTATTGATCAACGAGCTAGCCAATAGAGGCTTGCTAGGGACATGGTGTTGTCTATGTATCCACACATGTATTTGAGTTTCCTATCAATACAATTATAGCATGGATAATAAACGATTATCATGAACAAGGAAATATAATAATAATAACTAATTTATTATTGCCTCTAGGGCATATTTCCAACAGTCTCCCACTTGCACTAGAGTCAATAATCTAGTTCACATCGTCATGTGATTAACAACGATATGTCACATCGCCATGTGACTAACACCCAAAGAGTTTACTAGTGTACGTAGAACTAGTTCACATCATCATGTGATTTAGACTCAATGAGTTACGAGGTTTGATCATGTTTTGCTTGTGAGAGAGGTTTTAGTCAACGGTGCGAACCTTTTAGATCCGTGTGTACTTCGCAATTCTCTATGTCATATTGTAAATGCTGCTTCCACGCTCCACTTGAAGCTATTCCAAATGGTTGCTCCACTATACGTATCCGGTTTGCTACTCGAGTCACTTTCGGATAGGTGTTAAAGCTTGCATCGGCGTAACCCTTTACGCCAACTCTTTATCACCTCCATAATCGAGAAACATGTCCTTATTTACTCCAAGGACAATTTTGATCATTGTCCAATGATCCATTCTGGATCATTCTTGTACCCCTGGATCGACTCATGGCAAGGCACACTTCGATGCGGTACTGACATAGCATACTATAGAGCCTATATACGAAGCATAGGGACGACCTTAATCCTTTCTCTCTTTTCTGCCATGGTCGAGCTTTAAGTCTTAACTTCATACCTTACAATTCAGCTAAGAACTCCTTCTTTGACTGATTCATCTTGAACACCTTCAAGATTATGTCAAGGTATGTGCTCATTTGAAATTATCATTAAACATTTTGATCTATCTTATAGATCTTGATGCTTATTGTTCAACTAGCCTAATCCAGGTTTTCTATTCAAAAACAGTTTTCAAACATCCCTATATGCTTTCTAGAAATTCTACATCATTTCTGATCATCAATATGTCAACAACATATTGTTATCAGAAATTCCATAGTGCTCCCACTCACTTCTTTGGAAATACAAGTTCCTCATAAACTTTGTATAAACCCAAAATCTTTGATCATCTCATCAAAGCGCACATTCCAACTCCGAGATGCTTACTCCAGTCCTTAGAAAGGATCGCTGGAGCCAAAGATACCTTTTAGCATCCTTAGGATCGACAAAACTTTCGATTGTATCACATACAACCTTTCCATTTAAACCGGTAAGGAAACTCATTTTGACATCCATCTGCCAGATTTCATAAATGCAGTTCGTGCTAACATGATTCTGACGGACTTAAGCATCGCTACGGATGAGAAAATCTCATCGTAGTCAACTCCTTGAACTTGTGAAAAACTTTTCGCCACAAGTCGAGCTTCATAGACGGTGACATTACCGTCCACGTCCGTCTTCTTCTTAAAGATCCATTCATCTCAATGGCTTGCCGATCATCGGGCAAGTCCATCAAAGTCCATGCTTTGTTCTGATATATGGATACTATCTCGGATTTCATGGCCTCTAACCATTTGTCGGAATTTGGGCCCACCATCGCTTCTCCATAGCTCGTAGGTTCATTGTTGTCTAGCAACATGACCTTCAAGACAGGATCACCGTACCACTCACGAAGCGATCTGGCGTCCTTGTCGTCCCTCACGAGGTTCGGTAGTGACTTGATCCGAAACTTCATGATTACTGTCATAAGCTTCTACTTCAATTGGTGTAGGTGCCACGGAACAACTTCACGTGCCCTCGCTACACACTAGTTGAAGTGACGGTTCAATAACCTCATCAAGTCTCCACCATCCTCCCACTCAACTTTTCGAGACGAACTTTTCCTTGAGAAAGTACCCGATTCAAGAAACAATCCCTATTGCTTCCGGATCTGAATTAGGAGGTATACCCAACTGTTTTGGGTGTTCTATGAAGATGCATTTGTCCGCTTTGGGTTCGAGCTTATCAACCTGAAACTTTTCCACATAAGCGTCGCAGCCCCAAACTTTTAAGAAATGACAGCTTAGGTTTCTCTAAACCATAGTTCATACGATGTCATCTCAACGGAATTACGTGGTGCCCTATTAAAGTGAGTGCGGTTGTCTCTAATGCCTAACCCATGAACGAGAGTGGTAATTCGATAAGAGACATCATGGTATGCACCATATCCAATAGGGTGCAACTATGATGTTCGGACACACCATCACACTATGGTGTTCCGGTATTATTAGTTGTGAAACAATTTCCACAATGTCTCAATTGTGTACCAAACTTCATAACTCAGATATTCATCTCTATGATCACATCACAGACATTTTATCCTCTTGTCACGAAGATCTTCAACTTCACTCTGAAATTACTTGAACCTTTCAATAATTCAGACTTGTGTTTCATCAAGTAAATATACTCAACATCTACTCAAATCATCTGTGAAGTAAGAACATAACGATATTCACTTTGCATGCCTCAAAGCACTCATTGGACTGCATCAAAATGTGTTACTTCCAACAAGTTGCTATCTTGTTCCATCTTATCAAACCGAGGCTTTTCGGTCATCTTGCCCATGTGGTATGATTTGCATATCTCAAGTGATTCAAAATCATGCGAGTCCAAACGATCCATCTGCATGGAGTTTCATCATGCGTATACACCAGCAGACATGGTTTGCATGTCTCAAACTTTTCAAAACGAGTGAGTCCAAAGATCCATCAACATGGAGCTTCTTCATGCTTTTACACCAATATGACTTATATGGCAGCGCCACAAGTAAGTGGTACTATCATTACTATCTTATACTTTTGGCATGAAAATGTGTATTACTACGATCGAGATTCAATAAACCATTCCTTTAGGTGCAAGACCATTGAAGGTATTATTCAAATAAATAGAGTAACCATTATTCTCCTTAAATGAATAACCGTATTGCGATAGACATAATCCAATCATGTCTATGCTCAACGCAAACACCAAATGACAATAATTCAGGTTTAATACTAATCTTGATGGTAGAGGGAGCGTCGATGTTTGATCATATCAAACTTGGAAACACTTCCAACACATATCGTCGACTCACCTTTTAGCTAGTCTCCGTTTATTCTATAGCTCTTTTATTTGAGTTACTAACACTTAGCAACCGAACCGGTATCTTAATACCCTGGTGCTACTAGGAGTACTAGTAAAGTACACATTAACATAATGTATTTCCAATATACTTCTTTCGACCTTGCCAGCCTTCTTATCTACCAGGTATCTAGGGTAATGCTGCTCCAGTGGCTGTTCCCCTTATTACAAAAGCACTTAGTCTCGGGTTTGGGTTTAACCTTGGGTTTCTTCACTGGAGCAGCAACTGATTTGCCGTTTCATGTATTGTCCCTTCTTGCCATTGCCATTCTTGAAACTATTGGTTTCACCAACCATAAACAATTGATGCTCCTTATTGATTTCTACATTCGTGGTGTCGAACATTGCGAATGTCTCAAGGATCATCGTATCTATCCACGATATGTTATAGTTCATCACGAAGCTTCTAGCAGCTTGGTGGCAATGACTTTTGGAGAAACATCACTATCTCATCCGGAAGATCAACTCCCACTCGATTCAAGTGATTGTTCCACTCGGACAATCTGAGCACAAGCTCAACGATTGAGCTTTTCTCCCTTAGTTTGCAGGCTAAGAAAACTCGTCGGAGGTCTCATACCTCTTGGCGTGGGCACGAGCACGAAATCCCAATTTCAGCCCTCGAAACATCTCATATGTTCCGCGACATTTCAAAACGCGTCTTTGGTGCCTCTACTCTAAACCGTTCAACTGAACTATCACGTAGTTATCAAAGCGTGTATGTCCGATGTTGAAACATCCACAAACAACGTTTGGGGTCCGACACTGTAGGCGGTGCATTGAGGACATAAGCTTTCTACTGTCCGAATAATCGATACTTTCAACTTTCAACTATATTTTCTCTAGGAACATATCTTAACAGTGGAACTAAAGCGCGAGCTTACGACATAATTTGCAAAAGGTCTTTTGACTATGTTCAAGATAATTAAGTTCATCTTATGAACTCCCACTCAGATAGACATCCCTCTGGTCATCTAAGTGATTACATGATCCGAGTCAACTAAGCCGTGTCCGATCATCACATGAGATGGATTAGTCAACATCGGTGAACATCTTCATGTTGATCGTATCTACTATACGACTCATGCTCGACCTTTCGGTCTCTGTGTTCCCGAGGCCATGTCTGTACATGCTAGGCTCGTCAAGTTAACCCCAAGTGTTTTTGCTGTGTAAATCTGTCTCTTACACCCGTTGTATGTGAACGTAAGAATCCATCACACCCGATCATCACGTGGTGCTTAGAAGACTTAACTGTAGCAACGGTGTACGGTCGGGGAGAACACTTCTTGAAATTTGTGTAAGGGATCATCTTATTTACTACCGTCGTTCTAAGTAAACAAGATGCATAAATATAATAAACATCACATGCAATTATATAGTAGTGACATGATATGGCCAATATCATATTGCTCCTTTTGATCTCCATCTTCGGGGCTCCATGATCATCATTGTCACCGCATGACACCATGATCTCCATCATCATGATCTCCATCATCGTGTCTCCATGAAGTTGTCTCGCCAACTTATTACTTCTACTACTATGGCTACCGGTTAGCAATAAAGTAAAGTAATTACATGGCGTTGTTCAATGACACGCAGGTCATACAATAAATAAAGACAACTCCTATGGCTCCTGCCGGTTGTCATACTCATCGACATGCAAGTCGTGAATCCTATTACAAGAACATGATCAATCTCATACATCACATATCATTCATCACATTCTTCTTGGCCATATCACATCACATAGCATACCTGCAAAAACAAGTTAGACGTCCTCTAATTGTTGTTTGCATGTTTTACGATGGCTGCTTTGGGTTTCTAGCAAGAACGTTTCTTACCTACGCAAAACCACAACGTGATATGCCAATTGCTATTTACCCTTCATAAGGACCCTTTTCATCGAATCCGTTCCGACTAAAGTGGGAGGCGGCACCCGCTAGCCACCTTATGCACCAAGTGCATGTCGGTCGGTGGAACTTTGTCTCACGTAAGGTGCGTGTAAGGTCGGTCCGGGCCGCTTCATCCCACAATACCGTCGAAACAAGATTGGACTAGTAACGGTAAGCATATTGAACAACATCAACGCCCACAACTACTTTGTGTTCTACTCGTGCAAAGAATCTACGCAATAGACCTAGCTCATGATGCCCTTTGTTGGGTAACGTGGCAGAAATTCAAAATTTTCTACGTGTCACCAAGATCTATCTATGGAGAAACCAGCAGCGAGGGAAGGAGAGTGCATCTAAATACCCTTGTAGATCGCTAAGCGGAATCGTTCAAGAGAACGGGGTTGAAGGAGTCGTACTCGTCGTGATCCAAATCACGGAGATCCTAGTGCGAACGGACGGCACCTCCGCGTTCAACACACGTACAGCCGGTGGCGTCTCCCATGCCTTGATCCAGCAAGGAGAGAGGGAGAGGTTGAGGAAGACTCCATCCAACAGCAGCACAACGGTGTGGTGGTGGTGGAGGAGCGTGGCAATCCTGCAGGGCTTCGCCAAGCACCTACGGGAGAGGAGGAGGTGTCACGGGAGGGAGGGAGGCGCCAGGCTCATGTGTGGATGCCCTCCTCCCCTCCACTATATATAGGGGCAAGGGAGAGGGGAGGCGCAGCCTTGCCCCTTCCTCCAAGGAAGGGGTGCGGCCAAGAGGGGGAGGAGTCCATCCTCCCCAAGGCACCCTGGAGGTGCCTTCCCCTTGAGGACTCTTCCTCCCCAAGTTTCCTTGGCGCATGGGCCTCTTGGGGCTGGTGCCCTTGGCCCATATAGGCCAAGGCGCACCCCTACAGCCCATGTGGCCCTCGGGCAGGTGGCCCCAGGGCAGGTGGACCCCCGGTGGACCCGGACCCCTTCGGCACTCGGTACAATACCGATAAAGTGCGAAACTTTTCCTAAGAACCAAAATAGGACTTCCCATATATAAATCTTTACCTCCGGACCATTCCGGAACTCCTCGTGACATCCGGGATCTCATCCGGGACTCGAACAACATTCGGTAACCACATACAAACTTCCTTTATAACCCTAAGCGCCATCGAACCTTAAGTGTGTAGACCCTACGGGTTCGGGAACCATGAGACATGACCGAGGGCGTTCTCCGGTCAATAACCAACAGCGGGATCTGGATACCCATGTTGGCTCCCACATGTTCCACGATGATCTCATCGGATGAACCACGATGTCAAGGACTCAATCGATCCCGTATACAATTCCCTTTGTCTAGCGGTATTGTACTTGCCCGAGATTCGATCGTCGGTATCCCGATACCTTGTTCAATCTCGTTTCCGGCAAGTCTCTTTACTCGTTCCGTAACACATCATCCCGTGATCAACCCCTTGGTCACATTGTGCACATTATGATGATGTCCTACCGAGTGGGCCCAGAGATACCTCTCCACACACGGAGTGACAAATCCAGTCTCGATTCGTGCCAACCCAGCAGACACTTTCGGAGATACCGTAATGCACCTTTATAGCCACCCAGTTACGCTATGACGTTTGGTACACCCAAAGCATTCCTACGGTATCCGAGAGTTGCACAATCTCATGGTCTAAGGAAATGATACTTGACATTAGAAAAGCTTTAGCATACGAACTACGATCTTTGTGCTAGGCTTAGGATTGGGTCTTGTCCATCACATCATTCTACTAATGATGTGATCCCGTTATCAATGACATCCAATGTCCATGGTTAGTAAACCGTAACCATCTATTGATCAACGAGCTAGCCAATAGAGGCTTGCTAGGGACATGGTGTTGTCTATGTATCCACACATGTATTTGAGTTTCCTATCAATACAATTATAGCATGGATAATAAACGATTATCATGAACAAGGAAATATAATAATAATAACTAATTTATTATTGCCTCTAGGGCATATTTCCAACATGGTCTTCGTGCTCCAGCCGCCCAAAGCAGCATCGATCGTGTCGCGTGCTCCTGCCTCTCGTGGCCGGCTGTGATGCCGCGGAGGCCTCACCGCCCCCTACTACTCCCACCGCTGGCCAGGTGTAACGCCCCGGATCCGATGCGCCAGGTGTCCGCCAGTTATTTGCCGCCCTTGCCATGTCATGTGCTTGTGTGTTGCACTTTGCCATGTCATCATCTGCATTTCGTATCAGGTCGTCATGTGCATCGCATTTGCATACGTGTTCGTCTCATGCATCCGAGCATTTTCCCCGTTGTCCGTTTTGCAATCCGGCACTCCTATGTCTCCCGGCGCCCCCTTTTACCTCTATTCGTGTGCGGGTGTTAAACGATCTTGGAATGGCCCGAGTTTTGCCAAGCGGCCTTGGTATAGCACCGGTATACCGCATGTCAAGTTTCGCGCCATTTGGAGGTCGTTTGGTACTCCAACGGTTAACCGGGTAACCGCAAAAGCCTCCTTCTCTTTGCAGCCCAACACCCCTTTCAAAGTGGCCCAAAACCCAGCAAACTCCCCTCCATGCTCTCGGTCGTTCGATCACGATCGTGTGGGCGAAAACTACACTCCATTTGGAGCTTCCTAGCTCCCTCTACCTATAAATATGCCCCCTCCCCCGAAATTCGCGGTCAAATCCCCCCGAAACCCTAATTTTTCCCCTCCTCGCCGCGCCGGACGTGTCCGCCCCGGCCGCCGCAGCCACTCCCTCGCCGCCACATGGCCCGCGCCGCTTGCGCCGCCCGACCGCCGCCGCTGGCCCCAGCTCCGTCTCGCCGGCCCGCGCCTGCCCCGTCGCCGTTCGCCGCCCGGAGAGTAGGAATTCTTTTTTTACTCCTCAGCCCTTTCGTCGCTCTGGTGTGGAATCTTGACATAGGTGTTTTGAATTACTCCTCTTCCCCTTCAAATTTTTCTTTAGGATCACGCAGTTGGTTTTTCGATCGTTGTTCCTCAGCTCTTTTCATCCGGTGCATTTCTCGTCAAGTTGACTCGAGTCTCTTCATCTTTATGCTCAATCCTCGGTTGTCTTATTTTCCCACCGCCCACCCTTCTTCTTCTCTAACCGGAGTCCGTAATCTAGTAAACATCCTACTCGTGTGAAGCCTTTGCTTTCTTTCAACCGGTGTTTTCTCTTCAAGATATTCGCCGGTTCCCCTTCCAAGTTGTCTTTGTTTTCCCGCCCTCCCACCCTATTCTTCCCGGAGTTTGAGTCTATTTCGACCATCAATTTCATTAAGACGGAGTCTCTTGATCTTCCCTCAATTATTTCAACCGGTGAATTCTCTTTTGTTTGACATTCTTCATCTCTTTTCGGTGTACTCAATTCTAATTTTCGGTAGTGATAATATTCTTTTCCTCGAAGTGTTCTCTTTTCTCGTTCGCCTCTCGCCAGTTTATCATTCCGGAGTTCCGAAGACATCTCAGGAGATTCGTCTGTGTTCCAATTAATTCGAGGTTGTCACCTCATTTAAATCTTTCAGTTGTTCTGGTGCATCATCTATCCGTTGAACAATTCTTTCCGACGGTGTTTTTCTCTTTAGTGGGCCCTAACCCACAGGTCTTTTCCCAGGATCTTACCTAACTCTTCTAATTACTCCGGAGTTATTCTCAAGTTCTTTTTGAAGTTTGACGTAAGAATGAATTTCATCAGTCAGACGCCTTCCCAAGATCTCTTTCAATTCTTTTCATTATTGGCTCAACCTCTTCGCTTTTCATTCTTCCGGAGTATCTCAGTAATTTTGGTGGTGTTTCTCGTATCATTTGAAGACCGAAGAAGAGTTTTTCCTCTAAATCTTGCCCGTTCTCTCGAAGTTTCATGGTTCTAGCTTCATGTTATCCTCTCATATAATTTCATTTGTCAGATATTCTTTTCTTACCCATCCGGAGTATGTCAGGAGTTGTCTTTCCGTTTTTTTTCACCGGAGGCCATCATTCCAGTTATCGTTCTCTATTTATCCCTGTGCCTCGTTCAAGTATTCTTCAATCAGTTCGCGATCTCTTCACTCTTTTGCATCTAAATTCCCTCGAGCATTTTTGGTTCTTCTAATTCTTCCCGGTGATTCATTCTCTTTCATCAGTCATTTTCGAATTCTAACGGTGGTTTTTTAAAGATTCTTTTTCTTTGATTATCATATTAATCCATTCGTTTTTTTTAAATCCTACCGGTGGATCATGAAGACCTTCTCAAGTGTGTGATATGTCACTTCTTAATCCTTTTTCAACGAGAATAAGTATTATGCCAAATCCATTTCTTGTCATCAATTTAATTTGATGAAGGATAAGCATACAATAAATCTTATTCTTATTTCATCAAAGTGATTAATCTTTTTCTTCGGAGTTTGTTCTTGAGGAATAAATTCTAGTTCCAAGTGTTTTCATCTTTTCTTTTCCGGAGTTCAATTATTTACTTGGCCATCTCGTCGGAACCTCCATCTAAATCATCGCAAGGCTCATCTTATTCTTTCTTCCTTCATTCTATCTCATCATCCTTTTTGTCACCGGAGTTCTTCATGGTGGTTCTTCATGATTTACTCTTTTCTTCAAGAGTTCATCAAGATTTTGTTGGCGGAGTTCAAGTATCTTTTCTTCTCGCGTCTCGAAGTGCAATTAATTCTCCCTATTTATTTTGAATTGGAGTTTTGCATGTCTTCGTTCTTCTCAGATATTCAAGCATTTGGTTGTGGCATAATTTCACCTCAAGTTTTGAGATGTTTTTGATAAGTCAACATCAAGCTTATTCTTTTCATTGCTGAATTCATCAACAACTCCGTTCAATCCTTCCTTCTAAGTTCTTTCCATTCCATTCTTTTATTTCTTAGGAGGAATTGAGTTGTTTATCTCATAAAGTGCCATCCGTCTTGAGAAGTTCATGTTCTAGTCCTTCCATTTTCAGCCGGAGTGCTGCCTAAATCCTTTCAGTCTTATCCATTTCTTTTCTCATTCTAACCACTCCGGTTAGAACGAGTGGTTTCATAGTCTATCTGATTCCGTGAGCTTTCGATTCTCGTCATGCTCGTCGTTTCTCTCTTATTCTCGAGTGCTCTCGCTTCTTTGCTTCTTCTCTCCAGTTCTTGTTTCACCTCATTTTTTTCCCTTCCGTCTCGGTCCTAAGATCTTGGGACGAGATCTCTTGTTAGTGGAGGAGTGTTGTAACGCCCCGGATCCGATGCGCCAGGTGTCCGCCAGTTATTTGCCGCCCTTGCCATGTCATGTGCTTGCGTGTTGCACTTTGCCATGTCATCATCTGCATTTCATATCATGTCGTCATGTGCATCGCATTTGCATACGTGTTCATCTCATGCATCCGAGCATTTTCCCCGTTGTCCGTTTTGCAATCCGGCACTCCTATGTCTCCCGGCGCCCCCTTTTACCTCTTTTCGTGTGCTGGTGTTAAACGTTCTCGGAATGGCCCGAGGTTTGCCAAGCGGCCTTGGTATAGCACCGGTAGATCGCCTGTCAAGTTTCGCGCCATTTGGAGGTCGTTTGGTACTCCAACGGTTAACCGGGTAACCGCAAAAGCCTCCTTCTCTTTGCAGCCCAACATCCCTTTCAAAGTGGCTCAAAACCCAGCAAACTCCCCTCCATGCTCTCGGTCGTTCGATCACGATCGTGTGGGCGAAAACTACACTCCATTTGGAGCTTCCTAGCTCCCTCTACCTATAAATATGCCCTCTCCCCCAAAATTCGCGGTCAAATCCCCCCGAAACCCTAATTTTTCCCCTCCGCGCCGCGCCGGACGTGTCCGCCCGCGCCGGACACGTCCGCCGCGCAGCCAATCCTCGCCGCCACGTGGCCGCGCCGCCGCCCAGCGCCGCCACCGCCGCCAGCGGGCCCCGGCTCCGTCCGCCGCCGCCCGCACGCTGCCCGTCGCCGTTCGCCGCCCGGCCGCGCCCGCGCCGGCAGCGTCGCCTCATTGCCGCCTCACGCCGCCGCCGCCCGTCAGCGGACCCTCGCCGTCCGTGCGCCGCGCCCTAAGCGCCGCCGCCTCCAGCGCTGCCCGGCGCCTGCAGCCATCGCCGCCGCTTCGCCGCCTCTCTCGGGTGCCGCTTTGTCCCGTGACCGCGCCGATGCGCTGGCCTCTTCTCCGGCCAGATCCGGCCAGGGGCCGGCCGGATCCGCCCTCCCCCGGTCGCCCGGACCTCTCCCTCGACGCCGACCGCCATCTCCCTCTTCTCCGGCCGCTGGCGCCTCAGATCCGGCGAGATCCCGGCCATCCTCGATCTCCTTGCCGCGGTTGACTTTCTCCCGAGGTGAGAAATCCACCAAGTCCCAGATTTTCGTTATTTTCATGCCATGTTCATGCCATCATATCTCTGCATCCGTAGCTCCGTTTCGTGTGTGTAATATGTCAAATTGTTCTTCTCGACGTGTACATCATTTAAAATCATTGCATCATTTTCATTTAAGCTCATCTTCATGTATGAATCTTCGTTGCAAGAGGGCTATGTGATGTTAGTTTCAGATTCTTATCAGAACATGCACTTTTGTCATTTTTTCCATGATTTATGTGTGCACCCTATGAACTTGAGTCCTACATGTGTTTTGATCTATGTCATGCCATCTTTACAGGGGTGCTTGCCATGTATTTTTGTGATTTGTGTAGTGAGTGCATGAAGCTTGTTAAGTAGGGTACTTGCTGTTGCTGTTTTCCTGACAGATTCTGTTATATTTTGTTGCTATGTTAACCTGCTGCTACAAGTCATTCTATGCATAATATGGAGATATTCACTAAGGATGTTTTGTTCTACATGTCATGCTCTATCTATCCATGCCCCTGGTTGAATTTATAGCCTGCTGTAGCTTGTTGTAATCTTGCTCTAAAGTTGCTAAATAATGTTCCTGTCAAACTGTTAACATTAAGTTCAATGTTGCCATGAATGTTGTTAGTGATCCATGTACTCTATGAACTTGCTCTTGCCATTATTAGTTTCATAAACATGTCTTCTTACTGTGAGTTGCCTTTCCATGCCATGTATTGCTCTGTGGTGAGAGGTTCAAGCTCACCAACATGCCTACTTATTGTTGTTCCTGCCATGTATGAATCTGTAATATAACTTGCCATGTTTACATGGGTGCCATCATATTTTCTGATCCTTTTTGGCTTATGGTCAGTAAAGGACTTTTGTTCTATGCAATTAGTAGATTCATGACATGCCTTTGTTTGCCATGATAAGTTCCTGTAGCATGTTGTGTGATAGATCTAAACATTGCAACCTGATGTTATTTCTGCAAAGTCGGAAACTGTTATTATTTGCAATCTTGCCATGTCATTTTGAGCATGTTCTAGTGATTTCTGGAGATAGCTCAGTGTTCATATTTTATCATGCTTTACATGTACTTCATGTCCATGCCTTTTGTTTTTACGTTGAGATGATGTAGCATGTTGTTTTGGTGCTTGCAATATGCCTAGTTGCTGTTTTGGACAGATTGTTGTCATGACGTATAGGGTGTATGTGTTGCATCGTTGCTCTGTTTTGAGTGTGCTCTATATGGAACTTGCTTGATTTTGCATGTAGTTTCATATTATCATGTTGCATCCATGTTTTGAGGTGTTTGATTGATGTTTGTATACATTTTTCATCAATGCCATGCTTATCTTGTTTTGCTCATATCTTCTAGGCCGTAGCTCCGAATCTAATGAACTTTATATGTAACTTGACTAGAATTTCGTGTAGATCATTGTGGTGCATCTTAACTTGCTGTTTAACAACTCGAACATAAGGTTTATTCAGATCTGGACCAATTTCGAAATTTGCATATGAAGACTTACCGGAATTGTTCTATGTTGTTCCCGACCTCATTTAAACTTGCTTTGATGTGTTGTTCTTGTTTGCATCATCTCTTGCCATGAGTAGCTTCATGTAGCCTTTGTCATGCATCATGCTTGTTGTGCATCATGCTTGTTGTGCATCATGCCTTGTTCATGTGTGGTGTGTTTACCATGTTGTGTGCTCCTTCTTGTTAGTTCCTGTTTCGTTGCGATCGTGAGGATTCGTTCGTCTACGCTTGGTTCGACTTCGTGGCTTCATCTTATTCATGGACTCGTTCTTCTTCCTTGCGGGATTTCAGGCAAGATGACCGTCACCTTGGATCTCATTACTATCATTGCTATACTAGTTGCTTCGTTCTTTCGCTATGGTACGCTACCTATCACTTGCTGCTCAAACCTCCCCAAATTGCCATGAACCTCTAACCTTTGACACCATTCCTAGCAAACCGTTGTTTGGCTATGTTACCGCTTTGCTCAGCCCCTCTTATAGCGTTGCTAGTTGCAGGTGAAGATGAAGATTGCTCCATGGTGGACAGGATTTTGTTGGGATATCACAATATCTCTTATATTATTAATGCATCTATATACTTGGTAAAGGGTGGAAGGCTCGGCCTTATGCCTGGTGTTTTGTTCCACTCTTGCCACCCTAGTTTCCGTCATATCGGTATTATGTTCCCGGATTTTGCGTCCCTAACGCGGTCGGGTGATTTATGGGACCCCCTTGACAGTTCGCTTTGAATAAGACTCCTCCAGCAAGGCCCAACCTTGATTTTACCATTTGCCTCACCACCACCTATTTTCCCTTGGGAGTAATTAACCCAAGGGTCATCTTTATTCAGCCCCCCGGGCCAATGCTTGTCTAAGTGTTGGTCCAAACCAGCGCCACTTGCGGTGCCGCCCTAGGCAACTTGGGGTATCGTCGGTGCCGTCGTAGTGTTCATCGGTGTTGCCACGAGAACGAGATATGTGCAGTTCCTATCGGGATTAGCCGATTGCATCGGGCGGCTTTGCTGGTCTTGTTTTATTCTTGTCGAAATGTCTTGTAGACGGGATTCGAGACTGATCGGGTCTTCCGGGGAGAAGGAATATCCTTCGTTGATCGCGAGAGCTTATCATGGGCTGTTGGGACACCCTGCAGGTATAAACTTTCGAGAGCCGTGCGCGGTTATGTGGCAGATGGGAATTTGTTAATATCCGGTTGTAGTAAACTTGAAGCAAACTCTTCTAAAATACACCAACCGCGTGCGTAACCGTGAGTGTCTCTTTTCGGGGTTGATCGAGAGGAGAACACGGTTACTGGGTTATGTCTGACGTAAGTAGGAGTTCAGGATCACTTCTTGATCATTACTAGTTGACGGCCGTTCCTTTGATTCTCTTCTCGCTCTCATTTGCGTATGTTAGCCACCATATATGTTTAGCCGCTGCTGCAACCTCACCACTTCACCCCTTCCTTTCCCATTAAGCTTTGCTAGTCTTGATACCCATGGTAATGGGATTCTTTGAGTCCTCATGGCTCCTGATTACTACACCAACGATTGCAGGTACAGGTTTGCGATGATCTTGACACGAGGCGATGTTTGCTTGTATTGGAGTTCTTCTTACGCTTCTTCTTCGATCGGGGATAGGTTCGGTCGTGACACAGGGATAGCAGGGTGGATATTGTTTGAGTTTCTGTTTATGTTCCATCCGTAGATGGATGTTGATCTTGTATATGATGTTGATGTATTCTTGTGGCATTTGTGCCTCATGTATGTATCCCTATGTATTATGTAATGTTGATGTAATGATATCCACCTTGCAGCAGTGTTTCAATATGCGGGTCTATCATTGGTGGGACCGTCGAGTTCCTTTTGGATAGGGTCGCATATTGGGCGTGACAAGTTGGTATCAGAGCCTTGACCGACCCTAGGAGCCCCCTTGATTGATCGTGTAGTTTGGTCGTTGTTGAGTCTAGAAGAAAACTGTTTTCTGAGTCTTGTTATATCGGAGAGTAGGAATTCTTTTTTTACTCCTCAGCCCTTTCGTCGCTCTGGTGTGGAATCTTGACGTAGGTGTTTTGAATTACTCCTCTTCCCCTTCAAATTTTTCTTTAGGATCACGCAGTTGGTTTTTCGATCGTTGTTCCTCAGCTCTTTTCATCCGGTGCATTTCTCGTCAAATTGACTCGAGTCTCTTCATCTTTGCGTTCAATCCTCAGTTGTCTTATTTTCCCACCCGCCCACCCTTCTTCTTCTCGGAACCGGAGTCCGTAATCTAGTGAACATCCTACTCGTGTGAAGCCTTTGCTTTCTTTCAACCGGTGTTTTCTCTTCAAGATATTCGTCGGTTCCCCTTCCAAGTTGTCTTTGTTTTCCCGCCCTCCCACCCTATTCTTCCCGGAGTTTGAGTCTATTTCGACCATCAATTTCATTCGTACGGAGTCTCTTCAGTCTTCCGTCAATTATTTCAACCGGTGAATTCTCTTTTGTTTGACATTCTTCATCTCTTTTCCGGTGTACTCAATTCTAATTTTCGGTAGTGATAATATTCTTTTCCTCGAAGTGTTCTCTTTGCTCGTTCGCCTCTCGCCAGTTTATCATTCCGGAGTTCCGAAGACATCTCAGGAGATTCGTCTGTGTTCCAATTAATTCAAGGTTGTCACCTCATTTAAATCTTTCACTTTTTCCGGTGCATCATCTATCCGTTGAACAATTCTTTCCGATGGTGTTTTTCTCTTTAGTGGGCCCTAACCCACAGGTCTTTTCCCAGGATCTTACCTGACTCTTTTAATTATTCCGGAGTTATTCTCAAGTTCTTTTTGAAGTTTGACGTAAGAATGAATTTCATCAGTCAGACGCCTTCCCAAGATCTCTTTCAATTCTTTTCATTATTGGCTCAACCTCTTCGCTTTTCATTCTTCCGGAGTATCTCAGTAATTTTGGTGGTGTTTCTCGTTATCATTTGAAGACCGAAGAAGAGTTTTTCCTCTAAATCTTGCCCGTTCTCTCGAAGTTTCATGGTTCTAGCTTCATGTTATCCTCTCATATAATTTCATTTGTCGTATGTCAGGAGTTGTCTTTCCGTTTTTTTTCACCGGAGGCCATCATTCCAGTTATCGTTCTCTATTTATCCCGGTGCCTCGTTCAAGTATTCTTCAATCAGTTCGCGATCTCTTCACTCTTTTGCATCTAAATTCCCTCGAGCATTTTTGGTTCTTCTAATTCTTCCCTGTGATTCATTCTCTTTCATCAGTCATTTTCGAATTCTAACGGTGGTTTTTTAAAGATTCTTTTTCTTTGATTATCATATTAATCCATTCGTTTTTTTTAAATCCTACCAGTGGTTCATGAAGACCTTCTCAAGTGTGTGATATGTCACTTCTCAATCCTTTTTCAACGAGAATAAGTATTATGCCAAATCCATTTCTTGTCATCAAGTTAATTTGATGAAGGATAAGCATACAATAAATCTTATTCTTATTTCATCAAAGTGATTAATCTTTTTCTTCGGAGTTTGTTCTTGAGGAATAAATTCTAGTTCCAAGTGTTTTCATCTTTTCTTTTCCGGAGTTCAATTATTTACTTGGCCATCTCGTCGGAACCTCCATCTAAATCATCGCAAGGCTCATCTTATTCTTTCTTCCTTCATTCTATCTCATCATCCTTTTTGTCACCGGAGTTCTTCATGGTGATTCTTCATGATTTACTCTTTTCTTCAAGAGTTCATCAAGATTTTGTTGGCGGAGTTCAAGTATCTTTTCTTCTCGCGTCTCGAAGTGCAATTAATTCTCCCTATTTATTTTGAATTGGAGTTTTGCATGTCTTCGTTCTTCTCAGATATTCAAGCATTTGGTTGTGGCATAATTTCA
This sequence comes from Aegilops bicornis, assembly GCA_021605145.1. Classification (NCBI taxonomy): domain Eukaryota; kingdom Viridiplantae; phylum Streptophyta; class Magnoliopsida; order Poales; family Poaceae; genus Aegilops; species Aegilops bicornis. The sequence continues at coordinate 580,571,095 of CM038675.1, forward strand.
CCTCAAGTTTTGAGATGTTTTTGATAAGTCCACATCAAGCTTATTCTTTCGCTGCTGAATTCATCAACAACTCCGTTCAATCCTTCCTTCTAAGTTCTTTCCATTCCATTCTTTTATTTCTTCCGGAGGAATTGAGTTGTTTATCTCATAAAGTGCCATCCGTCTTGAGAAGTTCATGTTCTAGTCCTTCCATTTTCAGCCGGAGTGCTACCTAAATCCTTTCAGTCTTATCCGTTTCTTTTCTCATTCTAACCACTCCGGTTAGAACGAGTGGTTTCATAGTCTATCTGATTCCGTGAGCTTTCGATTCTCGTCATGCTCGCTGCTTCTCTCTTATTCTCGAGTGCTCTCGCTTCTTTGCTTCTTCTCTCCAGTTCTTGTTTCACCTCATTTTTTTCCCTTCCGTCTCGGTCCTAAGATCTTGGGACGAGATCTCTTGTTAGTGGAGGAGTGTTGTAACGCCCCGGATCCGATGCGCCAGGTGTCCGCCAGTTATTTGCCGCCCTTGCCATGTCATGTGCTTGCGTGTTGCACTTTGCCATGTCATCATCTGCATTTCATATCATGTCGTCATGTGCATCGCATTTGCATACGTGTTCATCTCATGCATCCGAGCATTTTCCCCGTTGTCCGTTTTGCAATCCGGCACTCCTATGTCTCCCGGCGCCCCCTTTTACCTCTTTTCGGTATGCGGTGTTAGCGTTCTCGGAATGGCCCGAGGTTTGTCAAGCGGCCTTGGTATAGCACCGGTAGACCGCCTTTCAAGTTTCGCGCCATTTGGAGGTCGTTTGGTACTCCAACGGTTAACCGGGTAACCGCAAAAGCCTCCTTCTCTTTGCAGCCCAACACCCCTTTCAAAGTGGCTCAAAACCCAGCAAACTCCCCTCCATGCTCTCGGTCATTCGATCACGATTGTGTGGGCGAAAACTACACTCCATTTGGAGCTTCCTAGCTCCCTCTACCTATAAATATGCCCTCTCCCCCAAAATTCGCGGTCAAATCCCCCCGAAACCCTAATTTTTCCCCTCCGCGCCGCGCCGGACGTGTCCGCCCCGGCCGCCGCAGCCAATCCCTCGCCGCCACGTGGCCCGCGCCGCCGCCCAGCGCCGCCCGACCGCCGCCGCAATCCAGCGCGGACCCTCGCCCGTCCAGCGGCGCGCCGCGCCGCCGCCTCGCGCTGCCCGGCGCCACGCGGCGCCATCGCCGCCCGCCGCCTCCTCTCGGGCGCCGCCCGTCCCCGTGACCGCGCCGGTGCGCCGGCCTCTTCTCCGGCCAGATCCGGCCAGGGGCCGGCCGGATCCGCCCTCCCCCGGCCGCCCGGACCTCTCCCTCGACGCCGACCGCCATCTCCCTCTTCTCCGGCCGCCGGCGCCTCAGATCCGGCGAGATCCCGGCCATCATCGATCTCCGTGCCGCGGTTCCCAGATTTTCGTTATTTTCATGCCATGTTCATGCCATCATGTCTCTGCATTCGTAGCTCCATTCCGTGCGTCTAATATGTCAAATTGTTCTTCTCGACGAGTACATCATTTCAACTCATTGCATCATTTTCATTTGAGCTCATCTTGATGTCTAAATCTTCGTTGCAAGAGGGCTATGTGATGTTAGTTTCAGATTCTTATCAGAACATGTACTTTTGTCATTTTTTCCATGATTTATGTGTGCACCCTATGAACTTGAGTCCTACATGTGTTTTGATCTATGTCATGCCATCTTTACAGGGGTGCTTGCCATGTATTTTTGTGATTTGTGTAGTGAGTGCATCAAGCTTGTTAAGTAGGGTACTTGCTGTTGCTTTGTTTTCTGATGATTCTTTTTATATTTTGTTGCTATGTTAACCTGCTGCTACAAGTCATTCTATGCATAATCTGGAGATGTTCACTAAGGATGTTTCGTTCTAAATGTCATGCTCTATCCATCCATGCCCCTGGTTGCATTTATAGTCTGCTGTAGCTTGTTGTAATCTTGCTCTAAAGTTGCTAAATAATGTTCCTGTCAACATGTTAACATTAAGTTTAATGTTGCCATGAATGTTGTTAGTGATCCATGTACTCTATGAACTTGCTCTTGCCATTCTTAGTTTCATAAACATGTCTTCTTACTGTGAGTTGCCTTGCCATGCCATGTATTGCTCTGTGGTGAGTGGTTCAAGCTCACCAACATGCCTACTTATTGTTGTTCCTGCCATGTATGAATCTGTAATATAACTTGCCATGTTTACATGGGTGCCATCATATTTTCTGATCCTTTTTGGCTTATGGCCAGTAAAGGACTTTTGTTCTATGCAATTAGTAGATTCATGCCATGCCTTTGTTTGCCATGATAAATTCCTGTAGCATGTTGTTTGATAGCTCTAAACATTGCAACCTGATGTTATTTCTGCAAAGTCGGAAACTGTTATTATTTGCAATCTTGCCATGTCATTTTGAGGATGTTCTAGTGATTTCTGGAGATAGCTCAGTGTTCATATTTTATGATGCTTTACCTGTACTTCATGTCCATGCCTTTTGTTTTTACGTTGTTATGCTGTAGCATGTTGTTTTGGTGCTTGCAATATGCCTAGTTGCTGTTTTGGACAGATTGTTGTCACGACTTGTATAGGGTGTATGTGTTGCATCGTTGCTCCGTTTTGAGTGTGCTCTATATGGAACTTGCTTGATTTTGCATGTAGTTTCATATTATCATGTTGCATCCATGTTTTAAGGTGTTCGATTGATGTTTGTATGCATTTTGCATCAATGCCATGCTTATCTTGTTTTGCTCATATCTTCTAGGCCGTAGCTCCGAATCTAATGAACTTTATATGTAACTTGACTAGAATTTCGTGTAGATCATCGTGGTGCATCTTAACTTGCTGTTTAACAACTTGAACATAAGGTTTATTCAGATCTGGACCAATTTCAAAATTTGCATATGAGGACTTACCGGAATTGTTCTATGTTGTTCCCGGCCTCATTTAAACTTGCTTTGATGTGTTGTTCTTGTTTGCATCATCTCTTGCCATGAGTAGCTTCATGTAGCCTTTGTCATGCATCATGCTTGTTGTGCATCATGCTTGTTGTGCATCATGCCTTGTTCATGTGTGGTGTGTTTACCATGTTGTGTGCTCCTTCTTGTTAGTTTCTGTTTCGTTGCGATCATGAGGATTCGTTCCTCTACGCTTGGTTCGACTTCGTGGCTTCATCTTCTTCATGGACTCGTTCTTCTTCCTTGCGGGATTTCAGGCAAGATGACCGTCACCTTGGATCTCATTACTATCATTGCTATGCTAGTTGCTTCGTTCTTTCGCTATGCTACGCTACCTATCACTTGCTGCTCAAGCCTCTCCAAATTGCCATGAACCTCTAACCTTTGACACCATTCCTAGCAAACCGTTGTTTGGCTATGTTAGCGCTTTGCTCAGCCCCTCTTATAGCGTTGCTAGTTGCAGGTGAAGATGAAGATTGCTCCATGGTGGACAGGATTTTGTTGGGATATCACAATATCTCTTATATTATTAATGCATCTATATACTTGGTAAAGGGTGGAAGGCTCGGCCTTATGCCCGGTGTTTTGTTCCACTCTTGCCGCCTAGTTTCCGTCATATCGGTATTATGTTCCCGGATTTTGCGTCCCTAACGCGGTCGGGTGATTTATGGGACCCCCTTGACAGTTCGCTTTGAATAAGACTCCTCCAAAGAAGGCCCAACCTTGGTTTTACCATTTGCCTCACCACCACCTATTTTCCCTTGGGAGTAATTAACCCAAGGGTCATCTTTATTCAGCCCCCCGGGCCCATGCTTGTCTAAGTGTTGGTCCAAACCAGAGCCACTTGCGGTGCCGCCCCTAGGCAACTTGGGGTATCGTCGATTGCCGTACGTAGTGTTCATACGGGGTTTCCCAGAGAACGAGATATGTGCAGCTCCTATCGGGATTGTCACAAGATCGGGCGGCTTTGCTGGTCTTGTTTTATTCTTGTCGAAATGTCTTGTAGTCGGGATTCCGAGACCGATCGGGTCATCCCGGGGAGAAGGAATATCGCTTCGTTGATCACGAGAGCTTATCATGGGCTAAGTTGGGACACCCTGCAGGGTATAAACTTTCGAGAACCGTGCCATGGTTTATGTGGCAGATGGGAATTTGTTAATATCCGGTTGTAGTAAACTTGAAGCAAACTCTTCTAAAATACACCAACCGCGTGCGTAACCGTGAGTGTCTCTTTTCGGGGTTGATCGAGAGGAGAACACGGTTTCTGGGTTATGTCTGACGTAAGTAGGAGTTCAGGATCACTTCTTGATCATTACTAGTTGACGACCGTTCCTTTGATTCTCTTCTCGCTCTCATTTACGTATGTTAGCCACCACATATGCTTAGCCGCTGCTGCAACCTCACCACTTTACCCCTTCCTTTCCCATTAAGCTTTGCTAGTCTTGATACCCATGGTAATGGGATTGCTGAGTCCTCGTGGCTCCTGATTACTACACCAACGATTGCAGGTACAGGTTTGCGATGATCTTGACGCGAGAGCGATGTTTGCTTGTATTGGAGTTCTTTTACGCTTCTTCTTCGATCGGGGATAGGTTCGTGTCGGCAGCCCAGGATAGCAGTGGTGGATATTGTTTGAGTTTGTTTATGTTCCATCCGTGAAGCGGATGTTGATCTTGTATATGATGTTGATGTATTCTTGTGGCATTTGTGCCTCATGTATGTATCCCTATGTATTATGTAATGTTGATGTAATGATATCCACCTTGCAACAGTGTTTCAATATGCGGGTCTATCCTTGGTGGGACCGTCGAGTTCCTTTTGGATAGGGTCGCATATTGGGCGTGACACCAGGCCATCCCTCTACTCACTCACACCACCTGTTATTCTGCGGTGACGGCAGCCTCACCCTCGTACTCCTCTTCGCGTGGGAATCCACTGTTGCGTCTTCCCCGGCTCCGCGTCGTCCCCTTCCTAGGCCTCGCCGTCGTCCATCGCCGTGGTGCTCTCGGCGCGGCGTGGTCAATATGGTCAACGACCGACTTCCATCGGAAGAGTACTGTGCGTGGAGAGGCTGACAGCTGGGTCCACGGCGGCCGCAAGGAAGTGCCTCTTTATTATGCGCAAAATAATTATTCCTCCACCTGACAGCAGGGACCTACCGGACGGGCCACCAGTATTTCGCGAAAAAAAACGTTTCCCCCCTGACTGCTAGGACCCACCAGCTACATCTTTGCACGCAAGGAAGTGCGTCCGGGCAAAAAAAACCCAAAACGATTCGCCCCCCTGACTGCTGGGACCCACCAGCTACATCTTCGCAGGCAAGGAAGTGCCTAACAGTCGGGACCCACCTAGTCGAAGCGTAAGTAGTGTTGTCATTCTGGTCGCGAACGTGTACGTACATACTGGTCGATGTAGAGGCACGCACGTGTCGTAGTAGAGGCGCGCACGTAGCATGTACACGTACGTCTGATGGCGAGTGCAAGAAAGAAAATACGCCACGCACGTACATACGGGCAGGGTCTCGAATGCCTACTCACGACACGTACATGGCTGGGTCGAACGGAGAAACAACGCCGTGCTGTGTTCATGGGGAGCCAACCGGCTGGGTCGGAACGGAATGCGTGGTCGTGTTCATCGGGAGGGCTTGGACGGAACAGGCGATGGAAACGTGGCCTGGCTTACCGCACAACGGAGGAAACGAACATCCTACATTCGGAACAGGGTCCTGTTGATCGGGAGGGGTGTGGGCGATCAAGAAACGGAGGAAACGGACCTCCTACGGTCGAAATGGGGGTCCTGTTGATCGGGAGGGTGTGGCGCATCAAGAACAGAGGAAACGGACCTCCCACGGCGTAAACGGGGTCCTGTTGATCGGGAGGGTGTGGCGTACCGCAAAACGGACGAAACGGACTTGTGTTGGAGCGCTACGGTCGAAATGGGGTCCTGCTCATCGGGAGGGATGTGGCGTACCGCAAAATGGGACTCCACGGGATACTGTTCATCTCCACCATCGACCTCCTCCAGCCTCCACAGCTATCGCCGACCTCCTCCACCCTACACGGGCTCCTGCTCATCCAGCCTCCACCGCGCTTACTACTCCACCAGCTCTTGTTCAACCACCCCTCCACGGGCACCCCTCCACCATCTACTGCTCATCCAGCCCTCCACACCACGGGTCCGGTTCAACCACCCTCCACCGTCTCTGCTCATCCAGCCCTCCACACCACGGGTCCTGTTCATCCAAAGGCAACGCCACCGCCACCGCTCATCCCCCCAAGCAACGCCATCGCTCATCCAATCGATCGGCTTGATTAGCGGCGATGGCAGAAGCGAATCGCCGATCGGGTTCGATTAACGACCATCGATCGATCGCCGGGTTCGATAGCAGCGTAGCCTGCGGTCTGCAATCGCCGGGTTCGATTAGAGCCCAACGCCTCGCTTCGGGTTGATTAGAGCCAACGCCTACGCTGCAGCAGCGCGTCACGTGTCACGAGAGAAATGCGCAACGCTTCGCCCCCGACCTCCCACCAGAATCGCAACTCCACGAAATTTTCCTCCCTCGCTTCTACCACGGTTTTTCCGTCATGGACGGCCCAAAGAATGTCATGCAGTGCTGCGTCTCCGGCCCGCCTGTGACGAAAAGCCCATTTTCTGTCATGATTTTTTGTCATAGAAGTAGGAGCCCACCACATCTATGATGATACCGGGTTTTGTCACAATTATCGTCATAGAAGTGTCATATGTATGACAGAAAAAAAAATTCGTTTGTCTAAAATGTCACGGATGTGTCTTTTTTTTGTAGTGCCTATTGGAAACTAAGGGATATTAAGGCCTCCTTTTAATAGAGTACCGGACCAAAGCATTAGCACTTAGTGAATACATGAACTCCTCGAACTACGGTCATCACCGGGAAGTGTCCCGACTATTGTCACTTCGGGGTTGCCGGATTATAAAAGGTAGTAGGTGACTATAAATTGCAAGATAGGATCAAGAACACAAATATATTCATGATAACATAATAGGTTCAGATCTGAAATCATGGCACTCGGGCCCTAGTGACAAGCATTAAGCATAGCAAAGTCATAGCAACATCAATCTTGGAACATAGTGGATACTAGGGATGAAACCCTAACAAAACTAACTCGATTACATGGTAAATCTCATCCAACTCATCACCATCCAGCAAGCATGTGATAGGATTACTCACGCATGGCGGTGAGCATCATGAAATTGGTGACGGAGGATGGTTGATGATGACGATGGCGACGATTTCCCCTCTTCGGAGCCCAAAACGGACTCCAGATCTGCCCTCCCGAGGAAGAACAGGGCTTGGCGGCTCCGTATCGTAAAACGCGATGAATCCTTCTCTCTGTTTTTTTTCTCCCCAAACGTGAATGTATGGAGTTGGAGTTGAGGTCGGTGAAGGTCCAGGGGCCCCCACAAGGACAGAGGGCGCGCCCCAGGGGGGTGGCCGCGCCCTCCACCCTTGTGGCCAGGGTGTGGGCCCCCTTCGGTTGATTCTTTCGCCAATATTTTTTATTAATTCCAAAACATCTCCGTGAAGTTTCAGGTCATTTGGAGAACTTTTATTTCTACATAAAAATAACACCATGGCAATTCTGCTGAAAACAACGTCAGTCCTGGTTAGTTCCATTCAAATCATGCAAGTTAGAGTCCAAAACAAGGGCAAAAGAGTTTGGAAAAGTAGATACGATGGAGACGTATCACACCATTTCCTCCAGAGCCCATGTTGCTACTCCTGCTTCTGCCTCGACCATTCCTCGCTCTGCAAATTTTGATTCGTCAAGTAGTGTGAATTCTGATTCTGAGGACACTCCGTACGAGTAGTGCCTCGTATGTTTTCTCTTTCCTTTTTGACACTTGTTGACAAAAGGGGGAGAAGTACATCGAGTGATAGATGAACGGGGTTTTTGTAGGGTGTTTTTATTCGCCATTTGCCTTTCTTAGTTGAACTCTTTGGTTTTCCTCGAACAATTTGCTTGATGAACTTAACGCACCGCCTGTGGCGTTGAAATACTCAGCCGCCATGTAATGTTAATAACCCCCTGCAATTCTATTTGCTTCCAACTATCTGTTGCAGGTGTTATCGAAAGTGTTCTCTCTTGCAATGATTATCCCCGCTAATTATCTATAGCGCAGGGAAAGTAATAGATTTACAAGGAGGACATGAAATCATCGAGTGATAGTACAAATGGGGAGAAGTACATTGAGTAATAGATGAACTATATTTGCTATGGTTGGATATGCTATGATTATATCCTTCGATTATCTAACCTTGCAGCAAAAGAAAGTCAGTCTCAGTCTAAATTTCTTAAGGCTTGAAAGCTATCATTATGACTCACAAAGTGTTTTTCCTCGCATATATCCTTCGTATCTTCTCTATTACAGGGAAACCACATCTGAAGCTTATCCACTCCGAGCAAAATGCTCATGTTTATCTTGCTCCAATTCATTCTCGAATATCTAACTTGCAGGAAACTTACATCTCGTGTGGATTCAAATTATGTTCTGAGAAAACCTTCATGACATATCCTTTGTCACAAATCATTTCAAAGTATTCATTATATCTAATTCATTTTGAAGATTGTGTGACAGGAATTACCTCAAACACTATTGAGTGCATTGAATGAAGTCAAGGATGAAATCATAAAATCAATGACACTCATACGATGATTCACCGCGCTTCCTTTCGATTTAACAACACACTCAAATGATGCATATATTCAGGGGAGCATGTTTTATCTTTGTAATTATCTCTTGCCTTTCATTATCCTTCGCATTACATTCCATCCATTATCTATCCTTCAATGTGTTCTATTTTGTCAACAATCGTCCAAAAAGGGGGAGATTGTTGGTGCAATATCTGCCTTCCTGTGTTTTGGAGATTGTTGACAGAAATAGGTAGGGACTAATTTGTTTGCTAGTGCATACACAGAGAAATAGTCCATACATAACCAAAGAGAATACTATCTCCGATGATAAGTCCGAGGAACTTCACCGAAGTATATCTGCGTTGCAGAGAAGAGCGAGCTATATCTATTGAAGTCATGTAGGTGAGAAGATTGATGTGAAGGAATTAACCCCTCGAACATTTACCGCTGAAGCGAAGCATTTGGTTCGATATTGTCGTCCGAAGAAATTGACTACAGCGAATGGAAGTCGAAGACAAAGTGAAGACGTAGTATTCATTTCTTTGTTCTTGTTTCGTTCATTTGAGTCATAGGACCTTCATACTATTAAGAGGTGTATAGGTTCTGGAAACTTAGATCCGCTGTGATGCTTAGCCTAAAACCTATGAAAGATGCAAGAGAAATCTCTTTATGCTCCGAATGATTACCTAGCAGCAGTAGACATCGTTCTTCATGCTGCAGGAGATACCTTTCGGACTGAGGAGTTATCATTTCTTACTCCGTAGGAAATGTTACCGTTGTGCTCAATTTCCGACCGTTAGACTCGTGTTGTTCAGCCATTGGCTGCTCCACATGTTCAATTTGGTCATTTCCTATTAGGGAAGGTTGCGGCTATAAATAGACACCCCGCACCGGCTTTGTTCGATGGCTGCTCCGCTTAAGACGTGTGAGGAGATTGATTTGAGCACCCCCTCTCCGAGTGATTTGAGTTTAAGATCCACCGAGAGAAAAATCAAGAGCCCAAGCTTAGACAGTGGTTTAGCATCACAGTAGTTCCGAGTTAGGTTCTTGTACCTATTACTCTTGAGAGCTGTGCATTCTTTAGACGGACAGGTTTCGGGTCGAGTGTTGAAGAGTTGTTATCTTCACCGAGCTAGATCTTCAGCAACCAAGAGTGATTGTGCTTGGCGAAGGTCGACAGAAGGTTTGGAGATTGCCGACAAGTATCTACCACGAGTGAAATCAACTGAAGTATGATCAGCTTCGGGTTGAAGGAGAATAGGGTGAAGAGAGTTTATCTTGCGTGTTAAGTCACAACCCCTCCAACTAGACGTAGCCCTTTGGCAGAAGGGTTAACTGGTCTACCAAATCTCTCTGTCGCCATCGAGCACCACTGGTTAAATCTACTTCACTGCATTACTTTCGGCAACCCATGTGCGTTGTGACGATATTTATCTGATTAGTTATTCTCTATAGCATATCATTTGTATTCACTCACGATGTGACAATTATCATTCGTTGCTCACTTTGTTGCACCCATGTCACTCTGTCATGCTACCTTAGTTCTTGTCATCCTCTGTGTTATGAACTTTTACCTCTGCGTAGCTATTTCCACTAAGTTATTTGTTGTAGTTCTTTACTTGCTCTCTGTCATAATATTGTATCTGTTGGCATATTGCATTACCACCATTATCATCAAGCCTGTTATGTCATATTCTCGAACCATTATTGCATCCCACATCGAAGGTTTTTTCCTCAATAGCAAGCTTGATCAAGTTCGTTTCTACCGAACCTTATTTCCGTTGCTGTGTTTGGGATCATTTCAAAACATTCGCAAGAATTTTTTAATCTCCCATTCACCCCCCTTTGGTCGATAAACTCTCGGTCCTAACAGAGGGTGGTTGCTCCTTCTTGGAGAAAGATGGTTGCCTCCTCCACCGCCTCCAAGGAGGGCCTTGGTCAGGATAACTCGCTAGATGTGTCGCCGTAGCCCTGGTCACGCATCCCTCGCCCACCTGAGTGGGTTAGCGATTGGAAGGGTTCTTTTGTTTTCTCGATCCCATCCGGAGTAGTTGGTGACAATGGAACATTTGCCGGAGTTCACCGATATGGGATGGATGGCTCCACAGTCAAGGGATGAGGTTTCGTGGCCGCTGCGCTGGAACCCGGTGGCACACAAGGCATTCATCCACCGTGGGTTGCAGCTCCCTTTGAGCTCCTTTAGCATGGATGTATTGGCCCTTTATGGGTTGCAATTGCATCACCTTACCCCAAGCTATGTGCTACATTTGTCCTTCTTTGTAGCTCTCTGTGAGTGCTTCCTGGGAATCCAGCCTCACATTGGCCTCTTCCGGTACTATTTTTAGGTGAACCCCTGCCTCAAGGACAGCAAGATTCCTTCCTGTAATAGGGATAGTATTCGCCCTTGCCCGGGCTCAAACTATTTTGACTTGGCATTAGTGTTGGGAAACGTAGTAGAAAACAAAAAAATCACCCTACAAACATCCAGGAACCGTTAATGACGATCCCGCGATTGTTACCGACTCCGGAATGTAGCGAAAGTAGACGATTCGGTGTAGATCTTGGAGTCCCTCGAACTGTTGATGACGATCCTGCGAACCGCCCTTGAACGACCCCTCGAACGGAAGACCGAAAGCACAACCTCTCTATTTGGTCGCAAGTGTACAGTCTTCATGATCCAGCAACACTTCACCGTCCAAAGCTAATCGTCGCCAGAGAATTAGAGGAAGGAGATTAGAACCACACTGGGCTTCTAATTATGATGATTAGAGGAACTAGGTCTAGCTCTCATTAGATCAACCGGGATCAACTAGAACTAGAATTAGATGAACTAGAGGAGGCTCCAAAACTAGTGTGTATAGAAGTGTCCAAACCCTCATCTATCTCCATTAGCACCCATTCATCCACAGTTCAATGATTGAGGGGTGAAAACCCTAATTTTCACCCCTCATCAGCACTATTTCTTCTCCCTCTCACTCCCCTCCTCACTCCAGAGGCCAACTTGAGCATCCAAGGCTTCCTTCCCTTTGTTTACTCCTCCCTTGACTCCAGAGGCCAACTTGAGCATCCAAGGTTCCCTCCTTACTCCCATGCCCTGGACGCCTAAAATATGCCAATGCCAGCCACATGCGTGCTCTGGAGCGCGCTACAGTGCGCCCTAAAAATGAAGAAGAAAGAAAAACACTAAGAAATCGGTAAAGAAAAACAAAAGCAAAAAATCGGACCAGACAAGCTATTACATAGTAGAAGGAAAAACAAACGTACATCGATCTAGCAACGAACCATAGGGACCCCAGCGAGTAGAGCGAATATATGAACAAGTTTGCATAATTCCATAAAACCTGTGGGCAAGGTATCGAAACTAAGGTTTAGTGTGTAAATGGCACCTCAGGTATATATTAACTATAATACACGGTAGATTAAAACTTCTTAAAAAATGCCTAACATGATTTTTTTAAAAGGAAATTCTTTTTGAAACACAAACATTATTTGGGTACCTAACAAAAATTAAAAACAAATAGGAACAAAAATTGAATACGGGAACATTTTGCAAAATTATGAACTACTTATTCTAAACTCAATTTTTTTGAAAATAATTCATAAATTTAAAAACTGATCATTTTTCAAAATTACTACCTAATTTTACAAAACTCGAGCATTTTGGAATTTGTGAGCTAATTTTCATAAACATGAACAATTTTTCAATTTTTGAACAAATTTCAAAACCTTTAGCATTTTACGAATATGTGTACAAATTTGGAAAACAGGATCATTTTTTGAAATTCCCTACATTTTTTAATTGTGAGAAAATATTAAACATGCGATTTTTTTTGAATATGTTAACAAATTTTGAATAAAAAATTATTTTTAGAAATTATGAACAAATCTGAAAAACAGGAATATTTTTTAAATTCCTGAACATTTTTGAATTGTGAACAAAAATTTTGAAACATAACATTTTTTAAATTTCCCAAACATTTTTGAATTTGTGAACAAAATTTAAACATGTGAACATTTTCTGAATTCTTGAAAAAAAATTGAAAATTGGAAAAAGTAAAACAAAATACTTTTTCGTTTGTGAATTTCAAACATTTTTTAATTTCGATGAAAAAAGATTTGTACACGAACATTATAAAAATTTCAATTTTTTTTTTTGAAAGGGAAACATTTTGTGAAATTCGATAACGTAATTTTCAAATATGAACAATTCTTGGAACACGAGCATTTTTTGAAAACCCAAAACAAAATTAGAAAAACGAAATAAATACTGCAAACTCTTTTTGAAACTAACAAATAAAATTTGAAAACATGAACAATTTAAAAAAACAAACATTTTTCTAAAATTTTGAACAATTTTTTTGAAGGCGAACATATTTTGAAATCTAGAAAGAAACTGACAACACGAGCATTATTTTTGAAATAGGAACATTTCCTGAAATTCGAAAACAAAATTTGGAAATACAAACATTTTTTCTAACACAGATATTTTTTGGATGCAGAACACAATTTGAAAACATGAACAGCAATTTGCTAAAAAAAGTCAAAACTGGATAACAAATTTTGAAACAAGAACAAATTTCAAAAATGCAAACCAATTTTTAAATTTCCGCATATATGTTGACAAACAAACTTGAAAAGTAACTGAAAAAGAAAAAAGGAAAAGTAAAAACTTGTAAAATAATTTAACGCCCGAATATTGTTTGAAGAGTTGTGAAAATTTTGAGCAAACGCATTCCCAACATTCTTACATAAAAGAATATTTTTTTAAATAATGATTATTTTTTTAAATCCCGAACATTGTATGAATTGCTGAACAAGTTTTGAAAAACAAACATTTTTCAGAATTTTCCAACGATTTTGAAAAGCAAGAACATTTTCAGAAATTCAGAACAATTTATGAAAAGAAACCTGGTTAAAAAAATACAATAACCTTGAAAAAGAAAAAGGGAAAAAGAAACTGAAAACGAAAAAAAAGAAGAAAAATAGCCCGAAACAGAAAAATGAAAAGAAAATAGAAAACCGGTAAAAAATCAAAAAACTGGTCCAGAGAACCTTCTAGAAGGTACCCAAAACCGACTGTCTAGTTTCGGTTGTACGTGTAAGCAAAAGTGGGCCGGCCGTTGCTGTTCGGTCGCTCGCCTGTGCGAAGCGCCCGCAGTTTGGCGCAAAGAGCGTCAAATAGGATATTCCCCTAGCGAGCGAACTAACATGCTCAGTGCAGAACCGATTGCTGGGCCGGTCCATTCCCGTTATTTGTTGATACGAGACCTATTATTATACTATTTCAGTACGGGTGAGATATAGCCCTGCGTCGCTTTCGGTAACTGGACGACCAGTAGGCTGTTGGGCTAATTAGGTCGTTATTCTTAGGCCGAAATAGGGAAAAATTATATTACTCCATCGGAGTTACTCGTTAGAGAAATGAATGTATTTAGATGTATTTTAGTTTTAAATACATCTATTTTTATCTATTTCGACGACAAATAATTCCAGACGAAGAAAGTAGTACATAACGGATTTTTCCTCAAAATTCTGTGTCGGTGACAGTCCACGTGGCCTACCCTCTCGTCTGCCAATACACACAGCAGCGACACATACAAAAATACCTTCCCCAAGGTCATTTATATGTTTCCTGACAAAAAAAGTTATTTACTTGTTCCATAGAGTATTTCACACATACTTCCTTTTACACATATTTTAGTTTTAAATACATTTATTTTTATCCATTTCTTCGATAAGTATTTTCGGATAGAGGTAGTATACTACAACATATAGCATATGCAAAGCAGCAAAAAGTGCATATGATGGTTGCGTTCCACGAAGCTCACTATTTTTTTTCAGCGAAAATACATTATCTACATCTCAAAAATATCTAAAAAAAGAAAGGTAGTAAATCACGTTTTTGGCAGCATCGCGGAGATATTCGAGTTATAACCTATAGCTATGTCAGCTATCGCGAGCTTTCGCGTAAGCAATTTACTATGCGTCTAAAATTAAGGGTAAAAATATTACCAAGAACAAACAAGCCAAGTAAGGACTAAACATAATCTATCATTTTACTAATTAACATATGGACTGATGATTTACTTTCTTTCCTGATTGCGTCATCATGAGTTTGTATGGGAAATCAGTCGTTCGGCTGCCAAAGCCCTAAGTTAAAATAACTTCCCAAGAAAGATTGGATGCTACATTATTAGTATTCTGTTTTTTTTCATGTTATTTAGTTATATGCCTGGTCGTTATGGATTAAATTTATGCGTACAACCAGTAGTCAGACAGGCCCGTGTCCCCCACAGCAACCCGGGCGCCCAACCCTAGCCGCCGCCGAACCCAGCTCCCACCTCCTTCCTCTCCTCCGCCGCTTGGCGCGCTGGCAAAGCCAGCAGCAGTCTTGGGCGGGATCTCGTTGACCTCGCTTGAACAGAGTCAGGTTGCTTCTTGGGCGGTGGAGCTTCACGGTAGCGTCGGTGGTCTTGTGCGCTGGTGGTGTCGGTGCGGAGCGGCGGCGGCCTGGCGGCAGTGGCGCCACGTCCAGTGAGTGGGCGGGCGGTGGCGCAGTTGATTCTTGGCGGTGCTTTGTTACAGTCGATCTGCCGATCGAGCGGCAACGGCCCAGGGCGGACAGCGCTCCTCCGGCGGCGGGGAGTGCTCGTCGGTGAGGTAGGCCGGATCCCCTCGGCTGCGCGGGCAGCGAGGTCCCGGTGGGCGCTGGTCATGGCGCTGGGAGGCCCTGGGCTCCCCTCGTCAGATCGGAGGCGATCTGGTCCGCTCGTGTTGCATGACCACCGACCGGCCTGGATCTCCGGCGTGCACACGCCTGCTGATGTTGTGTCTAGTTCGGAGGTGGCGGTCACGGTGTCGATGGCATCCCGGACGCCATTCCCTCCTTGGTGGCGGCGCCGAGGCTAAACCCCTTCCCCTGCGCCTGGGTGAAAACCCTAGCCCCGGTGGCTAAGCGGCGGCGGCGCCACAACGTCGTCACCTTCTTGAAGTCGCCGACTTGGGCATGGGATGCTGGGTGTGCATGGCGAGCTTGTCTGGTTCCTGGTGGCGGCCCGTCTGATCTACCGCGTCGCAGCTCCGGGCATGTCTCGTGACTGCGGTGCTTGTCTTCAGGCCGTGTCTCCGATGGCGACCTCGCCCTTCCTCACCTTGTACTTGCCGTGGTGGAGCGGTACTTTATCTCACTCATTGATGGCGGCGGAGATCGGCGGCATGGTCTTTGTGGAGGCTCGGCGTCGAATCTTGGAGATGGACTCGTGCAGGGGAGGAGGTAGGCATGCAAGGCGTCATGGTAACGTCGATGGCAGATGTGGCCTTCACAAAGTAGAAGACTCAATATAATCTAAAGACGGACTTGTAGAAGATGGCGACGACGACACAAGAGTGCGTCTGACCGGATTATGCCCCAGACCCGGTATGTGGCTCGGCTGGGGCTTCCGGCTTTTGATGTTAGGTTTAGGTGAGTGGTTTGGTAGTGGCCCAGCTAGCATCCCTTCATCATATGGATAAGAGTAGCGGCATATGTTGCCAAGATGGTGAATTCACATATATTGTTTGTAATACTTTGTAAGGTTCTCGAGAATAATTTATAAAGTGGCCATATGCATCTCCCAAATGCAGAGGCCGGGGTCATCCTCTTTTTCTAAAAAAATAATTACATGCTATTTTGGCTAATGTACACTTTACAAAAGAATAGCTTTACAGATCCTGAAAGAAAGTAATAGCTTTAGATGGCCACTCCTATTCCCTGCCTGGGTCGGCAAATGTGGACCAAACACGCATCCCCCAGTCAATTGGTCCGGCCAAGCGCACAATCCCTCTTATAGTTTTGGGAAGGTTCTAGAACCTTCCTAGACCTGGTTTTCATTTTTTTGCATGTTTGTTTTTTCTTTTATATTTTTTCTTTTACTTTTTTCTTTTTCTTTTCCATTTTATTTCTTATTTCTACTTTCTATTTTTGTTTAAAAAATTGTGGGCATTAATTACAAATCATGAACATTTTCGTTCATCATTTTTTGAAAAATTCACCAATTCAAAAAATGTTTATCAATTCAAAAAAATAGTCATCAAATTAAAACAATGCTCACAAATTCATATTTGTTCATCGAATACAAAAATTGTTAACCAAATTCGAAACAAATTCATCGAATTCAAGTTTTGTTCATGGAAATCAAATTATTCACCGAGTTCAAAAAATGTTCTTCAATTTAAAGAAATTCATAAAATTCATATTTTGTTAATCAAATTCAAAATTTGGTCATGCAATTTAAAGCTCTGTTCATCACAATTCATAAAATGTTCAACATTTTTTCGAAATTATTAATGAATTTTAAAATGTTCAACAATTCAAAAAATAGTGCAATTTAAAATTTGTTCATCAAATACAAAAAAAAACATATTTAATAATACCTGAACATTTTTTGAATTGGCGGACATTTTCGTGAAATCCATGAACATTTTTTCTAAAATCATGAACATTGTTTAGATTTTTAAATTTATGACCATTTTTAAGTGCTGAACATGATTGGAAATCCCGAATTTGATTAGAGCTTTAAAAGAGGAAAAAAGGGGAAGCCCTACCCACTCATGGGTTAGGCAGAAAGGGCATGGTGGTGGTGTGTGTGTAGGTGTCGAGTGAGCAGGTAGTTAGGTGAACCTTGTCTGGCACGTGTCAGCTTGCCGCCGAAGACACAACTTTATGGACACCCGTCCTAGGATCGTGTCAAGATGACATGGGGTAGATGAGTGAGCGACATAGAAGGAGAGGCAACTCTTGCCAGGAAGCTCCATCAACGTGACACCTCACAGTGCAATTAATGCGTTTGTCCTAACCCACGAGAGTTGGGTATTTGGCACTGTAGCCACTATTCACTTTATGTAATTATCATTTTGCCATTGTGGTGACCCTTTCCCTATAAAAGGAGGCCCATGGCTACATTTACTAAGGTCACACTTTGCCCAATTACACGCGTAGCTGCACTTCTCGCCCAAACCTTGCCGGAGAATTGCGCTCCTTGTACTTGTGATGACACAATCAATATAACCAAAGCAGGAGTAGGGTTTTACGCTTCACAGCGGCCCGAACCTAGGTAAACTTCGTGCGTTCTACTAGTTCTGCTCTTTGTGCTCACCGATCTCCCCAGTTGAACCACAAAGGGGACTTTGCTGGTCCCATAGATCTTTGCCATGGCTCCCGAGAAGAAGGGCACCACGAAGGTTGGTCCTTCCACGTCCAAGATGCCGACGCCCACGCAAATGGGCGACAACACGGGCTGCGACGGAGGCCACAAGGAACTTCCACGATGTTCTGGCAATCAGAGCCAGGCGAGTGGCGTCATCAGGAACGAGACCAACAATATAGACCAAAATATACCTCGACCAAATACTATAGATTTTACTTTAGAAACATCACTATGGACGAAGCCTTTTCCTGGATCTGGAAGTCCAAATGCACGATGAAAATCAAGGTCTTCACATGGTTGCTCCTAGCGGACAGAGTCAACACAAAAAACATGTTGAAAAGGAGACATTACAATGTTTGTTGATAATGTTGAATGCTCATTGTGCGACCGAAAAGAAGAAGAAACTGTGTAACACCTATTCTTCATGTGCCCCTTCAGTCAGAGATGCTGGAGTGCCCTGCGCATTAATTGGACAGCCGATGGAGACAAGCCCAAGCTCATTCATGATGGGTGGCGAAGGTGGCGCTCACACATGTTCATGGAAATCTTCATGCTATCCGCATGGAGCATCTGGAAAGAGCGCAATGGAGTGATATTTCAGAGATTTCCACACCTTTACGTCCTGAAGAGTGCAATTTAAGGCAGATTTTGCTTTATTGTGCCATAGGGTTAAGCCCTCCCTGGCTGAGTTTATCACATCGTTCCTAGAAACAACTCTGTAATTTTACTTTCCTTTTTCTCTTCAGGACTATACCCCCTCACCACCCATGGGGTGCTTGGGGCGGGGGGGGGGGGCTTCGAGAACACGAGCCTTTGCTTGTGGACAAAAATGTAACATGACTACCTGAAAATGGCTAATATATGTCAGTAGGATCCTCTCCTACTGTCTTTGATTGCTCAAAAAACAAGAACAATAACCCACACGCCACCAAGTCCAAGGATGGGGTCGTGTTGTGTTGGGGATGTAACTATTGAATATAAACCGCCTTGAAGGGCCCGGTTTACCCTCGGCCATAATTGGGGCCCACGAAGACTCAGAAGGTGGCGATTACTGTAGAGCTTAGAGGCCCGGAGCCCAGGGGCGAATTAGGACCCATAATGGTAAAACCGCCATAACCATGTAACTTGTGTTGTAAGATAAGAGAAAGAAGAGACCGAGCCGGACACTTGTATGAGCCGGCCTCGGGACTCAGAGACCGCCGGACGTCAACCCGTGTATATAAGGGGACGACCGGCGGCGGTTTGAGGACAGACAACAAAAATTCGAGGCTTAGGCGAAGCTATTGCTCCCTAGTCGCCGAAATTACATCAATCCCATCACAAACTAGACGTAGGCTTTTACCTTCATCGAAGGGGCCGAACTAGTATAAACTCTCGTGTCTTTGCGTCCGCTTTAACCCCTCTAAGTTAACCCGTACGATGGCCCCGCGACTAAGTCCTTTCATGAGGACATCTTCCGTGACAATTCCACGACAGTTGGCGCCCACCGTGGGGCTATCGCACGATGGTTTGATGATCTTAGAGGGAAAGTTCGAAGGACTCGAAGGCTATCTTTGTGGCGGATGACCAAGAGTCGTCGTGGCAAGCTCTACATCGACGATGCAGGTTTGGGGCCCGAGGCCGGCTTGATTGAGTACGGGTACCGGGTCCCCTTTGGTAGCATACACGTGTTCATCGGCAAGATCGGTGAGCCAGGGCCTGAGCCGGACATCTGCACCGACCTCGTCGAGACGGCTCAGCGGGCGAAACCTGCCCTGGATAAACCGGCTATCAAGCGTGCTTTCGTGGGAGTCATCCACGGAAGAAACTACGAGGACGGATCAGCATCAGGTGGCGAAACCGTTGTCTACTCGGATGACGAGTCATCGACCGGAGAAATCAATCTCCGCATCACCGCAAGATGGCCGGATTGGGGCTGTTCCGACGGTGACAGATTCCGGACCCTTTGATCTGCCCAACCGGGTTGGAATATTCATGGCCGGTACACAAGCGACGCTTCACTCCTCAACCACTGCGACAATGGTCGCCGGTTCGACAGCGGCGGTGGCAGCCGGGGCAGGAGGCCCTGTGCGCCCGCCGGCTCAAGTTTTATCAGAACTATTTGATGCGTTGGCTGTGCTCATGGCGGAGGCTAACCCGGCAGATCAAGATCTGCATAACGCAGAGATTGCAAAGGTGAAGGAGCAAATCACTCAGGCTAAAGCGGATCTGGCAGCTACAGACGCTAGGATGGTGGCAGAGCGGGCCGCTTTGGATGCGCAGCTTATAGGCTCATCTTTGGATCGTAATGCGTCGTATGAAGTCATGAAAAGAAAGTACAGATCCCGTTTGCCCTCGGTTTCGAGGGAAGAGACCTCTTCAACACCCCAGAGCAGGGGACCAAGAATCCGCCGCCCGGTGGTGAGCAGGGCGGAAGCACCGGGACGGGTGCGCCCGATTCAGCCTCGTGTGATAGATCTACCTCGCCATCATGCCGGGCGCCTCAAGCTGTGCAAACACCTCCGTGTCACTACTCCAACCCGATGGATAACCTTGTTGCGGCTGCGCGCGGTTGGAGGCGTATTCCAATCGGCGATTCACCACAGCGGTGGAAACACGCTGGTCAAAGAGCTCCTTAGGACGGCTCTGGTCCAACAGAAGCGTATTCAAACAGCCGCGATCGGATCCACTCCACCCCGCCCGAGCCGGAGCTATGGCGAGCATGCAGATGAACGGCCGTGTCAAGTAATGCGCAGCGCTGTGCACCCAAGGCAACAACCCGGCGGGTGGTTTCAAAACGCTCAAGAGGTGGTGGACCGGCCAGGCACGAGGGGGGCCGAGTTAGCAGACACAACATCAAGATTATCAGCTTGTGCCGTTCGACCGACTATCTTCGAGCACGGAGTTACATCTAGCTCTTTTGGGGGTGCCTTGCCTCGTCCCCGCTTTTACGCAATATATGCTTGCCCAAAGATTTCAAGGGGCCACGCAAGGTGCCCAATTATACCGCCGATCCGGCTCCGTAAGCATGGATAGAAAGCTATGAGATGGCCATGGAGATCTGGATGTGGATGAAGCTGCATGTGCAAAGTATTTTACCATGATGCTTGAAGGCACGGCCCGTGCATTTGGTTGAAAACTTGCCACCCAATTCCATCAGTTCATGGACCCAGCTATGGACCCGGTTCATTCAGAATTTCAAAGACACTGTAAGCAGCCCATGTCTGTGGTGGACTTGGCGGCTTGTGTCCAGGCTGAGGGAGAATCCACAACCCATTGGGTGCGCTGCGTTTCAGAAGTTCTACATTCTTCAGACCGGATCAACACGGATTCTGCAATCTTAACCCTAGAGGGCAACCGCCGTTCGAGCCTTTAAAATTGAAGCTGGGTCGCATGAAGCGCTTTTGCAATGACATGGGCACTCTCATGGGCGTTTTAGTGAAGTATGCCGATTACGATAGTACCAAGGATCCCGAGTCCGAGGAGGAAGAAAGCAGGAAGGGAAAACAGAACAACAACTCCAGAGGCCGGCAACATCGATCGGCGGGTAATGGAGGAAACAAAGCGTAAGGCGAATGGTAACATGGGCTTCATAGCCAACACCAACGCAGGACAAGGGTCAACGGCGCAAGGGTAAACATCCGAACCGAGGTGGTGCGCTTAATCACAATCCGGACGGTTGAATTATCTGTTGAATCAACCCCGTCTCAAGCATGGGACGAAGGAGGCGCCAAAGAAACCACCTCTGGAAGGATTGTTACATTATGCAGGAGTTCAAAAGTTCTAATGCTTTCCGGTATGATCAGGGCCCGGCGGCGTTCGTGGTCCGCCCGGTTACGGTGGAGGAAATTCTGGTCCAGGTTTAATGGTAATCCGGGCGGCGTAACAATCAGAACAATCGTAACAATCGAACAACCAAGGTGGTTACAATCAGCAGCAACAGTTGGGTTATCAAAGCAATCCAAGCGGTTGAATGGTGGGCCGATTATCACGTCTTCACCACTAGCTTGGACAAGCAAGACCGAAACTTCAAGCGGGCGATCAACGTTGTTGAACCGCCGTGCCGCATTACCTACGCTGGTCGAGCAGCCTATTGTGTGGAGTAGAGAGGATCATCCTCCCCGGGTTGACAATCCGGGTCAGCTAGCCCTAGTGGTGGCGCCTCAGGTGGGAGGATACAAGTTCACGAAGGTGCTTATGGACGGAGGGAGCAGCATCGACATCCTGTATTATGAGACCTTCTGTCGTATGGGGTTAACGGATAAACATCTCAAGCCGTCCCAATACAAGTGTTTCATGGTGTGGTGCCCGGCAAGTCGGCATATCCGGTTGGTAAAATAGCTCTGGAGGTGGCCTTTGGGGATGAACATGACTCGGATCGGAAACATTGACATTTGAAGTGGTGAAAATTCAAAGCCCTTACCACGCCTGTTTGGGCGGCCGCTTATGCCAAGTTTATGGCGCGACCTTGTTATGTCTATTTGCAGCTAAAAATGCCGGGTCACAAAGGGACGATAACGGTTCATGGGAGCCGCAAGATCGCTTTTAGAGTGTGAGGAAGGTGATGCGGCTTACGCAGTAGTCGGTTTGTGCCAATCAAGAGCTAAAGTACTATAAAGACAATGTTGATCCGGCGAATATGACCCGTTGAAGAAACCAACTACAGAGCACGATCCGGATCTGAAGTTTAAATCGGCGGTGAGACTAAACTTGTTGAATTTGTGCCCGTGATTCGTCCAAGCAGTTCATCATCGGTGCTAACTTGGATCCTAAATAGGAAAGCGCACTCATCGAAGTTCATCCGTGAGAATCGGGACATTTTGCATGGAAGCCTTCCGACATGCCAGGTGTACCGAGGGAACTCATTGAGCACACTCTTAATGTTGATCCCAAGTACAAACCGTAAAGCAGTTTCTTCACCGGTTTAACGAGGAAAGGCGCAAGGCCATTGGAGAAGAGGTTGCTGTGCTCTTAGCGGCAGGTTTTATCGTTGAAGTTTTCCATCCAGAGTGGCTTGCTAATCCGGTGTTGGTCCTTAAGAAAACGGCACTTGGCGCATGTGTGTGGATTACACAGATCTTAACAAGGCTTGTCCAGAGATCCTTTCGCCTCCCCCGCATTGACCAGATTATTGATGCTACGGCGGGTTGTGAGCGCTTGAGCTTTTTGGATGCGATTCGGATATCATCGATCAAAATGGCGTTAAGGACCAGGAGAAGACAGCGTTTATCACTCCCTTTGGAGCCTTACGCTATGTGTCTATGCCTTTTGGGCTCAAGAGCGCCTAAGCAACTTATCGGCGTTAATGCATGTAATTGCTTGCACGAACCGATCGGCCGGAACGTGCATGCTTATGTGGATGATATTGTGGTTAAATCAAGGAAGAAGGAGACACTGATTAAGGATCTGAAAGAAACCTTTGACAACTTGCGGGTGTACAAGATGATGCTTAACCCGGCCAAATGTGTTTTCGGTGTTCCGGCAGGCAAGTTATTGGGATTTCTTGTGTCCAACAGGGGGATTGAAGCTAATCCGGAGAAAATTACGGCTATCACCTCCTTGGCTAAGCCAAAGTGCATTAATGATGTCCAACGTTTGGCAGGTCGGATTGCCGCGCTAAGCCGGTTTTATCAGCCGCCTCGGAGAGAAGGCCATTCCTTTGTACCAGATGCAGAAGAAGACGGATCAGTTTGTCTGGAGTTCAGTCGCCGATGAAGCATTGGAGGATTTAAAGCGGCAATTGGCCAACCCGCCTGTTCTCGCCGCTCCCATTGACAAGGAGCCGCTTCTGCTATATGTTGCTGCTAATGCTGTGGCAGTTAGCGTAGCTATTGTGGTAGAGCGGAAGGAGGCAGGGAAGGAGTATCCGGTTCAACGTCCGGTTTATTACATCAGCGAGGTGCTCATTGAGTCCAAGCAGAGATATCCGCATTGGCAGAAGCTGGTGTATGGAGTTTTTATGGCAAGCCGGAAGCTGAAGCAGTATTTTCAAGGGCATCCCATCACGGTGGTCAGTTCAGCTCCCTTGGGCGATATCATACAGAACCGGGAAGCGACTGGCCGGATTGCTAAGTGGGCCATAGAGCTTGGGCCGCACGGTTTAAGGTATGTACCTCGGACGGTAGTAAAATCCCAGGCACTTGTGGATTTCATTAATGATTGAACGGAGTTACAAGCTACCAAGAAAAGCCGGATCATACCTATTGGACCATCCACTTTGACGGGTCCAGCAGTTGGAGGGCTCGGGGTCGGAGTTGTGTTAACTTCCCCACGAGGTGAAAAGTTTTGTTACGTCCTCCGCTTAATGTTCCCTTGTACTAACAATGCAGCTGAGTATGAAGCCTTGCTCCATGGTCTTCGGATGGATAAGGAGATGAATCTAAGCCGGGTTAAGTGCTTCGTGACTTCGGACTTCAGGGCCCAACAAGTGTCGTGCACTTGGGATTCCAAAGACCCACTCATGGTTGCATATCGTCGGAGGTGGATGTTGTTGCGTGTCATTTTAAAGGCTATCAGGTGGACCATGTGGATCGTCGGAAGAACGAAGCGGCGGACTCTTTAAGCCGGTTGGGCTCACAACAAAAGTCGGTCCCGCCCAATTTCTTCCTTGACGTATCGCACGACCCGTCACCAAGCTCCCGATGAAGCAGATTTGGCTATTCCCGATCCGGAGGCTATGTTGGTGGCAGCCCCGCATGTCATTCCGGATTGACGCTCCCTTATTTGGCGTACATGAGCCGGGCGAGTTACCGAAGATGAGATGTTGGCCCGACAGATAGTTCGGGCGGTCTAAGTCTATGACCATTGTTAATGGCGAGTTGCATCATTGCAAAGGTGTCGTGGGCGTTTCAACGTTGTGTGTCCCCGAGGAAGGCTGTGAAATATTGCGTGAGATCCACGAAGGGGACTGTGGTCACCACGCCGGTTCAAAATCCTTGGTGGCTAGGCGTCCGCCATGGTTTTTATTGGTTGACCGCCCATGCTGATGTGGAAGATCCGTCAGCGATGTGATGGTTGCCGAAGTTTTCTAGACGTGCTCATATACCGCCCAAGAATTGAGGATGATTCCAATTACTTGGCCGCTTATGACTTTGGGGCTGGACATGGTTGGACCTTTTAAAAGGTCCAAGGACAAAAAGACACACTTGTTGGTGGCAGTTGATAAATTCACAAAGTGGGTCGAGGCAGCATTGGCAAGTGTGATGCGCCACGGCGATTCAGTTCATCAAAAGGTGATCTTCCGCTTTGGTTTTCCACACAAGTATAATCACAGATAATGGTACCAATTTGTCCAAAGGTGCCATGAAGGAGTTTTGTGAACGTGAGCACATCCGCTTGACGCTTTCTTCAAGAGCTCACCCACAGTCCAATGGTCAAGGTAACGAGCTAATCAGGAGGTCCCGAGAGGTATCAAGCCCCGCTTATGGTCCCTTACTGAGGACGCCGGCTGTTGGGTAGAAGAGTTACCGTACGTGTTATGGAGTATAAATACTACCCCTAACAGATCCACTGGATACACACCGTTTTTATGGTCTATGGAGCGGAGGCGGTCCTCCCCAGCGATATCCGTCATGACTCACCTCGTGTGGCAGCCTATGTTGAGGCAGATAATGAGACAGCACGGCAGGACGCTTTGGATCGACTGGATGAAGAGCGAGATATGGCGGCTGCTCGCTCGGCGATTTACCAGCAGGATCTTCGTCGGTATCACAAATGACGGGTCGTAACCGTAACCTTTCAAGAAGGAGACTTGGTGCTTCGCTCATTCAAGACCGCAGATATGCACAAGCTATCCCCACCTTGGGAAGGGCCTTTTGTGGTCAGCAAGAATCTGCACAACGGGTCATACTATTTGATCGATATTCGAGAGCATAAAGACTCACGACGCCGAAGAGGAGACCAACAGCCGTGGAATATAGCTCATCTTCGCCTTATTATACCCGAGCCGTCGGCTCTCCTTATGTACATATTATGACAATGTATATATTATGAATAAAAGCAATAAAACCGAGCCTCGGCTAAAGCGGGTATCCGCTCAGAAGCATCCGGTTTGGGTACATGGAGTGGTTGCCTTAAACGGCCTCCGGTTTCCCCGTGAGCTTCCTTTTCGGAAGCTTTTAGATGTCACTTGGGGCTTGGTCAGATCCGAACCAATGCCACACCTCTTGATGGGCGAAAGCCACCAGATCACTTGGGGACATGGTCAAGTCTGAACCAACACGCCTCTTGATCGGCCTAAGGCCATAGAGTCACTTGGGGCTTGGTCGAACCCGAACCATTGCCACGCCACTTGATCGGCATAATGCCACGGTTTCAGTTGGGGACCTGGCTGACTTGAACCATAGCTACACCTTTATTGGGAGCTTGGTCGTGTCCGACCATGGTAATGCCATCCGATCGGCTCAAGAAAGCCTCTTTACGCAAATTATTATTTGATTTTTTGCTTTTAAACCGATAACATTTTTGTTGCGCTTTTAAACCGATAACATTTTTCAAACCGGTTCAACCAGTCAATTCACGGCTTTTGGTTTATTTTAATCCGAAATAACTTTTCCGGTTTGACTTTTCCCGTTAACATCCCATTATGGAGTAACAGGGGCTTAATATGACCCGGCATGGTTTACATGGTAAACCGGCATTATAAACACAGGAGCTGTTTTCTCCTTTGACGGTAATGGTTTATACAACCTCCGCTTCCAGGTTGGCTAAGCCAACTTCATGCCCGACGCTGGCAGGCAAAATAGATTGAAGGTTTCGATTATTCAATCAAAAGTATCAGCACCTCTGCGCGAAGGTTGCGCATCAAGGCATAAAGGCATATTCAAAACAAAAGTGCTGGCTATTCTATTACAAGGCCTTCCGAGGCCCAACATTTCGAATGGCGTTATGACTAGCAGTTTATGATGCATCAACCGCTTGACGGATTAAGCTTCCTCGCCGGGTTGACGTGAAGAAGATGGGTCGTCTGCCGCCGGTTCAGCTTCTTCCTCTTCATCACCCAATGGCCGGAAGTCATTGGTAGACCAAATCAATCCGGTTTAAAGCCCGAAGACAGCCTCTTCACTTATAAGCTCAGCCGGATCAACGCTGTGGGCATAAGTGTGCTTACTGATTGGAGGAACAAGGTTACGCGACCGTTGGAATGACAAATTCCACCTACCGTTGTTTGCATCATAGAAAGAGCGGTAAACCGCCAGTTGGCTTCGCTGCCAGTTGACTCGCCAGAGGATGCATCTCCTTTGTTATTCGTTTGAGGGCGTCATTATCAAAGGCTTCGCCGCTTTTCTTGAGCTGGGAAGCCCTTGGCTATGTCACCGGGTCAAGGTCCGCTATCCATGCCTTGGCGCGAGTTAGAGCCAATAAAGTGCCAGCCCGGGCCGCGGATCGTTTCAACTCTGCAAGTTGTGCCGGAATCATGGATAGCCGGTCCAGCGTATCTTTGATCAAGGATGGAGCTGTGTTATCATACACGACGAGCGCATATGACTCATTGGTGCCAGATACAGCTGCTCAATCAGCATGTATGCAGCCTTGAGCTTCTTCCGCATATCAGAGCCCAGATGAGCAATACGCTTCCCTATACCGGTTTAAGACAGCTCAGGTTAAACTGGCGGAAATATCAAAACGGAATAGTAATCAGTGAAAAATCTCTTACCAAAGATCGCAGAGGTCATGGCATTAATTTGGCGCTTTAGTCCGGTGAGCTCTTCTGTCACCGGTTTAAGAGCCGCTTCAAAGATCTTCCGCCTGCTTTAGCAAACCAGCCTTCTCGGTGTCCCAGCTTGGCCTGCTCGATTTATACCACTCCTTGAGCTGCTCCATAGTGGTCAAGGCAGTTTTCAATTCATCCTTGGCCTTGGTGGCTTCGCTTGTTGAGTCTTCGATTGGCACGAAGGTCCTTGAGTTGTACGGTTTGGTCGGTATATCTCACTCGATAAAAAATGGATCACGTTAGTTGTTTCATTATGAAGTCCCAAGCTCAATACAGGTATTCAACTTGGCACTTGGGGCTAATGGCTAATTGATCTCATCTTGCTATGGTGATACATGTTAAGTCCCGGTTTAACTATGCTAAGTTGAACCGCCCTTGGGGGCTACAAAGACCTTGAAGTTTGAGACGTATGAGTTTTATATTAAGTCCCGGTTTAACTATGCTCGCTTAAACCGCCCTTGGGGGCTACTACACAACAAAAGTACAAGAGAGGCATAACTCCTTACCTCATAGCGTTCCTTCATACGATTCACGAGACCGGCTTCGAAGTCACGACTTGTGTAGAGTCGGTTCAGGAAGCCGGAGTGAAGTTCTTGGGCAGAGAAGTTATCATAAGCTGACAGATCAGTTTTTCCCTTCTCTTTACTCATGGCAGTAGACTCTTCCTTGGCGCTGTGTTTTGATAAAGCGATCGGATTGCCAGGGGCGGTATAGGCGGTGCCCGTCACTACGACATCATCATCTTTGGCCGGGCTGGCCGGATTGGCATTCTTCCTTGGGCTTGGTGTTTTCATACCCAGGCTCGGTGTTTCAGCAACTGCTACCTGTTCCGCTGCAGGACTCGGTGGAGCAGGATGTGAGGTTTCCACTTGGGCATCCGGTTCAACCTCTGGCGGATTAGCATTGTCGTCTTGGTTCAACCCGGCAGAACTGTTTTTAGCAACTTCAGGCTTTTCGCCATGGTGCTCGAGTCTTCTCCGGATTAGCATCCATGATGAGGGTCAAGGGTTTTCGCCTTCTTACTTAAGCGAGCCTTGGTGCTGCAATATTCAGAGTTAGAGTGTGATGAACCGACAAATGCGAAGAAAACAAAAAAGAGCATTATGCTTACCCCGCAGCAACTTTGAGAGGAGGCAGTTGAGTGGTTGATGAACCGCCAGATGAGTTGGAAGAGGCCTGACAATTCAGATCAGACGGATTGAGAGGACATTGGAAGAAACCTTTCAAAGGATAACGCTTTTCAGGAGAACAAATCACCCGGACGACGCTTCCGGGTTGGGGTGTCGTGTAAACCGGACGATGTAATCTGCTGATCATTGTGCCGGGTCGTCAGACGACGCTCTTCAGCCTGCTGTGTCTTCAAAGAAAGGTTCGATTCAAATGAGCACGGAGTGAGATTTTTTCACTTTCCGGATCAGGCGGCTAATTCTTTTAACCGCACAAGATCGATACGGAAGAAAGAAGGATTACCTCAACAGGATCGGTATGATCGGCTTCGCATCATCCTCGGAATTGAAACCGCCAATAGGATGAAGGATAAAAGGGACAAAGTAAATCAAGCTTTACCTCAGCTTCAATCTTCTTCTTCCGGCGGATCAAGACTCGGCGGTTTTCCTCTTACCAGCTTTCTTGGTGGTCTTGGACTTTACACGAGGAACCCGGCCGGTTTGGTTCGTTTCGTATGAGCCGTTAGCACGAGAAGTAACAAGGATTAATATATATCAAGAAGGCATTAATATCAGAAGAGCGATGAGCGGAGCCTTACCGCAGGCGGTTTGTTGGAAACACAAAATGGGGCCAACCCGGTTTGGCTGCAGACGGAGATCGGCTCATCGAGCATCTTCTTCACCGCCTCCTGACTTCAAGCTCGCTTATTGGTAGCTCGTGGACGCCTTTGAGGGTCTTTGACGCTACCAGGTATTCGTGCATCAATCCGGGCGGCGGCTTAATGGCAAGATGCCCCAAGAAACCCAACATCGAACAAGGTCAATACCGCTTAAGCCATTGGCCATTAGAGCCCGGAGTTTGATAATTTGAGGCGCAAAATTCTTCCGCTCTGCGGCGGTCAAGCCGTGAAAGGCAATGGGTGATGATTGCTAAGCCGGTGAGGGCGGTAGCCCGACAAGGGGTTCTCGCTGTTAGAGCGGTATTCCGGCAATAGAACCAGGTTTGGTTCCAATCTTTCGGATGGCTATGGTGTTTTGCGTGAGGAAAGTCTACTTCCTTCCTTTTCGGATTGAAACACCACCCGCCCGTGTTAGGACCATCCAAAACTCCGTGACGGTGGTTCAAATGAAAGAAATCCTTAACAGCTCCACAGATGGTTCTTCTTGAAGATAGACTTCATAAAAACTTGGAAATTGCATATATTGGACACGTAGTTCGGACCAATATCTTGTGGATGGAGTTGGAAACTCATGAGGACATCCCGGAAGAATTTTGATCCGGCGGGCTGAATCCCGTCTAAGTGCTGCATAAATACAATTACTTCTCCTTCTTGAGGTTCAGGAGGGCATTCGCATCCGAACACGCCAATGGAGGACATTTTGGAGGCTAAAGCGCCGGTGGTGACATATCCATTGAGTTGCATCTCGGTGATCTTGGACCGACCCAATTGCAAGCCGAGAATTGTTTGGCCATTCGGAAGAAGAAACTGCGAAGGAACAAGAAAACGGTTCACCGTTAACGGTTCGTATATATTATACAATGCTAAACCGCACCGGTCAGTTCCCAATTTCGGTTTAATCGAGGACTAATGGAGTATGGCGGATTAGCTATCAAAAAATTAAACCGCCCTTAGGAGGAAGAGACAGAACTGGAAAATCTGCTAAGTGTGGATGTAAACAGGTTTCACATATGAATGGAGTTAATTTGGATCTACCAAGATTCAGGAAGGAAAAATTTCTGCGACTCCATGCAAGCCTTATAAAGGGCAGGGAAGTTCGTATGCGTCTAACAAGAGGGTCTCGAACAAAAAGAAAGATGTGCAAAGTGCTAAATCAAGGCGGAGCAAGCATTACTACATGATATATGCTACGGTTGGATTAAAAAGCCATGGCAGAGTAGGTATGAAGAGACTAGGGATGAACACCTATGAACGACGATATGAACAGGAGCCTCAAGATGCAGATCTAGGGCATGAGGAGGAGCCTTACCCGATGCATGTAACATGGAGGAGCGCCGAGAGTCTCGGTACAACCAGGTTGATGCAGCGGCCTTGCAATCGACACGGCGCTCGAAGTCGGAGGCGACGGTGGAGCTTCAGAGCTGGAGCGCCGCGAGGAAGAAGAAGCGGAAGGAGGAAGAAGAGAAAGGGCCATCCGGTCTATTTATAATGAGACGGAGTAATTAACAGGCGCGAGAATGGAGGAGTTGAAAGCGGCAGACGGCGCAGCGGTCGCCTCGATTTCCGAGATAGTATTAAATGAAGGGAATCTTACTGTTTGGGCTTCTTTAATAAAGATGACGTCAAGATGCTCTGTTGCTGTGGTCGGAGGATGACGTCACGGTGGTTTAAGCAGATGCCGGTTTACGAAATATGAAGGAAGATATTCAGAGTTTCCTAAGATGTTGAAGATTAACATGAACAGGTTCAAGTCAATCTGGGCCTAATGTTGGGGATGTAACTACTGAATATAAACTGCCTTGAAGGGCCCGGTTTACCCTCGGCCATAATTGGGGCCCACGAAGACTCAGAAGGTGGCGATTACTGTAGAGCTTAGAGGCCCGAGCCTGTGGGGCTTAATTAGGACCCATAATGGTAAAACCGCCATAACCATGTAACTTGTGTTGTAAGATAAGAGAAAGAAGAGACCGAGCCGACACTTGTATGAGCCGCCTCGGGACTCTGTAGACCGGCCGGACGTCAACCCGTGTATATAAGGGGACGACCCAGCGGCGGTTTGAGGACAGACAACAACAATTCGATGCTTAGGCGAAGCTATTGCTCCCTAGTCGCCGAAATTACATCAACCCCATCACAAACTAGACATAGGCTTTTACCTTCATCGAAGGGGCCGAACTAGTATAAACTCTCGTGTCTTTGCGTCCGCTTTAACCCCTCTAAGTTAACCCGTACGATGGCCCCGCGACTAAGTCCTTTCATGAGGACATCTGCCGTGACAATTCCACGACATGTTGCCTACACGCAACACGGTGAACTCCAAGGATGGCAGGGCGCAGTCCAAGATGCCCACACCGACGCACACGCTGTGGCCATCTCAGGCCACGCGCGACGAGCAGCGCCACGACATCGGCGGCTCCGAGCGTCCCCATGAAAAAAGCCCTTGTGCATCATTCTCATGATGTGCAGGGCCAACATGCACGCCAATATGCTGACGAAAATAGGCCACAGTCGCAGGTTCGAGACGGAGCTCCTTCCAGATCGATCGGAAGCAAGAACACCTTTTGTTCCTCGCACCTTTCCATGTCGTCTAAATCATCAGAAGCTATTGCACGTGCATAGTTGCTTCTGAACTTACCTCCTGCGGCGGATAAGATGGAGGAGTGGAGAGCTATCATTCAGAGCCTCTGCAACTTTGCCAACAACGACAAGCCCGTAGCAAAGCGGGCCTTCAGACGCGAGCCCACCGCCTACGGTGTGTGTCGGTGCGATCCCCTCCACGACAACAACATCAGCGGCAGAGTCAGCGGGTTGACGCCCATGACGGCATATCCATGGCGTCGTCCGATCCATGAACCCACCCGGATCAGCGCCAAGTTCTTCAAGAACGACGTGGAGAAGATGCCCGTACTACCATCAAACATCGGCAGGAAGCGCGCCGTCAATCCGACAGGCGCGCAGGGCCCACTATCGATGAGCCGGCACTAGGGTACCCTGGCGGACTACCTTACGAGGTGGGATGCCCGACGTTTATTTGTGACCTGCGGCGAGTCCATTGGCCTATTTCCCGGAACTTCAAGCCAGAAGTGCCGGAAAAGTATGATGGCAAGACCCACCCATCGGAGTTCCTCAGCGTTTACACTATTGCAATACAAGCCGTTGGAGGATGAGACGACAAGATTCTTGCCAACTACTTTCTGTTGGTTCTCTAGCCCAACGTCAAATCATGGTTGCTGCACTTGCTGGAGAATTCCATCTCCTGTTGGGCAGATCTGTACCACGAGTTTGTCGGCGCCTTTATAGGAGGCCACAAAGTTCCTGGACAGGAAAGTGATCTTGATGTGATCCCATAGAGGGATGACACAAATCACTCCGTAGATACATACATAGATTAAACCATGTATAGTGCAACATCCCTGACATCCATCCTGCAGCTGTGATTTCCGCATTTCACAAAAATGTGCGAAATCGCAAGATGCTGGAGGAGTTGGCAATGAACAAACTAAGGGATGTCACTGAGCTCTATGGTCTGGCCGACAAGTGTGCACATGCTAAGGAGGGGAGAAGACTTCCCGAGGAGGATGCTGGCGTAGAGGTCAACTTAGAGGACGACAATGCAGCCACCGCCCCAAAGAAGAATAGCCGCAAGCGCAACAGGAAGCGCAAGGGCAAGGCAGTGCTAGCTGTCGAGGGGACCGGCAACAGCGACACCGCCAAGAAGGCTAAGACTGAGAGCCTTGGCAAGGATATTGCCGGGTGCACCTCGTGTAAAGCCTTCGCGGCTTCCGACCAGACCGGGGGCTCCGGCAAGCAATACTGTAAGATCCATCACACTAAGAACCATGACCTTCAAGAATGCCGGCAAGTCAAGCAGCTTGTCGAGAAGCAGAAAGCTGAATATGAAATGAGAGACAAGGAGAAAGCTCAGCAAGGTGAAAGTGGGCCCGACAAGAAACATGGTTGCCGAGGTGGTCGCAGCGGCAAGGCCAAGTAGTAGAAGGAGAAGCCTGCTAAAGGCCGTAACAACAAGGAAGATGATGATGATGAGGATGAAAAGGATGATGATGAGCCCAGTGAGCATGAGTTCCAGAAGGCCACAGAAGCGATGTGCATTGACGGAGGCGCATCTTTGCACTCCTCTCACTACCAACTCAAGCAATGGGTACGTGAGGTCAATGTGGCGGAGCCGGCAGTTGATGCCCAAAAGCCATTCAGATGCTCCAACACACCCATCATCTTTGATGCCAAGGACCACCCTGATCACACAACCGCGATCAGGTGGTTGGTTTCACCAAAAATTCACAACCTCAAGGTGACAAAGATGCTCGTTGACGGTGGGGCTAGTCTGAACTTGGTCTCACCAGATGTGATCAAGAGGCTGCAAATTTCTGACGAAGATCTCAAGAAGACGGGTACATTCCAAGGGATCAATCCAGGAAGGAGTCAGCCGAAGGGCAAAATCACCTTGCCAGTGACATTTGGCAATGAGCTCAGTTACATGACAGATAAGATTGTCTTCAATGTCATCAAGAATTCGTTTCCGTACAATGGAATCCTTGGTCGCCCGGCACTGGCGAAGTTCATGGCAGCATCCCACTATGTGTGCAACACACTGGAGATGCCAGGGCCGATGAGCGTCATCACCATCCATTCTGACAAGAAGGATGCGCTGATGAACTCCACCGGGAGGCAGTGGCAGCATCTGCCGGCAAGGCACTTGCTCCTACTGACAAAGCTCCCCGGGGGGGGGGGGATAGGAGGAATAAAACAGGCAAGACCACCGCCAAGGACTCCGGCAAGCGCACCTCTTCGGAGTGTTGCGTTCCGTTCAAGGACGTGCCAGAGAGCTCTGCCGGCAAGAGCAAGAAAAGCAAAGCTGCTCCACCAAAAACGAAGAAGGTGTCCGCTAAGGAGGACGGCACGGGTGGAACTTTCACCATAAGTTCCACCCTTGATGACAAATAGGAAAGCGCGCTCATTGCTTTCCTGCGGGCGAATGTCGATGTGTTTGCATGGCAACCACCTGACATCCTTGATGTTCCCAGGGAAGTAATTGAGCACCACCTTGCTGTCTGCCCCCACGTGCGGTTCGTCAAGTAGAAGGTGATGAAGAAAGCTTTGGAATGGCAACAATTAATTGCCGAAGAGATCAAGAAGTTTGAAGTGGCAGGCTTAGTCAGAGGATTACTCCATCCAACGTGGTTGGCCAATCCAGTTGTAGTGCGCAAGGCGAACGACAAATGTAGGCTTTGTATTGAGTATACATATACCAGTAAAACTTGCCCAAAAGATCCTTTTCCCTTGCCGTGCATCGACCAGAATGTTGGCTCCCCTGCCGGATGTGACTTGCTGTCGTTTCTTGATGCCTACTCTGGATATCATCAGATTTTCATGTCTAAAGAAGATGAAGATAAGACCGCCATTTATACATATGCCTTTCGAATTGAAAAGTGCTGGTTCAACTTTTGCAAGAGCAGTCCAGATTGGTTTTGAACCCCAGCTGCACAGGAATGTGGAAGCATACATGGATGACATAGTGGTGAAAACCAAGGACAGAGCAACATTGATAGAAGATTTGGAAGAGACATTTGCTAATCTGTGCAAGATTAGTTTGAAGCAGACTAAGGCATAGCCTAGTGGTGGGAAGGGGTTGATGCCTTCCCACCCACCCAGGTTCAAGGCATGGTACTTGCAATTTTTGGGTTTGTTGCACCAATTATACTGTAGGGGGTTCCCTTACAGTCTATCTGTCTAAAAAAGGATCAATCTAAAGCTCAACCCTGAGAAGTGTGTGTTTGGCGTTCCATTCGGCAAGCTTCTCGGATTCTTTGTGTCTCAACTTGGTTTTGAAGCAAATCCTCACAAGATCAAGGTGATTGAGCAGATTGAAGCACCGAAGCGCGTCAAGGATGTGCGCCGCCTTGCCGGTTGCGTTGCTACATTGAGTAGGTTCATATCCAAATCTGCTGAGCGTGCCTTGCCATTTTTAAAATTTCGAAAAAGGTTGACCAATGAAATGGACCCCGGAAGCGGAGTACGTGCTACAAGATTTGAAGAGGTATCTCTCCTCTGCACCAACACTGGTTGCACCAAGGCCACAAGAGCCGTTGCTGCTATACTTAGCAATAACAAATCAAGTAGTCAATGTTGCACTAGTGGCTGAGAGGGAAGCTGAAAGTGAAGAAGCAGCAGGTGCAAGCCCATCAAGCGACAATCCCAAATCTTCTCTGGCAAGTCTTGGTGCCGACAAGTCAAGTGCAAAGCAAGTAGATGGATCTGAACAACACGTAGTGCAGAAAAAGAAGTTGGTGCAGTGGCCAGTTTATCTTGTCAGCTCTCTTCTCCAGGGGGCTAGGTCAAGATATTCTGGTGTGCAGAAATTGCTTTTTAGTCTTCTTATGGCCTCAAGGAAGCCGCACCACTACTTTCAAGCACATCAGATTACCATCATCACTCGCTTTCCGATGCAAAGGACCTTGAGAAATCTAAATGCAACTAGCAGGATTGTTGGGTGGGAGTTGGAATTGTCAAGATTTGACATCAAGTTTGAAAGTACTTCAACTATTCAGAGCAAAGACTTGGTGGAGTTCATTGCAGAATGTACGCCAACGCCAGACGAAGAAGTTCCAGAAACCTGTCTCCCCGACAAGGAAACAACTCAGGATTGGATCATGTACATTGACAGAGCTTTTTTTTGCTGCAAGGCGCCTGTGCCCTAGTGCTGCTTTTCGCACCCACCGGAGAGCGCCTCAAGTATGTAATTCAGATGCATTTCCCCACGGAGAAGGCGACAAACAACACTACTGAGTATGAAGGACTACTTGCCGGTCTCAGGATTGCAGCAGACCTTGGAATCAGAATTATCATTAGAGGCGACTCACAGTTGGTTGTGAAGCAAGTTAACAAAGATTATAATAACCTATGATAGAAATATATGTTGATGAAGTGAGAAAATTGGAAGAGCACTTTGACGGATTGCAAACAGAGCACATTCCTCATGCAGAGAATAGCATACCTGATGATTTGTCAAAGCGTGACGCACTCAAGCTACCTGTGGAACCAGGAACTTTTGTGCGCCATTCGACTCAGCCATTTGTAACACCATCAACATGGCAGAACAAGAGAAGAAAGTTGAACACCGGCAAGTACTTTCTTGCCGAGCTCCCACAAGCTGCCGACAACGATATTACCAGGAACAACGACAAGCTTGCCGGTGAGCAGCAAGCTCCAGCAGGAACTCAAGTTCTTGCCGTTGAAGCTAGCGCTCCTGCAGCTGATGATATGCCTTTAGTCCTTTTTGTCGAGCCACAAGCTCCGGCATGGGTGTCGGTGTCAAAACCGGCAGATATCGGGTAGGGGGTCCCGAACTGTGAGTCTAAGGCGGATGGTAACAGGAGGCGGGGGACACGATGTTTACCCAGGTTCGGGCCCTCTCGATGGAGGTAATACCCTACTTCCTGCTTGATTGATCTTGATGATATGAGTATTACAAGAGTTGATCTACCACGAGATCGTAGAGGCTAAACCCTAGAAGCTAGGCTATGGTATGATTGTTGTTGTCCTATGGACTAAATCCTCTGGTTTATATAGACACTGGAGGGGGCTAGGGTTACACAGAGTCGGTTACAAGGGAGGAGATCTACATATCCGTATTGCCAAGCTTTCCTTCCACGCCAAGGAGAGTCCCACCCGGACACGGGACAAAGTCTTCAATCTTGTATCTTCATAGTCCAACAGTCCGACCAAAGGATATAGTCTGGCTGTCCGAGGACCCCCTAATCTAGGACTCCCTCAGTAGCCCCTCAACCAGGATTCAATGACGATGAGTACGGTCCGCAGATTGTCTTCGGCATTGCAAGGCGGGTTCCTCCTCCGAATATTCCATAAAAGATTTTGAACACGAGGATAGTGTCTGGCTCTGCAAAACAAATTCCACATACCACCGTAGAGACAATAATATTTCCACAAATCTAATCTGCTGACAGTTTTTCATAACGTGACGTTCTGCCGTGTCTGGTCATGACGAACCGTTTTTCCGAGCCTGCCACTGCACGTGTTGCGAGGCGGTTTTATTGGCACGTCCTGTCAAAGCAGAGATCGTGTCCCTCTTTTCACGGGATTCTCATCAATACGGGTGCGGGTAACCTGACCGCACCATTAATTACGACGCTCAGGGGATAAGCGGTTTTATCGGGCAAGTGGGGAGGCACGGAATACCAGCTGCCTTTATAAGGGGATAAGAACGCCAATTCGCACCCACACTTTCTTCTTCCCGACCCGTTCCCCTCTGCCCGAGCTCCATCGCCCAAGCGTTCATCTTTTCTGCCCACAAAGGCCTTCTGAAAATGTCCGAATCTGGAGCAGGAGGAAAATGGATGGCCTCTACCGTCCGGGAGAAGGATATCAAAAAGCTTCGGGAGGCCGGGTATCTGGCCAAGAAAATCAGCCACCGTCTCCCGACGGCGGGACAGATTGTCCCTACTCCGGAACCCCACGAGAGGGTAGTATTCCTCCCTCACTTTGTCCGTGGGCTAGGGTTTCCCCTCCATCTGTTCGTTCACGGCATCATGTATATCTATGGGATCGATCTTCACGATCTGTCTCCTAATTCCTTACTCAACATCTCGACATTCATTGTCATGTGCGAGGCTTTTCTCCGCATCTCGCCACACTTCGGCTTATGGCTGAAGATTTTCAATGTGAAGCCCAAGGTAGTGGGCGGCGAGCGCGCCGAGTGCGGGGGCGCTATGGTGAGCAAGATGCCCAATGCCATATGGCCGACAGGCACCTTTAACGATTCTGTCAAGGAGTGGCAACAGCAGTGGTTTTATATCACCGAGCCGCGTGGCATAGAATGGGCCCCTACTCCCGAGTTTCAATCTGGTGCCCCCCTGCGACTTACATCCTGGGTCAAGAAGGGCCTGAACTGGTCCTCGTCCGAAAAACTGTTGGCGCTCCAGACGCGCGTTAAAGATATGGGAGACAAGAACATTGAACTTGTCAATGTAGTCTAGGTGATGTTAGTTCGCCGGATACTGCCCTGTCAACACCGGACTTGCAATCTATGGGAATTCGATCCGGCCAGGCACCAAACCTTGCGAGAGCTTTTCGACTCCTCGCACAAGGACATATGGAAGGTGCTTTTCAAGTCCAGCAAATCATGGCCGGACTCCGCCAAGGACCGCGGGTACCAACTGTCCCGCCCTGCAAGTTCGGTAAGTCATCATGCTTTTTATCCGCATAACCCAAAGGAAGCGCCTCACATGTTTTCTACAATTCTCCCAGGGCTGGACGAAGAAGGCGGAGCGGATCCATTGTCCGGCCCCACTGCCCGAAGAACCGGCCGTCCCACTTCTGACGAAGATGCTGGTCCCGGCGCCTTACAAGGTGCCGAAGAAGACGGCCGAGAAGGAGGCCAAAAAGACCTGGAGCGGCCTTCGTCGCCGTGGCACTTCGGACGCAATATCTGAAGGCTCTGATGCCCGTTCCGCCTCCAAAGAGGACAAGGAGGAGGAGGAAGGTGAATCACCTACGGGAGGAGAAAGAAGAGGACGGCCTCCATACACTTGGAGGCCGAGCCGCCCAAAAGGGGGAAGGCTCCTCTTCCGGAGGAGTCCGCTACCGCCGCCGACAGCGGCCCGGCGTGGGATCCCAGGGCTCATCCCCTGGTGAACTCGTGAGTATATAAAATCTGAATACGTTTATGCGTCCAGACTCATGATGGCATAGTATTTTAACCTGAGCCATAATTTTTGTAGTCCGGCGAGGTCCCGTACCAAACAATCCTCATCAGAGGATTCGCTGAGCTTGGATGCTATGGAGAGCGGACGCCCCCGAAGGCCCCTTCCTTCGAATAGGTGAATACCATCGAGGCTTCATCCCAGAGGGACCCCGGCCAAGGAGGAGAGGAAAAGACCTGAAGGCGGCGCCTGGGGGTCAAACTTCAGGGGCCAAACACATGGGGGAGAAAATTCCCATGGGAGCTGACGGCGGGGGCCATCTTGAATTTGGCTCCCAGCCGGGTGCAGTTTCGGAGACCAATACGGCTCCAGAATCAGGCAGGCAGCCTCTCCCAGCTGGAGGGGGCATGCTGGCAACCTCTATCAAACCAGAGGTGTCGGATGCTTTGTTGGTAGCGCTGAAGAGCGCCTCCATCATCGATGAACACCACGCCCTTATGGGTGCGGTGATTGAGAAGATTCAGACTGCTGCCTCTCATACTGCGGAGCTCTCCAAACTGAATCAAAGTCTGGAGCGGGCCAAAGAAGAACTTGGCCAGTTGAAAATGCAGTTGGGAAATAAACAAGGTATGCACAAGTCTTGTCCGCGTTTATTGCGAATGAATTTTCAGTATAATGAAATAGGCTACATGATTTGCACTAGGAATGGTGACCGAAGTCGAGGCCCTTAAGAAGGCTGTGGCTGAGGCCGAGAAAAAGGCAACCACAGAGCAGGCTCTTCATGAGAAGTACGAGGCCAGGGTTATTAAAGCTGAGCAGGAGCTGCAAGAGGCCGTGAAGAAATGCGAGACCTTGGAGCAGAATTTAACGGAGAAAGAATCCGAACTCACCAAGGCGCATCAGGCCACAAGCGATGTCCAGGGGGAAACCCAAAGCGCCCTACAGGGGATCCAAGAGGCGAGGAAGATCGCGGCGGGTAAGGCTTTTTCCTTGTATAGCAAGTATTTGAGGAGAGGATTATGTTTCAAATTTTGAATTTGGATTTCTCCAGGGGTATTTGCGGAGCTGCCACGCAGCATATCGGATGCCGCCAAATTCTACCGGGCCGAAGAAAGGAACACTGCGGATAAGCTCTTTTGGTCTTAGTATTTGGCACCGAATTATCCGGTGCCTTTTGCTGATCAACTGAAACAGCTGATCGAACTACATAAGGCGGCGAAACTAGCCATGAAAGATTTGGTTATCCGGCTATGGCCTGCCGAGCCGATTCCAAGAAGCTACTTCGGGCTCGTGAAGCAGCTTGTAAGCGCTTGCCCTCGACTTGATGTCATCAAGCGGTCGATCTATATAGAGGGTGCGTGAATGGCCTTCGCCCGCACGAAGGTGCACTGGGGGAAGATAGATGCTGAGAAGCTGATGACCGAAGGGCCGCCAGAGTGGAAGGAGCACCGCAAGCCCGAATTATATTATGAAAGTGTCCTAAAAGGATCCTACCTTGCAGCGGAGCTATGCACCAAGGACATTATATTTCCATGAATGCCAATCATGTTGTCCTTTGTAATGTTTGAACAAGGTCATTTATTTATTGCCTGTTATATAAAAGTTTACCCTCCTGTGCGGCCGTTTTATATGTTAAACCTGAGAGTTGGCTACCGTCGGCTTCGCTTCACATAAGAAGTACGGGGGTGTTCGGGATAAACCCGAGCACTCTTTATCCCAGTTTTGGGTCCTTCGAAGGAGGTGCCCAGCACAACGAACCAGGCAATCAGACTATAGGGCTTTATCATTCTCACTTAGACATAGGAGCTTTAGTAAGATAGGCGCAGCCCCTGGTGTTCGGAAGACCGTACTAGGGGCTCTATAAGCACCTGATCGGAGGAAAAAACTGATCCATCGCACGCTGCATTGGTTATGGCACTATGCGGAAGAAATCCTTAAAGATTTTACGACCTCTCAAACAGCTGACCAGCTCTCGCCGTATCATGACAGTCAGTTTTCGGCTTTCTCTACTGAGGTGCTCGTCCGGAAGAACCGGGACAATCGCAGTAGTTCTCCCAGTGCTACCTTGGCCGATATAGCGGAACGTAAGGTACCAAAACATGGGAGCCGGGCAAACCCAACTATTGACCCAAGACATGATTCGGAGCTGATGCATATAATGCTATAGGTTCGGGGTGCCGAACTTCCGTGAAGGTGTTCGTACTTTATTTCCGTGTTATGGGTAAAACAAAGCCCATGGCATATTTTAAGGCATATCGCTGTATACGGATGCCACTTGACAAAATAATTTCAATAAGAAATAACAACAGGTAAGCGTCATATAAATCCACATGAGTACAGGTAATGTGATAAAAAAAGGAATATGACTGCGGAACCTGCTGAGACCCGGGGGGGAAGAGGCTGAGTGCCGATCCGGAGTATAGCCGGATGGTCATTACGGGGATTGTCTAAGGATTCCCTTGCACGTTCAAGCTCCCTCCGTATCGCCGTCCTGGTTGTCGCAAAGGTGAACCTGCGAAGGAAATGTAAAAAACGTCTACGTGCCGGAGAGCGGTTGAGCCGCCGAGTGCGGCCTGTCCTGGCCTTCGCCGGAGCGTTTAATCGAGCTCTGGACGAGTCGGGTTATCCTTTCGCGAAGTAGTTAGGAGTCCCTTGACGGTGTCTGGGAGCCTGGACGTCGACTCGAGGTTCGGCTGCAAGGTGCTGCTCGTTGCTTCTGCTGTTAGGGCAGTGGTGTACTTGTTGGTGCTGAGGGAAGGTTCGGCCTTGCCATTAACCGTGATGACGCCGCGTGGACCGGGCATCTTGAGCTTATGGTAGTCATAATGTGGCACCGCGTTGAATCGAGCAAACGCGGTTCATCCGAGGAGTGCCTGATAATCACTGCAAAAGGGGACGATTTCGAAGATTAACTCTTCAGTACGGTAATTTTCTGGTGATCCGAAGACTACCTCAAGGGCGATAGAGCCTGTACAGCCGGCTTCCACACCTGGTATAATGCCTCTGAAAGTGGCGTTAGTGGGTTTGATCACCGAATGCCCGATGCCCATCTTGCGCACTGTGTCCTGGTAAAGTAGATTTAGACTGCTACCTCCGTCCATAAGGACTCGTGTGAGGTGGAACCCGTCAATTATTGGGTCGAGGACTAGTGCAGCTGGATTGCCCTGATTGGTGTTAACCGGACGATCCGTGCGGTTGAAGGTGACCGGCCCTAGTTTATATTGTGGGACGACTAGTTCCGTTAAGTCGGCATCCCTAAGGGTGCATATCCGGTCCGGGTTGGGGATTTGGGTGGTGTTTACCACATTCACCGATTGGATATGCGGGGGAAATTTCTTTTGCCCTCCTGTGTTCGGTGATCTGGGCTCTTCGTCGCCATCATCGCTTTGAGACCTCCCTTCTGCTTTTGGCGCCGCCTGCTGGCTTGTTTGAAG
The DNA here is from genome assembly GCA_021605145.1 of Aegilops bicornis. Classification (NCBI taxonomy): domain Eukaryota; kingdom Viridiplantae; phylum Streptophyta; class Magnoliopsida; order Poales; family Poaceae; genus Aegilops; species Aegilops bicornis. Next base: position 580,613,567 of record CM038675.1, read on the forward strand.
ACCCAGCATTCTCTGCTGGTGTGGGTGGCTAGCGTTCCTGGGGTGCCATGAATTTGGCATTGGCGATCGAGTATGCGGTCCAGACTGGATGGACCCGAATTGTTATTTTTGAGTGGCCCTTTTCGCTGACCGGACTTTGAGCCCCTGAACCCGGCATGAACTGCCGCATCTTCGGTGTTTTCACCATATTTGCGACGCTTGTGTTTTTTGCGTCGTGGTTTGCCGTTGCTATCCCTGACCTCTGATGTGCCAGGTTTGCTTGCTGTGTTGTTACTACGAGCCAACCAGCTATCTTCGCTCGCACAAAAGCTGGTCATAAGTGTCGTGAGGGCTGCCATGGATTTTGGCTTCTCTTGACCGAGATGCCGGGCGAGCCACTCGTCACGGATGTTATGCTTAAATGCCGCTAAGGCCTCTGCATCCGGACAGTCGACAATTTGGTTCTTCTTAGTTAGGAACCGGGTCCAGAATTTCCTGGCCGATTCCCTTGGTCATTGAGTTATATGACTTAAATCGTCAAGATCCGCGTCGCGACATAAGTGCCCCGAAATTGTCCAGGAATGCATCTGCCAGGCTCTCCCAACTTCCGATGGAGTTTGCCGGCAAGCTATTGAGCCAATGCCGAGCCGGCCCTTTGAGTTTTAGCGGGAGATACTTGATGGCATGTAAATCATCCCCGCGGGCCATGTGAATGTGGAGGAAGAAGTCTTCTATCCATACCGCGGGGTCTGTAGTACCATCATATGATTCAATGTTACGGGTTTAAACCCTTCTGGGAATTCGTGATCCGTTACTTCATCAGTGAAGCATAGGGGGTGTGCGGCGCCTCTGTGCTGGGCTATATCACGATGCAGTTCATACGAGTCTTGTCTGCTGTATTCGGCCCGGCCGGATTTGCTTTTAGTATATCTGGCGTGACGGTCATTGTCCCGCGTTGCGGCGCGCCCCCGTGATCCGTAGATCGATCTTGCATGTCCTGCTTTGTCTTCCAATACGTCTCGCAGGTCCCGCGTGTTGCCACGGGCCTTGGTGTTTTTGTTTGAATGGCGGCGGGGTACGAGCTGGACTTCGGGCTGGTACGCCCCTCTGTCTCGGCCACGAGGTGGCCGATCAGCCGCATCATACGCTGGTGATGTAGGTTTCAATTATTCCTCCTCGAGTTGGGGTAGCAACCTGCGCTTTGGGTAACTCTTGGTTGGGCGCTCGAGTTCGTATTCATCGGCCGCCAGGACTTCAGTCCATCTATCCGCTAGCACATCTTGATCAGCTCGAAGCTGTGGTTGCTTTTTCTTCAGGCTGTTTGTTGTGGCTATAAGCCGGCACTTGAAGCGCTCTTGCTCGATGGGATCCTCATGCACGATAAATTCTCCATCGCCGAGGCTCACTTCGTCTTCGGAGAGAGGCATGTAATTGTCATCCTCTGATTCTCCGCCTGCTGCCTGTTCTGGAAGGCTAGCTTGTTCATCCTCCCGCCGAGGTCCTGACCGGAGGGATTGTCGCCGCCTTTTGGCACTATCTCGAGCGTTATTGTCTCTTGTGCCGGTATCGCTGCTTTTGCTATGGCGGACTTAGAGCGGGCCGCTAACGCCGGTGCTTGGGTTGCTTCTTGGAGGATTATCCTCCGTTGTCTTATCGCCATCACCTTCTTTGGGGTGTCCACCATATATATATATATATATATATATATATATATATATATATATATATATATATATATATATATATATATCATATGATGAGGTGGCAGTCCAAAGCACCGTGGGCGGTGGTTCCTGTTCGTCTCCTGCATCGCTGCTCATACCGTCGATGTCTTCGTGAGTCAAATCGAGCATGTCGGTTAAATCGTCGACAGTGGCTACTAAGTGGGTGGTGGGTGGGGAGCGAATTTCTTCATCGTCTGCATCCCATTCTGGCCGGACATAGTTCGGCCAAGGTTCTCCTAACAAGGAGAGAGACCTTAATGAATTTAGAACATCGCCAAAAGGCGAGTGCTGAAAGATATCTGTGGAGGTAAACTCCGTGATCGGCGCCCAATCAGATTCTATTGGCACGGGCGCAGGCGGTTCGAAGCCCGTGGCTAGGGACGAATCCAAGTATCCGGCAACACGGGTCTCACAAGAGGTGAAGTCAGTATTCACCTCTATCGCCGCTGAGTGTGCAGCCTCCGAGGCAGGGTCCATCCACCCGTCCTCAGATGGTGCAATTTGTTCCGGATTGAGGGCCGGGGTAGTTGCAGGTGTGATCTCCCGAACACTGTCCGACGGCAGAGCTAGGTCATGCTCATCGTGATTGTGCGGCGCACCTGACATGGGCTCAAATCCGTCGAAGACCAAGTCTCCGCAGATGTCGACAGTATAGTTCAAGTTATCAAACCTGACCTGATGGCCAGGGGCGTAGCTCTCGATCTGCTCGGATGGCTGCCGAGTTGGCCCGCAGATGAAGCCGCCCGAATCTGAAGATCTGTCCGAGGAGGAAAACCTCACCTGGATCGCATCGTTGTCGATGGTCGAAGCGAGCCATCTAGCCTTACGGTGACGGCACGATGGAACTCTCAATGAAAGCACCAATGTCGGTGTCAAAACCGGCGGATCTCGGTAGGGGGTCCCGAACTGTGCGTCTAAAGCGGATGGTAACAGGAGGCGGGGACACGATGTTTACCTGTGTTCGAGCCCTCTTGATGGAGGTAATACCCTACTTCCTGCTTGATTGATCTTGATGATATGAGTATTACAAGAGTTGATCTACCACGAGATCGTAGAGGCTAAACCCTAGAAGCTAGCCTATGGTATGATTGTTGTTGTCCTACGGACTAAACCCTCTGGTTTATATAGAAACCGGAGGGGGCTAGGGTTACACAGAGTCGGTTACAAGGGAGGAGATCTACATATCCGTATTGCCAACTTGCCTTCCACGCCAAGGAGAGTCCCACCCGGACATGGGACGAAGTCTTCAATCTTGTATCTTCATAGTCCAACAGTCCGGCCAAAGGATATAGTCCGACTGTCCGAGGACCCCCTAATCCAGGACTCCCTCAATGGGCACAACAGATAGTCATGTTCCTTAAAACATGAGAACTTCCTGAAGATCAAGAAGAAGCTGAAAGAGTATCCCATCAGTCTAGTATGTATCAGTTTGTAGGCAAGGATCTATACAGAAAGAGACCAAATGGGGTGAAATTGAAGTGCATTTATCGGGAAGACGAACAGAAGCTGTTGGCGGAGATACATGGAGGCATATGTGGCTCTCACATAGGATCAAGGGCCCTTGTTGGGAAAGAATTCTGGCAAGGATTCTATTGGCCCACTGCCCTCCAGGATGCAACTAAACTAGTAACCAAATGTGGAGCATGCCAGTATCACCCGAAGCAATCACATCAGCCAGCTCAAGCTCTTCAGATGACCCCTCTCTCCTGGCCCTTTCCCCTGCGTTGTCGGGGGCTTTGAGTACTTGTACGTTGCAATCGACAAGTTCACGAAGTGGCCAGAAGTAGAACAAGTGAGGAAGGCGACAACACAGTCAGTCGTCAAGTTTTTCAAAGGACTTGTTTGCCATCTTGGAGTGCCAAACAGGGTCATCACCGACAATGGCACACAGTTCATGAGTCGCACCTTCATGCAGTAGTTGCTCATCCAAGGAGCAACGGCTAGGTAGAAAGGGCAAATGCTGAAGTGATGCGTGGACTCAAGACAAGAACTTTCGACAAGCTGCATAAGTGCATAATACGCTGGATTGATGAGTTCGGCGGTTCTTTGGTCAATCAGGATGACACCAAATCATGGTATTGTCCATACACCATTCTCCCTAGTATATGGTGTAGAAGCGGTGCTCCCTAATCACAGTGTAGGACGGAACTCATGTATGGGTCACCTCGAGTGCTTGCTTATGATGAGCTTGAGCAAGATCAGCTACATCAGGATGATGCCACGCTCCTTGAGGAAGATCATCTTCGGGCTACTGTATATGATGCATGTTACCAGCAAGCTTTGCGTCACTATCACCGCCGCAAGGTTCATGCTCGGAGCCTTGAGGAAGGCGACCTTTTTCTTCAGCGAGTTCAGCCCGCCAAGAATTCAAACAAGTTGACGCCAAAGTGGGAAGGCCCTTATCGGGTAGTACAAGTCACTAGGCCTGACGCGGTCCGCCTAGAGACCGAAGATGGCACACCCGTGCACAGCTCATGGAACATTGAGCATCTTCGTAAGTTCTATCCATAAGGCGCGGGTTGCTGGGCTGCCCGACAACCACCTTTTGTATGAGTTTGCCGGGAAGGCATCTAATCCTTTGTACAAAGCCAGGCGTAGACCCTGTGCATAGTAAAATAAAGCTAAGTGTTTCACAATTCTTGTCGATTAACATGTTTAGTTATGTGTGCTTATCTGTGATGTTGTGTTACATTTACCTTGTATGGCTGTTAATGAACTGTCAAGGTTCCATATCTCTATTTTCCCTTCTTTCTTTTTCTCAAAGGACAGAAGGTTGCCTCGCATGCATGTTTGCCGGGGGGAGTGATAATATGGATAATGACAAGAGACATTCAAGTTAACATTCTACGACAAGAAGTACAACAAATAAAAGTTAAGTTGAAAAACTTTCAAACAAATTCTTTGTTGTAGAGCTACTTTCCCAGTTTCCCTTGATCGTTTTTTTGGCTTTCGTATCAAAAACCTGCACACATGAAGGAACCTTGTCGTGATGCTTGCGCTGTTAATTTGTTTTGAGTCTGCTCAAAAACTTAAGCAGGTGCACTAAGATCATCAAGTTACCTTGCCGGAAGTGGCATTCCAGCAGGCTGCTAAGGACCCATTCCTCAAGCGCTCGTGGCAAGTGTGCCCACCAGCAAGTTTCCAAAACAGCATAGGGTACAAAACATGCAAAAACAAGACTAAACAGGGGAAACAACATACATTCATCAAACACGGCAAGTTTATATTACATCAAAGACTTGCCAAAGTTCTAACTTAAGATAGATGTTGTCTTTAACAAGGGCTGTCGGTGACAAGATGAAGCGCAATGACGAGTCCCTACGCTGGCCTTCAACCCTCTTCACTCCACTCACCTTGTCGATAATGGGCCTAACGGCCTCCTCAATTGCCTTGGTGTCAGCATTCTTCGGCAAGGTTGTGACGGCGTTGGTCAAGTTGATTCCTGGGTTCCGGTAGCCGACCTTGACAAGTACCTTGAAGAGGACAACTTGGTAGATTTTGCGAGCTTCTGCGGCAAGGGAGGTGGATCGGTTGGCTTGGATCTGCATGAGGGCGTCGACAACACTCCCGAAGAACATGGTCAGCTTTGCGCTGGCGCTCACACTGTCATTGGTGGAATAGCTAAAGTTCTACAGACCCATGATGGCCAGTTGTGCGGTGAGTTTCTGGGATGCATCGACAAGGTGCTCGGTCCATATCTTGTAACATCCCAAAATTCTAAATTTTGGAATGTTATATTAAATAAATAACTATGCTTGATTGTCTGATTGTTGGTTTGATGGATTGAGTGAAACTGAGTGAAATTTGAAATTTTTGGAAGTTGAATGAGAGGGAATGAAATGACTTTCCCAAAACTTTCCCCATTGCCTTTTTGGATTCCAATGGATTCAAATTCATACCAACACCAAAGCCTAGAGTGAGGATGACATGACTTCTTCCATTTTTAAATGAATAGGGTTTTGGAAAAAAGACTTGAAATTCATTTGGGAAGTTTTCAAATTCAAAGCTTTATGCAACTCAATGATTTTCATGAGGGAAGATAAAATGAATTCTTCAATTATATGAAATAGGAGTTGGAAGTTATAATGAATCCAGTTGAAAATCATTTGGAAGTGCTTTGAAACCCTCTTTCAAATTTTGAGTTTTGAATTTGAATTCAAACTTTGGCAAGTTGGAATCATTTCAAAAACTATGCCTGATAAATACTTGCTCAAAAGTATGAGAGGAGCAAACATGACACTCCAAAAATATCAGAAGAAACTATGCCAAAAGTTTTGGAATTCAAATCTGAATTTTAATAGAATTTGAAAAAAATGGATTTTTATAAAGTTTGGATTTTGCCTTTGGTAAAATGTTCAAATGAAAGGAATATTTCCTGATCATTTTGGTATATATATACCCTATATAAATTAATTATAGATTGGGTTTTATTTTTGTTTTAGTTTATATAAAAAAATAAAAGAAAACCCCTCGGCGCCACTAGGCCACCTGTGCCCAGCCAAATACGCCACAACCCCGCTACTGCCCAAGCCAAACCGAGCCGGCCCAGCCTAACTGGCAGCCAGGCCACCAAAGCCAGCCCAGCCGCACCTCGCGCTCAAGGCGCTTAGGCCTCGCCACCCGACCCCTCGCCTCTCTCTCTCCCGCTGACTCGTGGGACCCGCCCGTCTTCCTTCCTCGCCCACGCCACGAGCTGTGGAGATCCACTGATCCCAAGGCGATCCGGGATCCTCGACATTCGATGCCCTTCCGAGGCGAGCCCGACCTCAGACTATAAAGGGCCGAGCCCCGCACCCCATCCCCGAGAGCTCGCCGCACCCTCTTCCTCCTGCTCGACGTCGCCGGAGTCCCGAGCCACCGCCGCCATAGTCGCCACGACGCCCTAGTCCACCTCCGACCCCAACACTACCGAACCACCCCGTGCTCCTCGCATCTCCCCGACGAAGTCGCCGGAGCTCGCGACGCCTTGACGCCTGACAAGATTTTCGCCGCCGCCGTTGCCGCCGAGTCCGTAAGTCACCGCCTCACCCCCACCGTCTGATCCTAGATCTAGGGCTAGGATTAGAACCCCGAAGGGTTAGGTTTTATTTTATAAAACCGGTCGGTTCCACGCGGTTTATTTTTAGTGTAGGTTTATTATTTTTTTTTGCCCGGTTCGTTTAGTTTAAACCTAGGGCCCGTTTAGACTAAACTACGCCTAGTGCACAGTATAGGCCCATTAGGCCTTTTTCTTTTTATTTTGATTTTCTGTTTTAGCCGAATAGTTTCAATTTTCAAAAATGTATATCTTTTATTCTGCTTAATATTTTTGAGTGATTCTTTTTTTGTTGGATTGCAAATTTTATGTAGTTTCAGAAAAATATATATTTAGCTATGTTAAAAATAACTAAAAATGCTTTAATATTGTTTTAGCCAGTATAGCAAATCTGCTATAACTTTAGTTAGAAAAATTATTTTTGCATGATTCTTTTTGTCATCACTTTATTTTGACATTGCCAAAACCCTAGAAATTAACTTGGGTATTTTAGGATTAATAAATAATTAGTTTTAGACAGAATCCTATTAATCCTAATTAATTAACTAGTTCCTGTTTTCCTAATTAATTAATTAGTAAATTAATTTATTTTTAACTTGTGATTAGTTATTCTAGGTTAGTTTCTGTCATTCTAGTAGATGAACTTTTATTTATAATTAATAAAAGTTTTAAATTATTTTCTTAATAGAAATTGGATTAGGCCTAAAATGAGTTTTATAATAGCTTTTAATTAATTATTTTTGCTCCTAGTTGCTTAGTGAAACCTTTTCTCGTTAAGTTAACCTAAAACCATGATTAGGTTATATTAAGAAATTTTTATTATATAAAACTATTTTTTGTTATTGTTTGAAGTAGGGAAAACTTTGAGTGGCCTTTATTTGAGTTTTTCTTTTGGATTTGAGTTTTGGTTGTTTGTTGTGTTATGTTACTTTTGTTATGTTATTATGTTAAGTGATGTTATGCTATGTGCTTATTATAGTTATTGTTTGCCTCGGTAGAATTTCCGAGTGCGAAGATTGCTACTCTGAAACCCTAGTTTTTCAAGATCGTCAACTGTGCAAGTTCACTTTGACCATGCTTTTCTTACCTATGTTTTATTGCATTTAGTGGCACCATTGCAACCACCCCTCAAAAGAGTGTTATTGAATCCTTGTAGTTGAGTAGTATGCATGAGGTAGGAACCCATCACCCTGTTACCAAGCCCGGACGTTATTTGTTTTAATGCTACGCTATAGTAGACGGGGTTTGGTATGAGTGCTCGAGAGTGGTGTGAAGAAGGAGAACTCTACGTCAATGACGACAACTCCATGATGGAATCTGCAAGGATCTGCATCTTCAAGACCTCAAGACTTCAAGACTCGAGACAGGATTTTCAATACACACTCTTTGGGTGAAGGACGGTTGACGGGCACCTGGAGAACCCAAAGTGGTTGGCCGGGATGCATGGAGAAGCGCCATGACATCTTGCGGAAAGCTTCACCCAGACTCAAAGAGACGGAAGAATACTTCATGCCGGAAGCTTACCTGTGCAACCGCAAGTCATTATGGGCTCGCTTGGTTGACCTTAGTGGTGACTCTGGCTGGGGCGGTACTAGCAGATGTAGAATGACGGTAGGATTGGATGGGTACCGGACGGTGGTCGAGGAACTCTTTGGAAGACCATGTTTGGTCATCTTGTTCTCAAACACCCTGAAGTGCGAGAACGTAAAGAGAGGGATCGAATCTTGCGGGTAAAGTGTACAAACCTCTGCGGAGGGTTTAAACCTAATCGATTAGCCGTGTCCCGATTACGGACAATTTGAGCATCTGGACTTGGATCTATCTCGGAACTCTCAACACCGGATTGATAACTTAATTGTGGGCAACATATGATGAATTTTGGGCTATGAGACATCGGTTGGCGGAACCATGTCATGATAGAAAACTCCTTAGTGCAGACTTCATTCTATTCCTTTGATGTAGGTAAAATAAAATCAGCTTTTACGCAAACAAAACTCGAATCTGAGCCATAAAGCCATATTGCATATAGTATAGTTTTATCATCTGTTTTCTCATATTGTGATCTTGGGGTACATTCAATGTCTTGACCTACGGCTGCAACGTATCATGTTGCAGATATTTCCTCGACGAGTAAGAGTTACGATACAGTGGTTACGGTCTACACTCAACTTTGCCGATGGCGTTGATGGGACTCCACACCCGCTTGATTGTTTCCGCTGAGTATTATGAGGTATATATCAGTTTTACGTTATTTATGCATGTGATTGCACTTTGATATATACATTGATGTACCGTGTGTGCCAAAGATACCGATCTGAGGATGGCATAGAACACGGAGGCTTGACCGTCTGAGGTCGGGTCGCTTCTGAGAGATGGTATCGAGCACATGTTGGTATGAGGGACGTGACCCTAGAAACCGGAAAGCCTTAGAACAGGATATCTCAAAAACTTTATTTACAAAAAGACTCTTACTTCTCATCTTTTTCGATTTTATCGAATAGACACTCTCACCTCAAAATAGTTAGGATATACCCCTTTTCCTTTTGACCACATGAAGGATCAATGAAGCCACTCCAAGAAAGATATCGGAGGATGATGACCTCTTCCAAGTAAAGAGGATTTCACCATGTATTAGAAGCTACAACAGTTGAAGACTCGGAAGATTTGAAGTTCCTAAAGAAATATTTGACCTTTAGAAGACCAAACCCTGTTACACACTTACGTTAGATGCTGACGATGTGTGAGCTGTCATTTGTTTGATGTTTTTCCGACAGCCACAAAGTAAAACTTGTTTCATCAAAAAAACTATTGTTTGTATTGTGTGTATATCCTCCCCACCTCTCTCTCATCTCACCTTAAAACCCTTGAACCCCATAGATGATGAATGAAGTTGGACTGATATTCTACGGACCAAAGACTTCGGTAGAGGCAGAGCTATGGATGCAGAACAAGGAGAATCACTTCGGGAACAATTTGATTTCAAGGAAGTATGAGGTCCAATACGCTCTTCAAGTACTTTTACAGAAAGTGCTGCAACCTGGTGGAGAATGCATCAATCCATACAAGGATCTAAAGGAGCAAGAACTTGGGAGGAATTCAAGAAGACCCTGATGGGATCACGTCTCATCCGGAGGCACCATGATAACCCGAAGAAGAAACCTTATGCCCGCAAGATTTGCGGAGGAATAGGACACACCGGGGAGGAACACAAGGATGGATGCCCTCATTGTGAGGAGAAACACCTACGAGGAATGCCCAACTAGTCGGTGACTTGTTTCTTGTGTGAAGGAACCACCCACTACCCGACTCGGTGTCACATTTACCCCATGGTGCAACAAACTATTCAGGAGCAGGAAGAAGGAATGAAAGAAGCGCCCGAGAAGTTATGAAAGAACCTGTGATGAAGGAATGTGTTGAAGACCCGATGGAGAAGGCCTCAACAGATTTTACTCCAATGCCTGCCATTCATGTGGAGAAGAAGGACATTTTTCACAGATTGCACCAAGGAAAGGAAAGAGTATTTAGGATATTTCCGACGGGAAGTGAAGTTTGACCCTCTGGAGATAGAAACTACGATCATTACAGAGAATTCAGGGAAGAGAAAAAGAAGGCAACCCGAGAACAACACAATTTTTGCAGAGAAGGACCTAAGTCATATCACTTGTTACAGGTGCAAGGATTTAGGTCATTACGCTAGTAAATGCCCAGAAAAGAAGCCAAGAATCCAAGGAGCCCGCATAATCACAAAGAAGCCCCGAGACATGTCGGAAGTCATTTGTTTTCGCTGCAAGGAGGCAGGACATTATGCTATTAAATGTCCCGACAAGATGAAAACTGGAGTTGAGTAGTTGGAATTTTGATATGGATAATAAGAGTAGTAGAAAGCAATTTCATTTTCATGAGCTCAATGAGTTGAGTTATGTAATGGGTGCTCAGAGTTTGTAATGGATTCATGAAATCAATAAAGTTAAGGTGACATGTTTTCATATGTTTAATTGTATGAGTTGTTACTCTATGAACACGGATTTTGACCATTTTCGAGGATATGAGAAAAATATGGTCTATGGATGGATTTGTGAATTTCATTTTAGGGTGGTAGTACCACGTGAAGAAGACTAGACTAATGGATAAGAAAATATATATTCCACGGACTGTAGTTCAAGGAAAAAAATTGGAATTTTGCTTTTGATATGATGGTATGAAGAAGCAGTACTCTTGGATTTAAAAGATGTGTAATATGGAACAAGAGAATTACCCCAAGGATGAGTTAAAGCTGCACTAGTGTTGAAGTGGGCCATAACCCACAGGCCCAAGAATTAATAAGGATCAAGTACCCTTTGGAGAAAGAAATTTTGGGAATAGACTACGATTTGATCAACAAGCGATTCTATAGGAGTTTACATAAAACACGAGAGTTGTTAAGGAGCGATAGATGTTTGTTTGGCCTGCAGAATCAATGGATTTTTCCGAACTTGGTTCGCCGACAAGAGAAATTCTGCAATGCTTGTGAGGATGACCGAGTGTTAGAATGCGAGATTCGCTAAACCATGTACAAGGTAATGATTTGGGTGCGGGATGGATTGATCACCATACCGACTTACTCTTATTATTCGCTTTGCTATATGGGATGGTAAAATCTGAGTGACTTACCTATAGTAGAGAGACGATTTATCAAAACCTTGTTTAAACCTTAGAAAGGTATAGGTATTTTTTCCCTTGTACACGGCAGTTGTTGCCAACCGTAGGTTATATGGTGAGGTTCAATCCAGACCCGTTTCTGCAGGGGAAACCATAAATCGTTGACCACCATGAGATACCGATATTTGTTTAGAATTGGCGCCCGGACCGTCAGCTATGAAGACCCGGTCTCGGAATAACCTTACCAAGAGTAAAGGACAAAAGAATTGAGGAAAAGGTTATGCCACTACCGGAAGAGCCCGGAGAAGGAATTATCCTTAATATCTCGAGAAGACCGACACTTTGTCGATAATAAGGATGGAGTATATGAGTTTTGATGGAACCGTAACCATGCTTCTAAGGGTGGTAGCATCCGAGACCGGAGACGATCGATGGATTTTTGAGAAGACCCCAAACCCTAACCTATTTCTTGTTAGCCTCTCCGAATCTCGAGGACGAGATTCATTTTAAATAATGGTAGGTTTGTAACATCCCAAAATTCTAAATTTTGGAATGTTATATTAAATAAATAACTATGCTTGATTGTGCGATTGTTGGTTTGATGGATTGAGTGAAACTGAGGTGAAATTTGAAATTTTTGAAAGTTGAATGAGAGGGAATGAAATGACTTTCCCAAAACTTTCCCCATTGCCTTTTTGGATTCCAATGGATTCAAATTCATACCAACACCAAAGCCTAGAGTGAGGATGACATGACTTCTTCCATTTTTAAATGAATAGGGTTTTGGAAAAAAGACTTGAAATTCATTTGGGAAGTTTTCAAATTCAAAGCTTTATGCAACTCAATGATTTTATGAGGGAAGATAAATGAATTCTTCAATTATATGAAATAGGAGTTGGAAGTTATAATGAATCCAGTTGAAAATCATTTGGAAGTGCTTTGAAACCCTCTTTCAAATTTTGAGTTTTGAATTTGAATTCAAACTTTGGAAAGTTGGAATCATTTCAAAAACTATGCCTGATAAATACTTGATCAAAAGTATGAGAGGAGCAAACATGACACTCCAAAAATATCAGAAGAAACTATGCCAAAAGTTTTGGAATTCAAATCTGAATTTTAATAGAATTTGAAAAAAATGGATTTTATAAAGTTTGGATTTTGCCTTTGGTAAAATGTTCAAATGAAAGGGAATATTTCCCTGATCATTTTGGTATATATATACCCTATATAAATTAATTATAGATTGGGTTTTATTTTTGTTTTAGTTTTATATAAAAAAAATAAAAGAAAACCCCTCGGGCGCCAGCTAGGCCACCCAGGCCCAGCCAGCGCCACAACCCCGCGCCTGGCCCAAGCCAACCAGCCGAGCCGGCCCAGCCCAGGCAGCCAGGCGCCGACCAGGCCAGCCAGCGCCGCCCTCGCCCGCGCCCAAGGCGCTAGGCCTCGCCACCCGACCCCTCGCCTCTCTCTCTCCCGCTGACTCGTGGGACCCGCCCGTCTTCCTTCCCCACGCCCGCCACGAGCTCGCGGAGATCCACGGATCCCGAAGGATCCGGGATCCCAACGACCCGATGCCCGTCCGAGGCGCGCCCGACCCCAGGACTATAAAGGGCCGAGCCCCCGCACCCCATTCCCCCCCCCCCCGAGAGCTCGCCGCACCCCCTCTTCCTCCCGTTCGACGTCGCCGGAGTCCCGAGCCGCCACCGCCGCCATAGTCGCCGCTGCCGACGCCCTAGTCCACCCGACCCCCCCCCCCCCCAACACTACCGAACCACCCCCCGTGCTCCCCCGCATCTTCCCGACGAGTCGCCGGAGCTCCCCGACGCCCAGACGCCCCGACGCACTTTCGCCGCCGCCGCCGCCGTCGCCGGAGTCCGGTAAGTCACCGGCATCACCCCCCACCGTCCGATCCTAGATCTAGGGCTAGGATTAGAACCCCGAAGGGTTAGGTTTTATTTAGAAAACCGGCCGGTTCTGTGGTTTATTTTTAGTGTAGGTTTATTTTTTTGCCGGTTCGTTTAGTTTAAACCTAGGGCCCGTTTAGACTAAACTACGCCTTAGTGCATGATAGGCCCATTAGGCCTTTTTCTTTTATTTTGATTTTCTGTTTTAGCGAATAGTTTCAATTTTCAAAAATGTATATCTTTTATTCTGCTTAATATTTTTGAGTGATTCTTTTTTGTTGGATTGCAAATTTTATGTAGTTTCAGAAAAATATATATTTAGCTATGTTAAAAATAATTAAAAATGCTTTAATATTGTTTTAGCCAGTATAGCAAATCTGCTATAACTTTAGTTAGAAAAATTATTTTGCATGATTCTTTTGTCATCACTTTATTTTGACATTGCCAAAACCCTAGAAATTAACTTGGGTATTTTAGGATTAATAAATAATTAGTTTTAGACAGAATCCTATTAATCCTAATTAATTAACTAGTTCCTGTTTTCCTAATTAATTAATTAGTAAATTAATTTATTTTTAACTTGTGATTAGTTATTCTAGGTTAGTTTCTGTCATTCTAGTAGATGAACTTTTATTTATAATTAATAAAAGTTTTAAATTATTTTCTTAATAGAAATTGGATTAGGCCTAAAATGAGTTTTATAATAGCTTTTTAATTAATTATTTTTGCTCCTAGTTGCTTAGTGAAACCTTTTCTGTTAAGTTAACCTAAAACCATGATTAGGTTATATTAAGAAATTTTTATTATATAAAACTATTTTTGTTATTGTTTGAAGTAGGGAAAACTTTGAGTGGCCTTTATTTGAGTTTTTCTTTTGGATTTGAGTTTTGGTTGTTTGTTGTGTTATGTTACTTTTGTTATGTTATTATGTTAAGTGATGTTATGCTATGTGCTTATTATAGTTATTGTTTGCCTCGGTAGAATTTCCGGAGTGCGAAGATTGCTACTCTGAAACCCTAGTTTTTGAAGATCGTCAACGTGCAAGTTCACTTTGACCATGCTTTTCTTACCTATGTTTTATTGCATTTAGTGGCACCATTGCAACCACCCCTCAGTAGTGTTATTGAATCCTTGTAGTTGAGTAGTATGCATGAGGTAGGAACCCATCACCCTGATACCAAGCCCGGGCGTTATTTGTTTTAATGCTACGCTATAGTAGACGGGGTTTGGTATGAGTGCTCGAGAGTGGTGTGAAGAAGGAGAACTCTACGTCAATGACGACAACTCCATGATGGAATCTGCAAGGATCTGCATCTTCAAGACCTCAAGACTTCAAGACTCGAGACAGGATTTTCAATACACACTCTTGGGTGAAGGGCGGTTGTGGGCACCCTGGAGAACCCAGTGGTTGGCCGGGATGCATGGAGAAGCGCCATGACATCTTGCGGAAAGCTTCACCCAGACTCAAAGAGACGAAAGAATACTTCATGCCCGGAAGCTTACCTGTGCAACCGCAAGTCATTATGGGCTCTGGCTTGGTTGACCTTAGTGGTGACTCTGGCTGGGACGGTACTAGCAGATGTAGAATGACGGTAGGATTGGATGGGTACCGGACAGTGGTCAGAGGAACTCTTTGGAAGACCATGTTTCGGTCATCTTGTTCTCAAACACCACGAAGTGCGAGAACGTAAAGAGAGGGATCGAATCTTGCGGGTAAAGTGTACAAACCTCTGCAGAGGGTTTAAACCTAATCGATTAGCCGTGTCCCCGATTCACGGACAATTTGAGCATCTGGACTTGGATCTATCTCGGAACTCTCAACACCGGATTGATAACTTAATTGTGGGCAACATATGATGAATTTTGGGCTATGAGACATCGGTTGGCGGAACCATGTCATGATAGAAAACTCCTTAGTGCAGACTTCATTCTATTCCTTTGATGTAGGTAAAATAAAATCAGCTTTTACGCAAACAAAACTCGAATCTGAGCCATAAAGCCATATTGCATATAGTATAGTTTTATCATCTGTTTTCTCATATTGTGATCTTGCCGGTACATTCAATGTCTTGACCTACACGGCTGCAACGTATCATGTTGCAGATATTTCCTCGACAGTAAGAGTTACGATCTGAGGTTACGGTCTACACTCAACCCGCCGATGACGTTGATGGGACTCCACACCCGTTTGATTGTTTCGCTGAGTATTATGAGGTATATATCAGTTTTACGTTATTTATGCATGTGATTGCACTTTGATATATACATTGATGTCTTGTGTGTGCCAACATCTTGATCCGAGGATGGCATAGAACACAGAGGCTTGACCGTCACGAGGTCGGGTCGCTCTGAGAGATGGTATCGAGCACATGTTGGTATGGGGACGTGACCCTAGAAACCGGAAAGCCTTAGAACAGGATATCTCAAAAACTTTATTTACAAAAGACTCTTACTTCTCATCTTTTCTGATTTTATCGAATAGACACTCTCACCTCAAAATAGTTAGGATATACCCCTTTTCCTTTTGACCACATGAAGGATCAAGCTGAAGCCACTCCAAGAAAGATATCGGAGGATGATGACCTCTTCCAAGTAAAGAGGATTTCACCATGTATTAGAAGCTACAAGCAGTTGAAGACTCGAGAAGATTTGAAGTTCCTAAAGAAATATTTGACCTTTAGAAGACCAAACCCCTGTTACACACTTACGTTAGATGCGACGATGTGAGCTGTCATTTGTTTGATGTTTTTCCGACAGCCACAAAGTAAAACTTGTTTCATCAAAAAAAACTATTGTTTGTATTGTGTGTATATCCCTCCCACCTCTCTCTCATCTCACCTTAAAACCCTTGAACCCCATAGATGATGAATGAAGTTGGACTGATATTCTCTGGATCGAAGACTTCGGTAGGAGGCAGAGCTATGGATGCAGAACAAGGAGAATCACTTCGGGAACAATTTGATTTCAAGGAAGTATGAGGTCCAATACGCTCTTCAGTACTTTACAGAAAGTGCTGCAACCTGGTGGAGAATGCATCAATCCATACAAGGATTTAAAGGAGCAAGAACTTGGGAGGAATTCAAGAAGACCCTGATGAGATCACGTCTCATCCGGAGGCACCATGATAACCCGAAGAAGAAACCTTATGCCTGCAAGATTTGCGGAGGAATAGGACACACCGGGAGGAACACAAGGATGGATGCCCTCATTGTGAGGAGAAACACCCTGGCGAGGAATGCCCAACTAGTCGGGTGACTTGTTTCTTGTGTGAAGGAACCACCCACTACCCGACTCGGTGTCACATTTACCCCATGGTGCAACAAACTATTCAGGAGCAGGAAGAAGGAATGAAAGAAGCGCCCGAGAAGTTATGAAAGAACCTGTGATGAAGGAATGTGTTGAAGACCACGATGGAGAAGGCCTCAACAGATTTTACTCCAATGCCTGCCATTCATGTGGAGAAGAAGGACATTTTTCACAGTATTGCACCAAGGAAAGGAAAGAGTATTTAGGATATTTCCCGACAGCAGAAGTGAAGTTTGACCCTCTGGAGATAGAAACTCTGATCATTACAGAGAATTCCAGGAAGAGAAAAAGAAGGCAACCCGAGAACAACACAATTTTTGCAGAGAAGGACCTAAGTCATATCACTTGTTACAGTGCAAGGATTTAGGTCATTACGCTAGTAAATGCCCGTAAAAGAAGCCAAGAATCCAAGGAGCCCGCATAATCACAAAGAAGCCCCGAGACATGTCGGAAGTCATTTGTTTTTATTGCAAGGAGGCAGGACATTATGCTATTAAATGTCCCGACAAGATGAAAACTGGAGTTGAGTAGTTGGAATTTTGATATGGATAATAAGAGTAGTAGAAAGCAATTTCATTTTCATGAGCTCAATGAGTTGAGTTATGTAATGGGTGCTTTCGAGTTTGTAATGGATTCATGAAATCAATAAAGTTAAGGTGACATGTTTTCATATGTTTAATTGTATGAGTTGTTACTCTATGAACACGGATTTTGACCATTTTCGAGGATATGAGAAAAATATGGTCTATGGATGGATTTGTGAATTTCATTTTTAGGGTGGTAGTACCCTGTGAAGAAGACTAGACTAATGGATAAGAAAATATATATTCCACGGACTGTAGTTCGAAGGAAAAAAAAGTTGGAATTTTGCTTTTGATATGATGGTATGAAGAAACAGAGTACTACTGGATTTAAAAGATGTGTAATATGGAACAAGAGAATTACCCCAAGGATGAGTTAAAGCTGCACTAGTGTTGAAGTGGGCCATAACCCACAGGCCCAAGAATTAATAAGGATCAAGTACCCTTTGGAGAAAGAAATTTTGGGAATAGACTACGATTTGATCAACCGACGATTCTATAGGAGTTCATAAAACACGAGAGTTGTTAAGGAACGATAGATGTTTGTTTGGCCTGCAGAATCAATGGATTTTTTCGAACTGGTTCGCCGACAAGAGAAATTCTGCAATGCTTGTGAGGATGACCGAGTGTTAGAATGCGAGATTCGCTAAACCATGTACAAGGTAATGATTTGGGTGCGGGATGGATTGATCACCATACCGACTTACTCTTATTATTCGCTTTGCTATATGGGATGGTAAAATCTGAGTGACTTACCTATAGTAGAGAGACGACGATCAAAACCTTGTTTAAACCATAGAAAGGTATAGGTATTTTTCCCTTGTACACGGCAGTTGTTGCCAACCGTAGGTTATACGGTGAGGTTCAACCTGCACCCGTTTTTAGGGAAACCATAAATCGTTGACCACCATGAGATACCGATATTTGTTTAGAATTGGCGCCGGACCCGTCGACTATGAAGACCAGTCTCGGAATAACCTTACCAAGAGGAAAGGATAGAAGAATTGAGTAAAAGGTTATGCCACTACCGGAAGAGCCAGAGAAGGAATTATCCTTAATATCTGAGAAGACCGACACTGTCAGTAATAAGGATGGAGTATATGAGTTTTGATGGAACCGTAACCATGCTTCTAAGGGTGGTAGCATCCGAGACCCCGGAGACGATCGATGGATTTTTGAGAAGACCCCAAACCCTAACCTATTTCTTGCTAGCCTCTCCGAATCTCGAGGACGAGATTCATTTTAAGTAATGGTAGGTTTGTAACATCCCAAAATTCTAAATTTTGGAATGTTATATTAAATAAATAACTATGCTTGATTGTCCGATTGTTGGTTTGATGGATTGAGTGAAACCGAGTGAAATTTGAAATTTTTGAAAGTTGAATGAGAGGGAATGAAATGACTTTCCCAAAACTTTCCCCATTGCCTTTTGGATTCCAATGGATTCAAATTCATACCAACACCAAAGCCTAGAGTGAGGATGACATGACTTCTTCCATTTTTAAATGAATAGGGTTTTGGAAAAAGACTTGAAATTCATTTGGGAAGTTTTCAAATTCAAAGCTTTATGCAACTCAATGATTTTCATGAGGGAAGATAAAATGAATTCTTCAATTATATGAAATAGGAGTTGGAAGTTATAATGAATCCAGTTGAAAATCATTTGGAAGTGCTTTGAAACCCTCTTTCAAATTTTGAGTTTTGAATTTGAATTCAAACTTTGGCAAGTTGGAATCATTTCAAAAACTATGCCTGATAAATACTTGATCAAAAGTATGAGAGGAGCAAACATGACACTCCAAAAATATCAGAAGAAACTATGCCAAAAGTTTTGGAATTCAAATCTGAATTTTAATAGAATTTGAAAAAAATGGATTTTTATAAAGTTTGGATTTTGCCTTTGGTAAAATGTTCAAATGAAAGGGAATATTTCCCTGATCATTTTGGTATATATATACCCTATATAAATTAATTATAGATTGGGTTTTATTTTTGTTTTAGTTTTATATAAAAAAAATAAAAGAAAACCCCTCGGGCGCCAGCTAGGCCACCCAGGCCCAGCCAGCGCCACAACCCCTTTGGCCCAAGCCAACCCGGCCGAGCCCATGGCCCAGGCAGCCAGCGCCCGGCCGAGCCAGCCCAGCGCCGCACCCCCTCGCCCCCGCGCCCGAAGGCGCTAGGCCTCGGCCACCCGACCCCCTCGCCTCTCTCTCTCTCCCGCTGACTCGTGGGACCCGCCCCGTCTTCCTTCCCCCTCGCCCACGCCACGAGCTCGCCGGAGATCCACCGGATCCCGAAGGATCCGGGATCCCCGACAGCCCCCGATGCCCTTCCGAGGCGAGCCCGACCCCAGGACTATAAAGGGCCGAGCCCCCGCACCCCATTCCCCCCCCCCCCCGAGAGCTCGCCGCACCCCCTCTTCCTCCCGTTCGACGTCGCCGGAGTCCCGAGCCGCCACCGCCGCGCCATAGTCGCCGCTGACGCCCTAGTCCACCCGACTTCCACACAACACTACGAACCACCCCGTGCTCCCCGCATCTCCCGACGAGTCGCTGGAGCTCGGCCTTGACGCCGGACGCCCGGACGCACTTTTCGCCGCCCGCCGCCGTCGGAGTCCGGTAAGTCACCGGCCTCACCCCCCCACCGTCCGATCCTAGATCTAGGGCTAGGATTAGAACCCCGAAGGGTTAGGTTTTATTTTATAAAACCGGTCGGTTCCACGCGGTTTATTTTTAGTGTAGGTTTATTTTTTTTGCCCGGTTCGTTTAGTTTAAACCTAGGGCCCGTTTAGACTAAACTACGCCTAGTGCACAGTATAGGCCCATTAGGCCTTTTTCTTTTTATTTTGATTTTCTGTTTTAGCCGAATAGTTTCAATTTTCAAAAATGTATATCTTTTATTCTGCTTAATATTTTTGAGTGATTTTTTTTTGTTGGATTGCAAATTTTATGTAGTTTCAGAAAAATATATATTTAGCTATGTTAAAAATAATTAAAAATGCTTTAATATTGTTTTAGCCAGTATAGAAAATCTGCTATAACTTTAGTTAGAAAAATTATTTTTGCATGATTCTTTTTGTCCTCACTTTATTTTGACATTTCCTAAACCCTAGAAATTAACTTGGGTATTTTAGGATTAATAAATAATTAGTTTTAGACAGAATCCTATTAATCCTAATTAATTAACTAGTTCCTGTTTTCCTAATTAATTAATTAGTAAATTAATTTATTTTTAACTTGTGATTAGTTATTCTAGGTTAGTTTCTGTCATTCTAGTAGATGAACTTTTATTTATAATTAATAAAAGTTTTAAATTATTTTCTTAATAGAAATTGGATTAGGCCTAAAATGAGTTTTATAATAGCTTTTTAATTAATTATTTTTGCTCCTAGTTGCTTAGTGAAACCTTTTCTGTTAAGTTAACCTAAAACCATGATTAGGTTATATTAAGAAATTTTTATTATATAAAACTATTTTTGTTATTGTTTGAAGTAGGGAAAACTTTGAGTGGCCTTTATTTGAGTTTTTCTTTTGGATTTGAGTTTTGGTTGTTTGTTGTGTTATGTTACTTTTGTTATGTTATTATGTTAAGTGATGTTATGCTATGTGCTTATTATAGTTATTGTTTGCCTCGGTAGAATTTCCGGAGTGCTAAGATTGCTACTACGAAACCCTAGTTTTTCAAGATCGTCAACCGTGCAAGTTCACTTTGACCATGCTTTTCTTACATATGTTTTATTGCATTTAGTTGCACCATTGCAACCACCCCTCAGTAGTGTTAATGAATCCTTGTATTAGAGTAGAATGCATGAGGTAGGAACCCATCACCCTGTTACCAAGCCCGGACGTTATTTGTTTTAATGCTACGCTATAGTAGACGGGGTTTGGTATGAGTGCTCGAGAGTGGTGTGAAGAAGGAGAACTCTACGTCAATGGCGACAACTCCATGATGGAATCTGCAAGGACTGCATCTTCAAGACCTCAAGACTTCAAGACTCGAGACAGGATTTTCAATACACACTCTTGGGTGAAGGATTTGTGACGGGCACCCCGAGAACCCAAAGTGGTTGGCCGGGATGCATGGAGAAGCGCCATGACATCTTGCGGAAAGCTTCACCTGCACTCAAAGAGACGGAAGAATACTTCATGCCCGGAAGCTTACATGTGCAACCGCAAGTCATTATGGGCTCTGGCTTGGTTGACCTTAGTGGTGACTCTGGCTGGGACGGTACTAGCAGATGTAGAATGACGGTAGGATTGGATGGGTACCGGACAGTGGTCAGAGGAACTCTTTGGAAGACCATGTTTCGGTCATCTTGTTCTCAAACACCACGAAGTGCGAGAACGTAAAGAGAGGGATCGAATCTTGCGGGTAAAGTGTACAAACCTCTGCAGAGGGTTTAAACCTAATCGATTAGCCGTGTCCCGATTCACGGACAATTTGAGCATCCGGACTTGGATCTATCTCGGAACTCTCAACACCGGATTGATAACTTAATTGTGGGCAACATATGATGAATTTTGGGCTATGAGACATCGGTTGGCGGAACCATGTCATGATAGAAAACTCCTTAGTGCAGACTTCATTCTATTCCTTTGATGTAGGTAAACTAAAATCAGCTTTTACGCATAAACAAAACTCGAATCTGAGCCATAAAGCCATATTGCATATAGTATAGTTTTATCATCTGTTTTCTCATATTGTGATCTTGCGGTACATTCAATGTCTTGACCTACACGGCTGCAACGTATCATGTTGCGAGATATTTCCTCGACGAGTAAGAGTTACGATACAGGTTACGGTCTACACTCAACCTGTCGATGGCGTTGATGGGACTCCACACCCGTTTGATTGTTTCCGCTGAGTATTATGAGGTATATATCAGTTTTACGTTATTTATGCATGTGATTGCACTTTGATATATACATTGATGTACTGTGTGTGCCAGCATACTGATCCAGGGATGGCATAGAACACAGAGGCTTGACCGTCTGAGGTCGGGTCGCTACATATCTTCACGCCTTTCTCAAAATAATTATAAGTATTGGCGGTGCTGGAAAGCAATTCCTTCTCATTCTGGAGTTCCTTGGACAGCGTCTTCTCCCGAGCTCTACCCTCGTCAAGGTTCTTCTTGTGTGTCTCTGCCTTTAGCTTGAGATCAGCAATGGCTTCCTTGGCTTTGGAGAGGTCTTGGGTCTTGGCAGTTATGGAAGTTTGCATCTCCGCCAAGTCATAGAGTGCCTTCTCTCTATGGCTTTGAGCATTGAGATCTCCTTGCCGTGGTCCTCAGGATTTGCCTTTAGCTTCTTGACCTTGCCCTCTAGCTCGTTCTTGGTGGCTTCCACAACTTTGGTGGTGTTAACAGCCTCCTTGAGCTCGCCGATGTGATCCACAGACTGGGATTCAAGTTCCTCCTTGTGCTTATGCTCCAGCTTTTGTGTCCGCCGCACGACAAGATTCTCAATTTCTACAACCTTGTTGTGAAGCTTGGCGGCAAGCGTTGCCTCGTGCGCGACAAGGTCCTCTTCATGGGTGTTAAGGCCAATCTTGCGCCTGTTCAATGCAGCATCTTTTGCTGCTATCGTTTGTTTGGACTTCTCTTGTGCCTTCTCAGTATCAGACTTTTCCAGCATAAACTTCTCCTAGTCCTTGGTCAGCTGGTCCCGGTAGTTGGTCACTTCTTGGACAGCTTCAGCATACCAGATTTGTGTATTTTCAACACGCTTATGAAAGTCTATCTCTGCTGCTTCCACGACCGCTGCCCTAGAGTCCATGCTCTCTGTTTGGCTGCGGAAAAGTGCTTGAAGCTATCAGAAGTTACTGCTCATGGCCTGGAAGAGTAGCTCTTCTTTGGTCATGCTGTTGCAGGTGCGTGGTTCATCAACCATCTTGAGCCTGACAGCAGCGATCACATTTTCGTCCAAAATCTCTCCGTTAGTTGGCGCTCCAATGTTTGCTATGCCTGGGATGCTGGCGTACAGGTTGTCTGATAACCCACAAGTATAGGGATAAATTGTAGCCTCTTTCGATAAGTAAGAGTGTCGAACCCAACGAGGAGCTAAAGGCCCCCTCAAGTTCTATCGACCACCGATACAACTCTATGCACGCTTAACGTTCACTTTACCTAGAACAAGTATGAAATTAAAAGTACTTTGCAGGTGTTATTGGATAGGTTTGCAAGATAATAAAGAGCACGTAAATAAAAACTAGGGGCTGTTTTAGGTAAAGAAGCAATAAAGTTAGTATAGCGAGTGTGGAAAAGTGGTGGTAGGAGTTGCAAAATTGTCCCTAAGCAATTGACTACTTTACTAGACCGATAGCAAGTTTTATGTGGGAGAGGCCACTGCTAGCATGTCATCCCTGACTTGGAATTCTATGCACTTATGATTGGAACTATTAGCAAGCATCCACAACTACTAACGTTCATTAAGGTAAAACCAAACCATAGCATTAAGATATATTGGGCCCCCTTCAATCCCGTATGCGTCAATTTCTATGTTAGGTTGAAACTTCTGTCACTCTTGCCCTCCATACATAGTCCTATCAACATACAACTAACCCTATGGTGTAATCCACGCGCGCGCTCATATGATGGGCACCAAAGGACAGCAACATAACCACAAGAAAATTAAACCAATCATAGCAATTCACCAATTACTGATAGGACAACGAAAATCTACTCAGACATCATAGGATGGCAACACATCATTGGATAATAATATGAAGCATAAAGCACCATGTTCAAGTAGAGGGTACAGCGGGTTGCGGGAGAGTGGACCGAGGTAGATAGATGAAGGAAGGTGATGAAGATGTTGGTGAAGATGACGGAGGTGTTGGTGTAGATTGCGGTGACGATGATGGCTCCGGCAGCGTTCCGGCGCCACCGGGAGAGAGGGGGAGAGAGCCCCCCTTTTTCTTCTTCTTCTTCTTTGACCTTCTCCCTAGATGGGAGAAGGGTTTCCCCTCTGGTACTTGGCTTCCATGGCATGGGAGGGGCGAGAGCCCCTCCGAGATTGGATCTGTCTCTCTGTCTCTCTCTGTTTGTGCGTTCTCGATTTTGGCCTTTCATCGTTTCTTATATTCCGGAGATCCGTAACTCCGATTGGGCTGAAATTTGAACACGTTTTTTATCCAGATATTGGCTTTCTTGCGGCGAAAGAAGGGCACCAACCGCCTTACAGGGTGGCCACGAGGGTCAGGGGCACGCCCACCCCCCGGGGCGCGCCCCCTGCCTCATGGCCCCCTCGGGCATCGTCTCGCGTTGATTCTTCTTCCCAAAAATCACATATATTCCAAAAAAAATCTCCATCAGTTTTTTTCCCGTTTGGACTCTGTTTGATATGGATTTTCAGCGAAACAAAAACATGCAACAAACAGTGAACTGCCTTTGAGCCTTTGGATCAATATGTTAGTCCCAAAAATAGTATAAAATGTTGCCAAAAGTATGTAAAAGTTGTAGAATATTGGCATGGAACAATAAAAAATTATAGATACAACGGAGACGTATCAGCATCCCAAGCTTAATTCCTGCTCGTCCTCGAGTAGGTAAATGAATAAAAAGATAATTTTTGGTGTGGAATGCTACCTAGCATAATCTTGATCATGTAATCTAATCATGGCATGAATATTAAGACACGAGTGATTCAAAGTAATAGTCTATCATTTGACATTAAGACAATAACAATTCAAGCATACTAATAAAGCAATCATGTCTTTTCAAAATAACATGGCCAAAGAAAGTTATGCCTACAAAATATATAGTATGGCTATGCTCCATCTTCACCATACAAAATATTCAAATCATGCACAACCCCGATGACAAGCCAAGCAATTGTTTCATACTTTTGATGTTCTCAAACCTTTTCAACTTTCACGCAATACATGAGCGTGAGCCATGGATATAGCACTATAGGTGGAATAGAATATGATGGTGGAGATTGTGTGGAGAAAAAAAAGGAAGAAATTCTCACATCGACGCGGCTAATCAATGGGCTCTAGAGATGCCCATCAATTGATGTCAATGCGAGGAGTAGGGATTGCCATGCAACGGATGCACTAGAGCTATAAGTGTATGAAAGCTAAAACTGAAACTAAGTGGGTGTGCATCCAACTTGCTTGCTCATGATGACCTAGGGCATTTGAGGAAGCCCATCGTTGGAATATACAAGCCAAGTTCTATAATCAAAATTCCCACTAGTATATGAAAGTGATAACTCAAGAGACTCTCTATATGAAGAACATGGTGCTACTCTGAAGCACAAGTGTGGTAAAAGGATAGTAACATTGTCCCTTCTCTCTTTTCTCTCATTTTTTTTAGTTTTTTCTCTCTTTTTTCTTTTTTTGTAGGCTTCTTTGGCCTCTCTCTTTTTTAGGGCTTCTTTGGCCACTTTTATTTTGATAAATGATACGTCTCCAACGTATCTATAATTTTTGATTGTTCCGTGCTATTATATTATCCATCTAGGATGTTTTATATGCATTTATATGCTACTTTATAGGATTTCTTGGGACTAACCTATTAACCTAGAGCCCAGTGCCAGTTTTTGTTTTTTCCTTGTTTTTGAGTATCGTAGAAAAGGAAAACCAAACGGAGTCCAATTGACCTGAAAATTGACGAAGATTATTTTTGGACCAGAAGAAGCCCACGGAGTATCGGAGAAGGGCCAGAAGAGTCCCGAGGCACCCACGAGTGTGGGGGGCGCGCCCTACCCCCTGGGCTCGCCCCCTACCTCATGGACGCCTCAGAGACCCCCCCTGACTTGTTCCCGATGCCAAAACCTCTTATATATACCCAAACTTCCAGAACATAACCTAGATAGGGAGTTTCGCCGCCGCAAGCCTCTGTAGCCACCAAAAACCAATCAGGGCCCTGTTCCGGCACCCTTCCGAAGGGGGAACCCTCACCGGTGGCCATCTTCATCATCCCGGCGCTCTCCATGACGAGGAGGGAGTAGTTCACCCTCGGGGCTGAGGGTATGTACCAGTAGCTATGTGATCTCTCTCTCTCTCTCTCTCTCTCTCGTGTTCTTGATATGGCACAATCTTGATGTATCGCGAGCTTTTCTATTATAGTTGGATCTTATGATGTTTCTCCCCCTCTACTCTCTTGTAATGGATTGAGTTTTCCCTTTGAAGTTATCTTATCGGATTGAGTCTTTAAAGATTTGAGAACACTTGATGTATGTCTTGCGTGGGATACCCGTGGTGACAATGGGGTATTCTATTGATTCACTTGATGTATGTTTTGGTGATCAACTTGCGGGTTCCGTGACCTTGGGAATCTATGCATAGGGGTTGGCACACGTTTTCGTCTTGACTCTCCGGTAGAAACTTTGGGGAACTCTTTGAAGTTCTTTGTGTTGGTTGAATAGATGAATCTGAGACTGTGTGATGCATATCGTATAATCATACCCGCAGATACTTGAGGTGACATTGGAGTACCTAGGTGACATCAGGGTTTTGGTTGATTTGTGTCTTAAGGTGTTATTCTAGTACAAAATCTATGATAGATCGAACGGAAAGAATAACTTCGTGTTATTTTACTATGGACTCTTGAATAGATCGATCAGAAAGGATAACTTTGAGGTGGTTTCGTACCCTACAATAATCTCTTCATTTGTTCTCCACTATTAGTGACTTTGGAGACTCTTTGTTGCATGTTGAGGGATAGTTATATGATCCAATTATGTTATTATTGTTGAGAGAACTTGCACTAGTGAAAGTATGAACCTTAGGCCTTGTTTGAACGCATTGCAATACCATTTTCGCTCACTTTTATCATTACTTACCTTGCTGGTTTTACATTTTCATATTACAAAAGCCTATATCTACCATCCATATTGCACTTGTATCACCATCTCTTCGCCGAACTAGTGCACCTATACAATTTACCATTGTATTGGGTGTGTTGGGGACACAAGTGACTCTTTGTTATTTGGTTGCAGGGTTGTTTGAGAGAGACCATCTTCATCGTACGCCTCCCAGGATTGATAAACCTTAGGTCATCCACTTGAGGAAAATTTGCTACTGTCCTACAAACCTCTGCATTTGGAGGCCCTACAACGTCTACAAGAAGAAGGTTGAGTAGTAGACATCAAGCAGTTTCTAGCGCCGTTGCCGGGGAGGTTAGTGCTTGAAGGTATATATTTAGATCTTGCAATCGAATATTTTAGTTTCTTGTTTTATCACTAGTTTATTCTATAAAATAAAACTACAAAAAATGGAATTAAGGGTGCCTCATATGCTTCATCTTTTTAATGTATTTTGTGAAAATTATGGGAAGGAAAATTGTGCTCAAGCACTAGCAGTAGAATTACATAGAATGCTTCGCATAAAATATGTGAATGATGAGCATGATTGCAATGTTGTTAGTATGAATTCTTTGAATACCCATGGTGATAATGATATGCAAAGCCACAAGCTTGGGGATTCTATGTTTGTTGAAGATGATGTGTTTAGTCCCCCAAGTTTTGATGAGCAAATTTATTATGGTGAAAGCATGCCTCCTATTTATGATGATTATTGTGATAACACGTATGCTATAAAGAATAAAGATAACCATGAAACTTGTCATCATGATTTTAATTTTCAATTGGATTATGCTTCACATGATAGTTATTTTGTTGAGTTTGCTCCCACTACTATTCATGAGAAGAAATTTGCTTATGTGGAGAGTAATAAAATTTCTATGCTTGTGGCTCATGAAATGAATGCTTTATGTGCTGGTTATATGGTTGAATTCATTCATGATGCTATAGAAAATTATTATGAGGGAGGAATATATGCTTGTAGGAATTGCAATAATATCAAGTATCCTCTCTATGTGCTTAAAGTTTTAAAATTATGCTTGTTTTGCCTTCCTATGCTAGTTGATTATTGTTCCCATAAGTTGTTTGATCAAAAAATCCCTATGCATAGGAAGTGGGTTAGACTTAAATGTGCTAGTCATATTATTCATGATGCTCTCTTTATTTTTCAATTCTTATCTTTTATGTGAGCATCATTGAAATCATCATGCCTAGCTAGGGGCGTTAAACGATAGCGCTTGTTGGGAGGCAACCCAATCTTATTTTTGTCCTTTTCTTTTGCTCCTATTTAGTAATAAATAATTCATATAGCCTCTGTTTATATGTGGTTTTATGTTTTAATTAGTGCTTGTGCCAAGTAGAACCTTTGGGAAGACTTGGGTGAAGTCTTTATGATCTTGCAGTAAAAAATAGAAACTTTTGCGCTCACGATATTAGCTGCCATTTTTTTACTGGAGAGTGCTTTTAGGTTGATTCTTTTTGAAGATGATTAATAGAAAAATTCCTCACGTCCACCAATTTATTTCAGAATTTTTGGAGTTACAGAAGTATTCGAATGATACAGATTACTACAGATCGTTCTGTTTTTTGATGATTCTGTTTTTCTATGTGTTTTCTGCTTATTTTGATGAATCTATGAGTAGTATCTGAGGGTATGAACCATAGAGAAGTTGGAATACAGTATATATTACACCAATATGAATTTAGAATGAGTTCACAACAATACCTAAGTGGTGGTTTTATTTTCTTATACTAACGGAGCTTACGAGTTTTCTGTTGAGTTTTGTGTTGTGAAGTTTTCAAGTTTTGGGTAAAGATTCGATGGACTATGGAATAAGGAGTGCCAAGAGCCTAAGCTTGGGGATCACCAAGGCACCCCAAGGTAATATTCAAGGACAACCAAGAGACTAAGCTTGGGGATGCACCGGATGGTATCCCCTCTTTCGTCTTCGTTCATCGGTAACTTTACTTGGAGCTATATTTTTATTCACCACATGATATGTGTTCTGCATGGAGCGTCACTTTATTTTATTTTGTTTTGCTTGATGTTTGAATAATATACCAACATATGAAATTCTTAAATGTTAGAGAGTCTTCACATAGTTACATAATTATTCGACTACTCATTGATCTTCACTTATATCTTTCGGAGTAGTTTGTCATTTGCTCTAGTGCCTCACTTATATCCTTTTAGAATACGGTGGTGGTTTTATTTTGAAGAAATAGATGAACTCTCATGCTTCACTTATATTATTTTGAGAGTCTTTTAGAACAGCATGGTAGTTTGCTTTGGTTATAAAATTAGTCCTAATATGATAGGCATCCAAGAGGGATATAATAAAAACTTTCATATAAAGTGCATTGAATACTATGTGAAGTTTGATTCCTTATGATTGTTTTGGGATATGAGGATGGTAATTTTAGAGTCATGCTAGTTGAGTAGTTGTGAATTTGAGAGATGCTTGTGTTAAAGTTTGTGATTCCCATAACATGCACGTATGGTGAACCGTTATGTGATGAAGTCGGAGCATGATTTATTTATTGATTGTCTTCCTTATGAGTGGCGGTTGGGGACGAGCGATGGTCTTTTCCTACCAATCTATCCCACAAGGAGCATGCGCGGATTACTTCATTTCGATAACTAATAGATTTTTTCAATAAGTATGTGAGTTCTTTATGACTAATGTTGAGTCCATGGATTATACGCACTCTCACTTGCTAGCCTCTCTAATACCGCACACATTTCACCGGTATCATAAACCCACCATTTACCTTCCTCAAATCAGCCACCATACCTACCTATTATGGCATTTCCATAGCCATTCTGAGATATATTGCCATGCAACTTTCCACCGTTCCGTTTATTATGACACGCTCCATCATTGTCATATTGCTTTGCTTGATCATGTAGTTGACATCGTATTTGTGGCAAAGCCACCGTTCATAATCCTTTCATACATGTCACTCTTGATTCATTGCACATCCCGGTACACCACCGGATGCACTCATATAGAGTCATATTTTGTTCTAAGTATTGAGTTGTAAGTAAATAAAAGTGTGATGATCATCATTATTACAGCATTGTCCCAGTGAGGAAAGGATGATGGAGACTATGATTCCCCCACAAGTCGGGGAGATCCGGACGAAAATAAATAAATAAAAGAGGCCAAAGTAGCCCAAATAAAAAAATAAAAAAATAGGCCATAAAAAAAGAGAAGGCCCAAAAAAACAAACAAAAAAATGATGAGAGAAAAAGAGAGAAGGGGCAATGCTACTATCCTTTTACCACACTTGTGCTTCAAAGTAGCACCATGATCTTCATGATAGAGAGTCCCCTATGTTGTCACTTTCATATACTAGTGGGAATCTTTCATTATAGAACTTGGCTTGCATATTCCAATGATGGGCTTCCTCAAATTGCCTAGGTCTTCGTGAGCAAGCAAGTTGGATGCACACCCACTTAGTTTCTTTTGTTGAGCTTTCATACACTTATAGCTCTAGTGCATCCGTTGCATGGCAATCCCTACTCACTCACATTGATATCTGTTGATGGGCACCTCCATAGCACGTTGATATGCTTAGTTGATGTGATATTATCTTCTCCTTTTTGTCTTCTCCACAACCACCATTCTATTCCACCTATAGCGCTATGTCCATGGCTCACGCTCATGTATTGCGTGAAGATTGAAAAAGTTTGAGAACATCAAAAGTATGAAACAATTGCTTGGCTTGTCATCGGGGTTGTGCATGATTTAAATATTTTGTGTGATGAAGATATAGCAAAGCAAAACTAAAAGATTTTGTAGGTATAGCTTGCTTTGGCCATGTTATTTTGAGAAGACATGATTGCTTTGTTAGTATGCTTGAAGTATTATTGTTTTAATGTCAATATTAAACTTTTGTTTTGAATCTTATGGATCTGAATATTCTTGCCACAATAAAAAAGATTACATTGATAAATATATTAGGTAGCATTCCACATCAAAAATTCTATTTTTATCATTTACCTACTCGAGGACGAGCAGGAATTAAGCTTAGGGATGCTGATACGTCTCCAACGTATCTATAATTTTTTATTGTTCCATGCTATTATATTATCCATCTAGGATGTTTTATATGCATTTATATGCTATTTTATATGATTTCTTGGGACTGACCTATTAACCTAGAGCCTAGTGCCAAATTCTATTTTTTTCCTTGTTTTTGAGTATCGTAGAAAAGGAAAACCAAACGGAGTCCAATTGACCTAAAAATTGAAGAAGATTATTTTTGGACCAGAAGAAGCCCACGGAGTATCGGAGATGGGCCAGAAGAGTCTCGAGGCACCCACTAGGGTGGGGGCGCACCCCCCTACCTCGTGGCTGCCTCGGAGACCCCCCCCCCTGACTTGTTCCCGATGCCAAAACCTCTTATATATACCCAAACTTCCAGAACATAACCTAGATCGGGAGTTCCGCTGCCGCAAGCCTCTGCAGCCATCAAAAACCAATCGGGACCCTATTCCCAAGACTCGCCAGAGGGGGGAACCCTCACGGTGGCCATCTTCATCATCCCGGCGCTCCATGACGAGGAGGGAGTAGTTCACCCTTGGGGCTGAGGGTATGTACCAAGAGCTATGTGTTTAATCTCTCTCTCTCTCTCTCTCTCTCTCTCTCTCTCTCTCGTGTTCTTGATATGGCACGATCTTGATGTATCGCAAGCTTTTCTATTATAGTTGGATCTTATGATGTTTCTCCCCCTCTACTCTCTTATAATGGATTGAGTTTTCCCATTGAAGTTATCTTATCGGATTGAGTCTTTAAAGATTTGAGAACACTTGATGTATGTCTTGCGTGGGATACCCGTGGTGACAATGGGGTATTCTATTGATTCACTTGATGTATGTTTTGGTGATCAACTTGCGGGTTCCGTGACCTTGGGAATCTATGCATAGGGGTTGGCACACATTTTTGTCTTGACTCTCTAGTAGAAACTTTGGGGCACTCTTTGAAGTTCTTTGTGTTGGTTGAATAGATGAATCTGAGATTGTGTGATGCATATCGTATAATCATACCATGGATACTTGAGGTGACATTGGAGTATCTAGGTGACATTATGGTTTTGGTTGATTTGTGTCTTAAGGTGTTATTCTAGTACGAACTCTATGGTAGATCAAACGCAAAGAATAGCTTCGTGTTATTTTACTATGGACTCTTGAATAGATCGATCAGAAAGGATAACTTTGAGGTAGTTTCGTACCCTACAATAATCTCTGCGTTTGTTCTCCGCTATTAGTGACTTTGGAGACTCTTTGTTGCATGTTGAGGGATAGTTATATGATCCAATTATGTTATTATTGTTGAGAGAACTTGCACTAGTGAAAGTATGAACCTTAGGCCTTGTTTCAACTAATTGTAATAGCGTTTTCGCTCACTTTTATCATTAGTTACCTTGATTTTTTTTATTTTCAGATTACAAAAACCTATATCTACCATCCATATTGCACTTGTATCACCATCTCTTCATCGAACTAGTGCACCTATACAATTTACCATTGTATTGGGTGTGTTGTGGACACAAGAGACTCTTTGTTATTTGGTTGCAGGGTTGTTTGAGAGAGACCATCTTCATCCTACGCCTCCCATGGATTGATAAACCTTAGGTCATCCACTTGAGGAAAATTTGCTACTGTCTTACAAACCACTGCACTTGGAAGCCCAACAACGTCTACAAGAAGAAGGTTGAGTAGTTGACATCAATAACCTCACATGGGACAATGTTCTAATAATGATGATCATCACACTTTTATTTACTTACAACTCAATATTACAACTCGATATCTAGAACAAAGTATGACTCTATATGAATGCCTCCGTGATAATGTAGGATGTGCAATGATCTAGCGTAGCAATGATATCAAAAAATGGACAAGCCATGAAAACACCATGCTAGCTATCTTATGATCATGCAAAGCAATATGACAATAAATGCTCAAGTCATGTATATGACGATGATGGAAGTTGCATGGCAATATATCTCGAAATGGCTATGAAAATGCCATAATAGGTAGGTACGGTGGCTGTTTTGAGGAATATATAAGGAGGCTTATGTGTGATAGAGAGTATCATATCACGGGGTTTGGATGCACCGGCGAAGTTTGCACCAACTCTCGAGGTGAGAAAGGGTAATGCACGGTACCGAAGAGGCTAGCAATGATGGAAGGGTGAGAGTGTGTATAATCCATGGACTCAACATTACTCATAAAGAACTCATATACTTATTGCAAAAATCTATTAGTCATCGAAACAAAGTACTACGCGCATGCTCCTAGGGGGATAGATTGGTAGGAAAAGACCACCGCCACTCATAAGGAAGACAATCAATAAATACCTCATGCTCCAACTTCGTTACATAACGGTTCACCATACGTGCATGCTACAGGAATCACAAACTTCAACACAAGTATTTCTACAATCCACAACTACCCACTAGCATAACTCTGATATCACCATCTTTATATCGCAAAACTATTGCAAGGAATCAACCATATCATATTCAGTGATCTACAAGTTTTATGTAGGATTTTATGACTAACCATGTGAATGACCAATTCCTGTCATCTCGCTAAATAGATATAAGTGAAGCAAGAGGGTTTAATTCTTTCTACAAAAGATATGCCCATGCTCTAACAAATATAAGTGAAGCAAAAGAGCATTCTACAAATGGCAGTTTTCTATGTGAAGAGAAATAGGCAATCCAAACTTCAAATGATATAAGTGAAGCACATGAAGCATTCTATAAAGCCATACTCAAAAGATATAAGTGAACTGCAAAGAGTATTCTATAAATAAACCAAGGACTATCTCATACCAGCATGGTGCATAAAAGAAAAGTGAAAACTAAATGCAAAAGACGCTCCAAGATTTGCACATATCGCATGAACGAAACGAAACCGAAAACATACCGATACTTGTTGAAGAAAGATGGAATGCCTTCCGGGGCATCCCCAAGCTTAGATGCTTGAGTCTCCTTGAATATTTACTTGGGGTGCCTTGGGTATCCCCAAGCTTGAGATCTTTCCTCTCCTCCTTATCCTCAAATCAAGATCTCCTCGATCTTCGAACACTTCATCCACACAAAACTCAACAGAAAGCTCGGTAAAATACGTTAGTATAATAAAGCAAATCACTACTCTAAGTAATATTGCAAACCAATTCATATTTTGTTTTTGCATTGTAGATACTGTAATATAACTTTTCCATGGCTTAATCCACTGATAGAAATTGATAGTTTCATCAAAACAAGCAAACTATGCATCAAAAACAGAATCTGTCTTAAACAGGACAGTCTGTAGTAATCTGAACATTCACAATACTTCTGGTACTCCAAAAAATTTGAAAGCTAAAAAAACAATTTGTATAGAAAGACAATGCAAAATGTTTCAGAACAGTTTGACGTTCCAGTAAAAAATGTAAAATCGCGCACTACAGCCAAAGTTTCTGTTTTGCATCGCACAAACCAACAAGCAATGTAAACATCCTAAAGGAAAATATTGGCACATTATTTTTATGATACAATGCATTTGTACAACAGGATAATTATTTTTGTTGAAAAGTTTCTGTAATTAATATTCACAAAGTTTCCGTGAGCATGAACAAAGTTCAAGGAGCTCCCCCACTTCAACAATGCCTGTCTCTCTCACTTTTACTTTCCTTTTTGAAAAGTTTTGGGTTCCCCTCTATATATTTTTGTTTTTAAACTTTATAAAAGCACACAACAGAAATAAATGACTCTCTAAAGCTTCCGGGTTGTCTCCCTGGCAGCGCTTTCTTTAAAGCCATTAAGCTAGGCATATAGTGCTCAAGTAATGGATCCACCCGGATCCCAAGGTATATCAAAGCCAATTTTAATTAACAATGATTTGTGATTTAGTAGTGAGCACAAAGCAACATATATCAAGCAATGACAAAGTCTAACTCTCTTCTTATGCATCGGCATGTCATACAAGAACAATTCATGCACATCAAGTAAAGGCCAATACATAGCATAAGCAGTTTCTTGCAATTATATCGTGTTGGAAACATAAAGAGGCGAAGATGTAGTTTCTCTCTCATAATAATTGCAAGTAGGAGCAGAAAGCACATGCATATTATATCTATCAAAATCATCATGTGTAGTAGTGAAAAGCAACCCATCAATATAATCCTTAATAAGGGCAAACTTCTTCGATGTAGTGTAGTCGAGAGAATTCAAAACGATAATAGGACTATCATGCGAGGGGTGCAATAGCAACAATTTCATGTTGAACATAAGGAATTATAGCAAGTTCATCTCCATAAGCATAATTCATATTGGCATCTTGGCCACAAGCATAGCAAGCATCATCAAAAAGGGATATTTCAAAAGAATCAGCGGGATCATAACAATCATCATAGCATTCATCCTTCAATAAATTTGAAGGGAAATTAAACAATGTATGGGATAAAGAGTTACTCTCATTAGATGGTGGGAAAGGGTGATCAATCCGCTCTTCCTCCTTTTGTTCTTTGCTCTCCTCCTAATCTTTTTCATCAAATGAGCTCACAATTTCATCAATTTCTTCTTCCATAGACTCCTGCAAAATATTAATCTCTTCTTGGATAGCGGAGACTCTCTCAATAAAATCATCAATATCAGAATTGAATTCATAATTCTCATAGCAATATTTAAGTATAGCAAAATTTCCAGGTCTGTAAACAGCATCATCAAGATATTCACACTCTTTAAACAAAGATTCAATTTCATAAGCACCCATAAAAGCAACGAATTCTTGTATGTAGCGACCCGACCCGAATGGATCAAGTCTCTGTGCTCAGGTGTCATCCCTGGATCAGTAATGCTGAAACCACACAGTACTTCGAAGGATTTATAACAGAGTAGCAATCACACACTTATTACATAGTTGTCCAAAAGAGGACTTATTACAAATAAATATGGCTTAAGGCCATCTAATAACGATAACAGCGGAAGACTTGGAAGATAAGTGAGTCCATCAACTCCATCGGCATCACTGAGTATAGAACCACGACCTAAACACCTTACTCGTCGTCGGAGAAGTCTGCAACATGAACATTGCAGCCCGAAAACGGGTCAGCACATGGAATATGCTGGAAATGTAACACATAGAGAGTAATGAAGAAATAAGCCTATACTACATGCATATATGGCTGGTGGTAAAGCTCTACGATTCTGATTTTGCATAAAGCTAGTTTTTCCCTACTGCAAAGGAATAAATTTGTTTAACTATCATGGTGGTTGTTAAACATTGAGAATGGTTAATGACATCCTCAATCCCAATTAAAAGTACTCATTAAAAACCCAACAATATTAATTAGAGTAACATGTTGAGATTCACATGATATTCAAGTACTAGATACTCAAGATGTCCATAACCGGGACACGGCTAATCATGATTAGTTTATACACTCTGCAGAGGTTTGCACTTTTCCCCACAAGACTCGATCGCCTCCGTTTGGTTCTCGCACTACATGGTGTTTGAGAGGCGGATGATCGAGACACGATCTTCGAAGCACTAGCACCTTACATGTGGGTAGACCGTACCAACCTACATCCCCTACATCAGCTAGCCTACCCGTAAGAGTTCGCACAACTTAGTCAACTATGCCAGAGCCCATAATGGCTTGTGGCTGCACACGGAAGTTTCTAGTTTGAATAATCTTATGATCCCTTAGAGCCCGAGTGGCGGTCCGAAGAAATGTGAGCAAGTCCTTATAGAAACCAGGTGCCTCAATCCAACGTGTTGTGTGTTTAAGTTGCCACCTTTATTTATCCTTTAATTAAGTTTCTAACATCTGTCTTGGATTTTCACTCTCGCTCTCCACGTCTACTAGCATAGCATGGCATAATAAGCAAACGTAGAAGTAACTCCCAAAGGTTTCATAAGTAAAACAGGTAACAGGTACTACCTCAATCTACTTCCCGAAACCCACAATTTAATTAGATCCTAATCGTGCAAGTGTTTGAGGAATAGATCTAATGCAGAAAAACTGGGTATGAGAAAGTATGATCAAAAAGTGTTACTTGCCTTGCTGACGATCTGCGAAACCTAGAGATTCGAAATAACAAGCGGCGCACTCCGGGTGATCTATCGCAGACAAACAACAAGCATACAATAAGTACTCATCTAATGCACAGGTAAATCTCGAATAAAAGATCTAACCAGAAATTTCACATTAAGAACCCTTGTTGCAAAAGAATCTAATCAAATAACGAAACGAAAGTCAAACGTCGAAAGAAAACAACTCGGTTCTAGCAAATTGAAACTAGGTCAAATTTTACAGTAGCAAAACTTTGTTTAAGTGGATTAGTCGGAATGGCGGTTTCGTAACGAAACTCGAGGCGCTTGAATCACCTGATTCCGATAAACGAGCGAGAAAATAAACTAGAACGAAGATTGGATCTGAAATCGAGATCGGAAAATAACGGATTAAATCCGATTAAAAGAAAAACGACGAACGGTTAAACGAACGGACGTTCGTTAACAGAAACTAACCGGTGAACAAGTTCGTTAAAACGAATGGATCGGTGAACGTTCACTAATTAGCTAAACCGAAAAAAATAAAACCGATCTAGGGTTTAAAAAAAACCAAACAACGAAGAAAACCGAACAGTTTTATAAAAAACCGAACTGGCAGGGTGACGCGGCTGCTATACCTCCGGCGAGGTCGCCCGGCGGACGGGCTCGTGGCTCTGGGTGAGGCGAGGGGCGGCGGGCGGCGGCGGGCGGCGCTGGCGGCGTCGGGCGGCTCGGCGACTGGGCGGCGGCGGGTGAGTCGAGGGCGGCGGGCGGCGGGTTTTAAGGAGGGGGTGTGCTGCCTTGGGGAGGGGCCACGGCGGCGGGCGGCCCCCGAGCCGGACTCGGCGGCGCGGCGGCCAGGTCTCCCGGGCGGGAGGCGGCGGC
This sequence comes from Aegilops bicornis, assembly GCA_021605145.1. NCBI lineage: Eukaryota > Viridiplantae > Streptophyta > Magnoliopsida > Poales > Poaceae > Aegilops > Aegilops bicornis. The sequence goes on from CM038675.1 coordinate 580,651,479, forward strand.
GGGGTGGGCCGTCGGCTGGGCCTTGGCCCAGTCGGCGCGCGGCGCGGATTTTTTTTAAAACAAATATAGCGTGCAGAAAACAAATAAAAATATAATCTAATGAACTCCAAAATTTACAAAGTAAATTTTCCCCGACTCCTAAAAATGAATCGAACAAAATGAACTTTTACTCGGGGCCTAAAATGCATTTTTTTTTGAAAACACGCATTTTTTCCTAAGGCAAATAAAAGTGAAAACTCCTCAGTAAATCTTATTTGATTTTTTTATTAAATCTTCATTATTTCTTTTCTTTGGGAAAGTCATTTTATTCCCTCTCTCATAATTTTGATAGTAGAAATAATTGAAGATAAAATAAATAAAGTCAAATGATCATATTTTCAAAATTTGAGAAAACTCAAATATGAAAATAATGAAATCTCCCACTCTCTCCGAGGGGTCCTTGAGTTGCGTGAAATTTCTAGGATCAACAAAATGCAAGAAAATATGATATGCATGATGACTTAATGTATAACATTCCAAATTGAAAATTTGGGATGTTACAAACCTACCCCCCTTAAGATGAATCTCGCCCTCGAGATTCAGGTTGGCTAGAAAATAGGTGAGGGTGATCCTTGAGTAAATCCGCTTCCCTTTCCCAGGTGGCTTCATCCTCAGTGTGGTGGCTCCATTGAACCTTGCAAAACTTGATAACCTTGCTGCGAGTAACTCTACTGGCATAATCGAGAATCTTGACTGGTTTCTCCTCATATGTTAAATCATCCTTCAACCGAATTGCTTCAAGTGGCACTGTATCTCTTAACGGTACCTCTGCCATCTCGGCGTGACATCTCTTTAGCTGAGAAACATGGAATACATCATGAACTCCTGACAGTCCCTCTGGCAATTCCAGCTTATAAGCAACTTCTCCCATGTGTTGCAAAATCCTGTACGGTCCAACGAAACGCGGTGCTAATTTTCCTTTAACTCCAAAACGCTTAACTCCTCGAAGCGGGGATACTCTAAGAGAAACTCTGTCTCCAACTTCATATTCTATCGCCTTGCATTTTGAATCCGCATAGCTTTTCTGTCTGGACTGGGCTACTTTGAGCCTATCGCGAATCAACTTAACCTTCTATTCAGACTCCTTAATCAAATCTGGTCCAAACAATTGACGGTCTCGGCCTTCGGTCCCATGATAACGGTGTCTGCACCTCCTTCCGTACAAAGCCTCGCAAGGTGCCATCTTCAAGCTGGTTTGGTAACTGTTGTTATAAGAAAACTCTGCATACGGCAAGTTATCATCCCAACTAGATCCATAATCTAGTGCACAAGCTCTCAACATATCCTCCAAAATCTGATTGACTCTCTCGATTACATTCATCGATGCGTGGGTGGAAAGCTGTCTTGAATTCCACTGGTTCCCATTGTTTCGCGTAACCGATTCCGAAACTTTGAGGTAAATTGGGTTCCCCTATTTGATACGATACTCCTCAGAACTCCATGTAAACAGACAATTCTGGTCATGTATATCTTTGCCAACTTAGCACTGCTATAGGTAGTCTTGACTGGAATGAAAAGAGCTACCTTCGTCAAGCGGTCGACTATAACCCAAATCGAGTCATAGCCGGAACGAGTCTTTGGCAAACCTGTGATGAAATCCATGCCTAGTTTATCCCACTTCCATTCGGGTATTGGCAATGGTTGCAACAATCCTGCTGGCTTCTGATGCTCTGCCTTCACTCTCTGACATACATCGCAAACTGCTACATACTCCGCAATATCCTCCTTCATTCCGGTCCACCAGAACGTTTCCTTCAAATCCAAATACATCTTGGTATTTCCTGGGTGAATTGAGTAGGGTGAATCATGTGCTTCTTGCAGAATAAACTTCCTGATCTCCGGGTCATTGGGCACATAAACACGGTCCTCAAACCATAGGGTATCGTGCTCATCCTCACGAAATCCCTTAGCTTTTCCTTCGCTCATTTTCTCCTTTATAGAGGCAACTTCCTTATCTGCCTTTTGAGCTTCTCTGATTTGGTCCATCAACGTAGACTGAATCTCCAATGCTGCTACATAGCCTCTCGGAACTATCTCCAAACCTAGTTCTCGAAGGTCCTCGGCTAACTCCTTGGGTATTCCTCCCATCATAAGGGTATTGACGTGGCTCTTACGGCTCAATGCGTCTGCTACAACGTTAGCCTTCCCTGGGTGATAATGCAATCTCATATCATAATCCTTAATAAGCTCCAGCCATCTCCTCTGTCTAAGGTTTAATTCCTTCTGCGTGAAGATGTACTTCAAACTCTTGTGATCCGTATACACCTTACAATGATTTCCAATGAGAAAATGTCTCCAGGTCTTCAATTCATGCACAACGGCTGCTAACTCCAAATCATGTGTGGCATAATTCAACTCATGAGGCTTAAGCTGTCATGAAGCATACGAAACAACTCTTCCTTCCTGCATAAGCACTGCTCCAAGTCCTCGACGTGAAGCGTCGCAATACACCTCATAATCCTTGGTCTGATCTGGCAAAATAAACACTGGTGAGGTAACCAATCTTTTCTTCAACTCCTGAAAACTTGCCTCACAGTCCTCAGTCCATATGAACTTGGTATCCTTCTTCAACAACTCTGTCATAGGCTTCGCAATCCTTGAGAAATTCTCAATGAATCTCCGGTAGTATCTTGCGAGTCCAAGGAAACTCCGGATCTCTCCAACTGTCGTTGGGGCTTCCCATTTAGTTACGGTCTCAACCTTTGTGGGGTCATGTAACATCCCAAATTTCCTATTTGGAATGTTTTACAAATATAGCTAAGCATCTATGCATTCTATTTGAATTTGAGTGCCATTTGGAGTTTCAGAAGATTTTGAGTTTTTGGTATTTGAATTCAAACTTTGGCAAGTGGGAATCATTTCAAAAACTAAGCTCGATAAATACTTGAGCAAAAGTATGAGAGGAGTAAACATGACACTCCAAAAATATCGAGGAAAACAATGCCAAAAGTTTTGAATTCAAATTTGAATTTTATTTGAATTTGGAAAAAAATGATTTTTATAAACTTTGGATTTTGCCCCTGGAAAAATGTTCAAATGATAGGGAATATTCCCCTGATCATTTTGATATATATATGTCTATATAAAATATTTATATTTTATATTTTATATCTCTGTTTTTATTTTTAAAAAAAATAAATTAGAAAAAAAGGAAAAAATACCCAGGCGCCAGCCGAAATCGCCCAGCCAAAGACTTAGGCGACCCACCCAGGCGGCCACCGAATCGCCCAAATTAACGGCCGAGCCAGCCAATGAGCCGACCGCACCCTGGCGAAACTTCCCCGCGTCGGTCGACCGACCCAGCGCCCGCTCCCCGCCGTCGCCGACAGGTGGACCCCCACCCGTCGTCAACCCCTCGCCCATGCCACCTCGCACAGCGCCGCCGGATCCCGAAGTATCCGGGATTCGATCCCCTCCCGATTCACCCCCTTGCGCAACCGGTCGCCCCCGCCTATAAAACCCCCTCCCCGCACCCCATCCCCCCCCCCTCGCCCCCTCGCCGGATCCCTCTCTCCCCCCTCACGCGCTCGCCGGAGCCCGAGCTCACCACCGCCGCCATTTGCCTCGCCGCCGTCGCCCTAGCCCACCCCGAGCTCCACCAACTCCACAGCACCCACCCCGAGCCTCGTCACTCGGCCGAGCACTCCGCCGACCTCCCGACGATCCGAGACGCCGGGACACTCGCCGCCCGAGCCGCCGCCGCCGTCGATCTCCGGTAAGCCGCCGGAACCCCAACCCGCCGTCCGATCTCCGGTAAGCCGCCGGAACCCCAACCCGCCGTCCGATCTACTCCCTACGGTCGAGATTAGATCTCCCCCGAAGGGGTATCATAATTAGAATAAAACCAGTTCGGTCCGGTTAGTTCCGGTTTAATTTTAAGTTAGGGTTTTTATTTAGACCGGCCCGATCCGTTTAACCCTAGGGCCCGTTTAGTTATATTACGCACAGGGCGTTAGTTAGGCCCATTAGGCCGTTTTTTTCTTTTATTTTTGTTTTCTGTTTTAACAGAATAGTTTCAGATTTGAAAAATTCATATCTTTTAATCTACTTAATATTTTTAAGTGATTCTTTTTTTGTTAGTTTGAAAATTTCTTATAGTTTCTGTAGAATATATAATTAGCTATGTTAAAATTATTAAAATTGCTTTATTTTAGATTTAGTCAGAATAGTAAATCTGCTATGAAATGAGTTAGGAAATTTATTTTTTAATGATTCTTTTTGTCCCAACTTTATTTTGACATTGCCTAACCGTAGGAATTAATTTGGGTATTTTAGGATTAATAAAAAAATTAGTTTCTAGCAGAATCTTGTTAATCCTAATTAATTAACTAGCTACTGTTTTCCTATTATTTTAATTAGCAAATAAATTTATTTTCACATGTGATTGATTATTCTAGGTTAGTTTCTGTCACTTTAGAGCATGAACTTTTATTTATAATAAATAAAACTTTTATTTTATTTTTCTTAATAGAAATTGAATTAGGCCTAATAGGAGTTTTATAATAGCTTTTAAATTGATTCCTTTTTGCTCCTAGTTGCTTAATGCATTCTTTTCTGTTAAGTTAACAAAAACCCATGCTTAGGTTATGTTGAGAAATTTTTTGTTATGTAAAACTATTTTTAGTTGTTGCTTGAAGTAGGAAAACTTTGAGTTGGATTTCTTCGAGTTTTCCTTTGGGTTTTGATTCGTTTGTTTTGTGTGTTTCATATTACTATGCTGTTATGTAAGTGGTCATATGCTATATGCTTATTGTGGTTATTGTTTGTCTCAGTAGAATTTCCGGAGTGCGAAGCTTGCTACCACGAGTCCCTAGCTTATGAAGATCGTCAGCAAGGCAAGTCATTGATCATGTTTTCTTTACAATACCTATGATTTTTATTGCATTAGAATTACCTCCCCACCATGCATGCGATGGGTGAAATTTTGAAGTTTTGTTCTTGAGTAGTATCATGAGGTAGGATGAACCAATTCCCTTGTTACCATGACCCGGGACGAAGTAGTTTATTTTGCTATGCTCAGAAGCGGGGTTGGTTGAGTGAATTCATAAGGGAGAGGTGAGAGTCTTAAAGATGATGACAACCCCATGACCTCAAGATCAAGATGGACTTTGAAATTCACTACTGGGTGGAGGACGGTTGACGGGCACCCTGGAGAATCCAGTGGTTGGCCGGGATGCATGGAGAAGCGCCATGACATCTTGCGGAAAGCTTCACCCAGCCACGAAGGGACGGATGGATACCCCATTGACCGGAAGCTTACTGTGCAGCCGCAAGCCATTATGGGCTCTGGCTTGGTCGACCCTAGGTGTGACTCTGGCGGACGGTGCTACGAGATGTAGAAGAGCGGTAGGATTGGATGGGCACCGGCGGGCCCAGAGGAACTCTTCTGAAGACCCTGTTTACGTTCGTCCGTCTTCAAACACTCAAGTGCGAAGACTTAAAAGGAGGGAACGATTCTTGCGGGTAAAGTCATAAACCTCTGCAGAGAAAAGATCTAATCGATTAGCCGTGTCCCCGGTTACGGACATTTGAGCCTCTGGAACTTGGAGTATTCGGAAATCTCAACACTAAAACTAATAAATTAATTTGAGGGGTTATGACTTAATAATTTGGGAACGAGATATTGGTTGGCGGAACCATCTCAATAACTACCAACAATTTTGTAGTAATTGCAATCAAGTCCACTGTAGTAGGGAAAAATTGGCTTTTCGCAAAATGATGAAACTTAGAGCCCCACAGCCAAAATGCATATAGTGTTAGAAATTTTATTATTGTTATTCTCTCTTCATGACTTGCCAGCTTATTCAAAAAGCTGACCTACACGGCTGCAACGTCTTATGTTGCAGAGGTTTATTCCGATCAGGAGTGAGGCTACGCTCCGCGCTTGGCGATTGCCCTTTGGAGTCGGATGGACTCGCTATTCTTCTACGCTTCCGCAGCTTTACTTAGTTTATTTCTCATGAGTTGGCCTTCGGCCGAATTTATTCTATTGTAATAAAGACTCGATATGAGAATCGTGTAATAAATTCAGGTGTGATTGAACTTTGTTTATTTCATCAATGTACCGTGAGTGCCAGCATGATCTTGGGATGAATGTACACGGAGACTTGACCGATTTTGGGTCAGTCGCTCTGAGAGATGGTATTTAGAGCACATGCCAACCGTAGGACGTAACCCCTAGGATCGGAAAGCCATAGGAAGAGACTATTTATTTTATGTCCTTATCATTCCGTAATTCTCCCCTGTTCATTTCTGACTTCTCTCCGATTTTCAACATTTTAGATGGCCGCCGAGTTCACCCCAGTTTTTCTACCGGAGTTTTGCCAGCCAGATGAGACGATGCCCTTCGGCAGGAAGCTGGTCCAGATCGTGAAGAAGCTGAAGATTGCTCGCCCTCGATCACCGGGAAGCCTACCAATGCACTTCCGACGGATACCCGCCATGAGGATCGAGGTGCACATTCCAGGAGAACCTTCGGAGGGCATCTGAGCCAATTGACTTTGAGTTTACCGACTTCAACTGGATCCTCGGAAGAGACATGGCGATTTATCGTGCACTTGGACATCTCCGAGAAGAGTACAGGGCCGAGCTCGATCCATCAGACCTCGCCATGGTTTCTCGCAGAGCAAGGAATGGAGATATCATCCGTACCGTAGAGGACGACTCCATTCTCTCGTATGTCCAAGACTTGGAGTGTCTCCTCAGGAAACGGGAGATCCAGACTCGCCGTAACTCGAAGGTACACAGGAGGCTATTGTTCCGTGAACTGGAACTGGAGGAGAAGGCACACGCAGACTTCCTTGACCATGAGGAAGAAATCGCGGACTTCATGGAGAGAGTCGACGACCTGAAGATGAAGGTTGCCGCATTAGAGGAGAAGATGGACCTGGGAGAGGAACTTTTTCCGAGTGGAGATGATGGACCTCTCGTGAGCAATGATCAGGATTATGAAGGGAGTTCCACTGGAGAAAGCCGCAAGAGGAGGCGCCGCATCAGAGGACGCCCCACCGGAGGACGCCGCACTGCAGGGCGCATGGATTATTGATGAAGACATTTAGCCGACCACCATGTTATTTTATTTTTCCGTCGATCAGTTAGGTCGTTATTTTCGATTAGTCGTGAGATATTTTGTAATCGAGATTGAACCATGTTTGAGTGGAATGAATAAATGATTGGTATGTTTATGATTTTGCATTCATATGGGTAGTGTTATTTCTCATTAGACCATTGTTCTATTCTAAATTTCTCATCCACTCCAAAACACCAGATGCCTCCGAGACGTGACACCGGTTTTCCGCCGAGCTCACTCAGCTACTCCGGCAACAAAATGCCCTCATGCGAGATACTTATCGAGAATCGTAACAACAACAACAACAATCCACCGCCACCACCCCTGTTGACAACTTGACTCGATTCCTAAGGCTGAATCCGCCGGTGTTCTCTAGCGACCGAGCCGATTGTGGCCGACGATTGGCTCCGCAAGGTCGGAAGAGAGTTAATCACTGTTGGATGCACTGATGCAGAGAAGGTGCGCTTTGCCGCACATCAACTTGATGGACCTGCAGCTTCTTGGTGGGAGAACTACACCGCCACTTATCCCATCGGCACCATCACGTGGGATCAGTTCAGCAGGCTTCCGCACCGCTCATGTTTCATTGGAGCCATGAGTTTGAAGAAGCGTGAGTTCCGCAACTTACGCCAGTGGAAACCGCATCGTGGCGCAAAGACGTGGATGAGTTCAGCAAGCTAGCTCGCTATGCCCCGGATGATGTGGCCACAGATGCCGCAGCGGAGAAGTTTCTCGAGGGACTCAATGATGAACTGGGTATGCAGCTTATGGTGGCTACTTTCACCTACTACCAGGAGCTGGTAGACAAGGCCATCATACTTGAAGGCAAGCAGCAGCAGATTGAAGCATAGCGGAAGTACAGCGGGGAAGCACAACTCAGAGCTCGGCGAAGCCCGTTATGCCCCATACTCGGGAGGGCATACCCATCACAACCATGGAGGCCATAACCATGGAGGAAATGGGAACAACCGCAACCAGGACAACAAGTCGTGCAATGGCGATGGCAATCGACGTAAATCTGCCCCGGCTCGAAGGATCTCGAGTCACATCACCTGTTTCAAGTGCCGTAAAACAGGGCACTATGCCACCGATCGCCTGCAGAGGCCAAGCAGAGGAATGGAAAGCGGCAATGGAAGCTCAGCGAAGAAGCCCAACCCTTTCCCTCGTGCTCGGTGAACCACATTGACGTGGAGGACGTCTATGATCAGCCGCATACGATGGTTGGTAAGTTTTATTGAATTCACGTTCAAGATTGGTACTCTTTGATTACGGTGCAACGCATTCATTTCATATCAAGGGTAGTTGTGGAAAAGTACGGGTTGCCCACTAAAACCCTTAGAAGCCCCTTCGCGTCGGTTCGCAGGAGGAGAAATGATGGCGGGCTTAGGCTGTCATGCAACCCTCAACATCGGGAACCATAAATTTCCCCGCAGACCTCATAGTGTTGGAAACCCGGACCTTGGATGTAATCCTAGGCATGGATTGGTTGACGAAGTTTGAAGGAAACATAGATCGTGCTCAAGAAGTCTATTCTCGCCACCACCGGAGCGTAAGAGGATCAAGTATGTATCCAGGCATAGCGGATGAAGAATCGGTGAATTCCCTCACGGGAGTTGTTCAGGAGGAAGTGCCGATGGTGCAAGATTTTCCGATGTGTTTCCTGAGGAATTACCAGAATGCCACCGGACAGGGGACATTGAATTTCTGATTGAATTATTGCAAGACAGCCCCAATATCCAAGAGACCTTATCGGATGCCCCAACGAATTGAAAGAGATCAAGAATCAAATTAATGAGTTATTGGAGAAAGGATATATTCGCCAAGCTCATCACCATGGGGAGCCCCAGTTCTTTTGGTAGAGAAGAAGGATGGAACCTTGAGGATGGTTGTGGATTATCATTCGTTGAACGAGGTGACCATCAAGAACAAGTACCCTCTGCCGATGATTAATGATCTGTTTGATCAGCTAGTTGGAGCCAAGGTATTCTCCAAGATCGATCTTCGATCAGGGTATCATCAGTTGAAGATCCGTGAAACGGATATACCTAAAACAGCATTCACCACGTGTATGGTTTATATGAGTATACCGTCATGTCATTTGGATTGACTAATGCTCCTGCATACTTCATGAATTTGATGAACAAGGTATTTATGGAATATCTGGACAAGTTTGTCGTGGTGTTCATCGATGATACTGATTTTCTCCAAGAGCGAGGAAGAGCATAAGGAACATTTGCGTCTAGTTCTGGAGAAACTTCGAGAACATCAGTTGTATGCCAAGTTCAGCAAATGTGAATTTTGGCTGAAGGAAGTCAGATTCCTCGGACATGTTATTTCAGGAGAAGGAATAGCAGTTGACCCCGCCAAGGTTGAATCGATCACCGATTGGCGATCGCCCACCTCGGTCAAGGAGATCCATGCATTTTCTCGGACTCGCAGGATATTATCGGAGGTTTATTGAGAATTTCGAAGATTGCCAAGCCCATGACTGAGCTGTTGAAGAAGGAAGCCAAGTACATTTGGACCGAGGATTGTGAAGCCAGTTTTCGTGAATTGAAGAAATGTTTGGTTACTGCCCAAGATCTGATTTTGCGGACATACACAAGGATTACGGTATATTGTGGACGCTTCTCGCCGTGGACTCGGAGGAGTACTCATGCAGGAAGGAAAAGTTGTAGCTTATACCTCCAGACAGCTACGACCTCATGAGATGAATTATGCCACACATGATTTGGAGTTAGCAGCCGTAGTGCAAGCACTCAAGACCTGGAGACATTTTCTTATCGGAAATAGTTGTGATGTTTACACAGATCATAAGAGCTTGAAGTACATTTTCACGCAGAAAGAGTTGAACCTCGAGCGAGAGGAGATGGCTAGAGTTAATAAAGGACTATGACATGAGACTGCATTATCACCCAGGGAAAGCTAATGTTGTAGCAGATGCTTTGAGCCGTAAGAGTTATGTGAATACTCTTATAGCGGGAGGATTACCTCAGGAGTTAGTCGATGACCTCAGAGATCTCCGACTGGAGATAGTTCCGAGAGGATATGTTGCAACTCTGGAAGTTCAGTCCACCTTGACCGAAAGAATTCGTGAAGCCCAGAAGACGGACAAGGAAATTGATGAGATAAAGAAAAGGATGAATGAAGGAAAAGCTAAAGGGTTTCGTAAGGATGAGCACGGAGCTATATGGTACGAGGATCGTATCTATGTACCCAATGACCCCGAACTCAGGAAGCTAATTCTTCAGGAGGCTCATGATTCACCGTACTCGATTCACCCCGGTAACACCAAGATGTATCTGGATTTGAAGGAAAGTTTCTGGTGGATGAGATATGAAGAAGGATATTGCCGAGTACATAGCGATGTCACGATGTTTGTCAACGAAGTTAAGGCGTAACATCGAAGCCACCGGGTTACTTCAACCTTTGCCGATTCCCGATTGGAAATGGGAAAAACTTGGAATGGATTTTATCACAGGATTACCAGGACCCGTTCAGGTTATGATTCTATCCGGGTAGTGGTTGATCGTTTGACCAAGGTAGCTCACTTCATTCCCGTGAAGACTACCTATACCAGTGCTAAGTTGGCCAAGATATACATGACCAGGATCGTATGTCTGCATGGAGTTCCGAGGAGTATCGTGTCAGGTAGAGGAACACAGTTTACCTCGGAGTTTTGGAATCAGTTGCATGAAACTTTGGGTACGAGGCTGGAGTTCAAGATAGCTTTTCATCCGCAGATGAGATGGACAGAATCGAGAGAGTCAACCAGATTACGGAGGACATGTTGAGAGCTTGTGTGCTAGACTATGGGTCTAGCTGGGATGATAATTTGCCATACGCAGAGTTCTCATACAACAACAGTTATCAATCCGGTCTGAAGATGGCCCCTTTCAAGCTCTATCACGGAAGGAAGTGCAGAACACCATTGTTGTGGGATGGTGTTGGAGATCGATCACTTTTCGGTTCCGATCTTATCAGAGATTCCGAAGAGAAAGTCAAGCTGATTCGGGATAGACTCAAGATAGCACAGTCGAGACAGAAGAGCTATGCCGACAGTAAACGCAAGGAAGTAACTTACGAAGTGGGAGACCGAGCATATCTTCGTGTGTCTCCACTTCGTGGAATCAAGAGGTTTGGTGTCAAAGGAAAGTTAGCACCCCGATTCATTGGCCCCTACAAAATCCTCGAACGTCGTGGAGAAGTTGCTTACAAGTTGGAATTGCGGAAGGATTGTCCGGAGTTCATGATGTCTTCCATGTTTCTCGGTGAAGAAATGTCATGCCGACATGGCCGATATTCCGTTGAGAGACACAAGGCCCCTAGAGGCCATACAGCTTGACAAAGGATCCGACTTATAAGGAGAAACCCGTCCGAATTCTCGAGACTGCGACCGAGTCACTGCAAAGACGATCATCAAGTTTTGCAAGGTGCCGTGGAGTCATCACTCCGAGGAAGAAGCCACACGGGAGCGCCAAGAAGACCTTCTTCGAGACCACCGCACCTATTTGCTAGCCAACCCGAATCTCGAGGGCGAGATTCATCTTAAGGTGGGTAGGTTTGTAACATCCCAAATTTCCTATTTGGAATGTTTTACAATTATAGCTAAGCATCTATGCATTCTGTTTGAATTTGAGTGCCATTTGGAGTTTCAGAAGATTTTGAGTTTTTGGTATTTGAATTCAAACTTTGGCAAGTGGGAATCATTTCAAAAACTAAGCACGATAAATACTTGAGCAAAAGTATGAGAGGAGTAAACATGACACTCCAAAAATATCAGAGGAAAACAATGCCAAAAGTTTTGAATTCAAATTTGAATTTTATTTGAATTTGGAAAAAAATGATTTTTCATAAACTTTGGATTTTGCCCCTGAAAAAATGTTCAAATGATAGGGAATATTCCCCTGATCATTTTGATATATATATGTCTATATAAAATATTTATATTTTATATTTTATATCTCTGTTTTTATTTAAAAAAAATAAATAAGAAAAAAAGGAAAAAATACCCAGCGCCTACCAGCTAACTCGCCCAGCCACTGGTGACCCACCAGCGTGACCCAACCGAACCGCCCAAATTAACGGCCGAGCCAGCCAATGAGCCGACCACTTGGCCGAAAACTTCCCCGCGTCGGTCGACCGACCCAGCGCCCGCTCCCCGCCGTCGCCGACAGGTGGACCCCCACCCGTCGTCAACCCCTCGCCCATGCCACCTCGCCGCGCCGCCGCTCGCCGGATCCCGAAGGATCCGGGCTTCGATCCTCCGATTCACCCCTTGCGCAACCGGTCGCCCCGCCTATAAAACCCCTCCCGCACCCCATCCCCCTCGCCTCGCGGATCCCTCTCCCCCCCCTCACGCCGGAGCCCGAGCTCACCACCGCCGCCATTTGCCTCGCCGCCGTCGCCCTAGCCCACCCCGAGCTCCACCAACTCCACCAGACCCACCCCCGAGCCCGTCCGCACCCGCCGGAGCACTCCGCCGACCTCCCTGACGACCGGAGACGCCGGGACACTCGCCGCCCGAGCCGCCGCCGCCGTCGATCTCCGGTAAGCCGCCGGAACCCCAACCCGCCGTCCGATCTACTCCCTACGGTCGAGATTAGATCTCCCCCGAAGGGGTATGATAATTAGAATAAAACCGGTTCGGTCCGGTTAGTTCCGGTTTAATTTTAAGTTAGGGTTTTTATTTAGACCGGCCCGATTCGTTTAACCCTAGGGCCCGTTTAGTTATATTACGCACAGGGCGTTAGTTAGGCCCATTAGGCCATTTTTTCTTTTATTTTCGTTTTCTGTTTTAACAGAATAGTTTCAGATTTGAAAAATTCATATCTTTTAATCTACTTAATATTTTTAAGTGATTCTTTTTTTGTTAGTTTGAAAATTTCTTATAGTTTCTGTAGAATATATAATTAGCTATGTTAAAATTATTTAAAATTGCTTTATTTTAGATTTAGTCAGAATAGTAAATCTGCTATGAAATGAGTTAGGAAATTTATTATTTAATGATTCTTTTGTCCCAACTTTATTTTGACATTGCCTAACCGTAGGACTTAATTTTGGTATTTTAGGATTAATAAAAAAATTAGATTCTATCAGAATCTTGTTAATCCTAATTAATTAACTAGCTACTGTTTTCCTATTATTTTAATTAGCAAATAAATTTATTTTCACATGTGATTGATTATTCTAGGTTAGTTTCTGTCACTTTAGAGCATGAACTTTTATTTATAATAAATAAAACTTTTATTTTATTTTTCTTAATAGAAATTGAATTAGGCCTAATAGGAGTTTTATAATAGCTTTTAAATTGATTCCTTTTTGCTCCTAGTTGCTTAATGCATTCTTTTCTGTAAGTTAACAAAAACCCATGCTTAGGTTATGTTGAGAAATTTTTTTTATGTAAAACTATTTTTAGTTGTTGCTTGAAGTAGGAAAACTTTGAGTTGGATTTCTTCGAGTTTTCCTTTGGGTTTTGATTCGTTTGTTTTGTGTGTTTCATATTACTATGCTGTTATGTAAGTGGTCATATGCTATATGCTTATTGTGGTTATTGTTTGTCTCGGTAGAATTTCCGGAGTGCGAAGCTTGCTACCACGAGTCCCTAGCTTACGAAGATCGTCAGCAAGGCAAGTCATTGATCATGTTTTCTTTACAATACCTATGATTTTTATTGCATTAGAATTACCTCCCCACCATGCATGCGATGGGTGAAAGTTTGGAGTTATGTTCTTGAGTAGTATCATGAGGTAGGATGAACCAATTCCCCTTGTTACCATGACCCGGGACGAAGTAGTTTATTTTTGCTATGCTCGTAGACGGGGTTGGTTGAGTGAATTCATAAGGGAGAGGTGAGAGTCTTAAAGATGATGACAACCCCATGACCTCAAGATCAAGATGGACTTCGAAATTCACTACTGGAGTGGAGGATTTGACGGGCACCTGGAGAATCCGGTGGTTGGCGGGATGCATGGAGAAGCGCCATGACATCTTGCGGAAAGCTTCACCCAGCCACGAAGGGACGGATGGATACCCCATTGACCGGAAGCTTACATGCAGCCGCAAGCCATTATGGGCTCTGGCTTGGTCGACCCTAGGTGTGACTACGGCGGACGGTGCTACGAGATGTAGAAGAACGGTAGGATTGGATGGGCACGGCGGTGGCCCAAAGGAACTCTTAGGAAGACCCTGTTTACGTTCGTCCCGTCTTCAAACACTCTGAAGTGCGAAGACTTAAAAGGAGGGAACGATTCTTGCGGGTAAAGTGCGCAAACCTCTGCAGAGAAAAGATCTAATCGATTAGCCGTGTCCCCGGTTACGGACATTTGAGCCTCTAGAACTTGGAGTATTCGGAAATCTCAACACTAAAACTAATTAATTAATTTGAGGGGTTATGACTTAATAATTTGGGAACGAGATATTGGTTGGCGGAACCATCTCAATAACTACCAACAATTTTGTAGTAATTGCAATCAAGTCCTTGTAGTAGAGAAAAATTGGCTTTTCGCAAAATGATGAAACTTAGAGCCCCACAGCCAAAATGCATATAGTGTTAGAAATTTTATTATTGTTATTCTCTCTTCATGACTTGCCAACTTATTCAAAAAGCTGACCTACACGGCTGCAACGTCTTATGTTGCAGAGGTTTATTCCGATCAGGAGTGAGGCTACGCTCCGCGCTTGGCGATTGCCCTTTGGAGTCGGATGGACTCGCTATTCTTCTACGCTTCCACAGCTTTACTTAGTTTATTTCTCATGAGTTGGCCTTCGGCCGAATTTATTCTATTGTAATAAAGACTCGATATGAGAATTGTGTAATAAATTCAGGTGTGATTGAACTTTGTTTATTTCATCAATGTACTGTGAGTGCCAGCATGATCTTGGGATGGTACAGACACAGAGACTTGACCGATTTTGGGTCAGGTCGCTACAGGTCAACTGCTATCCATTCTCCGGATATAACATGTCCAAGAAATCCAACTTCCTTTAGCCAAAACTCACATTTGCTGAACTTGGCATATCACTGATGTTCCCTTAGTTTCTCCAAAACCAATCGCAAATGTTCCTTATGTTCCTCTTCATTCTTGAGAAAATCAAAATATCATCTATGAACACCACGATTTAACTTATCCAAAAACTCCATAAACACTTTGTTCATTAGGTTCATGAAATAGGCAAAGCGTTAGTCAGTCCAAATGACATAACGGTGTACTCATATAGTCCATATCTCGTGGTAAATGCTGTCTTAGGTATGTCCCGCTCTCGAATCTTCAATCGATGGTACCACGATCGCAAATCGATCTTGGAAAACACTTTAGCTCCTTGCAAACGATCAAACAGATCATTTATCATTGGTAGTGGGTACTTGTTCTTGATTGTTACTGCATTCAATCCACGATAATCAACAACCATCCTTAACGATCCATCCTTCTTCTCCACTAACAAGACGGGTGATCCCCAAGGTGAAGAACTTGGGCGATATATAGCCTTTATCCAATAGCTCCTTAATCTGTTTCTTGATTTCCGCCAAATCCTGTGCGGGCATCTGTATGGTCGCTTTGATATTGGGCACATGCACTGCAAAAGCTCAATCAAAACTCAATGTCTCTATCCGGTGGCATTCACGGCAACTCCTCAGAAATACATCAGGAAATCCTTCACCACTGGTACCTCTTCTGCACAACTCACGATAAGGAATTTACTTGTGCTCTCCTCGGCTCATGCCGTGATACATACTTGATTCTCCTCCCTTCTGGGGTGGTGAGCAAAATTGACTTAGTGGCGCAATCTATGTTTCCTCCATACTTTGATAACCAATCCATGCCTAATATCACATCCAATCCTTGGGATTCCAGAACTATTAGGTCCGAGGGAAAAACATAGTGTCCAATCCTTAATGGCAGTCGATCACACCATATACTAGCCATGTATTCTGCTCCAGGTGAGGTTACTAGCATGGGTGACCTAAGGGCTTGGGTTGGTAATTTGTACTTATCCACAAATCTCCTTGATATGTATGAATGCGATGCACCAAAGATCGAAAAAGAACAAGCTGCAGTAAATGACTTAACCAAAAACTTACCGACATCTTGCATCGGGTTTATCTTCAACCTCCTCCACATCAATGTGGTTCACCTGTCCCCTGTTGAAAGGGTTGGGCTTCTTTCCAGAGCTTCCATTGCCATTTCCATTCTGGCCTTCTGGACATTCGTTTGCGTAATGCCCAGTCTTGCGGCACTTAAAGCAAGTGATGTGGCTCAGGTCTACCTTGGTTGGTGTCGACGGGTTGGTGCGGTTCTGTCCATTGCTTCCTCCATTCCCGTTCCCATTCTTGGTGCCATTATGGTTGTGCGAATTACCTCCTCCATGGGTATGCTGAAATTGAACTCCCTGTTTAGGGGTATAACGGGCTTCACTGAGCTCGAGTTATACTTCCAATGCCCATACTTCCTCTTACGATTCTCAATTTGTCTGCTTTCCTTCAATCATGAGGGCACGGTCTACCAACTCCTGGTAGTTATTGAAACTTGCTACCATCAACTGCATGCTTAACTCATCATTCAGTCCTTCCGAAACTTCTCCCGATTAGCTGCATCTGTAGCAACGCTATCCGGGGCATAACGTGCTAACTTACTAAAATCATCCACATAATCGCCAACAGTTCTTCCTCCTTGGCGTAAGTTGCGAAACTCACGCTTCTTCATGGCCATAGCTCCTGCCGAGACATGGGCAGTATGGAAAGCTTGGCAAACCGATCCCATGTGACAAGATTCACAGTGGTAAGTGGCTGTAAAATTCTCCCACCATCTTTGCTGGGTCCTTCAAGTTGGTGTGCAGCAAACTTCACCTTCTCTCCATCTGTACATCCTGCAGTGGTCAACTCCCTTCCTACCTTACGGAGCCAATCATCTGCTACTATCGGCTCGGTGCTACTGGAAAACACCGGCGGATTCAGCCTTAAGAAACGTGTTAAGTGATCCGCAGGTGGTGGTGGTGGCGGTGGGTTGTTGTTGTTGTTGCCTTGATTCTGTACCAATGTTTGGATCAAAGTGTTATGCTGCTGGATCAACTGGGTGATCTCTTGCGGGAAAACAAATCCGGGGTCGCGTCTCGGAGGCATCTGATAGGTTTAGGAAAGACGAGAAATTAAGAATAGAATGGGGTCTAAGGAGAAACACTACCAAAATGTATATGAGCAAATGCACACAAAATCACTTCATTCAATTCAAACAAAGGGCTACAACGATCTAACTATCGCAAAAGTGCGTGAACAAAATGTTACATGGAGGGAATACTACTAATATGTGGGGGTCATGTACTAATTTGAACCGGTGGAAGACTCCATGATGTCTGCTCCTCCTTCATCTTCAAAGTCGGGTTCACTTGGATCCAAATCGGTGTCGTCGATGTTGATGTAGTCGCTCGGGCAGTCAACGTACTTGTCTTCATTCTTGAGCGCCAATTTTTTTCTTGAGTTCTTCAATTTCGTACTTAAGATCGTTATCGTGTCTTGCTAAAGCTACGATCTCGTCCATGTAGTCCTTACGTGTAGACTTTAGTTCTTCTTCAAGTTTGATGATCCTTCCCTTCGCATCCTTCAATTCAATCATATCATTGCACATCTGGTTCTCCTGGCGTCGAATGTGCTGGTTTAACTCCTGGATAAAAGCTGCAATGGATCTATCCTTCTTAGTGCTGACTATCTCCCATTGTTCATCTCGGCGTCCACAAATCTGGTAGATAGTGTCCTTGAGGTCTTCTTGATAAACTTCTCCAATACGTCCCATGGTGATATGAGCTGCCATGCTCTTTCCCAGACTCGAGTTGGTGCAATCGAAAACTTGTCTATAGGATTGGTGATTGGGGCGAACGTCCTTCCGGAACATGAGCTTGGATCTTCAGCGCTCCTCTTGAGCAGAGTGGCGTTGAATGTCCCGGTGAAGCTTGGTAGTCCAATGTTCTGGTACTTGGTGACTTCCTTCAAGTGAAATCCAAAAGGTGTGCCTTCATCCGGTTGGGTGTACTTGATCTTTGCGTCCTTCATCCTAAAAGAGTAGAAAAGATGAGGAGTTAGAAAATGAGAAGAGAGTAGTGATCTATGGCTTTAACTTAGTGGTTGTGTCCTACAGTCAATGTGTGCTCTGATACCATCTCTATAGCGACCCGACCCGAATGGATCAAGTCTCTGTGCTCAGGTGTCATCCTGGATCAAGAATGCCGACACCACACAAGATTTGAAGGATTTATAACAGAGTAGCAATCACACACTTATTACATCGTTGTCCAAAAGAGGACTTATTACAAATAAATATGGCTTAAGGCCATCTAATAACGATAACAATGGAAGACTTGGAAGATAAGTGAGTCCATCAACTCCATCGGCATCATCGAGTATAGAACCACGACCTAAACACCTTACTCGTCGTTCAAAAAGTCTGCAACATGAACGCGTTGCAGCCAAAACGGGTCGACACATGGAATATGCCGCAAAGTAACACATAGAGAGTAATGAAAGAATAAGCCTATACTACATGCATATATGGCTGGTGGAAAAGCTCTCTGATTACAGTTTTGCATAAAGCTAGTTTTCCCTCTCGCAAAGGAATAAATTTGTTTAACTATCATGGTGGTTGTTAAACATTGAGAATGGTTGACAGCATCCTCAATCCCAATTAAAAGTACTCATTAAAAACCCAACAATATTAATTAGAGTAACATGTTGAGATTCACATGATATTCAAGTACTAGATACTCAAGATGTCCATAACCGGGGACACGGCTAATCATGATTAGTTTATACACTCTGCAGAGGTTTGCACTTTTCCCCACAAGACTCGGTGCGCCTCCGCTTGGTTCTCGTGACTACATGGTGTTTGAGAGACGGATGATCGAGACACGATCTTCGTAAGCACTAGCACCTTACATGTGGGTAGACCGTACCAACCTACATCCCCTACATCAGCTAGCCTACCCGTAAGAGTTCGCACAACTTAGTCAACTATGCCAGAGCCCATAATGGCTTGTGGCTGCACACGGAAGTTTCTAGTTTGAATAATCTTATGATCCCTTAGAGCACAGGTGGCGGTCCGAAGAAATACAGGCAAGTCCTGATAGAAACGAGGTGCCTCAATCCACCCAGATGTGTGTTTAAGTTGCCACCTTAAATAAACCAATAATTAACAATCTCACATCTGTCATGGATATTCACTCACCCAATCCACGTCTACTAGCATAGCATGGCATAATAAGCAAACGAGAAGTAACTCCCAAAGGTTTCATAAGTAAAAGCAGTAATAGGTACTACCTCAATCTACTTCCCAAAACCCACAATTTAATTAGATCCTAATCATGCAAGTGTTTGAGGAATAGATCTAATGCATAAAAACTGGGTATGAGAAAGTATGATCAAAGTGTTACTTGCCTTGTCGACGATCCATGAAACCTAGAGATTCGAAATAACAAGCGGCGCACTCCGGGTGATCTATCGCAGACAAACAACAAGCATACAATAAGTACTCATCTAATGCACAGGTAAATCTCGAATAAAAGATTTAACCAGAAATTTCAACTTACGAACCCTGGCTGCAAAAGAATCGAATCAAATAAAGCAACGAAAGTCAAACGTCGAAAGAAAACAACTCGGTTCTAGCAATTTGAAACTAGGTCAAATTTTACAGTAGCAAAACTTTGTTTAAGTGGATTAGTCAGAACGGCGGTTTCAGAAGCGAAACTCCAGGCGCTTGAATCACCTGATTCCGATAAACGAGCTAGAAAATAAACTAGAACGAATATTGGATCTGAAATCGAGATCAGAAAATAACGGATTAAATCCGTTTAAAATAAAAACGACGAACGGTTAAATGAACGGACGTTCGTTAATGTAAACTAACCGGTGAACACATTCGTTAAAACGAGCGGATCGGTGAACGTTCACTAATTAGCTAAACCGAAAAAATAAACCGATCTAGGGTTTTAAAAACCGAACAACGAAAAAAAACGAGCGGTTTTTATAAAAAAGACCGAACTGGGGAGGGTGACGCGCTGCTATACCTCCGGCGAGGTCGCCGGGCGTGGCGGACGGGCTCCTGGGTCGGCGAGGGCTCGGCGGGCTCGGCGGGGTGAGGCGAGGCGTCGGGCGGCGCAAGACGGCTAGGGCGCGGCGGGCGGCGGCGGGCGGGCGGGCGACTCGGGCGCCGGGTGAGTCGAGGGCGGCGGGGCGGGCGGGTTTTAAGGAGGGGGTGTCGCCTTGGGGAGGGGCCACGCGCAAGGGCGGCGCCCCGAGCCGAACTCGGGCGGGCGGGCAGGTGTCTCCAAGGGAGGCGGCGTGGCCGGGTGGGCCTTTGGGCCCAGCCAAGGCGCCGGATTTAAAAAAAACAAATATAAGCGTCTGAAAACAAATAAAAATATAATCTAATGAACTCCAAAATTTACAAAGTAAATTTTCCCCGACTCCTAAAAATGAGTCGAACAAAATGAACTTTAACTCGGGGCCTAAAATGCATTTTTTTTGAAAACACACATTTTTCCCTAAGGCAAATAAAAGTGAAAACTCCTCAATAAATCTTATTTGATTTTTTTATTAAATCTTCATTATTTCTTTTCTTTTGGAAAGTCATTTTATTCCCTCTCTCATAATTTTGATAGTAGAAATAATTGAAGATAAAATAAATAAAATCAAATGATCCTATTTTCAAAATTTGAGAAAACTCAAATATGCAAATAATGAAATCTCCAACTCTCTCCAAGGGGTCCTTGAGTTGCGTGAAATTTCTAGGATCAACAAAATGCAAGAAAATATGATATGCATGATGACTTAATGTATAACATTCCAAATTGAAAATTTGGGATGTTACATTGTATTTGTTCCACATCATAGTAATTTATATATACCATTAGCTAAGAAGCCAAGGTTTCATCATCATTAAACATGCATGAAAAGGGAAGGTGTGGAGCCTTCATCCTAGAGCAACAAATATAATCATATCTCAAGCATAGTTCCCGAGCATACCACTTCAATATATAAATTTGATCCACAATAGTTTCCCTTTTTGAGTCAAGCGATAATCCCTAAAGTATTCACATTGATCCAACGTTACTCCCATTATAAAGTTGAATGGGGTTTCTTCTGGATTATCAAAGTAATACATAATATCTTTCACATAATGAGCATCGAGGGTTTTAGGAGGTTCCCCATCTCCATGAGTAGCAAGTAAACCTAATTTTTTGGTATTTCGTGTTCTATATCCATTACTAAAGATAGATAACAACTTAGAACATCAAATAAAAATTACTTAGTGATAAAGCAAAACAAGCACACATGAGAATATTTACCCCACGCTATTGCTCCCCGGCAACGGCGCCAGAAAAAGGTCTTGATAACCCACAAGTATAGGAGATCAATTGTAGCCTCTTTCGATAAGTAAGAGTGTCGAACCCAACGAGGAGCTAAAGGTAGAACAAATATTCCCTCAAGTTCTATCGACCACCGATACAACTCTACGCACGCTTAACGTTCACTTTACCTAGAACAAGTATGAAACTAGAAGTACTTTGTAGGTGTTGTTGGATAGGTTTGCAAGATAATAAAGAGCACGTAAATAAAAACTAGGGGCTGTTTTAGGTAAATAAGCAATAAAGTTAGTATAGCGAGTGTGAAAAAGTGGTGGTAGGAGTTGCGAAATTGTCCCTAAGCAATTGACTACTTTACTAGACCGATAGCAAGTTATATGTGGGAGAGGCCACTGCTAGCATGTCATCCCTGACTTGGAATTCTATGCACTTATGATTGGAACTATTAGCAAGCATCCACAGCTACTAACGTTCATTAAGGTAAAACCCAACCATAGCATTAAGATATATTGGTCCCCCTTCAATCCCATATGCATCAATTTCTATGCTAGGTCGAAGCTTACATCACTCTTGCCCTCCAATACATAGTCCTATCAACATACAACTAACCCTATGGTGTGATCCTTGTGGCAGCTCATATGATGGGCACCAAAGGAAACAACATAACCACAAGCAAATTAAACCAATCATAGAAATTCACCAATTACTGATAGGACAACGAAAATCTACTCAGACATCATAGGATGGCAACACATCATTGGATAATAATATGAAGCATAAAGCACCATGTTGAATTAGAGGGTACAACGGGTTACGGGAGAGTGGACCTCTGTAGATAGATGGGGGAAGGTGATGAAGATGTTGGTGAAGTTACGAAGGTGTTGGTCTAGATTGCGGTGACGATGATGGCCCCGGCGGCGTTCCAACGCCACCGGGAGAGAGGGGGAGAGAGCCCACCTTCTTCTTCTTCTTCTTCCTTGACCTTCTCCCTAGATGGGAGAAGGGTTTCCCCTCTGATCCTTGGCTTCCATGGCATGGGAGGGGAGAGAGCCCCTCCAAGATTGGATCCGTCTCTCTGTCTCTCTCTGTTTCTGCGTTCTCAATTCTGGCCTTTCACTGTTTCTTATATTCCCGGAGATCCGTAACTCCGATTGGGCTGAAATTTTGACACGATTTTTATCCGGATATTGGCTTTCTTGGGCGAAAGAAGGGAACCAACTGCCTTACAGGGTGACCACAAGGGTCAGGGGCGCGCCCACCCCCCTGGGGCGCGCCCCATGCCTCGTGGCCCCCTCGGGCATCGTCTTGCGTTGATTCTTGTTCCCAAAAATCACATATATTCCAAAAAAATCTCCGTCAGTTTTTATCCCGTTTGGACTCCGTTTGATATGGATTTTCTACGAAACAAAAAACATGCAACTAACAGGAACTGGTACTGGGCACTGGATCATTATATTAGTCCCGAAAATAGTATAAAATGTTGCCAAAAGTATGTAAAAGTTGTAGAATATTGGCATGGAACAATCAAAAATTATAGATACGACGGAGACGTATCATTGTCGCCAACCTTGAGGTATTTACTTCCCTAAGGATCTTCGGATGTTGATGGCTCGTCCTCGGCAACCACCTTGCCGGTAATTGATGACCTTGTGGCCGGGATAGCGCCAAGTGCTCCTGCGGCAGGAATGTTGTCAGTTGGTCCACTAGTCTTGTTGCCAGCCTCCTCAACAGTCTTCTTGGCGTCCTCTTCTTGTGCAGCCCTAGCGGCCTCATCAGTAGCAATCCCGTCGGCCTCAGTAGCGGCGTCCTTAGCGATCCCTGCAACATCAACATTGACATTCATATCTTTGGCTGGGGGTGGATCTGAAGATGGAGGATAAAAGCAAATCAAATTCAAGACCAAGTTCAAGAAAACAAAAAACAATGAAGGAAAGACAAATGCTCAAAAGCAAGTGGATTACCTATGTGGGTTTGTTGAGGAGGAACTTCTCCTCCGACAACGTCAGTTGCCGTCGTGTGGCTACCGAAATCCTTGCTTGCCGACTCCTCAACGCAGACGAGCACATCGGTGGAGGCCCTTGCGGAGAGCCATCTCCGGGCAGTGTAGTTGACGAGGATGGCACATCAAGATTTGCCTCTGGCTGATCTTCTTGGCACCGCTCTTCTACGACAAGCTCATTGATGTTAGCAGTGAAGATCTCCACACCAACACTCGCCAGCGGGAAATGAGTGATGAACTCACGCTTGGGGTTATGCTGAGGGTTGCGTCGAGGGATGGGTTCTGGGCTGATGGCGATGGTCTCTAGATCAGCCATAGTGCTTGCCAGTGGGTCGTCACCTGTCGAGGTCTTCGCTCTCTTCGCATGACTCTGCGCCAACGTTCTCGCATCTCTGCAGAAAATGAAACAAGATAAGACAAAGCAAGTCAGATTAATAAATAAAGAAATTAAAGATTGAAGGACGTGACACGAGTTCTTACTCTTCCTCTGCTTTGCCTTCACTGAAAGAAAAAAATGTTGAAGTCGACATCTGATCCAGTGTTGGTGCTGGGAGGTGGGGTAGGAGTCCTCGCACGCTTGGCTGTAGCAGCAGCGGCAGGTCGAGATGACCCTGCTGTTCCAGCTACCGACGCGGCTATGCATGATGCCCCGTCGACCCAGTCGTCGACGCGGTGGTGCGTCTTGTATGTCGCGTAGGTTGTTGTAGGGCTCCTTGCCGCTACATGGCCTTTGCCGGCCGGCCTCTTGCACTCCAAAAAAATACACATCCATGACATTTTGTCCCGAATGAATTTTTTTCTGTCATGGTTATGACACTTCTATGACGATAATTATGACAAAAACACGTATCATCATCGATGTGGCGGGCTCATACTTCTATGACAAAAAATCATAACAGAAAATGGGCTTTTCGTCCTGGGCGGGCCGGGGACGCACCTGCATGACATTCTTTGGGCCATCCATGACATAAAAAATCATGGTAGAAGTGAGGGCGAGGAAATTTTCGTGGAGTTCCCGATTACGGTGGGTGGTTGGGCCGACCGATGCAGTGTGGCTTGCAGGTTCTCTCTCATACGTGAGCATGGTGCGAGACGTGTTCGCTATAACTGAACCCGAGCGATCGATCAATCCCCCTACGTACTCAAGCCGATCAATCCCTTCGCTGCTAACTGAACCTGAGGGATTCCTTCGCTGGTGCTGCTAACTAAACCCGAGCGATCAATCGCTGCTACTGCTTACTGAAGCCGATCGAGTCCCCTTGCGAGACGTAGCCACCCGGTGTGTTGGGTTGCCTCTGGATGAACAGTGCCTGTTGCTGCCGCGTGCACGATACGTAGAACGAGTCAAGACGTGGTGAGCCGACCTAGCCGGTTGGCTGGCTGTGGATGAACAGTTCCCGGTGGGGGTTGGATATGAACAGGACCCCGGCTGTGTGTAGGCGGTTGCCACTGGATGAACAGGACCCGTGGTAGTAGGCGGTTGCCGCTGGATGAATAGGACCCCGAGGAGGCCGCCACACACCCAGCCGGTTGGGGTGGATGAATAGGAGCCCCATGGCGGCTGGAGGAAGTCGACTATGGATGAACACTAGCCCGTGGAGGCTGGAGCGAGGCAGTAGATGGTTGATGAACAGTAGACCGTGGAGTCCTGTTTTGTGGTACGCCACACCCCTCCCGATGAAGAGGACCCCGTTTCGACCGTAGGCACTCCAACAGAAGTCCGTTTCCTCTGTTTTGCGGTATGCCACACCCCTCCCAACGAACAGGACCCCGTTTCAACCATAGCGCTCGAACAGAAGTCAGCTTCCTCCATTTTGCGGTACGCTAGACCCCTCCCGATCAACAGGATCTCGTTTCGACCATAGGCGGTCGAACAGAAGGCGGTTTCCTCCGTTCTACAGTATACCATGCCCCGTTTCCACCGTTCCTCCAAGCCGGTTGGCTCCCGATGAATAGGACGCATTCCGTTGCCTCCTGATGAACATGACGCAGTTTCTCCGTTCTGACCCAGCCGGTTGGCTTTCGATGAACAGGATGCAGTTGCTGCCATCCATTGCCTCTCCATGTACAGAAGCCCTGGTCGTATGTATGCGTGAGTTGGCGTTCGAGACCCCGCCCATATATACTTACGTGGCCATATTTTTTGGCATGTGGCTGTACGTACGTGTACATGGTTTAGAAGGCACTGCCTGAACTGCTATGCCGAGGGCTCTACTACTACAGGTGACACTGCTTGCTCGGCCACGATTCATTGTTGCAGAGAGACCGATCGACCAGTATGTATGTACAAGTTCGCGACCAGATAGACAATGCTACGTACTCTTCGACCGGGTGGGTCCCAGCTATCAGGGAGGATAAGGGCGCACTTCCTTGCGTGCGCAGATATAGCTAGTGGGTCCTAGCTGTCAGGGGGAGGAATCATTTTTATTTTGCGAGTAATAAGGAGGAACTTCCTTATGTTCGAAGATGTAGCTGGTGGGTTCAGCTGTCAGCCTCACCGCCAAAAGTCCTCTTCCGATGGTTGTCGTTAGTTGACCTCGATGACCACGCCACACCGAGAGCGTCAAGGCGGTGGACGACGGTGATGCCTAGGAAGGGAATGACACGGAGCCAGAGAAGACGAGGCAGGTGGATACCCATGCGGAGGCAGTACGAGGGTTCACTGGTTCAGCTACGGAGTAAGGCTGTCGTCGTCGGAGAATAACAGGGGGTGTGGGTTAGTAGAGGGATGGCCTGGCGAATGGTAGTATGGTCGGGCGGTGAGGTCTGCGCAGAAGCACAACTGGCCACGAGAGGCTGGATCAGGCGGTACGGGCGGGCGCTGGTTTGGGCGGCCGGAGCAAGAAGCCTAGAGGTTGAAGGCGCAACATGGCCGTTGGGTTAACATCCAACGTTCACTACAGCTAGAATCATTTTGACTAAGTTGACAAAGCCCTGCGTACGCGTTAACTTAGTAGGCCCACAAGTCAGCCTACAAATCTGATGGGTCCCAGCTAGCAGGGGGTATCCTTTTTTTGCTCGTAATAAGGTGGCACTTCCTTGGGTGCGAAGATGTTTTCTAGGTTTTTTCAATTTATTATTTTTCGAGTTAGAATAAAAAGATAACAATGTAACATCTTTGGTACAATCTATATTTTCGCAAAATGGATCATAATAAAGCTGGTGGGTCCCAACTGTCAGGGAGAGGTACCTTTTTTTCGCGTAATAAAGGAAGCACTTCATTCCATGCAGAGATGTAGGTGGTGGGTCAAACCTGTTACGGGGAGAAATAATTTGTTTTCGCATAATAAGGAAGCACTTGCTTGCGTGCGACTGATACGTCTCCAACGTATTTATATTTTTTGATTGTTCCATGCTATTGTATTATTTGTTTTGGATGTTTTATATGCATTAATATGCTATTTTATATTATTTTTTGGACTAACCTATTAACATAGAGCCTAGTGCCAGTTTATGTTTTTCCTTGTTTTTGAGTTTTACAGAAAAGGAATACCAAACGGAGTCCAAAAGGAATAAAACTTTGAGATGATTTTTCTTGGACCATAAGACACCTACGTAACTTGGAGAGAGGGCCAGAAGGTACCCGAGGAGGCCACAAGCATGCCAGGCGCGCCCTAGGGGGGCACCCAGAGGGCTTGTGGGCTCCTCGGAGGTCTCCCAACCCCAATCTTTGCAGTATAAATTATCAAATATTCCCCAACACCAGAAGTGTCCACAAAAGTACTTTTCCGCCGCCGCAAGACTCTGTTCCCGTGAGATCCCATATTGGGGCCTTTCCGGTGATCTGCCGGAGGGGGATTTGATCATGGAGGGCATCTACATCAACCTTGCTGCCCTTCGGATGATGTGTGAGTAGTTTACCACAGACCTACGGGTCCATAGCTAGTAGCTAGATGGCTTCTTCTCTCTCTTTGATCTTCAATACAATGTTCTCCTCGATGTTCTTGGAGATCTATTCGATGTAATACTTTCTTGCGGCGTGTTTGTTGAGATCCGATGAATTGTGGATTTCTGATCAGATTATCTATGAATATTATTTGAGTCTTCTTTGAACTCTTCTATGCATGATTAAGATATCTTTGTATTTCTCTTCAAACTATCGGTTTGGTTTGGCCAACTAGATTGGTTTTTCTTGCAATGGGAGAGGTGCTTAGTTTTGGGTTCAATCTTGCGGTGCCCTCACCCAGTGACATAGTAGGGGTAGCGAGGCATGTATTGTATTGTTGCCATCGAGGATAAAAATATGGGATTTTCATCATATTTCTTGAGTTTATCCCTACACATCATGTCATCTTGCTTAAGGCATTACTTCGTTCTTATGAACTTAATACTCTATATGCATGCTGGATAGCGGTCAATGTGTGGAGTAATAGTAGTAGATGCGGGCAGGAGTCGGTCTGCTTGTCACGGATGTGATGCCTATATTCATGATCATTGCCTTAGATATCGTCATAACTTTGCGCTTTTCTATCAATGGCTCAACGGTAATTTGTTCACCCACCGTATGCTATCTTCAAGAGAGAAGCCTCTAGTAAAACCTATGGCCCCCGAGTCTATTTTCCATCATATATTTTCAGATCTATAAACCAAAAAACCCAAAAATACCTTGCTGTAATTTATTTATATTTACTTTAGTTTGCTCTTTTATTTATCTTTTATACCTATCTCTATTAGATCTCACTCTTGTTCGAGACCGTGAAGGGATTGACAACCCATTTTTTGTGTTGAGTGCAAGTGTTTGTTAGTTTGTGCAGGTGCATAGATTGAAGACTTGCTTGTGCCTCCTACTGGATTGATACCTTGGTTCTTAAGTGAGGGAAATACTTATCTCTGCTTTGCTGCATCACCCTTTCCTCTCCAAGGAAAAAAAATCAACACAAGCTCAAGAAGTGGCAAGAAGAATTTCGGGCACCGTTGCTGGGGAGGTTCTACATCAAGCCTACCAAGTACCCAGCATAAACTTTCATCTCTTGCATTACAGTATTTGCCATTTGCCTCTCATTTTCCTCTCCCCCACTTCTAAAACGTTTTCAGTAAAACACAAAAATATTTGCCTTTTTATTCACCCTTCTTTTGCTCGATCCTTTTTGTTTGCTTGAACTCATCATCATGAGTGACTTCGATATGGCCTAACTCCTAAAATTGGACGATCCGACAATCTGGATGCTAAAACTTTTGTTTAGGGGCAAGGGAACATTATTGAAAAGAACATATCCAAGAATTCTTCAATTGTGTCGGCAACTTGCCTTTTGATGATGCTCCTATACTTAAAAGAACTAAGACTTATGCAGAGGCTATTTCAGCACTAGTTCTGAAATTTGAAAATAGATTATATGTACTCATCCTGAAAGTGCTAGTGATCGACTAGAGGGGGTGAATAGGCAATTTTTACGAAAGTCTTCAAAACACGAGGTCTTTGAAGACAAAAAATCAATATGAACCTATATGATATGCAGCGGAAGATGAACTACACTAGACATGCCATAGTCAAGTAAGCAATTCAATAAACACACGAAGACTAATAGCAGCTAGGTAGTACAGATGGAAATGAAAGACAGTATGAAGCCAAATAGTAATAGTCTTCGCACAATGAAGTCAAATAGATCAGGCAGGCAAGCAATGACTTCACGAAGACAAACTAAAATGGAAAGGAAGTAGGGGATAGAACCAGTAGCTTGGTGAAGACAAGGATTTGGAAGACCAGTTCCAGTTGCTGTGAGAATTGTACGTCTGGTTAGGGAGGCTGAGATTGAACTCAGAAGACTGTGTCTTCACCTTATTACCCTTGAGCTAAGGACACCCAGTCCTCGCCCAATCACTCTGGTAAGTCTTCAAGGTAGACTTCCAAACCTTCACATACTCTGCTCATTGGCGATCCACAATGACTCTTGGATCCTCAGAACGTGACGCCTAACCAGCTAGAGGATGCACAGTCCTCAAGTGTAACAAGTCTTCAGGTCACGCGGACAGAAAGACTTCAGTGATGCCTAACACTCTTTGGCTCTGGGTGTTTTGGGCTTTGTCCTCGCAAGGATCTGTCTCTCTCACTCTCTCTCTCTCAAAGGCTTCAGATGTGGGTGACACGTCTCCGTCGTATATATAATTTTTGGTTGTTCCATGCCAATATTCTACAACTTTTATATACTTTTGGCAACTTTTTATACTATTTTTCGGAATAACATATTGATCCAGTGCCCAGTGCTAGTTCCTATTTGTTGCATGTTTTTTGTTTCGCAGAAAATCCATATCAAACGGAGTCCAAATGGGATAAAAACTGATGGAGATTATTTTTGGAATATATGTGAATTTTGGGAAGTGGAATCAACACAAGACGATGCCCGAGGGTCCCACAAGGGTAAGGGGCACGCCCCAGGGGGTCAAGCATGCTCTGGGACCTCATGGCCACTCCGTAAAGAGGTTGGTGCCCTTCTTTCACCGCAAGAAAGCCAACATCCGGATAAAAATCGTGTCCAAATTTCAGCCCAATCGGAGTTACGAATCTCCGGGAATATAAGAAACGGTGAAAGGGCAGAATCAGAGAACGTAGAAACAGAAGGAAACAGAGAGAGAGATCCAATCTCAGAGTAGCTCTTGCCCCTTGCTGCCATGGAGACCATGGACCAGAGGGGAAACCCTTCTCCCATCTTGGGGGAAGGTCAAGGAAGAAGAAGAAGAAGAAGAAGAAGAAGAAGAAGAAGAAGAAGAAGAAGAAGAAGAAGAAGAAGAAGAAGAAGAAGAAGAAGAAGAAGAAGAAGAAGAAGAAGAAGAAGAAGAAGAAGAAGAAGAAGAAGAAGAAGAAGAAGAAGAAGAAGAAGAAGAAGAAGAAGAAGAAGAAGAAGAAGAAGAAGAAGAAGAAGAAGAAGAAGAAGAAGAAGAAGAAGAAGAAGAAGAAGAAGAAGAAGAAGAAGAAGAAGAAGAAGAAGAAGAAGAAGAAGAAGAAGAAGAAGAAGAAGAAGAAGAAGAAGAAGAAGAAGAAGAAGAAGAAGAAGAAGAAGAAGAAGAAGAAGAAGAAGAAGAAGAAGAAGAAGAAGAAGAAGAAGAAGAAGAAGAAGAAGAAGAAGAAGAAGAAGAAGAAGAAGAAGAAGAAGAAGAAGAAGAAGAAGAAGAAGAAGAAGAAGAAGAAGAAGAAGAAGAAGAAGAAGAAGAAGAAGAAGAAGAAGAAGAAGAAGAAGAAGAAGAAGAAGAAGAAGAAGAAGAAGAAGAAGAAGAAGAAGAAGAAGAAGAAGAAGAAGAAGAAGAAGAAGAAGAAGAAGAAGAAGAAGAAGAAGAAGAAGAAGAAGAAGAAGAAGAAGAAGAAGAAGAAGAAGAAGAAGAAGAAGAAGAAGAAGAAGAAGAAGAAGAAGAAGAAGAAGAAGAAGAAGAAGAAGAAGAAGAAGAAGAAGAAGAAGAAGAAGAAGAAGAAGAAGAAGAAGAAGAAGAAGAAGAAGAAGAAGAAGAAGAAGAAGAAGAAGAAGAAGAAGAAGAAGAAGAAGAAGAAGAAGAAGAAGAAGAAGAAGAAGAAGAAGAAGAAGAAGAAGAAGAAGAAGAAGAAGAAGAAGAAGAAGAAGAAGAAGAAGAAGAAGAAGAAGAAGAAGAAGAAGAAGAAGAAGAAGAAGAAGAAGAAGAAGAAGAAGAAGAAGAAGAAGAAGAAGAAGAAGAAGAAGAAGAAGAAGAAGAAGAAGAAGGGGGCCCTCTCCCCTCTCTCCCGGTGGCGCCGGAACGCCGCCGGGGCCATCATCATGTGACGGCGATCTACACCAACACCTCCGTCATCTTCACCAACATCTTCATCACCTCCCCCCATCTATCTACAGCGGTCCACTCTCCCGCAACCCACTGTACCCTCTACTTGAACATGGTGCTTTATGCTTCATATTATTATCCAATGATGTGTTGCCATCCTATGATGTCTGAGTGGATTTTCGTTGTCCTATCGGTAATTGGTGAATTGCTATGATTGGTTTAATTTGCTTGTGGTTATGTTGTTGTCCTTTGGTGCCCATCATGTGAGCGCGCGCGTGGATCACACCATAGGGTTAGTTGTATGTTGATAGGACTATGTATTGGAGGGCAAGATTGACATAAGCTTCAACCTAGCATAGAAATTGATGCATACTGGATTGAAGGGGGACCAATCTATCTTAATGCTATGGTTGGGTTTTACCTTAATGAACGTTAGTAGTTGCGGATGCTTGCTAATAGTTCCAATCATAAGTGCATAGAATTCCAAGTCAGGGATGACATGCTAGCAGTGGCCTCTCCCACATAAAACTTGCTATCGGTCTAGTAAAGTAGTCAATTGCTTAGGGACAATTTCACAACTCCTACACCACTTTTCCACACTCGCTATACTAACTTTATTGTGTTTTTATCTAAACAGCCCCTAGTTTTTATTTACGTGCTCTTCATATTCTTGCAAACCTATCCAATAACACTTACAAAGTACTTTTAGTTTCATACTTGTTTTAGGTAAAGCGAACATTAAGCGTGCGTAGAGTTGTATCAATGGTCGATAGAACTTGAGGGAATATTTGTTCTACCTTTAGCTCCTCATTGGGTTCGACACTCTTACTTATCGAAAGAGGCTACAATTGATCCCATATATTTGTGGGTTATCAAGAACTTTTTCTAGCGCCGTTGGCGTGGAGTTATAGCGTGGGGTGAATATTCTCGTGTGTGCTTGTTTGCTTTATCACTAAGTAATTTTTATTTGCTGTTCTAAGTTGTTCTCTATCTTTAGTTATGGATATGGAACACGAAATACCAAAAAAAATTAGGTTTACTTGCTACTCATGGAGATGGGGAACCTCCTAAAACCCTCGATGCTCATTATGTGAAAGATATTATGCAGTACTTTAATAATCCTGATGAAACCCCATTCAATTATATAATGGGAGAAACATTGGATCAACGTGAATACTTTAGGGATTATCGCCTGACTCAAAAAGGGAAACTATTATGGTATCAAATTCGTATGTTGCATTGGTATGCTCGACAACTATGCTTGAGATATGATTATACTTGTTGCTCTAGGGTGAAGGCTCCACACCTTCCCTTTTCATGCAAATTTAATGATTATAAAACCTTGGCTTCTTATGCTAATGGTATATATGATTACTATGATGTGGAGCAAATAGAAGAATTTGTTGCTTTTAAGGGTGCATGTGAAATTGAATCTTTGTTTAAAGAGTTTGAATATTTTGATGATTCAGTTTATAGACCTGAAAATTTAGCTATCCTTAAATATTTTTATGAGAATTATAAATACAATTATGATATTGATGAATTTATTGAGAAAGTCTCCGTTGTCCGAGAAGGGACTAATATTTTGCAGGAGTCTATGGAAGAAGAAATTGATGAAACTGTGATCTCATTAGATGAAAAAGATGATGAGGAGAGCGAAGAACAAAAGGAGGAAGATAGGATTAGCTACCCGTGCCCACCTTATAATGAGAGTAACTCTTCAACTCATACATTGTTTCATTTCCCTTCGTGCTTACCGAAGGATGATTGCTATGATGATTGTTATGATCCCGTTGGTTCTTTTGAAATACCCCTTTTTGATGATGCTTGCTATGCTTGTGGCCAAGATGCCAATATGAATTATGCTTATGGAGATGAACTTGCTATAGTTCCTTATGTTAAACATGAAATTGTTGCTATTGCACCAACGCATGATAGTCCTATTATCTTTTTGAATTCTCCCGACTACACTATATCGGAGAAGTTTGCCCTTATTAAGGATTATATTGATGGGTTGCATTTCACTACTACACATAATGATTTTGATAAATATAATATGCATGTGCTTGCTTCTCCTACTTGCAATTATTATGAGAGAGGAACTACATCTCCGCCTCTCCATGTTTCCAATATGATAAAATTGCAAGAAACTGTTTATACTATGCATTGGCCTTTACTATGTGTGCATGAATTGTTCTTGTATGACATGCCGATGCATAGGAAGAGAGTTAGACTTCGTCATTGCATGATTTATGTTACTTTGTGCTCACTGCTAAATCACAAATCATTGTTAATTAAAATTGGCTTTGATATACATTGAGATCCGGGTGGATCCATTACTTGAGCAATATATGCCTAACTTAATGGCTTTAAAGAAAGCGCTGCCAGGGAGACAACCCGAAGTTTTAGGGAGTAATTTATTTTTGTTGTGCACTTTTATAAAGTTTAAAAATAAAAATAATGTGCCAAGATTTGCCTTTAGGATGTTTACATTGCTTGTTGGTTTGTGCGGTGCAAAACAAAAAGTTTGGCTGTAGTGCGCGATTTTACATTTTTTACTGGAACGTCAAACGGTTCTGAAACTTTTTGCAATATATTTCTATACAAATTGTTTATTTTTCCTAAATTTTTCAGGATTTTTTGGATTATCAGAAGTATGGTTAATGTTCAGATTACTAAAGACTGTCCTCTTTAAGACAGATTCTGTTTTTGATGCATAGTTTGCTTGTTTTGGTGAAACTATCGGTTACTATCAGCGGATTAAGCCATGGAAAAGTTATATTACAGTAGCTACAATGCAAGAACAAAACATGAATTGGTTTGCAACAGTAATTATAGTAGTGATTTGCTTTAATAAACTAACGGATCTTACCGAGCTTTCTGTTGAGTTTTGTGTGGATGAAGTGTTCGAAGATCGAGGAGGTCTCGATGTGAGGAGAAGGAGGAGAGGCAAGAGCTCAAGCTTGGGGATGCCCAAGGAACCCCAAGTAAATATTCAAGGAGACTCAAGTGTCTAAGCTTGGGGATGCCCCGGAAGGCATCCCATCTTCCTTCAACAAGAATCAGTATGTTTTCGGTTTTGTTTCGTTCATGTGATATGTGCAAATCTTGGAGCGTCTTTTGCATTTAGTTTTCACTTTTCTTTTATGCGCCATGCTGGTATGAGATAGTCCTTGGTTGATTTATAGAATGCTCTTTGCACTTCACTTATATCTTTTGAGTATGGCTTTATAGAATGCTTCATGTGCTTCACTTATATCATTTGAAGTTTGGATTGCCTATTTCTCTTCACATAGAAAACCGCCATTTGTAGAATGCTCTTTTGCTTCACTTATATTTGTTAGAGCGTGGGAATATCTTTTGTAGAAAGAATTAAACTCTCTTGATTCACTTATATCTATTTAGAGAGATGACATGAATTGGTCATTCACAGGGTTAGTAATAAAATCCTACATAAAACTTGTAGATCACTGACTATGATATGTTTGATCCCTTGAAATAGTTTTGCGATATAAAGATGGTGATATTAGAATCATGCTAGTGGGTAGTTGTGGATTGTAGAAATACTTGTGTTTAAGTTTGTGATTCCCGTAGCATGCACTTATGGTGAACCGTTATGTAACGAAGTCGGAGCATGAGGTATTTATTGATTGTCTTCCTTATGAGTGGCGGTCGGGGACGAGCAATGGTCTTTTCCTACCAATCTATCCCCCTAGGAGCATGCACGTAGTACTTTGTTTTGAGGACTAATAGATTTTTGCAATAAGTATGTGAGTCCTTTATGACTAATGTTGAGTCCATGGATTATACGCACTCTCACCCTTCCATCATTGCTAGCCTCTTCGGTACCGCAATCGCCCTTTCTCACCTCGAGAGTTGGTGAAAACTTCACCGGTGCATCCAAACCCCGTGATACGATACGCTCTATCACACATAAGCCTCCTTATATCTTCCTCAAAACATCCACCATACCTACCTATCATGGCATTTCCATAGCCATTCCGAGATATATTGCCATGCAACTTCCATCATCATCATATACATGACTTGAGCATTTATTGCCATATTGCTTTGCATGATTGTAAGATAGCTAGCATGATGTTTTCATGGCTTGTTCATTTTTTGATGTCATTGCTACGCTAGATCATTGCACATCCCGGTACACTGCCGGCGGCATTTGTATAGAGTCATACTTTGTTCTAGACATCGAGTTGTAATATGGAGTTGTAAGTAAATAAAAGTGTGATGATCATCATTATTAGAACATTGTCCCATGTGAGGTTATCAAAATAAAAGTGGCCAAAGAAGCCCCAAAAAAAGAGAGAGGCCAAAGAAGCCTAAAAAAAGAGAAAAAATAAAAAAAAGAGAGAAAAGAGAGAAGAAACAATGTTACTATCCTTTTACCACACTTGTGCCTCAGAGTAGCACCATGTTCTTCATATAGAGAGTCTCTTGAGTTATCAGTTTCATATACTAGTGGGAATTTTCATTATAGAACTTGGCTTGTATATTCCAACGATGGGCTTCCTCAAATGCCCTAGGTCTTCATGAGCAAGCAAGTTGGATGCACACCCACTTAGTTTCAGTTTGAGCTTTCATACACTTATAGCTCTTAGTGCATCCGTTGCATGGCAATCCCTACTCCTCACATTGATATCAATTGATGGGCATCTCCATAGCCCGTTGATTAGCCGCGTCGATGTGAGACTTTCTCCTTTTTGTCTTCTCCACACAACCTCCACCATCATATTCTATTCCACATATACTGCTATGTCCATGGCTCACGCTCATATATTGCGTGAAAGTTGAAAAGGTTTGAGAACGTCAAAAGTATGAAACAATTTCTTTGCTTGTCATCGGGGTTGTGCATGATTTGAATATTTTGTGTGGTGAAGATGGAGCATAGCCAGACCATATGATTTTGTAGGGATAACTTTTTTTGGCAATGTTATTTTGAAAAGACATGATTGCTTTATTGGTATGCTTGAAGTATTGTTGCCTTAATGTCAAAAGATAGACTATTGCTTTGAATCACTCGTGTCTTAATATTCATGCCATGATTAGATTATGTGATCAAGATTATGCTAGGTAGCATTCCACATAAAAAAATATCTTTTTATCATTTACCTACTCGAGGACGAGCAGGAATTAAGCTTGGGGATGCTGATACGTCTCCGTCGTATCTATAATTTTTGATTGTTCCATGCCAATATTCTACAACTTTTATATACTTTTGGCAACTTTTTATACAATTTTTCGGACTAACTTATAGATCCAGTGCCCAGTGTCAGTTCCTATTTGTTGCATGTTTTTTGTTTCGCAGAAAATCCATATCAAACTAAGTCCAAACGGGATAAAAACTGGCGGAGATTATTTTTGGAATATATGTGAATTTTGGGAAGTAGAATCAACACGAGACGATGCCCGAGGGACCCACGAGGGTAAGGGGAGCGCCCCAAGGGGTCGGGCGTGCTTTGGGCCCTCGTGGACACTCCTTAAAGCGGTTGGTACCCTTCTTTCGCCGCAAGAAAGCCAACATCCGGATAAAAATCGTGTCCAAATTTCAGCCCATTCGGAGTTACGAATCTCCGGGAATATAAGAAACGGTGAAAGGGCAGAATCAGAGAACGCAGAAACAGAAGGAAAAAGAGAGAGAGAGAGAGAGAGAGAGAGAGAGAGAGAGAGAGAGAGAGAGAGAGAGAGAGAGAGATCCAATCTCAGAGTAGCTCTTGCCCCTCCGCTGCCATGGAGACCATGGACCAGAGGGGAAACCCTTCTCCCATCTAGGGGGAAGGTTAAGGAAGAAGAAGAAGAAGGGGGGCCCTCTCCCCCTCTCTCCCGGTGGCGCCAGAACGCCGCCGGGGCCATCATCGTGTGACGGCGATCTACACCAACACCTCCGTCATCTTCACCAACATATTCGTCACCTTCCCCCATCTATCTACAGCGGTCCACTCTCTCGCAACCCGTTGTACTCTCTACTTGAACTTGGTGCCTTATGCTTCATATTATTACCCAATGATCTGTTGCCATCCTATGACGTCTGAGTAGATTTTCATTGTCCTATCGGTAATTGGTGAATTGTTGTGATTGGTTTAATTTGCTTGTGGTTATGTTGCTATCCTTTGGTGCCCATCATATGAGCGCACGCATGGATCACACCATAGGGTTATTTGTATGTTGATAGGACTATGTATTGGAGGGCAAGAGTGACAGAAGCTTCAACCTAGCATAGAAATTGATGCATACGGGATTGAAGGGGGACCAATCTATCTTAATGATATGGTTGGGTTTTACCTTAATGAACGTTAGCAGTTGGGGATGCTTGCTAATAGTTCCAATCATAAGTGCATAGAATTCCAAGTCAGGGATGACATGCTAGCAGTGGCCTCTCCCACATAAAACTTTCTATCGGTCTAGTAAAGTAGTCAATTGCTTAGGGACAATTTCGCAACTCCTACCACCAATTTTCCACACTTGCTATACTAACTTTATTGTTTCTTTATCTAAATAGCCCCTAGTTTTTATTTACGTGCTCTTTATATTCTTGCAAACCTATCCAACAACACCTACAAAGTACTTTTAGGTTCATACTTGTTTTAGGTAAAGTGAACGTTAAGCGGGCGTAGAGTTGTATAGGTGGTCGATAGAACTTGAGGGAATATTTGTTCTACCTTTAGCTCCTCGCTAGGTTCGATACTCTTACTTATCAAAAGAGGCTACAATTGATCCCCTATACTTGTGGGTTATCAGTGGGTAGCTCTCAAACGACAAAAGTCGTGCACTAACTCTGAGTAGCCACTAATTTATGGTGTAGGGGGTGGGCTATATATATCCAGGAGGCAACCTGATATGATATGTTTGAAATGACCCTGGGTCACTAAGGAACCAACACGTGTCCAGCGGTCGGATTTCAAACACACGCGACAGCTTGGCTTGAGCTACAAGCAAAGCTGACTCATCCAACTCTGGATAAGATTTGCTCTCATTGTCTTCGCTTGAAGACATAGGATTTTGGTTGAGCATCACACATCAGTTGTCTGACTTTGTTCACTGGGACCCCACTTAACAGTACGGTGGTCCCTATGACTCAATAAAGAAGAAAAGGAACTACGAAAGAAACTATGTCTTCGCACTCCATAGTCTTCAAGTGAATGTCTTCACAGGTCATTATCTTCAACGTGAATGTCTTCACGAACCACCATTATCTTCAATGTCTTCATACATTTTTAGGGTCATCTCTGGCAGGAAAACCGAGTCAATGAGGGACTTTTACCTGTGTTATCCTGCGATTCTCACAAACACATTAGTCCCTCAACCACGTTTGTCGTCAATACTTCAAAACCAACTAGCGGTGGCACTAGATGCGCTTACAATCACTACAAAAAAAAGACACATCCGTGACATTTTGGGCAAAACAATTTTTTTCTGTCATGCTTACGACACTTCTATGACGATAATTGTGACAAAACCCGGTATCATCATAGATGTGGTGGGATCCTACTTCTATGACAAAAAATCATGGCAGAAAATGGGTTTTTCGTCATGGGCGGGCCGGAGACGCAGCTGCATGACATTCTTTGGGCTGTCCATGACGAAAAAAAACTATGGTAGAAGCGAGGGCGAGGAAAATATCGGGGAGTTCCCGGTTATGGTGGGTGGTCGGGACCGAGCGATGCACGGAGGGATTGCACGTTTCTCTCGTACAAGTACGCACGTGGGTGCGAGGCGTTGGGCTCTAACTGAACCCGAGCGAGGCGTTCGCCCTTTCATCGAACCCGAAAGCGATTGCACTTCAGAGCTACGACATCGAACTCGAGCGATCGATCGATCCTCGTTGTTAATCGAACCTGATCGAGTGATTCTTCGCCATCGGCGCTAATCAAGCCGATCGAACCTACTGCCTCTTGATGAACAGTGAGCGTTGTTGGGGGTTGGATGAACAGTTCCTGGTGGGGGTTGGATGAACAGGACCCCGTGGTAGTATAGGCCGTTGCCGCTGGATGAACAGGACCCCTATCGAGCCGGTTGGGGGTGGATGAACAGGACCCCGTGGAGGGCTGGATGAACAGCAGCCGGTGGAGGGCTGGTTGAACAGTAGCCGGTGGAGGGCTGTATGAACAGTAGCCTGTGGATGGCTGGTTGAGCAGGACCCTGTGGAGATGGCTGGTTGAATAGTAGTCGGTGGAGTCTGGATGAACACGAGCCCGTGGATGAACAGTAGCTGGTGGA
Source organism: Aegilops bicornis (assembly GCA_021605145.1). Lineage (NCBI taxonomy): Eukaryota > Viridiplantae > Streptophyta > Magnoliopsida > Poales > Poaceae > Aegilops > Aegilops bicornis. Next base: position 580,690,889 of record CM038675.1, read on the forward strand.
GGCAGGAGGAAGACGTCGTGGATGAACAGACGCATGTGAAGGCTGGAGGAGGTCGACGGTGGATGAATAGTAGCCCGTGGAGGCTGGAGCGAGGTAGTAGACGGTGGATGAACAGTAGCCTGTGGAGTCCCGTTTTGTAGTACGCCACACCCCTCCCGATGAACAGGGCCCCCGTTTCAATCGTAGGAGGTCGACGAGAAGTCTGTTTCCTCCGTTTTGTGGTACGCCACACCCCTCCCGGTCAACGGGACCCCGTTTCAACCGTAGGAGGTTGAAGAGAAGTCCGTTTATGGTGGGTGTTTGCACTACAAAAAAAGACACATCCGTGACATTTTGGGCCGAACGTTTTTTTTCCTGTCATGCTTAGGCCAACTCCACCGCGCGACCCCAAACGGACGTCCGTTTTGTCCGGATTCTGTCCGTTTGGGTAGGGATTTGGGGTCGTGTCCGGGCCTATCCTGGGATGCGGTGGCCGTGCGCCCAGGGCGCGGCCGCATCCATTTGCCCCATCCTGTCTGCGTATATTTCTTTGCAAGTCCTTAAACTTTTTTTATCATTCATTTTTGGTACATGACAATACATCATCACATTTTGACTAGTAAAGCAAGGCCAAAGAAAATGATAACCACAAGAATACATTTGAGAAGATACCCAACTTCCATAAATGCTCCCTTGAGTTGGGTTAGGGCCTTCTCGATGCACTCATTGTTGATCTATGGAGGAGGCACGACGTTGCACCCTCCTTTCTTCTTCAAGCCAGAAGTCGACGTTGCTTCCTCACACGTAGTATCGTGGCTTGTTGCTTCTTCGCACGTAGTATCGTGCCTAACCTCTAATCTAGCAACAATTGCACTTGTCTCATCTAAAGCCTCTAGGCTAGCTAAAAGTGCACGAACATGCAATACATTTCGCTCTATCAACATATCGATGTACTCTTCTTCCCAATACAAAAACTTCGATCCGTTCTACACAATAAAACTTAAAGTTAGCACCACTAGTCTAATCCAAGAGCACAAACCGAAGCTAAAAGAGCACATACCCCATCGTTTAAGCACTTGATGAACACCCATCCGGGATGCTCCGGCGTTGTAGACACGCGACGCACGACCACCCTTGGGCAGTGGTCGCACTTGATGAGGGGCAACGGTGCGCCGACGAGCTTTTGGGCAAGCACCGAGCCCGGCTGGCCGCCATTCGCGCATCTGCCGGCGGGCCACCAACGGTGCAGATCCGAGCGGCTAGAGGACGAGCCATCGCTGCATGTGGCCTGCGCCTTGCTGTGGCCTTTCCGGCGAGGTTCCTGGCCATCCATGGCGCTGCCCGCCTCCCACAATGGGGAGAGCTCAAGACCGACCGGATCCGCCTAAATCCAGCCGGGCGGGAAGAAAACAAGGTGGCCGTGCTTGGGTAGCTCGGCGGCGACGAGAGGAAGGGGCTAGGCAAGCGTGCGTCCGAGTTGCACGGCTGCAATGGCAGTGGGCGGCCGGCGGCGGCGAGGGGAAGAGAGGGGAAGAGTGGAGTGGATGCAGCCGGAGGGAGGGAGGGGGCGGATAGAAAAAGGCCCGTCCTGTGCCACCAACGGGTGGGCCAGGGGAGGACACGCGCAGACGACCGGCGCGTCCGCGTGGTGTCCGTTTCACCCCCAAAAGCGGCGCAAACTTGGGCCGCGGATGGGTCGAAAGCGGACACAAAGCGGACAAAAGTCCGTTTAAGGCCGCGCGCTGGGCCGCCTCTTTTGTCCCTTTTACCCCAAATGGACGGGGGCGGACAGGATAGGGTCGCGCCATGGAGTTGGCCTTATGACACTTCTATGATGATAATTGTGACAAAACCCGGTATCATCAAAGATGTGGTGGGATCCTACTTCTATGACAAAAATCATGACAGAAAATGGGCTTTTCGTCCAGGGCGGGCTGGAGACGCGGCTGCATGACATTCTTTGGGCCATCCATGATGGAAAAAGCCGTGGTAGAAGCGAGGGCGAGGGAAATATCGGGGAGTTCCCAATTACGGTGGGTGGTCGGGGCCGAGCGATGCACGGAGGGATTGCACGTTTCTCTCGTACACGTACGCACCTGTGTGCGAGGCGTTACACTCTAACTGAACCCGAGCGAGGCGTTGGGCTCTAACTGAACCCGAGCGATTGCACTAGCTACGTTACTGAACCCCGATCAATCCCTTGCTGTTAACTGAACCCGAGTGATTCCTTCGCTACTGCTGCTAACTGAAGCCGATCGAAGCTGCCTCTTGATGAACAGTCCTCGGTGGGGGTTGGATGAACAGTTCTCACTGGGGGTTGGATGGACATGATCCCTTGGTAGTACAGGACATTGCCGCTGGATGAACAGGACACCGATCGAGCAGGTGGGTGTGGATGAATAGTAGCCGGTGGAGGGACCTCGTGGAGGGCTGGTTGAACAGGACCCCGTGGAGGCTGGATGAAAAGGACCCGTTGGAGGCCTGGTTGAACAGTTGCCGGTGGATGGCTAGATGAACAGTAGCCCGTGGATGAACAGTAGTTGGTGGAGGCAGGAGGAAGACGCGGTGGATGAAATCAGTGCAGGTGGAGGCTTAAGGCAGTCAACAGTGGGTGAACAATAGCCCGTGGAGTCCCGTTTTGTGGTATGACACACCCCTCCGATGAATAGGACCCCCGTTTCGATGCTAGTGCTCCAACAAAAGTCCGTTTCCTCCATTTTGCGGTACGCCACACCCCTCTCGATGAACAGGACCCCCATTTCAACCGTAGTCAGTCGAACAGAAGGCCGTTTCCTCCATACTACAGTACCCCAGACTCCGTTTCGGCTGTTCCGTCCAAGCCGGTTGGCTCCCGTTGAACAGGATGCATTCCGACCCAGTCTGTTGCCTCCCGATGAACATGACGTTGTTTACCCGTTCCGACCCAGCCGGTTGGCTGCCCGATGAACAGGACACCGTTGCTGCCGTCCATTGCCTCTCCATGTACACGAGCCCTGGCCGTTCGTATGCGCGAGTACGCGTTCGAGACACCGCCCGTATGTATGTATGTGGCCTTATTTTTTGGCATGTGGTTGTACGTACGTGTACACGGTTCGGAAGGGACTGCCTGAACTACTACGTCGGGGGCTCTACAACTACATGTGCCACTACTGGCTCAGCCACGGTTCATCGTTGCAGAGAGACCGATCGACCAGTATGTACGTACACGTTCGTGACCAGAATGACAACGCTACATAAGCTTCGACCAGGTGGGTCCCGGCTGTCAGGGAGGATAAGGAGGCACTTCCTTGCGTGCGAAGTTATCGATCATGGGTCCGAACTGTGAGAGGGAGGATTCATTTTTTCCGTGCCTAATATGGAGGCACTTTCCTTACGTCCGAAGATATAGCTGGTGGGTCCCATCTGTCAGAGAGGAAAACTTTTTTTCTTCGCAAAATGCAGCTAAGCCAAAATACAGAGGCCTTTCCGATAGGTCCCTGCTATCAGGTGGAGGAATCATTATTTTTCACATAATAAGGAGGCACTTCCTTGCTGCGGCCATGAACCCACATGTCAGGCTCTCCACATATAGTCCTCTTCCAATGTTAAGTCGTTCCTTGACCACGTTGACCACACCACGCCAAGAGCACCAAGGCGATGGACGACGGCGAGGCCTAGGAAGGGAATGACCCGGTGCCGGGGAAGACTCGGCAGTTGTTTCCCTTACGGAGGGGTGTACGAGGGTTTATTGGTTGGGCTGCAGTGTGAGGCTGACGTCGTCATAGAATAACAACAGGTCTGGGTGAGTACAGGCATGGCCAGGCCAGCGATGGGAGTAGGGTGGGGCGATGAGGCCTGCGCGGCAGCAGAGCCAGCCATGGGAAGCAGGAGCAAGCGGCACGACCGACGCTGGCTTGGGCGGCTGGAGCAAGAAGACCAGAGGTTGAAGAAGCATTATGGCCGTTGGATGGACATCGTACGGTCACTGGAGCTAGAATCGTTCATATTGACTAGGTTGACAAAGCCCTCTGTCCGCGTCAGTAGGCCCACAAGTCAGCCTCCAACTATGGTGGGTCCCATATAGCAGGGGGAGTATTCTTTTTTTTGTGCGTAATAAGGAGGCACGTCCTTCTGTGCAAAGATATAGCTGGTGGGTCTAAGCTGTTAGCGGGAGGAACATTTGTTTAGCGAAATACAAAGGCCCTTCCGGTTGGTCCCTGCTATCAGGTGGAGGAATCATTATTTTGCGCGTAATAAGGAGGCACTTCCTTGCGTGCGGCCGTGGACCCACTTGTCGACCTCTCTCCACGTGATCCTCTTCCGATGGATGACGTTCATTGACCACATTGACCACGCCGCGCCGAGAGCACCAGGGCGGTGGACGATGGTGAGGCCTAGGAAGGGAACGAATCGAAGCTGGGGAAGACTCAGAAGTGGTTGCCCAGGCGGTGGGGAGTACGAGGGTTTAGTGGTTCGGCTGCCGTCGCAGGAAAATAATAGGAGGCGTGGGTGAGTATAGGAATGGCATTCACATCGATGGAGTAGGATGGGGCGGTGCAACTTTGTCGGGCAAAGACCTGGCCATCGGAGGCGGAGCAGTAGTCCACCGGCGGTTGTTTGGGCGGCTGGAGCAAGAAGATTAGATATTGAAGAAGCAACACGGCCCTTGGATTAACATCCAACGGTCGCTGCTACTAGAATCATTTGTGCACTAAGTTGACAAAGCCTTTCGTGCACGTCAACCTAGTGGACCCACAAGTCAACCTCCAAATCTGTCCTAAACAACATACAACCCAAAATTTCTGGCCAAATTCAAATTAATTTAAAAACTAAACATATCTTAATTTAAATCTAATGAAATTTTACCCGCACAAAAACAATGAAATTTAAAATATCAAAATCCGAAAGAAAAAAGTATTTTGGAACTAATTGTTTGTTTGCTGAATTTTTTCATTTTACAGCCAATTTATTATTACTTATAGCCCGTTTTCTAGGCAAGCCCGAATGCAGCCCTCCTCGTCTTGTAAGATTTCCGGCCCAACAGGGCATAGAAAAGCAAGTAGGCCTACCTTGGTTATTCTGCAAAAAACAATATAGCTGGGCTAGCCATTTTTAGAAAGGAAAAGAAAAAAATGGGCTGGTCATGTGGTAAACATATGAAATAAAAGCCTGGGCTAGACGGGACACACCTCCCGCACAACCCAGTTGATACCCTTCTACGTCCCGAAAAAATACTGCACGCGCTGCTGGGTCCCGGGTGTGTGCCGCTCCTTGTGCAGTTATCTCGCTTATTGACTACGTTGACAGTGGCGTGCGACCCAGATGTCAGGAAACCATCAGGAGGAACCCTTTTTTTCTTGTAATAAAGGAGGCACTTACTTTCCTACTGCCATGTACAGTCATCTCCTTATTCCTCTCGGTTGTTGACCATGTTGACAACACCGAGGGCGATACGCCAATGAAGCGAACCAAGGCGGAGGACGATGGTGAGGCCTAGGACGGAAACGAACAGAGCCGGGAAGATGCATGAGTTTTAGGATGTGATGTGGCCATGATGCATCTTGTGACAAAGACCCAAATTATGGGAGGCGGAGCAGCAGCCCACGGCCAGCCGGTTTGGTTTTGGTGGCTGGAGGAAGACACTACAAGAAATATGTCAACTAGTGACCTTCTGTCAGTGACCCTGGAAGAATTGGTCATAGATCTATGATCATTTCAGACCAATTGGTCAAAACCTGTTCGGGGGGCTCCAAACCCTAAACTATAACGACCATTTTGGTCAGAAGGTCGTAATTTCCTTACACCTAAATGGTCATAAAGCAGATAGCACTGGTCCGCTGCCTTATTTCTAGCTGATCATGACCAATATAGATGGTCATAACCTTGTAAATTGTGGTGGGTTGCTACGACTAGGCGCCACCTCATCAGTTTTGCCTATGTGTCATGTCCATGTGGTAGTTTTTGCCCTAGGTTGTGAAGCAACCTATATTTCTGTCATTCCAAAAATTCCCCAAAAAATCTCATAAATTATTTGGGTCATATCTTCGTCCAATATGTAAAAAACCTTCCTTTCCTAGTTCAAAAATAATTCAAAAATATTCATTTTCCTATTCTGTTCAAAAAGACACTTTGTGAAGGAAGTACCACTTTGGCATGTCCAAATGGTATCCATTTTCTACAGTGCTTTCCTATGCCCAAATAACTATCCTCCATCAAATGCCAGCTCAATCCATTCATTATTTTGAGCCCAGCTTCAACATTCGTATTTATGTCCAGTGTGGTACTTTGCAAAGCAAGTACCACCTAGGCTCCTCCTTTTGAGCTGAAAATTTGTGAAGACGGTCTTCTTAGTAACTGATCATCCTCAGCCAAAAATCACACCCATTAGCCATGTGCATTTCCCGTACCGCTAATCAAACACTTGGCTGCTTATTCATGTTTAAGCATCGATCGGTCTCCTCGTGAGAATCTTATGTTGTGATTTTATTCCTAGCACCTACCTAGGGAGTGCCCAACCCACTAGACATGCCTAGGCCGCCCAGAACACATGGCAATGCCACGGTCACGCGGTGACCACGTGGCGGGCATCTTGATTCTGGCAGCTCTAGAGTTGGGGCCCTCGCCACCGCCCAAACCTCGACGTATCGCCACCAAACCATGTATTTATGATTAAATAGGTACTTATGTAACTAGAAATGATTTTTGGAAAAAATAAATAGCAAACTATGAGGCAGATGCAGTTCAAATTTGACCCGCTTCCTTCTGAATCGGCAGGAATTTGTCTTTTTCACCAGAGGTGGATCAAAACTTTTGACACCCAACCATTTTGTCAATTGTGCATTATATATGGCCTAGTATTTTATAAAATTGATTAGGTCCAATTTTGCAACAAATATATGGTAGGTCCTTCACAAAAAAACTTATTTTGGGCACTCGAAAAAATGGAAAATGAAATTTTCGTGTAAAGAAAATGAAAACTCCCTTAGGCAACATTGTTTGGAATTCCAAGATGCACCCTTGTGCATGATATGAGGTCATTTGAACAAACTATGCCATGAATGTGGCCATAAGATTGATCATTTGGCTTGAAAGCCATGAATCTTCACACATGATAACTCATTTCTGAGAAAACTTTTTTAAAATAATTATCATATTACAAGTTTATTATTTTTTCTGGAAACTTGGTCACATATAATGACACAATGCGGAGGTTTTCCAATTTTTTGATTTTTTTGAATTTTTTATACCCGTTTCAGAATGCGGCCAAAACGGCGGGAATGACCGTTCCTAGCTAGTGGTTGAATCTTGGATTTTTTTGGTGTTTCTCTGATTAAATTGATACTTATGTACCTAGAAATGATTTTTGGAAAAAATAAAGAGCAAACTATGAGGCAGCTGCAGTTCAAATTTGACCCGCTTCCTGCTGAATCGGTGGGAATTTGTCTTTTTCACCAGAGGTGGATCAAAACTTTTTACACCCAACCATTTGGTCAATTTATTTGGTACAATTTTGCAACAAATATATGGTAGGTCCTTCACAAAAAAAACTCATTTCAGGCACTCGGAAAATGGGAAATGAATTTTCCATGCAAAGAAAATGAAAACTCCCTTAGGCAACATTGTTTGGAATTTCAAGATGCACCCTTGTGCACAATATAAGATCATTTGAACAAACTATGCCATGAATGTGGCCATAAGATTGATCATTTTGCTTGAAAGCCATGAATATTCACGCATGATAGCTCATTTTTTAGAACACTTTTTAAAAATAATTTCCGTATTACAAGTTTATTATTTTTCCTAGAAACTTGGTCACATATAATGACACAATGCGAAGGTTTTGCAAATCTTAATTTTTTTAGAATTTTTTATGCTCGTTTCAAAATGCAGTCAAAACGGCGGGCTTGACCGTTCTTAGCTAGTGGTTGAATCTTGGAAAACTTTTGATGTTTCTCTGATTAAATAGATACTTATGTACCTAAAAATGATTTTTGAAAAAAATAAAGATAAAACTATGAGGCAGCTGTAGTTCAAATTTGACCCACTTCCAGCTGAATCGGCGGGAATTTGTCTTTTTCACAAGAGGTAGATCAAAACTTTTTACACCCAACCATTTTATCAATTGTGCATTAAATATGGCCTAGTATTTTATAAAATTAATTTGGTCCAATTTTGCAACAAATATTTGGTAGGTCCTTCACAAAAAACCTCATTTGAGGCACTTGGAAAATGGAAAATGAATTTTCCGTGCAAAGAAAATGAAAACTCCCTTAGGCAACATTGTTTGGAATTCCAAGATGCACCCTTATGCACAATATGAGATCATTTGAACAGACTATGCCATGAATGTGGCCATAAGATTGAGCATTTGGGTTGAAAGCCATGCATCTTCACACTTGATAGCTCGTTTGTGAGAACACTTTTCTAAAATAATTGCCGTATTACAAGTTTATAATTTTTGCTGGTAACTTGGCCACATATAACGACACAATGCGAATGTTTTGCAATTTTTTAATTTTTTTGACTTTTTTATGCCCGTTACAAAATGCGGTCAAAACGGCGGGAATGACCGTTCCTAGCTAGTGGTTAAATCTTGGATTTTTTTTGTGTTTCTATGATTAAATAGATACTTATGTACCTATAAATGATTTTTGATAAAAATAAAAAGTAAACTACGAGGCAGCTGCAGTTCTGATTTGACCCGCTTCCAGCTGAATCGGCGGAGATTTGTCTTTTTCACTAGAGGTGGATCAAAACTTTTTACACCCAACCATTTGGTCAATTGTGCATTAAATATGTCCTAATATTCTAGAAAATTGATTTGGTACAATTTTGCAACAAATATATGGTAGTTCCTTCATAAAAAAACCTCGTTTCGGGTACTCGAAAAATGAAAAATGAATTTTCCATGTAAATAAAATGATTATGCCATTTCAAAATGCACCCTCGTAGCCGAGCTACAGAATTTACGCCCGCTTACAGCCCGAGGCGAGCGGTAGCGGCAGCGCTTCGGATCCCGTGCGCCTCCCCTCCTCTCCGCTCCCGCGCTTCTTCCTCCATAGCGCGCCAAACTTCCTCCGCCTTGCCCCCAAATCGATTATTGCGCGCAAAATCGAAGCCAAAGCTCCCAAACCTTCACTAAATCGCCACCTCCTGAACCCTAGAACTTCCGCCGGCGATGCTTCAATTAGATGGGCCAGCAGTCCAAGAGGACGCGTGCGCCGGCGCCTCATCTCATCTCCCCGCCGGCGGCCCATCTCGTCCCATCGCCGCCCCATCCTGTCCGCCGGCCGGCCTTCCCTTCTACACACGGACAAGGCGCCCGGATCCCCATAGTCTCTGCACCTTAGCTTGCTGAGCCGCAAGCCCCTTTGTGGGCAGCACCTGCGGGCAGTGGTCTGGTGATTCTTCATCCAATTGGCACACGGCTGGGAATGTGGGCAGCGCCTGCTGGCCTGCTATTTGCTTATATCAAGTCTGAATTTTCAGGTGGCCTTTGCTTATGCATCTCTTGTTAATATGGACTTGTGTGCTTCTGTATGATATATATGGCTCCATAAAGTTAGTACCTACTTGAAACCATATGAATTTGATATGATAAGATCACTAGTCTTTGTATAATCCCTGCGTGCATAATCCCTGAACTAATAAGTCCAAGTCGTTGTGTACTGCTTGCAGACTAGCAGCTAACATGTACAATTGACATTAATCAGTCCAAGTCGCTGTGTACCAGTAGCAGGCTAACATGTACAATTGGCATGATATATTGATTCAAAGTGCTGTCTAGAATAAGGTTCACCTCAGGGCTCAGGTCATCTATTTAAAAAGTGTCCACATGACTGAAAAAAGTAAGCTGACATACACTGAAAAAACATGCAAAGGTTGAACAATTTCTGTTTATGTACTGATGGCGTGAATGGCAATATATATGTATGCTGATTGAGATGACCACAAAGATGCAGCTTGCATTGAATCACAACAGGTCATATAGACATGCAATTGTTAAGTGTTTAAGTATTTATTGCAGCCAGCCTTGCAGCCAACCTAAGAGCCAGCCTATTGTATGGGTGAAGGCTTTAGGTGATGTGGCGATGGGTTATAGCCAGCACCCGGCTGTGCTATTAACCATGCTCTAAAAGCGGCGATGGGATTGGAGTTCGAAAGCGGGAAGCCAACAACAAGCTGCCAGTGGTCCTCCAAATGAAAAATGTTTGGGTTCTTTTGAGCAGCAACCCACCATTGACCAGAAGTCTGCAAGGGGCAACGGTCACGGCCGTGGGTTTCCAGTTTGATGATTGGCCGGCCAGGCCTCATCTCATGGTGTGGTGCGGGCCCGTTTTCGCCTGCAAAGGAGGAGTTGGAAAGCCTGCTGCCGTGTAGGTGTAGGTGTAGTACTGTAGTACTGGCCAAAGCCTATCGGACCGACTAGTAGTAGTCTCTACTCCTAATGTCTCAGTTGGTAGGTCGTGTTTCGGGTTTTATTTTCGTCCCACCTCACCCGGTTATTTTTGGTACCTATTTCGGTACCTCCTCCCACCTTTTCCCACCTAACGCTGACCCGCCATGAACCAAAAAACCACGTACCAAATCCTCCACCAGCCCCCGAGCTCTTCAGGTCGCGCCCGAGACAAGCGACAAAAAAAGACCTACGACGATTAACCAGCGAAAAAAAACCTAGGACGATTAACCTGCGAAAAGAATCGTCTTGGAACGACGCCTCCAGGTGCCCTCGAGCTCGCACTCGCACTCGCATCAGATCCCTTCCAGGCCACACCACCAGATCACATCACCGCCGCCTCGTACTCGCATCCCATCGCCGCCGCCCGTGCGTTCTCGATCGGAGAGGATGCTCCCTTCACCGCCGCTGAGATCCGAGAAGAGTCGCCCTTCGCCGCCGCCAAGATCCTGTGCCTCTCTAAAGACCCCTCTCTCTCGCGACACCGCCTCCATTGCAAGGACGCCCCGGCATGGGTCTCCATCGGTGCCACGACTGCCGCGGCCTCCCCACTTGCCGACGCTCTAGATCCGGCCGTAGTTGACTACCTGTACATCATCTCAAGGAGGAGGGGCGTGAGGCGGTTGCCGCCGCCGGTGGCTGCACTTGAAGGTCTCCGCCGCTTGCTCCAACCAGATCCAACCAGACCGTCCTGTGGTGGTCCACGTGCATCTGGACGGACGCAACGACTTTGCCTCCCCTGTCCCATGTCTTCGTCCACCACACAACCCCATTGCGGTAATAAATCTCTATCCATGCCCTTTTCCTTGAGATGAACTACAAAATTTTTGTTCTGTTATATCTTGGTGAATGCCTCGTCAATTGCCATACAAATACATGTGTGCTTCTCCTGTCATGCATTTGTTGGATAAGCTGCTGCTACCCGGGCTCACATGACCCCGTAGAGGAAGGGGCTGTGCAAGGAATCACTGCCAAAAGACTCAAGACGAGTTTGGAGTGTCCTGGATTCCAGGCCATGTTCCGCAAGGACGAAGCAACGCGAGCTAGCCGAGGGTTCAGATTGACGTTCGCTTTGATTCTCGTTGATTCATTGTTTTGACCGACCCAAGCAGCGCCCGGCGCCACGGAGGAGAACTCGATGTTCCTAGAGGCCCGACGCTGGTCGATCACACTTACTACGACAAGTCCTCCAACGGGTGGAGCTGGTTCAGGTACCACAAGCACCCTCCATGAAAAGCAGGTTCGGTGTGCAAAGTCTGCTCACATCGCTATCCATCTGCGCCACACAAAATGGGTTTGTCTCGATGCGCCAACGGCTCACACTTCGCCATCGCCCATTTATTTAGTGTTGGTCTGGGGAATTTTTTGAATTGTTGTGTGTACCTTCATGTTTTTCCTTGTGAAATATCTTCATGTTTTTTAGATTACATAAATTTTTGAAAGCTGGATTTTTGTATGTCTTAGTTTCTACATTTGTGAAACTGAAAGCTATTATCATCGGACAGAAAAATAAACTTCTTCTGTTGCTATTGTGTATTTGACCTGACATTGTTTGTTTTCCAATTTCAGCTTTGGATCAGGACTAACCTCTAGCCAGGAAAGAACCTGAATCCCAAGGTGAGAGGCACCTTATCCCTTAATATTAGAGATGTGAACAAGTACTTTTCTCTATTTGCTTCTTACTGACAAGTAGTTTCGTTCAATGTGCTTACGTGAGATGTGAACCCACAAATTCAGTGAGCTGGCAACTCAAAATTCCAATGAGGTGCGAGATGCAGCAAATTATACTCATCGTATGCCTCGTTATTATTGTTGTTGTGTCGTTTTATTCCGAGTCGACGGCCATTCGTTGCCCACGTCCGCGTCATCAGTGCTACTAAGGGGCGCTTCACCCTGTTCGGCATTATCTTCTATTCTTCCTACGGCTGCAAGAACCCTCACCTTGGCTATGGCAGATGCGACAGATAAAGCAGGAGGTCATCTTCTCTCCTTTCTCTTTTACCATTAGAGAATTTTAGCCAAGCCTGCTGAGTAACACAAAGCTATTATATTCGTTCAATGGAATGTCTGCAATGCCAACAATATTCTGAGTAAAAATGAACAAGAGTAACATGCATTGGATGGCTCAATTGTTTGTTGAACTAGGTTCGGTTTAGCTTTCTCTCACTAATACAAATTTTCCCACAGCTCATATGTTCAAAGATGGTGATTTCAAGAATCTGTCAAGTTCAACAAATCATGCTTCTGTTTATAGAAACTTAAAGAACAACATACATGTAATTTGTTTGCTTTATCACTTTATTGTTCGTTACTCTCGATCACCATCGGAGAAGGCGATACTCAAATTTGTGGCTGGGTGCATCTGCGGAAGTACTTGCTGATCTTACCATGTCAGGTTGTCCTTTGCCCCTCTTAGATGTTGTAATGTGTTCTTCACATGTGACAACACTAAGTGAACCATTTTGGGCTTCATTTGCATTCTAGCATGGTGGTCTCTCCTATAGCTAGCTATAAATGTTGGCAGTTTCTTCCCTTTTTCTTTGGTGTTGTTTATTTACTGAAAAGAGTGTTTTTCTTGGTTTAGTATTACCCAACATAGTCATGTAAAGTAAACTAAACTGTTCAAATGCCCTCATGTTACTAAAAGGTGCTAATAGTTAGCATAGCTGTAGTCAGTGCCCTGTTATTATTTGTTAAGTTAGGATGCTTACCTTGTTTCATTGTGTATGTAAGATGACAAGTAATACATCTCCATTTTTTCAGTTTCAGGAAAAAAAATGCACTGGACTGTGCCGGCTGGGGTGGTCTGGCTGGATTTGGAAAGAAAGAAACATATATATTGGAGATGCATGCGTTTAGATTTTTATTGCCATGAGTTCAATAGTCTCTGTTAAATCACAGTAACTTTGTTGCTCTGCTGAGCAGGTTTTCTTATACATATATTTATTTTGAAAATTCATAGATGGATGAATGCTGCTGAGACGTTACAAGATATTCCAGCAGAGGCATCCTTACCGTCCGCATTACAAGGATATGAGAACATTGGGGTCCTGAAGGCAGTGAACTGTTTACCATACACATATTTACTTCCTTTCTAGGGCGGAACAATGGAAGGCACAATTCCAAATTTCCAAGTACAGCTCTTCAAGAACAGGATCTCTGAAGGAACAACAATTTACAAGCTTGGCCCTTACCAGGTTCAATATGCTAGGAAAAGATACAAAACTGTAGATCGTCCATGGAGAATAGTGTTTGCCCAAAAAAACTACCATGGAACCAATTGTGCCTCAGCCACCAAACTTTCCCAAGTATGGATATACCACCTACAATGTACACAGTACCAAAGCTGCATTAAACAAATCGTTTTGTTGTTAGGTCAGCAACTCTTAAGAATTGTTTTTATTGTATAATTTACCACTTCTTACAACTTACAATTTACTGAACTTGTGAATGTTGGATTAGTTACCAGCATCACAAGAATATTTATACCAGCGCTTAATCGATTGATCAGATATGAGAAAATCACATCACAAATGTGCGCCAACTTTTATCATTTTTCATTCCGTGTTCTTATCTCTCCACTGAAACAATGATATATCTTTCTAGAATGCCCGCCGTTGTGATGTTTTGGGGAAAATTAGCAGATGCCCTTGATGCAGACAAGCTACAACGGTGGTCTGCTCAAGAACCCATTATAGTTCTATTTGTTGGCATGCCAGTACATGAATTTAATGTAACTACTTATCGTCATCTTATATCCATCCTGCACAATTTAGATAAGAAATTAAAATTACCCGTTAAATTTTTTGTACAGGAAACTTGACCTTCAAGTTATGTCTGGCAACTCGATGGTACATAAATCCAACTATTTCTGAAGTGGCAGCTATTCTAGGAAGGTACACACAGCACAAATGATCCATCTGTGCAACTAATTTTCAATAATCCAGCATCTGTGTTGACAAATTTCACAATATCTCAGATCTACTGCAAGATCCCATCAAATTGAGATAAGCACCGGCACAGTGGTCATCGCTAGGCAACAAATACAACAATCACATAATTATCAGCCGTTGACCCTGGTGGAATCATGGTATGTTGTCATTGCTATCAAAGCTACACTAATGTCTTTGATGCATGGGTGCCATATTGCAATGGAACGGCAGTATAATATACAAAACTTTGACGAGGCTCACCTGCTTCAAAATTTCACAATAAGGTTTGCCTTTTGTCTCTTTGTATTTATTCTGTTAAGTCTTGATTGTTTACATTGGCCGACGAAAAAAGATTTAGGATCCTAGATTTCTACTTTATATCACTCTGAAAGCTCACTAACCAATCCTTCCATTTGGATTTCAGTAGATATAATGGACTATATTCACTCACGTTGGCCACAACCTATTTTGAAGAAATTTCTCTTTTGATTTATTAGTGTGAAGTTGTTGTTTCATAGATATATCTAAGCAAGTAAAGTTTGTTGTAGAGATATATGCATGTTCTGGCCTTCTATTCTCGTCCTTTTCATGTTCGAGATCAGCGTACTCATTAGATTAAATTTTAGTATTGCATCGTTAAGAACTTTCTGGAATAACATGCAATAGGTGTATGTTCTATGACCTCTACGCTTTAGCTGGAAATGGTAACTTGATTGAACTCGATCGGTTGTAAGCTTACCTAAATTCATACGTACATAAACAAACTGCACTTCCATCTCCCTGTAGTCATAAAGAAGTATACTGTAAAATTCATAGATGATCAATACTATTTCATTTGCATAAACAAACTCAAGGCATGTACAAATTCTGGATCACGATCTACTATTTACCATGCATCAGTTAACTCAAGGCATCGACCAAAATCTAGCATTCTTTGTTGTGTGCAGCATGGAGAAGACAGAGATTGTCTGATATATCCGATAGCGCAATATAATTTTCTCTTGCATATTTATAATCTGCCATTTGAATGATGTTTTTTATGTTGTAGTCCAATCAAGACAATTTGCAACTTTGGTGTTGTCACATTGGAGTCCGTGCTGAGCAGTAATGGGAGATTGTTGTTGATGCCCAACCCATGATGCCGACGAAGGAACGAGAGTCGACGAGGAGTAGACGCCATGGGTTTGTGAACTGGCCAAGCCACCGTTGTCCGTTTGGTAATGTCCGACGCATCAGAGGCTTAGTATGACCTGCCCTAATTTTGACGTCGTCTACCAACATCCGACGAAGGGAACCCGTCCCGGTTTCCATCTTGATGGTAAGTTCTCTAATCTTCTATCTCATGGGATGTGATGTGGTTGCCTTCATTTTGGCTTTTGACAAAGGGTTGAAATTAGCTTATGTGCTTCCGACGATTGAAATTCCAGTTATATTATCAACCTTCAGCGAGCAGTGACAACGAACTCCATCCCCCCACCACACCACACCCATGTTTCATGTGATGTGCTTTAAGCCATGTTTCAGCTTGTCTCGACCCAACATATATTTTTTGTTTCAGTTGTTGAGCTCTGCACTACAAAACTGAGAAAGACCAATAACCTTTTAGAGGTCAGCCATGTTTACTAAAATATATAATTTCTAAAACATTTCCAGCAATATGTGAGTTGTTTGCTTGCTCAACCTTACGCTAGGATCTTTTCTACATACTACAAATAGAGGGAAGTTGGCTTGTGCCTTACTAGAGACAGATGAACCAATAAAATGTTTGGAAAGGCTCTTTCCAAGCATAAGGTAAGCTGAATCTTGTACAACTTACTTCTTAATGTATTTTGGTCAGTATGTTGTTTATTTTATGAAATTGATACTCCATTGTAGAGGAGCTTTTGAAGGGACTGAAGAACCGGAACCTCCCTCCTCCCTCCTTGACGCCTCCCTTGCAGCGTCTGGGCAACCCTAGCACCGCCGCGGTCCCCTCCTCCTCTCCTCCCGCCCGCCGCCCTTCCTTCACAAATCTCAGCGTGTGGGGTTTGTGAGGGCAGGCGCCTCTGGCGGATCACGGCGCTTGGCGCCCAGGCGTGGCAGCTCGGCAGCCAGCGTGACGTGGGCTGTCGTGGCGCATGCCAGTGATCTGACAGGCAGTCACGGTGGTGGTGCGGGCTGGAGGCTGGTGGTGGCGTGGCGCGCCCAGATCGGCCTCTGGCGCCATGAGTGCGGGCGACCTGGGTCGCGGTCGGCCTTCCCTACCATGGCTCGTGGGCGGGGCGGGGGGGGGGGGGGGGGGCAGCTGGTGGATGCTTGTGCCGTTGCCCGTGTGGGCCCTTGCGGCAGATCGACGTCGCACGACGCTGGAGCAGTGGGGTAGCTAGGGGGTGGCCAGGGTGGTCCATGGACCACCCTGGAATTTTCCCGTAGCTTCTATATAGTGTAGTAAAAAATATTTCTTTGAAAATAAATAAACTTATGTAAATATTTATATTGATGGACCACCCTGGCTTATTGGGCTGGCTACGCCACTGCGCTGGAGACTCCCCTGGTGGCCATCCATGGATGCGGCGGCGGGCTGTGCTTCCTCCTTTGCGGCAGCGGGCTCTGCTTCCCCATTAGATTAAATTTTGGTATTACATTTTTTAGCACTTCATGTGAATGTTCTATAGTCTCTATTGTGCAGGGGGTTCTACTCTCCCTCTTGAGGCGAGTGTGGATGTAATGGATATTGATTGTGGTTGTTCGGACAAAAATATTGCGTGTAAACATTATATACTGATGGTGAGACTTCCAATTCCTTTATCTTTTGTCCGTTTAATCAAGAACTATGTTTAGAGCTTACATGGCTGTCTAAATTTAGTTCTGTAAGAGAAATATTGATGTCATGCAATGATCAGTGTGGAGTAGGGTAGTTTTTTTTACAGAGTTGTTCCTCAGTTATCATTGAGCAAAGATTGAACGCATGTGATTTGATCTACTACCAAGTCAATCTCGGTCCACATTGTTGGAGTTTTCTTATTAAGTTTTTTTGTTGCTATTAGTATTTTCATTTATGCAGAGGGGCCGGGTATAATGCTTAAACCTTTTAAGTAATAAAACTCCCTTCATCGAAAATAATAGTATTTTCGTTTAAACTAGAAGTTTATGTGAAGAAGGAGCTGTGTTGAAATGTATGAGTTTGTTTTCCTAATTTTTTTGGAAGAATGAGACTACCATTGACAGTATCAAGTTTGTAGTTGCTCATCGTCTCATCCATAAAAAATGGTTGTAGCTGCTCACGTAATATTCACACATCGTCGGTGGCATGTCAGTGGCAGGCGGAAGGAAGCTTCTGTTTGACAAATCTCATTTTTCTAGCAACTACAAGAAATCAGTGAAGCAGTAGGAAGTAGGAACACAGTCCAGAAGATTATCTGATGACATGATATGCTACCAGGTGCCTTTTAGTGCGTAACAAATGTAACTTCTTCTCCAACAAAAATAATAATGAGAGGAAAAAAAGCATCTTGAGTACCATCCCCAGATACATATTTTGTTCCATTAGAAAATACAACTAGATTTTATTACATTTAGGTCATGTTATATCGTGCATGTGTGTTAGAGGTGTTTCTCTCTACTTTGTGCTCCAGATTTGTTTTCCTGCAATATGACAGATCAATGTATATTCTTCTGAAGTCATAGTACATTGCTTAATCTGGGGTTTACTCCGGTGTCAAGTGTACTATATTGCTAGATTTAACTTTAATCTACGCGAGTTGCTCTATAGCTATTTCAGCATAAATGGTTCATCATACTAGGATTTAATTAGTGATCTAACTTCTGTTGCTTCTTGGTGAATATGAAATATATTGTGTTTTCATGGTAGCAGGAGCGCAGTAGTTGTGGAGCGGGTCGTGGGAGAGACGGTTGGTTAGCATGAGCTGGACGGGAAGGTGATGCCTGCGATGGCGACCAAGCCGGCGGGCAGGGCAGGGGCGACTGTGGCCATCGTGGTGTTTTCAAGGGAGAGCGAGGCAACTGCCATCACGCAACTGAAGAAGTTGAAACCCGGGGCGAAGTTGGCTATCATGGCCAACATGAAAGCTGACAAACCTAAATGCCGGTGATAGGTTGTTCGCCGCTGTCGCGCCGTCTTTGAACTTGGTGGAGACGCAGAACGGCAGAAGGAGAACGGTGGCGCCGTGAAGACCTTGACGACTGCTGCCATGACCACGACCATGATGATTGTGTTGGTAATAAAGATACTAATTGTATACAAATCCCCCAGCTTCCAAAACATTAGATTATCCAACTTATTATTCAAATTCTTGATTCAAGATAAATGGAAATTTCCTATATGCAATGAGCTTATTTTTTTAGAAAAGGAGGATGACCCCCGGCCTCTGCATCTGGGAAATGCATACGACCACTTTATTAATTATTCTCGAGGACCTTACAAAGTATTACAACAATATGCCTGAATCCACCATCTTGGCATCTGCCGCTACTCCTATCCATACAATGAGCTTATTATTGAAGGTTGCATCGATTATGCTATTATTACTGAAATAAGAGGCTTATGAAAATTTCAATCTTTGTGTACCTTGTAATAGTGACTATCAATCTTTGTGTACCTTGTAATAGTGACACGTGGATGCGTGAAGTTGAGTGACACTCCCTCTCTAAAGAAATATAAGTGTTTAGATCACTATGATCTAAACACTCTTATATTTCTTTACAGTGAGAATACTAATACTATTTATAAATGGATGATATATATCCAGTTATAAGTTCTCGGGTGGCGAGCGATTTGGCTGCTTAAGGAGATAGGAAGATTGCTGAGAAGGAAAAAAGTGGAAGAGAATTTATATTTGCCGTTGCATGATGAAAACTGGATGTAACCGCTTAACTCGTATTTCTAAATTAGAAGAATAATTTGATCAATGTGTCCATATTTTTATTATTCCGTTGCAACGCATGGGTATTCTGCTTTTACCCGTAGCAACGCACGGGCATTGTACTAGTAGTATTTTGCTTTCCACATTGTCGCGTTTTGGAGGCATACCACTCACGCGCCCACCGTAACAACAAACCATCCTCACAAATACTCCATCTAGTACTACTAGCTGTTTTTTTAAATAAAAGGAATTTCTACCAACAAAATGTAACAGCTCTATAAATCATGCACATAAACATAGGCTCTTGAGTTAAGAGTAGTATACCGCGGCTATGTATAATTTTGACCATACAAACGTCAATTAATTGAAAACAACATTTTTCTATTTTTTTAATACCACACAAGGAATGTTCTATGAGAGCATCTTACACCCCGGATACCTCAAACTGGCCTCAAACGCTCGGGCGGGCCATCCGGTAAAAAAACCCGATCCAACCGGACGCATTAAACTAGCCTCAAACACCGACACCCCTCAGATCCGGCCCAAATTTGAGGCTAATATGGGGTAGACCGCACGCGCCCGCCACTTCGTATTGACGTGCTAGTCCCACACAAAATCGCGTAGAAACTCAACAGTCTGACGGGCGTCTCCTTTGGTGGGTGTGTGAACGTCGTGTGGCTCTGCTCTAACTCGCCGCCTAAGGACAAAGTCCAGTGATTCAGGTGTCCCCCACCCCTAGCCGCATCCTCTTCCTTCCCCTCTTAGCGCCGCCAGCCCGATCCCATCCATAGCTCTCCGTCTCCATCTCCCTCTTCCCTCGCTGCCCGCCTCTGCCATGGCCCGACACAAGAAGACCACGTCCACTATGCTAACACCAGAGCGTCGATTCCAGATGCAGGAGGAGATCTGGGCGAGGCGTGCCAACCAGATTCTCATAGCTAGCCTACCTCCGGAGGAGGAGGGGGAGGAGGGGGAGCATCAATCGGAGCCCAAGGAGGGGCCGCATCCGTAGTAGGAGAAGGAGGAGGAGGGGGGAGGAGGAGCCGACACCAATTGCAGGCTTCGTCATGGAGGATGCCATGGCGGAATTCAAGGTTGCCCAGGCGGCGGAGATGGCGGAGCAGACCGCCATCCTAGAGTCCATCAAAGATGACGCGTATATGGAGTCCAACCGGTGCTTCATCCGGCAAGCACAAGCGGCGATCGACATGCTTTTCGATGAGGTAGAAGCAGAGATGGTGCCGAAGGCCACCATGGAGCCGGAGTTGCGTCTGCCGCCCATATACCCGGAGCCCGGAACGGAGATAGTGGACATCTCCGAATAATGTACCATAGGTTTAGTTGATCTACGTACTACATAGATGTTTAGTTTCCACAGTTTGTATGGTTTAAGTGTTGAAGTATGAGGTATTAAGATGCAGAGAGGAAAATTTGAGGGCTGCCCGGTCACCGGCCATGACGCACTCCGGCGTGTACGTGGCGTTTTTTAAGGGGGGGGTGGATTTGGTGTATCTAGTTGTAGATGCTCTAAAGGTCATTTTATTGGTATGATACAAGCACTATGTAGGACTCGGATCTTTGGAACAATGGACCAATGCATTCAAATTGGAAAATTAACTTTCAAAACATCAAAACAAGTTGAAATTTTCCGAAGTTTCTTATCTTTGGAACATGGGACAAATGTACCGGAGTTTTAAAAAAATCAAAAAGACTTGAATTTTCTCAAAAATATTGTAAAAAACATGGCCTAGCATAATACACGTACGAGAAGTTTGCGGAGGAATGACTCCCATACTATTCTCAGCAAAAAAACAAGATTGCAAGTCAAAAAAATGAATAGTAACTTTCGTACGGTATTAATTTAATTTTATATTCATCCAAAATACTACTCCGTCCATTCTAAAATAAGTGTCTTAACTTTAATACAACATACTAAAATAAGTACAAAACTGAAACACTTATTGTAAGACGAAGAGAGTACAACATTCTCAATGGATTATTTTAAATCCCATGTGTTCACAGACACTTCCGGATTCACAGATAGGTGCCAGCGGATCCTCACTTAACTGAAGGATTTTTTATGTGCAGGTACCGTTTACATAGTGCTTGGTTCTTCTACTGGATTGATATCTTTGGTTTCACAACCGAGGGAAATACTTACCGTAGTTGTGCTGCACCATCCCTTCCTCTCTGGGGAAATACTGACGCAGTCTCAAGCCACGTCACTACCCAAGAGATTACCCCCAATAATATTGTCTAGCACAAATCTATACCAGGTAGTAACACCCACATAAAAATTCCGAAGAAGAAATATAGTGGATTGCTTAGGGGTAGATCTACTATGAGCATCGCAAATTCTATACCAAGCATAGTTTAAATTCTCTCCTCTCCTTTGTTTAAAATTTAGGACCTCACTTTCTGGGGTACATGCCACGAGAGAAGGACTAGCCATGATAGCAAAGAAACCAATCTAGCACATAAGCAAACAAAAAGCAAACGAAAAGACGAAAGAAAAGAAGGCAAATAAAAAGGCAAATATTTTTATGTTTTTCTAAAAAAGTTTTAGAAGTGGGGAGAGGAAAACGAGAGGCAAATGACGAATAATATAAGTTCAATAGATGAGAGTTTATGATAGGTACTTTTTAGGCTTCATGTAGATCCTCCTCGGCAATGGCGCCAGAAATTCTTCCTGCTACTTCTTAAGCTTGCGTTGGTTTGAAGAGGAAAGGGTGATGTAGCAAAGTAGAGATAAGTATTTCCCTCGGTTAAGAACCAATTAATCAATCCAGTAGGAGGAACAAAAAAATCCCCAATGATTGCACCTACACAAACAAACAAATACTTGCACCCAACGCGAAAAAGAGATTGACAATCCCTTCATGGTTACTTGCAAGGATGAGATCTGATAGAGATAGGTATAAAAGATAAGTAAAAGTGCAACATAAAGTAAAGGTAAATAAATTGCAGCAAGGTATTTTTGTGTTTTTGATTTTATAGATCTGAAAATAATATGATAGAAATAGACCCGGGGGGTGAAGGAAATATGCCCTAGAGGCAATAATAAAGTTATTATTTATTTCCTTATATCATGATAAATGTTTATTATTCATGCTAGAATTGTATTAACTGGAAACATGATACATGTGTGAATACATAGACAAACAGAGTGTCACTAGTATGCCTCTACTTTGACTAGCTCATTGATCAAAGATGGTTATATTTCCTAGACATAGACAAAGAGTTGTCATTTGATTAACGGGATCACATGATTAGGAGAATGATGTGATTTACTTGACCCATTTCGTTAGCTTAGCACTTGATCATTTAGTATGTTGCTATTGCTTTCTTCATGACTTATACATGTTCCGATGACTATGAGATTATGCAACTCCCGTTTACCGGAAGAACACTTTGTGTGCTACCAAACGTCACAACGTGAATCGGGTGATTATAAAGGTGCTCTACTGGTGTCTCCGAAGGTACTTGTTGGGTTGGCGTATTTCGACATTAGGATTTGTCACTCCGATTCTTTGGAGAGGTATCTCTGGGCCCACTCGGTAATGCACATCACTTAAGCCTTGCAAGAATTGCAACTAATGAGTTAGTTGTGGGATGATGTATTACGGAACGAGTAAAGAGACTTGCCAGTAACGAGATTGAACTAGGTATTGAGATACCGACGATCGAATCTCGGGCAAGTAACATCTGAATGACAAAGGGAACAACATATATTGTTATGCGGTTCGACCGATAAAGATCTTCGTAGAATATGTAGGAGCCAATATGGGCATCCAGGTTCCGCTATTGGTTATTGACCAGAGAAGTGTCTCGGTCATGTCTACATAGTTCTCGAACCCGTAGGGTCCGCATGCTTAACGTTTGTTGACGATATAGTATTTATGAGTTATGTATGTTGGTAACCGAATGTTGTTCGGAGTTCCGGATAAGATCATGGAAATGACGAGGAACTCCAGAATGGTCCGGAGATAAAGTTTGATATATGGGATAATAGTGTTTGGTCTCCGAAAGGGTTCCGGAATTCACCGGAAGGGGTTCCGGATGTTTCCCGAAGCCTTGCTGTAAGTGCATCTAATGCCACCCCTAGTTGGTTTTGGAGTATTGACGACAAACCTGGTTGAGGGACTAATGTGTTTGTGAGAATTGCAGGATAACACATGTAATAGTCCCTCATTGATTCGGTTTACTTACCGGAGATGACCCCTAAAAATGTATGAAGACATTGAAGACAATGGTGGTATGTGAAGATATTCACATTGAAGACTATGACAAGAGAAGGCATTGCGTGAAGACTATGGAGCGCAAAGACTTAGTTGTTTCGTTGTTTCCTTTTCTTCTTTGTTGAGTCGCAGGAACCACCGTACTGTTAAGTGGGGTCCCAGTGAACAAAGTCAAAGTGACTGAAGTGATGCTCAACCAAAAATCCTATGTCTTCGAGCAAAGACAATGAGAGCAAATCTTATCCAGAGCTGGATGAGTCAGCTTTACTTGTAGCCCAAGTAAAGTTGTCGTGTGTGTTTGAAATCTGACCGTTGGAACACGTGTCAGTTCCTTAGTGACCCAGGGTCATTTCGGACAAATTAGGTCGGGTTGCCTAGTGGCTATAAATAGCCCACCCCCTACACCATAAATTGGTGGCTGCTCAGAGTTAGTGCACGACATTTGTCGTTTGAGAGCAACCCACCTCCGAAGCTTTTGAGAGAGAAATCCTTGCGAGGACAAAGCCCAAACACCCAGAGCCAAAGAGTGTTAGGCATCACTGAAGTCTTTCTGTCCGCGTGACCTGAAGACTTGTTACACTTGAGGACTGTGAATCCTCCAGCTGGTTAGGCGTCGCGTTCTGAGCATCCAAGAGTCATTGTGGATCGCCGGTGAACGAAGTCTGTGAAGGTTTGGAAATCTACCTTGAATACTTACCAGAGTGATTGGGCGAGGACTGGGTGTCCTTAGCTCAAGAGGAATAAGGTGAAGACGCGGTCATCTGAGTTGAATCTCAGCCTCCCTAACCAGATGTACAGTTGTCACAGCAACTGGAACTGGTCCAACAAATCATGTGTCCTCACCAAGTGACTGGTTCTATCCTCTCCCTCTCTTTACTTACAGTTTGTCTTCGTGAAGTCATTGCCTGCTTGCACTACCTGTTTGACTTCACTGTATGACTACTATCGTTGTTTGGCTTCATACTATATTCTGTCCTGATCTTCACTACCTACCTGCTGCCGAGCATTGAGTTCAATCCATTACTAGGATTCTTGTTGTTTGTCTTTGAACAATGCTTGCGTTTTAGCTACTGCCACTTTGAGCTGCTGTAGCTTGTAGTTATCAATTCTAGCTGGGTTTACATATTGCATTTCTGGAGCAGTAGATCGACATTTCTAAGTTCTTTTGTTATATAAGATGAACAAATGTTATGTTCTGGAGCAGTAGATCGACATTTCTAAGTCCTTCATTACTAGTTAGTTTCTAGAATGCTAGTCCGTATGGAATCTTTTTTATATCTTTTTTAATGCGAGTCAGCACCAATCCTTGACAGGGTGACCGTGGAAGGGATGGAAGTTCATATTGTTGTTTGTAATGAAGGTCACAGCCTAATCCTGACTATGGTCGTCTAGTGAGTATGGCATATGGTTCATATAGCGGGAGCATGTGCTTGATTTGTGATCGCTTTTGACAGGAGCTCCATTTGAAGAAGATTGAAGACAATTGTGGAGTTGTAAATTACTGTAGCCAGCTATCACACTTGTAGAGCTTGTAGTATTGTGATTCCAATTGTATTACGTGTTATTGGTAGAGCAAGAGCTCCATACTGATTCTGGCTGTTATTATTTGAAGTATTACATGTGTTTTACATGCATTTGAATTTAAATATTTGTTATTTATTCACTGGCATATTGAAATCTGAAGAACATGACCTTGACATGAGGGACCCACAAAACAGAACCTGACATTTCGGACCCACTTACAAGAATCTGAAAAAACAAGAAAACAAAGGCCATGGCCCAAAAATAAAAAGGCTAAAATGTTGGGCTATGCCCATGTAGCTGACGAAAACTGATATATAGAATATAAATAGGCTGAATTGATGGGCTTGGCCCATGCAGCTCATGAAAATTGACAAAAAAACATAAATGAGCTAAATTAATGGGCTCGGCCCATATAAACACCGAATTGGACCGGGCTGATTCTTGTGCCACATCAGATTGCCACGTCGGATGCCTACGTGGCCTAGGGAGGCTGCTAGTGACCAAAACACAACATTAGGCATATTTTGGTCATATACGTCTATGACCTTCTCACAGAGAAGGTCGTTAATTTCAGTTTACGACCGCCAACTTTTGACCTTCTGTTTTTTGTCACAAAAAGGTCGCAAATGAAAAACAATGACCTTTCAGTGACCAATAGTCAAGGTCACAAGTTGACATATTTCTTGTAGTGAGAAGAGACTGAAGAAACATGATGAACGTTGAATGTCAATCCAACAGTCAAGGTTCGCACAATCGTTTGTTGACTAAGACGACAGCAAGTAGCATACTTTTTTATATATAGGAAGAAAAGAAAACTGGGCTCGTTCGCTTGATAACATTCCCGAAACTGCGACGGTTCGATCTTGCGTCGCAACTAAAACTGCGAGAAAAATGTGTTTGTCTGCCGTCCTCCTCCCAGGGGACGTTCGCCACATAAGTGACTAGCACCCTTGGTTTTCAACCGAGAGGTCTTGGGTTCGAGTCCTAGGAACCCTCAATTTTGTCCTCCTTCATTCCTCGCAAAAAATAAAGAAAATCAAAGACTTGAGAAGGCGTACAGAACAAGCTAGTGTACCGGTAAAGAGAAGTTGTTGAGTTTTAGAAAAAAATAGAAACGTACTCCTGTAGCTAGTTCGAATCCAAACCTAGACTATGACTATATATGGTGCTATGCTACTCTTATGTTAGCATACATTTCAGTTGTCTGTTATAACTACCAGTAAACGACAACACAATAGAACCACACACTGATGAACCTCGAAACTGGAGATATACTGCAACTAAACAATGTCTGTCATGTTAGGATACATTTCAGTTGTCTCTTCGCCGTACTTATCCATGCTCATGATGGCCCTATTTTGTGTCTTCCTACCGTCGTCACGTGCAAGGGTGTTGTAGCGCACATCTCCAACGACGCAAGATTCATTATGTATTACCCGAGTATCATGACCCATTGCTAGTGTGTAAAGGGCATCATTAACTGCCTGCCCATCCTCCCACATCTTCTTAACCTATGGTTATAAAATAGACAAGCTGATCATCTTATGTACTCAATATATTCTAACCTATAAGAATCCGAGACGACCCACACTCCCGAGCGATGCAGCGATTTCACGTTGTTCTGGCCGTTTGATCTCTCCTGGTCGGGTCAACGCGGTCTGTCGGCCGCCCATTTTTTGCTGCGTGTTTTGACCCAGGGAATTGAGCGTGGGCTACGATGACTGGTGGGCTCGCCGAGTTCTTCCATTGGCTGGGTTCAAAATTCTCGGGTGCCAGCGGCGTCGACCTTGCACACCATCGGCCTGATGAATGACCAAATGATTTGTTTTTGTTGCCATATAGACTATTGACTGGTGTGTAGGAGCCCTTCTAATTGGTGTTCTATGTGTGTTTTCTTTTGTTCTGTTGCAGAATAATAATTCAAGTGGATGGCCGATGTGTCTTGTTGTTTAGCGGTATGATGGTCGGTGAAAGTATGTTCTATATATATTGCAAGGTGATGGGCTGCTGACTTTTGTTGTCCACTTGTACTGATTTCTACCACTTGCTTAATTTGACATCTGCTGTATAAGTAATGGCCCTAATATACAGTACATAAAAAATGACCTCGTCTTATATTCCAAAAGAATGGTTTTGCTCTGCGCTGCTTGGAATCATCAGTGTTCGTTATTTTTGATCAGATTTGTTATGTACGCATGGTAGATCTTTCTAGGTTCTCCTTTATTATTCTTCAGCCATAATTCAGTTCACGTCACCAAGTTGCAGCTGTACCAAAGTGCAGACATTTAAATATTTTAGAACAGAACAGTTAGATGCTTTTAGTTCTGAGTGCATGAATAATTTGGTTAATGGTTTAGAAATGCATTGCACATGTAGTTATGTTAACATGTTTGCTAGAGGGATCAGAATGGTCTTTGAGTCATTCGAAACTGAAGGGAGCACCGAGGTATCATATTTGTAAAATCATGCATATGCAGGAGCATTCATGCACTAGCGACCTAAATTTCTCCCCAACTTATGTCTTTTTGTTCAGTCCAGAATTTCAGGTTTCCTGTGGTTTCTGTTGCCAAGGTTTGATCTTTATTTTCGTGTTGTGCAGATGATTGCCACTGAAGCAGAGCCAATTGAGATCCAAGAGCCTCCTCCATCTTACCCTCCTCACCAAGGAGGTCGGATTGATCTAGCATCTTTTTCCTAAATTTTGAGGTCCTCCCTTGGCCCCTCCTCTACTTGGCTCTCCTCTGTCTTGTTTCTCCTCTATAAAAAAATATGGAAACTACCACGAGAGATAATTATGGCTTGCTGCTCTTCGATGCTGAATATCACCAAGAAGTATATCAGTTGGCATCCTCACATAAGAAGAGAAGTCAATATACAAAGAAAAAATCATGACCAAACTTTTTTAAACCATAAGCAACTGGTTATGATGTGATGATACCTGGTCAAGATTTTCTCATTTTTGTGAAAACTCATTTATCAAGTGAATCTACTATGCCAAGGAAGTAGGGAGCAACCAATGGTTTCACTTATTGGAGGGGAGACGCGGAATCAGCGCGCTGCTTGACCCCAAAGGCTTGAGGGAGCGGGTCTCCTGTAGGGAAATATCAAGCATTGCATAATTTCCTTTAAATAATCAAATCTCAATTAAATCAAGTATATGACCATGTATTTTTATCTAATAAGCCATAAAATAAAGAAATACAATACCACAAAACCCCTAGACGTGTCATAGAAATTGTGCTTCAGAATTATTTGTCAATCCCATGCAACTATCTTGCCATGGAAGTAATCTCATATCAAAATACGTTCAGAACTATATCCATCATAGTGTCCTTCCAGCTTCACTTACAGGCACCTTCTTGTTATTTACCCAACTAATAGTTGTTGCTTGGAAATAAAGAAAAGATAGCTAGAGAAGCAATTAGTCCAATAGACCATTTGCTTATTGTTTTATACACACTCACTTCATTTCTAAATAATTTTTTATGCAAACTCGCTTGGTACCTACATAAGAAATCAACATTATCAGTTTCTTGTGACTATAACTCATAGTTGACCTAAGGTGTACTCACCAAGTATGGTGGTATATTTTATCTATTATTTTTTTGCCTTTGGAAACTACCCGTTGATGTTGTGGACTATGGAGTCGTTTAAACAAAAGTATAAAATGTATGGATATGGTGCTGGGTGAAACTATAGTGCATGATGTGGAAGGTCTCCATGGAGATTCATAGATCATTGCTCGAATTCTCAAAATGAATCTTACTTAAATTCCCTGGTTAGATTCTTCAGTTGCGGGAAAAGTACTACTTGGTTCTTCTCTTTAACTAGAGTGCAATTGTGATAGTCATTTTTCATCTACTGTGTCTCAGGTGGTTGTTCTAAAAGCTGCACAGTTCGGGACCCCCTACCCGAGATCCGCCGGTTTTGACACCAACATTGGTGCTTTCATTGAGAGTTCCACTGTGCCGTCTCCATAAGGCTTGATGGCTCCTTCGATCATCGGTAACAATGTGGTCCAGGGCGAGGTTTTCCTCCCCGGATAGATCTTCGTATTCGGCGGCTTCGCACTGCGGGCCAACTGCTTGGCCATCTGGAGCAGATCGAGAGCTACGCCCCTGGCCGTCAGGTTAGGTTCGGAAACTTGAACTACACTGCTGACATCCGTGGAGACTTGATATTCGACGGATTCGAGCCCATGCCAGGTGCGCCGCACGATCACGATGAGCATGATATAGCTCTTCCGTCGGACAGTGTTCCGGAGATCACACCGGCAACTACTCCGGCCTTCAATCCGGAGCAAATTGCGCCATCCAAGGACGGGCGGATAGACCCCGCCATGGAGGCCGTACTCTCAGCGGCGATAGAGCCGGATAATGACTTCAGCCCTCACAATAGCCGTGACGCCGAACCGCTGGGTTCATCTCCGGCCACGGACTCCGAGCCATCTGCACCCGTGCCTATCGAATCCGATTGGGTGCCGATCATGGAGTTTACCTCCGCGGATATCTTTCAGCAGTCGCCCTTCGGCGACGTGCTAAATTCGTTAAGGTCTCTCTCCCTGTCAGGAGAACCTTGGCCGAACTATGTCCGTCTAGAATGGGATGCGGACGACGAAGAAATTCGCTGCCCACCCACCACCCACTTAGTAGCCACTGTCGACGATTTAACCGACATGCTCGACTTCGACTCCGAAGACATCGACGGTATGGACGACGATGCAGGAGACGAACAGGAACCACCGCCCAAAGGGCACTGGACCGCCACCTCATCATACGATATATACATGGTGGATACCCCCAAAGATGGCAATGGCGACAAGACAGTGGAGGATGCCCCCTCCAAGAAGCAACCCAGGTACCGATGTCAGCGGCGCCGCTCTAAGTCCCGCCATAGCAAAAGCAATGATACCGGCACAAGAGACAATAACACTCCGGATAGTGCCGAAGACATTGACAATACCCTCTAGCCAGATTTAGAGCAGGAGGATGAACAAGCTAGCCCTCCAAAACAGGCAGCAGATGAGGAAACAGAGGATGACAATTACATGCCCCTCTCCGAAGACGAGGTGAGCCTCGGCGATGAAGAGTTTATCATGCCTGAGGATCCCATCGAGCAGGAGCGCTTCAAGCACCGGCTTATTGCCACGACAAATAGCCTGAAGAAAAAGCAACAACAACTTCGAGCTGATCAAGATTTGCTAGCAGACAGATGGACCGAAGTCCTTGCGGCCGAGGAATACGAACTCGAACGCCCCTCCAAGAGTTACCCAAGATGCATAACCTACTTCACCAGCGTACGATGCGGCTGACCGGCCACCGCGTGGCCGGGATAGAGAGGCGTTTCAGCTTGAAGTTCAGCCTGCACCCTGCCGCCACTCAAAGAAAAATACCAAGGCCCGGGGAAACACGCGGGACATGCGAGATGAATTGGAAAGCAGGGCAAAACATGCAAGATCGATATGCGGGTCACGGGGGCGCGCACCAACGCGGGACGATGACCGCCAAGCCGGATAGAGTAAAACTAAATCCGGTCAGGCCGAATACAGCAAACAAGACTCATATGAACTGCGTTGTCATATAGCCCGGCACAGAGGCACCACACACCCCCTATGCTTCACTGATGAAGTCATGGGTCACGAATTCCCGGGGGGTTTTAAGCCCGTAAATATCGAATCATATGATGCCACAACAGATCCCGCAGTATGGATTGAGGATTTACTCCTCCACATCCACATGGCTCGCGGCGATGATCTACATGCCATCAAGTACCTCCCACTAAAGCTCAAAGGAGCAGCTCGGCATTGGCTGAATAGCTTGCCAGCAGACTCCGTTGGCAGTTGGGAGGATTTGGAAGATGCATTCCTTGACAACTTCCAGGGCACTTATGTGCGACCACCAGATGCTGACGACCTGAGCCATATAACTCAGCAGCCAGGGGAATCGGCCAGGCAATTCTGGACGCGGTTCCTAACTAAGAAGAAACAAATTGTTGACTGTCCAGATGCCGAGGCCTTGCGGCATTTAAGCATAACATCCGTGACGAGTGGCTCGCCCGGCACCTCGGCTAGGAGAAGCCGAAATCTATGGCAGCCCTCACGACATTCATGACCCGCTTTTGCGCGGGCGAGGATAGCTGCCTGGATCGCAGCAACAACACATCAAGGAATCTGGGCACTTCAGATACTAAAGATGCTAACAGCAGACCACGCCATAATAGACACAAGCGCCGCAATAACGGCAATAACGCTGAAGACACGGCAGTCAATGCCGGATTCAGAGGCCCTTGATCCGGTCAGTGGAAAAAGCCGTTCAAAAGAAGTACTCCGGGCCCGTCCAATTTGGACCGCATACTCGATCGCTCGTGTCAAATTCACGACACCCCCGATAAGCCTGCCAATCACACCAACCGATAATGCTGGGTGTTCAAGAAGCCCGGCAAGTTGAATGCCAAAAACAAGGACAAGGAGCTGCACAGCGACGACGAGGAGGAGCCCCGGCCGCCGAACACAGGAGGACAGAAGAGATTCCCGCCACAAGTGAAGACGGTGAATATGATATACGCAACCCACATTCCCAAGAGGGAACGGAAGCGTGCACTAAGGGACGTCTATGCGATGGAGCATGTCGCCCCAAAGTTGTCATCTTGCCCGATCACCTTCGGTCGCAGGGACCACCCCACTAGTATCCGTCATGGCGGATCTGCCGCATTGGTCCTAGACCCCATCATTGACGGATTTCACCTCACTCGAGTCCTCATGGACGGCGGCAGCAGCCTGAACCTACTCTATCAGGATACAATGTGCAAAATGGGTATAGATCCTTCGAGGATCAAACCCACCAAGACCACCTTTAAGGGTGTCATCCCAGGTGTAGAGGTCCATTGCACAGGCTCAATCACACTGGAAGTGGTCTTCGAATGCCCGGACAACTTCCGGAGCGAGGAGTTAATCTTCGATATCGTCCCGTTCCGCAGTGGCTATCACGCACTGCTCGGGCGAACCACATTTGCAAAATTCAACGCGGTACCGCATTACACATACCTCAAGCTTAAGATGCCAGGACCTAGGGGGGTCATAACAGTCAACGGCAACACAAAGCGCTCGCTCCGCACAGAGGATCACACCGCGGCCCTTGCAGTAGAGGCACAAAACAGCCTTTTAAGGCAAACCGCCAATTCGACGATACAGCCCCCGAACATCGTCAAGCGAGTCCGGAGTAACCTGCAGCAGGATCGCCTGGCACGTTCAGAGCTTGCCTAGCAATTCGGCCCCCGTCCTAGTCCCAGTCAAGCGACGAAATCCGTGCCACGCGTACATAATTACGCACTGAAAATACCATGGGCATAGGCGGGGGCACGATCAGGGAACGCCCCACAACGCGGCTCAACCGCCCCAGGGGCTGCCTACCTTCATTATTTTTTCTCTTTCAAGACCTTATTCTCTGGAAGCCCTATCCGACAGTGCGATTTCCGGACACATAATACAACAACCAAGGAGGCAGGAAGCTACGTCGTACAAAGGAATCCCCAGGTGGTCTCTGATAACGAAATACTTGCTTTAAATACCAGTCCGCAACTTGCCCTTGGATAGGACATGTCAAATAGTCCTATTTTTTGCTTATTGCACTACTTGTATAAATACGCTTCGACGTATTCTTTAAATAACAATGTACAACATTAGTCTATTATTGCATTATCTATTCTTTTTTATATGTTTATTTACGACAATCAGCACCCGTACATTCTGGTACGGCTAGTACACCAGGGGCTTTCGTATACCCCATAATACGACGCGAGAAGTCCGAACACTTTCGACAGTGCGGCACACCAAACTTATAGCATTATATGCATCAACTCCGAATCATGTCTTGGGTCAATAGTTGGGTTTGCCCGGCTCCCATGTTTTGGTACCTTACGTTCCGCAAT
The DNA here is from genome assembly GCA_021605145.1 of Aegilops bicornis. NCBI lineage: Eukaryota > Viridiplantae > Streptophyta > Magnoliopsida > Poales > Poaceae > Aegilops > Aegilops bicornis. The sequence continues at coordinate 580,723,785 of CM038675.1, forward strand.
ATCGGCTAAGGTAGCACTGGGAGAACTACTGCAATTATGTTCCGGTTCTTCCGGACGAGCACCTCAGTAGAGAAAGCCAAAACTAACTGTCATGATAAGGCGAGAGCTGGTCGTTGTTCGAGAGGTCTCAAGTCCTTCAAGACTTTTTCCGCTTCGGGCGAGGAGTCGGCCTTGTCCGACTTAGGCGTATATAGCGCCCCATATTCGTCCTTCCGAATACAAGGGGCTTCGCCAAAATTTAAAATTGTAGACTTCTATGGCTAAGTGAGAGTGATAAAGCATTATAGTCCGATTGCCTGGTTCGTTGCGATGAGCACCTCCCTCGGAGGACCCAAAAAATGGGAAAAAGAGTGCTCAGATTTATCCCAAACACCCCAGTACTAGTTGCATGGGGGCAGAAGCCGACGACTGGCCAACTCTCAGATTTGATAAACGTCCGCACAGAAGGTAATATTTTAAATTCAGAAGCGTTGCGTAGCGCAAATGAACTAGTTTTCACATTGCGGGATCACACGAACACGTTCATTCAAAAATTACATATTTGGTACACTCCTCCGCCACAAGGCGGGCACCCTTCAGGACACCGTCATAATACATTTCGGGGTGGCGATGCTCCTTGCCCTACGGTGGCCCCTCCTTCACCAGCTTCTCGGCGTCCATCTTCGCCCCGTGCACTTTTGCACGGGCAAAAGCTCTGCATGCACCTTCGATGCAGACGGACCGCTTGATGACTTCAAACCGGGGGCAGACATTCACAAACCGCCTCACCAAACCGAAGTAGCTGTTAGGCAGGGGATCGCTAGGACACATCCGGACTATAAGGCCCTTCATGGCCTGTTCGGCCGCCTTGTGGAGCTCAACCAGTTGCTTCAGCTGATCGCTCAAGGGCATCGGGTGTTCGGCCCCAGTATACTGAGACTAGAACAACTTCTCCGTTGAGCTCCCCTCCTCGGCCCGGTAGAACTCCGCGGCATCCGACACAATGCGAGGCAGATCTGCGAACGCTCCTGGAGAGCTCCAAACTCGGGTAAGTAAAAAAGAAATTTTCTTTCACGTGCTTGCTCTGCATAATGAATGCCTTACCTGGAGGGTCTTTTGGGCTTCGGCCTTGGCATGTTTCACGCTTTCGAGGGCCTTCGCAAGCTCGGACTCTCGCGTCTTAGAGTCAAGATCCAAGGCCTCATGCTTCTTGACGAGAGCTTGGAGCTCTTGCTACACCTCTCCTACTCGGGCCTCTTGTTTTTCCCGCTCGATGCGCTCCTTGGCTGCTTTGTCTTCAGCCTCAGACAGCGCCTTCTTCAGGGTCGCCACTTCGGTCGTGGCCCCTGGCACATTCATGATGATCCCATTATTTTGCAACCAAATCTTCCTTTTTTTTATAGACAAGGTATTTGCTTACCTTTGCTCTCCTTGAGCTGCCTCTTGGCAAGGCCGAGCTCTACCTCGGACCGCTCAAGGTCTGCTTGATCTGAGCAACCTCCGCAAAGACGTATGCGGTAGCGGCTAGCAGTGAAGCCTGCATATTGACATAGACATATTATGATTAGACTCGTGTGATTATTATTTGATCCTCTATTTGGCTTTTCTTCACAAACGCCAAACAGAGCATCAGGGGCTACTGTCTATGCGGTAATATTTTCCTATATCTTGACTACTTACCTGAAAGCATGTTAGGAGGCTGGCACAAGCTTCAGTTAGTCCGTTTTTGGTGGACTGAACCTCCTCGATCACCGCACTCATGATAGTGCGGTGCTCTTCATCGATGGAAGCGCTGCGAAGCGCTTCCAACAAGTTGGCGCCTCTGGATGGACAGAGGCCACCAGCACAGGCGGCTTGCCCCTCTTAATAGGGGATCGCCTTCCGGAGTCTGGAACCACTGGAGGTTCCGGCGCAGTGTTCGGCTGGGGGCCGAACTTGGAGCCCGTGGGAGTCTTGCTCCCCTTACGTCCAGGGTCCGAAAGGTCGCCTCGAGGCGCCTCCAGGACTACCTCCCCTCGGCTCGGTGACCTTTGGGACAACACCTCAACGTTGTCCGTGGGGTGAGGGGAAGAGGCGGTCGGAAGTGAATCGCTATTCATATCCGACGGGTCCAAAGAACCATCCGACAAAGATACGTCGATGCGGGCTCGGGGCAGGGTGCATAATCATATTCGGCATGATGAGAAGCAGTGCGATAAAACATACCATGAATTACAATGGAATCCGGATACTTACGACTTCGCCATGGGCTTGTCCCTGAGCAACCACTCGTCGTCGCTTTGGGCTGTCGTGGAGCAGTCCGGAAGGAGGGTCCTTCTCTTCTGGGACCCTTCGGCCTCCCCGGTTGGGGCGGCCTTCCTTTTCTTGTCTCCCCCGACTGGGGGGGGGGAGAACCTTCCTCTTCCCCCTCTTCGTCTTCCTGGGAGGAGTGCGCCTCGGAGTTATCGGACGATGAGTCCAATATCACCTGACGCCGGAGACCCTTTTGGGTCCCCGCGGCCATCTTCTTGACTTTCTTCTCCGTCCGGAGCCAGCATCTCCGTTAGGAGAGTATCCGCTAGATCTTCCGGTAGGGGGGGCGGACAGTCAATCTACTCCGCTGTCTCGACCCAGTCCTGGAAAATGGCGTGGAGATTTAGATCCCGCGCATGGTCAAACTGGGGAAAATGAACATATTGTAAAAGACTTACCGGATTCGCAGGGCGCTTCACGCTAAGTTCGCCGTCCTCGGTAAGGGGAGGGGGTACCTCAGCGCCCTTGAACAGCACCCTCCAGACGTCCTTGTGCGTCGTGCCGAAGAGCTCTTGCAGCGTCTGGTGCTCGGCCGGGTCGAACTCCCACAAGTTAAACGCCCGTCGTTGGCACGAGAGGATCCGGCGGAAGAGCATGACCTGGACCATGTTGACAAGCTTGATTTTCTTGCTTATCATGTTCCAGATGCATTTCTAGAGTCTGGTCAGCTCCACTGATGGACCCCCAGGACAGGCCTTTCTCTTTCCAGGAAGTGAGCCGCGTGGGGATTCTGGATCGGAATTCGGGGGCCGCCACCCAGTTGGTGTCGCGCGGCTCGGTGATGTAGAACCACCCCGATTGCCACCCCTTTATGGTCTCCACATAGGAGCCCTCGAGCCATGTGACGTTGGGCATGTTGCCCACCATGGCGCCTCCGCATTCCGCTTGCTGGCCGCCCACCACCTTTGGTTTAACATTGAAGGTCTTCAGCCACAGGCCGACGTGGGGCCAGATGCGGAGGAAGGCCTCGCACACGACGATAAACGCCGAGATGTTGAGGATGAAGTTTGGGGCCAGATCATGGAAGTCCAGCCCGTAATAGAACATGAGGCCGCGGACGAAGGGTGGACGGGGAATCCCAGTCCGCGGACGAAGTGGGTGAGGAAGACTACCCTCTCATGGGATTCTGGGGTGGGGACGATATGCCCCGCGTTGGGCAGCCGATGCGTGATATCCGCGGCCAAGTATTCGGCTCCCCGCAGCTTTTCGATGTCCTCCTCCGTGATGGAGGATTTCATCCACTTGCCTCCCGCCCCAGACATGATGGGAGCGGTTTGAGGAGAAGGACGCGAACTTGGGTGTTGGAGCTCGAGTGCGCAAGAATGGATGTGCGAGGAGGACGAAGGCGTGGATGAAAAAGGTGAACCCTTGTCACTTTATAAGGGCGTACGAAACTATGCGCTCCCGACTGCCTAGTAAACTCACTTTTCCCCAAGTGCCGTAATTGATGGCGCGATTGGGTTACCCATACCCGTATTTATGAGAATCCCGTGATAAGGGGACACGATCTCTGCTTCGACAAGACGTGCCGAGGAAACCGCCTCGCGATATGCGCCGTGGCTGGTTGAGAAAAACGGTTCAAATAATTACGGGGCCGTGGTGTGGCGTCATGCTACGGAGTGTGTGAGTAGATTAGATTCGTGGAAATATTGTTATCTCTATGGTGGTGCATGGAATTTGTTTTGCAGAGCCGGACACTATCCTTGTGTTCAAAATCTTCTATGGAGTATTCGGAGGAGGAACCCACCTTGCAATGCCGAAGACAATTTGAGCGCCAGACTCATCGTCATTGAAGCCTGGTTCAGGGGCTACTGAGGGAGTCCTAGATTAGGGGATCTCCGAACAGCCGGACTATATCCTTTGGCCGGACTGTTGGATCATGAAGATACAAGATTGAAGACTTCGTCTCGTGTCCGGATGGGACTCTCCTTGGCGTGGAAGGCAAGCTTGGCAATACGGATATGTAGAGCTCCTCCCTTGTAACCGACTCTGTGTAACCCTAGCCCCCTCCGGTGTCTATATAAACCGGAGGGTTTAGTCCGTAGGACAACAACAATCATACCATAGGCTAGCTTCTAGGGTTTAGCCTCTACGATCTCGTGGTAGATCAACTCTTGTAATACTGATATCATCAAGATCAATCAAGCAGGAAGTAGGGTATTACCTCCATCGAGAGGTCCCGAACCTGGGTAAACATTGTGTCCCCCGCCCCCTGTTACCATCCTCCTTAGACGCACAATTCGGGACCCCCTACCCGAGATCCGCCGGTTTTGACACTGACAACCTGCCCAAAATGCAGAAACATGGACATCGAATAAGTTTCATGTTTCAGTAAATCCGCTTGAGCTTTCTCTACACTCAGGATCAACCAGATTCCACTCTGGCTAATAATGCAGGTACTATATCAAGAGGAAAATGTTTTGGAACTACATTGGCTCTTACATCTATTTAGCACATCATTTCCATGTGCAATTCCTTGCTTTGACTTGTCTCATAACCATATTGAGTCCTGTCTTGACCAAATATGTATAATGTAATACCTCTATTAGATTATTTGAAACTTAAGCTACCGATCGTAGTGCAATCACCACAATGTATAAGCTTGCTGGTTGCACCAGTAGAAAACTGTATCAGCTCTATCAGACCGTAGGTGACGCTGAGTGCTGATCTGCAGATCTTTCCTCTAGGATGTGGATGCCTTTCCACTCATGTGTTCTACTTATTTATTTGATTAGTCAAATATAATATCAGATATTCATGTGAAATAAGACTGGTTAATTGTAGCAATTCATACATAATTTTTCAGTATACTTCATATTCAGTTTAAGAGAAATAAATTAGAAGGGCATATGATTGTCCAGGCAAGCTGTATGATGTAAGCACTAGCGGAGGAGAAAACTTTATTTGTAATTTGAGGTGGCCTGCACTTATAGGCTATGATGTGGCCATTTTGTCCACTTTTATGGAAGCTGACTCTCCAAAGTTTGTGCTTTCTATGACCACTCAAAGTTCCTTGTTGTAAGTAATCTTACAATACTGAAGTTTATTATGCTTCACACATAGTGTACTAGCATAGGAAGATATGAACATGATATTTTCTGCGGACCTCTATACACTGTCTATGGGGGTGACCTTTTTTGTTTATGAAATATTCATATGCATAAATAGTTGAAAATGATGCCTGAATGTTGTGATTAACTCTAAGGATAGTCGTAGAAATTTAGACCTGATAAAAAAACATAGGGTTTCAGTTGGTACTCTTATAAGTGCATATATTTTCAAACACAAGTCTCACTTCATTTTTTATATAAAAGGGTTAAAATTCTTACCATACGTGCATGCTAAAACGTAAAGTTATTACCAAATACAAATATTTTCAAAGCACACATGGTTATAAATGGGACTCTGCGCGATTTGGCGAGATGTGTCATCTGTTTGTAAACAATAAGCCCCCGTTTGTCTTTTTATACAAAGGGGTTAGAATGCGACTACCAGATTCAATGTACATCTGTTTGTAAACAACAAGCTTCATCTCATTGTAGTCATCAATCCACCACATTTCCAGTATTAAAGAGGATTAAACCATGAATTTCCTTTCATTGCGCACATGGATTTAGCGTGCCTCTGCGCCATTTGGCGCAACGGGTCCACTAGTTAAAAAAAACGACAGTGCAATTCAAAAGCTTACATGGCTCTTGAACCATTTTGCAAATCCTTCCATAACTAGTTTGTCAATGTTTCTTGGATTTTGCGGCAGTAACTCCTTTTTGTAGATGTTGCACGACATAGTGATCGCGTCAAACATCTAAATATATAAGAATGTGCTGCAAGTTAAGTAGATTACGATGTATAAGCTGCAGTACTTAGCACATACTCGATATAAGGTAGAATCTCAGGACAGTTATTCAACACATACCAAACCATTTTGTCAAAATCTTTAGGTTTGTCTTCTTGTCGACTCTTCCCTGTAATTCGAACAAAACAATCTAAAACATTGAGCCCGGGATTGTCTTTACCCACCTCTTTGCTAAGCTGATCAACTGTTTCAATGTATTTTTAGCAAAATGTCAACGCTTCTATAGCAATGTAGGCCTCTGCAATGGAACCCTCTGGACTAGTTCTGTTCCTAACATAGCCCTTGAAAGTGCCTAGCCGCCTTTCAATAGGGTACATCCAATCATACTGTATTGGACCTCTAAGTAGTGCCTCATCAGGTAGATGAACATCCAAATGCACCATCACATCAAAGAAGGCTGGAGGATATATCTTCTCAGGGTCGCATAGGATAGTTAGTATCTTGTTTCTAAGACGCTCCAAAGCATCTATCATGATATTTTTACTGCAGAGTTCCCTAAAGAATTGTCCCAACTCTGCAACTTCTCTAAATAAGTCAGGGCAGCCCAATCCTCTAAGGATAACAGGTAAAACCCTTTGAAGTAGGATGTGGCAGTCATGAGTTTTCAACCCTTGTACCTTGTTTCCATCTGCACTAACTCTTCTTTTAGGGTTGGAAGAAAATCCATGTGGGAATCTCATACGTGACAGGACCTCACAGAATTCTTTTCTTTTTACCTTGTCCAAGACGTACACAACTGGTGCCATATCCCATGGTTTACCTTCATCTTCCACTTGCAAATCCTTTCTGATACCGAGGTGAGTCAAATCAATCCTAGATTTTAAGGTATCTTTCGTCTTGCCTTCAATATTAAGAAGTGTGCCGATAATGCTGTCACATATATTTTTCTCAATGTGCATCACATCAAGATTATGCCGCAGATCCAAATCTTTCCAATACTCCAAGTCCCACAAAGTGGACCTGTGGGTAAACAATAATATCTCTTCTGCCCTACCACGCTTCCTTTTTCCTGCTACCATTATCAAGATGGTTTCCTGGTGTAATATGCATGACCTTCTCTAATTCCACTTGCAACTCATCGGTGGTGAGCCTCTGTCGGCGTTCTGGGAACGGGGGTCCCCAGACTTGCCTGCCTACGGCCCACGGTGTGGCTAAGCTAGCAGGCCTGTACGGCCCATCTTCATCAACAAGGCACTCAAGACCCTCACGAGGGGCCAAGCCTCGTGAGGCGGACGACGCAAGGCCTCCTCAGGAGCGGCCTCGCCAGGCAGGCTCACGAGGGGCGGAGAGATCAAGGCAAGACAAACCTCGCGAGGTTCTTGTGACGTGAGCCATGACGATCGAGACCAGGCGGGCGCCAGGCAGGCGCCAGCACGCGCAGCGTCCTCGTTTCTCCTTTGGTGCTAAAGGGGCAAGCGCAGGCGCGGAGTACCGAGGCATCAAGCAAAGGTTTCCATATCAATGCAACGAGACCAAGACCGGCAGGACGGCAAGACGGAGGTCACCATGGAGCCCAAGACGGCGTCACCACCAGAGCCTTTTGCAGGCGAAGACTACTTTTCTCAGGATAAGCTATACTAGCTGTCCCCTTTAAAATAGGCTGTTGTTGGCTCCCTACTCGCTCAATATTTGGGGAGAGGACCAGGGCCTCTATAAATAGGACTAGCCACCACAGTAGGAGGGGACAACTCGTCTTGAACTGAGCAGGAGGCAACTGATTCAGAGGCATCTCGCCTGATCCTTAGCCACACACCAAGCACAAGAACACCTCAACCTCAGGATGCTGTTCTTCCCCTGTACTGTTCATCATCAGCCCAAGAGGCAATCCACCACCACCACACTGGAGTAGGGTATTACACCACGATGGTGGCCCGAACCAGTATAAATCTTGTGTCCCTTGTGTTGTGAGTTCGTCGAGTTCGTTCTTGAGATCTTAACTGGTTAGGGCGTGGATCGGTAGGGAGGAAATCTTCACGCGCACCCCAGTGTTCGAACCTCGAGGGTTTTGCCGGAACCCGTGATCTGACATTGGGCGCGCCAGGTAGGGGTGCGCCGTGGTTTCCTTTTCTCTGATCTACACTCCGCCACCGCCGCGCTCCGCCCTCATGGCAGGCGCCTCGCTACCGACTCCGATGACCGGCGCTGACGACGGGGCCAGGGGGCTCCGTGCCCTAGGCCCCCGCCTTGCGGCAGGTGCAGTGGCCACCCAAGTTCAAGCTGGAGATGCCGCCGCGCTACGACGGCGCGGCGGAACCAATAGCTTTCCTGTTGGCATACGAGGAGGCCGTCCTCGAGGCCGGAGGCAATGACAAGGTCATGGCCAACTGGTTTCCCATGGCCCTCACCGGCGCGTCGCGCCCCTGGCTGGTCAACCGCCCCGGATCCACGGTGGCGTCATGGAAGGAGCTGCGAGACCTCTTCGCTGTGCGCTACACGACACCGGTGCACTACGCGATCGCGGCCCTGCTAGGCGGCTCTCAAGCACCGCCTTCAGATCGTCATGTCAAGCCATTCCTTCGCCAGATCGGCGCCGCTTCCAAGCGCCCGGGGACTCCGCCGGGCTGGGCTGTGCCAGAGGCTGACCTCACCTTCGACTCAGAATACCACCCCGCCACCATTGTCGGCTCGGGTATGCTCCTGATGCTCTGCACGCCCACCATATGCAACGTGGCCGTCACCAAGACCCTCATCGACGGCGGCGCCGGCCTCAACGTGCTCTCCGTGGAGACCTTCAGCCTTGTTCACGTACCGCTCGAGCGGCTCAGCCTTAGAAAGCTTTCTCAGGAGTTGGCAGCGGCACCGCTCACCCCCTGGGGCAAATCCGCCTCCCCGTCACCTTCGGCACGCGCGACAACTACCGCACCGAGCTGGTCGACTTCGACATCGCCTGCATCGGCCTCCCGTACAACGCCATCCTCGGGTACCCGGCTCTGGCCCAGTTCATGGCAGCAACCCACCCAGCATACAACCTCATGAAGATGCCGGGAAGCAAGGGTGTCCTCGCTATCAAGGGGGGCACCAAGGATGCTGTGGCAGCGCTCAAACTTGCCTTCAAGACCGTTGCGGCGGTGCAGCCCGTCGGTGCCGGTGCCTCCGAAGCCAAGGAGGCCGCACCAACCAAGAAGAAGCAGATGTTCACCCAAGACAAGTCGGAAACCAAGCAGGTGCCGGTCGACGAGGACAGGTCCTCAGGAGCCACTTTTACAATAGGTGTCGGCCTCGACCCAAGCCAAGAGGAAGCATTGGTGAAATTCTCGCGCGCAAACATGGATATATTCACATGGGAGCCCAACCAGCTGGTGGGGGTCCCGAGAGAGGTGATTCAGCATCACTTCAGGGTATGCCCCAATGTGCGCCATGTCAAGCAACGAGCGAGATGGCAATCCACGGAGAAGCAGGCCTTCATCGTCCGGGAGACCCGCAAGTTGGAGGCAGCGGGTGCCATTCGCGAGGTTCGATACCCCGAATGGCTGGTGAACCCCGTCGTAGTACTGAAGAAAGGCGGGAAGGAGCGAATGTGCATCGACTTCACCAACCTCAACAAGGCGTGCCCTCAAGATCTGTTTCCTCTCCCACGCATCGACCGGGTCGTCGACTCCACCGCTGAGTGCAACCTGCTGTGCTTCCTGGATTCATTCTCAGGGTATCACCAAATAAAGATGGCGGTAGTAGATGTAGAGAAGACAGCCTTCCTGACCCCGTGTGGGGTATACTGCTACACCTACATGCCCTTCGGATTGCGCAACATGGGCGCTACCTTTCAGCGGTTGATGCACATCGCCTTAGGGCGGCAGCTCGGGAGAAAAACGGAGGCCTATGTTGACGACATTGTGGTAAAGTCTCGGGAGGGAAGAACCTTGATCCAAGACCCGGAGGAGACCTTTGCGAGCCTGCGCCAAGTGAACTTGCGACTTTACCCAGAGAAGTTTGTGTTCGGTGTCCCTTCCAGCAAGCTGCTGGGATTCCTCGTGTCCCACAGAGGGATCGAGGCGAACCCAGAGAAGATCAAGGCCATTGAGGACATGAGCCCACCACAGACCCTCAAGGAAATGCAGAAGCTGGCTGGCCGGGTGACTGCGTTGGGACGCTTCATCTCCAAGCTGGGAGATCATGACTTACCCTTCTTCAAGCTGATGAAGAAGAAAGGCCCATTCGAGTGGACCCCGGAGGCCGACCGAGCTTTTCAAGACCTCAAGAGATACCTGACGAGCCCTCCGGTGATGGTGGCGCCACGACCTCTCGAGCCTCTAGTACTCTATCTTGTCGCCACCCCGTACTCCGCCAGCGCGACGCTGGTGGCGGTTCGGGAAGAGCACCAAGCCAAGGGCGCACCGCACCAACCTATAGCCGAGGTGACGCGAGATCAAGAAGGCGCAGCAAGAGCCACAACAACATCAACTGGGAATCAAGCTTGGCAGGACGACGCCGCCGAGATCTAGGCCGGCGATCAGGCGACGGAGGTCCCACCGCCTCAGGAGATATCCCAGTTTTCGCAAGACACGAGCCCCACCAACGCACCAGCCCTCGTCAAGCACCCGGTGTATTTCGTCAGCACGGTGTTGCGGGACGCAAGGGCACGGTACCCCATGCCCCAAAAGCTCCTTCTCACACTCTTGGTGGCCTCGCGCAAGTTGCGGCACTACTTCCAGGGCCACCCCATCAAGGTCGTCTCAACATACCCATTGGAGAGAGTGCTCAGGAGCCCCAACTCTGCTGGAAGGGTCGCTGAGTGGAACATCGAGCTGCAGGCATTCCAGTTGGAGTTTAGCACTACCAGAGTCATCAAGGGAGCTTCACTTGCTGATTTCGTGGTGGAATGAACGGATGCCCCAATGCTGGAAATAGGCGAGGACCGGTCCACCTCACCGGGAAGTGAGGCGCCCGACGGCTGGATCATGTATTTTGCTGGTGCCTTCACGCACCAGGCCGCGGGGGCTGGAGCAGTACTCATCTCGCCCACTCAATACAAACTCTACTACGCTCTACAACTCTGCTTACAGCGGGGCGAGAAGGTCTCCAACAACATTGCAGAATATGAAGGCCTGATAGCCGGCCTGAAAGCAGAGGCTGCCCTAGGGGTGAAGCATCTCACCATCAAGGGCGACTCGTAGCTTCTCGTCAACTTCTCCAACAAAGTATACGAGCCAAAGGACGAGCACATGGAGGCATACCTCACAGAAGTACGCAAGATGGAGAAGCAGTTCCTGGGCTTGGAGTTACAACACGTGCCCCGTGGCACCAACAAGGAAGCTGACGACATTGCCAAGAGGGCGTCGAAGCAGCAACCCAAGAGCCCGGCGTCTTCGAGGAGCAGCTCTTCAAGCCGTCAGCAATGCCTCCACTTTCAAGGACAGCTCAGCCTCGGGAGGAGCTCCCGCAGCCGCCTGCCACAGGAGCCCCAGCCTGTGGCCCGACTTCAGGAGCGCGCCTGCTCTTGGCGCTCGAGCCCCAGGAGGAATGCTGGACCAAGGGATTCAAGGAATACCTGATGCAAGGGACGCTGCCGGAGAAGGAAAAGGACGCAGAGCGCGTGGCCCGGCAAGCCACAGCATACTGCGTCCGGGACGGTGAGTTGTACAGGAAGCGACCAAATGATGTTTCACTACCTTGCATTTCCAGAAACCATGGGAAGGAGTTGCTATCTAACATACATGGTGGGGACTGCGGGCACCACTCGTCATCACGGGCCCTCATCGGCAAGGCATTCCGCAACGGATTCTACTAGCCCACAGCGCTCAACGACGCAGCCGAGCTGGTGAATTCTTGTGAAGCCTGCCAGTTCCATGCCAAGCAGATCCATCCGCCAGCTCAGGGCCTCCAGACTATACCACTTTCATGGCCGTTCGCGGTCTGGGGGCTGGATATTTTGGGCCCATTTCCTCCAGCTCCAGGGGGCTACCGCTACCTCTATGTCGCCACCTACAAGTTCACCAAGTGGGCGGAAGTGGAAGCCATCCGCACCATCCCAGCTAGTTCTGCGGTCAAGTTCATCAAGGGCCTCGTGAGCCGTTTCGGCGTCCCCAACCGCATCATCACCGACAACGGCTCGCAGTTCACCAGTAACCTCTTCAAAACATACTATGCTAACCTTGGAACGCAGATCTGCTACGCTTTGGTGGCGCACCCCAGGAGCAATGGCCAGGCGAAATGTGCCAGCGCAGAGGTCATGAGGCGCCTCAAGACCAGGACCTTCAAGAAGAAGCTCGAGGCCTGCGGCAGGGGCTGGCACGACGACCTCCAGTCCGTGCTGTGGTCCATCTGCACCACTGACACCAAGCTGACGGGCGAGAGCCGGTTCTTCCTCGTCTACAGAGCTGAAGCGGTCCTCCCTCACGAAGTCAAGCATCGCTTCACACGGGTCCTGGCGTTTGATGAAACGCAGCAGGACGCCACGCGGGGGATGGACCTCGTGTTGGGGGAGGAACGTCGCCGCGAAGCTACACTGAGGGCGGCAAGGTACCAACAGGAGTTGCGGTGATACCACTGCCGCAACATCCGCTCCAGGACGCTCGAGACAGGTGACCTCGTCCTGAGGCGGGTCCTCTCCAGCGAAGGGCTGCATAAGCTCTCACCCATGTGGGAGGGCCCGTTCAAGGTCGTCCATGTCTCCAGGCCTGGCGCCGCGCGCCTGGAGACACAGGACGGGGTGCCCATCCAGAACGCCTGGAACATCCAGCACCTCCAGAAGTTCTATCCATGAAGCAAGTCCCAGTGCCTCTGAAGAAAGTGTCGGTGTTCTAGGAACGGGGGTCCCCAGACTTGCCTGCCTGTGGCCCACCGCGTGGCTAAGCAGCAGGCCGTACGACCCATCTTCATCAACAAGGCATCCAAGACCCTCGCGAGGGTCCAAGCCTCGCAAGGCGGACGATGCAAGACCTCCTCTGGAGTAGCCTAGCCAGGCAGGCTCACGAGGAGCAGAGATATCAAGGCAAGGCAAACCTCACGAGGCTCTCGTGATGTGAGCCATGACGAACGACACCAGGCAGGCGCCAGTGCGCGCAGCGTCCTTATTTCCTCTTTGGTGCTAAGGAGGCCAGCGCAGGCGAAGAGTACCGAGGCATCAGGCAAAGGTTGCTATATTGGTGCAACAACACCAAGACCAGGAGGACGGCGAGACGGAGGTCATCGTGGATCCCAAGACGGCGTCACCACCAGAGCTTTTCGCAGGCGAAGACCGCTTTTGTCGGGATAGCTTGTACTAGTTTCCCCCCTTCAAATTTGCCCGCCGTTGTTGGCTCCCTTCCCGCTCGATATTTGGGAAGAGGACCAGAGCCTCTATAAATAGGTCTAGCCACCACAGTAGGGGGGGGGGGATGATCTCATCTTAGCTTGATCCAATCCGATCGAGAGCCTAGCCACAAGAACACCTCAACCTCAGGAGGCTGTTCTTCCCTTGTACTGTTCATCATCAGCCCAAGAGGCAATCCACCACCACCACACTAGAATAGGGTATTACACTACCACGGTGGCCCGAACCAGTATAAACCTCGTGTCTTTCTATGTTGCGAGTTCGCCGAGTTCGTCCGCGAGATCTTAGCGAGCTAGGGCGTAGATCGGTAGGAGGGAAAGACTTCGCACGCACCCCTGTGTTCGTACCTTAAGGGTCTACCGGAACCCCACATCCGACATTTGGCGCGCCAGGTAGGGGTGCGCCGTAGCTTCCCTTCCATCAGTTCATCGCTCTGTCGCTCCATCGTCTCCATGGCGGACGCTCGCCGTGCCCAAGCTGAGCGTTGGGCTTCCCTCACCGCCCACGTCACTCAGACGGCTCCCATTGGCGGGCCACCTCGTCGTTCTCCGTCTCCTGCCGCCAACTCTACCACCGGCCCGGTGGGGAACGAGCAGCAGGCGTCCTCACTCCATCCTTCGATGCGGCAGGACGGCCGCACCGCTACTCCGTCACTGACCCCCGCCGGTTCTTCGTCCCACGCGCACCACGCTAACATGGAGGCATGGGCCGCGCTCCTCGCGTCGAACAAGCTCCTGCACTACCGCCCCGTCAACGACCTATACGAGGAGTGGCTCGATCACGTCGCTGAGCTTGTCCGCGCCGCAGGGGGCTCACCGGCGCCGTCCCACTCTCTACCTCCCCCTCAACCAGCCGCGGGCGACGGGGCTCATGGCGCGCCTCCACCACCTCAGCCCCAAGACGGAGCCTTGGCACCAAGGCACGCGGCTCCGCTGCGTGATCCACCATGCCCAGCGCCCGCGCGCGAAGAGAGAAGCTGCCAAGAAATTTTGCCGCCGCGAGAAGCTGAACCTACGCTCCCCGCGCCACCTCGTCAAGACCGCGCACCGCCCGCAGCGCCGTAGCGTGGACCTCGTCAAGACCAAGCTCCACCTCTGAAGCGGGCACCGGCAACCACGGCTGGCTATCGCGCCTTCACCCCCGAGCTGCGTAGCGTCGCCTGGCCAAGCAAGTTCAAACCGGACCTGCCTCCTTGCTACAACGGCACCGCCGATCCCGTGGAGTTCCTGCAGCTCTATGAGCTGAGCATCGAAGCGGCCAACGGCGATGAAAGAGTCATGGCGAACTGGTTTCCCATGGCTCTCAAGGATGGAGCTCGCTCCTAGCTCCTGAACCTGCAACACGACTCGATCTCCAACTGGGACGAGATGCACGACCGCTTCGTCGCCAACTTCCAGGGCACTCGCGACCACCCACCAGCCGCGGGTGATCTGCGCCGCATGAAGCAGCAACTAGGAGAGACCCTCCATAAGTACATCCAGCGCTTCAACAACACCCGCTTCAAGATCCCCAAGGTCACGGACGAGGCCATCATCTCCGCGTTTTCCGACGGCGTCCGTGACGTCAAGATGAAGGAAGAGCTCGCCATCCACGAGGAGCTTTGCACCTCTCAGGAGCTGTTCAACCTGGCGACCAAGTACGCAAGAGCTGAGGAGGGGCGCCTCTCTCTCCTTGAGCTGCCAGCCACATGCGCGGAAGAGAAGAAGGCCAAGGCCAAGGACGTGAAGCGCAAGGAGGCAGCTATGCTCGCAGCGGAGCATGACACCAAGCAGGGCAGAGATCAGCCCGAGTCATCCAAGAACGGCCGACCATTCGGCGCCTTCCACAACCTGAACACCCACAACACCAGCGATTGTCCAAGAGCTCGAGCCACTCTGGGAAGGGCCTTCTGATCCGACGCCCAGCGCAACGACCGGGGCTACGACCATGGAGGAGGACGTGGAGGCAGACGCTGGGAGGACCGTGCCCCGCGCCAGGAGTGGCGTGACCGGCCTCGTGAGGATCGCTGGCAGGACCAACCTCGCGAGGGCGCCTGGAGGGACCCACCTCGTGAGGATCGCCCCCAGGCAACACCGGTCTTCCTCCGCTGCAGCCACCAAGAAGGAACGACGATCACCACCGGGACGAGGGGGCTGGGGGCTTCTAGGAGCCGCGTGCGATCGCTTGCATCTTGGGCGGCGCCCAGGCCCCAGCCTCTCAGTGCATCTTCAAAACAGTTCGCTCGCGAGGTGAACACGGTGCTCCCCAAGCTCTAAGCCACGCGCCCGCTCAGGCGGTCCCAATGTGCCATCACTTTCAACTCGGCGGATCAGCTCAAGTGCGCAGCCACCGCTGGCACCCTCCCAATGCTATGTTCCCCAGTCATCAGCAATGTGCAAGTCACCAAGACCCTCATTGACGGCGGTGCAGGGCTCAACGTCCTATCTGTCAACACGTTCGACAACCTCCAAGTGCCATACGAACAGCTCCAGCCCACCAAGCCTTTCTCAGGGGTGACTGACGGTTCCACCACACCGATAGGGCAGGTCCGCCTGCCTGTCATCTTCGGGGAGCGCAAGAACTACCGCAACGAGCTCATCGACTTTGACGTCACGCACATCCACCTGTCGTACAATGCCATCCTCGGGTATCTAGCGTTGACCAAGTTCATGGCAGTCACTCATCACGGCTACAACGTTCTCAAGATGCCAGGAAGCGGAGGAATCATCATGGTCCCGTGTGAAGAGAGGGATGCGGTATGCTCCCTCGAGCGCGCCTTCCAAGCCGCAGCAATCGACGACCCCGACAGCAGAACTGAAGCTCCTCCGGAGGCCATCCCCAAGAAGAAGCAGCCGCGCCGCGCAGGACCTCAGGAAGATGGCGTCACGGCAGGAGCCTCGTCAGGATCAGCGCCCGCTCCAGGGGCGCCTCCCTCCATCACATAGGAAGGTGCGCCCGGCGCCCTCCTCAGGCAGGGCTCGGGGGCTCTCTTCTAGAGGGCCTCAGACCTTGCCAACCTCACGAGGGAGGTGCTTGGGCACCACTTGGAGGCGTGCTTCGCGGCACATGACTCTCAGGAGAGCACAGGGCAAGGAGTGCCCACCACTCAGGAGTTCATCACCAAGACCCCTAAGGAACTGCAGGAAGCAAGAGCCATGCGCGGCGACAGCCGCTCACGAGGCGCAGCTCCGCATCCTGGCGAGGATGCTGGGCTGCGTGTTTGCGTCAACGTCCCCGGGCTCAACAGGGCCGCATCTCAGGAGCGTTTCTGGCCTTCGTGTGGGGGCCGCTGCGAGGGCCCGCCTCACAGCTACGTTCGCATGCCCTTCGGCTTGCCGATCATGGCGTCAGCCTATCAACACGACCTGCGGCGTGTCCTGGCGGCTCAGGAGGCCAGGTACCACGCCGTCCTGGAGGAGATGGAGACGGTCTTCAGGGAACCTCCCGAGCCCCCAGAGCCTCCCGAGGCTCAGGGTCCCGGTGGCTCATGAGGAGTAATTTCTTCAGCGCACTCCTTCAGCTGCACCAACTCTACTTCGTCTATAGAACCAAGTGACATCCTCCAAGTTCGTTTAAGCTGGGAGCGCCCCTCGTGCTGCATTATTCCCAGGCAACATGGGTCCATCCCTGTGGCATGTATCCCTTTTGCTTATGTCTTTAGCTTACCTTGCTAGGGGCGCCCCTGGGGCTGCATCATCCCCAAGCCGCTCAGGCCGGACCCAGTGGCATGTATCTTCCTGCATTTATCCAAGTTGATCTGCTTAACCTGCCAACTACTACCGCCTACTCGATCATCGCCTCCCTCGAGGCCTCCACACAGGCACGACGCTGGTGCATGGGTCCGTCCCTGTCACATCGACAAATCTGAGCGGTCGAGCTCTGGCTCACGGCACGCCCCGCGCACGTCACCTCACCAGGCCCTCAGTGCCTTCACCTCATCCAGAGCAACCAGCGGCAGGCTGACAGCTGTAACGGCAAACCATGTTTCTTCTTATGCCATTTCACAGGGATCTCATGAGTAGGATAGCAGGCGGCACTGCTACCTCTTGAGCACTGCGTTGGTTTTCCCTTGAAGAGGAAAGGGTGATGCAGCACAGTAGCGTAAGTATTTCCCTTAGTTTTTGAGAACCAAGGTATCAATCCAGTAGGAGGCTAAGCGCGAGTCCCTCGCACCTGCACAATACAAATAAATCCTTGCAACCAACACGATAAGGAGTTGTCAATCCCTTCACGATCACTTATGAGAGTGAGATCTGATAGATATGATAGGATAATATTTTTGGTATTTTTGTGATAAAGATGCAAAGTAAAATAAAAGCAAAGTAAAAAAGCAAAGGAAATAACTAAGTGTTGGAAGATTAATATGATGAAGATAGACCCGGGGGCCATAGGTTTCACTAGTGGCTTCTCTCAAGAGCATAAGTATTTTACGGTGGGTGAATGAATTACTGTTGAGCAATTAACAGAATTGAGCACAGTTATGAGAATATCTAGGTATGATCATGTACATAAGCATCACGTCCGAGACAAGTAGACCGACTCCTGCCTGTATCTACTACTATTACTCCACTCATCGACCGCTATCCATCATGCATCTAGAGTATTAAGTTCATGAAAACATAGTAACGCCTTAAGCAAGATGACATGATGTAGAGGGATAAATTGATGCAATATGATAAAACCCCATCTTGTTATCCTCGATGGCAATAATACAATACGTGCCTTGCTGCCCCTACTGCCACTGGGAAAGGACACCGCAAGATTCAACCCAAAGCTAAGCACTTCTCCCATTGCAAGAAATATCAATCTAGTAGGCCAAACCAAACTGATAATTCAAAGAGACTTGCAAAGATAACCAATCATACATAAAAGAATTCAGAGAAGATTCAAATATTGTTCATAGATAATCTTGATCATAAACCAACAATTCATCGGTCTCAACAAACACACCGCAAAAAGAAGATTACGTCGAATAGATCTCCACGAGAGAGGGGGAGAACATTGTATTGAGATCCAAAAAGAGAGAAGAAGCCATCTAGCTACTAACGATGGACCCGAAGGTCTGAGGTAAACTACTCAGACTTCATCGGAGAGGCTATGGTGTTGATGTAGAAGCCCTCCATGATGGATGCCCCATCCGTGAACTCGGAATAGGCCCCAAGATGGGATCTCGTATGCGTCTGAGAAGGTTGCGGCGGTGGAATTAGGTTTTTGGCTCCGTGTCGATCGTTTGAAGTGCGTGAGGTATATATAGGAGGAAGGAGTACGTCGGTGGAGCAACAGGGGGCCCACGAGGGCGGAGGGTGCGCCCTGGGGGGATGGGCGCGCCCCCCTACCTCGTGGCTTCCTCTTTTGTTTCTTGACGTAGGGTCCAAGTCTCCCGGATCATAATCTTCCCAAAAATCATGTTCCCGAAGGTTTCATTCCGTTTGGACTCCGTTTGATATTCCTTTTCTGCGAAACTCTGAAATAGGCAAAAAACAACAATTCTGGGTTGGGCCTCCGGTTAATAGGTTAGTCCCAAAAATAATATAAAAGTGGATAATAAAGCCCAATAATGTCCAAAATAGTAGATAATATAGCATTGAGCAATCAAAAATTATAGATACGTTGGAGACGTATCAAGCATCCCCAAGCTTAATTCCTGCTCGTCCTCGAGTAGGTAAATGATAAAAAGATAATTTTTGATGCGGAGTGCTACTTGGCATAATTTCAATGTAATTCTTCTTAATTGTGGTATGAATATTCAGATCCGAAAGATTCAAGATAAAAGTTCATATTGACATAAAAATGATAATACTTCAAGCATACTAACTAAGCAATTATGTCTTCTCAAAATAACATGGCCAAAGAAAGTTCATACCTACAAAATCATATAGTTTAGTCATGCTCCATTTTCGTCACACAAGAATGATCTCATCATGCACAACCCCGATGACAATCCAAGCAATTGTTTCATAGTTTAGTAATCTCAAACCTATAAATTTTCACGCAATATATGAGCGCGAGCCATGGACATAGCACTATGGGTGGAATAGAATATGATGATGGGGGTTATGTGGAGAAGATAAAAAAGGAGAAAGTCTCACATCAACGAGGCTAATCAATGAGCTATGGAGATGCCCATCGATTGATGTTAATGCAAGGAGTAGGTATTGCCATGCAAAGGATGCACTAGAGCTATAAATGTATGAAAGCTCAACTAAAGAAACTAAGTGGGTGTGCATCCAACTTGCTTGCTCACGAAGACCTAGGGCACTTGAGGAGGCCCATTGTTGGAATATACAAGCCAAGTTCTATAATGAAAAATTCCCACTAGTATATGAAAGTGACAAAACAAGAGACTCTCTATCATGAAGATTATGGTGCTACTTTGAAGCACAAGTGGGCAAAGGATAGTAGCATTGTCCCTTCTCTCTTTTTCTCTCATTTTTTGGGCCTTCTCTTTTTTTTATGGCCTTTCTTTTTTTATTCCTCACTTGGGACAATGCTCTAGAAAATGATGATCATCACACTTCTATTTATTTACAACTCAATGATTACAACTCGATACTAGAACAAAGTATGACTCTATATGAATGCCTTTGGCGGTGTACCGGGATATGCAATGAACCAAGAGTGACATGTATGAAAGAATTATGAACGATGGCTTTGCCACAAATACTATGTCAACTACATGATCATTCTAGCAATATGACAATGATGAATGTGTCATGATAAACGGAATGGTGGAAAGTTGCATGGCAATATATCTCGGAATGGCTATGGAAATGCCATAATAGGTAGGTATGGTGGATGTTTTGAGGAAGATATAAGGAGGTTTATGTGTGAAAGAGCGTATCATATCACGGGGTTTGGATGCACCGGCGAAATTTTCACCAACTCTCAATGTGAGAAAGGGCAATGCACGGTACCGAAGAGGCTAGCAATTATGGAAGGGTGAGAGTGCGTATAATCCATGGACTCAACATTAGTCATAAAGAACTCACATACTTATTGCAAAAATCTACAATTCATCAAAAACCAAGCACTACGCGCATGCTCCTAGGGGGATAGATTGGTAGGAAAAGACCATCGCTCGTCCCCGACCGCCACTCATAAACAGGACAATCAAAAAACACCTCATGTTTCAAATTTGTTACATAACGTTTACCATACGTGCATGCTACGGGACTTGCAAACTTCAACACAAGCATTTCTCAAATTCACAACTACTCAACTAGCAAAACTTTGATATTATTACCTCCATATCTCAAAACAATCATCAAGCATCAACTTATGTTAGTATTCAACACACTCATAAGAAAGTTTTTACTAATCTTGAATACCTAGCATATTATGATTATTTAAGAAAATTACCATGCTATTTAAGACTCTCAAAATAATCTAAGTGAAGCATGAGAGATCAATAGTTTTTATAAAACAAATCCACCACCGTGCTCTAAAAGATATAAGTGAAGCACTAGAGCAAAACTATATAACTCAAAAGATATAAGTGAAGCACAAAGAGTATTCTAATAATTTCCAAATCTTGTATGGCTCTCTCAAAAGGTGTGTAAAGCAAGGATGATTCTGGTAAACTAAAAAGCAAAGACTCAAATCATACAAGACGCTCCATGCAAAACACATATCATGTGGTGAATAAAAATATAGCTCCAAGTAAAGTTACCGATGGAAGTAGACGAAAGAGGGGATGCCTTCCGGGGCATCCCCAAGCTTTGGATTTTTGGTGTCCTTAGATTATCTTGGGGGTGCCATGGGCATCCCCAAGATTAGGCTCTTGCCACTCCTTGTTCCATAATCCGTCTAAAATCTTTCACCCAAAACTTGAAAACTTCACAACATAAAACTCAATAGAAATCTCGTGAGCTCCGTTAGCGAAAGAAAACAGAAGACCGCTTAAATGTACTGTAATGAACTCATTATTTATTTATATTGGTGTTAAACCTACTGTATTCCAACTTCTCTATGGTTTATAAACTATTTTACTAGCCATAGATTCATCAAAATAAGCAAACAACACACGAAAAGCAGAATTTGTCAAAAACAGAACAGTCTGTAGTAATATGTAACTAACGCAAACTTCTGGAACTCAAAAAACCCATCCAAAATAGGACGACCTAGGAAATTTGTTTATTGATCAGAAGCAATTGGAATCACTATTTTCTCACGTTCTGGTGATTTTTAACAATGTTTTTCGTGAACAGAAAGTTTATGGAATTTTCTGCAAGATCAAATAACTATCATCCAAGAAGATCCTATAGGTTTAACTTGGCACAAACACTAATTAAAACATAAAAACACATCTAACAAGAGGCTAGTTCAAAGATTTATTGCTAAACAGCAAGGATAAATATTGGGTTGTCTCCCAACAAGCGCTTTTCTTTAAAACCTTTTTAGCTTGGCATTGAGATTTCAATGATGCTCACAAGAAAGACAAGAATTAAAGCACAAAGAGAGCATCATAAAACACGTGACAAACACATATAAGTCTAACATACTTCCTATTAATAGGCATCTTATAGGCAAACAAATTATCAAGGCAAGCAAAAACTAGCATATGCAAGGAAGCGGAAAGAAACAATAGCAATCTCAACATAAAGAGAGGTAATTTAGTAACATGAAAATTTCTACAACCATATTTTCCTCTCTCATAATAATTACATGTAGCATCATAAGAAAATTCAACAATATAGCTATCAAAAAACATATTCTCAATACGATCCACATGCATGCAAAGTTGACACTCTTCCAAGATAGTGGGATTAACATTAACTAAAGTCATGACCTCTCTAAACCCAATTTCATCAAAAATTTCATAAGATTGAACATTCTCCAAATATGTTGGATCTAAAGTTGACACTCTTCCAAACCCACTTTCAATATTATTGCAAACACTATTATTAATCTCATATTCATCATGGGGCTTAAATAAATTTTCAAGATCGAAAGAAGAATCGCCCCAATCATGATCATTGCAACAAGTAGTAGACATAGCAAAACTAGCATCCCCAAGCTTAGGGTTTTGCATATTATTAGAACAATTGACATCAAGAGAATTTATAGTAGCATCATTGCAATCATGCTTTTTATTCAAAGATCTATCATGAATCACTTCATAAAGCACTTCATCACAATTTTCAGATTCACAGATTTCAAGCAAAACCTTATAAAGATAATCTAGTGCACCCAAATCACTAGGAATTGGTTCATCATAATTGGATATCTTAAAAAGATTGGCAAGCGGATGAGGATCCATAGATCTTAGCTTCTCTGTTTAGGAATAAGTACTCAACTATTTCAACCAAACGAGCAAACGAGCCAAGTAAGACATCAAGGCAAACGAAAAGACGAACGGAAAAAGGGCGAATAAAACGGCAAGGGTGAATTGGGGGAGAGGAAAACCAGAGGCAAATGGCAAATAATGTTATGCGGGAGATAAGGGATTGTGATGGGTACTTGGTATGTTGACTTTTGCGTAGACCTCCCTGGCAACGGCGCCAGAAATCCTTCTTGTTACCTCTTGAGCACTGCGTTGGTTTTCCCTTGAAGAGGAAAGGGTGATGCAGCACAGTAGCGTAAGTATTTCCCTCAGTTTTTGAGAACCAAGGTATCAATCGAGTAGGAGGCTACGCGCGAGTTACCTCGCACCTGCACAATACAAATAAATCCTCGCAACCAACGCGATAAGGGGTTGTCAATCTCTTCATGGTCACTTACGAAAGTGAGATCTGATAGATATGATAGGATAATAATTTGGGTATTTTTGTGATAAAGATGCAAAGTAAAATAAAAGCAAAGGAAATAATGAAGTGTTGGATAATATGATGAAGATAGACCCGGGGGCCATAGGTTTCACTAGTGGCTTCTCTCAAGAGCATAAGTATTTTACGGTGGGTGAACGAATTACTGTTGAGCAATTGACAGAATTGAGCATAGTTATGAGAATATCTAGGTATGATCATGTATATAGGCATCACGTCTGAGACAAGTAGACCGACTCATGCCTGCATCTAGTACTATTACTCCACACATCGACCGCCATCCAGCATGCATCTAGAGTATTAAGTTCATGAAAGCAGAGTAACGCCTGTAAGCAAGATGACATGATGTAGAGGGATAAATTCATGCAATATGATAAAAAACCCATCTTGTTATCCTCGATGGCAACAATACACTACATGCCTTGCTGCCCTTACTTTCACTAGGAAAGGACACCACAAGATTGAACCCAAAGCTAAGCACTTCTCCCATTGCAAGAAAGATCAATCTAGTAGGCCAAACCAAACTGATAATTCAAAGAGACTTGCAAAGATAACCAATCATACATAAAAGAATTCAGAGAAGATTCAAATATTGTTCATAGATAATCTTGATCATAAACACACAATTCATCGATCTCAACAAACGCACCGCAAAAAGAAGATTACATCGAATAGATCTCCACGAGAGAGGGGGAGAATATTGTATTGAGATCCAAAAAGAGAGAAGAAGCCATCTTGCTACTATCTATGGACTCGAAGGTCTGAGTTAAACTACTCACGCTTCATCGGAGAGGCTATGGTGTTGATGTAGAAGCCCTCCGTGATGGATGCCCCTTCCGGTGGAACTCTGCAACAGGCCCCAAGATGGGATCTCGTAGGTACAGAAGGTTGCGGCAGTGGAATTAGGTTTTTGGCTTCGTATCTGATCGTTTGGGGGTACGTAGGTATATATAGGAGGAAGGAGTACGTCGGTGGAGCAATAGGGGCCCACGAGGGTGGTGGGCGCACCCTGGGGTGGGGGGGCGCCCCCTACCTTGTGGCTTCCTGTTTTGTTTCTTGACGTAGGGTCCAAGTCTCCGGGATCATAATCTTCTAAAAAATCACGTTCCCGAAGGTTTCATTCCGTTTGGACTCCGTTTGATATTCCTTTTCTGCGAAACTCTGAAATAGCCAAAAAACAACAATTCTAGGCTGGGCCTCCGATTAATAGTTTAGTCCCAAAAACAATACAAAAGTGGATAATAATGCCCAATAATGTCCAAAATAGTAGATAATATAGCATGGAGCAATAAAAAATTATAGATATGTTGGAGACGTATCAGGCACCGTGAGTCTCCTTTTCTCTCGTGCAATTCGCTTGCACGTTAAAAGGGGGGCTCCTGAGCATCGCGACTCAGGAGCTCTTACTGTCTCTCCAGCCCTCACGCCTGGCCTTGACCATGGCATCGCGACTTGGCATACCAGCGGCGGCTAAGCTCGCTCGAGGGACGGGACCTGAGGACGTAGAGCACTAAGGAGAGCGTGAGGGAAGGGAAACTCGTATGGGCCGGTCAAGCTATGCCGCACAAGTAGGCGCGCAGCTCTGGCGCCACGTCAGGAGTCAGCACGAAATCAACAAGATATGTCCTGCCCCCGGATCGGCTAAATGTTTGGGCCTAATGGTCGCTCACGCCTTGCCGCAACCCCGTTGCGGCCACGTCGACTCCCTTTCTCGCCATACCGTGGCTGCTTGAGCGCTAAGGGGGACCTCCTGAGCATCGCGCCTTAGGGGCTCTTACTGGACCTCGGGCCGCACACCTCCTGGCCTTGACCACGGCACGCGACCTGGCATACCAGCGACGGCTGTAGCCTGCCTGGGGACCGGGACCTGTCAGCGTAGAGCAACGAGCTATTGCGAGGAAAGAAAGGGGGGACCGAGCCTTAACAAGACATGCGTTCACCAAGTTTTCATAACAAGGAAGATAAGCACAGAAGACATTACATATCCTTACATGCCCCCACGGGGTGATTCAAGGTTCTTCGCAGGAAACAAAAGCTGACACTAAGGGGAATCCTATCTACATCCTTCCATGGCGGACGCCATCATCAACAGTGGGCCACGGGAGGCCGGCGCCAACCCCATCCAGATCAGCGGCGGCTGATGAAGTCATGTACCTGGGGTAGGGTCATAGACCTGCCCAAAGGTACCCTCCACAAGGACATTCACAAGAGAAGCAGCCTTCCAGTCGACCTGGTAGGCTTCCACTCGACAGATTCAAAGACACTCGACTATGAAGACCCACTCGACCACCAAGAGTCCAAGAGCCACTCGGTGTCCAAAGCGGTCATCGTAGTTAAATCATCTTTATGACCTTAATGACACTTTATGTAAGGGGTTACGATGAACGCCTAGCTTTAACGCACCTTAAACCCTCTACTACGTGGGCTGGCTGGGGTCTGGCGCACTCTATATAAGCCACCCCTCCACAGGTAGAAGGGTTCGCACCCTGTAATACATACGCAGATAATCCGTCGACCGCCTCCGGGCTCCGAGACGAGGGGCTGTTACTTCCTCCGAGAAGGGCCTGAACTCGTAAATCCCGTGCTTATACAACTACTCCATAGCTAGGATCTTGCCTCTCCATACCTACCCCCCATTCTACTGTCAGTCTTAGAACCACGTCAGTTGGCACCCACCTTGGGTCAGGTGTTCCAGCAATTGTTGGAGAAGTTGGGATTCTCTCGATCTCCGGCATCATGGTTTGGTGGAGTTACGGTCGACGGCCACGAGATCCGTCTCGGTGCGCTCACGTTCGTCGCCGACGACTCCGCTTGGCTTCAGGAGGCTCCACTCGACGTGGACGCGCTCCCCGTCCGCGGGGCGACGCACTTTCGCGCGTGTGTCCGCGGCGTCCTCCTGCGGCAACCGTCGACCCAGTATGGGTCGGCTCCTGCGCCATCTTCACTCCCAGTCTCCCACCAGCGCAAGCGTTCCGGTCGGTCGAGGCTTCAGCGGTGGGTGAGGCATGCGGTGGCTCGCCCGATCGGCCATCCCCAAGTCGCGGCGATCGAGCCCGACGAATCTCTCACGGCCTGTTCGACTGTCATCGGCTCCGTAGAGACCGCGTCCGAATGCAATAGCAGTGACCCGGCGGCAGAGGTTCTGATGGTCGATGGACCATGCAGTCCCCCTGGATTCACCCGCACCAACGAAGGTGGCGGTGGAGGCGATCCGGTGCAAGCCCATGAAGAGTACTTGCCGGAGCCCCTCACTTCGCTCCAGAGGGAGGAGCTTCGTCGTTGGAACATGGATGCACTTCCCACTCCTATCGTTGGAGAAACCCCCGAGCCTCGCGCCTTGGAGGATGCGCGCTTGGCCAACCTGGCTGAGCGCACTCGACTGGAGAATCTTCAGCGAGTACTCGTGACGTCTGTGACCGAGGGTTCCAGAATCCGTCGACGCCTTGACTCTTTCAACCGCCAACCTGGTATATCGAACTCCGATTCAGAATTTAGCGGTACCGCCCGTATAGCGGAATCAATTCAGCCTTCCCAGTCGGAGGCAGGTAGAGGTTTGCAGCAAATCAGGGATTTGCTCCGGGCGGCAGGAGATCAAAACTCAGTTGTATCCCAGTCGCGGAACAGGGTTCACAGCCGATCCGTCGCTGCGAATTCATTCCAGTCGGCCCATAGTCCAAGATCGCCCCCGAGGCGTGAGGAACATGGGGGCCGGCGTGATGATCAATACAAGGGCCGCGAGCAGTATGAGCACCGATTCGATCGCAACGATCGACGTCGAGTGCCCACTCCTCCCCCAAGGGGTGGATCATACGCTCGTCGGCAGCATGACGACATACGCCAAAACAGTGCTGGGCGAAGAGTTCCAGTCGACCCCAGGGAACCAGGCTTTGATGCGAGATCCATTATCGTTCAAGGTTTGGTTGACAGGAACAGAGCTCACCGAGGCGGCCATGATAGAGATGTTCCTTCCAGCAGAGAGTTCATGTCTCGGGACCAGAGTGTTTCAGCAGAGCCATCGGGGCCGCGATGATTCCTCCCAACTTCGGGTTGGCGTTGAGTCGACAAGTTCACTGGAGAATCCAAGCACGACACTTGGCTTGAAGATTACCGAGTGGCGGTTCAGATCGGCGGTGGCAACGATGAGGTAGCCATGAAGCATTTACCTCTTATGTTGGAGGGTTCAGCCAGGGCGTGGTTGAATCAGTTAGCACCCAGCAGTATTTACACTTGGGAAGATCTTGCCCGTGTGTTTGTCAGGACATTTGAAGGAACTTGCAAACGACGAGCAGGTTTGACAGAGTTGCAGTCATGCGTGCAAAAGTCGAGTGAAACCTTGAGAGATTACATCCAGAGGTGGATCACTTTGCACCACACAGTCGAGAATGTATCTGATCACCAGGCAGTCTGTGCCTTCAAGGAAGGTGTCAAGAACTGAGAATTGAGTTTGAAATTTGGTCGAACTGGAGATATGACCCTGAGTTAGATGATGGAGATTGCCACCAAATATGCAAATGGTGAAGAAGAGGATCGGCTCCGGAGTGGTAAATATAAATCGGCCGCCAATGAGACCGGCAATTCCAATCGGAAGCAGAAGCGCAAAGCCGAGCCAGCGGCTCCCGGAGAGGCCTTGGCAGTGACCCCAGGAAAGTTCAAGGGGAAACCCAAGGGTCCTTGGAACCCTAAGAAGGTGAAAGACCAGGATGGGAACGGCGTGTTGGATTTACCATGTCATATTCATACAAAGAAAGATGAAGAGGGTAAACTCATTTACCGAAACATACCACTCGGCGATGTCGGCTCTTGATTCAGCCGGTTCAAGGGAAACAACCCAAGGCTAAGGATAAGGAGGCAGACAAAGTTGAGGATAGAGATGACGATGATGGTGGATATCCCGTGTCAATTCCACCACGATGATTTTCTTGACGTCGAAAGCAAAAGTCGATTGAAGGTTATCAATCGGAAGTAAACTTGGTTGCTCCGGCGACTCCCAATTATCTGAAATGGTCCCAGACCGCCATCACATTCGACCAGTCCGATCACCCGACGCACATTGCCACCACAGGAGGCAAGCATTGGTGGTCGACCAGTTGTCGAAGGCACTCAACTGACCAAAGTCCTGATGGATGGTGGTAGGGGTTTGAATATATTATACGCGGAGAAGTTGAAAGGGAGGGGCATTCCGATGTCCAGACTCAGTACTAGTAAGATGAGCTTCCACGGAGTCCTTCACGGAAAGAAGGCCGAGTCACTCGGCCAAATTGCTGTTGATGTAGTTTTGGTGATTCAAAGCATTTACGGAAAGAAAAGTTGACATTTTAGGAAGTGGATTTCCAGAGCGCTTATCACGCTATTCTGGGGAGACCAGCTTATGCACGTTTCATGGCTCGACCATGTTACGTGTATCTTAAACTGAAGATGCCTGGTCCCAAGGGCGTGATCACTGTCACGGGCAATCGGAAGAAGGCAGAAGAGTGCTTCCAGAAAGGCTCTAAGATCGTCGATGCTCAGTTGGCAGTGGTAGAGCTACAAGAGTATCAGAAAACTGCGGATCCGAGTGATTTGTTGCGAGCTAAGAAGCCCGCTACGGAGTCAGCATTCGGTCATTGGCGAGATGAAACAGGTTCACATTCACCCGACTGATCCCGATGCTGCTCCGACCAACATCTCAACAACATTCGACTCAAAATAGGAAGAAGCGCTCATCCAGTTCCTCCGTGAGAACTGCGACATCTTTGCATGGAAGCCTGCTGACATGCCGGGTGTTCCCAGGGGGCTGGCTGATCATCGCCTACGATTCGACCCAAAATTCAAACCAGTTAAAGAGTATCTTCGGTCCGCCGTCCAGAAGAGAAAGGTCATTGGCGAGGAGGTGGCTCGACTCTTAGCAGCAGAGTTCATCCGAGAGATCTACCACTCCGAGTGGCTCGCTAACGTTGTCATGGTCCCCAAGAAGGACAAGTCGTTACGCATGTGCATCGATTTCAAGCATATCAATCGGGCCTGCCCAAAAGATCATTTCCCTCTTCCTCGCATCGACCAAATAGTCGACTCAACTGCGGGATGCGAGAGGTTGTATTTTTTAGACGCCTATTCCGGGTACCATCAGATCCGTCTGTATGGACCCGATGAGATTAAAACAGCGTTCATCACTCCATTCGGGTGCTTATGTTATGTCACCATGCCATTCGGTCTCAAGAATGCCGGAGCCACATTCATGAGGATGATTCAGAAGTGTTTGCTCACTCAAATCAGTCGGAATGTGGAAGCATACATGGATGATATAGTGGTCAAGTCACGAAAGGGTTCCGACCTGTTGGTGACCTTGCTGAAACATTTGCCAATCTCGGGAGGTATGATATCAAGCTTAATCCATCAAAGTGTACATTTGGAGTTCACGGTGGAAAGTTACTCGGTTTTCTCGTTTCCGGCGAGGAATCGATGCTAACCCAGAAAAGGTTGGCACCATACTCCGAATGAAGCGCATACGTATGCGTGTGCACGATGTCCGAAACTTCTGGATGCTTGGCCGCTTTAAGTCGATTCATCTCTCGCCTCGGTGAAAAGGCATTGCCTCTTTACCGGTGATGAAGAAGTCGAGACAAGTTATTTGGACTCTAGAAGCTGATGCAGCGTTTGCAGAGCTCAAAGCTCTGCTCTCCACCCAGCCGGTGCTTGCTGCTCCAATCAGCAAGGAGCCTTTGCTGATTTACTTTGCTGCTTTACATTGCAGCCACTGGACAAGTCGTCAGTACCGTACTTACGGTCGAGCGGGAAGAAGAAGGAAAAACCTTCAAAGTTCAACGCCCAGTTTATTATCTTTCTGAAGTACTAACCCCATCAAAGCAAAGATACCCTCACTATCAGAAGCTTGTTTATGGGATCTATATGACCACGAAGAAGGTTGCTCATTATTTCTCTCGATCATTCCATTACGATCGTCGTGACGCCCTTTGTCGGAAATTCTTCATAACGGAGATGCAACCGGTCGAGTGGCAAAATGGGCGATTGAACTCCTTCCCCTTGATATCAAATTCGAGGCAAAGAAAGCCATCAAGTCCCAAGCAATAGCAGATTTCCTCGCCGAGTGGACTGAACAGCAACTTCCGACCCAAGTTCACTCGGAACATTGGACTATGTTTTTTGATAGTTCCAAGATGCTGAACGGTTCTGGTGCAGGGGTTGTATCGGTTTCCCCCCGAGGAGATAGGCTCAAGTATGTTCTCCAGATTCACTTTGATTCTTCCAACAACGAAGTAGAATATGAAGCACTCCTGTATGGGTTGCGCATGGCCATTTCACTCGGCGTCCGTTGCATTATGGTCTATGGCGACTCGGATCTGGTTGTTAATCAAGTGATGAAGGAGTGGGATGTCAGAAGCCCAGCTATGACAGGTTATTGTAATGTCTGATGAGAAAGCTGGAGAAGAAATTCGAGGGGTTAGAGCTTCATCATATACCCCGTTGAAAAATCAAGCTGCGGATGATTTGGCGAAGATAGGGTCCAAGAGGAAGTCATTCGAGTAATGTATTTTGGAACACATTCATGCTCCATCGGTGCAGGAGGATCCTTTCACGGAAGAAGCCCCGCAGCAAAAGAGTGCCAATGATCCGACTGAAATTGAGTTCCCGGCCGTGGTCGACCTGATTATGGAAGTTGTGGTCATCATTCCCGACTGGACAGTGTCGTACATCGCATATATCCTAAGGAAAGAGCTCCCGGAGAATGAAGAAGAGGCTCGACAGATCATCCGTCGATCCAAGGCCTTCTGAGTGATCAAGGGACAATTGTACAGAGAAAGCGTGGATCGAGTCGGCGAAGTGTATCACGCCGGAAGAAGGTCGAGATAATTCTCGAGGATATCCACTCGGGAACTGTGGCCATCATGCGTCCTCTCGGACCATTGTGGCTAAAGCATACCGGCGGGATTTTCTTGGCGAAAGCAAATGAAATGGCAAAAGAAATAGTCGACAAGTGTGAAGGATGTCGGTTCTATTCCAACATGTCGCACAAGCCAGCCTCACCTTGAAGACCATTCCACTCGTTTGGCCCTTCGCTGTTTGGGGACTGGACATGATTGGACCGTTGAGAACTGGCAGAAGCGGTTTCACCCATTTGTTAGTAGCAGTCGACAAGTTCACCAAGTGGATCGAAGCCAAGCCCATCAAGAACCTCGTTGCATGCACTGCTATCAGTTTCATCAGAGAGTTGATATTCAGATATGGAGTTCCGCATAGCATCATCACCGACAATGGGTCAAACTTCGATAATGACAAGTTCAAAGCCTTCTGCGCCTAAGGCACGTGGGTCGACTATGCTTCAGTGGCTCATCCTTAGTCGAATGGACAAGCAGAACGTGCAAACGGCCTCATTCTCAAAGGGCTAAAACCTCGGCTGATGCGTGATCTCAAACACGCGGCAGGAGCTTGGGTCGACGAACTTCCATCAGTTCTCTAGGGATTGAGGACCACTCCTAATCGATCGATTGGGAGAACTCCATTCTTCACGGTCTATGGAGCTGAAGCGATTCTGCTGAGTGACCTGCTTCACAATGCGCCTCGAGTCGAGCTATACTCAAGAAGAAGAGGAACAAGCCCGGCAAGATCTTTGTCGACCTCTTCGAAGAGGAGAGGGAGATGGCCTTGATCCGCTAGACTATCTATCAGCAAGACTTGCGTCGATTCCATGCCAGAATTGTGAAGAGTCTATCCTTCCAAGAGGGAGATTTGGTCCTCAGAGTGGATCAACAGAAACCTCACAAGCTCGCTCCCTCTTGGGAAGGTCCATTCATAATCACTAGTGTCCTCCAGAACGGAGCATATCATCTCTACAACGTTGATCGCCAGATCGACGAGCCTCGAGCTTGGAGCGTGGAGCTGCTCCGCCCTTTTACACTTAAAAACTCACTCGGTTGAGATGTAATAAAAGTGCTTTTGAAGTTTGTTTATCCAAGACAAGAATGTTATAATTTTCCCAAGAATTGTTATTGCTTTTGTTGAAATTTCCCCAGGTGGGTGGCTTAGTCGCGAATCCGATTCGCCTAAGTTTGTAAAAAAATCCTTTAAGTGCGAGCCAGTCTCTCACTCGGGGGCTTAGCTGTGAATCCGCTTCGCCTAAGTATCCAAAATCCTACCGAGTTTCGAGCCAGCCTCCCACTCGGAGGCTTAGCTGCAGTCCAAGTACTCGCCTAAGTATTCAAATCCTTCCAAGTGGCGAGCCAGCCTCCCACTCGGAGGCTTAGCTGTAGTCCAAGTACTCGCCTAAGTATCCAAATTCCTACCGAGTGGCGAGCCAGCCTCCCACTCGGAGGCTTAGCTGCAGTCCAAGTACTCGCCTAAGTATTCAAATCCTACCGAGTGGCGAGCCAGCCTCCCACTCGGAGGCTTAGCTGCAGACCAAGTACGCGCATAAGAATTCAACACCTGCCGAGTGGTGAGCAAGCCTCCCACTCGGGAGCTTATAACAGCCCAAGGATTCGCCTTAAACATCCAAAGTGATAAAAATCCTCACCGAGTGGAGAGCAAACCTCCCACTCGGGGGCTTAACTGCAGCCAGTGCTCACCTAAGTAATAGAAATCCTACCGAGTGGAGAGCAAACCTCCCACTCGGGGCTTAAACTGCAGCCCAGTGCTCTCCTAAGTAATAAAAAGCCTACAGTGGAGAGCAAACCTCCCACTCGGAGGTTTAGCTGCAGCCAGTGCTCGCCTAAGTAATAAAAATCCTACCGAGTGGAGAGCAAACCTCCCACTCGGGGGGCTTAGCTGCAGCCCAGTGCTCGCCTAAGTAATAAAAATCCTACCGAGTGGAGAGCAAACCTCCCACTCGGGGGCTTAGCTGCAGCCCAGTGCTCGCCTAAGTAAGGAATTAATACCAAACAGCAAGGACGACGAGGTGCAGGTCGACTGCTACCTCCTCCTTCGGAGCTTCGCCACAAGTACAACGTGCGGTCCATCCCAATCCGCAAGGACGATGAGGTGTAGGTCGACTACTACCTCCTCCTTCGGAACTTCGCCACAAGTACAACATGCGGTCCATCCCAATCCGCAAGGATGACGAGGTGCAGGTCGACTGCTACCTCCTCCTTCGGAGCTTCGCCACAAGTACAACGTGCGGTCCATCCCAATCCACAAGGACGACGAGGTATAGGTCGACTGCAACCTCCTCCTTCGGAGCTTCGCCACAAGCACAACGTGCGGTTCGTCCCGATCCGTAAGGGGCGACAAGGTCGATCGCGATCTGTGTTTCACCTCTACCTGCAGGATAGATGAAGCACAATTCGATTGGAATTTCAACGGAATATCTTCCGAATGAGGAATAAAGTTCTCTCGAATGCAAGCAAAGCATGTTCAAGGAAAAACCAAGTTCAGATAAATGTCCTACGGATACAAAGGCGCTCAGGCGTTAAGCACATTAAAGTTTATCGATTCTGAAACCACTCTGCATTCCGAGGCAAATTTAAAGTGGGACTTAGAAGTTTTTACTCCTCCGTGGAGGACTGGAAGGTGCAACAAACTGGTCGAGGTCGATTCCGTCGACAATACGGGTAGCCTTAGCGATGAAAGTCTCCATGCAAGATCTGAAGTCGTGCTTCCTGGTATTGGCAACCTTGAGAGACACCAGCTTGTCCTCTTGCACTTCTTTGCAAAGTGGACACGAACGGAGATAGAGCAACATCAGCACCACACACGGCGGATGACTTTTCCATTCTTGCACTCGACTTGGAATCTCATTCGATCGAGTCATCAGATTCAAGATCATTCGGAGAGTCTGCATTACGGCGAGAGTCGAGTCGATCCATGCACTGCAACTTTCGGTCGAGCAAGATAATCCACTACACTAGCAACACGAGACTCCGGTCGGAGCACATTCATAGCAGCCGTCCTTCACGGGAGAGTTGATGGGGTCCAAGCTGGTTTCCACTCGACTGGTTTCTTCTTCAAAGTTTTGGCAGAATTCTGAAAACACAACTCAGACTCAAAATGAAGATCATGTGATGAGCCGGTGAGAGCAAGACAGTTGGATACAAGAGATTACCTTCAAGCATGAGAAATAGCTTCTTGGCGAACCCTCCAAGATAAATCTCCAGGTTGTTTCGCTTCCCCGCCAGCTGGCCAACCTTGTCAGACAGAACATTCTTGTCGTTCTTGATCGGTGACTTCCTTGTTAGCAGCGTCAAGAGAGGCTTTCGACTTGGCATTTTCATTTTCAAGTTTGTCGTGAGGCAAGCTTCTCTTCAGCGAGCTTTGTTTTCTCCAAAGCATATACGTACCTCTGCAAGGTCAAGGTCCTTCTTCTTCAAAGTCTCTTCCAGTTTATCTGCAAAGCAACAATGAGAACAGAGTTGAGAATGAGCAGAAAAACAGAGGCGATCGTCAAAATTCTCACCAGCCATACCTTTTGCTTCATCCTTTGCCATACGCAAATTCTCCCGAGCAAGCTTCAAATCAAGGTTGAGCTGAATCTGCTTTTCTCTAACTTTCGGTATAGCGAGCCACAAGCTCATAAGATTTCTACAAAGAGTCATCCAACGAAAGACATCAAAGGCAGATCACTTCCGAAAGTGACTAAGGAAAAATAGTAGCATTTCTAAGACTACGGTCGAATAAAAACATTCTCTGATAGTCTCGGGACTACACTCCAACGGGTGCACTCAGCGATGCTCCTTTGGTTTACCAATTTGGTTCGATCGAGTTGACCAAAAGAGGCAAAAGGTTATGATTCTAAAAACATGGCTAATTGTCGTGTCACCTTGATAAAAAAAGTTCTTTAGACTATAGTCAAGCGCATGATCGACCATAGTCTCGGGGACTACACCGGTGGGTGCACTTAGCGTGCCCCCACTGGTTTCTGATTCCATTCGACTTGGTCCGTCCGGTCGAGTGAAGAAGATCACATCATAAAGACCATAGCCATTGCACGCATGATCGACCATAATCTCGGGGACTACACCGGTGGGTGCACTCAGCGTGCCCCACAAAAGTTCAAACAACACACACACCTTTGGGTTTACAGATATGGAAATCTCCGGAAGAAAGCGATTCAGATAGTATATCCTAACAAAGCAAGCGACGACTGACTTACTTGGACATTGCTCTGGAGAGCTGAACTGGCATCATAGGCCGCCTAACTTGCCTCTCGAGCCACTTTCACCTGCTCCATCATGATCCCTGCCTGGCGTATGGCCTCCTTAGCAGAACTTACTTGGTCTTTCGGGACATGGTGTGTAGCAAAGAGAGATGGTGGATCAGCGATCGTGAAGTGGGTCGGCGCTTGTCGTGATACAGCAAAGATCTGAAGTCCGAGTGGGGTTGCCTCCCTCGGAAATCAGCGTCTCAGGAGTCACCGCGACTTGAGCAGCCTTGCCAGCAGGCACTTTCTTGTTCCTCCTCTTGATCAATGGCGCTTCCTCGTCATCATCGGAGATCAATGGCGTGGCGGAACTACAAGAGATCCAAGTAAACATGGAGGCCCAATCGACTAAAAAGCTCGATCGGCTAAAAGTGAAACCTCGGAGATCTTACCAAGATTGGAAGTGGAGGCATCCTCCATTTCACGATCATCGTCTTGGCTGAAGTCTCGGAGGTAGCGGTATGAGATTTCAAGAGTCGGCTGATCAGTCTTCAAGTCGACCAAAAGTTCACTCATGTTGAAAAAGGAAATACAAGGTTACATTGGTTACCCGGAGATGGTGGGGATGACCATTCGCATCTTAGGCAGGGCCTTCGCCCGGCTTTGGCAGCGTCACTCGAGGTTGCTTGGCGGCTTCTCGGTCGGCGGGAGAAGTTGTTCTAGGGTAAACCGTCGACTCACGGTGGGCACAACAGTGACTGCGCCCGGCCACGGGTCGTCGTCAACTTGGACCTTCCCTCCGGCGAGGAGGGTCGGCGTCTTCCTCCTCTTCTTCCTCCTCCTCCTCATCATCGAGCCATCATCCTCCTCATCCTCCTCGCGGCTGGACTCCCATTCCTCCGGACTCTCACCTCCACTTCCTTATTCTTCTTGATTGTTTCCTGCGCCCGTTGGGCATCGAGTACATCTCTGTGGAGACCTAGAAGACAACAAAACAAGGTGAAAGTCGGTCGGCGAAATTGACATCAAAAGCAGAATGAATGCAGCAGAATCACGATCGGAGATAAGCGGTGATATCTTATGCAGTTGGTAACTCTGGTCGAGTGGTGGAATCCTCCTAGCTCCGCGAGGTTGTCTTTATTTCTGTGATGGCGGTCATCCACTTCTCGTATAGCGTCCTCAACCTCCTCCGGATGGACCCGAGTGGTATCATCCGTGCAGAGTACATCCACATCGGATGACCTCGGTATTGGAGTGGCTGAATACACCGTCGGAGAAAAACCTCCGGAGATCCATGCCGGTCACCCCATCGCGAATAAGCTGGACTACACGCTCCATCAGCAGCTTTACTTGGGCCTTCTCCTCTGGTAACACCTTCAGGGAAGATGGCTTGTTCACTCGACTCATGGAGAAAGGAGGGAGCCCAGTCGACTGCCCCGTCTTGGCAGTAAAACCAGGTAGACTGCCACCCTCTAACCGAGTCGGGGAGAGTCATAGCTGGAAAGGCGCTCTTCCCCCTCATCTGGACCCCGAGTCCCCCACACATTTGGATTACTTGGGTCCTCTCGTCATTCGGGCTCGTTTTCTTCACCGTCTGAGAGCGACGGTGAATATGTGCTGAAAAAGACCCCAATGCGGTCGACAACCCAAGAAATTCTCATGAGCGAAACGAAAGCAGCAAGATACACAATGGAGTTTGGAGTGGAATGGTGGAGTTGCGCTCCAAAAAGTTCAGAAACCCCGGAAAAAAGGATTTGGCGGCAGAAAACCCCCTATCTATGTGGGTGGCGGGAGGACGCACTCACCCTCTTCAGGCTGCGGTTGCCACTCCGTGCCGGAAGCCTCGCCGACCCATGGGGATCAGTTCTTCGTTAGCGGATCGGTGAGATCTTTCTCGGTGATGGTCGGCGGATCCGATCTCCTTGGACCCAGCCTGCGGCAGCTTGGACATGAAGAGGAACCGCCCCGGTAGGCGCTCTCCCTTGGCCTTCGCCGCCGTCTTCTTCACCCGTTCCTGGCGGCAGTCTTGTCCTTCACCATGGTCGGCGAGAAAAGTACCGAGCTTCGGCTGGAGAGACGGAGAGCGTGGCGAGAAAGTTTTGGAGGCGGAGAGAGGAGAAGTGCGAGGACACCTTGTTCAAAATGCCGGTCCAACGCTTTATATGGGGTCGCTTAAGTGGCTGACCCGGTAGGCCCGAGCAATCCGTCACAATCTCATAGCGGTAGCGCGCGCGATACGTGGCGAAAAAAGGCGTAGCGAGGATCGAGGCGCCATCGTCTTATCCCATTCGAGTGCCGCGGTTTTCTCCGCCATACGCTTCCCAAAATTCGGATCCGCGAAATCCGCTAACCGCATGAGCAACTCATCGATAACAGATTTCCTCGGATCCGTCGCTCGAAATCCTCGAGTTCTAAAGTTTACTTGACAAGCGTGAAGAATGGATCAAAGGCGTTGAAAGAGAAGTTGATGCCATCACTAAAAGGTCGTTGATCGAGTAAGAGCGCACTCACAACACGAAGAACAGGTCGGAAAGATTATCAACTCCTTCCTCACTCAAACCTCGATCCATTTGGGGGCTAATGATGAAGTCATGTACCTGGGGTAGGGTCATAGACCTGCCCAAAGGTACCCTCCACAAGGACATTCACAAGAGAAGCAGCCTTCCAGTCGACCTGGTAGGCTTCCATTCGACAGATTCAAAGACACTCGACTATGAAGACCCACTCGACCACCAAGAGTCCAAGAGCCACTCGGTGTCCAAGCGGTGCAGTAGTTAAATAGTCTTTATGACCTTAATGACACTTTATGTGGCGTTACGATAACGCCTAGCTTTAACGCACCTTAAACCCTCTACTACGTGGGCTGGCTGGGGTCTGGCGCACTCTATATAAGCCACCCCCTCCACGGTAGAAGGGTTCGCACCCTGTAACACATCTGTGAGATAATCCGATCGACCGCCTCACGGGCTCAGGGCGTAGGGTTGTTACTTCCTCCGAGAAGGGCCTGAACTTCGTAAATCCCTTGCGTATACAACTACTCCATAGCTAGGATCTTGCCTCTCCATACCTACCCCCATTCTCTTGTCGGACTTAGAACCACACGGCTGACGGCGGCAGACGCCGCCCGCTCTGCTCGAACACTGACAAAGCTCGGGGCTTGTAGCTGTCGTTGCTCGTCTCCGGAGTCTTGCAAAGCTTAGGAGAGCTGCTGGACTCCCAGGGGCTGCTGCTGCTAGAGTAGCCGCGAGCAGAGCGCGCGTCAGTTTGGCGATCCTCTTCGGGGCAGCACTCCTGGCAGCGGCCCTCGGCGTGGAAGACTTTGAAGAAGAGCGTGCAAGCGTTGTCGTAGTCGAAGTGAATCGCGAGGGCGCCCCTCGCGCGGCAGACCCGTGCGATCTCCCCCCAACTGCGGGTCATGAAGATCTTGCCGGCGGGAACCGCTTCGATCTCTGCTCCGTCATTTGGGCGCTGCGATCGGCGTCTTTGCAGCGAGCTCGAGAGGCCCCCTCGGCGGCATCACGTCGGAGAAGAACCACGGGAAGCGGATCCAGGAGCTTGGAGGCATCGGTGCCCACAGCACCAACTCGCACGAGGAGTCCGCGGCATGGATCCCAGGGGCGACGGCATGCGTCGCCGCGGCGCAGCGACCCCGAACACGGCGCAGGTGGCGCTGCTCATCGCTCCGTCCTCCTGAGCCCTCGGCTCGGGCGTACAAGGGTAGCGGGTACCCCGGAGGAGGCCACTCGCACCAGGGCCTCGACACCACCTGCATCGCCGCCTCGTCACGGCAATGAATCGACCTCTTCTTCGGCGGAAGTGGCCCCGGATCATCACGGGGAGCCTTTCCTTTCTCTTCGGCAGAAAACCTTCTGATAGGCCCCATTGTTGTTGTCAGCAGTGGAGCAAGGAGGAGGAAGCGAGCAAGCGAGGAAGAGATGGGCGACGGGTGAGGGAGTCCTGGATTAGGGGGTATCCGGACAGCCAGACTATATACATCGTCCGGACTATTGAAGCGTGAAGATACAAGACCCAAGACTTCGACCCGTGTCTGGATGGGACTCTCCTTGGCGTGGAAGGCAAGCTTGGCGATCCGGATATTGTATTTCCTTCCTTGTAACCGACTCCATGTAAACCCTAGCCCTCTCAGGTGCTTATATAAACCGGAGAGGTTGGTCCTTAGAAGGCCGATCACAATTACAATCATACCATCATAGGCTAGCTTCTAGGGTTTAGCCTCTATGATCTC
The DNA here is from genome assembly GCA_021605145.1 of Aegilops bicornis. Taxonomy (NCBI): domain Eukaryota; kingdom Viridiplantae; phylum Streptophyta; class Magnoliopsida; order Poales; family Poaceae; genus Aegilops; species Aegilops bicornis. Next base: position 580,763,217 of record CM038675.1, read on the forward strand.
GTGGTAGATCTACTCTTGTACTACCCATATCTTCAATATTAATCAAGCGGGAAGTAGGGTTTTACCTCCATCGAGAGGGCCCGAACCTGGGTAAACATTGTGTCCCTTGCTTCCTGTTACCATCAGCCTTGACGCACGGATCAGGACCCCCTACCCGAGATCCGCCGGTGTTGACACCGATATTGGTGCTTTCATTGAGAGTTCCTCTGTGTCGTCGCTACAAGGCTCGATGGCTCCTTCAACCATCGTCAACAACATGGTCCCGGGTGAGACCTTTCTCCCCGGACAGATCTTCGTGTTCGAACGCTTCGCCCTGCGGGCCAATTCGCTTGGCCATTTGGAGCAGATCGATAGCTACGCCCTTGGCCACCAGATCAGGATCGGAAACCTGAACTGCACGGCGGACATCCACGGAGACTGGATCTTCGACGGATTCGGGCCTATGCCAGGAGCACCGGATAGTCACGACGAGCACGGCTTAGACCTGCTGTCGGACAAAGCTCGGGGTATCACCCCCGCAGTAGCCTCGGACCTAAATCTGGGCAGGCTGCGTTGCCCAGGGCGGAGGGCTGGACCCGCCCGCGGTGGCACATTCATCGGCGGTGGAGCGAACACGGGCCTTACCTGCATGGTGGCACTGTAACTCCGGACCCCGGATTCGTATCCGGATGTTGGTTCCGATCCACGCACTCCGAGCGGTCGAGCGGGTTGGGCTCCGGTAATGGAGTTCACGCTGCGGATATCTTCGGCACTCGCCCTTTCGCGACATCTGAACTTCGTTAAAAACTCTCTCTTTGACAGAAAATTCTGGGCCAAACTATGTCCGGCTCGAGTGGGAAGCAGGCGACGAAGAAATTCGTTGCCCACCCACCACCCACTTCACAGCCATGGTCGATGATTTAACTGATGTGCCTGACTTCGACTCCAAAGGCATCGATGGTATGGACTGTGATGCAGGAGAAGATTCGGAATCTATGGGGCGCTGGACTTCTGCCTCGTCACACGACATATACATGGTGGATACACCCAAAGAGGACAAAGGCGACAATCCGGAAGATAAAACCCCCGGGCAAAAGCCAAAGCGACGGCGTAGACGCCGTTCTAAGTCCAGCAACAGTAAAAATAGTGAGAAGAGCGCCAGAAGGATCGATACTACAGTCTACTCCGAAGGCAACAACGACCATACGGACCCAGCCATGGAGTAGGGCGAACCAGGCCACCCCGAACACAGTTCGGAGCAGACGCCCGAGGACAATGATCCTGACGGACGAGGTCATCAAACCGAACCAGCACAAGAAAGCAGTCCGGATGACGATGCATTCATCATCCTGGAAAAACACGTGGAACGAGATAACCTCCACAGAAAGCTTATGGCCACCGCAAGAAGTCTAAAGAGGCAGAAGCAACGGCTCAAAGCCGCTACGAAACAGCTCAACCGTAGATGGAATAAAGTGCTGAACCTTTGAAGAAATATCTGGCGATGATCGCCATACAAAGTGCTATCCAAAATGCAAGCTATCGCGAATTCGACGACGAAGTCGTGCCACTTCATAACCGCAAATAAAGCGGCTATCGACGCCACAAGACGATCTACGTGAGCACCTGGATAAGAAAGCTGGCGCAGCCAGGTCCATTATGGATCTAAAGGACACACCCCGGCGAGGGACTATGGTCACCAAAACGATTATGCCAATCGAATACCAATTCGGAATAAACACCGGACACAACAACAGCCGATGGCATGCCACAGCATGTCCACATACAGAGGGGCTGCTCACCCCCTGTGCTTTACCGAAGAAGTACTAGACCATGAATTTCCACAGGGGTTTAAACCTGTGAATATAGAGGCATACGACGGAACGACAAACCCAGGTGTCTGGATCGAGGATTTTATCCTACATATTCACATGGCTCGTGGGGATGACCTCAACGCCATCAAATACCTTCCCCTAAAGTTGAAGGGACCAACTCGACACTGGTTGAAAAGCCTCCCCGAAAATTCAATTGGGAGTTGGGAGGAACTCGAGGACGCTTTCAGGGCCAATTTTCAAGGGACTTATGTCCGGCCTCCGGATGCGGACGACTTAAGCCACATAATCCAACAGCAGGAGAGTCCGCATAAGCTTTGGAACAGATTCCTCACTAAGAAGAATCAAATTGTCGATTGTCCGAACGCCGAAGCCTTAGCGGCATTCAAACATAGCATTCGCGACGAGTGGCTCGCCAGACACCTCGGCCAGGAAAAGCCAAGGACAATGGCAGCCTTAACAAGCCTCATGACCCGCTTTAGCGGGTGAAGATAGCTAGCTAGCAGTAAAGGCACCAATGACCCCACCACATCGAAATAAGGGATGGCAGCGGAAGCCACGGCGTAATAAAAACAAACGCCAAAACAAGGAAGCGAGCACGGATAACACATCGGTTAATGCCGGATTCAGGGGCTCTCGACCTGATCAGCAAAAGAAGCCATTTAAAGGCAGCACAGAGGGACCGTCCGATGCGAATAGAGTCCTAGACGGTGTGCCAAATTCATGGCACCCACGACAAACCTGCGAACCACACGCACAGAGAGTCTTTGGGTCTTCAAGCGAGCCGTCAAATTAAACGCCCGAACACAAGGGAAGGAAACACCAAGTGAAGACGAGGATGAACCTCGCTTGACCGAACAACGGGGATAGAAAAAATTCCCGCCAGAGGTTAAAACAGTGAACATGATCCACGTGACTCACACATCCATGAGAAGGCACGAACTCTCGCATAGAGACGCGCTCGATATTGTAGCTACCCGACCTCAGATGCTCAAGTCTCTGTGCTTCATTGTCATCCCTGGACTAGTAATGCTGACACACACAGTACTCGAAGGATTTATAACAGAGTAGCAATCACACACTTATTACATCGAATGTCTCAAAAGAGAACTTATTACAATAATATGGCTTAAGGCCATCTAATGCGATAACAGCGGAAGGCTTGGAAGATAAAGTGAGTCCATCAACTCCAATGGCATAGCTGAGTTGCACGGCAACGACCTAACGAACCTTACTCCTCGTATGAAAAGTCTGCAACATAATACGTTGCAGCCCGAAAACGGGTCAGCGCATGGAATATGCTGGCAATATAACACAGTAGAGCAAGAACAGGATAATGCTATCACTAAATGCATATTTGGCTAGTGGAAGGCTCTAAGGTTATAGTTTTGTGAAAAGCCAATTTTTTCCTACAACAAAGGAATAAATTTTAATTTAACAGTCATGGTGGTTGAAACATTGAGAAGGTATAACCCCAACTCAATCCCAATTAAAGTAATTAACAACCCAACAATATTAATTAAGAGTGATGAGATACATGTGATAACCCAAGTAGTAGATATTCAAGATTGTCCATAACCAGGGACACGGCTAACCATGATTAGATTGTACACTCTGCAGAGGTTTGCGCACTTTTCCCCACAAGACTCGATCTCCTCCGTTGCATTTCTCGCACTACATGGTGTTTGAGAAACGGATGACCGAGACACGATCTTTGAAACATTAACTCTCTACTCGGGTAGACCATACCAAACCTACAAAACCCACTACCGCTAATCTACCTCTTCAAGAGCTTCACGTAACTTACTCAACTATGCTAGAGCCCATAATAGCTTGTGGCTGCACACGGAAGTTTCTAGCATGAATCATCTCAGTTCCCTTTAAGTCTGGGTGGCGGTCCAAAGGAAGATCACACGGGTACCTCGCGATTTCCAAAAAATACAGACAACCTTTGGGTTCCCAGTGCCTCTATCCACGCAGATGTTAATTTTAGTTGCCAACTTAAGTTTAAAGATTAATTAAAATTCTCACATCTGTCATGGATTCACTCAAACCGAAACTACGTGTACGAGCATAGCATGGCAATATAAGCAACGCGTAGAGTAACTCCCAAGGGTTTGATAGTAACAAGGCAATAGGTTGTACCTCAACAACTACTTCCCAACCCACAAGTTAATGACTACCTAATCATGCAATGTTTGAGGATTGAACTAATGCATAAAACTGGGTATGAAAAGAGTATGATCAATGTGTTACTTCCCTTGCCGACGATCCACGAATCCTAGAGACTCGTAGTAACATGCTTCGCACTCCAGGAATTATATCGCAAACAAACAATAACATACATAAGCAACGAGCAAAGATGCACAAGCAAAACTTCAAATAAAAGAGGTTGACCAGAAAGTTCAACTTAAGAACTCCGGTTCGTAAAAAGAATCAATTCAAACGGAGCAACGAAACTCAAACAGCGAAAGAAACAAGATCCGTTTACTAATCTGAACTAAGGTCAAATTTTACAGTACCAAAATCTTGTTTAAGTTGATTAAACAGAAAGGGGGTTTTGAGACGAAACTCTAGGCGCTCGAATCGCCTGATTCCGACTAACGAGCGAAAAGATAAACAAAAACTAAGATCGGATCAGAAATCATGATCGGAAATAATCACAGATAAATCCGATAAAAGAAAACTGACGAACAGACTAACGAACGAGCGTTCGTTGTCTATAACTAACGAAAGAAAACCGTTCGTTTAAACGAACGTACGGACGAACGTCCGCTAATTAGAAGAACCGAGAAAAACCGGCGAACCGATAAATAAAACCGAACTAGGGTCTAAAAAAACCGAACCGTTTTAAAAAAACGGCGGCGAGCCACGGTTGGGCGGCGGGCGGCAACTCATGAGGCGGTGGGCGGCAGCGGTGTGGCGGCAGCGGCGGCGGCAACTTCTTGTGATCGGCAATTTGCGTGAGCAGTGGCTGCGGCTCGGTAATGATGGTGGTGGGGCTCGAGGCGGCCTATATAAGGGGGTGGCGGCTTGGAGGAGGGGCCAAAGGCGGCGACGGTGACGGAGTTCGGCTCGGACTCCTCGTCCAAGCGGCGGGGTGGCCAGCGTCTTGAGGGTGGCGGTGGCCAGCCGGCTGGCTCGGCTGGGCCTTAGGCCGAGTTGGGCGCTGGAGGATTTTTTTAAATAATTTCACCGACAGAAAATAAAATCCTAGAAATAAAAAAACCTAAAATTGCCAAAACAATTTTCGCCGTCTAAACGAAATATTTAGAACGAGATGAACATTTTCTTGGCCCTAAAATGCAATTTTGAAAACGTGCAAATTTTCTAATGCAAATAAAATCCGAATAAACTCAAATAAAATCAAATAAATGATTTTAACATTTTTCCTCCAATATTTCAATTTTTTTGGAGAAGTCATATTATCTCCTCTCATATATTTTCAATATGAAATATTTTTCAGAGAGAAAAATAATTAAAATCAAAATCCTCATTTCATTATTTGATAGAAATCAAATATGAAAACCGGGAAATCCCCAACTCTCTCTGAGGGTCCTTGAGTTGCTTAGGATTTCGAGGATTGCGGAACAAAATGAAATAAAATTTGTTATGCAAGAATGACCTATTTATCGAATTCCAAATTTAAAATTTGGGTTGTTAAAAACCTACCCCCCCCCCCCCCCCCGTTAAGATGACTCTCGTCCTCAAGATTCGGGTTGGCTAGAAAATAGGTGCGGGTGGTCTTGGCGAAGATCATCCTCTCGTTCCCAGGTGGCTTCCTCCTCGGTATGGTGGCTCCACTGAACTTTGCAAAACTTAATAACCTTCTTTGCAGGTCACTCGGTGGCAAACTCAAGAATCTTCCTTTGGCTTCTCCTCATAAGTCAAATCAACATCCAGCTGAATTGCCTCCAAAGGGATTTGTATCTCTTAGCAGTATATCGGCCATCTCGGCATGACACTTCTTCGATTGTGAAGCGTGGAACACATCGTGAACTCTGACAGTCCTTGAGGTAATTCCAGCTTGTAGGCAACTTCTCCCATCCGTTTCCAAAACACGATCACGGTCCTACAAACCTCGGGCTAATTTTCCCTTAACTCCAAAAGCGTTTCACTCCTCGCAAGGGTGATACTCATGAGATATGCTATGTCTCCAATTTCATAAGTTACCTCCTTGCGTTTGATGCGCATAACTTTTACTGCTGGGTGAGCAATCTTTAGTCTATCTCGAATCAGCTTAACCTTCTCTTCAGACTCCTTGATCAGGTCTGGTCCAAACAGCTGCCGGTCTCCTACCTCATCCCACATCAACGGCGTTCTGCATCTGCGTCCATACAGGGCTTCGAACGGTGCCATCTTCAAACTGGCTTGGTAGCTATTGTTGTATGAGAACTCTGCGTAAGGCAAATTGTCATCCCAGCTAGATCCATAATCTAGCGCACATGCTCTCAACATATCTTCCAGAATCTGATTGACTCTCTCGCTCTGCCCATCCGTCTACGGGTGGAATGCCAAAACTTTGAAGTAAAATGTGTTCCTCTATCTGATATGATGGTCCTCGGAACTCCATGCAGACATACGATCCTGGACATATATATTTTGGCCAACTTTGCACTTGTATAGGTGGTTTTTACTGGGATAAAGTGAGCCACTTTGGTCAAGCGATCCACTACTACCCATATTGAATCATATCCTGCTTTGGTCCTAGGTAGTCCGGCGATAAAGTCCATGCCAAATTTATCCCACTTCCATTCGGGTATCGGCATAGCGTACATATGATCCTGCTGGCTTACGATGCTCTGCCTTCACTCTCGACATACATCACATACGACTACATACTCGGCAATATCCTTCTTCATACCAGTCCACCAGAAATGTTCCTTCAAATCCAAATACATCTTGGTGTTTCTGGGGTGTATCGAGTATGGTGAGTCATGAGCCTCCTGAAGTATTAGCTTCCTGATCACTGGGTTATTGGGCACATAAACTCAATCCTCAAACCATAAGGTATCATGCTCATCATCGCGAAAACCTTTGGCATTTCCTTCGCTCATCTTCTCCTTTATCTCGGCAATCTCTTTGTCCTCCTTCTGAGCTTCTCGAATCTTGTCCAACAATGTCGACTGAACCTCCATTGTTGCAACGAAACCTCTTGGAACAATCTCTAATCGAAGTTACATAATATCCTCAGCTAACTCCTTCGGCAATCCCTTACTTTCAAGGATATTGGCATAACTCTTTCGGCTCAAAGCGTCTGCTACGACATTGGCCTTTCCGGGATGATAGTGTAGCTTCATATCGTAGTCCTTTATAAGCTCCAACCATCTCCTCTGCCTAAGGTTCAGCTCCTTTTGGGTGAAAATGTACTTCAAACTCTTATGATCCGTGTACACATCACAACGGTTTCCAATAAGATAATGCCTCCAAGTCTTCAATGCATGCACTACGTCTGCTAGCTCCAAATCATGTGTGGCATAGTTCAACTCATGGGGTTTTAGTTGTCGTGAGGCATACGAAACAACTCTTCTGTCCTGCATAAGCACACATCCAAGTCCCAAGCGAGAGGCGTCGCAATACACTTGGAACTCCTTATGTATATCTGGCAGTGTTAGCGCTGGGGCTGTAGTCAAAGGTTTTTCAACTCCTGAAAACTTGCCTCGCACTCTTCTGTCCATTTAAACTTAGTATCCATTTTCAATAATTCTGTCATCGGCTTTGCAATCTTGGAAAAATTCTCAATGAATCTCCGATAGTATCCTGCGAGTCCAAGGAAACTGCGGATCTCGCTAACTGAAGTGGGTGCCAACCATTCAGTGACTCGATGAACCTTCTTTGGGGTCTCTTGCTATACCTTCTCCCCGATATAACATGCCCAAGAAATCCAACTTCCTTCAGCCAAAACTTCGCACTTGCTGAACTTGGCATATAACTTGGTGTTCCTGAGTTTCTCGAGAACTAAACGCGATAAAATGCTCCTTGTGCTCCTCTTCATTCTTCGAGTATACCATAATATCATCGATAAACACCACAACAAACTTATCCAAATACTCCATGAACACCTTGTTCATCATGCTCATGAAATAGGCAAGGGCGTTAGTCAGTCCAAATAACATGACCGTATACTGGTATAATCCATACCGCATGGTGAACGCTGTCTTCGGTATATCCTTCTCTCGGATCTTCAGTTGATGGTATCCTGATCGCAGATCGATCTTCGAAAACACCTTAGCTCCTTGCAACTGATCGAACAAATCATTGATCATCGGTAGTGGGTACTTGTTCTTAATCGTTACTTCATTCAAGGCTCGATAATCAACAACCATTCTTAGTGATTTATCCTTCTTCTCAACCAAAAGTACTGGAGCTCCCCAAGGTGATGAAGTCCTTCGAATGTAACCTTCTTCCAATAACTCCTTGATATGTTTCTTAATTTCCTCCAGATCATTTACGGCATCCGATATGGTCTCTTGGATATTGGCCCAGTACCTGGCAATAGCTCTATCAAAAACTCGATGTCTCGATCCGGCGGCATGCCTGGTAACTCTTCGGGGAAAACATCCGGGAATCCTTCACTACAGGCACTTCCTCCTGCACAACTCCTATGAGGGTATTCACTTGGCTCCTCCTAGGCACATGCCTAGATACATACTTAATCCTTTTTCCCTCTGGGGTGATGAGATAAATTGACTTACTCGCACAGTCAATACTTCCTCCATACTTTGACATCCAATCCATACCGAATATCACATCCAATCCTTGTGACTCCAAGATAATTAGGTCGGACGGAAAAACATGGGTACCAATGGTTAGGGGTATCTGGTTGCACCATCGGCTAGCCATATACTCTGCTCCAGGCGAGCTCACTAAAAGAGGGGTCCTAAGGGTTTGGGTTGGTAGTTTAAACTTATCCACAAATCCCCTTGATATGTATGAATGCAATGCACCAGTATCGAAAAGAACAAGAGCGGTAAATGACTTAACCAAAAACATACCTATTACCGCATCCGGCTGCTCTTCAACCTCCTCCACGTTAATGTGGTTTACTTGTACTTTGTTGAATGGGTTAGGCTTATTCCCAGCGCTCCCATTTACGTTTCCATTCCTTCCTTCAGGGCAATCATTAGCATAGTGCCCTGTTGAGGGAGTCCTGGATTAGGGGGTGTCCGGATAGCCGAACTATCACCGTTGGCCGGACTCCTGGACTGTGAAGATACAAGATTGAAGACTTCGTCCCGTGTCCGGATGGGACTTTCCTTGGCGTGGAAGGCAAGCTTGGCGATACAGATATGTAGATCTCCTACCATTGTAACCGACTCTGTGTAACCCTAACCCTATCTGGTGTCTATATAAACCGGAGGGTTTTAGTCCGTAGGACGAACAACATTCATACCATAGGCTAGCTTCTAGGGTTTAGCCTCTCTGATCTCGTGGTAGATCTACTCTTGTACTACCCATATCATCAATATTAATCAAGCGAGTAGGGTTTTACCTCCATCGAGAGGGCCCGAACCTAGGTAAAAACATCGTGTCCCTTGTCTCCTGTTACCATCCGCCTAGACGCACGATTCGGGACCCCCTACCGAGATCCGCGGTTTTGACACGGCATTGGTGCTTTCATTGAGAGTTGCTCTGTGTCGTCATCCTTAGGCCCGATGGCTCCTTCTATCATCAACAACGACACGCTCCAGGGTGAGACTTTTCTCCCCGGATAGATCTTCGTATTCGGCGGCTTTGCACTGCGGGCCAATTCACTTGGCCATCTGGAGCAGATCGAAAGTTACGCCCCCGGCCATCAGGTCAGATTTGGGAGTTTGAACTACCGTGCTGACATCCGCGGAGACTTGATCTTCGACGGATTCGAGCGAGCCAAGCGCGCGCCTTGTCTCGATGGGCACGATCTAGCTCCGCCGCCGAACAGTGCCCTGGAGGCCGCACCAGCGTCCGCTCCGACCCTTAGCTCGGAACCGACTCCCCCGATCGAGGACGAGTGGTTGGGCACCGCCTTGGGGGCTACGATCTCTACGGCGATTGAGCCGAACTCCATCCATGTCATTTGCGAAGACCGTGACTCCACGGCGCCGGACTCCTCTCCGGACTCCGAACCCTCCGCACCCCTGCCAATCGAATCCGATGGGGCGCCGGTGTAATGCCCCGGATTCGATGCGCCAGGTGTCCGTCAGTTATTCGCCGTCGTTGCCATGTCATTTTCTTGTGTGTTGCACTTTGCCATGTCATCATCTGCATTTCATATCATGTCATCATGTGCATCGCATTGGCATATGTGTTCGTCTCATGCATCCGAGCATTTTCCCCGTTGTCCGTTTTCCAATCCGTCACTCCTATGTCTCCCGGCGCCCCTTTTACCTCTTTTCGTGTGCGGGTGTTAAACGGTCTCGGAATGGACCGATGTTTGTCAAGCGGCCTTGGTATAGCACCGGTAGACCGCCTGTCAAGTTTCGTGTCATTTGGAGGTCGTTTGATACTCCAACGGTTAACCGGGTAACCGCAAAAGCCCCTTATCTTTGCAGCCCAACACCCCTTTCAAAGTGGCCCAAAACCCAGCAAAGTCCCTTTCATGCTCTCGGTCGTTCGATCACGATCGTGCGGGCGAAAACCGCTCCTCATTTGGACTCTTCTAGCTCCCTCTATCTATAAATATGTGCCTCTCCCAGATTTTTTTCGCGCAGCCCAAACCCTAGTCTCCCTCCTCATCGCGCCACCGGACATTTCTTCCCCGCCGCCCGGACATGTCCGCCGCCCTCAGCCGTCGCCCCCGCGCCAATCCGGAGCTGCCACGTGGCGCCCGCCACCAGCGCCGCCCGCCCTTCGGCCTGAGAGCCCGCCCGTCTTTGCGAACCCGTTCGCCGCGCCCTCCACCGCCCGTCGCCGCCCGGCCCGCGCGCCCGCCAGGCCTCCCCGAGCTCCCAGCGCCGCGCCGTCTCGACCCCATCTCGCCGGCGCCGTCCCGCCCCACCGGCGCGCGCCACCGCCGCCCAGTGCCCGTCGCGCCTCCAGCCATCCCGCGGCCGCGCCCGCCGGATCCGGTGCCGTGCGGCCGGATCCGCCGCCGCCGCCTCGCCCCGGCCACTTCCGGCCTCACGCCCGCTGCCGCTCGTTCGCTCCGGCCAGATCCGGGCGGGTGGATGAGATCCACCCGTCCCGGGATCCAAACGCCCCGCCGTTCCGCTTCGCTCCGTCCCGGGATCTCCCCGTCCAATTTCCGCGGAGGTGAAATTTCACTAAGTCCGAGATTTCTGTCATTTTCATGCCATTTTCATGTCATCATATCTCTGCATCCGTAGCTCTGTTTCGTGCGTGTAATAAGTCGAATTTTTCGCCTCGATGATTAAATCATTTCATTCCATTGCATCATGTTCATTTGAGATCATCTTGATGCCTGAATCATCGTTGCAAGAGTGCTATATGATGTTAACCTGCTGAAACTGTTATAACTTGATGATTTGTCATTTTTGCCATGATTGATGTGTGCATCCTATGAGCATGAGCTCTACATGTGTTTTGATCTATGCCATGCCATCTTTACAGGAGTTCTATCCATGTATTTTTGTGATTCCTGTAGTGAGTGCATCAAGCTTGTTAAGTAGGATACTTGCTGTTGCTGTTTTACATGTCTGAATCTGCTATATCATGATGCTATGTTAACCTGCTTCTACAAGTCATTCTATGCATAATATGGAGATGTTCACTAAGGATGTTTTGTTATACATGTCTTGCTCTATCCATCTATGTCCTTTGTTGCAAATATAGTCTACTGTAACTTGTTGTAATCTTGCTCTAAAGTTGCTAAATAATGTTGCTGTCATCCTGTTAACATTAGGTTCAGTGTTGCCATGATTGTTGTTAGTGATCCATGCACTCTATGAACTTTCTCTTGCCATGCTTAGCTTCATAAACATGTCTTCTTACTGTGAGTTGTCTTTCCATGCCATGTATTGCTCTATGGTGAGTGGTTCAAGCTCACCAACATGCCTACTTATTGTTGTTCCTGCCATGTATGAATCTGTAATATAACTTGCCATGTTTACATGGGTGCCATCTTATCTTCTGATCCTTTTTAGCTTATGGTCAGTAAGGGCATTTTCATATATGCTTTGATTAGAGTCATGCCATGTCTTGTTTTGCTATTATAAGTTCCTGTAACATGTCGTTTGATAGCTCTAAACATTGCAACCTGATGTTATTTCCTGATAAGTCTGAAACTGTTATTATTTGCAATCTTGCCATGTCCTTTTGAGCAAGTTCTAGTGATTTCTGGAGTTAGCTCAGTGTTCATGTTTTGTTGTTCTTTACCTGTACATCATGCCCATGCCTTTTTTTTACGTTGAGATGTTGTAGCTTAATGTTTTGGTGCTTGCAATATGCCTACTTGCTGTTTTGGACAGATTGTTGTCATGACTTGTAGAGTGTATGTGTTGAACCGTTGCTACATTTTGAGTGTGCTCTATATGAAACTTGCTTAGAATTGCATGTAGTTTCATATTATCATGTTGCATCTTTGTTTTGAGGTGTTTGCTTGATGTTTGTATGCATTTGCATCAATGCCATGTTTAACTTGTTTTGCTCATATCTTCTAGGCCGTAGCTCCGAATTAAATGAACTTTATATGTAACTTGACTAGAATTTCGTGTAGATCATCGTGGTGCATCTTAACTTGCTGTTTAACAACTTGAACATAAGGTTTATTCAGATCTGGACCAATTTCGAAATAAGCATATGAGGACTTACCGGAATTCGTTCGTCTACGCTTGGTTCGTCTTCGTGGCTTCATCTTCTTCATGGACTCGTTCTTCTTCCTCGCGGGATTTCAGGCAAGATGACCGTCACCTTGGATCTCATTACTATCATTGCTATGCTAGTTGCTTCGTTCTTTCGCTATGCTGCGCTACCTATCATTTGCTCTTCAAGCCTCCCAATTTGCCATGTCAGCCTCTAACCTTTGCACCCTTCCTAGCAAACCGTTGTTTGGCTATGTTACCGCTTTTCTCAGCCCCTCTTATAGCGTTGCTAGTTGCAGGTGAAGTTGAAGATTGCTCCATGGTGGACAGGATTTTGGTTGGGATATCACAATATCTCTTATATTATTAATGCATCTATATACTTGGTAAAGGGTGGAAGGCTCGGCCTTATGCCTGGTGTTTTGTTCCACTCTTGCCGCCCTAGTTTCCGTCATATCGGTATTATGTTCCCGGTTTTGCGTCCCTAACGCGGTCGGGTGATTTATGGGACCCCCTTGACAGTTCGCTTTGTATAAGACTCCTCCAGCAAGGCCCAACCTTGGTTTTACCATTTGCCTCACCACCACCTATTTTCCCTTGGGAGTAATTAACCCAAGGGTCATCTTTATTCAGCCCCCCCGGGCCAATGCTTGTCCAAGTGTTGGTCCAAACCAGAGCCACTTGCGGTACCGCCCCTAGGCAACTTGGGGTATCGTCGGTTGCCGTACGTAGTGTTCATCCGGTGTTACCCTGAGAACGAGATATGTGCAGCTCCTATCGGGATTGTCGGTGCATCGGGCGGCTTTGCTGGTCTTGTTTTATTACTGTCGAAATGTCTTGTAGCCGGGATTCCGAGACTGATCGGGTCTTCCGGGAGAAGGAATATCCTTCGTTGATCGCGAGAGCTTATCATGGGCTAAGTTGGGACACCCTGCAGGTATAAACTTTCGAGAGCCGTGCCCGCGGTTATGTGGCAGATGGGAATTTGTTAATATCCGGTTGTAGTAAACTCGAAGCAAACTCTTCTAAAATACACCAACCGTGTGCGTAACCGTGAGTGTCTCTTTTCGGGGTTGATCGAGAGGAGAACACGGTTTCTGGGTTATGTTTGACGTAAGTAGGAGTTCAGGATCACTTCTTGATCATTACTAGTTGACGAACGTTCCACTTGCTCTCTTCTCGCTCTTATTTGCGTATGTTAGCCACCATATATGCTTAGTCGCTGCTGCAACCCCACCACTTTATCCCTTCCTTTCCTACTTAAGCTTTGCTAGTCTTGATACCCATGGTAATGGGATTGCTGAGTCCTCGTGGCTCACAGATTACTACACCAACAGTTGCAGGTACAGGTTATGCGATGATCATGACGCGAGAGCGATGTTTGCCTGTTTTCGAGTTCTTCTTGTGCTTCTTCGTTCAAGGGATAGGTTCCAGGTCGGCAGCCTGGGCTAGCAGGGTGGATATTGTTTGAGTTTCTGTTTATGTTTCATCCGTAGTCGGATGTTGATCTTGTATATGATGTTGTATTCATGTGGCATTGTATTTCTTGTATGTATCCCCATCTATTATGTAATGTTGATGTAATGATATCCACCTTGCAAAAGCGTTTCAATATGCGGGTCTATCCTTGGTGGGACCGTCGAGTTCCTTTTGGATAGGGTCGCATATTGGGCGTGACAAGTTGGTATCAGAGCCTCGACCGACCTTAGGAGCCCCCTTGATTGATCGTGTAGTTTGGCCGTTGTTGAGTCTAGAAAAAAAACTGATTTCGGAGTTTAGTTATATCAGAGAGTAGGAATTCTTTTTACTCCTCGGCCCCTTCGTCGCTCTGGTGAGAAATCTTGACGTAGGTGTTTTGAACTACTCCTCTTCCCCTTCAAATTTTCTTTAGGATCACGCAGTTGGTTTTCCGATCGTTGGCTCTCAGCTCTTTGCATCCGGTGCATTTCTCATCAAGTTGACTCGAGCCTCTTCATCTTTGCAAGTTCAATACTCAGTTGTTTTCTTTTCCCACCCGCCCACCCCTTCTTCTTCTTGGAACCGGAGTCCATAATCGAGTATCCATCCTACTCGTGCGAAGTTCTGCTCTCTCTCCTCACTGATTTCCACCGGTTTTTATCTTCAAGATATTCGTCGATTTCCCCTTCCAAGTTGCCTTTGTTTTTCCCGCCCTCCCACCCTCTTCTTCCCGGAGCCCGAGTCTCTTTCGAGCATCAATTTCATTCGTACGGAGTCTCTTCAGTCTTCCCTCAATCATTTCAACCGGTGAATTCTCGTCTCGTTTGACACATCATCTCGTTTTCTTCTCCGGTGGATTCAATTCAAGTTTTTTTCGTTGTCGATCGTATTCTTTCCCTCAGCTCAAATATTTCCCTTTGCTCGTTCGCCTCGCCTTGATTTATCATACGGAGTCTTTGAAGACATCTCAGGAGATTCGTCTGCGTTCCAATTAATTCGAGGTTGTCACCTCAGTCAAATATTTCAATTCTCTCGGTGCATCATCTATCTGTTCAACATCCCTTTCCAACGGTGTTATCTCTTAAGTGGGCCCTAACCCACATGTCTTTTCCCAGGATCTTACCTGACTCTTCTAATTCTTCCGGAGTTATTCTCAATTCTTTTCAATTGTGACGTAAGAATGGATTCCATCAGTCACATGCCTTGTAAAAATCGTTTTCAAATTCTTTTCATTATTGGCTCAACCTCTTCGCTTTTCATTCTACCGGAGTATCTCAACAATTTTGGTGGTGTTTTTCGTCGTCCTTGAAGACCGAAGTAGAGTTTCTCTTAAATCTTGTCCGTTCCCCCGGAGATTCATGGTGCTAGCTCAATGTTATCCTATCTAATTGTTTCGAGTCATGCAAATTCTTTTCATCCATCCGGAATATTTCAGGAGTTACTTTCCGTCTCAATCATCCGGAGGCCATCTTTTCGGAAGATTGCTTCGTTCCAAGTTTTCAGATTCATTCCCCAATTATTCTATATCCGTGCCCCTTCGTTCATCTCAATATTCTTCCGGTGCTTCGTTCAAGTGTTCCTTAATCAGCTCATGATCTCTTTGTTCTTTTGCATCTAAATCCCCTCTTGCTTATTTGTTCTTCTAATTCTTCCTGGTGATTCATTCTCTTTCATCAGTCATTACCAAATTCTTACGGTGTTCATTCAAGATTCTTTTCCTTGTTTATCATATTAATCCATTCGTTCCTTTCAATCCTACCGGTGGTTCATGAAGACCTTCTCAAGTTTGCGATATGTCACTTCTCAATCCTTTTTCATCAAGAATAAGTAGTATGCAAATCCATTGCTTCTCATCAATTTAATTTGATGAAGGATAAGCATACAATAAATCTTATTCTTATTTCCTCGAAGTGAGTAATCCCTTCCTTCGGAGTTTGTTCTTGATGAATAAATTCTAGTTCCAAGTGTTTTCATCTATTCCTTTCCGGAGTTCAATTTCCTCGGCCATTTCATCGGAACCTCCATCTAAATCACCGCAACACTCATCTTATTCTTTCTTCCTTCATTCTATCTCATCATCCTTTTTTGTCACCGGAGTTCTTCATGGTGGTTCTTCATGATTTAATTCATTCTTCAAGAGTTCATTAAGTATCGTTCCATCCTCTCAAGCTCCTGTTCTATTCTTTCCATGTTCAGCCGGAGTGCCGTCTAAATTCTTTTGTTCATTCATTTTCTACATTGTTCTAACAGGAGTTGTTTCATAGTCTATCTGATTCCGTGAGCTTTCAATTCTCGTCATTCTCGTCATTTCTCTCTTCTTCTCATGTGCTCTCGATTCTTTGCTTCTTCTCTTGAGTTCTTGTTTCACCTCATCCCTTTTTCCCTTCCGTCTCGGTCCTAAGATCTCGGGACGAGATCTCTTGTTAGTGGAGGAGTGTTGTAACGCCCCGGATTCGATGCGCCAGGTGTCCGTCAGTTATTCGCCGTCGTTGCCATGTCATTTGCTTGCGTGTTGCACTTTGCCATGTCATCATCTGCATTTCATATCATGTCATCATGTGCATCGCATTGGCATACGTGTTCGTCTCATGCATCCGAGCATTTTCCCCGTTGTCCGTTTTTCAATCCGACACTCCTATGTCTCCGGCGCCCTTTTACCTCTTTTTCGTAATGCGGGTGTTAAACGGTTCGGAATGGACCGAGGTTTGTCAAGCGGCCTTGGTATAGCATCGGTAGACCGCCTGTCAAGTTTCGTGTCATTTGGAGGTCGTTTGATACTCCAACGGTTAACCGGGTAACCGCAAAAGCCCCTTCTCTTTGCAGCCAACACCCCTTTCAAAGTGGCCCAAAACCCAGCAAAGTCCCTTTCGTGCTCTCGGTCGTTCGATCACGATCGTGTGGGCGAAAACCGCTCCTCATTTGGACTCTTCTAGCTCCCTCTATCTATAAATATGTGCCCCTCCCACATTTTTTTCGCGCAGCCCAAACCCTAGTCTCCCTCCTCATCGCGCCACCGGACATTTCTTCCCCGCCGCCCGGAGATGTCCGCCGCCCTCAGCCGTCGCCCCCGCGCCAATCCGGAGCTACCATGTGGCACCCCGCCACCCGCCGCCGCCGCCAGCAGCCCACCACCAGGGACCCCTCCCGGGCTGCGAACCCGTTCGCCAGCGCCTCCGCCGCCGTCGCCGCCCGCCGCCCGCGCCGCCGCCCTCCTCGCCTTGAGCTCCCAGCGCCCGCCGTCTCGACCCCATCTCGCCGGCGCCGTCCGCCCGCACCGGCGCGCGCCACCGCCGCCCTGGTGCCCGTCCGCGCCTCCGGCCATCCCGCCCGCCGCGTGCCGGATCCGGTGCCGGCCGGCCGGATCCGCCGCCGCAGCCTCGCCCCGGCCACTTCCGGCCTCGCGCCCGCCGCCGCCCGTTCGCTCGTCCAGATCCGGGCGGGTGGATGAGATCCACCCGTCCCGGGATCCAAACGCCCCGCCGTTCCGCTTCGCTCCGTCCGGGATCTCCCCGTCCAATTTCCGCGGAGGTGAAATTTCAGTCCCAGATTTCTGTCATTTTCATGCCATGTTCATGCCATCATATCTCCGCATTCGTAGCTCCGTTTCGTGCGTGTAATACGTCAAATTGTTCGCCCCGATGAGTACTGAAATTCTTTCCATTGCCTCATGTTCATTTGAGTTCATCTTGATGCCTGAATCATCGTTGCAAGAGTGCTATATGATGTTAACCTGCTGAAACTGTTATAACTTGATGATTTGTCATTTTTTCCATGATTGATGTGTGCATCCTATGAGCATGAGCTCTACATGTGTTTTGATCTATGCCATGCCATCTTTACAGAGGTGCTATCCATGTATTTTTGTGATTCCTGTAGTGAGTGCATCAAGCTTGTTAAGTAGGATACTTGCTGTTGCTGTTTTGCATGTCTGAATCTGCTATATCATGATGCTATGTTAACCTGCTTCTACAAGTCATTATATGCATAATCTGGAGATGTTCACTAAGGATGTTTTGTTATACATGTCTTGGTCAATCCATACATGCCCTTTATTGCAAATATAGTCTGCTGTAACTTGTTGTAATCTTGCTCTAAAGTTGCTAAATAATGTTGCTGTCATCCTGTTAACATTAGGTTCAATGTTGCCATGATTGTTGTTAGTGATCCATGCACTCTATGAACTTGCTCTTTCCATGCTTAGCTTCATAAACATGTCTTCTTACTGTGAGTTGCCTTGTCATGCCATGTGTTGTTCTGTGGTGAGTGATTCAAGCTCACCAACATGCCTACTTATTGTTGTTCCTGCCATGTATGAATCTGTAATATAACTTTCCATGTTTACATGGGTGCCATATTATCTTCTGATCCTTTTTGGCTTATGGTCAGTAAGGTAATTTTGATATATGCTTTGAGTAGAGTCATGGCATGTCTTGTTTTGCTATTATAAGTTGCTGTAACATGTTGTTCGATAGCTCTAAACATTGCAACCTGATGTTATTTCCTGATAAGTCTGAAACTGTTATTATTTGCAATATTGCCATGTCCTTTTGAGCATGTTCTAGTGATTTCTGCAGTTAGCTCAGTGTTCATGTTTTGTTGTTCTTTACCTGTACATCATGCCCATGCCTTTTGTTTTTACGTTGATGTGATGTAGCTTAATGTTTTGGTACTTGCAATATGCCTAGTTGCTGTTTTGGACAGATTGTTGTCATGACTTGTATAGAGTGTATGTGTTGAACCGTTGCTACGTTTTGAGTGTGCTCTATATGAAACTTGCTTAGAATTGCATGTAGTTTCATATTATCATGTTTCATCCTTGTTTTGAGGTGTTTGCTTGATGTTTGTATGCATTTGCATCAATGCCATGTTCAACTTGTTTTGCTCATATCTTCTAGGCCGTAGCTCCGAATTAAATGAACTTTATATGTAACTTGACTAGAATTTCGTGTAGATCATCGTGGTGCATCTTAACTTGCTGTTTAACAACTTGAACATAAGGTTTATTCAGATCTGGACCAATTTCGAAATATGCATATGAGGACTTACCGGAATTGTTCTATGTTGTTTCCGGCCTCATTTAAACATGCCTTGATGTGTTGCTCTTGTTTGCATCATCTCTTGCCATGAGTAGCTCCATGTAGCCTTGTCATGCATCATGCTTGTTGTGCATCAGGTCTTGTTCATGTGTGGTATGTTTATTTTGTTGTGTGCTTCTTCTCGATAGTTCCCGTTTCGTTGCGATCGTGAGGATTTGTTCGTCTACGCTTGGTTCGTCTTCGTGGCTTCATCTTCTTCATGGACTCATTCTTCTTCCTTGCGGGATTTCACGTAAGATGACCGTCACCTTGGATCTCATTACTATCATTGCTATGCTAGTTGCTTCGTTCTTTCGCTATGCTGCGCTACCTATCATTTGCTCTTCAAGCCTCCCAATTTGCCATGTCAGCCTCTAACCTTTGCACCCTTCCTAGCAAACCGTTGCTTGGCTATGTTACCGCTTTGCTCAGCCCCTCTTATAGCGTTGTTAGTTGCAGGTGAAGTTGAAGATTGCTCCATGGTGGACATGATTTTGGTTGGGATATCACAATATCTCTTATAATATTAATGCATTTATATAATTGGTAAAGGGTGGAAGGCCCGGCCTTATGCCTGGTGTTTTGTTCCACTCTTGCCGCCCTAGTTTCCGTCATATCGGTATTATGTTCCCGGATTTTGCGTCCCTAACGCGGTCGGGTGATTTATGGGACCCCCTTGACAGTTCGCTTTGTATAAGACTCCTCCAGCAAGGCCCAACCTTGGTTTTACCATTTGCCTCACCACCACCTATTTTCCCTTGGGAGTAATTAACCCAAGGGTCATCTTTATTCAGCCCCCCCGGGCCAATGCTTGTCCAAGTGTTGGTCCAAACCAGAGCCACTTGCGGTACCGCCCCTAGGCAACTTGGGGTATCGTCGGTTGCCGTCGTAGTGTTCATCCGGTGTTGCCACGAGAACGAGATATGTGCAGCTCCTATCGGGATTAGCCGGCGCATCGGGCGGCTTTGCTGGTCTTGTTTTATTCTTGTCGAAATGTCTTGTAGCCGGGATTCCGAGATTGATCGGGTCTTCCGGGAGAAGGAATATCCTTCATTGATCGCGAGAGCTTATCATGGGCTAAGTTGGGACACCCCGCGGGGTATAAACTTTCGAGAGCCGTGCCAGCGGTTATGTGGCAGATGGGAATTTGTTAATATCCGGTTGTAGTAAACTTCGAAGCAAACTCTTCTAAATACACCAACCGTGTGCGTAAGTGAGTGTCTCTTTTCGGGGTTGATCGAGAGGAGAACACGGTTTCTGGGTTATGTCTGACGTAAGTAGGAGTTCAGGATCACTTCTTGATCATTACTAGTTGACGACCGTTCCGCTTGCTCTCTTCTCGCTCTTATTTGCGTATGTTAGCCACCATATATGCTTAGTCACTGCTGCAACCCCACCACTTTATCCCTTCCTTTCCTACTTAAGCTTTGCTAGTCTTGATACCCATGGTAATGGGATTGCTTTGAGTCCTCGTGGCTCCTGATTACTACACCAGTGATTGCGGTACAGGTTATGCGATGATCATGACCGAAAGCGATGTTTGCCTGTTTCGAGTTCTTCTTGTGCTTCTTCGTTCAAGGGATAGGTTCCGGTCGCTGACCAGGCTAGCGAGTGGATATTGTTTGAGTTTTGTTTATGTTTCATCCGTAGTCGGATGTCGATCTTGTATATGATGTTGTATTCATGTGGCATTGTATGTCTTGTATGTATCCCCATCTATTATGTAATGTTGATGTAATGATATCCACCTTGCAAAAGCGTTTCAATATGCGGGTCTATCCTTGGTGGGACCGTCGAGTTCCTTTGGATAGGGTCGCATATTGGGCGTGATACCGGTCATGGAGTTCACCGTCATGAACATCTTTCAAAGACTCGCCCTTTGGCGACATCCTGAATTCACTAAAGTCTCTCTCTTTATCGGAGAGCCTGGCGAACTACGGTCGGGAAGGTTGGGATGCGGACGACGAAGAAAGTCAACGCCCACCCACCACCCACTTTGTAGCCACCGTCGAAAGCTTAAACGGCGTGCTCGATTTCAACTTCAAGACATCGACGGTATGGACGACGATGTAGGAGACAACCATGAACCAGCACCTATAGGATACTACACAGCCACCTCATCCCACGATGTATACATGGTGGATACACCTAAAGGAAGTGACGACGAGGAACAACGGGACACTACGAAGGATAAATCCCTCGAAAAGCAGTCAAAACGGCAACGTAAACGCCGCACCAAGTCCCGCCTCGACAAAGACGGCAGCCACCCAGTCATAGAGCAGGGTGAACCGGTGGACGACGAACATGCTATCGAGCAACCGTCCGAACAGGACAACTTGAATAAACAAACCGTCCCCGGCGAAGATAACAGTCCGGACGATCTCACGCCGGACAAATTGTTGGAGCAGAAGAACCTCCACAAAAGGCTTTGCCGCCATCGCTACAAGCCTGAAAAATCAGAAGCGGAAGCTCAAAACAGCGGAAGATGCACTCAGAATCAGATGGAGCAAAGTACTCAATACCACAGACAAATACGGCGACAGTCGCCGAACAAAGAGCTACCCAAAGAGAAAACTACTGCCCGAATTTGATGAGGACGCCATAGAGCCCCCACAACCAAAAAACAAGGAGGCCGCCCGGTCGGATGGACAACCCCACGGCAAACAGAGAGCGGCAAATAGCGCCGCACACAAGCCAGTACGCGATCCGCATAAGGATTCGCATCAAAAGGATGGCCCAGTTAGGTCCATCTATGGGCCGAGAAAGCAAGCTCTTCAAAGCAATGCAACACGCCAAATATCCGAACATCACGGCACACCCAAATATAGGGGTGCCGCACACCCCCTGTGTTTCACCGATGAGGTCTTTGGATCACGAATTCCCAAAGAGGATTCAAACACAGTAAACATAGAGGCATACGACGGAACAACAGACCTTGGAGTGCGGATTGAGGATTACATCCTCCACATACACATGGCTAGAGGAGATGATCTCCACGCCATAAAATACTTACCCTCAAGCTCAAAGGGCCAGCCCGCATTGGCTCAAAAGCCTCCTGAAAATACCATTGGAAGTTGGGAACAGCTCGAGGATGCTTTTAGGGCAAATTTTCAAGGGACTTATGTCCGTCCTCCGGATGCAGACGATTTAAGTCATATAACTCAACAACCCGGAGAGTCAGCCCAGAATTCGGAACAGGTTCCTCACCAAAAGAACCAAATAGTCGATCGTCCGGACGCCAAGCCTTAGCAGCTTTCAAACACAACGTCCCGAGACGAATGGCTCGCCAGACACCTCGCCAGAGAAGCCGAGAACAATGGCTGCATTAACAAGCCTCATGACCCGCTTTGCGTGGGAGAGGATAGTTGGCTAGCAAGATGCGATACCAGCGACCCAAGTACATCCAAGTCGATGATGGAAATGGAAAACCAAGACGCAGCAGCAAGGACCAGCACGGACAAAGGGAAACAGCCGAAGAGCACGGCAAGAACGCGCGGATTCGTAAGCTCCGGGCAGAATCATAAGAAAATGCCCCTCAAGGACAACAGCGGCGAGCTATCCAACCTAAACAAAATCTTGGACAAAATATGCCAAATCCACAAGATTCTGGAAGCACGCAAACCATACCCACATAGATTGTTGGGTCTTCAAACAGTCTGGCAAACTCAATGCCGAACACAAGGGGCTTGACACACCAAGCGAGGACGATGACGAACCACACAAGCAGAGCACCGGAAAACAAAAGAATTCCCCACAAAAAGTCAAAATAGTGAACTCACTTCAATTGACAAAACGGAAAAACAGAGCGGCGCCCATAGAAACACGCTACCGCAGACGGTCTATCAGCAGAGTCCCAACGATGGTTGTCAAAACCAATCACCTTCGATCATCGAGGACTATTCCGGAAGTATCCGAACGCAGGATGGACTGCCTTGATATTAGATCCTATAATCGATGGACTCCAATTTACACAAGTCCTAATGGACGGAGGTAGCGATCTAAACCTGATATATCAGGACACAATCGCAAAATGGGGATAGACCCAACCAAAATTCGCCATAGCAACACCTCCTTCAAAGGGGTAATGCCAGGCCTATATGCCCATTGTACGGGATCCCTACTGCTAGAAGTTGTGTTCGGCTCATCCGACAACTTCCGCCACGAAAAGTTAACCTTCCACATCACCCCATTCGAAAGTAGCTATCAAGTCTTACTGGGGCGTGAAGCTTTCGCCCACTTTAACGCAATACCGCATTATGCATCTCTTACACTTAAAATGCCCGGTCCACGCGGCATCATCTCATTAAAAGGGAGTATTAAGTGTTACTCGAGCACGGAAGAACGCGAGACTGCCTTGACAGCCCCACACCAATCCAGCTCCGCTAACCAAAGCACCTGAATAGGTCATTCGAACCCCGGACATGGCTAGTCGAGTCCGGCGCCTACTAGCGGCATACCCCCGTACAAGGGGTTGCACGCATGTACAACAAAAGACAATAAAGCTCTATTTTATTCACTTTTCGAACCGTACTCTGTTCATTTAATATAAAGTACATTTTTCGCACGATCCTTTTTTCTTTTCAACTAAGTTACTCTCTTTTACAGGTGAACAACGTGCTACACTCGTCCAGGATACGGCACAACGGAGACACAGGCGCAGACGTGCAGTAGGGACCCGTTGCAAGGATTCTTTTCAGATTAAGACCCTGCGTAAACCTTTTTTACTGTCTCTTGTTGATACACATCCCCGGTTTCTTGCTATAACCGAGGAGGAGGTCATGGCGTTTTGGCATCGGGCCGCACCAGAATTTTTGCACGCACTGGACACGGGGCTTAGGGCATTATTCTCGCCTGCTTTTATAAAGACCGAATACCTTAGGGAGTGTTAGGCGTCTCGAGTTAGGCCTTATATGCATCAGCTCCGAATCATGTCTTTGGTCAAATGTTGGGTTTCCCCGGCTCCCATGTTTTGGTACCTTACGTTCCGTTATATCGGCTAAGGTAGCGCTGGGAGAACCATTGCGATTGTGCCCCGGTTGAGCTGGGTTGAGCACCTCAGTGGAGAAAGCTAAAACTGACTGTCATGATATAGCGTGAGACTGGTCAACCACTCGATGACCCATCGGAATGTTTGGAATTCCCCCGCATTGATGAAGGACCATTTCTCGGTCAGGCACATACGCGCCCCGAATTCGGGAGAGCGCGGTGCCCCTAGGGGCTATATAGTAGCCCCACCATCGAACTCCTATGGCTAAGTGAAAGTGATAAAGCATTATAGTCCGGTTGCCTAGTTTGCTACGCTATCACCTCCTTCACAGGACCAAGACGTTGGATTAAGTGTGAAAATGCACCTTTTTTGCAAACACCCCCGCACTATGTGCGTGAAGTCAAGATCGCCATCTTCGGGTTATATACACATATACATCAACGGCCGCACAAGAGGCATTTTAATACTTGAACGCACAAGTATAAAAAGCTCTTATATTGAAACGTTGTTTTCACAAATCATACATGTCATTTAAACATAATATCCTTCGAGCATCGTGGTCTCTATTAAACGAAGCGCTCGCAGACTTCCTCAAAATAGTGCTTGGCGGTACTCGCTTCGTCTCAATCTTGGGATGCAACGTCGGTGGCCTTCATCTCCGCCCAGTATGTCTTGATACGGGCAAGAGCCATCCGCGCTCCCTCTATGCATGCTGACCGCTTCATTGCATCGATATGCGGCACCGCACCAAGGAACTGTTGCATCAAGCCAAAATAACTCTTCGGCTTGGGGCTTTTTGGCCACTAATGAGTCACGACAGCCTTCATGGCAAGTCCGGACAACCTATTCAGCTCAGCCCATTCGACCAAACGATCGGTTAACGAAAGTGGACGCTCCGGACTATGGAACTGCGACCAAAAAAGCTCTTCCATTCCGTGATTCTTTTGACCTCGGAAGTGTTGACGCGTCTGCAAAGACTCGCCGCCAAGTCCAGATAAGCATCCTCTGCACCCCACAGCCGGTCCAATTGAGCGTACTTAGGATCCGTGAATTTCCTCCGCAGCAGAAAGGGCTTTCCAGCGGCAATATCTTCGGCCTGACGTAGCTCCTCCTTCATAGCTCTCATCGCAGAGCGAGTATCCTTGGCCTCGGTGGTGGCCTTTTTCAAGTCCTCTTTTTTCGCTCGATCTTCTTTTTCAAGAAGCTCGCAACGGTCAGTAGCATTCTTCAATTTCACGGCCATCTCGGCCATTTCTTTCTTGCTTCGGCAGTGAGCAGCATGTTCGGCTTCAAGCTCTGCGGGTGCCTTTAAGGCAGCCGCATCACTTTTTCACAGCTTGCTCCTTGGTAAAGGCGAGCTCCGCCGAAGGCTCTCCATAGCAGCGGCACCATCTGCATTAAGCATACATGTTGTAAGGCATGGGCGTCAAGCTCCCTTACCAGGTGTCCACGGAGAAGTAGCATAACTTGTGACTCGTCAAGCCGCTTATTAGCAAGCGTGATGTCCGCCTCCGCCGCGTCCAGTTGCCGCTTCAGTTCGGAAAATTCATCAGCCCGGCTAGCCACCGGACGCTTCGCCACCTACATAGGAAGAGCGCATATTATACATGGGGTTATGATACTCGGCGCGCCGTCATTTTTGACACCGCACCAAGTCTCAGGGGCTACTATCTATACAAGGCGCATTTTATATGCAAAACTGTCAGAAGGTACATCATTTTGCGTACCTCAAAACCCGTCAGTAAACTTACGACGGCTTCATGTAATCTGCTCTCAGCGGATGAAATCCTTTCAATCACCGTACCCATTAACGTATGGTGATCTTCTGAGATAGATGCTCGCCCGAGCAGATCCTTCAGCTCCTCCGACCGTACAACCGTTGGTGCCGGACTCGTCCGGTGGCCTTTTTCAAAGGCCGGACACGGAGGGCTTTGAGGGGACACACGACTGCCTTCTGGCCCCGCTGGATTCGGAGAAGCCCTCCGCGACGACACCTCAGGGTCGCCTGCCTCGCATGACGGTACGGCAAGCGGAGGCGTTTCGCTCTCCATCATCTCCGGATCAAGATCCCCTGAAGACGAGCTCTGCTGTGAAGGGCTGAGATCCGAACTACAAGGTAAAACTTTCGGTTACCTTCAGAAATAAAACGGGGATGTCTCTCATTTAAGAAAAAATGCCCCCCTTTACTTACGGCTCGCTGGAGGGCTAATCTCCTTGGGGAAATAGTGCAGCCGGGGCATCTCCCACCGCAGGACCCTCTGGCGAAGATTTCTTCCCCCGCTTCGAGGCTTTGGCCTCCGGATCTTCAGAAGCGGTCCTCTTATCCCCTTGGAGGAAGGGATTCTTGATCCCCCCTTTCTTGATAGCCTCCTTCACGGAGGTAGTAGTTCCCTTGTTCCCCCCTTTGCCTTCTTCGAAATGCACAGCCTCTAGCATCTTGGTTAATACCGGATCCGGCGTGGTCTCAGGGAGGGGGGCCGGACACCTGATCAGTTTTGCTTTTGCTATCAACTCCTGTTTAAAGGATAGCTCTTTTAAGGGCAAGTATATGATAAATATGCGGATAGCATGTCCGGGTATAGGACTACTTACTTGAGTATCCGGGCGATTGCAACTCAGACCTGCGTCCTCGGTTAAGTCCGGACACATTGCTTGTGATCCGAAGAACAGTTTGTACATCTCCACGGGCGTTGCGCCCATAAAATGTTGAAGAGCTCGTGGTCCCTCCGGATTGAACTCCCATAGGCGGAGGGGCGGCGTTTCTTGAGGCAGGATGCGACGAAGCAGCATGACCTGCGCTACTACAACCAGATTGATCTCTCTTTCTTGGAGGTCTCGAATACGGCCCAACAACAGAGGTACGTCCTTGGACGGTCCCCAATCGAGCCCTTTATTGACCCATGACGCCCGCCGCAATGGAGGACCCGAGCGGAAGGCAGGTGGCGCCGCCCATTAGGTGCCCACAGAGCGGTGATCTAGAACCACTCTGTTGCCATAAATTGAGCTCCTCTTGAAAAGAGCCCTCGGGCCATGGGCGTCCGCATTCTGCTTATAACAGCCCCTCCGCATTCTCGCACGATGCCCTTTGATCATCTTCGGCTCCACTTTGAAGGTCTTGAGCCACAATCCGAAGTGAGGGGTAATGCGGAGGAAGGCTTCACATACGACAATGAACGGCGAGATGTGGAGGATGGACTTCGGATCCAAGTCATGGAATTCCAGCCCATAATAAAACATGAGCCCCCTCACAAAGGGGTCCATCGGGAAGCCTAAACCCCGAAGGAAGTGAGACACGAATACCACGCTCTCACCAGGCTCGGGAGTAGGAATAACCTGCCCTTGGGCAGGCAACCTGTATGAAATTTCGCCGGTGAGATACCTGGCGTCTCTCAACTTTAGCACATCTTCTTCCGTGACGGAGGAAGACATCCACCGGTCGTGCAGGTCGGTGCCGGACATCGTTGAAGGTCCGAAGCACCTAAAATCTGGAGCTTTGGGTGTTGGAACTCGAAGCGAGGGGCGGATTCGATTGAGATTGAAAGAAAGGAGCGGGCCTTGGTCTCGTTATAAAGAGGTTGAATACCAAGAGCCCTCCCCGTGACCGTTCGGGACTCGCCTTCGACGGAGGAGGCGTGCCAACGGGCACGACTGGGTTACCCACGCACGTATTGATGAGGATCCCGGAATAAGGGGGCACGATCTCCGCTTTGATAAGACGTGCCAAGGAAACTGCCTCGCTAAACGCGCTGAGGTGAAACAATAAAAACGATTCGTATAAAGGCATGGCCGTGGTATGATGTCACACCACGGAATACGTCAGCAGATCTGTGCAAAGGTTATTCTCTCTATGGTGGTATGTGGAACTTGTTTTGCAGAGCCGGACACTATCCTTGTGTTCAAAATCTTCTATGAAGTATTCGGAGGAGGAACCCGCCTTGCAATGCCCAAGACAATATGCACGCCGGACTAAATCGTCATTGAAGCCTGGTTCAGGGGGCTATTGAGGGAGTCTGGATTAGGGGTGTCCGGATAGCGAACTATCACCGTCGGCCGGACTCTGGACTGTGGAAGATACAAGATTGAAGACTTCGTCCGTGTCCGGATGGGACTTTCCTTGGCGTGGAAGGCAAGCTTGGCGATACGGATATGTAGATCTACTACCATTGTAATCGACTCAGGTAACCCTAACCCTATCTGGTGTCTATATAAACCAGAGGGTTTTAGTCCGTAGGATGAACAACATTCATACCATAGGCTAGCTTCTAGGGTTTAGCCTCTCTGATCTTGTGGTAGATCTACTCTTGTACTACCCATATCATCAATATTAATCAAGCAGGAGTAGGGTTTTACCTCCATCGAGAGGGCCCGAACCTGGGTAAAAACATCGTGTCCCTTGTCTCCTGTTACCATCCGCCTAGACGCACAGTTCGGGACCCCCTACCCGACATCCGCCGGTTTTGACACCGACACCTGTCTTCCCGCACTTAAAGCAAGTAACTTGACTTAGGTCTCTTTTGGCGGGTGTGGCTAGATTGGAGCGATTCTGATTGTTGTGAGCTCCGTTCCCATTTCCATTCTTAGCGCCATTGTGGTTATTCGATCCTCCTCCAGTGTGGGTGTGACCTCCATGGTTATGAACAAGTCCTCCCGAATTCGGGGTTAAGCGAGGCTTCTGCTGAGCTCCTGAGTTATACTTCCCTTGTCCATACTTCCTCCTACGGCTCTCAATCTGTTGCTGCTTCCCTTCAATCATAAGAGCTTTATCCACCAACTCCTGGTAGTTGTCAAAGGTTGCTACCATCAACTGCATGCTCATCTCATCATTCAGCCCTTCCATAAACTTCTCCTGCTTCGCGGTATCTGTGGCCACATCATCAGGGGCATAGCGTGATAGCTTGCTAAAATCATCCACGTCTTGAGCCACAAGACGGTTCCCTGGCATAAGTTGCGGAACTCTCGCTTCTTCATCTGCATAGCTCCAGTTGAGACATGGGCTGTGCGGAAAGCTTGCTGAAACTGATCCCAAGTGACATTGGCTATAGGAAAAGTAGCCATGTAATTCTCCCACCATGAGGCTGCTGGTCCATCCAATTGGTGTGCGGCAAAGTGCACCTTCTCCGCATCTGTGTAACCTGAAGTGGTCAACTCCCTACCAATACAGCGTAGCCAATCATCAGCAACTATTGGCTCGGTGCTACTGGAAAACACCGGTGGCTGTAACCTTAGAAAACGGGCTAGGTTGTCCACTGGCGGCGGGTTATTGTTGTTGTTGTTTCCCTGGTTCTGAACTAGCAATTGCATCAAAGCATTCTGCTACTGGATCAACTGGGTGAGCTCCGGTAGGAAAGCAAAACCGGTGTCACGTCTCGGAGGCATCTGATGGGTTTAGATGTAAGAGATTGGAATAGAAAAAAGGTCTAACGAGAAAGCACTACACATATGCACATGAGACAACACAATCATTTCACTCAATCAATCAAGCAAGGGCATACAAACGGTCTAGAATTATCGCGAAAGTGCTCAACTACTACTAAATACATGGGGAAATACTTCTAATATATGGTGGTCATCTAGAAATTTTGATTGGTGGAAGACTCCATGATGTCTGCTCCAGCTTCGTCTTCATAGTCATCATCACTAGGATCGGAATCGGTGTCGTCGATGATGATGTAGTTGTCCGGGCAAGTGGGGTCGTCGTCTTCTTCTCCCGGTGCTGGTCCTCCCATGAATACTCCGATCTTCTTAACCAGGTCATCATTCTTCTCCAGTAATGTCTTGATTTCCTCTTCATATCCATCGCGTGTAAACTTGAGTTCTTCCTCCAGCTCGATGATCCTAGTCTTCGCCTTCTTCAACTCTATGATGTTTGCGCACATCTGGTTCTCCTGACGTTGAATGTGCTGGTTTAACTCCTGGATGAAAGCTGCAATGGATCTATCCTTCCTGGTGCTGATTACTTCCCATTGCTCGTCTCGGCGCCCACATATTTGGTAGATCGTGTCCTTAAGTTCCCTGTTGTAGACTTCTCCAATGCTTCCCATGGTAATGTGGGCTGCCATGCTCTTGCCTAGACTCCAGGTGGGTGCTTCGAAAGAAAATTCTATGGGCTTAGAAGTTGGCGAGAACGTCCTTCCTGGAACTTGTACTTGAATCATCCAGTGCTCCTCTTCTGGTAAGGTGGTGTTGTACGTCCCGGTGAAACTTGGTATTCCAATGTTCAAGTACCTAGTGACTTCTTTCAAGTGGCGTCCAAAAGGTGTGTCTTCATCTGGTTGTGCAAACTTGTTCTTCATCTCCATCATCCTAAAGAGTGGAAAATTGGAGAGGAGTCAGAAATGAGTAGAGAAGAGTGACCTATGGTTTATCTTAGTGGTCGTGTCCTACACTCAGCGTGTGCTCTGATACCATCTTGTAGCGACCCGACCTCGATGGTCAAGTCTCCATGCTTGATGTCATCCACGGATCGATGTCTTGACACACACAATACTCAAAGGATTTATAACAGAGTAGCAATCACACACTTATTACATCGAATGTCTCAGAAGAGAACTTATTACAATAATATGGCTTAAGGCCATCTAATGCGATAACAGCGTAAGGCTTGGAAGATAACGTGAGTCCATCGACTCCAACGGCATAATTTGAGCCGCAATGACGACCTAACGAACCTTACTCCTCGTCTAAAAAGTCTGCAACGTAATACGTTGCAGCCCGAAAACGGGCCAGCACATGGAATATGCTGGCAATATAACACAGTAGAGCAAGAACAGGATAATGCTATCACTACATGCATATTTGGCTAGTGGAAGGCTCTAAGGTTATAGTTTTGCGAAAAGCCAATTTTTTCCTACAACAAAGGAATAAATTTTAATTTAACTATCATGGTGGTTGAAACATTGAGAAGGTATAACCCCAACTCAATCCCAATTAAAGTAATTAACAACCCAACAATATTAATTAAGAGTGATGAGATACATGTGATAACCCAAGTACTAGATACTCAAGATTGTCCATAACCGGGGACACGGCTAACCATGATTAGATTGTACACTCTGCAGAGGTTTGCGACTTTTCCCCACAAGACTCGATCTCCTCCGTTGGATTTCTCGCACTACATGGTGTTTGAGAAGCGGATGACTGAGACACGATCTTTCGTAAACATTAACTCTCTACTCGGGTAGACCATACCAAACCTACAAAACCCACTACCTGGCCGATCTACCTCTTCAAGAGCTTCACGTAACTTACTCAACTATGCTAGAGCCCATAATAGCTTATGGCTGCACACGGAAGTTTCTAGCATGAATCATCTCAGTTCCCTTTAAGCCTGGTTGGCGGTCCAAAGGAAGATCACACGGGTACCCCGGGATTTCCAAAAAATACTGACAACACTGGGTTCCCCAGGTGCCTCAGTCCACCCAGATGTTAATTTAAGTTGCTTACTTAAGTTGAACCATTAATTAACAATCTCACATCTGTCATGGATTCACTCAAACCCAAACTACGTCTATGAGCATAGCATGGCAATATAAGGAACGCGTAGAGTAACTCCCAAGGGTTTGATAGTAACAGGGCAATAGGTTCTACCTCAACAACTACTTCCCAACCCACAAGTTAATGACTTCCTAATCATGCAATGTTTGAGGATTGAACTAATGCATAAAAACTGGGTATGAAAAGAGTATGATCAATGTGTTACTTGCCTTGCTGACGATCCGCGAATCCTAGAGACTCGTAGTAACACGCTTCACACTACGGGAATTCTATCGCAAACAAACAATAACATACATAAGCAACAAGCAAAGATGCACAAGCAAAACTTCAAATAAAAGAGGTTTACCAGAAAGTTCAACTTAAGAACTCCGGTTCGCAAAAAGAATCAATTCAAACGGAGCAACGAAACTCAAACGGCGAAAGAAACAAGATCCGTTTACTAATATGAACTAAGGTCAAATTTTACAGTACCAAAATCTTGTTTAAGTTGATTAAACAGAAAGAGGGTTTTGAGACGAAACTCTAGGCGCTTGAATCACCTGATTCCAACTAACGAGCGAAAAGATAACAGAAACTAAGATCGAATCAGAAATCACGATTGAAAATAATCGCAGATAAATCCGATAAAGAAAATCGACAAATGAGACTAACGAACGAGCGCTCGTTATGCAGAATTCAACGAAAGAAAACCGTTCGTTTAAGCGAACGCATGCATTTAACGTTCGCTAATTAGAAGAACCAAGAAAACCGGTGAACCGATAAAAAAACCAAACTCGGGTTTCAAAAAAATGAATGGTTTAAAAAAAACCGGCGGCGACGGATCGGCGCGGTACCTCCGGCGAGGCGGGGTTGGGCGGCGGGCGCCGGCTCGGGGGCGGCGGGCAACAGCGGGCGCTTGACGCGGCAAAGCGACGGGCGGCTTGGGCGGGCGGCGGCGAGGCGCGGGCGGCGGCGGCTGCGGCTCGGCTGCGATGGTGGTGTGGTGGTGGGGGGCTCGGTGTCACAGCCCCAGTTCAGGCCTTGCTTGTCTTTGCATTAGCTTCCATGCATCATGTTTAAATTTGTCTTAAATATGAAATGGGGATGACAGAACCCCAAAGACCCCCGTTAAACCAACTAGGGTTTACTAAAATCATTTTGATGAACCCAAAATGCCCTTCTAAAATGTTCATCATCTTTGCCTTGGTCTAGATCCTCTGACAAAAATGGTGCACAAATTTCTAGGTCATCCAAAGGTCACTGGATTAAATCATATGTTATTTGAATTTGGGCATTTAAATGCTAGTAAATATTTCAAATGCACAAATAATCCTAAACTGAAATGTTCCATGTTGGATATATTCTATACAGTGGGCATGTACAGTTTGATGATTTTTGAAGGGGTCTAGGTATTTTTAGAAAAGCCACAAAGATTACAGAAAAATAGAAAACTGAAACAAAAGAAGAGAGAGAGAGAAAGGATACCTACTGGCTTACCTCTTGTGCAGCCCACTGACGGCCCAAATTGGCTGGCCCAGCCCCACCGTGGACATGCCTGTCTTCTTCCCCATGCCAACAAGACGGCATTTCGGTGGCGAGCGCCGACGTCGCGCCTGGCCACCTCCTGCTTGCTGCCACCTCCCCGACGTCGCCCTGGAGATGCCACGCACCCCCCCAACCTCTCTCTCACTCTCCCCGAGCTCCTCTCCTCCTCTGGCTCTCTCGCACGCAACCATCGAGCGCTGTCGTCGCCGCCGACGAACACCACCACGGCCATCGCCTCTCCCTCGCCTCTCCGTGCTGTCCAGAACCTCCGCCTCGACGCCACGGAGCCCCAAGATGAAGAACGTGCTCGCGGGACGCCCGAAGCGACGCCATCATCCTCATCCTCGCTGCCGGCCGCCGGAGATCCCTCTCGCCGCCCCGCTCGCTTCAGCCCCTCCCCGAGCTCGCCGACGACGCCATAGAGATCTCTGTGAGGCCCTGAATGTTTCCCCTCCTTCAATTTGCTCGCTCGCGCCGTAGCACCTCGCCGCACTTGACCGAAGCTTGATGCGCCGCCGATGATGTCGCCGCCGTGGCTAGAGCTCACGCTGCCGCGCCTGCGCACGCCTCCCATGCTCAAAGACGTCCCTCAAAGAACTCCACCGACACCACCCTCTCGCCCAGAGACGACCAGTAGCACCATACCGAGCTCGCCCGAGCTCGCCCGAGCTCTGGCCATCGCCAAACACGTCGCCGGCGCCATTTCCGGTGACCCCGAGCCCAACCACCTGCACCACCCGTCGCGGCTCGCTCCCAACTACCCATAGAGCCCAACGGCGCCCCGAACGGTGCCCTGTAGGTGAAACCCGCACCTGCACCGCCGCGTTTGGCCTCGCCGGCGGCTAAACGCCGACGAGTTGACCCCACTGACCCCGTTTGACCATGGGTGGGCCCAGTTTGACCCCCGGGTTAATGACAGGTGGGGCCCGACTCTGTTAATTAATTAGGATTAGTACTAATTGAATTCAGTTAAACAAATTACACTGACACATGGGACCCACTGTCAGGTTTGACCTGGACCGTCCCGTTGACCACTGACGTCACCCTGACGTAATGCTGACATAGTAATTTATTTACTAGAATTATTCTTACACAGGAAATTCCAGAAAATACCACAAACTTCAAAAAATCATAGGAATTAATCTGTAGCTCCAAATGCAAAGATTTATATATGAAAAATGATTAGAAAAATCCAATATATCCATCTGTACTAGTTTCATGCATGTTTAAACAAGGTACCTTGCTGTTTGGTGAAAAACATGATAAAGCACTATTTAAGATCACAAATGAGTTTGAACTTTGAATCTTTGGTTCAAAATAGCTCAAACACATCTTATTATAGTTGCATTAGCCCAACACACTCATTTTACCATGTCATGATCATGCATCATATTGTGCATTGCATTGATTGTGTTTCTTTCTCTGTTGCCGGTATTTGTTCCCTCTCGATAGACGTGATTCGACGATGAGTTCGATGACACCGATGAAGAACTATAATATCTTCAGAAGTGACAAAAAGCAAAACCCCCTTGTTCATTCCGATACAATCCCACTCTCTCGTTCCTGCTCTCTTTTACTGCATTAGGACAACAACGTTTCAACTGTTACATGATGCGGTAGTTGAACCCCTTTCCTTTGCATGACCTGTCATTGCCACAGTAAATAGATGAAACCCATTAGCATGAGTAGGAGTTGTTTGAGCCCTGATGTGCCTACTCATTCATGCTTGTTTGTCATGCACTCTTGCTTAGAGTTGAGTCAGGTCTGATTAAATGGGGATGAATCGGAGGTGTGTGAACATGTCCCATCTTGTGTGAGCTAAGTGTGTGAACACGATTTGGTAAAGGTAGCGGTGAGAGGCCATGTAGGAGTACATGGTGGGTTGTCTCATTGAAACCGTCCCTCGTGAACTGAGTTCTGTGTTTGTGATCCATGAACATTTACTACCACACATTGGGTTCCGGTAACTCGGCCCCTCTCGACTTATTAACCAACTTGGTCTCTGTCCAGGAGTTGCAACTAGTTTCTGGTGTTTGTAGGTAGTGCTATTTTTCTACCAAGTGGCACCCGGCAGGGTGGGCTTGGGATAGACTAGGCACACGTGGCCTGGTGTACCGAGTGGCACCCGGATGGTGGGCTCGGGAACCCTGCACACAGCGTTTGGGGCCATGAGCGACACCCCGGCCGGATCTCCTTGCGGATGGAACCCGAATAGGCGATAAACCTGGGCTAGAGTATTGTGTGGTTAGTCAGGTCGTGGCCGACACCCTCGCTGGGCTTCCGCTTGAAGGTTGCCGAGTACATGTCGTGTAAACGGCGATAAGTGGTGAGAGCGTTTGTGAAGAAGTACACCCCTGCAGGATTAACATTATCTATTCGAATAGCCGTGTCCGCGGTAAAGGACTTCTAGGTTGCCTGTACAGTTCATAGACAAGGGAAAGTGGATACTCTAAAATGCGCAAGATAAGCGTGAGTGCTATGGATGGCGTTCTCGTAGGGAGACGGGGCGGATCCATAGTGGTGTATTGATATGGTGAATATGTGGACTCGTGTGCGCCACCTCAAAAGAGTTACTTGCAGTCGTAGTTCAGGATAGCCACCGAGTCAAAGCTGGCTTGCTGCAGTTAAACCCCACTACCCCTTTGTTGATAATGATGCATATGTAGTTAGTTTTGATGTAAGTCTTCTTTGAGTACATTTGTACTCACGTTTGCCTATTTTATGTTTTTGTAGAGAGACTTCGGTCTCACTAGTTGTTCCGCGTGGACTTGACGTTTAGCTTGTTACCTCGGCTACGATCT
Source organism: Aegilops bicornis (assembly GCA_021605145.1). Taxonomy (NCBI): domain Eukaryota; kingdom Viridiplantae; phylum Streptophyta; class Magnoliopsida; order Poales; family Poaceae; genus Aegilops; species Aegilops bicornis. Next base: position 580,799,103 of record CM038675.1, read on the forward strand.
TGTGCCCTCGGCAGATCTCGGTAGTTAGTCGGGCTTATCGGCATTTTTCATTTGTAGATGTCTCAGACTCGGACATGTTAAGCTTCCGCTTGTGCCTTGACTTGTATGCTTCTGTATGTTGGGTCATGAGACCCATGTTTGTAATATCTCGCTCCTCGGAGCCTAATGAATAAATATTTGAGTCGTAGAGTTATGTTGTGATGCCATGTTGTATTTACACATATCGAGCATATTGTGTGTATGATTGAAATGCTTGGTATGTGTGGGATCCGAGAACCTAGTTGTTTATCCTTGGTAGCCTCTCTTATGGGGAAATGTAGTCTTGTGCTTCCATGAGCCATAGTAGTCCGCCACAGCCTCGGTTCACCGGAGTCCTCGCTTAGCCCAAAGACTACCGCCTCCAACACTTGACTGCCGGCATGTGTTTCACCGTTCTCGTGGTTCTGTCCCACGGGAAATGTCACGCGGTGACATCCGAGTCCTCGCCTAGCCTGCTACAGCGGGTTCCGAGTCTGTTAGCCTTACAGCCCAGATTCACACGCTGCTGACCGACATGCTCGAAGTTGATTCATGTATGCCTGTCCCACTAAGTTAGTGCCACTTTGTGTTCACGACTAGTCATGTCAGCCCGGGTTCTCTGTCATATGGATGCTAGCGACACTATCATATACGTGAGCCAAAAGGCGCAAACGGTCCCGGGCCATGGTAAGGCGACACCCGTGGGAATACCGTGCGTGAGGGCGCAAAGAGATAAGAGGTGTTACCGGCTAGATCGATGTGACTTGAAAGCGGGGTCTTGATAGCTTTGGTATCAGAGCCTGACTGCCTGTAGGATTACCAAGCCAAACCGGTCGAAGTTGTGTCTAGAAATGCTTTAGTTATGTAAGGGAATTGATTGTGGAAGGGAACGTAAGGCTCTTTTTACTCCTTATACCTCATGGCCTTCTGATCTGAGCCATCCTCTTCTCTTCTACGGGGATTAAGAACTAGGCCTTCTCATCTATCTATCAGGATGACGAGTTACTATGATAGAGACTTATAGGATTAATGTACTCAAGCGTCTGTTCAGTTCTATTACTTCCATGTGTTTTTAGTTGATCTCAGAACATTGATATTGTGATGTCGAGTGGTTATGCCACCATTTTGCAGGATGTCTCAAATTATTTTGAGCATTTACAGCTATTATGTTGTCCGAGTCATCCCAGGTTTCTAAATAGTCTGATGCATTTGCAGATCCCTTCTTTCCGTTCCTGATGTTTCTTTGGCCAGTTCAATCGCACTAAATTGCTGAGTTGAGGTACTCCATTGCCTCGGCATATATGTTGGAGCTATAATTATGAACCTAGGTGTTTTAGGGAGTCACCTAGTAAACTAGCATGTTTTGTGTTCCCGGTGTGATGATTTTGTCCATTATTCTCGAAAGCATCCTGTGATGCCATTTAGTAGTAGGTATTCTATTTCTGGGTTCTTGAACCCGAGATCCACCCTACTTACCTCCTGTTGATAGTGTTTGCTAGTTCCTTTAGGATATTAGTAACTTTGCGATAGTCCTCGAGGTCCATGGTATTTCTTTCTTCCAAATACCATGAACCATCCTTGGCAGGAGTTCCTTTGAACCAAAGATCACAATAAGAGTGCTCTTGATGAGTTCTTCGTTCTACATTGTGAATCTGCCAGTTCAACTTTCCTGCATGGGTTATCCGGAAGAAACCTGTTGAACTTGATTCGACATACTAACCTATGCATCCACAACTCAAAAAGTTATATGTTCCTCGAGTTGTTCCTCCTTAGTTGTATTCTGACCCCCGTCTGTCAATTGATCGTCAGGAGTAGTCATGCATTCGTCATCGATGCCTATTATTCTTGTGATGCATCAAGCCATTCTATTACGGAATGACTGGGAGAAACAAACTCCGATTACCTCATCCATATCCATGATTGGGTCAAAGCAGTTGTAATCCGCAGATCAAATGCAATCAAGCTTTTGATTCTGTTCTATCCTGAAGTATTACCCACTTTATGTCAGGAACGTCATGAGAATTGCACCTTCTCTTATGAATTCTTGGAGCAGTGATACTCTCGCCATCATTGTTCATTCCTCGGCTCCCGTGTTGTTGTAACCGGAATGCCGACAAGCAAACTGTGATGTGTGAAATCGATACTCCTAGCAACCTCGTTGCTTGGTAGTTAATGGGCAATATTCTCATTCTTAGCGTGTTGTTTATTAAATCATCATCCTAAGATTGATTATGCTACCTAGTCCTTATTTCTGGTGCACCCTTCGATCAATGAGTTAAGGATTATTCAATCCCTTTCTTATTTGATCATATCGTCTTGCTCTGAAAAGCAGGATTGTTCTCGAGCTTAGAAACATATCGGTGGTTCGTGATATTCCGATTATCTTCTCAGAAGTATCACCAGGTTGTCACCTGACCACTATGTTGAGCTCGTGATCAAGTTGGTTTTCTTGTAAACCACCCTTTCTCCAAGAATCTGTGTTGGATACCCTGAGCTAGTTGGTTAAGCTAAACAATAAACTAGAGAGTTGGAAGATAAAAGCTTTATTTGACCCGGTTCATTCAAAGGGATATCCTTAGGTGTGTGTGTGTTGAAGAAAGATGATAGCTTCATCGATTGGTCCCTGTGATCAGTTGTTGGATCTATTATCTTAAACAATCTTTGATTTGAGTATGGGCTATTGTAAACTCAAATCAGAACCAACGATGTTCGTAATGTTGTCTTACTCGTGGTTGATCCCTCGAGCATACACCATTACATCCTTTGGTCTGACCAATGCTATCAACATGTTCACATGATGGTGGAAGTCCAGTGATATGGAAATTCCGATGAGTTGTTGTTGAGCCCATCAGCAGCATTTTGTCTCCCCCATGATTCATGCTGAACATCAACCTAGTGTTGAAAATTTTATAAGCAATGCCTTCGTGTTCCGTTCATGAAGCTTATGCTTGGATGGAAGGAGTGACTTCCTCGAATTCATGTGCATTTGGTGCAAGATGCCGCCGTGAGTTCAGGAAAGTTAGTTCTGCTTCCTTTGGAATCATCCCAAGTCAGTCATGCATGTGCAAAGTATTCCATGGTTTGATAGGCTCGCTACCTCCACTCCATGTGTAATTCCTAACACCCCAAGCCACTGATTGAATTGTTCAAAGAAAAGAAGTTCATGCGCTAATCCTGAAGGGCCCAGACGGATATGCACAAGACTTCGTTATCTCAATGATGGTTCCCAATCAGAACTCGGTAGTGTTTTATTGCAAGACTACCATGTGATCATGCTTGTCTAGGATAGCGTGTTCACATGTGTGTAGCAGAATCAGCTCATGTTTTGGAGCTTACTATCGTAGTTCATTTCCCGAGAATCTTGCAACGTCATCTCGTCGATTTGTGTTGCAACCTTTCTTTTCAGACATGCTGAGTCTGAAATATCCTATCACCAATCGGATCTGAATCTCAGGCAGATATGACGGTTGGAACATTCTCAACAGTTGCGTCTTGTTCCCAGCTTTCACCGCCATTGTGCCAATCCCCCATGGGTTGGCCTTCTCGGTAGTTGCTGTCCAATATCATCTTTAAAAGTGGACATACCATGGGTCCCATCCATTTTCGATAATAAGCAAAAGCCATCCATTGCGTTGTCTTCAACAAGGTAGCCCACATCATCCATCCTAGTTCGAGTATGTCATTTCTTCGAGCTCTTTCAAATGATCGTTGGGAAAATTGCCTCAGGTTGGTGAGAAGAGTTCCAATGATCTATGTATCAAAAGTAATTCCTTTTTGCCACTTGAGGGAATAATTCTACGAGTCACCTTCCCCAAGGTGCCCCGTTATGGAATCATGGCAATTCTTCCCCGCTATTCTGAAACCCTCGTCAAATTGTTTCCTCTGCCCCTCCTGATGCATGTTTTGCTTCTCAGCTCCATAAATGTTTCTATGTCCCATTCTGTGAGTTGATCCTGTGATCACTAAGATGATCCTAAGTTGCTTGAACCTCAGGAAGATTGATTCTTCTAAAACTCTCCCTCTCTACTCGTTGTCATGTTGGATGTAGTTCTCAAAGCAAGACGTTGAGATCAAGGTGATGCAATGAATCAACATCCTCGAGAAAGTCATCTGGATCGTGAAGATTATGTTAGTTTGTGTCCCTCTGTCTTCTTACCTCACGACTTGAATCTCGGGACGAGATTATTGTTTAGTGGGGGTGAGTTGTCACAGCCCCAGTTCAGGCCTTGCTTGTCTTTGCATTAGCTTCCATGCATCATGTTTAAATTTTTCTTAAATATGAAATGGGGATGACAGAACCCCCAGCACCCCCCTTAAACCAACTAGGGTTTACTAAAATCATTTTCAGTGAACCCAAAATGCCCTTCTAAAATGTTCATAATCTTTGCCTTGGTCTAGAACCTCTGACAAAAATGGTGCACAAATTTCTAGGTCATCCAAAGGTCACTTGGATTAAATCATATGTTATTTGAATTTGGGCATTTAAATGCTAGTAAATATTTTAAATGCCCAAATAATCCTAAACTGAAATGTTCCATGTTGGATATATTCTATACAGTGGGCATGTGCAGTTTGATGATTTTTGAAGGGGTCTAGGTATTTTTAGAAAAGCCACAAAGATTACAGAAAAATAGAAAACTGAAACAAAAGAAGAGAGAGAGAGAGAGAGAAAGGATACCTACCTAGGCTTACCTCTTGTGCAGCCCACCTGGACGGCCCAGCTGGATGGCCCAGCCCACCAGGGGCATGCCTGTCTTCTTCCCCATGCCAACGCACGAAGCAGCTCGGTGGCCAGCGCCGAAGTCGCGCCTGGCCACCTCCTGCTTGCTGCCGCCTCCCCAACGTCGCTCTGGAGACGCCACGCACCCCCCGACCTCTCTCTCACTCTCCCCGAGCTCCTATCCTCCTCCGGCTCTCTCGCACGCAACCACCGAGCACTGTCGTCGCCGCCGACGAACACCACCACGGCCATCGCATCTCCCTCGCCTCTCCGTGCTGTCCAGAGGCTCTGCCTCAACGCCACGGAGCCCCAAGATGAAGCACGCGCTCGCGGGACGCCCGAAGCGACGCCATCATCCTCATCCTCGCTGCCGGCCGCCGGAGATCCCTCTCGCCGCCCCGCTCACTTCAGCCCCTCCCCGAGCTCGCCGACGACGCCATAGAGATCTTTGTGAGGCCCTGACTGTTTCCCCTCCTTCAATTTGCTCGCTCCCGCGCCGTAGCACCCTCACCGCACTTGACCGAGCTTCGGTCGCTGCCGATGATGTCGCCGCCGTGGCTAGAGCTCACGCGGGTCGCGCCCGAGCACGCTCCCATGCTCAGCGCATCCCAAGAACCCGCTGACACCACCCTCTCGCCCAAAGACGCCCAGTAGCGCCAAACCGAGCTCGCCTGAGATCCGGCCGCCGCCAAACACGTCGCCGGCGCCATTTCCCGCGACCCCGAGCCCAACCACCTGCACCACCCGCTGCGGCTCGCTCCCAGCTACCCATAGAGCCCAACGGTGCCCCGAACGGTGCCCTGTAGGTGAAACCCGCACCTGCACCGCCGCGTTTGGCCTAGCCGGCGGCTAAACGCCGGCGAGTTGACCCCGCTGACCCCGCTTGACCACGGGTGGGCCCAGTTTGACCCCCCTGGGTCAATGACAGGTGGGGCCCGGCTCTGTTAATTAATTAGGATTAGTACTAATTGAATTCAGTTAAACAAATTACACTAACACGCGGGACCCATTTGTCAGGTTTGACCTGGACCGCCCCTTGACCACTGACGTCACCCTGACGTAATGCTGACATAGTAATTTATTTACTAGAATTATTCTTACACAGGAAATTCCAGAAAATACCACAAACTTCAAAAAATCATAGGAATTAATCTGTAGCTCCAAATGCAAATATTTATATATGAAAAATGATTAGAAAAATCCAATCTATCCATCTGTACTGGTTTCATGCATGTTTAAACAAGCTAACTTGCTGTTTTGTGCAAAACATGATAAAGCACTATTTAAGATCACAAATGAGTTTGAACTTTGAATCTTTGGTTCAAAATAGCTCAAACCCATCTTATTATAGTTGCATTAGCCCAACACACTCATTTTACCATGTCATGATCATGCATCATATTGTGCATTGCATTGATTGTGTTTCTTTCTCTGTTGCCGGTATTTGCTCCCCCTCGATAGACGTGATTCCACGATGAGTTCGATGACACCGATGAAGAACTATAATATCTTCAGAAGTGACAGGCAAGCAAAACCCCCTTGTTCATTCCGATACAATCCCACTCTCTCGTTCCTGCTCTCTTTTACTGCATTAGGACAACAACGTTTCAACTGTTACATGTTGCGGTAGTTGAACCCCTTTCCTTTGCATGACCTGTCATTGCCACAAGAAATAGATGAAACCCATTAGCATGAGTAGGAGTTGTTTGAGCCCCGATGTGCCTACTCATTCATGCTTGTTTGTCATGCCACTGCATCGCTTAGAGTTGAGTCAGGTCTGATTTGTCGAGGATGAATCGGGGTGTGTGAACATGTCCTCACGTGTGTGAGCTAAGTGTGTGAACACGATTTGGTAAAGGTAGCGGTGAGAGGCCATGTAGGAGTACATGGTGGGTTGTCTCATTGAAACCGTCCTCAGGAACTGAGTTCTGTGTTTGTGATCCATGAACATTTACTACCACACATTGGGTTCCGGTAACTCGGCCCCTCTCGACTTATTAACCAACTTGGTCTTTGTCCAGGAGTTGCAATTAGTTTTTGGTGTTTGTAGGTAGTGCTATTTTTCTACCAAGTGGCACCCGGTAGGGTGGGCTTGGGACAGACTAGGCACACGTGGCCTGGTGTACCGAGTGGCACCCGGATGGTGGGCTCGGGAACCCTGCACACATCGTTTGGGGCCGTGAGCGACACCCCGGCCGGATCTCCTTGCGGATGGAACCCGAATAGGCGATAAACCTGGGCTAGAGTCTTGTGTGGTTAGTCAGGTCGTGGCCGACACCCTCGCTGGGCTTCCGCTTGAAGGTTGCCGAGTACATGTCATGTAAACGGCGATAAGTGGTGAGAGCGTGTGCGTGAATAAGTACACCCCTGCAGGGTTAACATTATCTATTCGAATAGCCGTGTCCGCGGTAAAGGACTTCTGGGTTGCCTGTACAGTTCATAGACAAGTGAAAGTGGATACTCTAAAATGCGAAGATAAGCGTGAGTGCTATGGATGGCATTCTCGTAGGGAGACGGGAGCGGATCCATAGTGGTGTATTGATATGGTGAATATGTGGACTCGTGTGCGCCACCTCAAAAAAGTTACTTGCAGTCGTAGTTCAGGATAGCCACCGAGTCAAAGCTGGCTTGCTGCAGTTAAACCCCACCACCCCTTTGTTGATAATGATGCATATGTAGTTAGTTCTGATGTAAGTCTTGCTGAGTACATTTGTACTCACGTTTGCCTATTTTATGTTTTTGTAGAGAGACTTCAGTCTCACTAGTAGTTCCGCATGGACTTCGATGTTTAGCTTGTTACCTCAGCTACGATCTTGTGCCCTCGACAGGATTTGGTAGTTAGTCAGGCTTATCAACCTTTTTCATTTGTAGATGTCTGTACTCAGACATGTTAAGCTTCCGCTTGTGGCTTGACTTGTATGCTCTGTATGTTGGGTCATGAGACCCATGTTTGTAATATCTTGCTCCTCGGAGCCTAATGAATAAATATTTGAGTCGTAGAGTTATGTTGTGATGCCATGTTGTATTTACACATATCGAGCATATTGTGTGTATGATTGAAATGCTTGGTATGTGTGGGATCCGACAACCTAGTTGTTTATCCTTGGTAGCCTCTCTTATGGGGAAATGTAGTCTTGTGCTTCCATGAGCCGTAGTAGTCCGCCATGACCAGGTTCACCGGAGTCCTGCTAGCCCAAAGACTACTGCTCCGGAACACTTGATCGCCTTTGCATGTGTTTCACTTCGTTCGTGTTCTGTCTCCCTACGGGAAATGTCATGCGGTGACATCCGGAGTCCTGCCTAGCCTGCTACAGCCCGGGTTCCCGGAGTCCTGTTAGCCCAGTGCTACAGCCCGGATTCACACGCTGCTGACCGACATGCTCGAAGTTGATTCATGTATGCCTGTCCCCCTAAGTTAGTGCCACTTTGGGTCCACGACTAGTCATGTCGGCCCGGGTTCTCTGTCATATGGATGCTAGCGACACTATCATATACGAGAGCCAAAAGGCGCAAACGGTCCGGGCCATGGTAAGGCGACACCTGGGAATACCGTGCGTGAGGCCGCAAAGTGATATGAGGTGTTACCGGCTAGATCGATGTGACTTGGAATCGGGGTCCTGACACTCGGGCGGCGGCGTATATCAGGGGGGGTGGCGGCTTGGAGGAGGGGCCAAGGCGGCGGCGGCGACGGAGTCCGGCTCGGACTACTCGTCCGAGCGGCGGCTGGCGCGGGCCGGCCTGGCTCGGCTGGGCCTTAGGCCCACTCGGGCGCGGGAGGATTTTTTTCAAAATAATTTCACCAAGAGAAATTAAATCCTAGAAAATAAAAAAACCTAAAAATGCCAAAATAAATTTTCACCTTCTAAACGAAATATTTAGATCAAGATGAACATTTTCTTGGCCCTAAAATGCAATTTTGAAAACGTGCAATTTTTCTAATGCAAATAAAATCTGAATAAACTCAAATAAGATCAAATAAATGATTTTAACATTTTTCCTCTAATATTTCAGTTGTTTTGGAGAAGTCATATTATCTCCTCTCATATATTTTCAATATGAAATATTTTTCAGAGAGAAAAATAAATAAAATCAAAATCGTCATTTCATTATTTCATAAAAATCAGATATGAAAACCGGGAAATCCCCAACTCTCTCCGAGGGTCCTTGAGTTGCTTAGGATTTCAAGGATTGCGGAACGAAAATGCAATAAAATTTGATATGCAAGAATGACCTATGTATAACATTCCAAATTGAAAATTTGGGATGTTACAGATATAGAGCCCATCGTACTCACACCTAACTACTGGATGTCTTATCCGATCACCTTCGATCACTTGGATGACCGAACTAGTATTCGGCGTTGAGCATCAAAGGCCTTGGTGCTTGACCCGATATCTGACGGATACCGTCTCACCCGTGTCCTCATGGACGGCGGCAGTAGTCTCAGTTTAATATACGAGGACACTGCCCGCAGGATGGGGATAAACCCATCCAGAATTAACCAAAGCAACACCACCTTCGAAGGTGTGATACCAGGCGTTGAAGCCCACAGTAGGGGCTCCGTCATACTGGAGGTAACATTCGGCTCTCCAAGCAACTCCAGAAGCGAAGAGCTACTCTTCATCATCGCACCCTTCCAAAGCGACTATCATGCATTGCTTGGAAGAACGGCCTTCGCCCGCTTCAACGCATTGCCGCACTATGGCTACCTTACACTCAAGATGCCCGGTCCACGTGGCGTCATCGCCGTTAGCGGAATCACAGAGCGCTCTTCACGCGCAGAGGAACTCACGACGGCCCTAGCGGCCGGACTATAAGCGGCCTCCAAAATCAGAAAACATGACTGGTCATCAAGACCATAGACTCGGTTAGACGAGTCCGGCAGTCCGGATAAAACTGAACCATGGCACCGTATATGTAATCCCATAGAGGACACCTGGGGCTGTAGATATAGCCCCACACTTGGCTCAACCTTATTGGCAGGCCAGCATTTCACAATTTTTACTATTCATCGCATACTTACGTTTTCTCCTTCACAGACAACATTAGCGCGATGCCCTTCCAGGATACGGCACAACGGAGACAAAGGCGTAGACGTGCAGCAGGGCCCCGCTCAACAGGTTTCTTTTTAGATTAAGCCCCTGTGTAAACCTTTTCTATTGCCTCTTGTTGTTTAACCATCCCAGGGGTTCCATACCCACAGAGGATACTGCCGTTATTGGCATTTCACCACGACAGATCACCGCACGTACCTGGAAACACAGGGTTTATAATGAATGGGCATTCTTGAGCCCATCGTCTATTATAAAGTCCGAATACCGTCGGGAGTGTTCGGCGTCACGAGTTTGGCCTTATATGCATCAGCTCCGAATCATGTCTTTGGTCAAATGTTGGGTTTGCCCGACTCCTGGGTTTGCTGCCTTATGTTCCGTTATTATCTTCTAAGGTGGCCAAAGGAGAACTACTGCGATTGTGCCCTGGTTATTCCGGACGAGCACCTCAGTAGAGAAAGCCGAAAACTGACTGTCATGATACAATGAGAGACTGTTCAACCACTCGAAGACTTATCAGAATCTTTAGGATCCCTCCGCATTAACGAAGGTCCGTTTCCCAGTCATGTACACACGCGCCTGTATTCGGATGCAAGCGAAGGTACCAGGGGCTACATAGTAGCCCCACCATTAGACTCCCATGGCTAAGCGAAAGCGTTACAGCTATATAGTACGGTTGCCTAGTTCGACGTGCGATCACCTCCTTAACGGACCAAGACGTTGGATCAAGTGTGTTTATGCATATATTTTCTCGAACACCCCCGCATTATATGCTTAGGGGCTGAAGCCAACGACTGCTAACTTTCGGATTAAATGTATATATATATATATATATGTATATATATATATATATACAAAACGGCCGCATAGGGGACACAATAAAACTTTCAGGCACAAAGTATAAATATAGCCTTATAACCAAAATAACATTGTTTTTACAATGATCTGATTTGTCACTCGAACAAGACATCCTTCGAGCACTGCGCCTCTATTAGGCGGGCACCTTTTGTTACCTGCGCCAAATAGTGCTCGGCCGGATATTGGCCTCCCTCCGGATCCTGGGTCGCCACCTTGGTGGCCTCCATACCTGTCCAAAATGCTTTAACGCGGGCAAGGGCCATCAGTGCACCTTCTATGCACGCCGACCTTCTCATGGCATCAATCTGGGGCACGACCCCAAGGAACTGTTGCACCAAGCCAAAGTAATTGTCCGGCTTAGGCCCCTTCGGCCAAAGATGGTCTATTACAGACCGCATTGCAAGCCCGGACAGCATGTGATGCTCCGCTATAGCAGCCATCTTGTCACTTAACAGTAGCGGGCGAGTGGGAGCATTGAATTGCGACCAGAAAAGCTTCTCCACTTCCTTATTACCCTGATCTTCGAAGAACTTGGCAGCGTTAGCTGTACTCTTCGCCAAATCCGCATACGCGTCCGCAGGACTCCAGCGTCCATCCAGGGGAGCGTATTTCGGATCGAAAAACTTCGTCCGCAGCAAGTAGGAGCCCCCAGCCACAATTTTACCGGCCTGTTGAAGCTCCTACCACGCACCCCTGAGCTCGGTCTGTATTTCCTTGGTGGCATTAAGTGCCTTGTTCAGGTCGGCCAAACTATCCTTATGCTCCTTTTTAAGGAGCTCATACCGGTCGGCGGCATTTTTTTAACTCCACAGCCATTTCAGCTATCTTTTCCTCGCTTCGGCAATGAGCAGCCTGTTCGGCTCTCAATTCCTCGGCCGCCTTTAGGGCAGCCGCATTGCTAACCCGAGCTTGTTCCTTGGCTTGGGCAAGTTCCACCCTCAGGGCCTCCACGGCAGCAGCACCATCTGCAGCCCAAACATATTACATTAATATCATGCTGCCTTCATATTTTCCTATACAAAGGAAGGCAGAGCACATACCTTGTGATTTGTCTAGCCGCTCATTCACCAGCGTGATATCGGCATCAATCGATACAATTTGCCTCGTTAGTTCGGCATCTTCAATGGACTGGTCGGCGGCCGGACCCACAGGTACCTTCATGTATTTACAAAGCAATCATTAGTTTATGATCCCCCATTTGCCGCTTAGGGCGGGCAACCAGAGTCTCAGGGGCTACTATCTATATGGACCACAACTAGCGCGTGCCTCACAGCAAAAGAATAGTGTATTCTTCACTACATACCTCAAAGCCTCTGAGCAGGCTTGTAAATGCTTGATTCAAACCGCTTGTAGCGGATGAAATCTTCTTAAGCACTGCGCTCATTAATGAGCGGTGCTCCTCCGAGAGCGCAGCTCGCTCCAGAAGACCTATCAGTACGTCCGGCCGAACTGTGCCGGACCCTCCTCATCGCCCAGGTGGGAGCCAAACCTCCGGGCTTAGGGGCGGCCGACGATTAGCTTCCGGCTCGGCAGATCCGGACTCCTCCATGACGACACCTCGGTGTCGCCCGCTTCATGAGGTGGATAGGTGGGTGGGGTCTCGCTCTCCATCATCTCCGGAGGAAGATCCCCCGAAGACGAACTCTGTTGAGAAGAGCTGCTAGCCAGACTGCAAAAGGCGAATCCTGGTTATCGATCTAGGAGAAACATAGTACCTTCGAATTAATGATTGACTTACAGCTCGGTGGAGGGATGGCCCATTGGCGGGCATGACGCGGTGAGGGTGCCCATCGTGGCAGGGGCCCCTAGGGATACCTTTTTCCCTGGTTTGGGCATCTCCGCCTCCAAGTCTTCGGAGGCAGCCCTCTTCTTCCCGCGCGGGGAGGAGGCCTTAGCCTCCCCTTCTATCCTCCTTAGGGGAGGTAACAATTCCCCCGGTTCGGATGCGTAGCGCGTGAAGTTCGGTTTGTTCATTATTCCCCTTGTCTTTCCCTGAGGGCATTCTACTGAGTACCTGGTCAAGCATCTTGGCCATGGTGGGACCAGGCGAGCCTTCGGGAAGTGGCGCCGGACACCTGATTCTCTCCGCCTTGCTAAGCCATTCCTGGCCCCGGAAGATTTTTAGAATAAACAATTATGACCAATACAAAACAAGGTGTCCGATATCAAGGTTACTTACCTAGGTATCTAGGCGATTGTAGCTTAGGCCCGCATCCTCGGTGGTGTCCGGATTCAAGTCGAAGAAGTGCTTAACAGTCCGCGGACCCTTCAGATTGAACTCCCACATCCGGAGAGGCTGGCGTTGGCACGGCAACATCTGTCGGATTAACATCACTTGCATTATGCTGACAAGGTTAATGTCCCTCTCAAGAAGCTCTCGGATGCAGCTCTGCAGTACTGGTACATCACCAGCGGGCCCCCAATTCCGTCCTACGTCGGCCCAAGATGCTAGTTGTGACGGAGGGCCCGAGCGAAACTCGGGGGCGGCCACCCACTTTTTGCCTCTGGGAGCCGTGACATAAAACCATCTCCGTTGCCATACATCGGATACTTCTGGGAAAGAACCCTTTGGCCATGGGGCATCAGCGTTCCGGCTTATTACGGCACCTCCGCACTCCGCGTGTCGCCCCTCGATCATCTTCGGCTTCACATTGAAGGTCTTGAGCCATAAGTCAAGTGCAGGGTGCCATGGAGGAATGCCTTGCACACTATAATGAACGACGAGATATGGAGGATAGCGTCCGGAGCTAGATCATGAAAATCCAACCCATAATAGAACATGAGCCCCCTCACAAAAGGATCGAGGGTGAGGCCCAAGCCGCGGAGGAAGTAAGGGACAAATACGACGCTCTCATTGGGCTCCGGTGTAGGGATGACCTGCCCTGGAGCGAAGCTGTCTTTGGATGTCGGCGGTCAAATATCCAACCGCCCTAAGCTTCACAATATCCTCCTCTTGAATCGAGGAGGCCACCCACCAACCTTGAGGGTTGGATCCGGACATATTGGAGGATTTGGGGTGTTGGAGCTTAGATCTCGGGTGTTAGAACTCGAGGTGCGAAAAGGCGCGAGGGAGGTGGAAAAGAGGCATAGGCCTCGGCCCCTTTTTATAAAGGGGGTGAATATCAAGAGTCCTTAGGGTGACCGCTTGAGGTTTACCCAATGGCGCACGGAGTCATGCAAACAGTCGTCGTGGGGCTACGCGCCCGCGTTGATGGAAGATACCGTGATAAGAGGAGCACGATCTCTGCCTCGACAGGGCGTGCAAATAAAACCACCTCGCAACACGAGTCGAGGTAGGGCGAAAAACACCGGATCGTGTTGGACCGGGCCACGATGCGAAGGCACGACATTCAAAGATTGCTGGCAGATCAGATTTATGCTATAATGGTGTGTGAGAATCACCTCGCGGATCCGGACATGATCTAAGTGTTCGATAATTACTTTGGAGTATTCGGAGAAGGAACCCGCCCTGCAATGCCGAAGACAAGATCGCTACCGGACTCATCATCATTGAAGCTCGGTTCAGGGCTCTTGAGGAGTCCTGGATTAGGGGTATCCGGACAGCCGGACTATATACATCGTCCGGACTATTGAAGCGTGAAGATACAAGACTCAAGACTTCGACCCGTGTCCGGATGGGACTCTCCTTCGCGTGGAAGGCAAGCTTGGCGATCCGTATATTATATTTCCTTCCTTGTAACCGACTCCATGTAAACCCTAGCCCTCTCCGGTGCTTATATAAACCGGAGAGGTTGGTCCTTAGAAGGCCGATTACAATTACAATCATACCATCAAAGGCTAGCTTCTAGGGTTTAGCCTCTATGATCTCGTGGTAGATCTACTCTTGTACTACCCATATCTTCAATATTAATCAAGCAGGAAGTAGGGTTTTACCTCCATCAAGAGGGCCCGAACCTGGGTAAACATTGTGTCCCTTGCTTCCTATTACCATCAGCCTTGACGCACAGATCGGGACCCCCTGCCCGAGATTCGCCGATTTTGACACCGACAATGGGGGCTCCGCCCCCCTCCCAGTTTATAGCAAGAGAAGGCAAACCGGCGTCTCCCACGATCGCAGGTAATGATGGTTTTTCCTTGCATGTCGCAGGGACTTGTCAAGTTGTGCATTTGCCGAGGCAGCATGGGGAAGTGGGGACGCCCATGTCTAATCAACCGCCACGCGTCAACCGAGGCCGCAGGCTTTTGGGGCCCGCGGTGCTCTGAACTTTACCCTTGGCTTCCCCATGAAGCCAAGCCCGAGCGCACCTTGGGCCCGGGGGTTACTGTCGGTGTTCTGGGAACGGGGGTCCCCAGACTTGGCTGCCTGCGGCCCACCGCGTGGCTAAGCAACAGGCCGTACGACCCATCTTCATCAACAAGGCATCCAAGACCCTCGCGAGGGTCGAAGCCTCGCGAGTCGGACGACGCAAGACCTCCTCTGGAGTGGCCTAGCCAGGAAGGCTCACGAGGAGCGGAGATATCAAGGCAAGGCAACCCTCACATGGCTCTCGTGACGTGAGCCATGACGAACGGCACTAGGCGGGCGCCAGCGCACGCAGCGTCCTTATTTCCTCTTTGGTGCTAAGGAGGCCAGCGCAGGCGAAGAGTACCGAGGCATCAGGCAAAGGTTGCTATATTGGTGCAACAAGACCAAGACCAGGAGGACGGCGAGACGGAGGTCATCATGGAGCCCAAGACAGCGTCACCACCAGAGCTTTTCACAGGCGAAGATCGCTTTTGTCGGGATAGCTTGTACTAGCTATCCCCCTTCAAATTTGCCCACCGTTGTTGGCTCCCTTCCCGCTCGATATTTGGGAAGAGGACCAGGGCCTCTATAAATAGGTCTAGCCACCACAGTAGGGGGGACAATCTCATCTTAGCTTGATCCAATCCGATCGAGAGCCTAGCCACAAGAACACCTCAACCTCAGGAGGCTGTTCTTCCCTTGTACTGTTCATCTTCAGCCCAAGAGGCAATCCACCACCACCACACTGGAGTAGGGTATTACACCACCACGGTGGACCGAACCAATATAAACCTTGTGTCTTTCTGTGTTGCGAGTTCATCGAGTTCGTCCGCGAGATCTTAGCGAGCTAGGGCGTAGATCGGTATGAGGGAAAGACTTCGCGCGCACCCCTGTGTTCGAACCTTAAGGGTCTGCCGGAACCCCACATCCGACAGAAAGGCCCAGTGCCTGTGAAGAAGGCCCGGTGCCTGTGAAGAATCGCCGCCCGTGACACTCTCACGTAATAATGAGTGGGGCTATACATGCCAAGAGTCTCAGGAGTGCCGCCCTCGGGCCTCGAGCGTTCCCTCCCACGCCTAGTGGTAGCACTTAGCTCCGCGCTGGTGAGAAGACTTGAAGACTAGACTAGGTGTCGGGCGTGGCTTTTCATTTGCTTTCCGCAGTTGGCTCGCCTTCTTTTAATTGAAGTTTTCTTCTGGTGTTCCTTGCTGATTTGGTTCCGTCGCCATTTTCCGCTATTCCCGACTCTAGTTCGCCTGTGTTCTGTCTCTCGCATACCTCGCGAGGGGGCTAGGTAGATGCCCTCGCGAGCGTTTTTCCTTTTGTGTTGTTCCTTCTCTCTGCCTTCCGTCTGCTTTCTCACGAGGCACCCTCTTTCAAGCCCACAAGTTGGCGCATCTCTCCTAATCCATGCCCCTCGGGTACGGCGATACGAAGCGCTGGGTCAAGGCTTGGGCGAACGATCAGTATCCTAGCGAGCTTCCTAATGAATTTTTTGCAGTTCCTAAGCGACCGCTAAGTCAAGACGGGCACGAGGAAACAAGTGCCTTGTGAAGAGGAGGCTGCCCCAAATGCGCCAGGCTAAGTTATCTCTGCACAAAATAACGACACAACACGGAAATAACAAGCATAGCATAATGACTGAGGAATCATAGTTCGATACACGCCCCTCCGTTCCCATACTGGTTTCATTTTGATGCAGGAAAGAAAAGAAGAACAAAACAAAAGCAGCAGAAGTCCATGGGGGCAGGCCCCTGGCGACGTCCCGAGCTTAGCCGGAACCCTCCTCGCGCTTCACGGAGGCGCGGCGATGATACGACCCGCTGCCACCTTCGAAGCGAGCGCGAGGGCGTGGCGTCTGGTCGTAGCCGCCGCTGCTGGAGCTGTCGCCAAGAGAAGAGCCACCGTAACTGGGTGAGGTGCAGCCGGCGGGCTCACCCTCTCCCACGTCATGTCTATCACCGAGGCCGAGCACCTCCTCACCGTCGTTCATCTTGGGGCAGCACCCGGCGCAACGACCATCTTCCCCAAACACCCTCACGTAGAGGGTCGCATCACCGTCATACTTGAAATGGAGGGTGCACCGCCTGCCCAGGCTGCGCGCGTGGGAAAGCGTCTGCCAACCGCGGGCCAGAGCTATGTTGCCCGCGGCGGAGACCTCAACCACGACCCAGGAAGCCCTGCTGCAGCAGTCGTCCGCTTGGACCAGAGGCCGGCAGCTCATCGACGAAGAAGCGCGGAAGCTGAAGCCAGTTGCCGGCCGGATCCTCCGACCAAAGAATGAACTCCGGCAGCACCTCTGCCGAGTGGAAGCGCAGCCGCAGAGGCCGCGCAACCACAACACGTCTCCCTTCTTCGATGGGACTGCCACGACCGGAGCGACCCCTGCCACGCGCAGCGGCGCCACCCCAGGAGCGGGGGGACGCGGCGGGAGTCGCGGTGTGCTTACGGGGACGGCCGCGTCCCCGCTTGGTCGCCGGGAGCCGGGCCCCTCGCGAGGGACCTGTCCTTTCTCTGCGGCAGAGTACCTCTTCGACGGCGCCATTGGAGTCGGTGGTGGAGCAGAGGAGGAAGAAGTAGGTGGGATGGGAAGAAGTGGGGGATGGGGGCTCCGCCCCCTCCCTCATTTATAGCAGGAGAAGGTGTAACATCCCAAAATTCTAAATTTTGGAATGTTATAAACAAATAGATAGTTTTGATTGATTGTTTGATTGATTGACTGAAAGTGAGTGAATTCGAAACTTTTTTGAAAGTTAAATGAGAGGGAACAAAAGGACTTTCCAAAACTTTCATTTTTGCTTTTATGCTCTCCGAGAATTCAAATTCTTTTCACCACAAAACCCTGGAGAGAAGATGACATGACTTCTTCCATTTATTTAAATGACAAGGGGTGTTGAAAATATTTGAATTTCATTTGGAAAATATTTCCAACCCAGGAACTTTATGCAACTCAATGATTTTCACGAGCGAAGATAAAATGACTTCTTCAAAATATATGAAATATGAGTTGGGAGTTTCAAAGAATTAAATCCAAAGTTCTTTTGAATTTATTTTCAATTTGGAGTTATTGAGTTTTATTCAAATTATTTTTCTCCAAAAATAACATATATGGAAAATAGGGTAACATGATTCCCTACATAAGAAAATTGGAGAGAAATAAATTTGAATTAATTTTGGAGTTTTTAAAATGATTTTTATTGAATTTTATTTAGCCAAGTAGCACTCTTTGAATTATCTGAATTTGTGAGAAATTTTATTTGGCATTATAAAAATGTCCAAGTCATAGAAAATCTTTTTCTGAAAATTTTGATATATAATATGCCTATATTATATTTTGTATTTATCTCTTTTGTTTTAATTCTTTGTCTGTTTAAAAAAAGAATCCTCCCGCCGACTGGGCCGGCACAGCTCCAGCCAGGCCAAGGCCCAGCACCGCGCCTCCTCACCCGTCGTCCCCGACCGGGACTCCTCCCGGAGTCCGGCGCCGCCCCGCCACCTTGCCCCCTCCTCCACGCCTCGCCGCCCCGGTATCCTATAAAACCGGAGCCCCGGATCCCGCCGCCCTCTCTCTCCTCGCCTCACCTCTCCTCGCAAACGCGCCGCCGCCACCGGATCTCGCCGAGCCGTCGCCACCGGATCACGCTCCCGCCGTCGCGCACTTTTCGCCGCCAGGTTGCACTTTTCATTGTCGTCGCCGCCACCGCGTCGTTCTCCGCCGCCGATGCTGCCACCCCGCAGCCACCACGGAGCCGCCGTCTCACCGTGCCGCCCTTGCCGGAGTTAACCGCCGCCGCCGCCGATTTAATCTACCGAACCGGTATAAACCTCCCGTGGTCTGGTTTATTTCTTTAGTTTTCCTCCGGTTTTTCTTTTAAAGTCGGTTTCATATTTTAGTTAGATTAATTAGTGGACGTTAAATGCATTAGTATTCGGTAGCGAACGATTCCATCCTGTAGGGCTCTGTAGCGAACGTTCGTTCAATAGGATTTTTCTTTTATTAATTTTTTCTGCCAGGGACTCGTTTGTGAATATTTTTATTTACAGATTAGCCCCTATTTTTCAAACGATCACAACTTTTTACTCGTTAGTCCAAATCCAACGAAACCAACGCCCACTTCTTTGTTATGATCACATGTTTTTGAAATTTTATAATTTGAATTAGATCAGATTTGAATTTGAACTTTGTTTGATCATAACTTGAGTTTCGTAACTCCGATTTAGTTGATTCTTTTTGCAGATCGAAGCTCTTAACCTAAACTATCTAATAAGGCCAAATTCATATAGTTTTGGTACTGTTAGAAATTTGTTTTATGTTGCAAGAGTTATTTGCTTGGTTTTGATGTTTTCCGAGTTGTTCTCTTCGTTCTTTCCGATCTTTTGAGTGATTGCTTATGTGTGGTTACTATTGATTGCTTACGATAGATTGACCGGAGTGTGACGAGTAGAACTATCAAGAGTTATGAGTGCGAATCATCTTCATCAATGTTACAGGCAAGTTCACACTTTGATCATACCTTTTCTAATACCCAGTTTTATTGCCTTAGATCAATCCTCAAACATTACATGATTAGGATCTAAGTAAATTGTGGGATGGGAAGTAGATTGAGGTAGTACCTATTACCTGTTTTATTATCAAACCCTTGGGAGTTACTTCTACGTTTGCTTATTATGCCATGCTATGCTAGTAGACGTGGATTGGGTGAGTGTATCCATGATGATGTGAGATTGTTAATTAATGGTTTACTTAAGGTGGCAACTTAAACACACATCTGGGTGGATTGAGGTACTGGTTTCCGTGGATTTGCCTGCTTTTCTTGGACCGCCACCCGTGCCCAAAGGGATCATGAGATTATTCATACTAGAAACTTCCGTGCAGCCACAAGCCATTATGGGCTCTGGCATAGTTGATTAAGTCGTCCGAACTCTTACAGGGTAGACTAGCAAATGTAGGGGAAAGTAGGTGTACCGGTCTATCCATCGTAAGGTGCTAGCACTTCTGAAAGACTATGTCTCGGTCATCCGTTTCTCAAACATCATGTAGTGCGAGAAATCAAACGGAGGCGATCGAGTCTTGTGGGGAAAAGTGCGCAAACCTCTGTAGAGTGTATAAACTAATCATGATTAGCCGTGTCCCCGGTTATGGACATTTTGAGTATCTAGTACTTGGATTTTCCTGTGAATCTCATCATGTTACTTTAATTAATTTTGTTGGGTTTAATGATGATGATTAATTGGGATTGAGAATGCTGTCAACCATTCTCAATGTTTAACAACCAGCATGATAGTTAAATAAAATTTATTCCTTTGAAGTAGGGAAAAATTGGCTTTACGCAAAACCTTATAACCATAGAGCTTTTCCACCAGCCATATATGCATGTAGTGATAGCCATATTTCAGCATTGCTCTACAGTGTGAATTTGCCAGTACATTCAATGTACTGACCCTTTGTGGCTGCAACGTCTCATGTTGCAGGATCTTACGACGAGTAAGTGATACGTCAGGGTTACGGTTTCTACACTCAACTTTGTCGTTGGTGTTTATGGGAATCCACAACCTTGTTACTTCCACTATTTGGATTGAGGTAATAGCATTTACGTTACTTTATACATGTGATTTACCTCTGTTATAAATCCTCGATCTTGTGTGTGTCAAAGATACCGATCCGTGGATAACACTTAAGCACAGAGACTTGATCCATTTGGGTCGGGTCGCTACAAGATGGTATCAGAGCACATGTTGACTGTAGGACATGACCCTAGAAACTGACAAGCCCATAGGAAAGATTTTTCTCTACAACTTTCTTTTCAAAAGAATCTTTTACCTCTCTTCTCTTCTGAGCTTATTCAAATATTCCCTTTTAGTGAGACCATACTCCTTTCCCCTTTTTGACCCCTCGAAGATTCGACTGATGAGACGACTCCAAGAAGTACAAGATATCGGACAACTAAGATTACTTTGGAATGAAGAGGATTTTACCGTGTATATGGAAACTGCAACGGTGAAGACTCCGAAGACTTGGAGAATTTGAAGGCTTTGAAGAATTCCCAGAATTTGTGTGACCTAGTAAAGCTACCCTTATGGAACTTGGCAGACTATTGAAGCTGTCAATACCCGAGATCTAGGTGTATCGAAGAAAGACCGGAATATGGAGCCTTAGAACTCAAAGTTTTTTTCAAGAAACCCTAAGGCAGGAGATATCAATTAGGGAATGAAAGCTCATGGCAGTAACATGGGCATATACATGGCTAACCATGGTGTTATTGCCCGCCTATGCTATTGCCACCATGCGGAGTTAAGCGTGCAGATGCATGGAAGGATTGGATAGTAGAAGTCTGATGGAGCACCTATCAGCAAGATGAAGTTTTAACCTTGGCCGGTGTATCACCAGGATTTGGAGTACTACATCAGGAGTTTTTAGATGGACCTTCAGGAAGCCGTATTTGAAAAGGAAGCAGTTCGTGAAGAACCCAGGTCCCAGAAGATTAAAATAGCCAAGCAGGAGGAGCTAAACCTTGAGATACCGGAGATTTTTCAGGAACTGAAGGACAGTTGGATCATGGTTCATGTCGAGGTTGATGAAATCCAGAAGTTGCAACGTAACTCCAGAAATATTAAAGGACCCCACGAGAGACTTTGCGACAACAGAGATGATCTGGCAAAAGAACTTGAGTAGGACAAGCATGATCAGAAGAAGCCATCGGAGACATGAACAAGAATCGAAGAGTTTGATGACTTTGAAGATTTATTGACTTTTAGAAGACCAAACCCCGTTATACCTGCGTTAGATGCGACGATTGTGAGCTGTTAATTGTTTGATGTTTTTCAGACAGCCACAATAAAGCCTGTCTTTTCAAAACCATTGTTTGTATTGTGTGTATCCCTCTCTATCTCTCTTATCCCACCTCCAAAACCCATGGACCCATTAGAGGATGAACGGAGATGAGCTTGTATTTTCTGGACCGATGAGTCAATTGGAGACAGACCGATGGATTCAGAACATGGAGGATCGCTTGGAGAATAACCCTATAGTCGAAAAGGATATAGCCCAGCATGCTCTTCCGTTCTTTGAAAGAGGTGCTGCTACTTGGGTGGAGGATGTACCAAACCATCAACGGATGGCAAGGAATAACCACTTGGAAAGAATTTAAGTGGACTTTGTTAAAGTCTTGGCTAGTGTCCCAGAAATTGAGGCCTTATGGAAAGGATATGAAGAAACCTTGTGCATACAAGCTTTGTGGATAAATAGGACACAACCATAAAGAACACCAGGATGAATACCCTCATAAGTGGGGGATTACCAAAGGAGTTAATGAGGATCTCGGGGAACTTGGTTGGAGATTGTTCCCAAAGGTTTTGTTGCAGCAATGGAAGTCCGATCTACATTGTTGGGAAAGATCCGTGAAGCTCAGAAGGATGACAAAGAGATTGCTGAGGTAAAAGAGAGGATGAGCAAAGGAAAGGCCAAAGGTTTTCGTAAGGATGAGCACGACACCTTATGGTTCGAGGACCGTGTATACGTGCCCAATAATGCAAAGATCAGGAAATTAATACTTCAGGAGGCTCATGACTCACCATACTCGATTCGCCATGGAAACACCAAGATGTATTTGGATTTGAAGGAGCGTTTCTGGTGGAATGGTATGAAGAAGGATATTGCGGAGTATGTAGTCGTAGGTGATGTATGCCAGAGAGATTAAGAGTAGAACATCAGAAGCCATAAGGATTACTGTAGCCTATGCCGACACCCGAATGGAAGAGGGACAAGCTTGGCATGGATTTCATTACCGGATTTCCCAGAACCCGAACGGGATATGATTCTATCTGGGTAGTAGTTGATTCGCTTGACCAAAGTGGCTCACTTTATCCCAGTGAAAACCACCTATACAAGTGAGAAGTTGGCCAAGATATATTTGACCAGGATCGTATGTCTGCATAGAGTTCCGAGGACCATCGTATTAGATAGAGGAACACAGTTTACCTCAAAGTTTTGGAATCAGCTGTGCCACACTTTGGGTACTAGGCTAGAGTTCAGTACAGCCTTTCATCCGCAGACAGATGGATAAATCGAGAGAGTCAATCAGATTCTGGAGGACATGTTGAGAGCGTGTGCGCTAGATTTTGGATCTAGTAGGGATGATAATCTACCTTACTCAGAGTTCGCATACAACAACAGTTACCAAGCCAGTTTGAAGATGGCCCCTTTTTAAAGCTTTGTATGGGAGAAGGAGCCAGACACCGTTGATGTGGGATGAAGTTGGAGACCGTCAGTTGTTTGGACCAAATGTGATCAAGGAGTCACAAGAGAATGTTAAGTTGATTCGACATAGACTGAAGGTAGCTCAGTCCAGGCAGAAGAGTTATGTAGACTCAAAAACGCAAGGAGGTAGTCTATGAAATTGGAGACAGAGCATGTCTTCGTGTGTCCCCTCTGCGAGGAGTTAAACGATTTGGAGTTGAGGAAAAGTTAGCCCTGAGATTTGTAGGACCATACCGAGTTTTGGAGCGTATGGGAGCAGTACAACAAGTTGGAGTCACCGAAGGATCGGAAGTTCATGATGTGTTTCACGTTTCCCGCTTGAAGAAGTGCCATGCAGAGATGGCTAATATTCCCTTGTAAGGACGCTTGACCTCGAAAGGATAATGATGTTCCAATGAAGTGAGTATGGACTTCATAAGTATAAGTTTTATCTTGGTATGTGGGATATCCCACGAGGATGAAGAGATGAATTACTATTGGATAAAAAGGAGGTGTGATGTTGGAAATATGGATCAATGTAAATTCCATGATGAGTCTGAGTAATCATGTACTAGTTTGGTGCCAATAGAAGGAAGGAAGACAGTACAATTGGATGGATTTAAGAATACTAGGAAGTTTGAAGTTGGAATAATGATCAGAAGCCCGAGGATAAGTTCAAGGACTACAAGTGATTAGATGGGCTATAACCCACAGGCCCCAGGACCTGCCAAGAAGCAAGCACATTCTTGCTGAAGGAAAAACCCTGGAAGTAGTTACGATCTTATCAACCGACGATTCTATAGGAGTTTACGCAAAACTTGAGAGTTGTGAAGGAACGATAGAGGTTTGTTTGGCTTGCAGAATCAATGGATTTTCCGAACTTGGTTCGTCGACAAGAGAAATTCTGCAATGCTTGTGAGGATGACCGAGTGTTAGAATGCGAGATTCGCTAAACCATATACAAGATAATGATTTGGGTGCGGGATGGATTGATCACCATTCCGACTTACTCTTATTATTCGTCTTGCTATGTGGGATGGTAAATCTGAGTGACTTACCTAT
Source organism: Aegilops bicornis (assembly GCA_021605145.1). Taxonomy (NCBI): domain Eukaryota; kingdom Viridiplantae; phylum Streptophyta; class Magnoliopsida; order Poales; family Poaceae; genus Aegilops; species Aegilops bicornis. The sequence continues at coordinate 580,823,294 of CM038675.1, forward strand.
AGTAGAGCGACGATGATCAAAACCTTGTTTAAACCTTAGAATGGTATAGTAATTTTCCCTTGTACAAGGCAGTTGTTGCCAACCGTAGGATATACGGTGAGGTTCAACCCAGACCCGTTTTCTGCAGGAGAAACCATAAATCGTTGACCACCATGAGATATCGATAGTTGTTTAGTATTGGCGCCGGACCGTCGCCTAAGAGGACCCAGTTTGAATAACCGTACCAAGATGAAAGTCTGTAAGAATCGAGGAAATGGTTATGCCACTACCGAAAAGAGCCTAGAGAAGGAATTATCCTTACGATTCGAGAAGACCGAAATCGCCAAGAATAAGGATGGAGTATATGAGTTTTGATGGAACCATAACCATGCTTCTAAGGGTGGTAGCACCGAGACCCCGAGACGATCAATGGATTTTGAGAAGACCCCTACCCTAACCTATTTCTTGCTAGCTTCTCCGAATCTCGAGGACGAGATTCATTTTAAGGGTGGTAGGTTTGTAACATCCCAAAATTCTAAATTTTGGAATGTTATAAACAAATAGATAGTTTTGATTGATTGTTTGATTGATTGACTGAAAGTGAATGAATTCGAAACTTTTTTGAAAGTTAAATGAGAGGGAATAAAAGGACTTTCCCAAACTTTCATTTTTGCTTTTATGCTCTCCGAGAATTCAAATTCTTTTCACCACAAAACCCTGGAGAGAAGATGACATGACTTCTTCCATTTATTTGAATGACAAGGGGTGTTGAAAATATTTGAATTTCGTTTGGAAAATATTTCCAACCCAGGAACTTTATGCAACTCAATGATTTTCACGAGCGAAGATAAAATGACTTCTTCAAAACATATGAAATATGAGTTGGGAGTTTCAAAGAATTAAATTCAAAGTTATTTTGAATTTATTTTCAATTGGAGTTATTGAGTTTTATTCAAATTATTTTTCTCCAAAAATAACATATATGGAAAATAGGGTAACATGATTCCCTACATCAGAAAATTGGAGAGAAATAAATTTGAATTAATTTTGGTATTTTTAAAATGATTTTTATTGAATTTTATTTAGACCAGTAGCACTCTTTGAATTGTCAGAATTTGTGAGAATTTTATTTGGTATTATAAAAATGTCCAAGTCGTAGAAAATCATTTTCTGAAAATTTTGATATATAATATGCCTATATTATATTTTGTATTTATCTCTTTTGTTTTAATTCTTTATACATTTCTTTAAAAAGAATCCTCCTTGGGCGGCCCAGGCTCGGCCAGGCCAAGGCCCAGCTCCGCGCCTCCTCGCCCGTCGTCCCCGACCGGGACTCCTCCCGGAGTCCGGCGCCGCCCCGCCACCTTGCCCCCTCCTCCACGCCTCGCCGCCCCGGTCTCCTATAAAACCGGAGCCCCGGATCCCGCCGCCCTCTCTCTCCTCGCCTCACCTCTCCTCGCAAACGCGCCGCCGCCACCGGATCTCGCCGAGCCGCCGCCGCCGGATCTCGCTCCCGCCGTTCTTTTCGCGCCGCCTTGCACTCGCCGCCGTCTGCCGCCATCGCTGCTTCTCCGTCGCCGATCTTGCCACCTCAGCCACCACGGAGCCGTCTCGCCGTGGCGCCCTTGCCGGAGTTAACCGCCGCCGCCACCGGTTTAATCTATCGAACCGGTATAAACCTCCCGTGGTCCGGTTTATTTTTTTAGTTTTCCTCCGGTTTTTCTTTTGAAGTCGGTTTTATATTTTAGTTAGATTAACTAGTGGACGTTCGTCCGTTAGTATTCGAGCGGCGATTCTGTTCTCGTAGGGTTACATGTAACGCTCGCTCGATAGGATTTTTCTTTTATTAATTTTTTCTGCCAGGGACTCGT